>JBBDGP010000319.1:9401875-10705000 GCA_037952835.1 Lithobates septentrionalis
GCCTGTGAAATGGTAACAAACTACAGTAGCTAAATATTTCCATAGGCAACGAACAAACAACGAACCCCATTGAAATCTATGGGACCCTTACTGGGAAGAGTTCCCATTTTGAAGGCTTACCGTATATACTCGAGTATAAGTCGAATTTTTCAGCACATTTTTTTGTGCTGAAAGTGCCCCCCTCGACTTATACTCGAGTCAAGCACTTTTCTGCAGAAAAAAATTTCATTTTCCGAACCGACTTTGGGGCCCTGTATCTCAGGGCCACTTGGTGTTAGAAACCCCAAATTTGGTATGCAAACCCAGTGGACCTAGTACTATAACATATCCAAAGCGGAAGTTCCTAGCACTAAGTGGCCCCGAGATACGGGGCCCCATAATCGGTTCGGAAAATGTCATTCTCTGGTGCAGAAAAGTGCTTGACATTTTCTGAACCGATTTTGGGGCCCCATATCTCAGGGCCACTTGGTGCTAGGAACCCCAAATTTGGTGTGCAAACCCAGTGGAAATGGTACCATAACATATCCAAAGCTGGGGTTCCTAGCACCAAGTGGCCCTGAGATACAGGGCCCCAAAACTGGTTCAGAAAATGTCATTTTCTGCTGCAGAAAAGTGCTTGACATTTTCTGAACTGATATTTGGGGCCCTGTATCTCGGGGCCACTTAGTGCTAGAAACCCCAGCTTTGGAAATTTTATGGTGCTAGTTCCACTGGGTTTGCACACCAAATTTGGGGTTCTTAGTACTAAGTGGCCCAGAGATACGGTGCCCCAAATTCGGTAAACTGTGTCTATCTGCAGCAATGTCATTTTGGGACCCTTTGGGTTCAGAGACCCCAAATTTTGGCTGCAGCTAGGGGGCATCTAGGAACCCCTAACTACCGAGTTTGAAGTTCAGGGGACCTATGGCTGCAAATGGGCACAGTGATGCTGCAAATGGGCATTGTTGACCCTCTTTTCCACTTACAGTAACTGTGCATTTCTCACCCTCGTCTTATACTCGGGTCAATAAGTTTTTCCCATTTTTTTTGTGGTAAATTAGGGCCTCGACTTATACTCGGAACGACTTATACTCGAGTATATACGGTATATGCAAGTTATTGGGCATACAAAGGGTATAGGGTCTGTGTACTGCCCTGGGGGACATGTATCAATGCAAAAAAAGTTTTTAAAAAAGATAATTTTTAAATGAGCAGTGATTTAATGATGCTTAAAGTGAAACAAAACTGGTTTTGGCCTGTACAGTCTAATTTGCCCACTTTCTAAAGTGAAACAATAATAATTAAAAAGTCCTTTAAATATAGTTCTTGGGGGTCCCCTTAGTCTTCCTGTAAAGTGGCACATCTTTACTGTGTATAGAACCTACTGCAGCAAAAATTACATTTATAAAAAAAATAAATTACATTTTCTCTGCAATCTTTCTTTATTTTGTAAATACAATGGCTTGGGGAGTCAGTATGTATGGTGAGTTCACAATTTACCCTGATAGAGGCTACAATTTAGTGCCCTCAGAACAAGATTAGAGATTTTTTTGGAAAAATTCTGCTATCTGTTTTGCAGACATTAGATAGAAGTAACAGGTATACTTTGGGTGTTGGTGGGGCCTTCCCACCGTAACCCTATAGAAGTACTGTTGATAAAAGCAAGAATTGGCCTGCTGTACAAAATCGAAATTATATACCCCGTTCAAAAGGTTGCATAAAAATTGGGCTTTGGGTGTTGGTGGTATCGTCACACCTCACACCATAACCCTATAGTGATACTCTTGATGAAAGCAAGAATTGGCCTTGCTGTAAAAAAATGAAATTATATGCACCTGTCAAACAGATGCAGAAAAATTGGTGTTAATTAGGCCTATACCAATACATTTCTTCCAGATAAAATCAACACCCACAAAGCTAGGCAGCCTAGACAGTCTTGCAGAGATTCCACATCCTTAAAACACTTAATTGGTGACATCGGCATCAGGGGTTGATAGCTGCTGCTAATCCAGGAATTATTTATTTTGATAGATGTCAGCCGGTCAACGGAGTCTGTGGACAGACGCATTCTTTTATCTGTCCCCCTTTTTTTGGTACTGCAGTCAAACTGCACTGACGCAGTACAATATACTGCAGTAAAACTGCACTGATGCACTACATTATACTGCAGCAAAACTGCACTGATGCACTACAATATACTGCAGTAAAAGTGCACTGATCCACTACAACATACTGCAGTAAAACTGCACTGACGCACATCAATATACTGCAGTAAAACTGCACTGACGCACATCAATATACTGCAGGAAAACTGCCCTGACACACTACACTGACACACTTCAATATACTGCAGTTAAACTGCCCTGACACACTTCAATATACTACAGTAAAACTGCACGGATGCGCTACACTGACACTATAGTAAAACTGCCCTGACACACTACACTGACATTACAGTAAAACTTCACTGACACACTGACGCTGTACTATCACTATATTCACACTACACTGACATGCTACACTCACAACTATACACTATAGCACACTAACTCCCTAATAGCAATAAACAGAACCCTGTTATATCTTTCTCCACTCCAATATCACACTGCAAATGGCTCCTCTGGGATGGAACCTTTTATAGTGTGGGGTGGGTCTATGAGCAATGATCCATGATTCGGCTAAGTCATTATGACTTTCTCCAATCATGGCTCTGAGAGTGCTCTGTGCCCTGATTGGCCAAAGCCTTAATTGCTTCAGCCAGTCAGAGCTTAGAATGCACTGTGAGGTGCGCAATGCTCAGTCCCAACCGTTCACCCAACAATATTAAACATGAGCTCTGGTGCTAGAATTATTGCTCTCAATCTGACATTTGCGGCAATATCGCACATGTGTGGTGTAACCACCCTTTATGTGCACGGGAACTACATGCACATTTGCATTTGTGCATGTGCATGAGAGGAAAGAGATGCTTTACATTTTTTCTAAAAAAAAATATTATTTCTTTTATTTACATTTTTTACACTTTATTCTTTTTCCTTTATTTCTATCAATGGGGCAGTGACAGGTACTCTTTATTGAGAGATCAGAGGTCTATAAGAGCCTTGGTCCCACCTCTGCCCTCCAAAGCATCTGATCAAACAGGAATCGGTTTAATCAGATGCTTGTCTGGCTGGTAACAGCCAGTAAACAGACAACTAAAACTGAAAGTGGCCAAATCCTCATAACATTTTTCACAGAGTAGGGGGAGGAATAAATGTTCCTTCTTCTCCTTTGCGCTCAGCAAAAAATTGGACAGCTATAGAGCCACTTGGATCACTTTCACCTGAAAGCTGGTAACCAGCTATAAAATTTGAAGCCAGGATCATGGCTGCAGCTGCATCCTAAGGGCATCGTGAAATAAATAAAAAGATGTTATACTTACTTGTTCTGTGCAACAATTTTGCACAGAGAGGCCCCTTACCACCTCTTCTGGAATCCCCAACCAGCACTGTCTGCTCCTTTCCTTCTTCATTTGCCCCCTTGGCAATCCATGTGCCTCCTGATCCAGGCTGTGTGCATTCATAGACACACACTTTGCTGGATAGCCATGCCCCCTAGTCTCTGCTCACAGTAACTGACTGACAGCAGCAGGAGCCAATAGCTCCCACTGCTCTCAGAGTGTCCTGACAGACAGCACTGAAGCATGAGAGAAGATCAGTGTTTTTGGGGGGGGGGGGGGGACAGGTATTGGAAGTTTATTTTTTAAAGTATATATTTGCAGCACTTAAACCACTTAAAATTATAACTCAATAATCGCTCTCCACGGTAAAAAGGTTGTAAACCTCCCTTTGCAAGTTGTACCTAGAGGTAAAGGCTTAAAAATATTTGAAAAAACCTTGCGCCAACAATTAGAGTGAAAAAAATCTAAAATAAAAATGACTAGTAGAGCTGCTCCCCTTAAAATGTAGACATGCTAACTTTAGTAATATTGAACAGAAGTGAGGGGGCGCTAGTAATAAAGTGATGTGAACACAATTGATTTAACAATAACATAAAATGCAATAATTATTTTCATAAACAATAAAATAAGTGCAACGTGCTCTGTAATATTAAATAATTAAGCAGTCCTTTGTGAAGTCCATAGATTATTCAGTGATTGATTTTCAAAGTGACATAAAAATTATGACACCTTTACCATATGGCAGTATATCTGCAGAATAACCCGATGTGCTTGATACAGATTTCCTACTTACGAGACGAATATGGCCTCTTTAAATAAAAACAAAGGTCAATCAGCGCTTTAGTGGGTAGGGTCTTTTAGACTTGCTTGAACATCAATGGAGATAACAGACTTTATGTTTATATCCACCTCTCTTCCATGATACCCATCAAAAATAAGAAAAGAATCCATAGCATAAAATTTTAATTAATAATTGATAAAAACAAGTAAACAGAATGCATGCATTGATTTGTGCCTTCTCCCGGAACTGAGAATAGCCTGCATGTATCACTAAGCAGGAACCATCACCGCCCAGCTCGCGCTCGGGAATCGGCGTGCGTTCCACTGCCGTGGTTGAGATAAAACCAGAAGTGCGGGACCCAGAATAAAGGTGACCGGAAATCGCCTCAATGTGCAATAATCATATAAAACCAAACCCAAATATTTAGACCCTTTTAGAGAATTGGGTCATATCAAGCATATTGTTAGATGCAATAATGGCCACCAGATGTCACTCTCCTTCTTCTTTCCACACTAAACACTTCATGTAAATAAAAAAGTAAAGAAGAGAGAGAGTGACATCTGGTGGCCATTATTGCACCTAGCATCATATGTAGCAATTGGCCAACATGTGGGCAGGATGATTAGAGGGGGAGCAAGTGACCTTAGTTGTTAAAAGTTGGGACTTATAGGGCACAGAATAGCACATACTGTGTACTACTTCTTTCACAGGAGTCTGAATGGTCAGTTAATGATGATGTCAGCAGCCACCATTTTAGTTAATTTTACCCTCAAATTCTTTACATCCAAAGAAGATGCCATCTTGGCCCATTTGATAAACAGTTGCCATGGTGCTGCACACGCAATCAAAAGCTGAAAATGGTGCCTCTTCAGGCAGACTACTGGCCAATTTTAGTTGAATGTGGAAAAAAGTATTGTACTTACTGTATTGCTAATTTAATAAGTGTTCTAGACTTATTAAAATAGTAATTTTTTAAATAAAAGGTGCCTTTAACCTCTTCACGACCTCGCTATAGCCAAATGACTGCTACAGCGCAGTCGCACATTGCCGGGAGAGCGACATATGACCTCCTCCCTTGGTTGCGTTTCTTGCGCACCCCTGTGGCACGCATCGACAGGCATCTGTGATCGCTGTGTCCTTGGGACACAGCTGCCCACAGATCATGGTCAGGGCCAGATTAACATGCAGCTCCAGGCCCCTTCCTTATAGGGTAACCACATTTCCAAACTGCCATTCAGGTACACCCCCCCCCCCCCCCAACACACACACACACCCGCGCCTGCCCAAAAAAATATGTTTTTTGATACTTTTTTTCTGCCAATTTTTGGAAAACTATACTGCAGCAGGTCGGCACGATCCCGCGAACCGTCGTAGCTTAACGTCGGCTTGCGGGATCTGGATACCAGGCTGCACTGGGGGGGTGCCGATGCTCGTGCCCGGCGGTCGCAATGACCGCCAGCCACCAGCGATCGTGGGCACGAGAGGCAGAACAGTGACGTGTGTGTGTAAACACACAAATCCCTGTTCTGTTCTGTGAGGAGTGACAGATCGTGATTTCCTAATAGCTAGGAACAACGATCTGTCATTTTCTCTAGTCAGTCCCCTCCCCCTACAGTTAGAAACACACTGAGGGAACATAGTTAACCCCTTGATCGCCCCCCTGGTGTTAACCCCTTCCCTGCCAGTAACATTAACACAGAAATCAGTGCATTTTTATAGCACTGATCGCTGTATAAATGACAATGGTCCCAAAAATGTGTCAAAAGTGTCCGATGTGTCCGCCATAATGTCACAGTCCCGATAAAAATCGCAGATCGCCGCCATTACTAGTAAAAAAAAGAATAATAATAAAAATGCTTTACAGGCGCTACAGCGCTAAAAATAGCGCCTGCATAGCACCTGTAAAGAGGCGCTCCTGTCTCTCCAGTGTGAAAGCCGGAGGGCTTTCACACTGGAGCGGTACGCTTGCAGGACATTAACAAAACTCCTGCAAGCCGCATCTTTGGAGCGGTGAAGGAGCTTTGCGGGTCATTTTAACCCTTTTTTCGGCCGCTAGCGGAGGTTAAAACTGCCCCGCTATCGGCTGAATAGCGCCGCTAAAACAACGGTAAAGCGGCGCTAAAAATAGCGCTGTTTTCCCGCCTGCGCCCGCACTGCCCCCCAGTGTGAAAGGGCTCTTATATATACACAACGATTTTTGTAATCCTTGTTAAACATTGTTAAAAGCAATACAAGATTGCATTGCAAGCATGCATGTTCTCAATATAGTGAGTAGTACAAACCTGGAAGTTTGGCTGGGGGGCCCCCCTCAGGCACTCAGTTGGGCGGCTTGGGTGAGGATCACGGCCCTCGTGGGCGGGAGGAGGCTCAGGAGAAAAGTTGGGCTGCTGGCAAATGGTGGCAATTGGCTGCAGGCAGAAGGGAGTCTGCCCCAGCCAGGAATGAAGGTGCCCGGGACACAAATTTGAATTAAGGGACAGTCCCGGGCAATCCAGGACACGTGGGCACCCTACTTCCTTAACATAGGCCCAGCCAGGTGGTGTGAGTGACTTACTAATGCTGTGTTACTTACTAAAGATTGTTATGTTGTTACATATGATTGTTAAATTGCGGCGGCATTAATATGTAAATTGTTAGAGCATTCATTGGTATGTCAAACTCCCTATGCCCTGGTCCTCCATCATCTTTGCTGAATGCTGCCAACATTGGGGATGTGTAACAAGCCCTGCCTGCCACAGTTAACAAGCCTGCCATCAGCCTGTACTGCAAAAGGTGAGCAGGTGGATGGGGGGAGTTATACAGAGATAAACAGAGAAGGAATTACAGTTTGGAGGGAAAACATGACCAAAGATGGGGTGTGCAGGGGGGGCTGGGATACAAAGTTGAGCAGAGGCATGTGGAGTTTGGGGTGCAGAGGTTAGTAGGGGGATTTAGAATGTACAGGTGTATGAGAGGAGGTGGATAAAGATGCAGAGATTAGCAGAGGGGCAGGGAAGGGTCTGTCACAGTAAGTACCCCTGTTACATGGTTGGTAAGTGTAAGGCTCCATTTACATCATGCATCACGTGTAGGACAGACCCTCTCACTCTGCAGCCTGTTAGTGCTGCCTGTCATTGCTCATTAGTGCTGCCTGTCAGTGCCTATCAGTGATGCCTATCATTGCTGCCTATCAGTGCCTGTCAGTGCCACCAATCAGTGCCGCCTATCAGTGCTGCATATCAGTGCCACCTATCAGTGCCCATCAGTGCCACCTATCAGTGCTCATCAGTGCTGCCTCATCAGTGCCCATCCGTGTAGCCTCAACAGCGCACATCAGTGAAGGAGAAAAATTACTTTATTTACAAAATCTTATAACAGAAACTAAGAAAAACGTTTTTTTTTTTAATTTTCAATCTTCTTTCCTTTGTTTAGCAAAAAATTAAAAAACCCCAGTGGTGATTAAAAGCCACCAAAAGAAAGCTCTATCTGTCTTAAAAAAAAAAAAATTATAAAAATGTAATTTGGGTACAGTGTTGCATGACCGCAATGTCAATCAAAGTGCAACAGCGCTGAAAGCTGAAAATTGGCCTGGGCAGGAAGAGGCTAGAAGTGCCCAGCAGGTTAATACCGCTTTAAATAAATACAAAAAAACGAAAATCATAAAATCAAATCCACCGCACACGCACCTAGGATGTGTGTGCATGTGTAAAACAAAACAAAACTAAAAAACATTGCACAATACGTATCTCTGCACATACCAAAGCGTAAACGAATGAGCTGTCAATGTTTTAAATGTATTACAATTTTATGTATCGTAGCTTTTTCACGGGTGGACTAAATTTTGGAGGTTTGACATATTCTATTTTTATCAACTCAATATTGGCAATTATATTTAAAGGAGAATTAGGGATCATATTGTGTTTGTTCAAATTCATTTTAGTGTTTTTTTGTTTTTTTTTAATGTAATGATTTCATAAACAATCAGTAATATGCATCTTAGCATGTAGGTCGAGTGGATCAGCAGTGACAGGGTTAGCCACCATAACAGTATATGCCCTTTCTCCCTGAAATACATTTTGGATATGTATAAACAACAGCACTTCCATTCAGTGCATAATACTAGTAAACATACAGATCTTTCCTGTATTCATACCTTCCATGCTGCGAACGGTGCTGGAACTCTGAGAATATCTGCTATTACAATTTTGTATACTGGTTACTTAGCAACCACCAAGCAGGCATGTGCTGTACAAAGTCAGCCATCTTGCTACACCCTGATCTTTTCAGGCTCAGTAGAGAGTGCACAGTTCATACACAAGAAGAAGTTCTTAGTCCTATTGATTCAAGTATGACATAGATGTGTTAAAGCAATGTTACTGCCTATATAACATGAGCTCATTTATTTATAGTATATACAGTACAATACATATTATATATTTTATTTATCCACCAATAGAGTGCAGATGACGTCATTTTGTGACTAGTTGGACCAGAAAATCTACTCTGCTTTCTTGTGCTCCATCCTGGCTCTCCTCCCCAGCTCTCCCCCCGCCTCGCAGACTGATTTAGCTGTGCTTTCTTTTTATTCAATGACATCTGAAACAAAAGAGGGCTGTGAATGACAGATCTATGGGGTGTGGAGGGAGCAACACGAAAACAGCCCAGAAAAGGATGAGCAAGGGTTTTGGTGATACATATGCCATGTTGGAATTTTTTTTTATTTTTTTATTCTCCATCAGAATAATATCATACAGCTGATCTCTTCTGTAGCAGATTAACAGTTTAAAAATGAGAAAGTAATACAAAGAACTTTATTTATGTACTATAATTTAACTGCCTGAAACAATTAACATACTATCATTATTATTATACAGGATTTATATAGCATTAACTGTTTACAAAATGCAATATGTGGAACCTGGGTAAGAGATTGGAAGAACACATATGACTGTAAAACATAAAACAGGACAAAAAAGACTATAAATCCAATTTACTCTAAACAACTGTGACTTGAAGCACTTGAAGTTTATCCAGATACAAACAGTACACCCAAGTTAGAGAGGAAGTGACGCCATTAAAACCCCCCGTCAGACTGAAAAGACTGCCGATGTACTCCAAAGGGTTAAAGTGGTATTGAACTAAAAAAACAAAGTTATATACTGCAGCTTACCAATGCTTAAAGCGGAACTAAACCCTCCTATCCTTTACAGCCAAGGAAGCTGCCATCTTAGCCTCTGTTTGATCTGCAGTTGCCATGGTGCTTCACATGTGAGCAGCTATGACACCAGGCATTTGATGGCTTGACAGATCAGTTGAAATCTAACATAAGCACCAGTGGTGGCTGGTGCTCAAAATTTTTTGGGGGGCGCAAACAAACTAAAAAATTCAGAAAAAAAACATCAATTGCAGCCACTATGACATAAAACGCAGCCACTGTGCCATCAAACGCAGCCACTGTGCCTATCAAACACAGCCACTGTGCCATCAAACGCAGCCACTGTGCCTATCAAACGCAGCCACTGTGCCCATCAAACGCAGCCACTGTGCCATCAAACGCAGCCACTGTGCCATCAAACGCAGTCTCTGTGTCCAATGACAGCGCCTGACGTTTCAGCCAATCAGGTGACAGGTACCGAGCACCTGAGTGGCGGAGAGGCGGTTCAGTGTTAGGAAAGTGAATATTCATTTGCTGTTCTAACACACATGGGTTAACTGCGAGTGCCAAACATGGCACTCGCAGGTCACCTTTTGTGACACCTATTAGAGCCCATGGGCCTCTAGAGCCTCTAATCAGGTGCTTCAAAAACACCCCCGCCGCTGTAATTCAGGCGCCCGGTGCCCAAAAATGGGTAGGGCGCCTGAATAGGGGGTGGCAGTGGCGGCCATGGATAGATTCATGCTATGCATGAATCTATCCATTGGTCATAGAGGGGGTGGCTGGAGAGAGGGGATGGCGCCTGTGCGCCCTTATGGACGCACCGCTACTGATAAGCACAAAAGTAACTTTAACAGTTATCATCTGAGGAATGTTTTGAATATAATTGTTTTGGGAAACTGTTAAATTGGTGTGTTCTGTTTCATTGTAAATGTGGTGGGTGCATTCATTTTCTTTTTTAGGCTTTTTTCCTTTATTTTCACCTGGTGATCTGGCCAGTAGGTATGTTATTATTATTATTATTATTATACAGGATTTATTTAGCACCAACAGTTTGCGCAGCGCTTTACAACAGTAGGGCAGACAGTACAATTACAATACAATTCAATACACGAAGAATCAGAGGGCCCTGCCTGTTAGAGCTCACAGTCTAGGAGGGAGGGTCAAGTGATACGAAAGGGTTATAACTGTGTGGGATGAGCTGAAGAGAAAATAAAAGAACAGTTGTTAGGTGGAGGCAGGGTAGGCTTCTCTGACGAGAAATGTTTTCAGGGATTGCCTAAAAGTAGATAGATTTGGAGATAGTCTGACAGATTGGGGTAGGGTATTCCAGAGGATGGTGGAGGCTCGGGAGAAGTCCTGGAGGCGAATATGAAAGGAGGTGATGAGGGAGCTAGAGAGCAGGAGGTCTTGGGAGGAACAAAGAGAACGATTAGGTTGGTATTTTGAGACTAACTGGTAAAAAGTGCAGTGCTAATAAGAACGGTCTCTAAGTAATAAAAGGAATATAAGTGATGGGAAATACATATGCATATAATAACTCTTATGTTAATATAAATGTAAAACTAAACAGTGAGGTTATGTAATAAATCCACCAATGTGATGAGTGAAAAAATCTACTAAAAATAGTAATATATGCAAAATGCATATAAGGTGAAGCCAAAAGAGGATTTAGTCTATAAGTTGATCCTGCTAGTTGTATATGAAGTCAACTGAAGGACATCATTGGAACATCAGTGGGAAGACGGTTAAGGAAAGTAAGTATGGAAAATGACCGCCACCGACAATGAGAAGGCTTACCGGAGTTAGTGGACTCTTGTTACAAGAACTGCTTGGACAAGGAGATACTGAAGGATTCTGCTACTACCTCATTGCAGGTAACTTCATGTGAATATATGGGTATGATCCGGCCCACCTCTCTGTGAAAATTTCTGGTAATGGTACTGGGAACCTGTAGAAGGAAGGAGTGAATGTCTTCTATTCGTGCTAATGGCTACAGATGTTAAGTTCTTGAACAATCGGTGAAGCTTCACCCCCGAATTTGGGGCCCCGTATCTTGGAGCCACTTAGTGCTAGGAACCCCAAATTTGATGTGCAAACCCAGTGGAACTAGCACTACATCATCCAAAGCACCAAGTGGCCCAGAGACACGGGGCCCCAAAGTCGGTTCAGAAAATGTCAAAAAATTTCACTTTTCTGCAGCAGAGAATGACATTTTCCGAACCGACTTTGGCTAGGAACCCCAGCATTGTATATGATGTAGTGCTAGTTCCACTGGGTTTGCACACCAAATTTGGGGTTCCTAGCACCAAGATACCCGAGATACGGGGCCCCAAATTTGGTTCGGAAAATGACATTTTTTGCTGCAGAAAAGTGCTTGACTCGAGTATAAGCCGAGAAGGGCACTTTTAGCACAAAAAAATGTGCTGAAAAACTCGGCTTATACTCCAGTATATACGGTATATTATTATTTTGAATTAGTTTTTTTCACTCATCATGTTGGTGGAATTGTTACACAATTTCACAGTTTAATTTTACAGTTATATTAACATAAGAGTTATTACATGCATATGTATTTCTCATCACTTATACGGCCTCTTATTACTTAGTGACCATTCTTATTAGCGCTGCACTTTTTAACAGTTATTATTTGTTTGCAATTGTCTTTTGCTGTGCTGGATGCTTTATACCATTTAGAGCGACAGGGCGGTATTTCACTTTTATTTCATTTTTGGTATTTTGAGACTAAGCTAGTGATGTAGCTGGGAACAGAGTTGTGGATGGCTTTTTAACTTATTGTTAGTATTTTGAATTTAATTCATTGGGTGAGTGGCAATGGAGGGATTGGCAGAGAGGTGTAGCAGATGCTGAGCAGTTTGTAAGGTGGATGGGTTTGTCAGCAGTATTCGTGATGGACTGAAGGGGGGATAGTCTATTTAAAGGTAAGCCATTAAAGAGGGAGTTGTAGTAGTCGAGGCGAGCGATAACCAGGGAGTGTCAGGAGCTTTGTGGTTTCATTGGTTAGGAAGGGACGTAGCTTGGAGATGTTGCAGGGGTTGAGGCGGCAAGCTTTGAAAAGGGATTGGATGTGGGGCCGAAAGGAAAGTTCAGAGTCCAGGATAACACCTAGCACCCTGGCATCTGGGGATGGGTGGATGGTTGTGCCATTGCTCTCGACGGAGAAGTCAGGGGAAGAGGCACGTGGGGGAGGAAATATTATAAATTTGGTTTTGGACAAGATGAGTTTGAGGAAGTAGTGTGACATCCAGACAGATATGTTTGTTAGTAAGTTAGTGACGCGTGAGGAGACTGATGGAGTGAGTTGAGGGGTAGAGCGATAAATTTGATCTTGTCAGCGTATAAATAATATTGAAAGCCGCGTGAGGCAATCAGCTGAGCCAGGGAAGAGGTGTGGATTGAGAATAAGAGAGGTCCAAGAACAGAACCTTGGGGGACCCCGATGGAGAAGGGAAGAGGAGGAAGTAGAATTGTAAGTGACACTGAAGGTGCGTTGGGATAGGTAGTATGAGAGCCACCGAAGAGCACAGTCATGGAGACCGAGGGAGTACCATATCAAAGACAGCCGAAAGGTCCAGAAGTAGGAGTCTGTTGTTTTTTGTGGTTAGTAAGTCATTTGTGAGTTTTAAAAGAGCAGTTTCTGTGGAGTGTTGAGGGCGAAATCCAGACTGAAGGGGATCAAGAAGGTTATTCTTTATGAGGTGGTCACTCGGTTGTAGACCAGGCGTTCAAGGAGTTTAGAGGAAAAGGAGAACAAGGAGATAGGGCGTAGATTGTTAAGATTGGTAGGGTCCAAGTACAGCTTTTTAATTATGGGGTGACCAGTTCATGTTTTAGAGCATTGGGGAAAATGAAAGAAGAGAGGGAGAGATTGAATATGTGGGTTAGAGAGTGTAGGATAGAGTCAGAGGGTGACCGTAGCATTTGAGAGGGAATAGGGTCCAGGGGACAAGTGGTTAGGTGTGCATTAGAAAGAAGTTTAGCAACTTTGTCTATAGTAACAGGTTTGAATAAGGAGAGTGTCAATTGTACCTGTTGATATGGGGTGGTAAATGGGGGAGATACCTGTAGAGTGGAGATTTCATCACGAATTGTATCAATCTTATTTTTAACCACTTGCTTACAGGGCACTTAAACCCCCCTCCTATCCAGACCAATTTTCAGCTTTCAGCGCTGACGCAATTTGAATGACAATTGCGCGGTCATACAACACTG
This sequence comes from Lithobates septentrionalis, assembly GCA_037952835.1. Classification (NCBI taxonomy): domain Eukaryota; kingdom Metazoa; phylum Chordata; class Amphibia; order Anura; family Ranidae; genus Lithobates; species Lithobates septentrionalis. The sequence goes on from JBBDGP010000319.1 coordinate 9,415,442, forward strand.
TACCCAAATGAAATTTTTATCATTTTTTCACCACAAATAGAGCTTTCTTTTGGTGGTATTTGATCACCTCTGCGGTTTTTACTTTTTATTAAAAAAATGTAAAATCTGAATTTTTAAATATAAAAAATGTTTATTTTTTTATATTTTGTTATAAAAAATTTTAAACGGGTAATTTTTCTTCTTCATTGATGTACGCTGATGAGGCGGCAGTGATGGGCACTGATAGGCGGCAGTGATGGGCACTGATGGGTGGCAGTGATGGGCACTGATGGGTGGCAGTGATGGGCAGCACTGGCAGGTGGCACTGATTGGCACTACAGGTGGGCATTGATAGGTGGTACTTGTGGGCATTGATAGGTGGCACTTGTGGGCGCTGTTAGGTGGCACTGTGGGCACTGTTAGGTGGCACTGTGGGCACTGTTAGGTGGCACTGTGGGCACTATTAGGTGGCACTGTGGGCACTATTAGGTGGCACTTTTAGTGGGCACTGATGAGGCAAATGTGCCTCTTCTACTTGGGGACCGATGTCCCTCACATCCGATCCGGTGATCGGCTTTTTTTTCTACTCGCGCTGTCAGCGTGAGTAAAAAAAAAAACGATTACCGATCTTTTGTTTACATCATGTGATCAGCTGTCATTGGCTGACAGCTGATCACATGGTAAGGGGCCGGGACCGGCCCCTTACACAGATCGGTGATCAGACGAGTCTCAGTGACTCGGTGATCACAACGCGCCCGGCGCGCGCCCTCCAGGGCGCACGCAGGGAGCGTGCACAGGGGAGGCCGTCATATGACGGCCTCCCGGGAATGTAGGTCCGCGCTGTGGCCGTCATTCGGCTATAGCGTGGATGTCTAGAGGTTAAAGTGATTAGCAATCTCCTGGGCAGTAAGTGAGATAGTGGGGGGAGGCAGTGGAGGACAAAGTAGAGAGTTGAAAGTAGAGAAGAGTTGACGGGGACTGGATGAGAAGGTGTTAGAGTAATAGAATAGGTCTGCTTGGCAGTGTGGAAGCAAGAATTGTATTTTTGGAGGGCAGATTTTTATTGGTTGAAGTCTGGGGGGTTTATTTACTAAAGGCAAATCCACTTTGCACTACAAGTGCACTGCAAGTGCACTTGGAAGTGCAGTCACTGTAGATCTGAGGGGGACATGCAAGGAAAATAAAAAACAGCATTTTAGCTTGTAAATGATCGCATGATAAAATCAGCAGAGCTTCCCCCAATTTCAGAGCTTCCCTTCGAATTTACAGCGGCTGCAATTCCAAGTGCACTTTCAAGTGCACTTGCAGTGTACTTGCAGTGTAGAGTGGATTTGCCTTTAGTAAATCAAACCCTTATGGGGCGTACACACGGTCGGACTTTTCAGCTACAAAAGTCCGACAGCCTGTCTGACAGACTTTCAACGGACTTTTGGCGGACTTTCGACGGACTTGCGGCGGACTTTCTAACGAACAGACTTGCCTACACACGATCACACAAAAGTCCGTCGAATTCTTACGTGATGACGTACACCGGACTAAAATAAGGAAGTTCATAGCCAGTAGCCAATAGCTGCCCTAGCGTGGGTTTTTGTCCGTCGGACTAGCATACAGACGAGCGGATTTTTCGACCGGACTCGAGTCCGTCGGAAAGATTTGAAGCATGTTTCAAATCTAAAGTACGTCGGATTTGAGGCTGAAAAAGTCAGTTGAAAGTCCGGAGAAGCCCACACACGATCGGATTACCAGCCAGCTTTAGTCCGTCAGCGTCCGTTGGACTTTTGTAGCTGAAAAGTCCGACCGTGTGTACGCCCCATTAGTCTTATGCCACAAACGCTCAAGAGCACGGCTACGTTTTTTGAGATTTCTTTTAATTCTTTTTCAACTTACTGTAACATACCAAGCTATTCAACAAAAGTGCCAATTAAGAGGAATGAGACAAACTATTTAATACTGACAGGGGTGCTTACAATGATCAGCTTTAATTCACTTATGTAAACCCTTTATCTCAAAAGGGAAAAAAACTTTTGCTGTAACTAATTAAAAAAATATTAGCTGGAGGTCAACCAACAGAATTTAGCGTATCTTGCAGAAAAACAACGCCAATCAACATGAGCCCTAATACACATCACATTAAGGGCTTATTCACGTGGGCACAGGGGGCCATACACCAGTGGAAATTTGTGTATTTCTGTGCCCAGGAGTGACAGGTGTTTGTGTCCAGCCATGGCCAGCAGCCTTGTTAAAGAGGAGCTCCAGTCTGGGAAAACAAAAATTAAAAGTCAGCAACTACAAATACTGTAGCTGCTGACTTTTAATATAAGGACACTTACCTGTCCAGGGATCCTGCGATGTCGGCACCCCGAGCCTTTTTGGTCAATCAGCTTTGGGTGCAGGAACCGGCATTGCAAGTAAGGAAAACCAGCAGTGAAGCCTTCCGGCTTCACAGCCGGTTTCCTACTGTGCATGCGCAAGTTGAATAGTCCGCTGTCTTCTCAGACCTGTGTGTGTCCCAGAAGGCAGCGGGGGGTAGGAGGAGGTGCCGGAAATGCTCGTAGATCGCCGTGCCAATCTTACCCAGAAGTTAGAGCTGATACTCGTCAAAACCAGGTACCCCCCCCCCAAAAAAAAGGGCCAAATGTGGCAGTGTAGGGAGGGGGGTGCAAACAAGTGGACAGTCCCCTTTTGGGTGGAGCTCTGCTTTAATCTGCTTACAAAGTACACTTTAAATGCATGTCAAACACAGGTCAGCAAAATTCCACTGATTATTATGCAACAGCATCGATGACAGTTCAGAGGCTGCTTTTCAATTGCTTTGGACACAGCATGTCCAATTAAGATGTGTAGATATGTGTGAACTGCATGCAAAGCAGTTTTTTTTCCAAACGCTACGCGCACTAAGAAATTTGCATGCACTATTTTTTCTAGCGTAGCCTTCACATCTGTGCACTGCGGTAATGCATGATGATACAAATTAACATGCCTTCTGTTAAGGGACCTCATTCACTTTAATTGGCTGCACTAACACACCATATTGAATCGAAGTGCATGTACCTTTTTTTTAACACGTAGTGCACCACAAAGTATGGTAATAAGTAACGTGTGTTGGCAAGGTGCGTTGGGTTGCCATTAATGCACATGGCTGTATTAAAATGGCTGATCATAAATGCAGGATCTTGCTGGCAGAAAGATCCTGCGTAAAAAAAAAAAAAAAAAAAGAAAACACGTGTATGGTCCGTAACATATGTATGTGTTTATACACATAAAATTCTTCTTTTATATTTGCAAGCTAAGATTTAAATTATAAATTATGTGTATGCCCATAAATTGCTGATCTCAGGTGCAGATTTTTCACTTTGGATTTTGTTGATCTGAATGAAGTGCAGTTTCGGGGTCCATTCACAGGTGTGGTGAGACTGTGTTGGGCGGCTATTCCAGCGCAGTCCCACCACACCCCCAACACGGCTTGACCCCGCCCCCCACTCCCTCCTCACTTGCTGTGATTGACAGCAGCCGGAGCCAATGGCATTGCAACTATGCAATGCAGATCAACACTACCCTGGTCCCATCAGACTGCACTGCACACCAGCCGCTGTGTTGCAATACTGGTGTGAGTGGACCCTCAGGGTACTTGCACAAGGGACTGATATACTGATGTATGAAGTGTAAGAAAATGCCTGCATAAAAATGTGGGCATGGCTCCATATTAAATGCGTTTCGCACATTTTTGCATGTGTGCATACATGGTAAATCTTTTTCAGGCTCTTTAAGGTTATCCCGTACGTGAACAACACAGATTTTTGTATTATTTTCTTACTGATGTATACAGGTGTAAGTTTACACGCCTGTGTACACAGGCCCATTAAAAACAATAGGCCTCATTTAGAACAGTAAAAAACAAAATGCTTGAATGCCTAATAACCACTTAGCTTTACTGCTACAGGGCGGCTGCTCTGAGCAGAACCACGTATATATACAGATACAAAGTATTTCTCCCTCAGCGCTCATGCAAAAAAAAAATCTGATGAATAAAAATATATATAGCTGCTACTATAAAAATGTAAACTGTATCAAAAAATATGTTTAAAAAACAGTCTTTTAAACATTAGCAGCGCTTAAGAAGTTCATATGTGAAATAAAATACAAGTAAAGATGAAAAGTTCCACTTGTGTCTTAATTGTATACAGCAGGGTGTGGGGTGGTAGCTGATCGGTTTATAAAGAATGTTGAACACCAACTCTCTGCAGATCAAAATCCCAGATAAATCCTTCACCACATTGCTTTTATGGGAATCCCTTATAGGTAATTCACTTACCAGAAGGTGATGGGTTAACAGCGTGCCTTTCACTGGTTTAAAATCGACGGACTTAGTTCACTTAAATAGGACTGCATCCGTGAATGGATATTTTGATAGCTGTCAGCGCACTCTGCATACTTTCATCTAAATAAAGCTCATAACGAGCGAAGAAATAGAAGTGCCCATAGCGTAATCCAGTAAATTAAAATACTTTTATTTAAAAAACAAACTGATCCCATATAGATGTTCACTTACAATGTATCAAAATAATATAAGCATGTATCATAGATCGTTGAGTCCCGATATCACAGAAGATCAATGGCGTGGGTACCTGTATGGTCATGTCTTAGGGCATGACCATACAGCTACCCACGCCGTTGATCTTCTGTGATACCTTACCCGGGAATACCGCTCTCAGCGGTAATAAGATATATCGGGACTCAACGATCTATGACACAAGTGGAACTTTTCATCTTTATTTGTATTTTATTTCACATATGAACTTCTTAAGCGCTGCTATTGTTTTAACATATTTTTTGATACACGTATATATACAGTATCTCACAAAAGTGAGTACACCCCTCACATTTTTGTAAATATTTTATTATATCTTTTCATGTGACAACACTGAAGAAATGACACTTTGCTACAATGTAAAGTAGTGAGTGTACAGCTTGTATAACAGTGTAAATTTGCTGTCCCCTCAAAATATCTCAACACACAGCCATTAATGTCTAAACCTCTGGCAACAAAAGTGAGTACACCCCTAAGTCAAAATGTCCAAATTGGGCCCGATTTGCCATTTTCGAGTTATGTGATTCGTTAGTGTTACAAGGTCTCAGGTGTGAATGGGGAGCATGTGTGTTAAATTTGGTGTAATCACTCTCACTCTCTCATACTGGTCACTGTTCAACATGGCACCTCGTGGCAAAGAACTCTCTGAGGATCTGAAAAAAAGAATGGTTGCTCTACATAAAGATGACCTGGGCTATAAGAAGATGGCCAATACCCTGAAACTAAGCTGCAGCACAGTGGCCAAGACCATGCAGCGGTTTAACAGGACAGGTTCCACTCAGAACAGGCCTCGCCATGGTCGACCAAAGAAGTTGCACGTGCTCAGCGTCATATTCAGAGGTTGTCTTAGGGAAATAGACGTATGAGTGTTGCCAGCATTGCTGCAGAGGTTGAAGGGGTGGGGGTCAGCCTGTCAGTTCTCAGACCATACGCCGCACAAACGCTGCATCAAATTGCTGAAGACAAGCAGATTAAGGACATGGATTACTGGAACCATGTCCTGTGGTCTGATAAAACTAAGATAAACTTATTTCGTTCAGATGGTGTCGAGCGTGTGTGGCGGCAACCAGGTGAGGAGTACAAAGAGAAGTGTGTCTTGCCTACAGTCAAGCATGGTGGGAATGTTATGGTCTGGGGCTGCATGAGTGCTGCCAGCACTGGGGAGTTACAGTTCATTGAGGGAACCATGAATGCCAACATGTACTGTGACATACCGAAGGCCGCAGGGCAGTATATCAACATGATAATGACCCCAAACACATCTCCAGGACGACCACTGCCTTGCTAAAGAAGCTGAAGGTAAAGGGGATGGACTGACCAAACATGTCTCCAGACTAAATCCCTATTGAGCATCTGTGGGGCATCCTCAAACGGAAGGTGAAGGAGCACAAGGTCTCTAACATCCACCAGCTCCATGATGTCGTTATGGAGGAGTGGAAGAGGACTCCAGTGGCAACCTGTGAAGCTCTGGTGAACTCCATGCCCAAGAGTGTTAAAGGCAGTGCTGGAAAATAATGGTGGCCACACAAAATATTGACACTTTGGGCCCAATTTGAACATTTTCACTTAGGGGTGTACTCACTTTTGTTACCAGTGGTTTAGACATTAATGGCTGTGTGTTGAGTTATTTTGAGGGGACAGCAAATTTACACTGTTACACAAGCTGTACACTCACTACTTTACATTGTAGCAGAGTGTCATTTCTTCAGTGTTGTTACATGAAAAGATATAATAAAATATTTACAAACATGTGAGGGGTGTACTCACTTTTGTGAGATACTGTAGATGATTCTGCATTCCCGGGTAGGGGGCGTGCATGCTCAAGGATCCGGCTGTGCTGTGATGCCGATCACTGGGTGCTGGCCAGTGATTGACCCCTGGCACCCGGGGATCGGCTCTGAGTCTCACAGAACACAGCTCAGTCAGTGTAAACAGCACAGATCTGTGTTCAGTGACAGGGGATCTAGTTGTTTTTTCATTGGGTGAGGGCAATATCAAAGGGACAGTTTTTAAGAATAAAAAGCAATTGTCAAAAGCAAGAAGATTACAGGGCCCAAACAGATATGCTAATAGGCAGGTTCCTGGAAAAAGGTTATAGTAAAGTACAACTGTTGAATGCTAGAGAACAGGTGGGACAGATGGATAGGGATACCCTATTGCTACCCCAAAATAGGAACCAGTCAGTAGATCAGTTTAATCTTGCTTTTGTTACAGGATTCAACTCACAGTATAGGAAAGTAGAAAAAGCCGTAAAAAAAACGATGGCCTATACTATTAAGAGATAATACCTTGAAAAAAATTCTGCCAATAAAACCTAAATTTATCTACAGGAGGGCACAAGGGCTGCGGGTAAAGTTGGACAAGAACGTCACCCAACCCCCAAGAAAACCACCCACTTTCTTTGATCGTACAGGTTTTTATAAATGTAGAACGTGCAAAGCATGTAGAACAGTGAGAGACAGAAACAGAAAAACAGATATGTTTTCTTCAGTTGTCACAGGTATAGAATATGCAGACAACATCAGAAAAGGTTTTAAAAAGCGTAGTGTTTCCAACCACTTTAGATTAGTACATAATAAATACCCCTCTCTACTTAAATTTTGGGGAATAGATAAAGTTTGCCCCCCCAGGAGGGATCTGGATATGACCAAAGAGGTCTCCCAAATGGAGACTTAGTGGATATAAAGGCTCTATATTCTCGGGGTTTAAACCTTTATATGGTTTTAAAGTGTTTATCACAGATTATTAAGATCAGATGTATGGGGGGTATCCTAGTTTCTGGTAAATGATCCCTATTTTGTAATGGGTCTACCGTTTATGAATATTCTACTTCCAGTTACCTCCCAAAGATAGAAAACGTATCATGAGGTAATTACCCCTTGAATTAAGTACCTTACTACTCATCATTCCCAATATTCTATTATATTTTATTTTTTAAATTTTCCTGTACCGACAATATTTAAACAGAATTCTATATATAATTTGTAAATAATTTTTTTCCTATTTTAATAAAGGTCCACTTTCATAACCTTAATAACCCACTAGAGGGTACCAGAGTGGTACACCTAAGTTTAGGGAAATATGGATTTAATGGGGGGATTTGTGGTTCTACATATATTAATATATACTTTTATAAAAATAGTGGATACTATGTTGTTATTTTGCACTCAATTTGGTAATAACATTGTTAAATAGATGTGCGTGCGGAGTGGGCGGATGGATATATGGGAACAAGGTAGATCCCTTTCATTTTTGTCTTCAATCTAAATGATTGAGAAGCCTAGCCAATCATGTTCATCTTTTCATCATAGAAGCAAACATGAAACGGCGTGTTGTCACTTCCTGTTGACGCCAGTACGGTGAAACGTACGCTGGAGCTGGGATTCGTAATTTCTGGGCCCCATATGTGACTCTCTTACCGCTATCTTTTTCAGAATGAGGCGTGGATCGCATGCTGCCGCGAGTCTGATATATCCATCAGCACATGCTGTAGACACCTTGGTGCCGGGCCTGGCACAGTCACATGTGAGTGCAAAATTTTTGTTACTTTTTAAGCCCATTTTTAATAAAACTTACTACACCATAAGAGCTCTCCTTTGTGTCCTTGGTGTTATCCATTCCCATATCCTCGGTTGATGACGGAGAGGGTCCCACAGTGGTGAGATGTTTTATCCAGGATCTTGCTGGTCTATTTAAATAGTGGTCAAACACCTCTGGTGAGTTGCCATCTACCTTTTCAGCACTCGTGGTGAAGCTTTTGAAGAATTCTTAAACCAGAAGAATCCATTTATTTCTATGGTGTTGGGATTGTCACATTTGGACTTTATAAACGGTATGTTTGCAATTTCATGATTCCTATCTATTAATTTTCATGTTGAATCCATCAAATTGATTTATAGCACCAACACCTTTACTTTTGCTTTATTAAAGGGGGCTTCTACATGGACCATCAATGTAAGGGAGGATTCGAAACTTACCACAAATGCAAGTTTGGTTCTGTTTTTACCGATTACCAATTGTAATGAGGATTTACAATGACCACTAATATAATGGGGATTTACATTGACCACTAATGTAATGCGGATTTACACTGACCACTAATTTAATAGGAGCATTCACAGTAACCACCAATGTAAGGAGGGATTTACACTGGCCACTAGGGATGAGCCGAACACCAACCCTGTTCGGTTCGCACCAGAACTTGCGAACAGGCAAAAAATTTGTTGGAACACGCGAACACCGTTAAAGTCTATGGGACACGAACATGAATAATCAAAAGTGCTAATTTTAAAGGCTTATATGCAAGTTATTGTCATAAAAAGTGTTTGGGGACCTGGGTCCTGCCCCAGGGGACATGGATCAATGCAAAAAAAAGTTTTAAAAAAAGCCGTTTTTTTCGGCAGCAGTGATTTTAATAATGCTTAAAGTGAAACAATAAAAGTGTAAGATTCCTTTAAATTTCGTACCTGGGGGGTGTCTATAGTATGCCTGTAAAGGGGCGCATGTTTCCCGTGTTTAGAACAGTCTGACAGCAAAATGACATTTCAAAGGAAAAAAAGTCATTTAAAACTACTCGTGGCTATTAATGAATTGCCGGTTCGACATTACACATAAAAGTTCATTGATAAAAACGGCATGGGAATTCCCCACAGGGGAACCCCGAACCAAAATTTAAAAAAAAAATGACTTGGGGGGTCCCCCTAAATCCCATACCAGGCCCTTCAGGGGGGGGGGGCGCTCTCTCGTCCCCCCCTCTTTTCCTGCGGCCTGCCAAGTTGCATACTTAAACTTAAAAAAAGTGGCGTGGGGTCCCCCTCAAAATCTATACCAGACCCTTCAGGTCTGGTATGGATTTTAAGGGAAACCCCGCGCCAAAATTTTTAAAAAAATGGCGTGGAGTCCCCCCAAAAATCCATACCAGACCCTTATCCGAGTACGCAACCTGGCAGGCCGCAGGAAAAGAGAGGGGGACGAGAGAGCGCCCCGCCCTCCTGAACCGTACCAGGACACATGCCCTCAACATTGGGAGGGTGCTTTGGGGTAGCCCCCCAAAACACCTTGTCCCCATGTTGATGGGGACAAGGGCCTCATCCCCAAAACCCTTGCCCGGTGGTTGTGGGGGTCTGCTTATCGGAATCTGGAAGCCCCCTTTAACAAGGGGACCCCCAGATCCCAGCCCTCCCCCCTGTGTGAAATGGTAAGGGGTACCCCTACCATTTCACAAAAAAACTGTCAAAAATGTTAAAAATGACAAGAGACAGTTTTTGACAATTCCTTTATTTAAATGCTTCTTCTTTCTTCTATCTTCTTTCTTCTATCTTCTATCTTCTATCCTCCTTCGGTTTCTTCCTCCGTCTTCTTCTTCTTCTGGTTCTTCCGGTTCTTCCTCCGGTGTTCTCGTCCGGCATCTTCCTCCGCGGCGTCTTCTTCCCTTCTTCTCCTCGGGCCGCTCCGCATGCATGATGGCATGATGGGAGGCTCCCGCTGTGTGATGCTTCTCCTCTTTTGACGGTTCTTAAATAACGGGGGGCGGGGCCACCTGATGACCCCGCCCCCCTCTGACACACCGGGACTTGAATGGGGACTTCCCTGTGGCATTCCCCGTGACGTCAGAGGGGGAGGGGTCACCCCTTCGCAGAATGTCACAGAATCGGCTGATTCAACGGGTAAGAGACTGAACGCCATTGCGACACATCTGCAGCCAGGAGAATCAGTTGATCGCTCTTTGGAAGACCGCTGAATGCATACAGGATTGGTGAGGGGGCTTTGCCCAGAAATCTTATTGCTACACCACACCTGAATACTGTGCACAGACACGTTATCCGGATCACGTGGAGGAGTGCTATATCACAGCACCAGCTACTTTACATTCCTTCTCATCACCCTGTTACATTGAGGGACCCTTGTCCACAGAGCTCCTACATGCCAGTGAGGAGAACAAACGCAAAGCTTTGCTCCTAATACATTGTTGTTGTTGCTCTTAAAGGGGACATGCCACTGGTGTTTATATTACTTAATTGTGTGTGTATTGAGGTACTATAGGTCGGCCTGGGGTTCCCCTTTAGCCATAGTATTCTACATTAATCAATAGCTTGTTTGGGGAGTCCATTTAATCTGTGTATGTTGTTTTTATTCTTTTATTGTTGCATAGTGTTATTGACTGTTTTGAGAACTGCTTCAACCAAGTCCTGGCTACTTATACAGGACTTGGCTGACTAATATTACTTTAAACTTTTCTCTGGTCCAAGTAAACTTGAGAGAGTAGAACTGAGTTTGTATGTTATTACTGGGTTATTCCATTAATCACATTGCTAGGTGTGCCAGAGGGGCTGGGACAGTTCTTTGGGGTTGAGAGGCAGAGTAACGGACTGAACAAACAAAATCAGCTCCTTCGGAGGTATCGCTACACATATAAATGCGGCCTCTATTTACATATCAATGTTGCCGGACCGTGGCTATTTACATATTAATGCCACCGCTATTTACATATTAAAGCGGAGTTCTGACGAATTTTTTTTTTTTTTAAAGTCAGCAGCTATAAATACTGCAGCTGCTTTTTTTTTTTTTAATATGGACGCTTACCTGTCCAGGGCGCCCGCAATGTCCTCACCCGAAGCCAATCCGTCCCTCGGCTCTCAGGTGCAGGCACCGCCATCTTCAGTAAGGGAATCAGGAAGTGAAGCCTTGCGGCTTCACAGCCTGGTTCCCTACTGCGCATGCGCGAGTCGTGCTGCGCATCCTCACTGGTCCTTGCTGTCTTCTGGGACCTTTGTGTCTCCCAGAAGACAGCGGGGGGGGGGGGCGGAGGTGGGATTGGACATGGCGTAGATCACCACGGAGCCTGTGGTGATCTATGCCCCGAAGTGGGAGCAAATACCTGTTTTATACAGATATCAGGGAGGAATCCGAAAAGCAGAAGTTCAATTTTTGGGTGGAACTCCGCTTTAATGCCGGTTATTTACATATAAACACGGGGTTTGCAGGTGAGTCATCTGTACACTGCAATAGGGCAGATCTGTTAGAAGAGGGAAGGTCTGGACAGCCGCACTCCAATAAAAACGCCTTTATTGTGCAAACTAACAAAAGTACAAACCACAGCAGGGTACAGGATAAAAAAACTGACGCGTTTCACACTCTCAGCAGTGCATAGTCAGAGCTATGACTAAACACTGTTGAGAGTGTAAAACGTATCAGCTTTTTTATCCTGTACCCTGCTGTGGTTTGTACTTTTGTTAGTTTGCACAATAAAGGCGTTTTTATTGGAGTGCGGCTGTCCAGACTTTCCCTCTTCTAACAGATCTGCCCTATTGCAGTGTACAGATGACTCACCTGCAAACTCAGCGTTTATATCGGGACACAGCACGGGACTAAAACTTCAAGGGACAAGGAAATTTAAACTTTGATAGTTGGCAAGTATAAGGCAACTGCTTTGGGCCCCACAACAATGATGGGGCCCAGGGCAGCTGCCCCTTTTTCCCTGCCTTAAAGACGGCCCTGAACCCATGGTGATCACATACCACCAAAAGAAAGCTCTATTTGTGTGAAAAAAAAAATGATATACATTTTGTTTAGGTACAGCCGCGTCGCATGACCACGCAACTGTCAGTTAAAGTAGCACAGTGCCGCATAGCAAAAAACGGCCTGGTCATGAAGAGGGTACGTGACATGGTTAAAACAATAGGTCTCATTTAGGTCAGTAAAAAACAAAATGCTTGCATGCCTAATAATGTGTACTAACCAGAAAAACACGTTTTCATAGCTGCAGCATGTGTTCCTGCAGTGAACAGATGTGAATGCAGCTATTTGGGAAAATGTGAAAATAAAACAGACTACCTTTGCTCTTATCATGTGTTAATTACAATTGCTATAAGAGGAGAAACCACTGCTTTTACATTGTGATGTATACAAAACACACCCGGCTACAAACTGACATCAGAGAAGGCCAGAAGAGGGAGCCCACACACAAAGCGAGGATGGTGATTGGAGCGAGTGGTGTCATGTGACCAGCAGCATCAGAAGCAGGAAGTCCAGGTATACAGGGAACTCGGAGGAGTGAGACTGCCAGGAGCTGTGGAGTACATAGGAAGGACGGTTATAGAGAAGGTAATGTACAATGTGGAGGTGACTGGGCTGTGTTGTCATACTACAAGGAGAGGAAAGAGACCTGATAGACATAAACAGGGAAGACTGAATGCTAGCAGTAGACTGCTCCTATATACAGGGAGTACAGCTGTGTGGTTGTATTCTGGCTCTAGGAGAGTAATGCAGGCTTGTCTTCTCATAGGAAAACACACACTTGTATAGTTCTATGGTAGCATTATCCAGGAACACAAGGCAGTCAACAAGTTAGTGATGCAATCAGGAAATGAGAAGCTGTGGCTGATAGATACACAGACACCTCACTCCTCTTACTGTATGTGGGCGGTATGAGTGTTTAGTGATGGGAGAAGTGTCCTCTATCGTCTCATGTACCATACACACAAGATTATTGTTCTATCTCATCCTCACCTTAACCCCATCACACCTAACGCCTGGTACACACTATTTGTTTTGTTTTTTCGACCCAGAAGGCCGAATGAAAAAAAACAAAAACTGAAGAGCTCAGGAGGAGCCGCTGTACTAAAATTGCGATGTTAGTAAAGCGAGATCTCCCCTGCTGGGCTATTGTGTTCTGACAGGGAACCCCCGCCACCCACCCTCCCTGCCAGAACAGCCCAGTCAGCGATATCCGTGCCTATCGACAGACCTTTTGTTGGACCAGCTGCAGTACACACGGGCCGAATGTCGTCTGGTTTCTATTGAACCAAACCTTGATCTGGGTATTTTTTTCTTAGTTTTTATTTTTTAATATTCAGGTGTTTGTATCTTTTTTCTCTAAATGAGAAAAAAAAATGTTTTTTTTGCTCTCCATTAAGGATGCGCTCCGGCGTGTTCGCACAGCTCACGTGCAGAGCCCGCCAGGAAGTCGGCACTGCGCTAATCACAAGCAGTGAGACATTGTCCTGATGCGCGGCTGCAGAGATCGGGAAATGTCTCTGTGCATGTGATTAGCGCTCCGCAGTGCCGACTTCCTGGCGGGCTTTGCATGTGGGCTGTGTGAACACGCTGGAGCTCATTCTTACTCTCCATTCACAGAGAGAGAGAGAGCGAGAGAAACACAGGGGTGGGCTTCACAGTGACTGATCAATGTGATAGCCAGTCAGAACCTACTACAGCGATTAGGTGACCCGGGTCCCAATCATTATTACAGGGCCCAGGGCTCTCAGGGAGACCCCGGTCAGTGTGCTGGGAGCGCATTGAGGAGAGAGCAGGAGCTGACAGTCAGCTGATCACTTCGCTGATATAGATGCAGATAAGCATATTTTTTACATAACACACAGGGACACTTATTGGTATATTAGTGTGGATGGGAGCTTTTTATATCAAATATGAGAACAGCGGGAGCCGGGGGGGGGGGAGGCTTAGCAGGCGCTGACACGAGCTGACAGGCAGAGAGGGGGGAGAAGGAGACACAGGAGATCAGAGCCGCGGGTGACAAAGGCTTGTAAACTGACCACAATGTCAGGGCTCACCAGCCATGATACACCGTGGTCAGTTTACAAGGGGGAGGGCAGAAACTGTCAGAATCCGCCATGTATTACAGGTGTTACAGGGTACCACATTACACAGCACTGTGCTGTATAACATGCTTTAAAGCAGGGGTCTCAAACTGGTGGCCCTCCAGATGTTGCGAAACTACAAGTCCCATGAGGCATTGCAAGGCTGACAATTACAAGCATGACTCCCACAGGCAGAGGCATGATGGGACTTGTAGTTTCGCAACAGCTGGAGGGCCGCCAGTTTGAGACCCCTGCTTTAAAGGAACAGAATCTGTTGGGTTTTTTTTGTTTGTTTTTTGGGTTAACAAACGCTTTAAGGCGAAGGATAAGCATGCAGAATAGTGCTCTTTTTTTTGGGGGGGGGGGATTTTTGCTGACACATAATGCTCATACATCTTTGGGGGGCCTGGGCACGATTTGATATGTTTGCTCTGGGCTCTAGATGAACTTGTCCTGGCACTACCACAGTGCATTTGTATGAACTGGCTGTCAAAGAACCTGTTTAATGTCCTAAGGGAAACAATGCTGACTTTTCTAGAAAACAAACTCTGTTACCCAAGGGTACCCAAAACTTAGCACAGAAACCACCTACTTTTGGTTGGGTTGGGTGAAAATCGTAAACATCTGTTTGGGTTTCAGTGGACACCCCTGGGCTTGGCTGACCACTTTATTAGAAAAATTTGCTGAGCCGGTGTTCTGCCGAATAAGTTCCGCTCGGCGGATAAGTTCCTCACTGTACTGCGCATGCGCAGTACGATCCGGCGGAAATAGCCGAAGCGGAACAGCTGAAAATCAGCTGTACACGGCGCCTGTAAGAGGGCCCCTCGCGGGCTCGCTTCGCTCGCCACGCTTCGGGCACGGCCTCGCTGCGCTCGGCACTTTTAGATTCCCCCTCCAGGTCCACTTGGATGGTGGGGAAGGAATCTGGACCCAGAGCGCAGGCGCCGTGTACAGCCGATTGTGGATTTTGAGCTTCGGCTATATCCGCCGGCTGACAGTAGTTGGTACTGCGCAGGCGCTGCGCCTGCGCAGTACAGGGAAGGAACTTATCCGCCGAGGGAACTTTCTCGGCAAGACACCGGTTTGTTTTCTTCTCAGGCTGATTGCTTTTGTTTCCCCCTGAGATAAAGCTGATTCTGGGTGTGTCAGCAAAGTCTTCTTCTTTACAATAAACATGGATGTTTAGGATAATTTTAGCATGCATGTTTATGCAACAGTCCCTTGTGAACACCTTTATTTGGCAGGTATCGATATAAAATCGAATGTTTGTGATTAGCTTTAGCCCGGGTTCACACCTATGCGTTTCCGCACATCTAATTCGCATAGCAGGAGAATGTGACTAGCTCCCTATGGAGCCGGTTCACATATCTCCGGGGCGGCTGCGGAGCGCACTGCACAAAAACGCTGTGTGTCTTTAGCTCCGTTTAAGGGCCTGTTCACACTGCTGCAGTGCGAATTTAGCGCGATTTTGATCCAATTGCGTTGCGAATTTGCATTGCAAATTCTTTATGCGTTCTTGCGATTCTACTGCAAATTTTGCAGTCTATGGAGCTGAATTTGCATCGCACACGGATCAAGCTCGGACAGGACCCTTTTTTTTATTCAGCTTAGATTCGCAACGCATTGATGTGACCGGCACTCATGGAAAACGATGTTATTAAAATGACTTGCAAATTTGAGCGATCGTAACGGCTCAAATTCGCAATAGAAATCGCAGCAGTGTGAACCGGCCCTTAGGCATAGAATCGGCCCTGATTCGTCCCTGAAACTGGGAACAAGGACGCACAGCGCTCCTGTGCGATCTGCAGCCCGATTATAGTGTGAACCCGGGCTCAAAGTTCTGATATTTTTCCAGTTATTTACTATGAAAAGGTATTTGCACTGTATGATAATTTTGATTGAATTCATGACAATATCTCAAATATGTGAAGTTGTAATGTACCCTGAGGCCCGGTTTACAATGATGCGCTGTGATTTTGTTCCGTTTTTTGTCCTTTGTGAGGTGCGAATTTACCGCGATTTTACCGCGAATTTTAGGAGTTGGACATAGCTGCGATTGATATTCTAGCCAATGGAATCAAAATGTAAAAAAAAAAAAAAAAAAGGTGTTAACTTCCTGTGTACTTCCTGGTTTTTGTGGAGAGTAGTGTGGTGGAATTCGCACATATGTGAACCATCAATGCGATTCAAGAACGATTTACATTGATGTCTATAGAGACTAAATTCTCAACGCAACGCAGTAAACTCGCACAAGACCCTTTTTTAAAATCGCATTCGTAGAGGAATCGCAACGCATGTATGTGAACGACCGTCATTGAAAACAATGACTTTAGGGATGACATGCGAATTTAAAGTGTTTTTCACGCATCACATTCGTCATGAACTCGCATCAGTGTGAACCGGGCCTAAATGTGTTTTTCTTGGCTCTTTATATTTTAGGCCAGGACGCTACTTTAACTCTATATTGCCACAGATGAAGAGACCTCTATGATGACAAAGCAGGACTGTTTTCTGTGTATGAGAGCTGCTGATCATGTCTTAAGGCTGGATTTAAGGATGCTGTAGAAGTATTGCCGACTGAAAATAAAATGGAGATAACAGCCATTCCCGCTGTTCAGATAGAGAAATTGGAAGCCACCACTCCCCTAACACCTGGAGACAGTTATTTTTCCTACAAGGTACTACATCTTTGTCTTGTAATCGGTGGATCATGTATTTTATTTCAGCTAATCCAGCATACATATGGTAACACTGGGGTGCTTTCATTAGAACTGAAGAGGTGTCTGAACTGGGTATTGTGTTTTTTGTTTTGTTTTGTTTTGTTTTTTTTTTTAAACGGTTCATTCAGTTTGTATCCAGCCAGGCAGACCCTTGCACTACAAAGTTGCTGACAAATCTAAAGGTGATTGCACAATCAGTGTGTAACCAGTAAGTCTACCTCTGAAATGTCATAAGGTTCAAATGTTTCTTATAATTACATTGTGTTTTAGGCCCAGGTGTTAACATTCAGATGAGGCAGCAGGTAAATTCTAAAGTTGCATATCACGTTGGATAATCTTGGTGCTGCTATTGCTGACATATTTCTGAAAAGGCTAGTTGACTGGCTTTTATATGGACCCATTCAGTGGTTTCTGCATCACTGACCTGGAACAAGTATGTACATCAGGAAAGTTGGAGACCTGTCCTAGGTCAGTGGTCAGAGTATTGAAGCACACCAGCCACAAAACTAGAATTTTCAGAAAAAGAGCTCAGCAGTGGTGACCTCCATGGTTTTGTCGTGACAGTTTCCATTTAAACCATTGTACTTTAAGTTTATTTAAAGGCAAAATGTATGTGGAGATATTGATTTTTGTAATCCACATATGCAATATTTTGCTCCAGCATAATCATCGCAAACAGTGTTCAAGACAAGCATTCAGTTATCTTGTGAAAACTTGTTATCATAGCGCAGTACAGTATAAAATTAAATGTTACACTGTTTGCTTAAAGTGACAATAAACAAACCATTTCCTTATACTCCAGAAATAGTCTGTACTTATCCACTACCTGATGGCTTTGTAACCTGTTTTCCATGAAATAGTTTCTTACTGTTTTTAACATCTTCCATGATCTCCTGAGTTTCTCCTGTCCCCCCTCACTTCAGTTTGTTTTGAACAAGCACTCAGAATCAGCTAAGGTATTGTGCACTGCTGTTTGCACACTACAAATACCATAATTCATAGTCCCTAGTAGGGGTGCTGAAATGAATCGCTTCATCTATGTATCGCGATTCGGGTGTCCCCGATGCGGCATCGATGCATACAACCAGAAAATTGATTGCCGGGTGACGTCATCCCGACTTGCCCTGCCCCTCCAGGTAGAGTGCTCCGAGCGTGTTGGTAAAATTACTGTGTTTTAATAAATCCCGTGTTACAATGAATGAATTGCCCACTGTATGTCCTCTTTAAAAAAATATGGAGCTTCATACCGAATTTCACAGTACAATACATGCCGCTCATGTGACTGCCCTGCCCAGCTCTCTCCTCTCATGTCTCTCCTGACGTCAGCGGGGAATTCTCAGCCCCGCCCACAGACTGTAGCTATCAGATCAGAAGAGAGGCGGACGGGGCTGAGAATTCCTCGCTGATGTCAGGAGAGACATGAGAGGAGAGAGGCGGGCCAGGCAGGGTAGTAACATGAGCGACATGTATTGCACTGTGAAATTCGGCATGAAGTTGCATTTTTTTTTTTTTTAAAAGAACACATACAGCGGCGCACTTCACTGATTGTAACACAGTAATTTTAACAACAGTAAGTAGAGTACAAATGTGTTTGACTGCTAGTGTGCTGGAAGGTGCAAATAGGAATGCCAGGGAACTGTCTGTCAGCAGCAGTGGCGGCCCGTGCATTGTGGGGGGTTAGTGAAGTGATGGCTGCATTTACTGAGCACAAGTGGCTGCATATGATGGGCACAAGTGGCTGCATTTGATGGGCACAGTGAGGCTTCAATTAATGGGGGAGGTTCGGTTTGTTTGCGCCCACCCAAAAATTTTGAACACCAGCTGCCACTGGTCAGCACAGAGACAGTACAGGGAACTTCACAGGGCTGTTTGTC
This sequence comes from Lithobates septentrionalis, assembly GCA_037952835.1. Classification (NCBI taxonomy): domain Eukaryota; kingdom Metazoa; phylum Chordata; class Amphibia; order Anura; family Ranidae; genus Lithobates; species Lithobates septentrionalis. The sequence continues at coordinate 9,434,202 of JBBDGP010000319.1, forward strand.
AGCTGTGGATTCTATTCCTCCTGACCTCCCAGCAGCAGTGTGTGTGAATTCCTGTACCCTGTAGTGCACCGGAGTAGTGCACTTTTTAAGGGAATGAGGTTATTTTTAATTCAAAGTGGAGTTCCAGTCAATTTTCTGTTTTATTAAAAGACAGAGGCTACAAAAAAGTGTATCTTCTGATTTTTAATAAAGACACTCACCTGTCCCACAATCCAGCGACGTGGCTACCCAAACCCTTCCTTCTCTCCCCTGCCTGCCTGTCCACGGCGCTGGCAATACTACTGTGGGCATTTGACTGTGACGGCTTGCAGCTTCACAGCCAGGTGCGCACATTTAACTGCGCTCCCCTGCATAGCCAGCAATCTTTTGGGACCTGTGATGTGTCCCAGAAGATTGCAGGGAGGGAGGCCCAAACGGAAGTGGGAGCTCATTGGTAATCGTGATGCATCGCAGAATCGAATCGTTGACCAGGTAATCGAATTGAATCGTGAGACCAATGAAGATGCACACCTCTAGTCCCTAGTCCATCTAGGGAGGGAGCAAGGGAGAATGGCTACTTTGCTACATACAGCGGGACCAGAATAAATGTAGCCACCCTCTAATAGGGTGTCATGTGACAGCAGCCCAAAAAAATTATTTGGAGCTGCTTGAGGGCAATAGAATTTTTTTTTTTTCAGTGTCACTTTAGGATCATAGTTCACTTTTAACCACTTCAGCCCTGGAAGATTTTACTCCCTTCCTTACCAGAGCACTATTCACAATTTGGCACTGCGTCGCTTTAACTAACAATTGCGCGGTCATGCAATGCTGTACCCAAACAAAATTTGCGTCCTTTTTTTCCCCACAAATAGAGCTTTCTTTTGGTGGTATTTAATCACCTCTGCGGTTTTTATTTTTTGCGATATATAAATGAAAAAAGCCCAAAAATTTCGAAAAAAATGATATTTTCTACTTTCTTATTTTAAAAAAAGATACAATAAACTCAATTTTAGTCATACATTTAGGCCAAAAAGCATTCAGCCACACGTCTCGGGTAAAAAAAAAAAAAATCAATAAGCGTATCTTTATTGGTTTGCGCAAAAGTTATAGCGTCTACAAGCTAAGGTACGTTTTCTGGAATTTACGCAGCTTTTAGTGTATGACTGCCTATCTCATTTCTTGAGGTGCTAAAATGGCAGGGCAGTACAAACCCACCCAAAATGACCCCATTTTGGAAAGTAGACACCCCAAGGAATTTGCTGAGAGGCTTGTTGAGCACATTAAATATTTTATTTTTTTGTCATAAGTGATTGTGTAAATTTTTTTTTTTTTTCATTTTTCAAAGTTGTCACTGAAATGATATATTGCTCAAACATGCCATGGGCATATTTGAAATTACACCCCAAAATACATTCTGCTGCTTCTCCTGAGTATGAGGATACCACATGTGTGGGATTTTTTGGCAATCTAGCCGTGTACAGGACCCCGAAAACCAAGCATCGCCTTCAGGCTTTCTAAGGACGTAAATTTTTGATTTCACTCCTCACTCTCACTACCTATCACAGTTTTGGAGTCCATGAATTGCCCAGATAGCAGAAAACAGAACCCCCCCCCCCAAAATGACCCCATTTTGGAAAGACACTCCAAGCTATTTGCTAAGAGGCATGTTGAGTACATTGCCCAAATGTTTGGTAAAATATAAAAGATGATCTTATGCTTAGTACATTTACCAAACACAACATTAAAATTGCGCACAACTGTGCAGCGGCGACAACCTATATTTTTAAAAGCCTTTACAGGTTACCACTTTAGATTTACAGAGGAGGTCTACTGCTAAAATTACTGCCCTCGATCTGATGTTCGCGGTAATACATGGTGCAATTGCTGTTTACATGTGATATGAGACCGATGATTGCATTCACCTTTGCGCGCGAGCATGGGGGTACAAGTGCTTTTTATTTATTTATTTTGCTTTTTTATTTTATTTTTACACTTTTTTTTTTTTTTTTTTTTTTCTTCCTTTTTCATAAATTTTTTTTTTTTTTTTTTTTTTTTTTTTATTGTTATCACAGGGAATGTAAATATCCCCATATGATGGCAATAGGTAGTGACAGGTACTCTAGTGCGACTCGCAGGCAAAAAGCGCACCTGATTGTCAGAGCCTGCTTCAGTCACTACCAAAAAACTGTTTAGCGTTCGCAGGGATCAGGCCTGACTCTGCAGTTATGTGTGTTGTGTTTTGTAAGTGACAGTGATCGATTTGATACTGCACTTGGGTGGGCTGGGCGGAGGGCTAAATGCAGGTGCTAGCAGGTATCTGGGCTGGTCCCGCTAACGCTGCGTTTTTGGGAACCCTAAACTACTGGGGACGCCAGTATAGATCTGATTGGATCAAAGATATTGATCCGTTCATACACTATACTACTAAGGCAGGTGTATAGTGCATGCGTGTGTGTTAGCGCTACTGGCACTTATCTAACACTGCCTGGGGCTGACGCAGACCCTAACTGACGCTAAAAACTGATGGGTGATCAGGGGGTTAAACCTTTATTGGGTATTATACGGCGGGTACCCTGACGCAATAAAGAAATAACTAGCGTCACCCATGACACTAATACGGTCACCCATGACACTAATACGGCTTTCAGAAAATAGATCTACTGGTGACAGGGGTGAAAGGGTTAACCGGGAGTTTTACCTTTTTATTTGGGGGGTACCCTAGACCTACCTGGGCCTACTACTGGCTGTCCTAACACTGATTAGTGTCACAAGTGACACCAATACAGTGATCAGGAGAAGTCTGAAAACTGCAATTGGTGACACAGTGACAGGGAGTGAAGGGGTTAACTGGGGGGGCAATCGGTTGGGGGGGTTGAAATGTGTGCCTACGTGTACTGTGTCTGTAGTGTTGGTGCAACTCACTTTTAGATGTCCTCTCTTGTCTTTCTGGAGCCTAAAAGAATTCCACGAGGGGAGATGACATCACTTCCCCTGCCCGTGTTTACACTTACAGGCAGGAGAAGCATTTCTTTGGTCAGAACCGATCAGCAGGTCCAGGCCAGAAATCATTGGCCTGGACCTGAAGACTGATCCGTTCTGCAACGAATCAGATCACCGTGGGGACGCGCGCGATGTACGAGTACGTGGTTTTGAGCACCGTGCCATTCTGTCGAATGTATATCGACGTGAGCCGATCGGAACCGGTTAATGGACGTTTGTTTTTATACATATCCTCCATTGTTTTACAAATGTTGAAGATTATATTGTCTGTTTATACAACATTCAGGAGGTCACCTCAGCTTGTGTTTACAATCACATAAATATGTAGAAGAAGAATACAGGAAGTTACCGTATATACTCGAGTATAAGTCGAATTTTTCAGCACTTTTTTTGTGCTGAAAGTGCCCCCCTCGACTTATACTCGAGTCAAGCACTTTTCTGCAGCAAAAAATTTCATTTTCCGAACCAACTTTGGGGCCCCGTATCTCAGGGCCACTTGGTGCTAGAAACCCCCAATTTGGTGTGCTGCAGAAAAGTGCTTGACATTTTCCGAACTGACTTTGGGGCCCCTTATCTTAGAGCCACTTGGTGCTAGGAACCCCCAATTTGGTGTGCAAACCCAGTGGCACTGGTACCATAACATATCCAAAGATGGAGTTCCTAGCACCCCCGAGATACGGGGCCCCAAATCCGGTTCGGAAAATGTCATTCTCTGCTATAGAAAAGTGCTTGACATTTTCTGAACCGATTTTTGGGGCCCTGTATCTCGGGGCCACTTGGTGCTAGAAACCCCAGCTTTGGATATTTTATGGTTCCACTGGGTTTGCACACCAAATTTGGGGTTCTTAGTACTAAGTGGCCCCAAGATACGGGGCCCCAAATTCGGTCAACTGTGTCCATCTGCAGCAATGTCATTTTGGGACCCTTTGGGTTCAGAGACCCCAAATTTTGGCTGCAGCTAGGGGGCATCTAGGAACCCTTAACTACTGAGTTTGAAGTTCGGGGGACCTATGGCTGCAAATGGGCACAGTGAGGCATGCAAATGGCCACAGTGAGGCTGCAAATTGGCATTGTTGACCCTCTTTTCCACTTACAGTAGCTGTGCATTTCTCACCCTCGTCTTATACTCGGGTCAATAAGTTTTTCCCATTTTTTTTTTGTGGTAAATTAGGGCCTCAACTTATACTCGGAACGACTTATACTCGAGTATATACGGTAAATGCTATTTTAGTTTCCCCCTTAAGCAGGCCATACATGGTCGAATTTCGAACAAATTTTCTTTTCAAAATCAGAAAGTTCGGGTTTTTTTTTTTTTTTTGTGATCCGATGATGCCACCATTTGATTTTCAAAATTCGGCCGACCAAGCCTTCAATTTGACCTCCTGTTGCTACAGAAAATAAATTTTTTCGTGGCCGGGAATCTTCTTTTCTCTCCGTAAAATTTTCTTGTCTTATTACATTTCTCGCACGATTCTCCCATCATTGATTAGAAAATCATTTGTTTTTCTAAAAATTTCCAACATGTCCAATTCCTCAAATAAGATTGCCGCACAAAAATCGGCCGTTGCTGCAGCCCACTAATAGTGCGAAATTTGTACGAAAATTCTTTCGAAATTCGAACCGTGTATGGCCGGCATTAGTTTCAGGTTGAAATTGAGATGAAATGGTCAAAATAATCTAGAATAAAAATTCTGCTGTTTACAAGAACTAATGTTAAGGCACCTGAAATAGGCATTTTTTTAAATTTAATAGGTTTACCACTGGACTTTTCTGAGATGACACATGTTGAGGGGCGGCAGCCTTTTAAAAGCCATCATTAAGAATGTCCTGCAAATGCAGTAGAAACCAGCCGTGGTCTTTGGAGTAGGGGGTGACCCAAAACTCACCCTTTGTGCGCACACAAAATGTTATCAGCAATAGGGCGGTGATATCCCATGCATCCACAGGGGCAACTGGTTTAAAACATGTATGGTGTTAGAGGATCTATCTGTTAGCAGAGAAAAAATTGTCACCTGTAAGATGGTGCGATAGTCCGTGCATGCGCGGGAGCAATATAAGAGACTGGATGTTACTGTGCATGCAGAGAACCGCTGCCATTTTACTAACTGTTTATTCCTAGCAATATGTCGCCATGCACGGGAGCAACTTTCCCCAGCTGTTATCACATTACATATATCCCCCTCCCCCACCCTCCTCTTCTTCAATATGTTAACACACCTGCATGGGCAACTTTCTGATCGCCACACCTGCATGGCTTCCTCCCTCCTTCTCTCACTATCACCCACCTTGACCACAGTGCTTGAGTGCTCCACTTTCACCACTGCACTTGCCACCCCCCACCCTCGGTTTTACCTCTGAACCTGCTATCTGATATTCCTGTTATATATTTGCCTTATTTTTAAACTGTTATATTGAACTAAGTATAAGAAGTAGAATTCCCCTTTGGAATTATGGAGACAATGGACTTTCTGTGTTGCCAGATAAATCTAAGCCTTAAAAGAGGTGCAGGGTCTAAAAGCACTCTGCAAGAGATGTGTGCTGCAGATGGCTCCCATGTTGCAGGCAATCGTGGCAACAGTTGAAAGCAGAAGTAAACTGTGATAAAAAATTGGTGGGCAAGGTCATAGTCTATCAGAGAAAAGGTCAGGGCAGGTGATTAACAAGGAGTGTCAAGAAACAGGCAATTGCGTGTTAGCAGGAATTGGAACCCGAACAGAAGCCAGAAAAATCCTCCTGAAATTTTCTAGAAACAGCCGACCATTATGTAACTGGTTGATCCTTCTGGAAAAGTGCTTATTCAAATAGCAGGGTGATCATTAAGAAGACTGTCAAATGTAAAGTTTACCAGGAGCAATTCAAACTGGAGTTGCCACTGGTTTATGAAACCTTGGCTGGACCTCAGACTACAGAGAAGAAGATTGCAAGGAACCAGCTGTCGTGCAGATATCAGGCTCGAGGCAAGCACAGGTGTGAGGCTGGGTTCGCACTATTACGAATCAGATGCGGAGAAAACCACATCCAATTTGCAATAGCAGGAGCTTTTAACCGGCTCTCTATGGAGCCGGTTCACATATCTCTGCAGCAGGTCCGTTTTGCACAAAAACGATGTGCGTCTTTTGGTCCAATTGAGGTCCGAATTCAGCCCAAAATTCGTGCTGAAATTGGACCTGAAACGGTGAACCAAGACGCACCAGACCCCTGCTGTGAGCCGGATGCGGTGATGGTGTGAACCCAGCCTGAAGGTCTTACCGACGGCTGAAGAGTAGGTGCGGGGCCAACAGGTGAGTGAGTTTAGTTGTAGGAGGGTATCAGAGATCTGATCCAAACTCATCTGAGTCTTCTTAACCGAAAAAAAGCTAAACGTCTGTGGTGACCTAATCAAAATTTTTATGGATGTATTATACTACTATGTCGTGTTGCCAGGCCAGTGTAGCCACTAAAGAGTGCCGAGACACAGGGTCTGAGGAACTGCCCAGTGTTTGCCAGAGCACCCTGCAGGGAATGATTGGAATTGATGTAAAATAAGCATGGTATAAAATCAGCACGCAAGGTCATGGTCAGACAAAGGTCAGTGGATAACATAGATTGTGGCGAAAAAGTCAGGGCAAGGGGATAACGGAGATTATAAAGAAACAAGCAGCGATCATTTTAAATGAATCGGCACTGGTACAAGGGCCTGGTAACAGATACTCGGAGAAGACTTTGCTCAGGCAACTCCAAAATGTACTAAGCAGGTTCAAATGGCTTTCCTGGATATGACCTCCAGAGGAAGTGTCCGGCAGCACTTTTCCTTAGAACCAGCAGAGGGAGTGTGAGAACATTTAAACACACGGATGGAAAAAGATTTATGGGGCATATGAAAGTGGTTGCACCAGTGAACAGGAATCAAGCATTGGGCCCAGACTCTGAAAAGCATGACTGCAGACACTTGGCTGCAACATTTTCAGCTTTGGACTGTGACACAGGTTGGTTTTGGCCAACTCTGACACATAGGGTTGATTTACTAAAACTGGAGAGTGCAAAATCTGGTGCAGCTCTGCATAGTAGCCAATCAGCTAACTTCAGCTGGATCAGTTACGTTTTGACAATAAAAGTAGGTTGGTTTCTATGCAGAGCTGCACAACATTTTGCATTCTCCAGTTTTAGTTTAATTGTATAATTTTAGTGTAAATGTAAGGTTAGTTAAGAAACTATACCAAAGATTTGTTATCTAAGGCAGGACAGAGAAAGGATGATTTTTTTGGAAGATTTATAGAGACCCTGTCAGGGTCTAAAGCAGGCATGTCCAAAGTCTGGCCCGCAGGCCAATTGCGGCCTGCGTACCCGTTTCGAACGGCCCGTCTGGTAACTTGGACATGTATATCTTTTGTGGCCCCCAACGAATCCCCTAGCGCCAGGGGCCACAAAATATATATTTGCTGGCATCCTTGGAGGGAACAGGGAAGGGGCGGGACGAGTGTCGTACATAGAGGAGAATTTCCTGTTTACACAGCTGCCTCTGTAATAGGAAGCCCCGTCTCCTGCTCTACCGTTGGACAACTGTTCTGTCCATCATAGGAGGCGGAACTTTGTATTAAAGAGGCCACCAAAAAAACTAATTCTCCAGTATGTAATCTGTTGCCACTCGTCCCGCCCCCTCCCTGTCTCCTCCAAGGCTGCAGATGGGCATAGATCAGGCTGCACTGACGGCAATGGGGAGTCTGCATTCACGGCAGTTGTGGGGCTGCAGCATTCACGGCGGTGGTGCTGCAGCATTCAGGGCAGTGGTGGTGCTGCAGCATTCAGGGCAGTGGTGGTGCTGCAGCATTCAGGGCAGTGGTGGTGCTGCAGCATTCAGGGCAGTGGTGGTGCTGCAGCATTCAGGGCAGTGGTGGTGCTGCAGCATTCAGGGCAGTGGTGGTGCTGCAGCATTCAGGGCAGTGGTGGTGCTGCAGCATTCAGGGCAGTGGTGGTGCTGCAGCATTCAGGGCAGTGGTGGTGCTGCAGCATTCAGGGCAGTGGTGGTGCTGCAGCATTCAGGGCAGTGGTGGTGCTACAGCATTCACGGCAGTGGTGGTGCTGCAGCATTCACGGCAGTGGGGGGGGGACTGCACTGATGGCAATTGTGGGGGGCTGCATTTGTGGCAATGGTGGGGCTGCATTTGTGGCAGTGGTGGGGCTGCAGATGGGCACTGACCCTTATTTCTTTAATCGTACATCACGGGACACAGATCCATAGTAATCACTATGTGGGTTATAGGCCACTTTCAGGTGCTGGATACTGGCACACCCTAAACAGGAAGTTGCCTCCCTATATAACCCCTCCCATACCGGGAGTACCTCAGTTTTTTCACCAGTGTCTAAGGTGTTGGTCACAAGTAAAGATGTGCTGTGCTGAGCTCCACTGGAGCAATCCTTGCTGAGGCTAGCTATGCAGCCGGATCCGTTCAAAGTGTCTTTTAGGCCAAATTGAATGGTACTCGGGCCTCGTGTCCGAAGAAACAAGGTTTTGCCTGTAACGCTTCTCTTTTTAGAGAGCTGGACCCCGGGATCCAGTACTTTGGTATTTTCAGCCATAAAGTTTTACTGGCCGGGTGCTATTACGGGTTCAGGAGTGTGGGTTCCCAGAGGGTCCCTGGTTCCTGAAGGTAGGAGGCCCGCGCTCGCGCGGAAAAACTCTTTTGAAAGAGAGAGGAGGGGGGCGCTATGCGATGGAGGGAGCGGGGCTTAGCTTGGCGTCCTCCAACGTCCGGCGCAGGAGTGTTTAAAAAGCTCAATTTTTACTGCTGCAAGTTGTCGGAGGGAAACGAGCATGTAAGAGGCTTGGTGACACAGGCATTCCTAGTGACACATTTACTATTCGCATCAGGCTGAACGTTAATAGCAGCGGCAGTGGCTGAACTATTGCTCAAAGCAGTGGATGCGTTTCTTCTGGTAGTACCTCTGCATTTATGCATCGGGCTATGGTCGGAAGGGGAGGTAGAAACACCCCAAAAGAGGGCTAAAGGAATCTCCCTCAAGCTCTGAAAGCCTAAAACTCATCTCTACAATGGCATCCTCCCCTGAGAGGGGGTGGCTGGTCAGAGTGAGCCTTCAAGGGCCATTGGAATGTTTGCAACTGTTTACAACACTGCAGCCCCTGCCTATATTTCTAAAAAGTTTTTTTTCCTCAGCCATGATAGGATGGGAAAAAGGTTAGTGGCATCCCAGATTGGGATAAAATGCGTCAGGTTCCATTCCATTACCCAAGGACCCTCAAACTGAGGATCTGGGGGCGGGAGAATGTTTTCTCTCAGGGGACCGTGAATAGGCTGATGACTCCTCTTCTGAGGGGTCATATGCGGAAGGATCAGCTTCACATTGTGGGTGCAATTTCTTACTGAATTGGTCCGCTCCACATTTTATGCTACCCTTAACTGAGTGTACACTTCTTGTTTTGGGTTCGCTAAAGCCTTCTCAAAGCTGTGCATGCCTTTCCTGTCCATTCGTTGTTGGGAAAGTTTATGTATTCTGAGTGGGATCACCTAGATAAGCATTTTTTCCCCATTTTTTTCTAAAAAAAGTTTTTCATACTTTATCCTATGGAGGAAAAAACTTATTAAAGGTGGAAGATACCAGCAATTGACACTGCTATGTCTTCTGATTAAAAGTTTGACTTGTCCGGCCGACAATGCTCAAATACTTGGGGATCCAACGGATAAAGATTTGGAATTCCTATTAAAAAAAACCTATATTATTTTCCTGACAGGTTGAGTGTCTCCAGTTTAAACAGGTGCTCAAGGTTTTACCTGTTCAGCAGGCCCAGGATCTGGCAAGCTCCTAGTAGCTTTATGTTGGCAATAGACGCTATGAGAGATTCTATCTTCAGGCCTCACGCCTTTCGCCGGGCTGGTACATATGTATAGAATACTATGGTTGAAAAAGTGGTCAGCCGAAGCGTCATAAAAAGAACAAAAAAACAAAAAAAACCTTCTTCTGGCTGGGTTTCCTTTTTGTGGTGAATGGCTGTTTGGGATCTCTTGGATAATTCATCCAAAGACTTTCTAGTGGAAAGGTACACCTTTTGCCATTTAAGAAAAGGAGTAAATGTATTTCATTTAAACAAGCTCCTTCTCCAGTGCCAGGGGCATCAGCCTCCAGGCAGTCACGACGGCTTCCGCCGTCAAGTTCAAGAGGTGATCCTCAGGGTCAAGCCCAGGCACAAAAGAAACCTACAAACAAGATACTAAAGCCTCCTTATGAGGGGCGCCCTAGCGCAGATGGGTGGCTTCTTCAGTAGCTCTAGAGTACAATCTGGGGTTTCAAGAGTTCCCATTTCCTCGTTTTCTGAGATCAAACGTTCCTAAAGATCAAGAGAAAAAGGAAGTCTCTCTTTCTAGCATTGGACCATCCTTTGGCAAAGAATGGTCATGCTGGTCCCCATGAAAGAGCTGGGGTTGAGGTTTTATTCAAACCTTTTTTTCACTGCAAAATCGAATGGAGATGTCACCCATTCTGGATCTCAGAAATCTAAACCAGTTCCTGGATATCTGCTCTTTTTCGCATGGAGTCAATCCAATCAGTTGTCTCCATCCTACAAGGAGGAGAACTTTTGATGTCAATCAACGTCAAGGGTGCATTTCCCCGCTTACCAGTAATATCTACTGCAAGGTAGAAAATCTTAATTTTCAGTTTGTAGCTCTGCTTTTCGGTCTAGCTACTGTACCAGTGTTTACAGAGGTTCTGGCCCCTCCTCTAGCCAGATTAAGGGCCCAAGGTATAACAATTATAGTTTACCTAGATGATCGGCTCTTGATAGACCAGTCGGTAGCCCGCTTAGACCAAAGTATGGTCACCACATTCAACTATCTGGAATACCTAGGTTGGATTCTCAACCTAGAGAAATCTTCATTAAAACCTTTAAGGAGGTTATGGGTCTGTTCATAGATACACCCAGAAAAAGATATTCTTGCCCCGGGCAAAGATCAGGGCCATAAAGGAACTGATTAAGGTGGTCGAAGCAAGATGAATCCTTCTATTCAATTTGCATGAGGAAAAGATGGTGGCTTCATTCAGAGCCATTCTTTATGCTCAGTTTCATTCGAGACTGCTGCAAAACAGTATCTTATCGGCTTGGAACAAGAGGGTTTAAGCTCTAGTATTTCCAATGTGTCTGACTCCAAAGGTGCGCCGGAGCCTCAGTTTATGGTTAATAACTAAAAATCTCCAAAGGGGAAAATCCTTCCTACAGTTACCTGGGGAGTGGTAACAACATACGCCAACCTTTTTTTAGGTTGGGGAGCAGTCCTGGAAGAGGCAACTGCCCAAGAGAAGTGGTCCTGATTAGAAAAGACTTTGCCCATTAACATTCTACAGATTCGGGCAGAGCGCTTGGTCCTGAGGGCCTGGACGTTTAATTTACAGAGCTATCCTGTCAGGATCCAATCCGACAATACCACAGCAGTATATACCAATCACCAAGGGGGCACAAGAAGTTGTGCAGCCCAGAGAAAAGTGAATCATATCCTATCTTGGGCAGAAAACAATGTACCTTGCCTATCGGCAGTTTTTCATTCTAGGGATAGAAATTTGGCAGGCAGGCTATTTTGAGTCGCCAGCAGTTGTTCCCGGGAGAATGGTTCCTTCACCCCAATATCTTTCTGACAATAGGTGAAAGATGGGGGATCCCAGACGTAGATATGTTTGCATCCAGGTTCAACAGAGAGATTGACATTTTTATGTTAAGAACAAAGGATCCGCTAGCATGCGGAATGGGTGCCTTGGTGTTTCCATGGTATCAGTTTTGCTGATATATGCATTCCCTCCTTTTTCTGCATGCGTCCACGACTTCTTCACAGGATCAAGGGAAGTTGGTGATTCTTGTGGCCCCGATGTGCTTCAGAAGATCTTGGTATGCAGAGATCATAAGGATGGCGGTAGGGGTGCCATGGACCTGACCAACGCGTCCAGACCTTCTCTCACAAAGGTCTGGTATCCCACCTTGCCTAACGAACGCTAAATGTAACAGTTTGGCTATTGAGGCCCACACTCTAAAGAAGCGTGGGCTGTCGGGTTCAGTGGTATCTACCTTGGTTAATGCAAGGAAGCCGGCCTCCATAATTGTATATTATGGAGTCTGAGAAGCATATGTCTCCTGGTGTGAAACCAGGGGTTGGCACCCCAGGAAATAGGTCATAGGTAGAATCCTTGACTTTCTGCAGATGGGGTGAGATATAAAGCTGGCCTTGAGTACTTTCTAAGGACAGGTCTCGGCCTTATCAGTATTATTTCAATGAATACTTGCTTCGCATTCTTTGGTTTGTAACTTTATTCAGGGGGTAACACAGCTTAATCTCCGGTTAGGTCAGCCCTGAACCCTTCGGACTTGAATTTAATTTTGTCGGTATTACAAAAACAGCCTTTTTTGAGCCGATACGACATATTCCCTTGGTCCTTTTTGACAAGGAAACTATTTTTTCTGGTAACCATATCTGCTGCATGAAGGGTATCAGAATTGGCTGCTCTTTTTTGAAAAGAGCCATATTATTGTTCACAAGGATAAGGTAGTATTGCATCCTCCATTCTAATATTTTACCTTCATTTTTTCCAGAACCCTGTTCTATGGAAGAAAAATCCCCACATTCTCTTGATGTGGTGAGAGCAGTCAAAGTCTACTTAAAGGCGACTGATCAGATTTGGAAAACTGATGTTTTGTTCGTATTGCCTGAAGGTCCTAAAAGAGGACAGGCAGTATCGAAATCTACTATTTCTAAATGGATTCGACAAGTAAATTGTTCAAGCTTATGGTTTAAAGAGTTAGATTCCACCCTCTCAAATCAAAACGCACTCCTCTAGGGCTGTTAAGGCTCCGTGGGCAGTGCATCACTAAGCCTCCATGGCTCAAATCTGCAAGGCCGCAACTTGGTCTTCAATCCATACATTTACCAGATTCTATCAGGTGGGTGTAAAAAGGCATGAGGATATCTCCTTTGAGCATAGTGTTCTGCAGGCAGCAGTATAACTCCTCTAGTCTCGTGTTGCCCTAATTCTGTTGTGTCTCCCTCCCCTCAGTTGGCATTGCTATGGGACATCCCACATAGTGATTACTATGGCTCTGTGTCCCGTGATGTACGATTTAAAGAAAATAGGATTTTTATAAAAGCTTGCCTGTAAAATCCTTTTTTCAAGTACATCACGAGAAACACAGAGGTCCCGTCCCTCCTTTCTTGTATACACGTGTATTGCTTTGCTACAAAACTGAGGTACTCCCGGTATGGGAGGGGTTATATAGGGAGGCAACTTCCTGTTTAGGGTGTGCCAGTGTCCAGCACCTGAAGGTCCACCCCCCTCTTAAAGTGAAGGTACGTGTTATACGCCGATAAATACGGTATATCCAAATAGCCCAAACTCATCTCTTCACTACACACAGCCACAAAGGCAGGAGAATTCTTGTTGGGCAGTGTATTCGTGCTCGGATGAACATGCTTAGACCAAATTTTAATGGTTCAAAGAATGTCAGGCAAAATGGTCGGCCCTCACGCATGTTCAATTAATCAAATCTGGCCCTCTTTGAAAAAAGTTTGGACACCCCTGGTCTAAAGGATTCAAGCCATTAGGTCCCCAAAGGAGAAGAGCTCTTATACTGACTTGGTCACCTCTCTCTGGTTGCCTGTATCCCCCACCTCCCCTCTCCTCAAGTGTTGTGGCTTCTATAATTGTCTTTGGCAATCGACACTTCAAGAGTGTCTGATGACGGCCACACGTCATGGTTCCTTTCTGCTGGTCATTGCGGGACCCAGCAGTGTTCTAGGTTTTGGAGAAAGAAGCCACAGTGCACAGCAGAAGACAAAGACATTCAACACTCCTGGAAGTGTTAAGTGTGGAATGGAGGGTCACCAAAGATGTGAGTATAATGGCTTTTCTCTTGCAGAAACCCAGTGGTCTGAATGCTTTAGGAACCTTACAGGTGTCTGTAATAAAATATTTAAAAAATATGCTTTATCAAAGGAACTATGAGGATGTTGTGAATTTCTGGGTAATCGCTTTTTTGAACAGGTACAAACTTTTTGACTGTAATTTATGCTAAGGCATCATTTGCACTGGTAACATTCCTGTAAAATTATTCTGTTTAAAGCGGGGGTCCACCTATCTATCGTTTTTTTTTTTTTTTTTTGGAGTTCATTCACAAACTTTTCTTCTCATGATTATCTACTCACATGTTCTGTGTAATAAGTCCGCCTGTGTCCGATTTTGTTGTAAAGAATAACTTATAAAATTCACTGAAGACGGTTTCCATCTTCATTGTGGGCATTTGAAGCCCACAAGCATGTATTTCCTGGATGCGGTGAATGCTGTGCTCCCAGCATTCACCGAGATGTTGTGATGACGCTGTTGCACAATGCATGCTGGGAAGCCTGAGACTAGCTCCCAAGGGACTGTGGGAGGTTTGGGAGAGGCTAGAAACACGCCTACTCCCATGGGAGGAAAACCAGGAAGTGCTAAGAAGATTAGAAAAAAAAAAGGTAATAATGGCGATTTTAAATTTTTTTACACAGCATGTCAGCATCTAGGCAAGGAAGAGAATGTATAGAGATAATGTTCAAAATTTGGGTGGAACCCCGCTTTAATATTCTCAAGTTATTGAAAACACAACTACTGTTGGTTACAGGCTTGGTTCAAATTTCATTTAGTTATTGAGTACAGAAAAAAAGCAGGAATATGATTAGAACAGTGGTGGTCAAATATTTTTTGATATAGTGGTGCAGCCCCAACATCAGCAAAGGATTGCTCATAATAGTACCGTATATACTCGAGTATAAGTCGACCCGAATATAAGCCGAGGCACCTAATTTTACCACAAAAAACTGGGAAAACTTATTGACTCGAGTATAAGCCTAGGGTGAGAAATGCGCAGCTACTGTAAGTGGAGAAGAGGGCCAATGCCCATTTGCAGCCTCACTGTGCCCATTTGCATGCCTCACTGTGCCCATTTGCAGCCATAGGTCCCCCGAACTTCAAACGCGGTAGTTAAGGGTTCCTAAAAGCCCCCTAGCTGCAGCCAAAATTTGGGGTCTCTGGAGCCAAAGGGCCCCGAAATAACATTGCTGCAGATGGACACAGTTGACCGACTTTGGGGCCCCGTATCTCGGGGCCACTTAGTGCTAGGAACCCCAAATTTGGTGTACAAAGCCAATGGAACTAGCACTACAATATGTCCAAAGCTGGTTCCTAGCGCCAAGTGGCCCTGAGATACAGGGCCCCTAAAATCGGTTCAGAAAATGAAAGCACTTTTCTGCAGCAGAGAATGACATTTTCCGAACCGACTTTGGAGTCCCATATCCCAGGGCTACTTGGTGCTAGGAACCCCAAATTTGGTGTGCAAACCCAGTGGAACTAGCAATACAACATATCTAAAGCTGGGGTTCCTAGCACCAAGTGGCCCTAAGATACGGGGCCCCAAAGTCGGTTCAGAAAATGTCAAGCACTTCTGCAGCAGAGAATGACATTTTCCGAACCGAATTTGGGGCCCCGTATCTCAGGGCCACTTGGTGCTAAAAAGCTCAGCTTTGGGCATATTGTAGTGCTAGTTCCACTGGATTTGCACACCAAATTTGGGGTTCCAAGCACCAAGTGACCCCGAGATACGGGGCCCCAAAGTCGGTTCGGAAAATGACATTTTTTGCTGCAGAAAAGTGCTTGACTCGAAGCCGAGGGGGGCACTTTCAGCACAAAAAAATGTGCTGAAAAACTCAGCTTATACTCGAGTATATACGGTAAATGTAATGTTTTTTAGAAAGCTGTCAGATTTCAGAAATGCAGCAGGAGATGATCAGAGACTGCAAACATGCTATAGGAGTTGCCGGAGACATGGCAGGAGCTTCAGCAGACATGAGACACCATTACATGAGACTGCTAGAGATCACAGCTATTACTGCCCTATTACAAATCCAATGCTTTCACATTTGTGCTCCCTACAGCCCCTTTTAAAAATTTACTTGTACCACATTTTGATATTTTTTGTTGCAAGATCCAAAATACTCTTATGATCAGGAAAAATGCAATAAAAAGGAAAATGAAATAAATAAACCAAGCCATTAAAATATTTTCTTCAATGTCCTCATTAAGAATAAAGATTCTCAGACTACTGTCTCTTATCCCCTGCTGCCTAAACTTCCGGCCTTTGGTACCTATTGTGCAGCCCCCGACGGCTGTACAATAGGTGCCAAAGGGCTAAAGTTTGGGCAGCAGGGGTTAAGAGAATTAAAGCGGGGGTCCACCTATCTATCGTTTTTTTTTTTTTTTTTGTTTTTTGTTTTTTTTTTTTTGGAGTTCATTCACAAACTTTTCTTCTCATGATTATCTACTCGCATGTTCTGTGTAATAAGTCCGCCTGTGTCCGATTTTTGTTGTAAAGAATAACTTATAAAATTCACTGAAGGCGGTTTCCATCTTCATTGTGGGCATTTGAAGCCCACAAGCATGTATTTCCTGGATGCGGTGAATGCTGTGCTCCCAGCATTCACCGAGATGTTGTGATGACTCTGTTGCACAATGCATGCTGGGAAGCCTGAGACTAGCTCCCAAGGGACTGTGGGAGGTCTGGGAGAGGCTAGAACCACGCCTACTCCCATGGGAGGAAAACCAGGAAGTGCTAAGAAGATTAGAAAAAAAAGGTAATAACGGCGATTTAAATTTTTTTACACAGCATGTCAGCATCTAGACAAGGAAGAGAATGCATAGAGATAATGTTCAAAATTTGGGTGGAACCCCGCTTTAACAAAAGTTCAGTGATAGGATATCAACAGCGCAATACAGAGATGGGGATCAGATTTCATACTTCTGAACCCAGTAACATCCAGGTCATAGTTATGACTCAAGGCCGAGCAAGAGACTTCTATCATGTTGATAATCTAAATAATTGGTCATGTCCCTCAGTGTTCTCTGGGTTATGCTGACCGTACACTAGTAATTTTTTTTTTTTTTGGCTGAGAATTGTCTGCCTGGCTCTTTCAATTTTTGGATTAAAGGATGTTGGGCAGTAGGCTGCCAGCAGGGTCACCCACTCCACAGATTTTAACTGGTGCGTCAGGAACTGGCTGTAATTTGATCAGTTTATGGCCGGCTTTAGTTTCAGAGTTCGTTGATAACAGATCCATACAGGATTCCTGACCCCACTAGGTGTACAGCTGTTCCTACGGTTACAGAATATTTAAGATACAAAGGCTGACTTTTTTTTTTTTTTTTTTTGTTAAATACAACCCATTTACATTGAAATTAAATTTTTAACTTGTGCTACAAAACTGTAGCTGGAATCTGGTCACGTGTTTTGCCATAAAATAATTTTATTATGGGTTAGCAATGAGCTCTTTTGAGTTTTGGAAGTGCTTGTGTTTGAACATGGATTCTTGCTAACCATGTATTTGAGCAATGATTGATAAAGGGGCAACTTCACAATTGTGTGCTACAAGGTGGTCAGGAAGAAGGTTGTGGTAAATCTCTGTGCAAAGGAGTTGCAGAAGAGAATGGACAGATGCCTTATAAGAAAAGCTAAAGTGACATGGCTTATAGAACTCCTCCTCCTCCTGCATTATTTTACTAAAAGTACCATAGTTAATTTTGACTCCTGTCTAGATGTGTATAATGGCCAGATGATTTGTGACTCTGCTAGCGTTTTAGCCATTTACAAAGGGTTCCTTCCTTTCCTTTCCTTTCTCTTTGGGATTGAACACCTCGTTAGCGCTTGTTTTCCTGGGCATTTGGATGTAAAAAAAAAGATATCAAATGATACATTTCTTGTTCATTATTTTATGAAAGAATAGGTATACAGGGGTAGAGGACAAAAAGGAATTATCCCCATGGCAGAGGGGGTAAAACAGGATGTTCAATGACAGGGACTCGGCCTACATAGGTATTATGTAAGTGAAGGGAGACATGAAGGAGGACTGTCAAACAACGTACTTCATAAAGATGAGAGAGTGTACAGGCAACAGTTTAATGTAACATCTTCTAGCAATAGACTCAAGGGAGTGTGGGCCTAGTGCGAAGCAAAGAATGGGGGCACTAGGGGCTCAGGTGATGAAAACAAGGGAAAAGGGGACACACTTAGGTAGAACCTCGGGTATTAAGTGACACACTTCATGCTACATTCATTAAACTAGACCAATGTTCTGTCAACCAGGGTGTTTCCCTGAGGTGCCGCAAGCACAAGACCCAGTTTGCCCTGGATCAGAGATGAATG
The DNA here is from genome assembly GCA_037952835.1 of Lithobates septentrionalis. NCBI lineage: Eukaryota > Metazoa > Chordata > Amphibia > Anura > Ranidae > Lithobates > Lithobates septentrionalis. The sequence goes on from JBBDGP010000319.1 coordinate 9,452,377, forward strand.
AGAGAACCCTGTAATACGAGGGAGGGACTCTGATGTGATGGGAAGGGGGGGGGCTCTGATGTGATGGGGGGCCTTTGACATATAGAGGGAAATTCTGAGGTGATCTGATGACCTCTGATGTCAAGAAGGGTTCTTATGTGAAGTTAATTTCATCATGGTGGTTGTGTGCATTGTCCCAGGCTCAGGTTCCCCATTGATAACATTTAAATGTTTTATGTAATGGAAATGCAGTGTCCTTTTGCAGTAATGTTTTACAATCTTTGTGCAGTTTGAATAACTGTACAAAACATCTGTTCCTGGGGCTGTGCTGGGAATCTTAACACAAACACCTATTTGAGGTTGATTTACTAAAGGCAAATACTGTATACTGTACTGTGCACTGCAAAGTGCAATTGCTCTAGATCTGAGGGGAAGCTCTGAAATGAGAAGCTCTGATGATTTCTATCATTCAATCATGTGCAAGCAAAAATGCTTTTATTTTCCTTTTTATGTGGTTGAGTATTCTTTGAAAAGTGAAGCTTTACCTCATTTACTAAGCTCTGGAGCAAGTGCACTTGCGGTGCACAGTATATTTGCCTCAAGACCCCTTTCACACTGGGGCGGTTTGCAGGCGGTATTGCGCTAAAAATACCGCCTGCAAACCGCCCCTAAACAGCCTCCGCTGTTTGTTCAGTGTGAAAGCCCGAGGGCTTTCACACTGAAGCGGTGCGCTGACAGGACGGTGAAAAAAGTCCTGCAAACCGCTTCTTTGGAGCGGTGAAGGAGCGGTGTATTCACCGCTCCTTCACCGCTCCTGCCCATTGAAATCAATGGCACAGCGCGGCTATACCGCGGCAATACCGCGGCTATAGCCGCGCTGAACGAGTGATTTTAACCCTTTTTCGTCCGCCAGCGGGGGTTAAAACCGCACCGCTAGCGGCCGAATACAGCTGCAAGAACGACGGTACAGCAGCGCTAAAAATAGCGCTGTTGTACCGCCGACGCCCCCACCGCCCCAGTGTGAAAGGGGCCTAAGTAAATCAACCCCTTTGTACGAAGCCTTATCATAATATGAGGTCAATTTTTATAATGTATTTCAAAAGACATAAGAGGGCATTCAAAAGGGAACACGGAAGCACTCGCCAGCAGACCACCCGGTCAGATAATGCGTGATTGGCTTCAGCTTGTCTCCTCCCAAGCCATGCCCTTCTAATGCGTTTTACCCGTACACGGGCTTGATCATAGAGGGGTGTGCCTTGGGAGGAGACAAGATGAAGCCGATCTGTCACAACATCTGACTGGACAGTCTCTGCCATTATGCGCTTCTGCGTTCCTTTCTGACTGTCGATGGTGTTTATGTAATGATAACAAAACTTGGTAATAAAATATGCACTTATTCATAGCAAAATGTATTTTCAGGACAACCTTATTGGATCTCTGCTGGCCATATTTGGACATCTTGTTATCAGTATTGCACTTAATCTACAGGTAAGAAATTATTCAAAATTTTTAAGGGTAAAAGGGTGGCTAGAGTAAACAGAAAAAGAACTGTTATTCTTAGCGAAGAATAAGAATTAGTGAACTTGCATTTTCTACATCACCTCCTGGAACTTGACAGATTCAGTTTTTGTTTAACTGCTTAAAGGGGTATTAAACCCAAAATCAAACATTTATTATATTACAGCTTACTAATCATTAAATGTTATGGCTGCATTCGTTTCTTTTTTAGGCTTTCTTTCTTGTGTTTTCTCCTGGTGATCCAGTCAGTATGTCTGTTATTTTTCAACAGAACAAGCTCTCCTGCAAATGTAGCAGTTGGAGTGTTGAGACAAACCATTTATCACTGACGGGTGCTTACAATGATTACCCTTCTTTTATTCATGTAAAACGTTTTAAACTTTTTTAAATCACAGCTTCCTTTTACCTCGATCTGTGATCAGCTCTGTCCTAAGGACACAGCGATCACAAAGCGTTCCCAATGAGCGTCCCGGTTGGTCGGCAGGTTCTGGGAGTACATCCATAGATGCCCCCCCCGAACTGGGTGACTGTGCCGTAGCCGTCTTTTGGCTATAGCGTGGACGGCTGACAAAAGTCCAATGGGATTTTTTGATCCCTGTGGTATCACTAGAATTTACATTTGAAGTGCCACACCACTGCTAAGAGGTCCAGATACAACTTTATACCATTAAGTCAGGGGTGTAATCCAAAAAAGTATCCAATGCGTTTCAGGGGTCCAAGAGCCCCTTCATCGGTGCTTGAATGCCAACAATGCGAACAAGCCAAGAGTGAACTGGACCCCCAAAACGCATTGGATACTTTTTTGGATTGTACCCTTGACTTTTACTGGAATAAAGTTGTATCTGGACCTCTTAGCGGTGGTGTGGCGCTTCAATGTCAATTCTTGTTACATTACACTATGAGCCAAGGAGACTGGAGATCCTCTGGAGTGTAGAAGCTGCCTACCCAGGAACCTGATCATTTACACCAACATCCATACCTTAAGATAACAATACCAATAAAATAACCCTTTGGTCCCAGTGCTATCTTTCCACTTGCCTCAACTGATTGTGTTAATAGACATCTTCTCATTCCAAAGGGAAGTTAGCATGATGTTTTCTTGACTGACAAATGGCATTTATGTCCTCAGTGCTGCCCACTTCTTTGTACACAGACCCGCTTGTATAGCACAAAGATCTTGTTAATGCAGTAAGATAGGGCTTGCCAAGGCATCCACCTCCCACTTGCCGACCGCACTATAGCCGAAAGGCAGCTACAGCGCAGTTATCCAATTCTGGGAGGGCATCTGTTGACGTCCCAGAACCTCACCTTCAAGTCGCACATCGGGTGCACGCTGTGATCGCTGTGTCACAGCTGTTTAAAGATTGCGGTAAAGGGCCAATCACAGTGGCCCTTTACCATGTGATCAGCTGTGTCCACCCAAGTCAAGTGATCGATCGACTTGGGTACAATCAGCCTGCCCAGACATGGTTTGAATCTCGGCCGGTCCCTGCTGATCCAAGATTCGTACCATCTATGCCAACTTAACACAGAGTTCCACCCAAAAATGGAACTTCTGCTTTTCGGAAGCCTTCCCCCCCCCCCCCCCCCTCCGGTGTCACATTTGACACCTTTTTGGGAGGAGCAGATACCTGTCTAATACAGGTATTTTGCTCCCACTTCCGGGCATAGATAGCCGAGCCACCCACGGGTATCTACGCCACTTCCGGCGCCTTCTCCGTCCCCCCTCCGCTGTCTTCTGGGAGACGCACAGGTCCCAGAAGACAGCAGGGACCAGTGGGATCGCGCAGCGTGAGTTGCGCATGCGCAGCAGGGAACCAGGAAGTGAAGCCGCAAGGCTTCACTTCCTGATTCCCTTACCGTAGATGGTGGCGCCTCCACCCGAGAGCCGAGGGACGGGTCGGCTTCGGGTGCCGAAATCGCGGGTGCCCTGGACAGGTAAGTGTCCTTATTTTAAAAGTCAGCAGTTGCAGTATTTGTAGCTGCTCACTTAAAAAAAAAAAAAATTAGGCAGAACTCCGCTTTAAGGCTTTCGACATAAGCCCTAAATACGATTGTGCAGGCTAACAGGGCCAGCATTTTCAGTCTTCGATCTGCGACAGATTGCTTTTCAGAGCCAGTTGACAGGCAACTTAGAGACAATATGCCTCCTCCTGGGATCCTTGTCTTTTGGGTGGAAACTCCAGTGCACTGCCACAGTGTACATTAGACAAGATTGCGGAGTGGTCCCATTTACTTGAATAGTGCACTTTTGACCGAAGTACTGCCTTACAAAAGCATCATGCTGTATAAATGTAATGTAAACTTGGCAATGTGTACAGATAAGTGTGCTGGCAATGTTAGGTTTCCAGGGTAAGGTGGTCGAGGGTGGTAAAAAAGCAGATCAACAGACCGTTTTTGCTGCCCCTCTGCCACCCAAGAGAATGAGGTCTAAGACTACTTTCACACCGAGTCGCTTTACAGGCGCGATGGCGCTAAAAATAGCGCCTGCAAAGCGCCTCTTCTGTCACTCCATTTCACACTGGAGCAGTGCGCTGGCAGGACGCTAAAATAAGTCCTGCAAGCAGCATCTTGGGCAGCGCTTTTTGGGCGCTTTTAACCCTTTTTTGTCTGTTAGCAGGGGTTAAAAGCGGCCGAAAAACGACGGTAAAGCGCCACTAAAAAGCGGCGCTTTACCGCCGGCGCTCGCCCCAGTGTGAAAGTCCCCTAAGCTTTTAGAGACTTGCTAAAACCAACTTCAGTATTTGTGTTTTGATCTTTTGAGGACATTTAATAGAGAATACCTTCACATTAAGAGCAGCTAGAGGTGAGTGATGGCTCACCTAACAGCTTGTTTAAGTCTGTTAAGAATATGTAAATAGTTTATTGTCCATAATCTTGACACTGGTGCACTGTAGCCTTCAGTAGCATGCCATTTTGTCCCTCCAAAAATCTCAATCATGGACCTAGAAAACAAAGAATTTGAGTTTGCAGGAAATGCATTTAGTTCGCACCTAGCAAAATATTTGTTATTACTCTGAGGATGCATTACCTTGTTTGACATTTATAAGGCTTTCTTAGATTATTATGGTGACAATTGCTAACGACCATATTTTTCAATGTATAGAAATACAGCCATATACGTTTGGCTAGTTCCAAAGATCCTCGTACCTACTTCAAGACAAAGACATGGTGGCTCGGTCTCTTTTTGGTGATACTGGGAGAAACAGGGGTGTTTTCTTCCTATGCCTTTGCTCCGCTGTCTCTAATTGTGCCTCTCAGTGCTGTTTCTCTCATAGGTGAGTATAAAAGATTAAACCGTTCATTTTCTAAAATTAAAAAAAATTACAGGTTTATCATTTTAAATTATTTCAACCTCCTGAAAAGCCACTGAAAATAAAATGTACATTTTCTTAATTAAAATAGCTAAAATATTTTTCTATCTCTGTTTTTTAAAACGATTTAGATTACGGTCTTCAGTATGTAACATCGTTATGGAGAAATATATTTTGAGGCCGATCATTGGCATGTTTGTGGAAAAATCATTAAAAGAGAAGTGGGCTTTGCAAAAAAATATTATACTCACCTAGGTGGATGCAGCATCGATCTGATGCTGCATCTGTCCCCGCCAGACCTGCAGTACTGAGCAATCAAACACGGCTGATCACTCAGTTCTCCCCCTCTGCTCTGAGCAGAGAGCCGGGACTGTCAGTCAGCAGCTCTCTGCTCTGCCCCTCCAACGCTCACTGGAGAGCTGGGCTGTGGAGGGGGCGAGTGGGGCTGGTTAAGACTCTCACCAGATTGCTGAGTTGGTGCCAGTCCAGGCTCCTGGGTGGGCTCTGTGACGTCAGCAGACTTTAGCCGCTGATGGCTGAACATGGGTCACAGGAGTGCAGAACGAACTGCATTCCTGTGATCCATAGAAGTATGTCCAAAAAAGCTTTGGCTATAATTCCCCTTTATATAGATATACATGCAGTGCTGAATGTTACAGATGATGTCTGTATTGTCCTAAAAAAAAAGTCCATATAGACTTCAGTAGTAGAGAGGAAGTCCCAACACCAGCTTCAGTGTGAAATGACAGCACTCAGCACCACCGTGATATAGCCAAGCCGCTTACCAGAGGAGGTGGACTCTCAAATTTAGAGTGGTCACAAAGCGCATACTAGTTGTTAGGTCTTCGGTGATTATGGATAAAGGGACAGGAACACCATCCACAATCCCCATAAAATGAAATAATCAATATTGCGATGTAAAAAAGTAGTCCATTCCAAGTAATGATTGATATACTTATCAGCCTAATGTCAAATCCACAGATCCAATGTCCTAGGATATGTTCCTCCCTTATCTTTAGAAACGCCAACCTTGCAAGGTATGTGAAACCATATCGGCTGCATCAGAGGCTGGTTAACAATGCAAAACCGCATTGATACCCAGCCTCTGACGCAGCTGACAGGGGTCGGCGAAACCGGTCATCTCGGCCCATCTCTGGATGATATGCCTTTTTACACACACACACACACACACTGGAGAATCCAATCTCCTCCTTACCTCTCCATGGCCTCATCATCCATCAAATCAGGGCTCTCCTCAGCAGCGGCCGCAAAGTATTGCAGGAGTCCCTGCCATCCAGCCGCTCCTTGATGTCCCAGCCGCTAGGAGGTCAGCTAGCAGCCACTGTACCTGCTGACAATAGAAGCAAGGTACAGTGGCAATGATCTGCCCCGAGCACCACCCCTCCCCATCCGCTGTTCCACAGGTCGCATTGCCAGAGGGACGGGCTGGACCAAAGTAGTCCTGGGGCAGGGGGGAGCTGGAATAGGGTGCCGCAGAGAGGAATGCCTCACCGGAGGTGAGGTGTAGGAGTCCAGGGAAGGCAATAAGCTGCAGCACAGACCCTCGGGACGGCGGAGGAGTAACTTTACACCCCCCTAAATGTTGCACATGGGGCGAGATGACTGGCTGCCCCCCCCCCCCCCTGCCGACGCCACTGGCACTGATGCAAGGAAGGAAGCCGGCTCCTCCATGCCTGCACCGCCAGTGCAAATGACTGCCTGGCTGGGGGGATTCCCCCCCCCCCCCCATTCTGGCCCCATTCTGGCAGCACTGGCTCTGTAAGCTGGCATGCCCACAGAGACGGCTCTGCGTGCCATAGGTTCGCCATCACTGGTTTAAGATCACTGTCTAATTGGTCTTGGAGATCTGGGGATACTATTCCACTTGTTTTGAAGCAATTTATATTTATTTTTTTGGCAGCTTGGGTGGTATTACACCACCCATCCAGAGATGGTCCCTTGTTTTTATAGCTCTCATGCTATGTATGTTTGATGTTTTTATGTCTTTTTCTTATACCTTGATATCAATAAACCTCAATTTTTTGTAATCACTTTTGTATGGTGAGTGGAGTTAAATAGACATGTGCTACCATAGGGTTGGTTGAGCTACAACAGGTTTTTACTTTTTGAGTTTGATATTTAGATCATAAAAGTTGCATATATGAATCGTGAGACAATGATTGGTTATTGCCCATCTTCATTGACCTGCTCAAATTGTTGATAATAGTCACCGAAGTCTGAAATTGTTTTTACCCCATAAACATGACCATTTTAAGGAAGTTCGTTCTAAAACTGCATTAGCCACAGCCGTATGGGCACATTTACTACACACTTCTATATCCATTCCATTTAAAGGTAATGTATTGCCTAACAGTGTCTTATACACTGCATTGTGTAAAATTTAAATTCTAGGAACCCCTGCAAAAAGTTTTTAAAGGTTTGCATATTGTTCTTCATTACTTTACCCTGCAGTGCTGCACTGTGTATTTTTTTCAGATTTTTGTAATCTAAGCATTTCAATGCAATCAGCAGGTGTGATAATGAAACCCTTTACTTTTTATAACATCAGATATGATAGCAAAGCAACAAATCGATGGGTAGATTTTGTATTCAGTATGCTGAAGATATAAAATATTTTAGTGTATTAAGCAGAATGCTTAGTATTTAATGCTTACAGTTTTTATAAGGAATGTGCTTATCCTCTTTCTCTTCTTCCTTTTATTTTTTTTTTCCTTTCAGCCAGCTCAATCATAGGCATTATATTTATTAAGGAAAAATGGAAAGCAAATGAATTTCTAAGTGAGTATATATTTTTTGTAATTATGAAATATTGTTTTCGTCCCATGCATATTCCCCTGTTGGCTGATCTGTTGGCTGATCAGTAAGGGCCAGAAAATTCTTTATTTTGTCCAGTAAATTTCCAAAGCCAATTTAAAAAAATATATATATTTTAGAGCAACTTCTCACAGAACATATTCTGTGGTTATTTCCTGTCTGGGAACTTCGGGAGATCCACCACTGGCGCTGTAATCAGCTTGGCTATAAGCTGAGCTGTTGTGTCACCATTATGTGAGTTCTACATACAGCGCATCCGTAAAGTATTCACAGCGCTTCACTTTTTTCCACATTTTGTTATGTTACAGCCTTATTCCAAAATGGATTAAATGTATTATTTTCCCCCAATTTCTACAAACAATACCCCACAATGACAACTTGAAATCACATAAACTGAGTATTCACAGCCTTTGCCATGACGCTCAAAATTGAGCTCAGGTACATCCTGTTTCCACTGATCATCCTTGAGATGTTTCTACAACTTGATTGGAGTCCACCTGTGGTAAATTCAGTTGATTGAACATGATTTGGAAAGGCACACACCTGTCTATATAAGGTCCCACAGTTAACAGTGCATGTTAGAGCACAAACTAAGCCATGAAGTCCAAGGAATTGCCTGTAGACCTTCGAGACAGGATTGTAACGAGGCATAGATCTGAGGAAGGGTTCATGAATATTCTGCAGCACTGAAGATCCCAATGAGCACAGTGGCCTCCATCATCTGCAAATGGAAGAAGTTTGGAACCACCACTTCCTATAACTGGCCACCCGTCCAAACTGAGTGATCGGGGGAGACGGGCCTTAGTCAGGGTGGTGACCAAGAACTCTGTGGTCACTCTGACAGAGCTCCAGCATTTCCATTTGGAGAGAGGAGAACCTTTCAGAAGAACAACCATCTCTTTAGTACTCCACCATTTAGGCCTGTATGGTAGAGTGGCCAGACAGAAGCCACTCCTCTGTAAAATGCACGTCAGTCCATCTGGGGATTGCCAAAAGGCATCTGAAGGACTCTCGGACCATGAAAAACAAAATTCTCTGGTTTGATGAAACAAAGATTGAACTCTTTGGCCTGAATGGCAAGTGTCATGTCTGGTGGAAACCAGGCACCGCTCATCACCTGGTCAATACCATCCCTACAGTGAAGCATGGTGGTGGAAGCATCATTCTGTGGGGATGTTTTCCAGCGGCAGGAACTGGGAGACTAGTCAGGATCGAGGGAAAGATGAATGCAGCAATGTACAGAGACAACCTTGATGAAAACCTGCTCCAGAGCGCTCTGGACCTCAGACTGGGGCGAAGGTTCATCTTTTAACAGGACAATGACCCTAAGCACACAGCCAAGATAACAAAGGAGTGGCTATGGGACAACTCTGTGAATGTCCTTGAGTGGCCCAGCCAGAGCCCATACTTGAATCAGATTGAACATGGAGAGATCTGAAAATGACTGTACACCAATGCTCCCCATCCAACCTGATAGAGCTTGAGAGGTCCCGCAAAGAAGAATGGGAGAAACTTCCCAAAAATAGGTATGCCAAGCTTGTAGCATCATGCTCCAAAAAGACTTGAGGCTGTAATTGGTGCTTCAACAAAGTATTGAGCAAAGACTGTGAATACTTATATACTTAAGTACATGTGATTTTTTTTTTTTTTCATTTTCATAAATTTGCAAAGATTTCAAACAAACTTCTTTCACGTTGTCATTATAGGGTTATGTTTGTAGAATTTTGCAGAAAATAATGTATTTGACCGCTCCCCGACCATTCGCTGCAGTTACACTGCGGCAAGGTGGCTGGATAGCGCGAATCGCCATGGGTGTACGTCGGTCCGTGCATGGGATATAGCGTGCAACCCACGTTCGCGGTATATAGAGACAGAACGGGGATCTGCCTATGTAAATAAGGCAGATCCCCATTCTGACAGGGGACATGATGGAGATCGCTGTTCCCGATGACTGGGAACAGCAGATCTCTGTGATGTTTGAAAGCAGCTCACCCCCCCCCCCCCCCCAGTTAAAACACACCCAGGGAACACAGTTAACCCCTTGATCTCCCCCTAGTGTTAACCCCTTCCCTGCCAGTGTAATTTTATACATTGATCAGTGAATTTTTATAGCAATGATCAATGTAGTAATGTCACTGGTCCCCAAAAAGTGTCATTTGGGGTCAGATTTGTTTGCCGCAATTTCGCAGTCCTGCTAAAAGATCATAGCCATTACCAGTAAAAACAATAAAAAAAAAAAAAGTCCTTAAATCTTTTCCATAGTTTGTAGACGTAATAACTTGTGCAAACCAATATACGCCTATTGCAATTTTTCTTCACCAAAAATTTTTTGAATAATATATATCGGCTTAAACGAATGAATACATTTTGTTTTTTTGTTTTTTTTATTGGGTATGTATTATAGCAGAAAGTAATAATAAAAAAATAATTTTATAGCGCAAACGATAAAAACCACAGAGGTAATTAAATACCACCAAAAGAGAGCTCTATTTGTTGGGAAAAAAAGGACATCAATTTTGTTTGGGTACAGCATCGCACGACTGCGCAATTGTCAGTTAAATCGACGCAGTGCCGTATCACAAAAAATGGCCTGGTCAGGAAGTGGGTAAATCCTACCGGGGCTGAAGTGGTTAATCCATTTTGGAATAAGGCTGTAACGTAACAAAATGCAAAGCACTGTGAATACTTTCCAGATGCACTGTATATTCCACTAAATATATATGTTCCATCAGTAGCTTTAATGAAAAATCAAGCTGAATATGTATTACTAGAAGTGGGAGAGATCTTGCTTCTATTGTCAGGGACTGCATTAAAAACCCACAAAGGATTAAACTCTGTCACATTGCTCTCTAACATGGATTTAAAGTGGTTGTAAACCCTCCTTCCTGACTTTTACCTATAGGTAAGCCTAGAATAAGGCTTACCTATAGGTAGTGGAAATATCTCCTAAAAGTGTGCCGTTTCGGAGATATTTTCCTTGTAGTGCGCCGATGAAGTGATCAGCGCATGCGCTGTGAAGAAACGGACCTCCGTGCCGTTTCTTCCCCAGCGTGTGCCGTGACTGATGGCTCTTGCGTGCTTGTGCGTGAGTGACGTCACGCGGCTCCGGACAGTCACAGGGCCGGAGTCCGCAGCCCCGGAAGGAAGAGGGGTGAAGATGGACGTGGCCTGCACAGGGGAAAGCATGGGATTCGTTTGCAGGTAGGTGTCACATAATGGGGGGGGGGAGATAAGAAGAGCAAGGATAGAATAAAAGGGCTGGTTAACTGCCTAATGGCTTGGGTGCATGTTCGGCAAATAACTATAACATAAGTGATGCTGCAATAAAATTTGGGGGCAAATCATTTTCTATCTTTTGAAGGTCTAATCTAAACAGCCAGCTGCTGTAAAATGTAAGTTGGTAATCTAAATTGTCGATTTTTTTAAGTAGTGCTTTGAGGAGAACTTTGGCCACTGCTCCACTTGTTCAAACTTTTAATGCTCCAGTATTTTAAAGTAATTTTTTTTTTCCTAAATTAAAAAAAGATGTTATACTTATTTGCTCTGTGCAATAGGTATTGCACAAAGCAGCCCCTTACCAGGTCTTCTGGGGTCCTCTGCCTGTGCTCTCTGCTTCTTCTCTTATTCTGTGTCTGTCTGGTTTGCAGGCACGCTCCCAAACCAGGCTGTGTACATACGTACACCGTGGCGGCTTTGCCCCCATCCCTTGCTCCCTCACAGGATTTGACTGACAGCAGCAAGAGCCATTGGCTTGTGCTGCTCTCAATCTATCTCGTGAGTAGAGGAAAAGGGACCAGTGCTTCTGCAAAAGTGCTGAATCAAGAGAGGGCTAAGGTAAGTAGTTAGGAAGGTAGGGGTGCGGGGGATACAATTACTGAGACATTTTTTACCTTAATGCAGCGTTAACTTTTCTTGACCTTCTAGCCACTTTAAAGAGGAGTTCCGCCTGGGGAAAATAAAATGAAGTCACCGGCTACAAATACTGAAGCTGCTGACGTTTAATATATGGACACTTACCTGTCCAGGGAGCCCGCGATGTCGGCACCCAAGCTGATTATCGGATAAGCTGTTGGGTGCTGCCGCTGCCATTCATCATAAGGGAAACCGGCAGTGAAGCCTTTCAGCTTCATAGCCGATTCTCTACTGCACATGCGTAAAGCACGCTGCGCTTTCTTACTGGCCCGGCAGCGGAGGAAGGAGAAGGGGGGGGCGCACTTCCGAGGGAAGGTGCCGCAGCGCAGTCTTCCGGAAGTAGGGAAGGGTACCTGTCACAAACAGGTACCTGTTCCTCCCCCTCCCCCCTAAAAAGGTGATAAATGTGGCATCGGAGGGGGGGGGAGCAGATAAGCGGAAGTTCCACTTTTGGGTGTAACTCTGCTTTAAGGTTTGAGCGAAAACAATTTCTCATCGGTCTCCTGTAACTTTAGTATGATATAGAATGGAGAGTGAGTATACTGTACCTCCTATCTGCATGATACGTTTGTCCTAAATACTGAACTATTGGTCACTGTCCCCAAGATATCAAGGTTCCTCCAATTAAAACAGAAATGGGAATGACAAATTTTTAACACACAGGAAATACAATATAATCTGTATTCTATGGAAATACAATATAATCGGTATGCTTTTGCTTATGTATTTTAGTACTGCCAGGTTATCTTGAGTGTTTAACTTCCCTTATATACTAACAGTATCTATTTTGACACCATTTGTACTTTAAATGTCATGTTTCTCCATTTTTGAGCTCTCATACACAGGCCATTTTGCGATTGGTTTCATCCATTCTTTGTGGTAATTGGGACACTGATGGTTGAATTGTCGCTAAGCAATCTGTTTCAAATTAGGGAATTATAGTCTAGTTCTTCAACAGTCACTTTTCTTCACTCTTCCCACCTTGCTAGCACAACAGTGTCAACCTTTTTAACCTCCCTGGTGGTTTTCCCGAGTGTGGCTCGGGGTTAAATTTCAGTACCATTAGCGGTAACCCCCGAGCCACACTCTGGATTGCATTGCAGGATCCTGGTGCGGTATACTTGTCTTGTCCCCAGGATCCTGCGATGTCTGCCCCCCTCCCCCGCTGTGTCCTCTGCCTGAAGCCTGTGTGTGCGGGCTCCGTTCCCTGTGAGCATCGCAACGCACGGGGGCAGAGCCCGGCGGCAAATTCAAAAACTGTAAAAATCATAATACATACAGTACACTGTAATCTTACAGATTACATTACTGTATGAAATTATTTCACATCCCTTTTGTCCCTAGTGGTTTGTCCAATGCCCTGCATGCAGTTTTATATTATATATACTGTTCTTTCTGCCTGGAAACTGGAGATTGTCCATAGCAACCAAAAAGTGTCCCTTTATGTCAAAAGTGGCTTTAGACCAGCTAGAAAACAGCGATAGTAAATTAGAACACTTGCAGAATTGAGCGATAGTGAATCGTGGGGAAATTAATTTTATTATATTATTTTTTTTATAATCCTTTATATTTATTATATTATAATTTTTATGATTTTGTGTTTCAAACTTTATCATACCCGGGATATCTACTAGACTCTTGGTGGACAGATTTAAGTGTGTTATTGCTAAGAATTACAGTCCTACCGCTTTGAGACGCAAAAATCTGACGACATCATACCGCCAGGGAGGCTACTGCTTTTTTTTTTTTTAATTTTATTTTTTTTGAGAAGTATCTTTTCATTATAAGTACTATGAATCTTATCTCTGAAATTTTTGTCTCTTCCATTACACTTTCAGGCTCAGTTCATATCTATGCAGTTTGCCTTTGATCCATGTCTGCAGTGCTTTTTGCTGTGCGTTTTGCGTTTTTTACATCTTTATTCCTTATTTGGCCAATTTGTTGTGGGGCAGATTAAAATGCAAATCGAGGCAAAAACACATTTACATGCTTTTTTGCGGGTTCTCCACTGAAGTCTATTGAACCAAAAAAGCACCGTTTTGCATTTAAAAAAAAAAAAAAAACCTGAGCCTTTCCAAAAACGCAGCAGCTGAAAAAAATCATAGATGTGAACGTGTCCCATAGGAAACCATGTTGAATGAATAGTAGTGCGTCTCTGCAAAATGCATCAAACCCATAGGTGTGAACCAGGCTAAATCTTGCTTTGGGGAGATCAGTCACCTTTTATCATGGTTTGCTGATTTCATGATTTTTCCACTTACAAACATTCAACTGCATGTTGACTAACCAAGCTTCCTTTCATGTATATGTGTATGTCTTCTCTCTCCACCCTCCCAAGGGCATTATATCTTGTCCTTTATAGGCTGTGGGCTAGCAATCATTGGCACATACTTGCTGATAACCTTTGGACCCAATAGCCATGAGAAGATGACTGGAGAGAATATTGTCAAACATTTAGTGAGCTGGCCATTTCTGTTGTACATGGTAAGTTTATTTTCCAGACCATTTTCTAAAATAGAAGTTAACTCCAGCAAAACACTGTAACTATTTTGACAATATAATATATCAAATTCATGCTCCACACATCAGGAGCTTGCAAGGAAGTAAGATGCAAGGGGACTTTTCCTATTCTTTGTTTCTGCTCTTTACATCCTTTGAAAGAAAGCGAAGACCAATGCTTGAGTACAATGTGTCTTGAGAACCACAAAATCTGTGCTTACACCCCAGTAGCAGCTTTTACTAAAGCTTTTATACGGGACGAAAATTGGCCGAAAACAGGCAGTTCAGTAGTTACCAGCCAACTTACGTCTTGTGTGTACAGTTCCCCTAAAAAAGCCATGCTCGCAACTGGCTTCTGTCGAACGAGCATACTGGAAAACCAGCATCCGATCAGCACTTGCAGCCAATGGCTGCATGTGCTGATCACTGTGTTCTGGCAGGAACCATCTTTTTCTTCTTACTGCACAGAGAACAGATTCCTATTGGACTAAAGATCAAATTTTAAAGCCCAGCCCGCCCAAATGAAATTGGAGATGTAAATCCAAAAAAAAAAAAGCTTGAGCAAGACATATTTTAAAAATACCTCGGTCCTGGCTTCCAAGGTATCTGAGAGGGTGATATCAGTGTGACTCACTGCTGCTTCCTGGAATAGTTGGGCACTCAATATTCCATGAGAATGTGGCCTAGCACAATGCAGAAATGCTTTCTTGTGGGATTTTGAGTGGCCAGGAGGCAGAGGTGCGGCACGTGTTGTTAATTTCGTTTTGTGAAATCTTTATTTTTAAAGTTTTTTATCTACAGCTTTTTTTTTTTTTTTTTTTTTGGGGCAGCGGGACTGGCAGGGAAGTGGACCTACCATTTCATGGTAGGTCCACTTTATTAATACGGACGAATCGGCAGTAAAAGTATTGAAAATAAAGCTCTGATTCCAAGTAAAGCTGTGTACCTACACAAAGCTAGTCAAATCTTCTAAACGTTATCAGTGTTCCCATAGAATGGATCACTTCAACTAATCCTTCATTCACATGGGTGTACTTCCGTGTATTTGCCTGTGTGAGGGCAATTATTTCCCACCAGACACGTGTGCAAAGGTGTTCCCTGCATCCCCCGTGCAGGCAGTCCTATTCATGTCAGTTGGAACAGAGCAAGGCCTCTGCTCCCTGTTTGACATCCATGTTTGTGTGGGTCCCCAAATGCAGGCACTGTGCGTCTTGAGAAGGCTGTACCCACACAGCTGCCAAATTGGGAGCAGCAGTTTTGTCCATGCAGCCGTTTTGTGTTCCAATTGACATGAATGGGAATGTCTACACGGTAAAGCATGGAACACCTGAGCATCCCCGTGCAGGCAAACATGCATGGGTGTATGCCTAAGTGCTCTAAGGTGAACAAAGCCTTAGGACTTTACATTTAACTTGTTCTTCTCTTATGCCTTGTGTGTTGTCTTCTCAGCTGGTGGAAATCCTTGCCTTTTGTTCCCTGCTGTATTACTACAAACAGAGGAATGCCAATTACATGCTCATCATACTGTTCCTGGTGGCATTATTAGGTATGTAAATTATTTATAGTCTGTCCTCCACTCATTTTATTGCACCTACTGTGCAGATATTTGCATGTTTCCCACTGCATTTGCAAAATATTCACACAATGTATTTCTGTAACACAAAGCCTCCTGCTATGCAGTGTTGGCATGAGTAGGTTTGTAACAGCCATTACTTCTACTGGTATGATGCAGTAGAGGTCACAGAGACTGTCCCCATGTGAGTAGCATAAGGTATACTATGTTCATCACACTTTTTGGGATTTAGGATTAACTTTAGTTCCTGTGCTCCCTGTTATTTCACCAGACAGAAGAATTTTTGAGTGAAGCTTATAGAATTGTGTTGGACTTCATATACACTGCTGCTGGTAAACGAATGTTCAGGAGCAGTTGGGTGTTTTTTTTTCAGCTGCCCCAGAACTCTCCTCTGTTATCTTATCAGTACATGTAAACAGGGTCATTTCTAGGCAGTTGAGTTTAGATGCATTTTTTGGAAAGCAAAAAAAAAAAAGCGTTCAGGACGGATGTTCAGAGGCATTTGAAACGCCAAATGCCTGTAACGGCTTGTAAGCGCGGTAACTTGCGTTTAGGCGTGTTTCGTTTACAGGCATTTTTAATGGAAATAGATTTTTGACTATTTGAAAAAAAAAAGAAAAAACGCGGCTAAACGCAAAAGCGGCTAAACGTTGCGTGTAAACACGCAAAATGGACGTTTTTAAGCGTTGGTAAGCATTGGTTACTATCTGTTAAGTTTAATAGTTCAGGAGGGGTTTTAAAACGGCCCGTGTACATTTAACCCCTTCCCGACCACCACATGACGATATACCGTATTTATCGGCATATAACACGCACTTTTTCCCCCTGAAAATCAGGGGAAAATCGTGGGTGCGTGTTATAGGCTGATCCCCACCGATTTTGTGTCATCGGAGCGATCGCGGCAATTGCCGCGGTCGCCGCCGACATACACAGCCGTGGGTAGATTCAAAAACGGCGCCGACT
Organism: Lithobates septentrionalis; assembly: GCA_037952835.1. Classification (NCBI taxonomy): domain Eukaryota; kingdom Metazoa; phylum Chordata; class Amphibia; order Anura; family Ranidae; genus Lithobates; species Lithobates septentrionalis. The sequence continues at coordinate 9,468,970 of JBBDGP010000319.1, forward strand.
GCAGGGATACTTCGGAGCCGAGATACACATACCCGACTGTTCTCGTCGAAAAAAGCCAAGAACACTCGGGTATGTGTATCTCGGCTCTCGTCAGAGCCGAGCCCCGTCCCGCCCTATGATGAACATAACACAGGTCCAAGGGCGGGATTGGGCATGACGGCGGCGCCGAAAAAAGCCGAGAACACTCGGGTATGTGTATCTCGGCTCCGACGAAGCCCTGCAGTCTCTGCGCCATATTTGAATCTACCCATGGCTGGACTGGGGCAAACCTGCACTAACAAAGCTGCACTGGGGCAAGGCTGCGCTGACAAGGCTGCACTGACACTGAAAAGGCTGCAGATGGACAGATAATGCTGCATTGATGGGCATTTTAATGTAAGTTTTTTTTTTTTCCTTAAACTTCCCTCCTAAACTTGAGGTGCGTGTTATACGCCGGCGCGTGTTATACGCCGATAAATACGGTACATCGGCAGAATGGCACGGGTGGGCAAAGAGCGTACAGATACGTCCCCTTTAAGATGCAGCATTGTGGGCGCGCACCCGCCACATGCTCCGCGACCGCGGGTCCCGCTTACTCTTATGTCTGCCGGGTGCCCGCGTTCACGTCACGGAGTAGAAGAACAGGGAGATGCCTTTGTAAACAAGGCATTTCCCCATTCTGCCTAGTGATATGACAGATCACTGCTCCCTGTCATGTGTATAGTAGCCCATCCCCCCCCACAGTTAGAATCACTCCCTAGGACACACTTAACACCTTGATCGCCCCCTAGTGGTTAACCCCTTCCCTGCCAGTGTCATTTACACAGTAATCGGTGCATTTTTATAGCACTGATCGCTGTATAAATGACAATGGTCCCAAAATAGTGTAAAAAGTGTCCGATGTGTCCGCCATAATGTCGCAGTCCCGATAAAAATTGCAGATCGCCGCCATTACTAATAAAAAAAAATTAATAATAAAAATGCCATAAAACTATCCCCTATTTTGTAGACGCTATAACTTTTACGCAAACCAATCAATATACGCTGCAATTTTTTTTTTTTTTTTCAAAAAATATGTAGAAGAATACATATCGGCCTAAACTGAAGAAAACGTTTTTTTAAATATATTTTTGGGGGATATTTAATCTAGCAAAAAGTAAAAAATATTGCACTTTTTTCAAAAATTGTCGCTCATTTTTATTTATTTTTTATAGCCCAAAAAATAAAAACCGCAGAGGTGATCAAATACTACCAAAAGAAAGCTCTATTTGTGGGGAAAAAAGGACGTCAATTTTGTTTGGGTTCATTGTCATGCGACCGCGCAATTGTCAGTTAAACGCAGTGCCGAATCGCATAAAGTGCTCTGGTCAGGAAGGGGGTAAATCCTTCCGGGGCTGAAGTGGTTAAGCCTTATAGCACATTGGCTTCTCTATTAAAAGTCTAATTCTTAACAGTAATTCCAGAGACAAACGTCTCTTCCCCTCTTCGGCAAGCCTTATGCATCTTGGATTCCATGCAATAAATATTGTAATATAATTTTAGCAGATGGCTCTTCAGTCTGCTTTTTTTGAAAATGATGATGCAAGCACTCTTTTCATAGAAATGTACATCGACATATGTTCAGTGCTAAAGAACACCATACTGATTTTGATGAATAATTCCTAACATGCATAAAAAGTACTGTGTGCAGAGCAACCCTTTATAATTATATATAAATCCTGAAGTGTATAAAAAGTTCCATACTTGAAAATTACATGTTATAATAAATAGTAAAATAGTCACATCCATACAGTAAATGATCGTTCAAATTTGAATTTTTTTTTTAGATCAATATGTATAATTTAATTTGTAACGCTGTGCCGCCCATGAGGCCAATTGAATCAGCCACCTGAGGCGGCACTCGTGGATGCAAGGTAGATGGGGCACCAAGAATGGAGTGTCCATCCTGGTATAAGGGTGATATCCACTCTTAACAAGGCTGAGTGTACCACTTCAACAAATATCATCATATAAATGTGTGAAGTTCACTTCTTCATAAACGGAGTAGCTGCTGTACCACTTCCCACAAGATCCTCCACCAACAAGTGGATGAGAACCCTATTATTGACCTGTCGGTCTTAGAAAAGGTCATAAACAGTATGCATGTGTATATGGGACACCAAGAGTTCATAACATTTAAACAGGTTGCAGGTAAATGGTATCCAAGCACTCTTCTATCCAAACCTGAAAACGTTATCCCAAATCTTAGTACGGATAAAACAAGAGGAAAAATGTAAAACCAGGTGAAAAAGTGCTAATATTGGATTTATTATTTAATTGCCTTTTTCCTTAGGATTTTAATTTTTGATTTTTTTTTTATTTTTTTTTACTCTGCAATGTTTGTAGGCTCTACCACAGTGGTCACAGTGAAAGCACTAGCTGGCATGATCATGGTCTCTATACAAGGTAGCATGCAGCTGGGGTACCCCATCTTCTACATCATGTTTGTGTGCATGGTGGCTACAGCCATTGCTCAAGCATCGTAAGTATACTTATACATGTATGACATATTTTCTAAATGCTGTACTTTTATTGCATTTAATTCTGCAGTTTTATGTAATAAACTGTTAATTTCAAAAGCATTTGCATCTAAGGAATTGTATATACTTTATGGATGCTTCTTCAATGTTAAAGCTGTACAACAATAGTCCATTAACTTCATCATCCTTTTAGGTATTTAATTTGGAATACTTAAATTCAAGTATAGCAAGTTTTAGATGGCATACATTATTCCACATCCATAGCACCTTTACATTGGTGTATATGTGGCCCAGGTTTAGCTTAAAAAAATCCACCACAGTTCTCTAGATATGCTGTCCGTTGAGAAGTGTAAGAATTGTATAACATGCTAAACTTTGTACTGTTGATAAGAAAGTGTGAGCCAAGCCTTAAAAACGTCAATTATTCCATTCTACTCACCTGACCCCCAAAGTCACTTGACTTTCAGTGCAACTTTGGAGTCCAACTTTGATGTGATTTTTTTTACACTCTGTGGCATTGAAGTCATATCAAAGCCAGGCCATAGTAGTGCGGGAACCTTTTCTAAAGTCTGACAGACTTTTGTGTAGTATCAGTTAAGACATCTTTCATAGGGAAACACTGAAATTCACATGGCATCCTGGGGTCTCAAAAGTCGGATCCTATGTCGCATCAGTGTGAACCAGGCCTAACTTGTAAAACGCAGCCAAAACTTCATTGGTGACTGCCAGGCATGACATGACAAAATGTCTTCTCTTAAAGAACAAATAAACTGTAAAAACTGTGCCAAAAAAAAGGCCAAGGCAAAAGGACCAGTCATCATTCTTGCCTGGTGATCATTTCCCCATTACTGAATTACTATGAAATGTAGGGTTTTGCTTCGTGAAGCCTCCATCAAGGAGAATAGTGAGCAGCACGGTAGTGACATCGCCAACAGTCACTCTAAGTCATTTGAAACCAGCACTCATAGGCCCCAGTGCCTTTAAAATCGCACCTCAGATGTACAGCTATGGGGCTGTAGGCACAGAAGTGCCTAGTCACACTCGAAAACTTGGAAATACATTGCTATTTTTCAGGAGGAGTTCCAGACAAAAGATAGTCCTGACTTGGGTACTCCTAATATTTCTAGATGATCCCTTTAACATGGCAAATCTTTACTTTTGAGCTCCGGTCTAATTTAGGTTATCGTTGCAATTTTACCTCTACAATTCTACACTGTTGTACAATCATTGTTGTCTGTGGCAAGAAGGTTTTGTATTTTTAAAAAAAACCTAACCAAACCTTTTATTATCTTTAGGTTTTTGGCACAGGCATCCCAGCTTTATGACTCTGCCTTAATTGCAAGCGTTAATTATATATTGTCTACAAGTCTAGCTATTTCTGCAGGTAAGAGTTTAGTATGGTGTATATGTGTTCAACATCTTTATGCGTGGAGCAGTACAACCTAAACCCAAAATCAACATTTATCTGACTACTGATTGACTACCAGAAATTAAGGGGCAGATAGAAAGGGAAAGCTATAGATTGTCTGTTGATTAACAGCTCTGAGTCTGCTGACAACACATCCACAATGGTGGCTCCCAACAGCAATCTTGGGGCTTTGGGGTGTCTATACAAGGGAGGCTTTTACAGGTAGATAATGTGCAAAAAAAATTCATCAAGATCTTGGGAAGATATGGTTGGGCATCAGGGTCCTTTTTAAGGCACTACTGTGCAGCTAGGTACCTTAGGATATCCACTTCAGATTACCTTAACCAATTAATAGGCCTTATAGAATTGCTTAACCACATGCTTACTGGGTACTTAAACCCCCCTCCTGCCCAGACCAATTTTCAGCTTTCAGCACTGACGCACTTTGAATGACAATTGCGCAGTCATACAACACTGTACCCAAATGAAATTTTTATCATTTTTTTTCCAAATAGAGCTTTCTTTTGGTGGTATTTAATCACAGCTGGAATTTTTATTTTTTGCTAAACAAACAAAAAAAGATGGAAAATTTTGAAAAAAAAAATCATGTTTCATAGTTTGTTATAAAATTTTGCAAACAGGTAATTGTTCTCCTACATTGATATGCGCTGATGAGGCGGCACTGGTGGGCACTGGTGGGCACTGATAGGCACAGTTAAGGCGGCACTGATAGGCACAGATAAGGCGGCACTGATGGGGACAGATAAGGCGGTACTGATGGGCGCTGATGGGTGGCACGGATAGGTGGCACTGATGGGCACTGATGGGTACCACTGATGGGGGGCACTAATGGAGGGCACTGATGGGTGGCACTGATGGGCACTGATAGGTGGCACTGATGTGCAGCACTGTTGCACTGACTGTGGACTCTGATGGGTGGCACTGTGGGCTCTGATGGGTGGCACTGTGGGCTCTGATGGGTGGCACTGTGGGCTCTGATGGGTGGCACTGTGGGCTCTGATGGGTGGCACTGTGGGCTCTGATGGGTGGCACTGTGGGCTCTGATGGGTGGCACTGTGGGCTCTGATGGGTGGCACTGTGGGCTCTGATGGGTGGCACTGTGGGCTCTGATGGGTGGCACTGTGGGCTCTGATGGGTGGCACTGTGGGCTCTGATGGGTGGCACTGTGGGCTCTGATGGGTGGCACTGTGGGCTCTGATGGGTGGCACTGTGGGCTCTGATGGGTGGCACTGTGGGCTCTGATGGGTGGCACTGTGGGCTCTGATGGGTGGCACTGTGGGCTCTGATGGGTGGCACTGTGGGCGCTGATGGGTGGCACTGTGGGCGCTGATGGGGGCACTGATGGGTGGCACTGTGGGCACTGATGGGTGACGCTGGTGGGCACTAGTAGGCGGCACTGCTGCCTATTGCTAGGTGTCACTGGCAGGGGGCACAGATGATCGTCGTGATCAGGACTGATGTCCCTCTCGCGGCTGCCGGTGATCAGCTTTTTTTTCCTCCTCACGCTGTCAGCGCGAGGAGAAAAAATAGCCGATTACCGGCTCTGTTTACATCACATGATCAGCTGTCATTGGCTGACAGCTGATCGTGTGGTAAGGGGTCGGGACCGACCCCTTACTCCGATCTTTGATCACCGAGCGCGCCACGTCAATAGACATAGCCCCGGCAATGTAGGTCCACGCTGTTGCCGTCTATCGGCAATAGCGCGGATCTGAAGAGGTTAAAGAGGAAGTAAGCCCTGGTGGGTTTTACTTTCTTTATTTCCCTGCAAAGGTAAAGCATAATGGGCGACTATGCATTACCTGAAACCGAAGGTCACTTACCTGAAACGGAAGCCTTCGATGTCACTGCTGTCCCCACTAGCAGCCAGTGTCCATCTTCAGCCCCTGTTCCTTCTGGGGCCGCGAACTCCGGCTCTGTGACTGGCCGGAGTCACGGCTTGACCCCTATTAGAAACGGCACGATGTGCCCTTTCTAAAGTGCGCATGCGCTGTAGACATCGGCGATTGCCTTTTTTGTAAATATCTCCTAAACCGTGGAGGTTTAAGAGATATTTCAAGCACCTACAGGAAAGCCATAATATAGGCTTACCTGTAGGTAAAAGCGGTTGTACAGGGTGTACTACCACATTAAATCTTGCTCTAATGATGGAGAACATGCAAAATTGCAGGCAGACACACCACAGGCATCTGAAACCTTATCCTATCCTGTACATTGTAATAGAATGAGCCAGAATGTTGCCAGGTGAGTTGAGATACCCCAGTCTCTAAACACTAAATCTTGGGAGGACAGTTTCAGATAAAGAATTGACTACAGAGAAAAGTAAACCATTTTAACTGAAGATTAGACCTTTTTAATTGCATGATTTGTTCTCCTTTTTATTTACTTTTTCCTTGGACTGGAGAATATTTGTTTCATAATGGTTCTTTTTTAATGCAATTAAAGTGATTGTAAACGATCACCTTGTAAAACAATCTTTTCAGTTTAAAATATAAATGAAAGGCAAAACATTTGTGTATACAGTATCTCACAAAAGTGAGTACACCCCTTATATTTTTATATATATTTTATTATATCTTTTCATGTGACAACACTGAAGAAATGACACTTTGCTACAATGTAAAGTAGTGAGTGTACAGCTTGTATAACAGTGTAAATGTGCTGTCCCCTCAAAATAACTCAACACACAGCCATTAATGTCTAAACCGCTGGCAACAAAAGTGAGTACCCCCATTCCAGTGACCAGTATGAGAGTGAGAGCGATCACTCCAAATTTAACACACCTGCTCCCCATTCACACCTGAGACCTTGTAACAGTAACGAGTCACATGACACTGGAGAGGAAAAATGGCTAATTGGGCCCAATTTGGACATTTTCACTTAGGGGTGTACTCACTTTTGTTGCCAGCGGCTTAGACATTAATGACTGTGTGTTGAGCTATTTTGAGGGGACAGCAAATTTACAATGTTATACAAGCTGTACACTCACTACTTTACATTGTAGCAAAGTGTCATTTCTTCAGTGTTGTCACATGAAAAGATATAATAAAATATTTACAAAAATGTGATGGGTGTACTCACTTTTGTGAGATACTGTAGATAAAAAACCCATTTATAATGTTTTTTTTATTTTTTATTTATTTTACTGTTTATAAAACAGTAGCACAATGATCTTCCCAGTGAAGAATCACAGAATTGTGTTGTCAGGGCAAGTCTGATCATTGGAGGAGAGCAGGCAGACTTCCCAGCATAGCTAGAGAACTGACCGTGGTGTGTTCTCCTCCTGCTTAGTGTGGTCAGTTTTTAATAGGAAAGCAGAGTGACTGGCAGGAACACCAGGGATTTCACACAAAGGGTGCAGTACAAAGAGAACAGGATATTATTTCCTACAAGTACGTGATACAGCAGACACACATCAGGAATTTGAAATGTTAAGTTTACATACTGTTTAAGCACAGTGTGATGTGGGAGTAGAGATTACAAAGCTACTGTTCACTCACCAAAGGATTTTCTGATTGTAAAGTAAATGTCAACTTTATCTACAGCACATATTCTTTACATGCAGATAATGCCATTAATTCAATATTAATTTCTTTAAAAGCAAGAAATTGTCTTTGTGTGGAAAAGTAAACACAGATTTCTAAATATTTAATTTGCCATAAATTGCCTGTGTACCTGCCAGGAAAAATGATAGCATTCCCATAGCCATCTGCTTATTCTGTGCTTTGTTTAACTCTTTGCAGTTGTATTAATATTTCATTCTTTACATTTTAGGAGCAGTATTTTACATTGACTTTCGAAATGAAGATGCTCTACATCTTTGCATGTTTGCTTTAGGGTAAGAACAGGAACGGACCTATTGAAATTGGGCAATCTTTTAGTTTAGGTTATGAGGTTATGCACACATGACAGAGTATACGCCTGCCTGTAGTATGAAGACGCACTAGTCCTGTTTTCGTTGGCGCAGTCAATTAGTGAATTTGTGTTACTACTTCATATTGAAGTGTATTATATTATTTGTGTTAGTGTTGTCCATATCTAGATAAGCTACTAAGGATGCTGCTGTCCTCTGCTTTTCTCCATTTTCCTTGATGTACTAGTTTCCGTTATGTGCGAAATAAGGGTTCTCTTGCACTCAGGTGATTTTTACTATAGCAATGAATGCGAATGAACACTAAGAATTGCTACACAAACAGTTGATTGTAATGGCTGTCAATCTTCCACATTTAGATCATTGTGCTACTGATGATTTGCTACTGCAGTGTACACTTCATTGTTGCCTATGTGTGTCAGTCACTGGTAATTAATCACGGGCACATTCCTATAGCAGGTTTTTCCCATGTGCACCCAGTCTAAAGCAGCACATTTCCCTAACTTGGTATTGTTTGCTCTGTTGTTATTTAATGTAAAAGATAACTTCTAAAATGTCTTTCAAAAGTTTAAAGTGCATCAGTGGCCAAGCTACAGATATTTAATATTCTGTAAATAAGCTGTTCAACAAGTTCTCACTGGCCTCAATTGCTGCAGCTACAGTAAATAATCACCAAAGTTCACAGCAAAAGCATCAAGGGCATTCCAAACCAGCACAGTTCACCCTGTTTTTACTTCCTTACCAGTAGTGACTCAGCAGTCTTCCTGCCCTTCAAATATTTAATACAAACACAGAGCAGTTGCCCTGGGAAGAGCAGGGGTTGCTGCTGAGAGAAGGACTTGGTGTCACTAAACCCACATCTAGGGCTGGGAGATTTTCCCCCCAAAAAAAATCTGCGATTTTTTTATAAAAAACTCGATTCACGATTCGAATCCGATTTTTTTTTTTTTTTTTTTTATTATTTTAAAGTGCATCAACAAACAAAATTTCAAAAAAAATTTAAGTGCATTTTAAACATTCTTTGCAAGGAAAATGTACCTATCAACAACAGCAGGTTGAGGCAAGCTCGGTGGTGACAGGTGACAATATGATATCCCCACAAAACAAAAAATCCTGAGGTAACTGACTCTAAGTTAAGACTGGCCATACTAGTTAGTTACCTATAGATTATCTGCAGATTTCTATGGTCAGGTCAGATGGAAAAAGTGGAACAGATTCCTCCATCTATGCTGAACTGTGTGGATGGAAGAATCTCCCACTGGCCCAAGCTTCCATATCTTGAGCTCGTCGGCCCCGCTGGCTTTCACAATACCTGAACATTCTGATTGGGTGCAGGCATTGTTTAGGTAGAGAATCCAATGGGGCTGACTAGCAAGATACTGAAGCTTGGCCCAGCGAGAGTTTCCTCCATCCACACAGTGTAGTGTACATTAAAATACATGAATACATGGAGAAATCTGTTGCACTTTCTCCATCTAACCATAGAAAATCTGCAGATAATCTATAGGTGTATGGCCAGCTTTAGTTGAGTTGAACATGTAAAGTTACATGTTCAATTCAACTATTGTAAACAGTAACACCATTCGCCATCAAAAATGAAATTGCATATCAACAACAGCAGGTTGAGGCAAGCTCGGTGACAGCCTGGTGACAATAACCCCACAAAACAACAAAAAATCCTGAGGTAACATCACCGTATACTGACACAGACACACTACATCACCGTATACACTGACACACTACATCACCATATACACCGACACACTACATCACTGTATATACTGACACACTACATCACTGTATATACTGACACACTACATCACTGTATATACTGACACACTACATCACTGTATATACTGACACACTACATCACTGTATATACTGACACACTACATCACTGTATATACTGACACACTACATCACTGTATATACTGACACACTACATCACTGTATATACTGACACACTACATCACTGTATATACTGACACACTACATCACTGTATATACTGACACACTACATCACTGTATATACTGACACACTACATCACTGTATATACTGACACACTACATCACTGTATATACTGACACACTACATCACTGTATATACTGACACACTACATCACTGTATATACTGACACACTACATCACTGTATATACTGACACACTACATCACTGTATATACTGACACACTACATCACTGTATATACTGACACACTACATCACTGTATATACTGACACACTACATCACTGTATATACTGACACACTACATCACTGTATATACTGACACACTACATCACTGTATATACTGACACACTACATCACTGTATATACTGACACACTACATCACTGTATATACTGACACACTACATCACTGTATATACTGACACACTACATCACTGTATATACTGACGCACTACATCACTGTATATACTGACGCACTACATCACTGTATATACTGACGCACTACATCACTGTATATACTGACGCACTACATCACTGTATATACTGACGCACTACATCACTGTATATACTGACGCACTACATCACTGTATATACTGACGCACTACATCACTGTATATACTGACGCACTACATCACTGTATATACTGACGCACTACATCACTGTATATACTGACGCACTACATCACTGTATATACTGACGCACTACATCACTGTATATACTGACGCACTACATCACTGTATATACTGACGCACTACATCACTGTATATACTGACGCACTACATCACTGTATATACTGACGCACTACATCACTGTATATACTGACGCACTACATCACTGTATATACTGACGCACTACATCACTGTATATACTGACGCACTACATCACTGTATATACTGACGCACTACATCACTGTATATACTGACGCACTACATCACTGTATATACTGACGCACTACATCACTGTATATACTGACGCACTACATCACTGTATATACTGACGCACTACATCACTGTATATACTGACGCACTACATCACTGTATATACTGACGCACTACATCACTGTATATACTGACGCACTACATCACTGTATATACTGACGCACTACATCACTGTATATACTGACACACTACATCACTGTATATACTGACACACTACATCACTGTATATACTGACACACTACATCACTGTATATACTGACACACTACATCACTGTATATACTGACACACTACATCACTGTATATACTGACACACTACATCACTGTATATACTGACACACTACATCACTGTATATACTGACACACTACATCACTGTATATACTGACACACTACATCACTGTACACTGACGCACTACATCACTGTATATACTGACGCACTACATCACTGTATATACTGACGCACTACATCACTGTATATACTGACGCACTACATCACTGTATATACTGACGCACTACATCACTGTATATACTGACGCACTACATCACTGTATATACTGACGCACTACATCACTGTATATACTGACGCACTACATCACTGTATATACTGACGCACTACATCACTGTATATACTGACGCACTACATCACTGTATATACTGACGCACTACATCACTGTATATACTGACGCACTACATCACTGTATATACTGACGCACTACATCACTGTATATACTGACGCACTACATCACTGTATATACTGACGCACTACATCACTGTATATACTGACGCACTACATCACTGTATATACTGACGCACTACATCACTGTATATACTGACGCACTACATCACTGTATATACTGACGCACTACATCACTGTATATACTGACGCACTACATCACTGTATATACTGACGCACTACATCACTGTATATACTGACGCACTACATCACTGTATATACTGACGCACTACATCACTGTATATACTGACGCACTACATCACTGTATATACTGACGCACTACATCACTGTATATACTGACGCACTACATCACTGTATATACTGACGCACTACATCACTGTATATACTGACGCACTACATCACTGTATATACTGACGCACTACATCACTGTATATACTGACGCACTACATCACTGTATATACTGACACACTACATCCCTGTATATACTGACACACTACATCCCTGTATATACTGACACACACTACATCCCTGTATATACTGACACACACTACATCCCTGTATATACTGACACACACTACATCCCTGTATATACTGACACACACTACATCCCTGTATATACTGACACACACTACATCCCTGTATATACTGACACACACTACATCACTGTATATACTGACACACACTACATTACCGTATACTGACACACACTACATTACCGTATACTGACACACACTACATTACCGTATACTGACACACACTACATTACCGTATACTGACACACACTACATTACCGTATACTGACACACACTACATTACCGTATACTGACACACACTACATTACCGTATACTGACACACACTACATTACCGTATACTGACACACACTACATTACCGTATACTGACACACACTACATTACCGTATACTGACACACACTACATCACTCAGTGATGTAGTGTGTCAGTATTCAGTGATGAGCACATTGCTCTGTGATGCCATATGGGGGTATTTTCATATATTGAGCACAGTGCTATTTAATGATATTTAAGAAGGGTGAATATATGGGAATGGGATGTGATGGGATGTGACTTCTCTCCTTTGAGGTATTATTCTTTCTGGCAGTGATCATCACATGGCTATCAGTATCACTATCTCCGAGATCTCGTGCAATATACCATACAGGCAGCTCTGACTCACCCTCCCTTCTCGCGCTCTCTCACTGCAGCCCGGGAATGTCCCTGTGATCCCCCACCCCCTCCTCCTCCTGATATCACAGCGCCCTCCAATACACAGCGGCGTTCCACCAACAGCCTCGCCCACTACCCCCCCTACACACCCACCCACCCATGCACAGCGTCGGGCCTCGCGGACTAGGCCGAAGCCGCGGCCTCGCCTGAAAAATCGTGCCCGCAGCTCCTCAGGCCCGGCGCGGTGCTGTTAAAAAAAAAAAAAAATCGATTTGAAGAAGATTTGAATCGATTTGACCTCTCAACTCGATTCAAGATTCAAATCGATTTTTTTTCCCAGCCCTACCCACATCATAAAAAAACTATCAATAAATGCTGTATTACATGTTGTTCAAACTCAATCACTATGGTATTAGTTTTCTGTATTCTGCAAATAAAAACCTGGTTGATCCTGTTGCTCTTTATCTCCCCCTTCTGTCCATGTCCCCAGTTCAGCTAGGGAGTTCACAGCTGTAGTAGCAACTCTGCACATACTCAGTTTTCAGTGATTTTCTATGCTAAGCACTTCCTCCCTCACATCTAAGCAGTCCATGTGACTATAGAGTCACTGAGATGTGGGTGTATACACAGTGGTAAATGACATCCCATGCCCTCCCTTCTCCTCCATGCCCACTAACTAGCTAAACACAATGGGAGTGGGATATTACATGTAGATCAATGGTGGCTTCACCTCCCTCTTATTTTAAGACACAGGCTGGAGGGGCGTGACCCTGCCTCTGACTGGCAGAAATCTGCCCTCACCATGTTATTTCCACAAAATAATAATAATAATTTAATTTCAAGTATATATTTATTGTATGCCAATTTAAAATCGTTTATTGATTTTATTTATTTTTACTCTGTATTCCAAAGGCTTTTTTTTTTTTTTTTTTTTTAACATGTAACCAGCAGTACTGGACTAGAAGCTCCTCCTGCTTATGTTTCCCTGCAGACAGGTTGGGAAAGAGCTGGGTCATGTGACAGCTGTATATAGATTAAGAAAAAGGTACTTGGATGTTGTGTGTTTTGTTTTTGTTTTTTTCTTAAAATAATTTGTGCCATCATTCATATACAGCAATAAAAGGGACAATGTAAAGTAAACTGTGTTTAGTATCACTTTTAGTGCTTCTGCTGTGAACTTTGAGGATAAATTGCTTCAGTGTGTGGCTTATTTTTTTTCTTTTTGAGAAGTAAACACGTTTAACATTTTTCTCCTAGAATGGTACTGCTGATGAGCTATATAGTTATGAAAATGCTCAATGATGTTTAGTCTTTTACACAGTGCTTAAAGTAGAAGTCCATCCTAACACTGTAATCCCTGCATCTACAGACATCCACAATCTAACATTAACCTATTTAGCTGTAAAGAAGAAATCCAGTATACATACCCCTTCTTCTTTTTTTTTTTTTTTTTTTTTAAGCCAATCTGACCCAATCCCATGCCGAGCTGTTTTCTGCGGCTTTGCTGTGGAGGCGGGTGCAGAGGACACAGCCGACAACGGAGGCCACATAGTAGGTCTATGGGTGATGTCAATCCAATTCATTTCACATCGGTTGTCGGCCGTGTCTTCTGCAGAGCTACCGCCGCTGGAGATCGGTTCGGAAAAAGGGTATGGTATAGCAATTTCTTCTTTACAGGGATAGATAGGTTAGTGTCAGGTCGTGGATGTCTGTAGATGCAGGGATTTTAGTGTTAGGGTGGACTTCCACTTTAAACTACATTTATTGTTAAAATGTATTTTTTTTTGTATTGGTATAGTTTATCTAATAAAAAATCCTTCATTTCTCCAAGGTGCCTTATTGCCTTTTTGGGTGTGTTCCTCATAACAAGGAGCAGAAAAAAGACGAAAGCTTTTGAACCTTATGTTGCCATTAACTCCATGCAAGGTAAACTAAAACTAGCACGGATTAAAGCGGTTGTAAAGCGTTTTTTTTTTTTTGTTTGTTTAAATAAGAAAAAATGTTATACTTGCCTGCTCTGTACAATGGTTTTGCACAGAGCGACCCCTTATATTCTCTTCTGTGGTCCTCTGCCGGTGCAGTCCGCTCCTTACCTTCTCCAAGTGCCCCCAAAGCAAGCTGCTTGCTATGGGGTACTCTTGTGGGCCTGCTTCCATGTCGAGCTGTGTGCATTCCATAGGCACACACAGCATGGCTAAACCCCACTCCCTCCTCACAAGGTTTGATTGACAAACACGAGTCAATGGTTCCTGCTGCCAATAAAGCCTCCTGAGAATTCAGGTAGATGGGAGAAAAGCTGCTGCAGACAGGGCAGCGCTGGATCAAAACAAAGACCCAAGCAAGTGTTTAAGGAGGAAGGGGCTGGGGGGAGTTGTTATTGAAAGTTTTTTTTTTTTTTTTACCTTAATGCAGAGAATACGTTGGGGTAAAAAAAAAAAACTTTTGCCTTTAGGACCACTTTAAATTAGCTTGGTAAATACTGGTTTAGTCATTAGATTTGGTTTGCTTCAATACTAAATGTTTCGGGGCAATACTGATACGGAGATGACGCGCACGCACAAGCCACAAAAGCACACATTACCATTTTCAAGGACCCTTGGAAAACACTTGCAATGTAGCTAAGACTGTTCAGAAAAGTAGAAGTTTGAAACAGGTTAAAGCGGAGCTTAACTGCATGATACTTACCTCCCTTCAACAGTCTGACGCCCCGCACTGGCATTTTCTAACCAGCTTTTTCTGGATGCCAGGCTGCAGCTTTTTTTTTTGGTCAGCGCAGTTTGATGTCACTACTGTGCATGCGCAGGAATGTAGACATTGCCGCACACAGGCACTGCACCAGAATGTGAACTGACCTGTGCTTGACATGTTTGGTATCTATTTACTTGGCATAACATAATCTTTTATATTTCACAAAAAAGGCAGGTATTGTATTAAGTTTGTGTGCACTAAAATTCATTAAAACTGTATTTTTTTCTGAAAAATTGTATTTAAAAATAGCTGTGCGTAAAAAAAAAAAAAGTTGCAGCAACCACCATTTTTTTCTCAACGGCCTCAGCTTCAAAATATATAATGTTTGGAGGTCCTTGGTACTTTCCTAGCAAAAAGAAGCTGATCTTTACACGTATGTGAAAGATTTGAGTGTTGGCCCGGTTTTAAAGTAAAAAGGTTGTAACTGATGACAGATCTGTCTATTTTAAAATCTGATGGCTGGTATTTTATTTTACAAAATAACATGCTCTTCATATCTCATTTTCCATTTCCTATAAATTGCATGTTCCTGAGGCTGGAGTCTCTAGCCATTGTACTGTTGTGACATGCATGATACAAATTGAGTTTACGCTCAAATCATGCCAGGAGCTTGGGTTAATTTAGTGCTTAAAATTTTTATCCAAGCATTGCTGTTGTGTGCCAGTCTACACAAGTCTTGTGGTAATCTGAGAACTCCTGCTTGTGATGTAGAAGAGCCGTTCCCAGACATGCCCACTACAGATTAATTGTCTCTCCCTTAAGTAAAAAAAAAAAAAAAAAATCAGTAGTAAGTGTTTTTTTGCTGCCATGAAACAAATTTAAAACAACCTTAGACATGGCAGTGCATTTTGTAATATAGGAAGCAGAGGAAATGGTTACACTGATCAGGCCTCAGGATGTTTGCTTCCAGTGACCTTGCTTGGCTTTCTCTGGATCTTGCTTTTACCGTTGCAGTGTTTACTGCTTCATTATTAGTTTCTCTGGATTAATAGTTGCCTTTTTTTTCCCCACATTTATATCTTTCTATGGTATAAAATGCAGCACAACAATTTATTTATAATTGTTTTTTTAACCACTTCGCACCCAGGCCAATTCTGACATTTCGTTGCTACATGTAAAATTCATGATTTTTTTTTCTTTACATAGAACCCCCAAACATTATATATGTTTTTTTAGCTAAGACCCTAGATAATACAATGGCGGTCATTGCACCTTTTTATCTTGCACGGTATTTGCGCTGCAATTTTTCGAACACGTTAGATACCTAATATGTCTCGCTTCAAAATTGCACACCCTCGTGGCATGGTGCCAAACTTTGGTACTTAAAAATCCCCACTGGCGACGCCTTAAAATTTTTTATTGGTTACATGTTTTGAGTTACAGAGGAGGTCTAGTGAATTATTTCTCTTGCTCTAACGTTCGCAGCGATACCTCACGTGTGGTTTATAAGACCCCACATCTCACCTCTAGGCTTGGAAGCATAAAATAGAAAAAAACGATCACAGCTTCCCAGCCATGGCTGCGCCGGTTTTTTTTTTAATGCAGAGGCTGGGCGTAACGTCATAACATCGCGCCCGGCCTCTGAACAATCATAGAGACTCCGGCGGACCAGATGTCACCATCCAGGGCCAGCGGGATCCGTTCTCCGACTCACCGATGGAAGTGGTGGGTCGGTAGAAGCACCAGAGGGTGGCGTCCCCTCCCGCCACCCGTAAGAACGATCAAGCGGCGGAACAGCCGCTATAATCATTCTTATGATGCAGGGAATCGCCGGCTGAAAACAGCAAAATCTGAATGATGTCTGTAGCTGCAGGCATCATTCAGATATCACTGCACAATTCAAGGACGTTCCTGAATGTCCTACGGGGGGCCAAGTGATTAATATACTGTATCGATTATCACTAGGAAAGTAGATGGCACATTTCTATGGCATATGTTGACACTACACTGAGCATAGCACCAATAATGGGCAGACCTAAAGTGTATGTAAACCCAAACAATACACCTCTCATTTGCCCCATTGTGGCCTCTTAAATATTTAATTGAATGCATTTTGTTATATCTGTTTTATAAGAGCAAAACCACTGTTGCTTTTGTAATGCCCTGTACACACGGTCGGATTTTCAGATGGAAAATGTGTGATAGGACCTTGTTGTCGGAAATTCCGACCATGTGTGGGCTCCATCTTACATTTTCCATCGGAATTTCTGACACATGTTTGAGAGCTTGCTATAAAATTTTCCGACAACAAAATCCTTTGTCGGAAATTCCGATCGTGTGTACAAAGTGCCACGCATACTCAGAATAAATTAAGAGATGAAAGCTATTGGCTACTGTCCCGACGTACGTGTTTTACGTCACCGCATTCAGAACGATCGGATTTTCTGACAACTGTGTATGACCGTGTGCATGCAAGACAAGTTTGAGCCAACATCTGTCGGAAAAAATCCATGGGTTTTGTTGTCGGAATATCCGATCAATGTCTGACCGTGTGTACATGGCATTAGGGATTCAGAACTGCCCTTTGTCTTTTGCACACCTGTGTCATCTCCAAAAGGTTAGGAAAAAAAAACAGGGCTGACCCCATTCAGCCCACAAAAATGCTGTATATTCTCGGCCCACGATAAGAAATTAAAGAGGAGCTCCAGCCCCCCCCCCCCCCCCCCCCAACCACCAAAAGATTAAAAGTCAACAGGTACAAATACTTTAGCTGCTGACTTTTAATATTGGAGCACTTGCCTGTCCAGGGATCCTACGATGTTGGCACCCTAGCTGAATTTTCAATTGTCTCTCGGGTGCTGCCACCGCCATCCCTTGTAAGGGAAACTGGCAGTGAAGCCTTGAGCTTTCAAAGCTGGTTCCCTACTGCGCATGCACTAAGTGTGCTGCGCTTTGTTAATGGCCTGTTGGCGGGGGAAGGAGGAGGGGGGCCGAACTTCCGGGGGACCTCGCCGCAGTGCAATCTCCAGGAAGTGGGGATAGGTACATGTCAAAAAGAGGTACCCACTCCCCCCGAAAGGTGCCAAATGTGGCAACGGATGGGGGGAGGAAGCAAACAAGCGTAGCTTTCCCTTTTGGGTGGAGTTCCGCTTTAAGATCTGACTGCATTTCTGGCAAATTAACAGATGCTTTTCTGTACTTTTAACACCTTCCTGCCCAGCCTATAGTACAATGACGGCTGGTCGGGTGCACTAGACACAGCAGATGGCTGATCACTGTACTGGCTCGCTGCCGGTACCATGTGATCGCTGTGGCCAATCACAGCAGATCACATGACAATTGTAAACAGTGGATAGCTTCCTTTCATGCCATCCATTGTATACAATTGTGTTGCTAGCTGTGATTTGGTCACAGTTATCACATGGTACAGAAAGGACCAATCACAGCCCATCTGTATCATGTAATTAGCTTTGGCTAATCACAAGACACTGAACCAGTTTTATTCAGTAAAAATTGTTGCTTATACTTAGGGTTGCACCGATACTAGTATCAGTATCGGTGCTGATACCGAGTATTTGCACAAGTATCGGTACTCGTGCAAATGCACCGATACTTTCAGACTTGGTTCTTTGAGCTGTCAGTGGAGATGAACAAAGGTTCCTCTGTTTAACCCCTTAATAACCCTTAATTTACTCTAATCAGCCTTAATTAACTCCCTATTCTCCTCCATTTAATTATTATTTTCCTGGTTTTTTTTTTTTTTTTTTTCTCACGTCTATTTTATAAACGATAAACAATTAAAACATTTTTTTGTTTGCTTTGTTAGTGAATATTTTCACACATATATATATTAACATATATTTACACATTTCACATTAAAAAAGCGCAAAATTTAAAAAATCTATTTATTTCATTTGTAAATTACTTTTCAATGCTTTGTACCATTGCTGACAGCTGAAGTGTAAACTAAACAGTTGCGGTAGGTATCTAGTATCTAGTTGCGGTAATTGGTATCGGCGAGTACTAAAAAAAAGTATCGGTACTCGTAAAAATAATGGTATCGGTGCATCCCTACTTATACTAATGGAATTCATTGGTGTAAGCAATCATAATGTGTAAGACAAAAAAATTGTGATCACTTCCCCAGAGTAGTAGGGGGTTACTATGTACTGTATCTCTCTGGTCACAGTGTTTTTAAAAATAAATAAATAAATAAAAATAAGGAAAAAGAATATAATAAAAAAATTTAAAAAAGAAATATATTATTTATTTTTAGATACCGTCACCAGTTGGAGTCCCTGTTCACCAACACACCAGTTATATGATAATGTTGTACTGCACTGGTGTCCAGTATGTAAAAAAAAAAAAAAAAATCATTTTTATTTATTTATTTATTTATTTTTTTTTAAATCAAATAGCTGTGACAAATTACAACTTCAACAAACTCGCCAAGCCTCTTACTAAATACCTTTGACTGTTTACTTTCCAAAGAAATGAGAAATGAGATAGGGTGTCAGTACATCAGATATATACCATGGTTTGTCTAAATTTATGAAGAAAGATCAATTGCAAAATGTTATAATCGTTTTATAAAAAAAACCCCAGTGGTGATTACATACCACCAAAAGAAAGCTCTATTTTGTGTGCAAAGAATGATAAAAAATGTCATATGGGTACAGTGTTGCATGACCGCACACTTGTCATTCAAAGCATGACATCGCTGAAAATTGGCCTGGGTAGAAAGGGGGGAAAGGTGGTTAAAGGTCAGAATACAGGGAAATGTGTATGCATTGCAGCTATGTACTGCATATGTTTTGTGGGGGTTTTTTTTGCCATGACATACACTTTAATCCCGCTCAAAAGTGATAGTGTAGTTGGAGGATAGGCTGAATAACCTATACAATTTTTGTATCTCTCAGGGACTTGAACATTAAGATCTCACAACTGGAGCTAATTATTTAGCTACAAAAAATGTGAAAATGTATACCACATATGTGTCACTACCACTGTTACAGTTATACTTTAATGGTATAATGTTAATACAAAGCCATTTATAAAGCATATTCATCACTAGCATTGTTAAAATATCTACTATTGTGTAAAATATATATTAAGCTGGGTATGCAGTATATGAATCGCTTCCATAAATTACAATGATCCATTAATGGTGCGAAGTCTATACTATGCCAGTTACCATTCAAGAAATAAAAAACTATTCTGTTTTTGTTTGCAGGTGTAATCAACATGCATGATAATGGCTCTACTGTTCAGCCTGATTTTGGGAATTCCTTCTCTTATGGAGCGCTACAAAGTAATGATAGTTTATCAGAAATTTACACGCCAGCAACACTTCCTGTTGTAACAGAAGAAGCATCATCATTGTCATCTCCACCATATAAGATTTTGGAACACAATAAGAATGAATAGGCATGCTAGCAACTAATGTGTGGACTGGGAAACCTATGCAGCAAAAATGTTCCTGTTTGTTTTTTTGTTTTGTTTTTTCTTGTACAGTTCAAACCATAGTTTAAAATGTATTTTTTTTAAGTCAGAAGTTATATGTATGTCTTAGGTCCAGTTTACCCTACTTTGTTGGTTCACTTCTAAAGGACTGTTTTTACTTGCCCTGTTGACATCTGTTGTTGTAATTGTAATTCTGGGCGAAACAGAAAATGCAAAAATATTAACTTATATTCCATACTTGGCCATAGACCTGTTTGTTCATCATTATTACACAAAACAAACATTTATTTGCTGTTGTGTGTTTTGTTTTTTTTCTTTCTGTACATCATCATCATGACATTACATTTTTTTTTTATGAAAACTCAACTACATATCTCCCATCTCTCCAATCTCTGCATCAGCAGAATTCAGTTTATATACAAAAGATAACTGTAGAAATTCTGCCTGTTTCATTCAAGAGAGCATTCTTTCCATAAGTGCAGCTTATCAGTGAGACAGCCCAGGGCATGTGTAGAGCTGTAGGCATGGTGCAACTATAACAAAACACAATTTGTCTACCATTGACTACCATTTTTTTCTATATAGCTGGTTTGTCCTACTGATTACCAGTATTTGTAAAGAGCAGGTGCTACTGAACAGGGTAAGTCCTAGAGGGGAAGCTATACTTTACAGTAACTTATCTATGCTGAGCTGGGGAAAGGAAAGAGCGGTTGCAGAATTTTCCAACCACTTCTTGACCGTACTATAGCCAAAAGACGGCTACAGCGTTGTCCAATTCTGAGAGAGAATCCATGGACGTCCTCCCAAAACCACCCCTCCCCCCCCCCCCCCCCCCCGCCTCTTGCAACAGGCGCGCTCTTTGACCGTTGTGTCCTTCGGAGTAAAGGGCCAATCACAGAGGCCCTTTACCATGGGATCAGCTGTGTCCAATCACAGCTGATTGCATGTAAACAAACTTTCTGGTTATCGGCTTTCCTTTTCTCACACACTGTTGCAGCATGAGGAGAGGCGGTACGCGGCAAGTGTGACGGGGGAGATTGGCACTGATCATCAGTGTAGCCTCATCAGCGCACATCAGTAAAGGAGAAAAATTACTTGTTTGCAAAATTTTATAACAAACTAAGAAAACCTTTTTCTGTCTTTTTTTTTTTTTTTTTGTTTAGCAAAAAATATAAAACCCAGTGCTGATTATAAACCACCAAAGGAAAGCTCCTATTTGTGTGAAAAAAAATTATAATTTTATATAGGTACAGTGTTACATGACCACGCAATTGTCATTCAAAGTGCTACAGCGCTGAAAGCTGGCCTGGGCAGGAAGGGGGTGGTAAAGAGGAGTGTGTTAGGCTCCCTTCACACCAATGCGTTTTTTCATGCTTTTTGCAGAAGCGTAGGACATTGTTTGTAACATAGTTTCTGTGGAACACGTTCACATCAATGCATTTTTGTGCCTCTGCATTTTTGGAAAGGGTCAGGGACTTTTTTAAATGCAAAACTGTCCTTTTTTTTTTTGTTCAATAGACTTCAATTGAGAAGCTGCAGAAAAGCATTTAGTGCGTATTTACCGCAATTTGCATTTTGCGTTTTTTTTAAAGCTGCCCAACAAATTTTCCAAAAAAAAAAAAAATTAAACACAAATCGCTGCAAAATCATGGTAAAAAAATGGAAAGCGGAGCAAAAAGCACTGAAGCGCTTAAAAGCAACACGCATAGATGTGAATTAAGCCTTCTATTCCCTGGACATGAAGCAAAACTAAAATCACACACCTTTTTTTTTTTATTTTTTTTTTTTTTTTTTCCTCTTTTTAAAGTTCTGTACCTTGGCATGTTATGATTGTTTACTCCGATAACCCTTCATCACGGGTGTCTTCATGCAAACCAAACTGACAAAAGAGAGGGGGTGCTAAACCAATCCAGTTATTGTGCACTGGATTGGTGCTTATGGGACAGCACAGATATATTTAACCCCTTCCCGCCGAGCGTACACAGATGTGTGTACTCGGCTTTCGGGGGTTATACCGGGATAATGCCCGCAGCTGCAGGCATCATCCCCGTATTGTCTTTTTAGAGGTGGCGATCGACTATCCAGGTATAACAACCGATGCAACTAAAAGCTTGTCCCCCCTCCCGCCGCTCTTACCGGGCCTCCCGTTCCATCGGAAGGCCCGATCACCAATACGCCGCCTCCGGCGGCTAGTGACAGTCTATAACTAAGCCGTTCCAGCCTCCTAATTGTAAACACGGAAGCGACGTCATGACGTCACTTCCTGTTTACTCGGCTGCCAAAGGTGCCAGTTTTATAAAAATACACAGTATTCAGAATCGCTGAAAACGGCGATCTGAATACATTGAAGAGCAAAGGAGGGATCGGGGGTCTAGACCCCCGATCCCTCCATAAAGAGTACCTGTCACCACCTATTACTGTCACAAGGGATGTTTACATTCCTTGTGACAGCAATAAAAGTGATCACATTTTTTTTTTTTTTTAACACAATTTATTAATATAGAAATAAAGAAAAAAAAGAAATTTTTTTTTTTTTTTTTTAAAGCGTCCCCGCGAGCTCGCGCAGCAAAGAAAACGCATACGGAAGTCGTGCCCGCATATATAAACTGTGTTCAAGTCACACATGTGAGGTATCGCCGCGATCGCCAGAGCGAGAGCAATAATTCTAGCACTAGACCTCCTCTGTAACTCTAACCTGGTAACCATTAAAAAAAAATTTAAAGCGTCGCCTATGCAGATTTTTAGGTAATGTAGTTTGTTGCCATTCCACGAGTGCGTACAATTATAAAGCGTGACATGTTTGGTATCTATTTACTTAGCGTAACATCATCTTTCACATTATACAAAAAAATTGGGCTAACTTTACTGTTTGTTTTTTAATTCATGAAAGTGTCCCTTTTCCCAAAAAGTTGCGTTTAAAACACCGCTGCACAAATACCGTGTGATATAAAATATTGCAACAATCTCAATTTTATTCTCTAGATTCTCTGCTAAAAAATATATATAATGTTTGGGGGCGCCAAGTAATTTTCTAGCAAAAAATACGGATTTTAACTTCAAAAAATAGGCTTAGTCATGAAAGGGTTATAATTGGTGATAGCATGGCGATAATTGGTAAAGCGTGTAATGAAATTTTGAATGTAGAGGTATGTGACCTAAAATGGGAGACATGTTCATGAACATGGACATTCATGTGTTGAGTGAAAATCCAGTACACTTCCTAAAAGGAGTAATCTGCATTCTAGGTTTCTACATCTACCAGATTATGAACTAATTTATGCTGTAATGTGTGTGTATATATATATATAATTTTTTTTTTTTTGGCTGTCACCTGATTTGCATCACACTGAGATCAATGAACTGCCAATTAGTTTGTATTTCAGCAAATAGTTAAGACCCCATTCACACAGGGACGACTTGTCAGGCGACCTAGTCGCCTGACAAGTCGCATCCCGTTCTGTACTATGGAGCCGTTCTAAGGGGAGCGACGCAAGTCCCTCCGACTTAGAAAAAGGTTCCTGTACGACTTCGGGGGCGACTTGCATAGACTTCTATGCAGAAGTAGTTTTGCAAGTCGCCCGGGCAGTCGTTTGCAGGTCGCCTCGCTGAGGCGACCTGCAAGTCGTGTTGCCCCTGTGGGAATGGAGTGTCAAGCAATAATGATAAAGGAAAATTAAAACTATATTGCAGCTTACCAATTCTTAAATGGTGAAGGCTGCATTATTTTGCTTTCCATTCTTTTTCCCCAATTTTCTTTTTCATACATCATGGGACACAGAGTTAGGCTAATATTCATTACCTACTGGGTTATACTTCTTCTCCAGGTGAATGGACACTGGTAGACCAAAGGTCTTTAGACAGGAAGTGATCCCCTATATAACCCCTCCCATACAGGAAGTACTTCAGTTTTTTACCAGTGTCTGCAAGGTGGATGGGCACATTTGTTTGAGCCCTCTGAGCTCCAGGTCTCTAGTCCCACAAATAATTCTTAAATGAATCGAGGGATTGACCGATCGTATCCATTTGAGACAGGCTCTTTATGCTTAGATAAATGGTACCCGAGCCTCGCAAAGAAGACTTAAGATCCTGCAAGGTTTTGCCTGTAATGCGACCTCCGGGCGCTGGACCCTGCAAAGTGGAATCCTGGACACCACAGCGCTAAGGCATTCCTGCAGGGTGCTGTACAGGTCCAAGGAAGTGGACCCTAAACATAAAAAGGGTACCCAGTCCTTGAAGGTTTTCAAGTGACAGGAACCTGCCGTGATCGGTGAAGATTGGGCTCTTAGTTTCTAAGCTGCCCTGCGCCTGGATGAGTAAGGGAAACCCCTTTATTTACTTATTGTGGGGTGTCCCAGTGATTGTAGCAAACAGTCAAGCTAGCTAGAGGCTGGACACCTTTGTGAGGTGACCAAATGGGGGAGTTTTGGGCTAGCTGTGGGTGTTTGCAAGGTGTACCTTTTTGCTTGTGTCTGGCTGTTCTTTACCTGTATGATGGCGCGCGCCAGTGCATAATTTTGACTTGTTTCGCCATGGCGCAAGAGCGCTGCTGTGCGCGCAGTTTGGCGGCAACGAAGCCGCACATGCGCCATAGTCTGTATCTGGGTGCACGAAGATTTGCGTCATGCAAATACAGCCATGGCCGTATGCCGGGACCGCGCACGTGCGTGTGCACGCATGCACAGAGCGTTCTGGCGCACAGTCAGCTTATTTAAGCTGTTTATGCCAAGCATGCGGTGCTTCCAGAAGGCAGCTGTGGGACACAGAGCAGGCTCTGAACCAGGCATTTGCTGCGGTTCATTTCTCCTTAACCGGGTCACGTGAGTCACCAGGTGTTGCTTGGCAGGCTGAAGGTGCTTTAGGATTGTTTTATAGGGGCTTGGTGGGCCCTATTAAAGGGTCTCCCTTCTGAGGTGTGTTAATACTACACCCAGGTACTCTCTTTTTGTGGCTTGTAAATGTCTTAAAAAAAGAGGAGCGGGACTAACACTACAGGAAAGGGCACACCTATATCGTCAGTAGTTCCTGATGAACCTAGTCGTATCCCCAGTGTTGTATCCCCTGAAAGACCAGAGGCTTCAGGGCAATCTGTGCCGCTGCACCTATCTGGTATTGTGCCTACAGTCAATGCTGCTGCTTCACCCTTTATCACCAAGGATGAACCCTAGCCAGGTTAGTGCACAGGATTGCTGGCATGATTGCCTCTATCCCGCAGGGTGGCAAGAAGCATGACAGATTCCCCTCCCTGGAGCCTCCTAGTTTGGAGCAGGAATAGGTTGAGGATGGAGAAAAGCTAAAAGCTCAGGATTCTCTGGAGGGCCTGGCGGATGAGTCTGCTGCTGAGAAATCTGGACAAGATATCCAGTTGATGTCTGTCTCTCAGTCGCAGAGGCTTTTGCTCCAGACTCTTACCGAGATGGTTCGTTCTGCCTTTAAGTTGCCTCTTACAGAGGTTACTGAGCCCCCCTTGTCCTCTTTGGGGTGCCTGAGGCCTCTTCAGGCCGCATAGGCTTTACAACTTACACCCTCTGTTGGAACAGGCGGTGTATGCTGATTGGGAACATCATGACAGGATTTTTGTTCCTCCTAAGAGGTTTTCCCTTTTATATCCCATGGATGAAAAGTTTGTTAAGAAGTGGAGCATGCCAGCCATAGATGCAGCAGTCTCTCCCTAAATAAGAACTTCACTTGTCCATGTGGTTAATGCACAGGGCTTGAAAGACCCTGTTGACAAAAATTGGAGTCATTATTAAAGGCTTTCTTTTCTTTGGCCAGTTCAGCTATTCAGCCAGCTGTTGCAGCAATTGGTATCTGCCAGTCCGTAAAGGATCAGGTCAGACAGCCTGACGGGCCTTACTGGGAGGATGATCTGGCTGAAAATAAGACATATTCCTCGAGTGCTGTGTTTTGCTTTTGATGCCTTAAAGGATTCAATACAGTAGGTTTCTTGTTTGGCTCTCTTATCTGTACGTATGCGCAGACTTTTATGGCTTAAGTACTGGTCAGCTGAGCTTCCTTGTAAAAAGTTATTGGCAGGTTTCCCCTTTCATGGGGAACGTTTATTTGGTGATCATTTGGACAAATATATCCAAAATATTTCCGGGGGGAAGAGTGCTCCTTCCTGTGAAGAAAAGCACCAGGCGTCCATCGTTTAAAACCTCAGACTGCTTCCTCAAGTGTCTCAGCACCAAGGCAGTTCCGCCGCCAACAGGGCACTGGAGCCAGGGGCAAGCCGCAGGGCAGGGCCAGAAAAAGCCCCTCCTTTTGAGGGGACGCCCCACTCTATCGGGTGAGGGGAAGGCTGCTGCACGTTGCGGACATTTGGAGAACAATAGTTCCGGACGAGTGGGTCACCTCAACTCTATCCCGCGGTTACAAGCTGGAGTTGCCAGGGGTTCCCCCTCGGAGGTTTCTAAGATCCAGCGTTCCCTTGGACCCTCCAAAAAGAGCCTTATTGTTTCAGGCACTTAATCATTTAGTGCAGGGATATGCAATTAGCGGATCTCCAGCTGTTGCAAAACTACAAGTCCCATCATGCCTCTGCCTCTGGGTATCATGCTTGTGGCTGTCAGAGTCTTGCTATGCCTCATGGGATTTGTAGTTCTGCAACAGCTGGAGGTCTGCTAATTGCATATCCCAGATTTAGTGCATCAAGGAGTGATTGAAGAGGTTCCTGTATCCGAAAGGGGTGCAGGGTTTTACTTGAACCTGTTTACGGTTCAAAAACCAAACGGGGACACAAGGTCCATTTTGGAGCTAAGATCCCTGAACCAGTATCTACTAATCCAGTCCTTTCAGATGAAGTCTGTTCACTCAGTGGTAGCCTCACTCCAGATGGGAGACTTTCTAGCCTCCATCGATATAAAAGACGCATATTTACACGTACCTATCTTTCAGCCTCATCAGAGGTTCCTGCGATTTGCAGCAGAGGAACGTAATTTTTAGTTTGTGGCTCTACCCTCCAGGCTTGCCACAGTGTTCACAAAGGATCTAGCACCAGTACTAGTACTAGGTCTTTTAAGGGCCCAAGGGATCTTGGTACTCGGGTATCTGGATGACCTCCTGCTCAGAGATCACTCGCTACAGGCTCTAGAACAGAGCATAACATACACAGTGCGGTACTTAGAAAGCTTAGGCTGGATCATAAATACCGAAAAGTCAGCCTTGAGACCAGCTCAAACTCTAAAGTATTTAGGTCTGATCCTAGATACGGTCCAAGCAAGGGTATTTTTGCCACCCGTAAAGATCTGTGCCCTGAAGGATCAGGTGTGTCAGATAAGGGGCCCCAGACAACCCTCCATTCGGCTCTGTATGAGTCTTCTAGGGAGGATGGTGTCCTCCTTCGAGGCAGTGCCCTATGCCCAGTTCAATTCCAGGCCTTTACAACAAGAAATCTTGTTGGCTTGGAACAGGAGAGGACAAGGCCTGGATTATCCAATGTTCTTATCTCCCCGGGCAACCTTAAGCCTAAACTGGTTGTTGCAGGATCAGAACCTACGAAAGGGAAAATCCTTCCCCCTGTAATTTGAAGAGTACTGACTACAGATGCCAGTCTCTTAGGCTGGGGAATGACCCTAGAGGGGCTTGCAGCTCAGGGGAAATGGTCAAGGACAGAACAGATCCTGCCCACCTGGAGTTACGGGCAGTACGTCTGGCCCTACGGTCCTGGAAGGTGGAGCTTCAGGACTGCCCTATCAGGGTTCAGTCAGACATTGCCACTGCAGTGGCCTATATAAACCACCAAGGCGGTACCAAGAGTCATTCAGCTCTGAAGGAGGTGAACCACATATTAGCCTGGGCAGAGGAACATGTGCCGATTCTATCGGCAGTCAATATCCCGGGAGTAGAGAACTGGAAGGCAGATTATCTCAGCTGCCAGCAGATCTGCCCGGGGGAATGGTCCCTACATCCAGGGGTGTTCCAGGAAATTTGCCAGCGTTGGGGATGCCCAGAGGTCGACCTACTGGCATTCAGGTTCAACAACAAGCTATAGCAGTTTGTGTCCCGCACAAGAGATCATCTGGCCATCGGAGCAGATGCTCTGGTAGTTCCATGGAGCCAGTACGCCCTAGTTTATAGGGAAAAAACTGTGCTAAGAAAAAACACAATAATAAATATGGATGGACAAGTCTGAAAAGCAGCAATTAAATGTGAGCTATAGCACAAACGTAATAGGAAGGAGAATAATTGCGCTAATTACAGTCCATATATCCAATTGCAGGGAATAACAGTTCCAGTGTTTGTATGTGGTTGAAAAAACGTCAAAGGAAGACAACACAATCACAGATAAATGTCCCACCACCTCATAGAAAACATGCTTACCAGATAGCAAGCAAATTAGGGCAGATGGCTTTAACCCAGCCCAGGCCTTTGCTTTTCACGATCAGGATTCAGCATACAAGTTGATGTAACCCTCAATTGGATACCATAGATCCGTGACTACGTGGGAGATAATTTGACAATCAGCCCATAAAGGAAAAAATGACACAGACCATAGTGTGACACTGTATAGCACACGGAACACCCTAGTGATGTTTAATGCAGACAATTTAACCGCCACCACACAGAGAACACGCTTACAAGATGACCCACAGGGATAAGCATATGGCTCAAGCCCAGCCCAGGCCTTTGTTCAGGAGGAGACCCCAGGATGATATAAGCTGATAGATTCCTAGGTATTTTACTATATGATACGAAACTCCGTGGATAGTGCATCAATATTCAGCCCAAAAAAGAGATATAAAGTGGACCATAGCGTAATACTGTCTACAACACGATTTAATAGATCAACCAATAATTTTGCACTTACATTTAAACATCTTAAAATCTCATAGAAAAAATGAAGCCAGCCAGCTACAAATTCAAACTCCTGTCCTTCTCACAAGATAGATCTCATCAGATCTATTGCTGCATGGGTCATCCAAGCTACTGAGGCGGGAACAGCGCACTCAACCAGAAGTGTCTCAACTTCATGGGCAACCTCACGTCACGCCTGAAGTGATCTGCAGGGCGGCTTCCTGGTCATCAATCCATACATTATTATCCATTATTATCCATCTCATTATTGTGTTGAACCAGCTGCTCTGTCTTCTGTTAATTTTGCTTTGAAAGTACTGTCGGTTGATGGTGTTAATTAAATCTTTGTTCAGCATTTTGCCCACCCGGGTGTGTACGGCGAGTTATTTCCCACACATTGCTGCCATGAAGTCTGACAGGAAAATGGAAAATTCCTTTAAATACTTACCGTAATTTTCCTTTCCTGATGGACTCCATGGCAGCAGGAGTTCCCTCCCAATGGCTGGAGTAGGCTGGTTATTGAACACAGCCGCTGGCTGGGAGCAAAGATTTATGGGAGTAGAGTCCTATAGGGTAGTAGTGGAGGCGGGACTAAACCCACATGTTGCTGCCATGGATTCCATCAGGAAAGGAAAATTACGGTAAGTATTTTATAGGAATTTTCCATTTTTCTGTAGCTCCTCTATAATGCCCTGTACACATGGTCGGACATTGATCGGACATTCCGACAACAAAATCCATGGATTTTTTCCGACGCATGTTGGCTCAAACTTGTCTTGCATACACATGGTCGCACAAAGTTGTCGGAAAATCCGATCGTTCAGAACGCGGTAACATAAAACACGTACGTCGGGACTATAAACGGGGCAGTATCCAATAGCTTTTGTCTCTTAATTTATTCTTAGCATGCGTGGCACTTTGTGCGTCGGATTTGTGTACACACGATCGGAATTTCCGACAACGGATTTTGTTGTCGGAAAATTTTATAGCAAGCTCTCAAACTTTGTGTGTCAGAAATTCCGATGGAAAATGTGTGATGGAGCCCACACACGGTCGGAATTTCCGACAGCAAGGTTCTATCACACATTTTCCATCGGAAAATCCGACCATGTGTACGGGGCATTAGACTAAAGCCTTGTATACACGATCAGATTTTCGGCAGGGAATTGTGTGATGACAGACTGTTGGCCTAAAATCCGACTGTACGCTCCACCAGACAATTGTTGTCCAACTTTCCACCAACAAATGTTGGATGGCAGGCTAGTAAATTTTCGGCAGGCAATGGTCTGTTGTCAGATTTTCCTATCGTCTGTACACAAGTCTGTCACACAAAAGTTGAAAGTACAAACACGCATGCTCAGAATCAATGCTCACCAAACACGACATTAGCAGAAGGTGCCCAAAGGGTGACAATCAAGAGCTGAAATTCCTTGTAGTACATCACTAAGTTTGTGTTTGTTGGCCAACAGCTGTGTACCGTTTGTATGCAAGACAAGTTCCTGGCACACGCCCTTCAGACAAAAGTCTGACGCTTTGTTGGCCAACAATCTGATTGTGTGTACCAGGCTTAACTCTATTTTTTTGCTTGCAAGTTTTTTCTTATTTTTCTGTTTCTTCAGTCAAGCATTTTCTACATTGTTGCTGGTGCCTTGTCTCGAATGCAGCTATCTGGTGTGGCCATCCTTAGCCTGGCTTTTAGCGTGTCATGTCATACTCCACTGGACTGGATGTTGTAGTATTAGCCTGGAAGTGACCTTCGATTAGACTTTGTTTTGTTAGCAGCGGAGTGCTTACCAGGTCCAGAGCTGTTTACATTGCCTTAGCACTTATCCCATCTCTGAAGAATCCCTTCATGAGTAGGCTGGTCAGGCCAAGCACTGTGCGCTACCTCATTTAATTAGGGTGCTGGTCATCTTCAAAATTCCCTCTTTCCTTTGTCATGGGACTAACGCTGAGGGACTAAGTGCTAACGTCATCCACTGGGAAGAGTATCATGCTCCGTGCTCTCTATCCTGCCTTAGGGCTCCTTCACACTGGCAGCTGGGGGGTGGTACAAACAGGTGGCTAAGTGAAGGTTTTACTGTCCCCCAACCGCCCACTGGAATTCTAATGTTACAAGTTAAAAAGCAGCATCAGAAGATGTCAGCAGTGCTTCCTGAACACCTGCCAGCCACTGCTATACCACCCCTTGAAAAACAATCCACTGTGGATTTTTTTTCAGAGGGCAGTAAGCATTACCACCTGTCTGAAATAAACCTTATAGCATTGAGGAAGCATCTCCCTGCTGCTGTCCCTGCTTGCAAGAGCAACGTGGAATTCCAATCGTCTCCCAATTCCTGATAACTATGATTTTGGTCACCTCCAGCCATTTTACCATTATCTACTACCAGGAGTCCAGGATTTGTGAGTGCCTGAAGCCTTGCCCTCATACACTGAGGCTTATATTGCCTTACCACCATGCGTCTTCAACATGTCTCATTCTAGTTACTGAGAGAAAGGACAATCCTGCTATACTGGGTACCTCCAGCTATCACTCCACTAATGGCTCCAGGGCTACATGCAGCATGCCTACTGAGGATGCCAATGTCTACAGCCTGCTGCACTCCTATAGTCTGTTCTGTCATAGTAGTCCTCTCTCGTGTGTGGTCAGTTCCTCTGCCTTTTTTGCTAAAGTTTTTACTATTATGCGATACATTATGACCCAAATTGAGTTATTTGCTAACTCAGACCACAGTGGCTGCTAGCATGCTCCAACGCTTTTCCCCGCAAGGCCAAAATACAATACCTGCTGGGGGAGATTCCACCATCCATGCTGTACAGTATGGTGGATGAAGAAATGTTTGTTTTTTTTCTTTTCCGCACGCAAACTGGATGGAAAAAAATCTACACGTGTTTGTGTATGAGTAGAGGAGAAAATCCGGACAGCCGCACACCAGGAAAATATAATCGAAAGAAGTTTCTTTATTGTAAAATCAGGATCAAATCATGTACAAGACACCATGGATAGAATGTACAGGCAATCGGCTAACACGTTTCACGCTCTTGCGGAGGGCTTACTCATAGCTAATGATAATGAAAAATAAAACCACATATATACTATCTGTCGTAAATCATGCGACCAAGTGATAACTCTAAAATGCAGAACAGCTGAAATCCAACTGTGAAGGGTGTGAACACTGGTCAGTGATTAATGAACACGGTGATAGACATCCCTGTGAGTGCAGAGTATGTATGTGTAAGCAACGGAAAATTATAAGAAAAAGGCCAATTATATGAAATGCTGAGTGTGCATATAAATGTTGAAAAACGTGAAATTGATATTTAAAAAATATAAGTGAGAAAGGGCTATATTTGGGCTGAAGTGAAAAATAAATAGTGAAGTTCAATAGTGAATGAAAGTAAATAAAATCTCGATAAATAGTGACAACTGGTATAGATATAAGTTATACCAGAAAGAGAAAAAGAATCAATGCGTATTGAGTATATTAGTAGTGTGAATCTTAAAAGGAAATGTGGAGTTGCCGTGTGTGCAAGCAATGTCACAGTGATGTGACCCTTATGCTATATGTAATGAATGTAGAACCAAAAGGGAAAAAATAAATAAAAATAAATGAAACATGACAATAATTATCTAGTGGTGAAAAAGTGTTATTATATTATAGGGAAAGGAAGACATGTAAAGAATGTATACTTAATGTGTCAAAAGACCACAAATATATGTGTGTTCAATATATATGAGTGAATGAACTCTGTAACCAAGGTACATGTGAATGTGTATAAAACAAACATATGTTTTAATATTATATACAAAATACATGGTCACATAGAGAGAAAGAAGGAAAAAACATGTAAATACATACTTCCTTTGCTCCCAATAAAAACTATACAATTATATCAAAAGTATATGTATTTGTGTCCTTATATAGATTGTTCTAGTGCGTGATATCAATTTCCTATGGTTTGTGAAATAAGGCACCTCTCCTAAAAGAACAAAAGAAGAAGGGGACCTTCATCAATTGGCATATGTGGACATATTTCTGTATCCTAAATAAAATCTTGAATGCTATCATGATAAAAATATAATAATGAGCATGAAAACCATGCTGGTAACAAAAACAACTCCATGTTTAACAATATGTGCATAAAATCCCGTAAACAGAGCGCTTAAATACACAAAACGATATTGATATATCTGTGTGTCTGTGTGTGCACACGTGTTTGTGTATATTCCGTTTTTGTACCAGACTTCAAAGTATTCTCCCTCATTATCTGTAGAGAAAGGTTATTTTTCACTTCTCCACATCAAGATCCACCAAGCATGGCTCTATCCACCCACAAAGTCTGCCAAAACTTCAGACAAGCCCTTCCATAGCATGAAGGTGAACCCCTACTTTTCAGGGTGGTGAGATGTTTGTTAACATTTGTGGATAATTGGACAGTGGCATCTTTGATGTTTGGATGTAAGAGGTAGTATCCTAGGGTTACTAGTTATGCCGCGTACACACGGTCGGACTTTTCGTCTACAAAAGTCCAACGGACGCTGACGGACTAAAGCTGGCTGGTAATCCGATCGTGTGTGGGCTTCTCCGGACTTTCAACGGACTTTTTTAGCCTCAAATCCGACGTACTTTAGATTTGAAACATGCTTCAAATCTTTCCGACGGACTCGAGTCCAGTCGAAAAATCCGCTCGTCTGTATGCTAGTCCGACGGACAAAAACCCACGCTAGGGCAGCTATTGGCTACTGGCTATGAACTTCCTTATTTTAGTCCGGTGTACGTCATCACGTAAGAATTCGACGGACTTTTGTGTGATCGTGTGTAGGCAAGTCTGTTCGTTAGAAAGTCCGCTGCAAGTCCGTCGAAAGTCCGCCAAAAGTCAGTCGAAAGTCTGTCGGACAGGCTGTCGGACTTTTGTAGCTGAAAAGTCCGACCGTGTGTACGCGGCATTAGAGTTTTGCTCCATAGCCTCTCCTTGATTTCTCACCTCCAACCTTCATGTGTCACTGCACAGATTAGCTCTTCTGGATCAAGGTGTCATTGCCTCAGTTCCTTTGGCAGAACGGTTTCAGGGGTTTTACTCCAACCTGCTAACTCCCCCCAAACCCAAAGGGGCCATATGGGCCCCATCTTGCATTTCAAAGCTCTGAATGTCTTAATTCGAGCCCACAAATTCAGCATGGAATTCACCAGGTCTGTGATCTGGGTACATTAGGAACATGTACTTGTATATCCCCATCTTTCCCAGTGCTTCAACGTTTTCTGTGGGCTCCTAAACTAACAGTTGCTGGCCCTGCCTTGAAGTTTTTCAACTCAAGTGTTTATCAAGGTGCTGGCCCCATTATTAGCTCTGATTTATTCTCATGGCATATCCATAGTGGAATACTTATACAACCTCTTATTAAAGGAACAGTGGGATGGTCTCTGTCGGACAATGTAGCATTTTACTGTCCAGACGTTACAGTGGTTCAGATGAATCCTGTGACTTCACAACTGCTGAAACTGACTCATCATTTGGTGTATTTAGGACTAGTCCTGGACATGCCTCAGGCTAGAGTAAAAGATTTTGCTACCAAATATTTGAAACTGGCTACTACATCTACCTTGTAGTGTCTGAAAAACATATCCAGGGACCAGCTTCCTGTTTTTTAGATAACTTCCACTGGAACTCTCAGGGAGGCCCACAATGCTGCCATGCCTTTTGTAGAATATGTTGTGCTTTGTGGAGGGGAGGGAATGGCCATTACCCATAAGCAGCTATAAATAGTCTTTACAGTTCCAGATGCAATGGTTTTGTGGATGCCACCTTGCCCTTTCTGTATCCCAATGTAAAAATGATAAGTCATTCCAACTGCTTTAATGAAGTTGTATTTTTCAGTTAAGTAAACACTTGCCTGACCAAGTCCAGCTTATGCCTACAATTATTCCTCCTCTGACACTGTATTTGGGGGGGGGGAAGGCAGCAGCCATTCCATATTAAGGTGAAATCTTGAGACTCTACCTTAGGTCCTAACACCACTTTAATGTATAAAATATTGTCCACGATTTTATGTTGTATAATCTTCTCCTCCCAAACAATTTACCACTTGAATGAAAGGAGACGCTAGTCCAAAAACATGTGCACGGTCACCATCCTTAACTTCATCCTGTTTGCCCCGCTGCTTAGACACTTTTTTTTTTTTGCAGGATTCAATGGCGTTGAGGGGAAAGTCACCCAGGAGACCTCCTGAGCCTGTAAAATAGCAAAAACACTTTTTACGGGGGACCCAAAGGACATAGCAGAGTCAGAAGCACTAGAGCAGTATCCTCAATTGTAGAGTTTCTGTATCTTTGGGCCTCATATGTGTGTGTTGAGCATAAGTGCATGACTATGGTGTTTTGGTGTGAGTGAAAGGCACCACCGCCAGTAGCCTGTAAAACTCTATGACAGCTGCTGTTGCTGGATGGTGAACCAATTGGCAGTATTGTTTGGCACAGGAAGTCTGTGTTTTGGGCATTCATCCCTGGGCACATACTGCCCGAAACATTAGTACTACTTGGTGCACTGTACAGTGTTATAGTAAGTAATTAAGTTTTGACAAGACACAAACTCATCTTCCTCAGGAGTAATCATCAAGCCCCTTGAATGTGAAGAGAAAATAATGTATTTCAGGCTGGGTAATGCACAAATGCATGCCTAGTGTAAATAATCCCTAATGGCACAGGAACCTACATATCACTGTTACTTGATTCAGTAAAAAAGCTGGATAGATGCATTTCGATGTTGTAATTAATTGGATAGTAAAGGAATTACTTTTTACCCTAAAATATTTTCTATATAGTTTCCAATACATTTTTTAAAAATTTGGTTACAGTATATCCAATAACAAAGTGAAATTAAATGCAGTTATACTTACAAAAGATTATCCCATTAATGGTCCAAGAATGTAGAGCTAAAGGCAAAGCATTTTCTTCATTTTGGATAGTGTAAGGTTTAAACCAGTTGAAAAAATGGAGGTGTATCATCACACGGAGTGGCACCGTGGATACACATAAAGTAAAAATGTGCCGCGTCCTAACAATTCGTATACAAAAAAAGGGGGGGGGGGGACTTTTGGACTTTATAGGCACAACTTCAAAGCAACTAGTTATATAAAATATTATTTTATTGATTTAGAAAAATACATAGCAAAAAAGACAATATTAAAAACACAGCATGAGTATATGTTCAGACATTTGCTATACAACACCATCTAGAGTATATGATTGTTCGGACATCTGGATGGTCACTCCAAAATGTAGATTGGTCCGAAGAGGTGGTTAGATAGCAAATCCGCAATCAGCTCATGTCACGTGATTGTTCGATGCTCGACATGTTTCGCGTGTAAACCACGCTTCTTCAAGAGCGATGACAATGTATGTTGTGGCTATCAAAGTATATAACATTACAAAAACATGATTAGTATATACATATATACATCTACATAGAAAAAGGGGGCATCTATAGTGATGCCGCATATACTGTACAAAACAAGGATGTGTGCTGGTTCAGACAGGGCGGTAATGGACGCCAGGACCCAAACGGTGCTGAAAGGCTGCTATGGGGGCGTGCACAACATGATTGTGAGTGATGCCTTAAAGATGTAATACGATAAAGATAGTTCATGGACTAGATGGAGTTAAAGTAACCCCATTATGTGAGGAAAAGAGAGGAAAAAAGGGGGGGGGAAGGGGGGAAGGGGGGGAAAAAGAAAAGAAACGAAAAAAGTAAAAGGTAAGGAAGAAAAAAAAAGGGGGGAAGAAGAAAAGAAAGGAAAAAGAACAGAGCAAAAGAGTAGACAAAGGAAAAAAGTAAAGAATAGAGAAAAGGAAAAGGAAACATAAAGGGCAAGAAAGGGACGGGCAGGGAAAAGGAGAGGGGAGGGGGGGGAGGGAGGGGGGAGGGGAGGAGGGGGGAGAGGAGGGGAAAGGAAAAAGGGGGAGGGGGGAGAGGGGGGGAAAGGAAAAAGGGGGAGGGGGGGAGGAAAAGGGGGGGTCGCTAGAAAAGAAAAGGGAGGGGGAGGGGGGGAAAAGGAGGGAAGAAAGGGGGGAAAAAAGGGGGGAGGGGAAGGACCAGAAAAAGAGATGGGAGGGGCAGAAACACAGTGTAAGAGAGGGGATACTCACATTTAGAACATATATAAAATCATGAAAAAGGTAATGGTCCGCAAATCAGGAGGAACCGGATAACCGGCAGTATGGTATATATATGCACGTCAAGGTGGATGTAAACTGGTACTGGCTATTTATATAAGCCTGTTCCTGAAAAGAGAAACAGCTGATTTTAAAATAAGGAATTAGGAATATAAAGCGTGTAAGTTTCTGGTGATCTAGTCCTTACTATGGTGTGGGACACTCACCAGTGTTGATCTTGTAAATAGGAATCTATAATCTGTATGCACCTGGGTTCCGTGGTAGGGTGCAGGCAGTCATGAATGATTACATAAGTGCTAACAGGTACTATATTGTCAAGGATGGACTACAGGTAGTTTATCCTAGGATATGAGTAAAATAAGGTAAACGGAAGGGTAAGCTAGTATATGACCTAAAGTAAACAGGCATCTAGCAGTAACATATTCCTAGTGGCTGATGCTGTAGTAAAAAGTACCTGAATGTGATGAAAAAGGAACCTGTAGCGTGCGGTGTCCTCCTGTGACTGGAGCGGAGTATACACTGTGTTAGGACGCTGTCCTATTTGTGTGCCCGTCCCGTCCGTCGTCATCCAATCGGCGGCGCCGACGTGACGTCATCTGGACCGGCCGAATGCTCACAATGCGCATGCGCCCAAGCCAGTCGGGAGCGCCGTCAACAAGGACGACGGCGCTTCCAGTGGGGGAAACAACACACGCCCCCCCCCCTTTTTTGTATAAGGTTTAAACCAGGTTCGCACTCGAGCCTGCGGATTCGAACCCACACATTCCTTTGTGTTCCCATGCGATGCGATTTTGCAGCCTATTAATTTGAATGGGCTGCAAATCGCATGAGAACGCAGAAAAAGTAGTGCATGTACTACTTTTAAAAATGTGCCTCACCAAATTGCATGGCACTGCAGTAACATGCTATTTGGTGCCTGCAAACACACTGCATTCGCAACCTGTTCACATTTTGTCACATGTTACACCCATATTCTGGGTGTAACATGTTATAGATGCACCAGCCTCTGCACTGAGCTTGCTGTCACAATCTAAAAAAACCTGAGCTGGGCGGGGCTCTGCCTGGCCACGTCATTCATTCCCAGAGTTTTGTGAATGTGAAAACACGCAAGTACCACCAGCCTTTGCAGCTGTTGACATGTATTTCTCAATGAACTAGCAGGGCACTGTTGATCACTCTAGTAGTTGAGCTTCATTGAGCTTCCTTTCATTGTGTAACTGCCTGCCCGTATTGGAGGTACAAACACACAGCTGCGCACACAGTCTGCAGGACTTTGCCATTACACCCACAATCTACTGATCATGGGGAACAATGCTTTACAGGCTGTCATAAATTGGTAAGAACAGACTGTGTGGACTGCACAGAGAGAACCAAAATGTATGTAAGTGAATATAAATGTTTATTAAGTTAAGTGAATAATATGAATACAACCACCTCCAATATGACACAGTGCAATAAACCAACCAACAGACAGAGACCCACAAATAACAACAGACAGATATGTACAATAAATGGGAAATACCAGGATCATAAACAATAGCCAGGCCAGGGTCATACACAGAGGGTCAGCAGATAAACAAAGGGCAGTTCCAGAATCACAGCCATAAGCCAGGCTAGGGTCATCAACGGGAGATCAGCAGATGGCGTAGGAACACAGGACAGGGAGAGGATGGACGGATCAGACTGCAGGGCAGGGATGCAAGGTAACAGGTGGGACAGGATAGGGATCAGGACAGGGAGACAGAATCAGGTACTCAGGCAACAGGTTCAGGTCTTCAGACAGCAGGTTCAGGTCAGGACACAAGGAAGATACCAAAGCGATGAGAGCAATCATCAGCCGGGTATTTATATGAATACCTGTGATTAGCTTCAAATGACACCTGAACGCAGGAGGTGCTGTCTGCTCCACACTGCCAGGATACATCCGCTGGTGAACCTCAGTACTGCGGCCCAAAGATGACATAACACCAGCAGGGAAAAGCTCTCCTGACAGTTCCAAACTGCCAGGAGACCTCAGTACTGCACTCTAAATGATAGATATTACCAGCAGATGGAACCTTTCCTGACACAGGCTCCTAACAAAAAAATAATAGTAAATGGATTTTTCTTTATCGTACATAACGGGACACAGAGCCATAGTAGTTACTATGTGGGTTATAGACCACCTTCAGCTGATAGACACTGGCACACCCTAAGACAAGAAGTACACTCCCTACATAACCCCTCCCACTACTGGGAGTACCTCAGTTTTTTCACCAGTGTCTTAGGTGTTGGTCCTGAGTAAAGATGTGCTGTGCTGAGCTCCACTGGAATATTCCTTGCTGGGGCAGGCTATGCAACCGGATCCATTCAAAGTGTCTTTTCCAGGCCGAATTGAATGGTACCCAGGCCTCGTGTCGGAAGAAACAAGGTTTAGCCCGTAACGCTTCTCTTTTTAGAGAGCTGGACCCCGGGATCCAGTGTTTTGTTTTTTTCAGCCATGAAGTTTTCCTGGCGGGGTGCTTTACGGGTCCAAGAGTATGGATCCCCCGATAAAAAGTGGCCCCAGTTCCTGAAGGTTTTTTTAACGGAGCCCACCGTGAGGGGTGAAGATTGGGTCTGTGGCAGGAAAGGTAAGTGGCGATTTCTAAGGAATTTTAAATTCTCTGATGAATTGTATCCTTTAAAAAGTAAATGTTGTCATGCCTAAAAGTCACCACTGGGAGGTGTATAGAGCACATACCTTTCATGCTTTCCTCAGATCACTCTGTAATCATCAGAAGCTGCAGACTTGCCTCCGGC
Source organism: Lithobates septentrionalis (assembly GCA_037952835.1). Lineage (NCBI taxonomy): Eukaryota > Metazoa > Chordata > Amphibia > Anura > Ranidae > Lithobates > Lithobates septentrionalis. The sequence goes on from JBBDGP010000319.1 coordinate 9,509,442, forward strand.
GAGCAGTCCCAGGCCTCCGGTAAGGTGTTGGGGGGGATTTTTTCCTAAAACACCCCCCACCTGGACAGAAGTTCTCCCCCTCTCTCTGGATAGAGGGGGAAGCCAGAAACTATCAGCATCACAGCCTCCTCGTCACCCCCCCCCACACACACACACACACACACATGCTGATCCCGTCGGATCGGAGGCCCGCGGGAAACACTCTTTTTTGAAAAAGAGGAGGGGGGGCACGGTAGGAATATGGAGGGGGTGTGGCTTAGCGCGGCATTGGCGTGCGGCAACATCCAGTGCGGAAGTACGTTTAAAAAGCTCCATTTTGCTGACTTCAGCTGTCGGAGGGACACAAGAGCAAAAAGGGGGCATGTAAGTGGTGACACAGGCATTCCCTTGGCACATTTACTAAAGCACCAGGCTTAACACTAATAGCAGCGGCAGTTGCTGGACTATTTGCTCAAGCAGTGGGTGCAATTTCTTCTGGTAGTACCTCTGCATTTGTGCATCGGGCTATGGTCAGAAGAGAAGGTAGAAACACTTCAAAAAAGGGCTCAAGAGGGACTCCTTCAAGCTCTAAAAAGCCTAAAATCATCTCTGCAATGGCATCCTCCCCTGAGAGATCTGAGGTGGATGGTCAGAGTAAGCGATCAGGGCTGTCAAATGTTGCAACTGTTTCCAACACTGCAGCCCCTGTCTATATTACTGAAGAGGTTTTTTTCCACAGCCATGATAGGTTTGGAAGATAGGTTAGCGGCTTTAATCGCATCCCAGTGTGGGACAAAACATGACAGGTCCCCTTCCATTACCCAGGACCCTCAAACTGAGGATCTCGGGGCAGGGGAAGATGAATTTCCCTCAGGGGACCATGAAGAGGCTGATGACTCAAATGCGGAAGGATCAGCTTCACAATCTGATAGATTGTTGGTGCAATCTCTTACTGAGATGGTCTGTTCCACATTTTTGCTACCCTTAACTGAGTCGGTTGATAAGCCCACTTCTTGTTTGGGTTCGCTAACGCCTCCTCAAGCTGTGAACGCCTTTCCTCTCCATTCATTGCTGGAAAAGCTTATGTATTCTGAGTGGGATCACCCAGAGAAGCAATTTTTTCATTTAAAAAGTTTTCAACACTTTATCCTATGGAGGAGAAATTTACTAAAAAGTGGGAGATACTAGCAATTGACGCTGCTATATCCTCTGTGAATAAAAGTTTGACTTGTCCGGTAGACATTGCTCAAATGCTTAGGGATGCAACGGATAAAAAGTTGGAATTCCTATTAAAAAACACTTTTTCTCTGGCAGGTTCAGTGACTCAGCCTGCGCTGGCAGCAATTGGGGTATGTCAATCCTTGAGAGACCAGTTTAAACAGGTGCTCAAGGTTATTCCTGATCAGCAGGCCGAGGATTTAGCCGAACTACCAGCGGCGTTATGTTTTGCAATATACGCCATGAGAGGTTCTATTCTTCAGGCCTCGCGCCTTGCGCTTGGGCTGATGCATTTGCGTAGAATCTTAGGCCCCTTTCACACTGGGGCGGTGGGGGCGTCGGCGGTAAAACAGCGCTATTTTTAGCGCTGTTTTACCGTCGTTTTTGCGGCTGTATTCGGCTGCTAGCGGTGCGGTTTTAACCCCCGCTGGCGGCCGAAAAAGGGTTAAAACCGCTCGAATATCGTGGCTATAGCCGCGGTATTGCCGCGGTATAGCCACGCTGCCCCATTGATTTCAATGGGCAGGAGCGGTTTAGGAGCGGTGAATACACCGCTCCTTCACCGCTCCAAAGATGCGGCTTGCAGGAGATTTTTTCTTCTCCTGCCAGCGCACTGCTTCAGTGTAAAAGCCCTCGGGCTTTCACACTGAACAAACAGCAGCAGCTGTTTTGGGTTGGTTTGCAGGCGGTATTTTTAGCGTAATAACGCCTGCAAACCGCCCCAGTGTGAAAGGGGTCTTATGGTTGAGAAATTGGTCAGCCAAGGCGCCATGCAAAAAGCTCCTGGCTAGTTTTCCTTTTCACGGTGAACGGCTGTTTGGGGATGATTTGGATAAATACATCCAAAGAATTTCTAGTGGAAAAAGTACTCTTTTGCCAGTTAGGAAGAGGAGTAAACATGTTTCATTTAAACAAGCTCCTTCTCCAGTGCCAGGGGCATCAGCCTCCAGGCAGTCACGACGGCCTCCACTGTCAGGTTCAAGAGTTAAACCTCAGGGTCAACCCCAGGGACAAAAGAAGTCCTGGGGACGAAACCTACAAAACAAAATACTAACTTTGGCCCTGAGGGCCTGGACGTTCAGGTTACGGAATTGTCCTGTCAGGATCCAATCTGACAATGCCACAGCAGTGGCCTATATCAATCACCAAGGGGGCACGAGAAGTCGTGTGACCCAGAGAGAGGTGAATCATATCTTAACGTGGGCAGAAAACAATGTACCTTGCCTATCAGCAGTCTTCATTCCAGGATTAGAAAATTGGCAGGCAGACTACTTGAGTCGCCAGCAGTTGTTCCCTGGAGAATGGGCCCTTCTCCCCGATATCTTCCTGGCAATATGCCGGAGATGGGGGATCCCGGACATAGATAAGTTTACGTTCAGGTTCAACAAAAAGATAGACAACTTTGTGTCAAGAACAAGGTATCCACTAGCATGCGGAACAGATGCCTTGGTGTTCCCGTGGAATCAGTTCTCACTGATTTATGCATTCCCTCCTATTCTGCTGCTTCCGCGATTTCTTCACAGGGTCAAGCAGGAAGGGAAGTCGGTGATTCTTGTGGCCCCAGCGTGGCCCAGAAGATCCTGGTATGCAGAGATCTTGAGAATGGCAGTAGGGGAAACATGGACCCTACCACCACGTCCAGACCTTCTCTCGCAAGGTCCGGTATTCCATCCTACCTTACAAACGCTAGGTTTAACGGTTTGGCTATTGAGACCCACATTCTGAAGAAGCGTGGGGTATCAGGTTCTGTGGTATCTACCTTGATTAATGCAAGGAAACCGGCCTCCAGAATCATATATTATAGAGTCTGGAAGGCATATGTCTCCTGGTGTGAATCCAGGGGTTGGCACCCCAGGAAGTATGTCATAGGTAGAATCCTTGACTTTCTGCAGATGGGGTGAGATATAAAGCTGGCCTTGAGCACTATCAAAGGCAAGGTCTCGGCCTTATCGGTATTATTTCAATGATCACTTGCTTCGCATTCTTTGGTGCGGAGTTTTATTCAGGGGGTTACACGGCTTAATCCTCCGGTTAGGTCACCCCTGAACCCTTGGGACTTGAATTTAGTTCTGTCGGCGTTGCAGAAACAGCCTTTTGAACCCTTGGTCCTTTTGATAAGGAAACTAATTTTTCTGGTAGCCATATCTTCTGCGAGAAGGGTATCAGAGTTGGCTGCTCTTTCTTGTAAAGAGCCATATTTAATTATTCACAAGGATAAGGTAGTATTGCATCCTCATCCTAATTTTCTACCGAAGGTAGTGTCAGGTTTTCATTTAAAAAAGGATATTATTCTATCTTCATTTTTCCAGAACCCTGTTCTACAGAAGAGAAATCCATACATTCTCTGGATGTGGTGAGAGCAGTCAAAGTCTACTTGAAGGCGACTGCTCAGATTCGAAAAACAGATGTTTTGTTTGTGTTGCCTGAAGGTCCTAAAAGAGGACAGGCAGCATTGAAATCTACTATTTCTAAATGGATTCGGCAAGTAATTGTTCAAGCTTATGGTTTGAAGAGGAAGACTCCACCGGCTCAAATCAAAGCGCACTCCACTAGGGCTGTTAGTGCTTCGTGGGCAGTGCATCACCAAGCCTCCATGGCTCAAATCTTCAAGGCCGAAACTTGGCCTTCAGTCCATACATTTACCAGATTCTATCAGGTGAATGTAAAAAGGCGTGAGGATATTACCTTTGAGCGTAGTGTGCTGCAGGCAGCAGTATAAGTCCTCTAGTCTCATGGTGCCCTACTTTTATTGTGTCTCCCTCCCCTCAGTTGGCATTGCTCTGGGACATCCCACTTAGTAACTACTATGGCTCTGTGTCCTGTGATGTACGATAAAGAAAATAGGAGTTTTATAACAGCTTACCTGTAAAATCCTTTTCTTGGAGTACATCACGGGACACAGAGGTCCCTCCACTCTTCTAATACATGTATATTGATTTGCTACAAAACTGAGATACTCCCAGTAGTGGGAGGGGTTATATAGAGAGTGGACTTCTTGTCTTAGGGTGTGCCCGTGTCCATCACCTGAAGGTGGCCTATAACCCACATAGTAACTACTATGGGTCTGTGTCCCGTGATGTACTCCAAGAAAAGGATTTTACAGGTAAGCTGTTATAAAAATCCTATTTTTTTTTACCTGCAAAAAGATGTGCATTTATTATTTTTTATTTTTTTGTAAAGATGAACTTATCCTTTGACATTAAAGGTAGACTTATCCTTTGAACTTATGAAAACATGGAGTCTGCCATTGCTGATTACTCCTGAAAATATTAACAGCCTGGCTTTTCTATTGACCCTCCTGCTTCAATACATTAATCATAGGCCTGAAACAAGTAAACAAATTATTTCCCAATCAAAATCATCCTACTTCTCTGGGTCATTAATAGTACTGAAGCCAGTTGTCTGCACAATAACCAGCCAAGTAGCAAAATGCAGCTACAAAACAATTAAATCAGTTTGTTTTTAACTGCTTTTTGGCAGTCACGACATTGCAGGAGGAGTTCTGATTGGTCGTTATAGGTTACTATAATTTGAACAATGATGTTTTACTATATGATTCAATCATATTTGTTGAAACTGGGGATTTTAAAAAATCTGAACTGAGTGCAGCAAACTGTCAGATTCAAAAAATGGTTATGCAGGGTAGGTTTGACTGTTCTACAGACACTATCACGTACAGTACCTAAAAATTAACCTCCAGGTTTAGCGTTTTATTTGTATTATTATTTCCCTTAATATGAGGATTGTTTATGATCATTATGATTACAGTGACATACAGTGTACCCTAATCATATATCTATGCTTACCTACTGTATATGATCTACTAAACTCTATACAAGCATGTATTCTTGACTCAAAAAAGTGCCCTCTATTGCTCTCAGCCTCCTCCCAATCAGTTGGAAAGAGTGGGGAAGAGATGTTTTTTTTTTTTGCTGCTGCTGTGATCTGACTTCCTGTTTGAGGGTGGCTACATTCCTTCTCCATGGTCCCCACTGTATGTAGGAACATAGCCACACTCTCGTCCTCACTCCCAAGATGAACTATGGGATTTGTAGTGTACATAGAGAACTGCATTTGACCACAACTAACATTCACTGCCATACCTCCCAACCGTCCCTGATTCGCCAGGACCATCCCAGAATTTGATCCACGTCCTGGGGTTCCGGCGAATCAGGGCTGAGTTCCAGAATGCCTGCGTTGTGTGCGGGGCGTCTTGGTTCCCACACGCCGCTGACTAAACTTTGCATGGCAGCCGGCATCTCTCCGCAACTGCCTCTGTGTTTTCCTGTACACAGAGCGGAGTGCACTGAACCCGCCCCTCCTCCTTCTGTGTTTTCCTGTACACAGCGGAGGAGGTGGGGAGCACAAGGTCTGTGATGATTTCTTTGTACACGAGACTTGCAGGGGAGGGAAGCATGGGGCAGAGGGTAAGGGGAGGAGAGATGGAGCTGGGATGGGATCAGGATGGTGGATGGAGCTGGGATGAGATCAGGGTGGTGGATGGAGCTGGGATAGGATCATGGTGGTGGATGGAGCTGGGATGGGATCAGGATGGTGGATGGAGCTGGGATGGGATCAGGATGGTGGATGGAGCTAGGATGGGATCAGGGTAGTGGATGGAGCTGGGATGGGATCAGGGTGCTGGATGGCGCTGACATGGGATTCAGGGTGGTGGATGGAGCCGGAATGGGATCGGGGAGATAGATGGAGCTAGGATGGGATTGGGGGATGGATAGAGTTTGGATGGGATCGGGGGAATGGAGCCGGGATGGGATTCGGGGTGGTGGATGGAGCTGGGATGGGTTTGGGGGAATAGATGAAGCTGGGAATGGATAGAGTTGGAATGGGATCGGGAGTTGGAAAGAGTGGGGAAGGGATCGGGGAGGAAGGATGGAGCTGGAATAGGATTGGGGGAGAAGGATGGAGCCGGAATGGGATGGGGGGCGAAGGATGGAGTTGGAATGGGATCAGGGGGAAGGATGGAGCCGGAATGGAATGGGGGGAGGATGAAGTCGGAATGGGATCAGGGGGAAGGATGGAGCTGGAATGGGATCGGGGGAAGGATGGAGGCGGGATGGGATTGGGGGAAGGATGGAGCTGGAATTGGATCAGGGGAAGGATGGAGGCGGAATGGGATCGGGGGAAGGATGGAGCCAAAATAGGATCGGGGGGAAGGATGGAGCCGGAATGGGATCGGGGGGATGGAGCCGGGATGGGATTTGGGGTGGTGGATGGAGCTGGGATGGGTTTGGGGGAATAGATGGAGCTGGTAATAAATAGAGTTGGACTGGGATCGGGGGTTGGATATAGTGGGGAAGGGATCGGGGAGGAAGGATGGAGCCGGAATGGGATTGGGGGAGAAGGATGAAGCCGGAAAGGGATGGGGGGGAAGGATGGAGTTGGAATGGGATCGGGGGGAAGGATGGAGCCGGAATGGGATCGGGGGAAGGATGGAGGCGGAATGGGATCGTGGGAAGGATGGAGCCGGAATGGGATCGGGGGAAGGATGGAGGCAGAATGGGATCAGGGGAAGGATGGAGCCGGAATGGGATCGGGGGGAGGTTGGAGCCGGAATGGGATCGGGGGAAGGATGGAGGCGGAATGGGATCGTGGGAAGGATGGAGCCGGAATGGGATCGGGGGAAGGATGGAGCCGGAATTGGATCGGGGGAAGGATGGAGGGGGAATGGGATCGGGGGAAGGATGGAGGCGGAATGGGATCAGGGGAAGGATGGAGCCGGAATGGGATCGGGGGGAGGTTGGAGCCGGAATGGGATCAGGGGAAGGATGGAGCCGGAATTGGATAGGGGGAAGGATGGAGCCGGAATTGGATCGGGGGAAGGATGGAGGGGGAATGGGATCGGGGGAAGGATGGAGCCTGAATGGGATCGGGGAAAGGATGGAGGCGGAATGGGATCGGGGGGAAGGATGGAGCCGGAATGGGATCGGGGGAAGGATGGAGGCGGAATGGGATCGGGGGAAGGATGGAGCCGGGATGGGATCGGGGGAAGGATGGAGCTGGAATGGGATCAGGGGAAGGATGGAGCTGGAATGGGATCAGGGGAAGGATGGAGGCGGAATGGGATCGGGGGAAGGATGGAGCCAGAATGGGATCGGGGGGAAAGATGGAGCTCGAATGGGATCGGGGGGATGGAGCCGGGATGGGATTCGGGGTGGTGGATGGAGCTGGGATGGGTTTGGGGGAATAGATGGAGCTGGGAATGGATAGAGTTGGAATGGGATTGGGGGTTGGATATAGTGGGGAAGGGATCAGGGAGGAAGGATGGAGCCGGAATGGGATTGGGGGAGAAGGATGGAGTTGGAGTGGGATAGGGGGAAGGATGGAGTTGGAATGGGATCGGGGGGAAGGATGGAGCCGGAATGGGATCGGGGGAAGGATGGAGGCGGAATGGGATCGGGGGAAGGATGGAGGCGGAATGGGATCGGGGGAAGGATGGAGCCGGAATGGGATCGGGGGAAGGATGGAGGGGGAATGGGATCGGGGGAAGGATGGAGCCGGAATGGGATCGGGGGGAGGATGGAGCCGGAATGGGATCGGGGAAAGGATGGAGGCGGAATGGGATCGGGGGAAGGATGGAGCCGGAATTGGATCGGAGGAAGGATGGAGGCGGAATGGGATCGGGGGAAGGATGGAGTCGGAATGGGATCGGGGGAAGGATGGAGCCTGAATGGGATCGGGGGAAGGATGGAGGCGGAATGGGATCGGGGGAAGGATGGAGCCGGAATTGGATTGGGGGAAGGATGGAGGCGGAATGGGATCGGGGGAAGGATGGAGGCGGAATGGGATCGGGGGAAGGATGGAGCCGGACTGGGATCGGGGGAAGGATGGAGGGGGAATGGGATCGGGGAAAGGATGGAGCCGGAATGGGATCGGGGGGAGGATGGAGCCAGAATGGGATCGGGGGAAGGATGGAGCCGGAATGGGATCGGGGAAAGGATGGAGGCGGAATGGGATCGGGGGAAGGATGGAGCCGGAATTGGATCGGAGGAAGGATGGAGGCGGAATGGGATCGGGGGAAGGATGGAGTCGGAATGGGATCGGGGGAAGGATGGAGCCTGAATGGGATCGGGGGAAGGATGGAGGCGGAATGGGATCGGGGGAAGGATGGAGCCGGAATTGGATTGGGGGAAGGATGGAGGCGGAATGGGATCGGGGGAAGGATGGAGGCGGAATGGGATCGGGAGAAGGATGGAGCCGGAATGGGATCGGGGGAGTGGCATCCTCCGGTATCCCTCATTCTGAAGTTCAAAATGTTGGGAGGTATGCACTGATCATTCCAAACAAACCGAAGTGAGGGGAGAAAAAGGAGAGGTTCAGGACCTCACGGAGAACATTATAATGAGGCAGAAAACCCAGTAAGAAACAAAAAGAAAATTGCAGGGCCATTAAGTAGTGGATGTGTATGGAATATTTTTGGAGAATAAGGATATTGTTTGGTGTCACTTCAAGGAAAAGTTTGATGCCAACAACCTACTGATTGCAGGAAAAATGAAGGAGCAGCAATACACTGATATGTTATTTTCTCTGCTTGCTTTGCTTTTTCCTCCTGACAGCACATGTAACAGAGTTTATAGCTTCTAGTGCTGCCCATTCTTCCCCCAGTGCTTCTGCGAAGAGATGACAGAAAGCTGCAGTATTTCAGAGAGAATGACATTCATAGTTGCTTAGCAAGCATTTACTTGCTGCATCACTTTTCACCATTAGATGTCAGTATCACACCCGTTATTGTTCTATACATATATTGTTTCCGAACAGTTTTGATTATTGCATAAAATATTCTGCTCTAATGCCTCAAACCTCGCATACTGCAATTCTGCTATCTTTATTTTATTTTTTTATTACCTCTTAAACTATTGAATGATTGGCGCAGGTACAGCAGTTCCTGTATTTGGAACGCATGCTTAGAGCACTTCCTGTGTTTGAAACGCATGCCCTATGACATCACTTCTGGTTCCCGGGATGTGATGATTGCGATCCTCAGCTGTGTCTTTGGCAGCTGTGAGGGATCATGTACTCCAGGTAGGTGTTTACTGCTTGCTTCTTCTCTGAATGTGTGCAGGCTTGTCTTGGATGCTCTCTTCTTCCTTGTCTATTCTTTATGTTATTGGCTTGTTTGTGTTGACCTGCTGTGTAATTCAGTGTGGTAATTGTATGTATCAGGTGAGGGTACTTATTTAGTCCTATATTAATGCACAATCTGTGATTGAAGTTCTATTCAGCACTTTATCCTTTATTGGTGCTTCTTGCACTCCAGTCTGCCCTTGCTTGCAGCTAATTCTGTACTGCCAAGGTACATTTCATATTAGATTTTTAATTCATGATTATTATTGTTTGATTGTATTTGGGTTTACTGTTTTACATTTTTTTTATGAGTTGGGGAATTAATATAATGTATTCATAAAGTAATTGGTTGCTGCTGCAATTTTAATTTGGTAACCTTCGATATTTTAATAAAGCGGAAGTTTAAGTATGGCAAGTTTTACCGGTCGGGTCCAATTGTAAGTACACCCCTGTGCAAAAGTTTTAGGCAAGTGTGAAAAATGCTGTACATTTTTCAGCAATAGAAGTTCATGGTTATATTTTTATCAATTAACAAAATAGAAAGTAAATGAACCAAAGACAAATTCAAATCAAAACAGCATCAATTCTTCTAGTTACACTTGCACACAGTTTTTGAAGGAATGCGGCAGGTAGGTTGTTTCAAACATCTTGGAGACCCATAGATCTTCTGTGGATGTAAGCTGCCTAATATATTTCTGTCTCTTCACCAGTGGCGGCTGGTGCTCAACATTTTGGGGGGGGGGGCGGCAAACCAACAGCACCCCCCTCCCCCGGCAGGAGACGGCCATACCCCACAGGAGAGCAGGAGACGGACTGGAAGGCAGCGATCAGCCCCCCCCCCCCCCCCCAGAAGACAGATGGGAAGGTGGCGATCTGAGGCCTCCATACCTTAGGAGGCAGATGACGAGTCCTGGCCGGGATGACACTCTGATCATCCCTCCGCTGTCCGAGCCAGGGAGTGCTGGATGTGGCTGCAGGTGAGCCGTTCCTGGAGACCTCTCTTCGGGGTTTTTGCTTCTCCTTCCGGCCAAACAGGAAGTAGGTCCTGAGACCCACTTCCTGATTGACTGGGAGGAGAATCAGGAATACAATAGCAAATATTAATAATTTTTTTGTCACATAAGTGGGTGGGCTCAGGTTGCACTGCGCTCTGACCCCACGCTTTTTTTTTTTAAGCCAATTAGAGCCTCAGGCTCTAATTATGTTCTTAAAAAAAAAAAAAAACCCTTTGGAATCCATGCGTCCGGTGCCCTGCATGTATTTTAAGGGCCGGGCGCATGGATTAGGGGGGGCGTGCTACATATTGACGGGCCACCACTGCTCTTCATGTAATCCCAAACAGACTTGACCTTGTTGAGATCAGGGCTCTGTGGGGGCCAAACCATCACTTCCAGAACTTGTTTTTCTTTACTCTGAAGATAGTTCTTAATGACATTGGCTGCTGCAGAATACATTTGTCCTGCTGCAAAATAAATTTGGGACCGATCGCACGCCTCCCTGATGGTATGGCATGATGGATAAGATCTGACCAAATCTTCAACTCCATTAGTATAAATGCAGCCCCAAACTTGAAAGGAAGCTCCGCCAGGCTTCACTGTTGCCTGCAGACACTCCTTATTGTACTGCTCTCCAGCCCTTCACCAACAAACTGCTTCCTGCTACAGCCATATATTTCAAAGTTTTACTCATCAGTCCAGAGTACCTGCTGCCATTTTTCTGCACCAAGTTCCTATATTTTCATACATAGTTGAGTCGCTTGGCTTTGTTTCCTTGTCGGAGGTATGGCTTTTTGCCTGCAATTCTTCCATGAAGACCACTTCTGACCAGACTTCTCCATTCAGTAGATGGTATACCTGGGTCCTACTGGTTTCCACCAGTTCTGTGTTTATGGCACTGCTGAACATCTTCTGATATTCAAGAGAAGTAAGCATGCTGTGTCTTTCATCTGCTGCATTAAGTTTCCTTGGCCTACCACTGTGTCCACGGTCCTCAATGTTGCCCATTTCTTGTGCTACTTCAAAAGAGCTTGAACAGCAAATCTTGAAACCTCATTCTGCTTTGAAATCTTTACCTGGGAGAGACCTTGCTGATGCAGTATAACTACATTGTGTCTTGTTGCTGTGCTTAGTCTTGCTATGGTGTATGACCTGTGACGTGAAACTGTCTTCCACAACCTCACCTTAGTAGCAGAGTTTGGCTGTTCCTCACCTAGTTTTAAGCCTCCTACACAGCTGCTTCTGTTTCAGTTAATAACTGTTTCAACCTACATATGAAATTGATAATCATTAGCACCTGCTTGGTATAATTGGTTCTGATTTTAATCCTACAAAATCCCTGACTTTGTGCAAGTGTAAGAATTCATGCTGGTTTGAAGCCAAAGGGAAGTCACTCCAAATATTGATTTGATTTAGATTTTTCTTCTGTTCGCTCACTTTGCATTTTGTAAATTGATGAAGTGTATATATATATTTTTTAACACATTCTTTCTTTACACCTACACAATACTGTGTATATGTGACATACTTGCGGGATCCTCATGGAAGCTGGAAATCATTGTATCACAAATCACTCATTGCCCCTAGCTTTTGGGTCCCATGCCTAGTAGCTACATCGTGACCACAGTTTTGCCTTTTTTCAATGAATGCAAAGTGTTCTCTGATAGGAAGAGGTGGAGAAGTGACATCACAATCTTCACCATGTCCCGATCAGAGAACACTTTGCATTATTTGAGAAAAAGCAAAGGCATCCATGCCACTCGAGAGACCTCCTGTGTTCAGTAAACAGCGGGGCAGCCGCTCGGCATAGAACCCAGAAGCTGTGATCTTCTGGTGCTATGGGGGTTAAAACAAGCAGTTGACCTGTGACAGGCACTTGAGTACCAACTATGCTTGCCTTTTTCACCCCCTCCCTCCATTCATAGAAGTCATACTATAGCTTCTAGGAATGAAAAGCGATCTATGAATAGAGGGAGGGGGACCTTTTATTCATTCGCTCGTCCTACATTATGGCTGCAGAGTATGAGAAGGGGGCATAGGTCTTCAGATTTCCACTATGATAGCCAACACCAGCACAAGGGACACTGCACAATAAATGTTAGTAACATCCCTTTTGCTAATTTTATAATTTAAAAAAAATAAATTTGGCCTTTAAACTTGGTCACATGTAACTATCCAGGTGTCATATTAGATGCAGAAATTTGCAGAGTAGCCCGTATTGCATACAGTCAGTTCTGTCCTGTTTCAGGTGCTGCTGATTGTAGTCTGTATACTGAACATAGCGAGTCACTCACTTGGCACCTTCTCCACTCGGAGAACATTTTGTATCCTTTTCAGTAAACACAAGACGTTCTTTAATTGGAGAAGGGCTGGGGTGACATCAAATTCAAAGAGATAACGTCATGTATTTAGTTTTTTTTTTTTGTTTTGTTTTTTAAACAAATGTTTTCTGATTGGAGGTATAAGAGTGAACAACCCCCTGTGTTCGGTATGCAGATGGTCATTAGCTGAGCAGCACCCAGAAGAAAGTAGCACTGACTACTACAGTCAATTTTTGCATCCCTAGCGGCCCTCTGGATTTGAGATACCAAAGGTTAAATAGAATGTGGTGAACTAATATATGTTTAAACCAGGTTCACTGCTCGCTTAGTCAAGCGGAAAATTAAAATAATTTTTACTTAGCTGTTCCTCCACTCCCCCAGCAATTGGCCATCTCCTGTGCTCTGGCAGTGGAATATTCCTTGGCCTCCTCCTGTCCAATGTAGGACCGTTGGTCTCTGCAACATTCTTGATAACATCAGAGGCATCCAACCTCTGGCTTGCAGGGGAGAAGAGGCTGCAGGGACTGATCTAACAGTGAGGAGGAGCCTGCGGGAGCATAGGATAAGGTGGGTAAAACATATGCTATACCTGTTCCCCCTAGACATACATGAGCAGTTAACTCTTATGCCCTGTACACACGGTCGGATTTTCCGACGGAAAAAATGCAATCGGATTGTGTTGTCGGAAATTCCGATCGTGTGTGGGCTCCATCGGACTTTTTCCGTCGGAATTTCCGACACACAAAGTTTGAGAGCAGTCTATAATATTTTCCGACGACAAAATCCGATCGTATGTACACAAATCCGACGCACAAAGTGCCACGCATGCTCAGAATAAATAAAGAGATGAAAGCTATTGGCTACTGCCCCGTTTATAGTCCCGATGTACGTGTTTTACGCCACCACGTTCAGAACGATCGCATTTTCCGACAACTTTGTGTGACCGCGTGTATGCAAGACAAGTTTGAGCCAACATCCGTCGGAAAAAATCCTAGGATTTTGTTGTCGGAATGTCCGACCATGTGTACAGGGCATCATAGTGTGGTCACAGCCCCACTGCAAAGGAGGACTCTTTGTTTTCCAGAAGTTCAGCTTCAAAATAATCCATAAGGGTCCTTTTTCAGGCACTTCCTGTCATAGGGTGACAACACTCTGTTTTTGTCTTCTTATTGCTCTCCTGTGTTGCCACCTTGTGATGTGGGCTTATAATGGCAACACATCTTGTGCATACATGGTTCACTATTGTCGTCATCCAGTAACCTGCCCTGAGAAATGTCATAATATTACTGAAGTGCATGTTTTTAGGCAGAAAGTGGCTACAAAGAGGCTCCAGGAGATCGGCAGCGTTGCAGTTTCATCACAGGATGGAAAAAATGTGAAAACATGTCTTCTCCTTTCTCCCTTTTTATTTATTTTTTTTTTTAATAGTACACACATGCAAAGGAAATGCCATTCAGCTGGGATTCAGACCTGCTTTATGATGGGCCATTGCCAGCATGCCTTCATTAGTGCCTTACCAGTTTTGTAATTTTACTGGGATATGTGCTTATCAACTAACCATAAACAACTTGTTTGTGAGGGGTCTGATGAAACACATCTTGGCAAACAGCAGAAGCCACACTGAAAAAAATCTTTCAGCCCCCACAATTCCACTGCAATAAGAAAAAAAAAAAGTAACCGTAGGGCCCGGGCCTGTTTCAATAGGCTATGCTTCCTTTTAGCCACAAGATGGCTCTGTCACATAGAAACCCAGTGTTTCCTGAGCAGGAAAGGGCATATCTTCCACAAAAAAATCATTGCAGCAGAAATATAGGAGAATAATCACTGGATATCTTTTTATTTATTTTTTTTTTTTTTCATAAAATACACAGTATCTCACAAGTGAGTACACCCCTCACATTTTTGTAAATATTTTATTATATCTTCTCATGTGACAACCCTGAATAAATGACACTTTGCTACAATGTAAAGTAGTGCATGTACAGCTTGTATAACAGTGTAAATTTGCTGTTCTCCTCAAAATAACTGAACACACAGCCATTAATGTCTAAACCTCTGGCAACAAAAGTGAGTACACCTCTAAGTGAAAATGTCCAAATTGGGCCCAAAATGTCATTTTGTGTGGCCACCATTATTTTCCAGCGCTGCCTTAAACCTCTTGGGCATGGAGTTCACCAGAGTTGTTATCATGTTGGAATACTGCCCTGTGGCCCAGTCTCCAAAGGGAGGGGGATCATACTCGGCTTCAGTAGGTCACAGTACATGTTGGCATTCATGGTTCCCTCAATGAACTGTAGCTCCCCAGTGCCGGCAGCACTCATGCAGCCCCAGACCATGACACTCCCACCAGCATGCTTGACTGTAGGCAAGACACACTTGTCTTTGTACTCCTCACCTGGTTGCCACCACACGCTTGACACCATCTGAGCCAAATAAGTTTATCTTGATCTCGTCAGACCACAGGACATGGTTCTAGTAATCCCATGTCCTTAATCTGCTTGTCTTCAGCAAACTGTTTGCGGGCATCATCTTTAGAAGAGGCTTCCTTCTGGGATGACAGCCATGCAGACCAATTTGATGCAGTGTGCGGCGTATGGTCTGAGCACTGACAGGCTGACCCCCCACCCCTTCAACCTCTGCAGCAATGCTGGCAGCACTCATACGTCTATTTCCCAAAGACAACCTCTGGATATGATGCTGAGCACGTGCACTCAACTTCTTTGGTCGACCACGGCGAGGCCTGTTCTGAGTGGAACCTTTGCTGTTAAACTGCTGTATGGTCTTGGCCACCGTGCTGCAGCTCAGTTTCAGGGTCTTGGCAATCTTCTTATAGTCTAGGGCTAGGCCATCTTTATGTAGAGCAACAATTCTTTTTTCAGATCCTCAGAGTTCTTAGCCATGAGGTGCCATGTTGAACTTCCAGTGACCAGTATCAGAGAGTGAGAGCGATAACACCAAATTTAACACACCTGAGACCTTGTAACACTAACACATCACGTGACACCAATTTGGACGTTTTCCCTTAGGGGTGTACTCACTTTTGTTGCCAGCGGTTTAGATATTTAATGTTGAGTTATTTTGAGAGGGCAGCAAATTTACACTGTTATACAAGCTATACACTCACTACTTTACATTGTAGCAAAGTGTTATTTCCTCAGTGTTGTCACATGAAAAGATATAATAAAATATTGACAAAAATGTGAGGGGTGTACTCACTTTTGTGAGATACTGTATAGTTTGTATGGATGACCTCACACTGTCATTGCAAAGTGTTCGTTCTCAAAGTCAACAAAGGCATGTGGCTATGCATAGTGCCTAACAATGGGTAACTCAAGCACTGCATTGTGAGGGGCGTGCGCCTAGTTAATCTACCTGTATGTGGACTTTTTGGAGGTTTTGGGGTTTTTGTTTTTGTTTTTTTGGAGGGAATGTAGGGTGCAATATTGCACTGTTCCAGATATTACAAAAGTGATGAACTGGGTTTATAGAAGAATTCCCACCACAAATGTTTTCTGTATTCTGCACCCAATGTATAAATTATATGTAGCACCTTGTCCTGTTTCAGTTGTCTCAGTAGATCCAGAGCTAGTGTGGTTGGCAGAGTGCCCCCTGTCCCTCACTGCTGTCTGACCACGCTACTCTGAATGAGACAAATAATTACCACTGATTGCAGCGCTGGCCTTGTGCACCAAACACTTGCCCAGGACCAGCACCAACACAGCACAAGCAGAGGGAGGTGACAGCTAGAGTAGGTGTGTCAGGTCGCTTGCCTAATAAACTGTCACAGGCACATTCACAGCAGATGGGAGCAGGAATCAAGTGAGCTCTGTCTGAGCTCCACAGCAGTTATGCTGGTGTTCTCCTTGCTTTCCCCATTAAGACTCATATGAAGATGACTGTCAGTAGCACTTCTGCACTTGTTGGCTTAATTGATGTCAATAATGAACAATAGAAACCCACACAAATTAGGATTCTGTAAGGGGAAGAGCTGACAAGCTGGACTGGAACAAGTATAAAAGTGATTGTCACTAGAATCATTCAACTTTCACTTGACAAAGGAAGGACATGTATTTTTAAATTAATCCATAGACCAGAATTTAATTTTTTTAAAGGTATTGTTATTTCTTTAAATCTTGAAGCGGACCATCGATTTTTTTCATCTTTCCATCTATTAAATCTTCTGACCTTGTTGTTTTAACCTTGGATAGTAAAACATTTTTTCCCTTATCGTCTTTCAGGACAGCACCTTGAGAGCGTGGCTCCACCCACTTGACAGGAAACACACCTCCACCAAACTTTAAAAGGAGGCTCCTTCCCACTTATCATCAGTTTATGTGTTTCCTCCGGCGGGAACACATGTGGGAGTTTGGAGCTCTCAAGGTTCTGTCCTGAGAGAACAGGCTCCCTACTCCACTATTTTTACCTACCTCAGGAGAGCCGATTCCTCCCATTTTCCACAGGCTTACGGGTGCCGGGTGGATGGGCTCCTTCTCCCTCGTCAGTGCTCGGGGAGAGCCAGGACTGCTCCAGGTATTGCTGCTCCCAGGCGGAGGCGTCAGGCATGTCAGGCATGTCTGTTTGTTTTTTCTTGCCTGCACATGTTTTTTCCCTGACGCCGCCGCCATCTTGGGAAGGGCAGTCAGAGGACTGCATCCGCCGGATGTGAGGTATCCGGAAGTGGGGCGGCATCCATGGAGCAGGCGCCAGGCGTCATTTCCGCCGGAAGCGCAGGGGGAGGAGGGAGGAATAGGTCTGGTGCCTATTTATTGCCGGTTCCGGTCCGGCGCACAGGTGCTATTGGAGTCCGGAACCGGCGTTTTCGCCACAAGCATCACGCTGCTGCCTCAGCATGGATTCAGGAACCGCAGCGAGTGGAACAGGCACAGGCACCAGCAAGGCCCAGGTAAGGAGCAGACTGTAGTTTCTGCTCAGCTTTACTGTGGGGTCTCTCTCTAGCCCTCTTCTCTCTAAACGTTAGTGAAGTTTGAGGGTATTTTTTCCCCCTGGTGGCGGAGGGGCCTGTCAGGGCACATGAGTCTGATAGCTTTTCTCACTGTGCACCTGTGGTGAGCAACCTTGAGTAATCAGGCTGACTCTAAAAGATGGTTTGTCTTTTTTCTCTCTCTTTTTTTCCCTTATCATGGCAGGCCAAGAGCTCTGACCCTGGGATTAGAAAGAAATGCCCTTCATGCAAAATTAAGTTAAATGAAGGCTGGAAAAAGGCTTTATGTCAAGCAGGAAGAAACCACTTCCGCATGCAGTGATCTAATTGCATCTGCCAAAAAGGAATTGGATGCTACCATTCAATCCTTCAGATCCTCACTCACCTATCCATCTGCAAGTCAGCCCAGTACCTCACAGTCCTCTCAAGGCTCACTGTTAGTCCCGGCAGTAGAGGCGGAAATGGGTCCTCTGAACCGGGAAGGGCTTTCCCCATCCCATTCTAATGAATCGAATGAGGATAGTGATGAGCTGGAAAATATGTCTTCCAAGTATAAATTGTCTTTGGATCAGGTGGATGGCCTTTTAAAGGCTATTTATGCTACTCTAGGCCTTGAGGAAGAGCATAAGGAGATGTCTTTACATGACAAGATGTATGCAGGGCTTAGTGAGTCTAAGTCCCGTACCTTTCCAGTCCATGCAGTGATTTCTGAAACAATCAGAAAAGAATGGGCTGACCCTGATAGGAAACCATTTTTCTCTAGGGCTCATAAGAGAAGGTTCCCTTTTGATGAAGACCCAGCAGCTCTTTGGAATAAGGTTCCAAAACTTGATGCAGCCTTTTCTCAGGTGTCAAGATCTACTGATCTAGCATTTGAGGACATGGGGATCTTAAAAGACCCCATGGATAAAAAAATGGATCAACAGCTCAAGCGGACTTGGCAATCCATTATGGGCAACCTTAAGCCAGCAATGGCAACTACTTGCATCTCCAGGAACTTGGAGTATTGGGTAAATCAGCTTAAAGCTCATATAATAGCAGATTCCCCTAAGCAAGAAATCCTTGACTCCTTTTCTACCCTCTCAGCAGCAGTAGCCTATCAGGATGACAGCTAAGGCGGCAGCCCTTGCTAATTCGGTTAGACGGGCTTTATGGCTGAAGACTTGGCAAGGGGACACAGCATCTAAAAACAAGTTATGCGGGGTCCCTTTTCTAGGAGACTTATTGTTCGGCCCTGATTTGGATTCAGTTCTGGACAGGACTGCAGATAAAAAGAAATCTTTTCCTGTCAAAAAGAAGAAACAACCAGTCAAACGGTTTTTTCGTCCTCAAAGGGCTCAGGAACAGAACAAGTCTCAAGAGAAAAAGAAAAGCTGGTCAGGGCAGAGGGGTAAGGGCAGAGGAAATGTCCTTTTCCATCCTCCTGCGTCAGCCAGCAAGACGCAATGACAGTCGGTTACAAGTAGGGGGAAGACTACAAGACTTTCTCCCTTATTGGGCAAGCATAACAGAAAACCAGTACATTCTGAATATGCTAGCCCAGGGTTACAATATAGAATTCTCAGATCTCCCCCTAGAAAGGTACTTGGTGACAAATCTTCCAGAAGATGTAACAAAATCCCTGGCAATGAAGAGCCTATTAAAGGATCTGATAGATCAGGGGGTTATAACTTATGTCCCACAGGGGGAGCTTTATCAGGGATTTTATTCCCGTATATTCCTGATAAAGAAACCATCCGGAGATTTTCGGTTAATCCTAAACCTGAAACCGCTGAACAGATCAGTCCAATACAAGAGGTTTCGTATGGACTCCATCTTCACGGTCAAGAATCTATTGATGAGGGAATGCTTTATGGCATCAATAGACCTTCGAGATGCCTATCTGCATATCCCTATAGCCCCGCAGTCCCAAAAATTCCTAAGATTGGCGATAAATTTGGGAAAAGAGGTTCTGCACTTGCAATTCAGGGCCCTCCCCTTTGGCCTGTCTTCTGCCCCACGAATTTTCACAAAAATAATGGCAGAAGCGCTTGCTCCTCTTCGCATGCAGGGGATTGCGGTAATTCCGTACTTGGACGACCTACTCCTTTTTGCCCCCTCCAGGGAAAGACTGCTAGACAACCTCGGAAGGACCCGAGGTCATCTAGAAACCCTGGGTTGGATCATAAATATGCAGAAGTCAAATTTCAATCCAGCCCAGAAAATACTATTCCTGGGGTATCAGATCTGTTCAAGGGAACAAAAGATTTTTCTCCCAGAAGAGAAGAAGGGGAAGGTCCTGAAGGTGGTAGCGTCCTTGCAGGCAAGCCAGCAATTATCAGTCCGACAAGTGATGTCATCCCTAGGAACCCTAAACCGCAACCATACCAGCCATTCAATGGGCAAGGTTACATTTCAGGCCTCTCCAGAGCTTTCTCCTGAGAATATGGAATCACAGGTCAGAATCTCTGGAAGCAAAGGTAAAGATACCCACCAAAGTCAAGAGATCACTTTGGTGGTGGAGAAGACAGGAGAATCTGTCAGAAGGCCTGCTCTGGTCATTTCCAATAGAAAAAGTGGTAACGACAGATGCCAGTGTATGGGGTTGGGGAGCTCACTTAGACCAAGACTTCGCGCAAGGAATGTGGTCTCGGACAGAGGCAAGGAGGTCCTCAAATTGGAGGGAACTAAAGGCAGTCGCCTTAGCTTTAGATGCCTTCTCCCCCATCCTTCAAGGTTCTCATGTCCGGGTCCTCTCAGACAACGCCACTACCATAGCCTACCTAAACAAACAGGGGGGTACAAGAAGCAAAACACTTCAGTTGCTAGCTTCAAAGATCCTGGTTTGGGCAGAAAAGCATGTTCGGTCCTTATCAGCAGTCCACCTCAAAGGCACCTTAAATGTAGTGGCAGATTATCTAAGCAGAAGGCGGATTCAGGAGTCAGAATGGAGCCTGAATCCGGAAATCTTTGCAATGATTACCAGGGCCTGGGGTCAACCGCAAATAGACCTATTTGCATCACAGGAAAATACACAACTCCCAGTATTTTTCTCTATTCACAGAAACGACAAGGCCCAGGGGACAGATGCGTTAATCCAGCCCTGGAACTTCCATCTGGGTTACGCATTTCCTCCTTTCCAACTTATCCCGTTGGTGTTAAGGAAGATACAGAGGGAGAAGGTGGCAGTAATCCTAATTACTCCATTTTGGCCAAAGAGGGCATGGTTTTCCACCATTCTACAGATGGCAGTCAAACCATTTTGGCGGCTGCCTCTCCGGCAGGACCTGCTCCTACAGGGTCCAATACAGCATCCGGGAGTGGCGCCAGTCTAAGCCTCACGGCCTGGTTTCTGAGGAGCAGTTGTTAAGAGACAAAGGTCTGTCACAACCCTTGGTAACTACCTTACTTTCCAGTAGGAAAATAGTAACCAGAAAAATCTATGCTAAATATTGGAAGGTCTTCAACTCTTTTTGTCATTTGACTAAGAGAAAAGTTAAAAATTTAGTGTCAATTTTGGAATTTCTTCAAGAAGGGGCAGACAAGGGATTGTCAGTCAGCACCCTTAAAGTTCAAGTAGCTGCTTTGGGAGTATTTCTAGAAAGACCAATCTCTTCTGAGCCCTTGGTTATAAGATTTTTCAAGGCACTTACCAGATCTAGACCAGCTCCGGCTAAGCACTTTCCCAATTGGGATCTATCAGTGGTCCTGCAAGCCCTTACAAAGGAACCTTTTGAACCACTACAAGGAATCTCTCTAAGGAATCTTACTCTTAAGACCTTGTTCTTAGTTGCAATAACGTCAGCAAGGAGAATTGGTGAGCTGCACGCCCTATCGGTTAAGAGACCCTTTTTAACCATCTACACAGATAGGATTATACTGAAAACCGATCCAGGTTTTTTGCCAAAGGTAGCGTCAGCACACAATAGGTCGCAGGAAATCATCCTGCCAACCTTTTGCTCTAACCCTTCGGGGGAAAAAGAAGGCAAATTCCATAATTTGGATGTAAGAAGGACTTTATTACAGTATCTGGAGGTAACAAGTAACTTTAGATCCTCGGATTCTCTATTTATACTTTTTTCAGGTAAAAAGAAGGGCCAACAAGCTTCTAAGGGGTCTATAGCTAGATGGCTTAAATCGGCTATTCTAGCAGCCTACTCTCAGTCGGGGCTATCTCCCCCGCTGGGAATTAAAGCGCATTCTACCAGGGCTCAGGCCTCTACATGGGCAGAAATGGCTGGTGCCACCCCAGATCAGATTTGTAGGGCGGCTACGTGGTCAAGTTACCTTACGTTTGTCCGTCATTACAGACTGGATCTTCTGTCAGCCAGTGAACAGGCTTTTGGCAGAAAGGTCCTGCAGGCTGTGGTCCCTCCCTAAGTGGGTAAGTCTCTGTTATCCTCTCAAGGTGCTGTCCTGAAAGACGATAAGGGAAAAATCAAGTTAGACTTACCGGTAACTTGTTTTCCTTGAGTCTTTCAGGACAGCAGCAACCCGCCCTTATTGTATTAAATTACTATGCTGTGACTAACCATATTCTGATTATGTGTTCCAGCTTGGGCCGGAGGTTCTCTACTACTACTGATGATAAGTGGGAAGGAGCCTCCTTTTAAAGTTTGGTGGAGGTGTGTTTCCTGTCAAGTGGGTGGAGCCACGCTCTCAAGGTGCTGTCCTGAAAGACTCAAGGAAAACAAGTTACCGGTAAGTCTAACTTGATTTTTTTCTGCCAGTAAATACCTTATACAGCCCACTTCCTCTTTTTTGTCTGGTAATTAGCCTACGCTAATGACATCATGCACAGCTCTCTCTCTAACTCTCGTGAGAGTTAGACAGCAAGAGAGGACGGATGAGTCACTGCAGAGCCAAGAAGAGCTGTAGAGCTGGAGGCGGCTGAATATGAGGGGGGAGATAACAGGAGACTTCAGAGATTCATGTGTATTCATCGAGAGAGGAGAAATGTGCAGGCAAGCAGTGGTGTGTGTGTGTGTGTGTGTGTGTATATATATGTATGTGTATATATATATATATATATATATATATATATATATATATATATATATATATATATATATATATATATATGTGTGTGTGTGTGTGTGTGTGTGTGTGTGTGTGTGTGTGTGTGTGTGTGTGTGTGTGTGTGTGTGTATATATATATATATATATATATATATATATATATATATATATATATATATATATATATATATATATATGTATGTGTGTGTGTGTGTGTGTGTATATATATATATATATATATATATATATATATATATATATGTGTGTGTGTGTATGTGTGTGTGTATATATATATATATATATATATGTGTGTGTATATATATATATATATATGTATATATGTATATATATATGTGTGTGTGTGTGTGTGTGTGTATATATATATATATATATATATATATATATATCTATATCTATCCACTTAAGCCCCGGACCATTTGGCTGTCAAAAGACCAGAGCGTTTTTTGCTATTCGGCACTGCGTCGCTATAACTGACAATTGCGCAGTCGTGCGACGTGGCTCCCAAACAAAATTTTCCCCACACATAGAGCTTTCTTTTGGTGGTATTTGATAATCTCTGCGGTTTTTATTTTTTGCGCTATAAACAAAAAATAGCGACAATTTTGAAAAAAACAAATTTTTTTTACTTTTTGCTATAATAAATATCCCCAAAAAATATATAAAAAACATGTTTTCTTCCTCAGTTTAGGCCAATAGATATTCTTCTACATATTTCTGGTAAAAAAAATCGCAATAAGCATTTATTGATTGGTTTGCGCAAAAGTTATAGCGTCTACAAAATAGGGGATAGTTTTATGGCATTTTTATAAAAAAAATTTTTTTTACTAGTAATGGCAGCAATCGGCGATTTTTAGTGTGACTGTGACACAGCGGACAGATCGGACACTTTTGGCGCTCTTTTGGGACCATTCACATTTATACAGCGATCAGTGCGATTAAAAATGATTGATTACAGTGTAAATGTGACTGGCACTAGGTGGCGCTGTAGGGGTTAAGTGTGTCCTAGGGAGTGATTCTAACTGTGGGGGGGAGGGGTTATGTGTGACACGACACTGATCACCGCTCCCGATTACAGGGGGCTGTGATCAGTGTCCTGTCACTAGGCAGAACGGAAAATGCTTGTTTACATCAGCATTCCCTCGTTCTTCCTCTCCGTAAAACGATCGCGGGTACCCCCACGGACATATGCCCCGTACACACGATCGGACTTTGTTCGGACATTCCGACAACAAAATCCTAGGATTTTTTCAGACGGATGTTGGCTCAAACTTGTCTTGCATACACACGGTCACACAAAGTTATCGGAAAATCCGATCGTTCTAAACGCGGTGACGTAAAACACGTACGTCGGGACTATAAACGGGGCAGTGGCCAATAGCTTTCATCTCTTTATTTATTCTGAGCATGCGTAGCACTTTGTCCATCGGATTTGTGTACACACGATCGGAATTTCCGACAACGGATTTTGTTGTCGGAAAATTTTATATCCTGCTCTCAAACTTTGTGTGTCGGAAAATCCGATGGGAAATGTCCGATGGAGTCCACACACGGTCGGAATTTCCGACAACACGCTCCGATCGGACATTTTCCATCGGAAAATCCGACCGTGTGTACGGGGCAATAGAGTCCGCGGGACCCGCGATCACACTCACGGAGGTCGCGGCAAACCGCTTCTTAAAGGACAACGTACAGGTACGTTAATCTACCTGTATATGCCCTTCTGCCGACGTATATCGGCGTGAGCCAGTCGGCAAGCGGATATATGTATACATACAGATACAGTTGTTCTCATAAGTTTACATATCCTGGCAGAATTTATGATTTCTTGGCCATTTTTCAGAGAATATGACTGATAACACAAACTGTTCTTTCACTCATGGTTAGTGTTTGGCTGAAGCCATTTATTATCAATCAACTATGTTTACTCTTTTTAAATCATAATGGCAACAGAAACTACCCAAATGACCCTGATCAAAAGTTTACATATCCCAGTTCTTAATACCGTATATTGCCCCCTTTAACATCAATGACAGCTTGAAGTCTTTTGTGGTATTTGTGGATGAGGCTCTTTATCTTCTCAGATGGTAAAGCTGCCCATTCCTCTTGGCAAAAAGCCTCCAGTTCCTGTAAATTCTTGGGCTGTCTGTCTTGCATGAACTGCGCGTTTGAGATCTCCCCAGAGTGGCTCAATGATATTGAGGTCAGAAGACTGAGATGGCCACTCCAGAACCTTCACTTTACTCTGCTGTAGCCAATGACAGGTCGACTTGGCCTTGTGTTTTGGATCATTGTCATGTTGGAATGTCCAAGTATGTCCCATGCACAGCTTCCTGGCTGATGAATGCAAATGTTCCTCCAGTATTTTTAGATAACATACTGCATTCACCTTGCCATCAATTTTGACCAAATTTCCTGTGCCTTTTGTAGCTCACACATCCCCAAAACATCAGCGATCCACCTCCGTGTTTCACAGTAGGAATGGTGTACCTTTCATCATGCCTTGTTGACTCCTCTCCAAATGTAGCATTTATGGTTGTGGCCAAAAAGCTAAATTTTGATCTCATCACTCAAAATGACTATGTGCCAGAAGGTTTGAGGCTTGTCTCTGTGCTGTTTGGCGTATTGTAAGTGGAATATTTTGTGGCATTTGCATAGTAATGGCTTTCTTCTGGCAACTCGACCATCCAGCCCATCTTTCTTCAAGTGCCTCCTTATTGTGCATCTTAAAAACAGCCACACCACATGTTTTCAGAGAGTCCTGTATTTCACCTGAAGTTATTTGTAGGTTTTTCTGTGCATCCCGAACAATTTTCCTGGCAGTTGTGGCTGAAATTTTAGTTGGTCTACCTGACTGTGGTTTGGTTTCAACAGAACCCCTCATTTTCCACTTCTTGATTAGAGTTTGAACATTGCCGATTGGCATTCTCAATTCCTTTGATGTCTTTTTATATCCCTTTCCTGTTTTATACAGTTCAACTACCTTTTCCCGCAGATTCTTTGACAATTCTTTTGCTTTCCCCATGACTCAGAATCCAGAAACGTCAGTGCAGCACTGGATGAAAGATACAAGGGTCTGTCAGGAGTCCAGAAACTCATTGACCTTTTATACCCACACACTAATTACAATTACAAACAGATAACAAGTGAGGATGGTTACCTTTTTTAATAGCCATTCAAACCCCTTTGTGTCAACTTGTGTGAATGTTATCAGGCCAAAATTAACAGGGTATGTAAACCTTTGATCAGGATCATTTGGGTAGTTTCTGTTGCCCTTATGATTTAAAGAGTAAACATAGTTGATTGATAATAAATGGCTTCAGCCAAACACTAACCATGAGTGAAAGAAAAGTTTTGTGTTATCGTTCATATTCTCTGAAAGATGGCCAATTAATCATAAATTCTGCCAGGGTATGTAAACTTATGAGTACAACTGTGTGTGTGTGCACGCGCGCACGTCTGTCTGCCTGCCTCTGTGTGTCTGTGTAAATCCAGGAAGTGAACAGGCAGCAACTTCTGCTACCCACAGTTAAAATGGTTGCAGCCAGACTCAGTGGAGGGAGATTTCTGCTGCATATTTGGCAAGTGCAAAATCACAGTGTATATATAAAATAATATGCAAGGTGGTGGGAGGGAAGCTGCAGAATGGCAAAGATGCTTTTATTACAAATTATGTGAGCAGACTGCAGTTACTCTTTAACTCCAGGCAAACAGGTAAAGTGGACTTATGCCCCGTACACAGGAGCGGAAATTCCGCCAGCAAAAGTCCGATGAGAGCTTTTGGTCCGAAAATGCGACCGTGTGTATGCTCCATCGGACTTTTGCTGTCGGAAATTCCAGCCAACAAAAGTTTGATAGCAGGTTCTCAATTTTTCGGTCAGAAAAAGTTCCGATCGGAAATTCTGATCGTCTGTACCAATTCCGACGCGCACAATTCCGATGCATGCTCGGAAGCAGTGAACTTCATTTTCTCGGCTCGTCGTAGTGTTGTACGTCACCGCGTTCTTGACGGTCGAAAGTTCAGCGAACTTTTGTGTGACCGTGTGTATGCAAGGCAAGCTTGAAAACCATCCAAGATTTTTCTGACGGAAATTCCGCTCGTGTGAACGCGGCATTACACCCAAAAATGTAAAAAGTGCTCATGAGTAGGATTTTTACGGTGGAAGGGACCAATAGGGTTTTTTCTGTCATACATTTTTCTCCCTGCCTGTCAGCATTTATGTTCACAGAGCTACAGTGGCTTGCGAAAGTATTCGGCCCCCTTGAACTTTTCAACCTTTTGCCACATTTCAAGCTTCAAACATAAAGATATAAAAATTTTATTTTTTTGTGAAGAATCGCCAACAAGTGGGACACAATTGTGAAGTGGAACGAAATCTTTTGGATTTTTGAAACTTTTTTAACTAATAAAAAAATGAAAAGTGGGGCTTGCAAAATTATTCGGCCCCCTTGCGTTAATACTTTGTAGAGCCACCTTTTGCTGCGATTACAGCTGCAAGTCGCGTGGGGTATGTCTCTCTCAGTTTTGCACATCGAGAGACTGAAATTCTTGCCCATTCTTCCTTGCAAAACAGCTCGAGCTCAGTGAGGTTGGATGGAGAGCATTTGTGAACAGCAGTTTTCAGCTCTTTCCACAGATTCTCGATTGGATTCAGGTCTGGACTTTGACTTGGCCATTCTAACACCTGGATACGTTTATTTGTGAACCATTCCTTTTGTAGATTTTGCTGTATGTTTGGGATCATTGTCTTGTTGGAAGATAAATCTCCGTCCCAGTTTCAGGTCTTTTGCAGACTCCAACAGGTTTTCATCCAGAATGGTCCTGTATTTGGCTGCATCCATCTTCCCCTCAATTTTAACCATCTTCCCTTTCCCTGCTGAAGAAAAGCAGGCCCAAACCATGATGCTGCCACCACCATGTTTCACGGTGGGGATGGTGTGTTAAGTGTGATGAGCTGTGTTGCTTTTACGCCAAACATATCGTTTTGCATTGTGGCCAAAAAGTTCGATTTTAGTTTCATCGGACCAGAGCACCTTCTTCCACATGTTTGGTGTGTCTCCCAGGTGGCTTGTGGCAAACTTTAGACAAGACTTTTTATGGATATCTTTGAGAAATGGCTTTCTTCTTGCCACTCTTCCATAAAGGCCAGATTTGTGCAGTGTACGACTGATTGTTGTCCTATGGACAGACTCTCCCACCTCAGCTGTAGTTCTCTGCAGTTCATCCAGAGTGATCATGGGCCTCTTGGCTGCATCTCTGATCAGTCTTCTCCTTGTCTGAGCTGAAAGTTTAGAGGGACAGCCAGGTCTTGGTAGATTTGCAGTGGTCTGATACTCCTTCCATTTCAAAATGATCGCTTGCACAGTGCTCCTTGGGATGTTTAAAGCTTGGGAAATCTTTTTGTATCCAAATCCGGCTTTAAACTTCTCCACAACAGTATTACGGACCTGCCTGGTGTGTTCCTTGGTCTTCATGATGCTCTCTGCGCTTTCAACAGAACCCTGAGACTATCACAGAGCAGGTGCATTTATACAGAGACTTGATTACACACAGGTGGATTCTATTTATCACCATCAGTCATTTAGGACAACATTGGATCATTCAGAGATCCTCGCTGAACTTCTGGAGTGAGTTTGCTGCACTGAAAGTAAAGGGGCCGAATAATTTTGCACGCACCACTTTTCAGTTTTTTAATTGCTAAAAAAGTTTAAAATATCCAATAGATTTCGTTCCACTTCACAATTGTGTCCCACTTGTTGGTGATTCTTCACAAAAAATTAAAATGTTATATCTTTATGTTTGAAGCCTGAAATGTGGCAAAAGGTTGAAAAGTTCAAGGGGGCCGAATACTTTCGCAAGCCACTGTATGCATGTGCAATTCAGCATACATTTACAGTAGTATGGCTCTGCGCCATGATGGCTTAACTCCTGTGCACATGCATGGGAATTATGTCATCTCAGCCCGGCCAATCAAGCGGCCGAAGAGTTCAAACATAGATGGATCTCCAGGAGAACATGGAAGCATCCATTACAGAAGTTTTTAAATTCTGCTTTTAAAAAAAAAAAAAAAAAGAAACACAAAAGACCCTGCATGTCTCCTCTGAGCTCCACAGGATGTATTGCAATGCACATCGCGTTGCAATACATCCCTTCCCAGCTATGCTAGCTAGGGAAAGTGACAGGGTGACCTGGAAGTGATGTCATACACGTGGAGAAGAGTGGACGTGTGTCCGCTACTCCGCTGTTCTCCCTGCCCTCCACCCGCTGGCACCTGCCATGTCGGCCTTGGGCCCACAGATGGGCAAGCGGAGCCTGGAATACATGGCCGTCCGAATGCTTCCGCCTGTCAGTTTTACACACAATCCTGGTGGCTGCAGCATAGCAGCAAAAGGGTTAATAAAAAACTCATACTGACGGGCGCCACTCTAGGATGGGCGCCTGTAAGGACATGCTTAACCACTTCAATACCAGGCACTTAGACACCTTCCCGCCCAGGCCAATTTTCAGCTTTCAGCGCTGTCGCAATTTGAATGACAATTGCGCGGTTATGCTACACTGTATCCAAACAAATTTTTTATCATTTTGTTCCCACAATTAGAGCTTTCTTTTGATGGTATTTGATCACCTCTGCGGTTTTTATTTTTTGCGCAACAAATAAAAAAAGACCGAAAATTTTGAAAAAAAACAAGTTTTTCTTTGTTTCTGTTAAAATTTTTTGTAAATAAGTAAGTTTTCTTCTTCAATGATGGGCACTGATATGGCTGCACTGACGGGCACTGATACGGTGGCACCAATGAGGTGGCACTGATGAGTTGGCACTGACGGGCACTGATAGGCGGCACTGGTATGCGGCACTGATGGGCACTCATAGGTGGCACTGATGGGCACTCATAGGTGGCACTGATGGGCACTCGTAGGTGGCATTGATGGGTAGTTATGGGTGGCACTGATAGTTGGCACAGATGGGCACTGATAGGTGGGCACTGATGGGCACGAATGGGCACTGACAGGTGGCACCGATGGATTGTTTGCAGTGATGTTCTAAGGGTGGCATTGCTGGGCATCACTGCAACATAATGGTGCCAATCAGTGCCCATTTGTGGGCACTGATTGGCACAGATTGGGCACTGACTGGGCACATGTGGATGGCCATGGGGTACATACCTGGCCATCCACATGTTGCCCCTTCCCTGGTGGTCCTAGTGGCGATCCCTGGTGGTCCAGTGTGGTGATCTGAGGGGGGGCTGCGTTGATAAACAATCAGCGCAGACACCCCCCCCTGCCAGGAGAGCCGCCGATCGGCTCTCCTCTACTCGCGTCTGTCAGACGCGAGTGAGGAAGAGCCGATCAACGGCTCTTCCTATTGACATCGTGATCAGCCGTGATTGGACATGGCTGATCACGAGGCTCTTTACCAAGATCGGTGTAGCGGTGTGTCAGACTGACACACCGATCGCCGCGATGCGTGCGCGGCGGCATGTTATCCAGCTGGACGTCATATGACGCCCAGTCAGGATAACTGAACCACCGCCCGGCCATCATCTGCTATGGGCCAGGTGGGAAGTGAGTAATGTGTCTAGTGGAAAATCCGGCCCTGATTGTGCTCAACCAGTCTTGTCATGCAAGCACTCCTACCAAACAGCACACTCTGATCCTAAACCACCCTGCTAACTAAACTGCAGTTAAAGTACTGAATATGTTAGGCAAACTGAGACTGTACAGTATACACCCTAAGGTGCTGACTTCTACAGTAAAATCAAACTATAACGTTATGGGGTTAGTTTTTTATTGTGTTTTTGTTTTTGTTTTTTTCCCTGGCTCGCTGGGGTGGAGGAATTTGAATGGCCTGCGCAGAGTCTTGACCTCAACCTGATAGAACACCTTTGGGGTGAATAAGACCCCTTTCACACTGGAGGCGTTTTTCAGGTGCTAAATGGCTAAAAAATAGCGCCTGTAAAGCACCTGAAAAACGCCTCCCCTGCAGCCCAAGTGTGAAAGCCAGAGCGCTTTCACACTGGAGCGGTGCGCTTGCGGGACCATAGAAAAAGTCCTGCAAGCAGCATTTATGGAGCGGTTTAGGATCGGTGTATACACCGCTCCTCCACCTCCCCTGCCCATTGAAATGAATGGGCACCGATGCCGAAGCACCTGCAAAGCGCTTTGGCAGCGGCGCTTTTCGGGCAAATTTAACCCTTTCTTTGGCCGCTAGGGGGAGTTAAAAGCCCCCCGCTAGTGGCCGAAAAGCGCCTCATAAACTACGGTATAGCGCCGCTAAAACTAGCGGCGCTTTACTGCTGACACGGAGCGGTGCCAGTGTGAAAGGGCTCTTAGAGTGGAGACTGCGAGCCAGGCCTTCTCGTCCAACATCAGTGCCTGACCTCACAAATGCACTTCTGGAAGAATGGTCAAACATTCCCATAGACACTCCTAAACCTTGTGGATAGCTTTCCCAGAAGAGTTAAAGTAAAAAACAGAAGGCGCTTCTAAGTGCAGTATTAAGGAATATTTATTCATAAAAAGCGTTTAAAAACACTTACAATGTAGTAGATCAAATGAGCATCTCAGTCAGCATAATAGACATCCTGTAGAGTCCTTTGCCTCTAGGGGGAGGGAGAGCTGGCCCGCAGCTGTGACAGGAGAGGCGAGGAAGCAAGATAGCCAATGGACTTCTGGAACCATGCTGGAACGCATAGGCCCGGAGCGGATGTCAAGGGGGCGGTAACCCGTTTTTGGAGCATAAGCAATTCGTGCCTTCATCAGACCTATCCAGGTCAGTCAAGTTCCTCCACCCCAAACTCGCTCATCCATGTCTTTATGGACCTTGCTTTGTGCACTGGTGTGCAGTCATGTTGGAACAGGAAGAGGCCATCCCCAAACTGTTCTCACCAAGTTGGGAGCATGAAATTATCCAAAATGTCTTGGTATGCTCACGTCTTAAGAGTTCCCTTCACTGGAACTAAAGGGGCAAAGCCCAACCCCTGAGTAACAACCCCACACCAAAATCCCCCTTCCACCATATGATTTGGACCAGTGCACAAAGCAAGGTTCAAAAAGACATGAATGAGCGAGTTTGGGGTGGAGGAATTTGACTGACCTGCACGGAGTCCTGACCTCAACTCGATAGAACACCTTTGGGATGAATTAGAATGGAGACTGCCAGCCAGGCCTTCTCATCCAACATCAGTGCCTGACCTCACAAATGCGCTTCTGGAGGAATGGTTAAACAATCCCATAGACACACTCCTAAACCTTTTGGACAGCCTTCCCAAAAGAGTTGAAGCTGTTATAGCTGCAAAGGGTGAGCCAACTCAATATTGTACCCTACGGACTAAGACTGGGATGCCATTGAAGTTCATGTTCATATATATATATATATATATATATATATATATATATATATATATATATATATATATATATATATATATATATAGTGTGTGTATATAATATATATGAAATACCTGGCCGATGCCCCTGGAAGCTGGAAATCAATAAAGTAGACACCTCTACTTCAGTGATCTCCACTTGCTTCTGGGTTCTGTGCTGAGTGGCTGGCCTGATGGATTGTGATTACAGATGGTCAGCCTCTTGACATGGTCACCATTCAGAGAAGGCTTTGCATTCATTCATAAAGTGCAAGGCAATCTCTAATTGGATGCGATGGAGAGGCAAGGTGGTGACGTCACAATACAGAAGAGCAGCTCCTAGATGTGGGACCTGGAAGTAAGGGGGAAATCATTGAGGTAGAACCTCTGACCTAGTTTATAAGACTCGGTTCACACAGGGGCGACTTGTCAGGCGACCTAGTCGCCTGACAAGTCGCCTCCCGTTCTGTACAATGGAACCGTTCTAATCGGAGCGAAGCAAATGTTGCTCCAACTTAGAAAAAGGTTCCTGTACTACTTTGGGGGCGACTTGGGGCGACTTGCATAGACTTCTATACAGAAGTCGTTTTGCAAGTCGCCGTGGCAGTCGTGTGCAGGTCGCCTCGGTGAGGCGACCTGCAAGTCGTGCCGCCCCTGTGTGAACCGAGTCTAACTTGTGGTCTGTGTGTTTGTGTTAGAAGTAATTTGTATTCATTCTGTAATGTTTTGCAGATTATTTTGATCACAAAGAGGATCTAAGGTGTTAACAAGCAGTAACAATGCTGAGAGACACCATGAAAGCGTGGAATGAAAGTTCAGATATATACAGCAGTGACCAAGAAGAGGAGGAAGAAGAGATGATCTTTGGAGAAAATGATGATGATCTTGAAGAACTAATGGATTTTAGTGACCTTCCGACATCTCTGTTTGCATGTAATGTTCATGAGTCTGTCTTTGAGGTAGATGATCAGAAGGTATGTAGGACCCGTTTGTTGTGTTTTAAATGTAAATATATAAACAAATAAAACGGCTTGCACGTTAAAGCTAGGTTCACACTATTGCGATGCGGGAACCAGTGCAGGTTCCCGCATCGCATCTCCCTGGCAGTCAGTACACACTGCCCTACGCGAACCGCTGCGGGTGTCAATACAAAGTTAAAGACACCCCCAGATCGGTTCGCAGATAGCAGTGTGAACTGTGAAATGATGCAGGACTCGGATTGCATGGGTGTGAACCAAAAAAAGGGTCCTGCACCATTTTAGCCCGATTACGATGCAAATTCAGCAATGAGGTGCGAATCACATGCGATGTCTGACATCGCTATAGTGTGAACCGTAAAGTAACGTTGAAAACATTCACATTTTGTTGAAAAAAGGTGCGTACTAGGTTTACAATATGTCAGTTGTGTCTGTTGTCCACATTTTAATATAGGCTATCGGTACACTTCCTGAAATGTATGAGTGCTAAGTAGAACATTCTCGTGGGAATTCAAAAATCCTCAATGCTTTTCTGGTGCTATGGCCCTTCAATATGGCCTGCACCCATTTTTAAAATTCCTGCCACCCGTTTTAGTAACTTTATTGATTTGTGGTTGATTCAGGTGGTTCTTAATAGTGCCACTTTTACAAATTATTTACAACAGGTACATGAATCTATCACCCGCACCGACATTTGTCATGTGGAGGCACACTGAAATTCTAGAGTGTCAAAGACACTCTGAATTTCCTACTCTGTCTGCTATATTGTATTAAGACCTTCTTTCAGTAGTTTAGACCAGTGTTTCTCAACTCCAGTCCTCAAGATGCCCCAATAGGTCATGTTTTCAGGCTTTCCATTTTTTTTTGCACAGGTGATTTGATCAGTTTCACTGCCTTAGTAATTACCACAGCCCTTTCATCTGAGGGA
This sequence comes from Lithobates septentrionalis, assembly GCA_037952835.1. Classification (NCBI taxonomy): domain Eukaryota; kingdom Metazoa; phylum Chordata; class Amphibia; order Anura; family Ranidae; genus Lithobates; species Lithobates septentrionalis. Next base: position 9,543,266 of record JBBDGP010000319.1, read on the forward strand.
AACCCTGAAAACATGACCTGTTAGGGCTCCTTGAGGACTGGAGTCGAGAAACACTGGTTTAGATCTACAGTATATCAACAAAGATGAAACGTCCCATGCAGTATACCTAAGGACATTGCTGAGGATGCCTGTAATGTAGTCTCATGTTCTATGAATATGTTTGAGTGAGATCGTGACATAGCAATAGCAAACTTTTAAATTTTGTAATTATTCTCACACTTGATCTTGCATGACATACACCTTATATACGTATAATGCTTTTCATGTGAGTTACTGGTAATGAGGTTCCCATATCTGTGGGATATACATCAGGAAGCATGAAATATTTGTACCTGAATATGACGACTTCTTTTTTTATTAGCAAAGAGTGGCACATACTGTATGTACGTACCACTCTTCTAAGCTGAGAAAATGTAGCAGATCCTGCTCTGGGGTGCAAGCCCAGCAATCTGCTCCTTGTTATATGCTGTGTCTGTTCCAGACACAGCACAGACCAGTTCAGATCGAGCATGCTCCAAACCCCCCTCAACTACCCCACCTCCCTGCTAAGTTGAGTGCGGGAGGGAGGAGTAGGGTTCATTGCGTGAGTAGTGTGAGCAGTTTGCAGACAATTCACATAGGCCTGACCTATATACTGAGATCCTGTAAGAGAGGACCCTGTGCCAGTTTCTGTTTTACTCTGAAACAAACACTGGCATGGGTGGGGCAGAAAGACCTGAAATAATTCTATCTGGCTGTTTAATTTGGCGTGCACCACAAATGCTAATTTCCGGCGGCATTACATTGGCGCATAAACCTTTGTTATTACCCCCTAGGGTATCATAGGCTGCATACTCGTTCAACAGCCATTGCAAAGAAAGAACATGGCGGCCTAGAGTTTGTTTTTTATGCTGCTATTTTAAAGGAAGTAATTTAATTCTCAGTTTCTTTGTTTCCGTACAGGAAAGATTCAAAGCTCTCTTCACTATCTATGACAATGAGGTCTCCTTTCAGCTGTTTAAAAGCTTTAGAAGAGTTAGAATAAATTTCAGCAACCCAGAAGCTGCAGCTAGAGCGAGAATTGAGTTACATGAATCTGACTTCAATGGAAAGAAGTTAAAGTTATATTTTGCACAGGTAAAGTATAATGCATAAAACTTATACTGACATATGACTTAGAAGAGATATAGAAAAATGCTTTTTAAATGCAAGTCCTCCAAAATCCAGCCTCTTAATAATGGCTTCCTATATGATTTCCACCCCTCCGTTACCTAGGCCTACAAACAGTACTCCCTTTCTAGTTGTCAGTCTTTTGACAATCCTATGTTACTGTACATTTTAATTACAGTATAATAAACATTCAGAATGTAAGGCTCTGTAAGTATAACTACATTACTTTATGACTCTGAACTCCATCTATTGAATAGGTGAATGTGAATGAATGAGGATGCTGCAACTTTGTTTTAGTATTAGCCATTAAAGCTCATCTCTTTTTTTTTTTGGCGTATTAAATAGCAGTAAAAAATTGTCAAGGGTTCTAATTTATCCCCACTCTTAAAACAAAACAGAAAAAAGTTTTTGGCTTGGCATACACTTTATTATAAAACTTCTGCTTAGTTCAAGCATTTACAGTGCTGATCTGCTCATGGGTTCAAAGACGATTGCCTTTGTTTTGTCTTATAAAGCAATTTCTGAATGTCATATTGTAAAAATATCTAAACTTGCAAACAGGAAACTGTTCTAAGAAAAAGTTAGGTCACCTTCTTTACAGTATGGCTGGATTTAGAACCTTTTATTCTGTGAAGATGTAATATCTATAATCTGATCCTATTACTAAAATGCACTGCCCAGTAGATTTTTGCTTGATTACACAGTCCGAGTTCTGTCAGAGCTGAAATGAATTTTTTTGGAGATGTTCTGTACATCACAGAGCGTGTCCAGGTTGCCATATTGCATTGAATTTTACAGAAAATTACAGCACAGCAGACTGAAAAATAATTTATAACATTAAATTAGAATGTGTGTGTGTGTGTGTGTGTGTGTATGTGTATGTGTATATGTATGTGTGTGTGTATGTATGTATGTATGTATGTATGTATGTATGTATGTATGTATGTATATATGTATGTATGTATATATATATATATATATATATATATATATATATATATATATATATATATATATATATATATATATATATATATATATATATATATATATATATATATATATATATATATATATATATATATATATTTATATTTAGTTATTTTTTATGAAAGTTGAGTTACACTTTAAACTTGGCCTTTAGCTGAGCCTCCTGCTTTAGTCAATCTATTATATGGATTTACCACTAGGGTGCACAACACAGAATTTCTCCATGGTGCTTAACATTTGAAGCAGCATAAATTCATTCAGAGCAACTGTCTATGGTTTAAAAAAAAAACTGTTTATTCATAGTTATACTTCCTTAACCAATACATTTATGTAAGGTTGGACTTGAGAATAAAATCAGAACAGTAATTGGTATTGCCGTTGCTGCCTGGTTCATCCAAAGCTAGTTAGGATGTATATTGCTGGTGGCTTTGGTGCTACTTTAAGTTTTCTTGCGTTTTCGAGACAGTTTCAAATCAGCACCATGTTAAGTTATGAATACCACTTTAAACATGGTCTTGTTCTTTAAGTGTTCTACTTCTCTTAAAAAGCGATGTGCAGAAAATTCAGTACATTGTGAAAGTTGCTTACCAGAAAGTGGTATTTTTTTTGGGTTTAAATCGTACTTTTTTAATTTTGTATAGGTATCGGGTATAGGAAACTAGGAAATTACAGACATGGTAACCACTTGTGCCAATCACTACAAAAAGTGGCATCATTTTATTAGAATTGTATTCTGAACTTTGTAGGGTTTATAAATCCAGTAAAAAAAAAAAAATTAAACAGTGAAAGTAAATGTAATCTTGAAAATCACAAAACACTCTAGTTCTGGCATTAAACAGCTTTGTGCAACTAAATACACCAACATACAGTATGTTGTTTACCTTTAATAGTGGCCTGCCGAATATTTTAATACCGTGGGCAGATAATGAACATTTAAAGCTGGTCGCATGATAAGTGCAGCCAGCCTGATTGTGTAAAGAAGTAGTTGATAGAGACATTGGGGGTTATTTACAAAAGGCAAATCCACTTTGCACTGCAAGTGCACTTGGAAGTGCAGTCGCTCTAAATCTAAGGGGTAGATCTAAAATGAGTGAAAGCTCTGCCGATTTTATCATCCAATCATGTGCAAGCTAAAATGCTGTTTTTTATTTTCCTTGCATGTCCCCCTCGGATCTACAGCGACTTTACTTCCAATTGCACTTTCAAGTGCACTTGCAGTACAAAGTGGATTTTCCTTTAGTACCCCCACTGTTTTATAAAGTACAAACAACTGGCCACTGCCCCCACCTATAACTGGTCTTTGCAGCAAGGAGCACATGGAAGGGTGACACATGTCAAACAAAACCAAAGAAAAGTCCCAGCTCAACTTGCCAGCCTGCAACCAACCGAATTAATCTGTCTAACAGTATGCGTTAAAAACAGGGCTTTAGTTTGCACACATTTGCAAATACATACATAAACTACAGAGCCCCAGTATTATCTGCAGTCCTAACTCTAAATTTTGAGAGCCTCGAAGTACATGCATTATAATGGCTAGGTAGAGGGCTAGGTAGAGGGCAGGTGAGCCTGGAGGGAGCCCACCCCTTCTTAAAGGCACAGGGGTGCACTTTCCAGTATTCCAACAGTACAAACAAATGGTCATTGCCCCCACCTACAACTGGCCACACATTTGCAAGTACATGTGTAAGCTGCAGAGCCACTTCACGGCACACCAGTATTATCTGCAGTCCTAACTCTAAATTTTGAGATTTTATAGTTTTATAAAGGAAATTATGCATAGACAAATAATTCCGCAGAATTCCTCCTAGCATGTATTTGATATTGAAAACTCCCTCTAAGTCATTATACACTTGGGTAATGAATGAAAGGTATAGAAAATCTGGTGAAATGTTGAGTGTACTTGGTATGTATGTAGTCTCTGTAAATTCTGTTCTATTTGGCATTAAATGTGTAAATCCTAGATTTACAATATGTATGTTTCTGTTAAAGGTCTAGCTATGCATTCAAGCCTGATCTCTGGATTTGGACCTTGAATATGCACACATTCATGCTAATTATGAGACCTATGATATTATTTGAGACATGATAACATTATTAGCCACCACTTGCATTAAAAACAGAAATTATAATAGATATTGAAAAGGCAGAATGAAAAACACTATAGGTTGTGAGTAAGAGATTTGGTGTGGCTACTAAACATCCATACCAGTTAGATGTAACCACAGTTGCTCATAGCAAGACGTGTTGGAGGTCCAGTGACTTGATGTGAATGGACAGTTGTAGCTCCCTCACAAGGCCAACTTGTTTTCTGCATTCTTTATATGTTAAGACTTTATATGATCTTGTGTAATTTACCATTATGTATACAAGTTTTTTTTTTTTAGGCAGGTTGATTATATATTTCAGTGTAAGCACTATTCCATGGTGGCCCTTGCATGAAGGAGACCTGTTCTGCCACCCCGACTTTGACCACAGAAGATACCAAACAATACCTACCATAACATGGTATACGTCACACAAACCAAATGTCATTGCATCTGCAGTAGACCTGTACAGCAGCCACAAATTATAAAGACTTTCTTGTCTCAAGGTAGAATTTTAGTGCATTGTAAAATTCAAAAGCAATGTAGGTGTCAGTTAATTGGGGTCTATAAAAAAGAAAGTACTGCACATTTTCAGAAATAAATAGTTCCCCCAAAGCACCAAAAGTTGTAAGTGTTGTACAGTCACTCTATAACCTTTTTACCCCAGCGGAAACTTAAAAATAACGTTATAGTATCTAGGACCCTCTTCTAAAACCAATTTATTGGGAGTCCGTTTGAAAAATGCCCCATATATTGGTGACCAGTTGGAAAAATGCTCTCCTTGCAGTGGTGGTCAGAATGCTACTTTTGCAAACAGCTAAAAAGATCATTGGTGTTATGTAACTGGCTTTGCCATGTGGTGTTGGCCTGGGACTATGCAGGAGCCATCAAATTGGAGATCAGTCAGCCACAGCTCAAAGAACCCCTAGCACCCTTTGAACAACCCTAGGGTTCCACAGAACTCTTGTTGAAAATGGCTGATCTGCAGATGATATAAAATTACACAGTTTAATTTATGTGTGATTTACAAAGCTCTTAATGACAATGATCCTTTTTTTACTTTGATATCGTAATATCTTGACATAAGGATGCAAGGTACATGAAATCTGTTAAATAATGTATGATTTTAGGATATTACCACTAAGTGCCACTGCCCGTACATGTACAGGTGGTGAACAAAATGGAAACACATGGGTAATGAGTGAAGTGGCTGTTGTCACCCCAGGTGAGTTTACTGCATTCATTTGAATTGCACTTTATCTCCTATCTTCCTTGCACATGAAAATGCATGGCTAGTACAATTTTTGGGTGTGATATTACATAGTATACTTTACCTTATGCCCTCATAGCACCATCATAAATTATCATTGATGTTGAAGTAATAATAGCATATCTGTTTTGGTCAATTAAGAGCTGGAAAGTCACACCCAACAATGGCTCCTGTTCAGAACCATTAAGGCTTTATCTAGTAGCTTCAACAATAAGTTTTTCTTACCGTTTTTTTTAAAGCCTTGCCCTGTGCATGCTGAGATGCTGTTTTTTCTGCTTCATATCCCAAGAGCAGCCTTTTTGTAACTATAATTATCATTGGCATTTAGTTTAACATTTTAAAATGTTTTTGCACTATAAGGCCTCTTGCAGCTTGAAAAAGCTCAGTACAGCTTCTTTTTTTTTTTTTTTCCTGAGCTAAAATACAGCCCATTAATTGTAATGTGCCTATGCACACAGGAGCATAAACAAGCACTGTGCATTCTTCAGTAAAAAAAAATATAGAAAAATCTGCTTTTTTGGTCAATTTATGCCACATGGGCGCAAATGCACTCAAATGCGCGTGAATGCACGCAAATGCCCATTTACATATTGTGCAGAATGAGAAAAATGCGCAAATGCATATACTCGAACTAAAAATCAGAATAAATGCGCTAATGCATACAAAATAAAACGTCTGAAAAAGTAGATGCTCAAACGGGTATCATGTGCAAGAGGCCTAATTGATTGTGTATTTCAAAGAGGGAGGGGGTAGAAAATTGCTGGTTTTGTCTACACAATTTTTAAAGGTTTTAGTGTATTTAAGTGAGGTAATAGCTCTTCCTATTGTAACATAAAGGCGGATTTCTTCACTTTCCCATGTTCCTGTGGATAGATTGTTTGAGCGTTTGGTGCCACTTGTTTTATAGCTGTATGATTGTAAATAATGGCTTTACATGTCATACGCAATTGTCACCCAGCCTAAGCTCCAAATACTGCCATGGTAACAGGTAAAAATGTCATGATTTGAAAATGCCTTAAATATGAAATTTAAAAAAATATCCTAAGTCCTTCCACACAATTTGTAACTCCACTTTGCTCCTTCTTTACAGCATTATACTCATCGGAATCCAATATCTGTTATGTTAAAAATTAATTTATCTGGTATTTTAAAGTGGTTGTAAACTTCGGACATGAAATATGAACAAAGCCTATTCTTCTACAGTGTGTACTTGTCTCAATTAAGAGCACAAATTGTCATTTCTGTCTGTTGCTTCGTTCCTCTATCAGCATGAGTCACTTTTGACAAGTATTCCTGACATCAAGAGAAAAAAAGGTGACAGGAGAGGGATCTAAAGAAGAGGGAGCTCCAGCTGATTGACAGCCACTCTGTTAGACTCTATTCAGCCGCTAGCGGGGCGGTTTTAACCCCTGCTAGCGACCAAAAAGGGGTTAAATCCACCCGCAAAATGCCGCTGCAGCGGCACTTTGCCGGCGGTATAGCAGCGCTGCCCCATTGTTTTCAATGGGCAGGACCAGTGTATTCACCGCTCCTACACTGCTGCAAAGAAGCTGCTGGCAGGACTTTTTGTGACACCCTGCCAGCGCAGCGCCCCAATGTGAAAGCACTCGGGCGCTTTCACACTGGGTTTGCAGCAGAGGCTTTTTTCAGGCGCTATGCAGGCGCTATTTTTAGCGCTGTAGCGCCTGAAAAAATGCCTCAGTGTGAAGGGGGTCTTAATGTGTGCTGTGTGAGGGGAAGTGTGTCCATGAACTCTGCAGAGTGTAATTTCAGCTCTCTGCCCCCGTTTTTCTGACAGCTCAGACAAGCTTTATAAATGCTGGACTTTGAAGGGCTGTAGAGAAGACTGCAGATAAACAGGTACAACATATGTAGGAGGATTTGTTTCATCTGTGTACCACCTGAGGCCAGTCACTTCACTGGGTATATGTAAGGGTTTACAACCACTTTAAGTGAAGAAAATCGGGGTGCTTTTGTGGAATAACAGGTTATTAATTTTTGGTTGTGAAGGGTTAAAGTTGCTTTAAAGGATAAGTTCACCTTTGGGAACATGTTACATGTTCCACCCGTATTCACTGCTGCCCGATTTCACCCCCTGTGACAGCAGTACGGGTGGGAAGTTCCCTATGCTAGCTATCACTTTTTTAAATCAGCATGTTCGTGCAGGGCTCCGCCCACACGGCCATGTTATTAATTTGTAGAACTCTGTGTGTGAATGAACTACAAGCTCTGACATCCTTTGTGGCTTTTGGCTTGTAGTTCTTAATGAACTACCACAGTGCTGTGGAGCGCTGGGAGAGTTGATTGATTCTTCTTGTCAGTGTATCTGCCTGTCCGTATGAGATGTACAGACACACAGATATACTGACAGGTCTGAACAATACCTGCATGGCATCAGCGATCTGCTGATTGTTGCTGCAATGCTTTGAAGCTCCCCAAAAAAATATTTATAAATGCACATTTTTTTTCCTGCAAACTTATCCTTTAATTGACTGTGTTCCATTTAAAGAGGTTCCCATTCACTTCTAGTCCCTAAAGGCCTGTACACACGGTCAGAAAATCTGAAGATAAACTTCGTCCGATGAACGATCTGCCGATTTTCTGATCGTTAGTATGCTGCTTTTGAAAGCTGATTATGAATTTTCCGCAGACAAAAACTGGATATGCAGGCTTGAAAATTTTTGTCTGATGTGACCACAACGTCCAACTTTTTTTTTTTTCATGAGTACGGTTTTCTGACAAAAAAAAAATCTGAAGATTGCTCAGAAATGAAAGAACACATACAAAACAATTCAACACATTACGTCACTTCTGACGTTGAATTCTGTCGTCAGAAAATTTTCTGATGATGAATACACTCTTCACTTTCGACTTGAGACTAGCATCAAACAAAAAAACTGACGAAAATTCGTCCAATAATCTGACCGTGTGTACAAGGCTTTAAACAGCACACAAAGCAGTTGTCACAGAAACAGGTTTCCCAATTGAAAGATTTTCTTTTTTTTCTCCTGTTCTAATGGAAAATGTTTTAGAATTCCCATTACATGTCAATGATCAACACGACAAATGAATTTTCCCATTGGGGACATGGACTGCAATATAAAAAAAACAAGGTTCTAATCCTTCACTTATCTAATTAAAGACTTTGGCATTAGATACAATATAAAGCTAGATCAAGTGTACCCAGCACTTCATCTACTCAATTAAAGACTAATTTCAGCCTGATCGTAGATAGAACTATAATCATGCAAGCACAATTACATCTTCATGCACATGTGTGACCTCATCATGCACATACAGTAAACCTTTTTAGCGTATTTTTACTTGCAGGGAGGACAGAAACCGCTGATGGGTAAGACACATAAATGCATGTAAATCTTACATCATATGTCAAGCCAACAGAACCTGGATGTCATTAATGTGCTAGAGCCTAGTCATAAAGCCCTAATAACACACAAAACACATCAAAGCTTTGCTGGGCAGACATTTGCTGTGAACTTTACAAAAACAGTGGCAGCAGAAAATTGCTTGGCTTTGCTTTTGGGTCTTTTTATTTGCCTAAAAATGGTAATTGTAGGTATTGAAGATTGCTGATCACAATACCTATAATTACTCCTACATTGCAGCTTTACTCAACGTACATTTGTATTAATAACGTGCAATGTGGTGGACATATGTAGTAAAATGCAGCTTATGACTAGGAAATGTTCACTGTTTGAAGTGACTTTGTGATGGTGAGAAAAGTATACAAAGGAGAGATTGTATATTTATTTACCTAGCTTTGTATTCAGTGATGTAAACAGAGCTGTTTTACCATAGGTGGTCTACATATCATGTATAATTCACAAAGCTGTGGCACAGATCAGCATGTACTGTCCTAGATAATTATATTGTGGCATGAAATCCACATAGTTTCCATTATATTTTTTTTAGCCTTTTGATATTTCTGACTGCATGAACAATGCTCTATATTTTTATGACATTGATTACAAATTTAAATTGACATAGTATTGTTGCATTATCATTCTCTCATGAAGCAAAAACTGAAAATGTGTTTTTATTTAAGTGTACAAATGCCTAAGTGCCAGATAGCAAAAGAATGGGGTAGGGGACTGCTGGATTGATGTGCCTTCATCAGCAGACCTGACTGTGAACCCACTGGATTATAACTGTAAATGTTCCATATATGTTAGCGCATTAATTAATGTGTTTTAGTAGTGTGAATAATGGAAAATTTCCTATCAAATACTTACTGTAATTTTCCTTTTCAGGTGGACTCCATTGCAGCATACATTTGTGTAACTCCGCCTCCACTCCTACCCCGAAGGACTCCACTCCCTTAACCACTTCCCACCTGGCCTATAGCAGAATGACGGCCGGGCGGTGGTTTCGTTATCCTGACTGGGCATCATAGGACGTCCAACAGGATAACATGCCTGCGCAGGGGTGTGCAGCACAGCCAATGCTGGTACTGTGTGTCAGTCTGACACACTGCATCTCCAATCGTGGTATGAACACAGCTGATCATCGCGTGAACCAGGAAGTGCAAGTAATTGGCTTTCCTCGGTTCGCTCTGACAGGAAGAGGGATCAGGCGGTTTTCCCTGTCAAAGGGGGGGTCTGTGCTGATGATCAGCACATTGATTATCAGTACAGCCCCCATCAGATGTGCCCATCGGCTGCCAGTCTGTGCCCCATCAAGAATGCCTGTCAGTGCCCATAGATGTGCCCCATCAGTAATGCCTGTCAGTGCCCTTCAGATGCCAATCAGTAATGCCTGTCAGTAGCTCCTCATCATTGCTGCCTATCCAGTGCCATATATCAGTGCCCATTAGTGCAACCTCATCGGTGCCCGTCAGTGAAGGAAAAAACAACATTTTATAACAAACAAAGAAAACCTTTTTTTTTTTTTCAAAAATGTCAGTCTTTTTTAGTTTGTTTAGCAAAAAATAAAAACCCCAGTGGTGAACAAACAACACCAAAAGAAAGCTCTATTTTTGGCAAGAAAATTATAAAAATTTAGTTTGGGTACAGTGTTGTATGAACACGCAATTGTCATTCAAAGTGTGACAGCGCTGAAAGCTGAACATTGTCCTGGGCAGGAAGGGGCAAAAGTGCCTGGTATTGAAGGGGCTGTAAAGTCAGAAGGCTTTTTATCTCTATTCATTAAGAAAAAAAGGCTTCAGTGTGCAGCAGCCCCCCCCCCCTAATACTTGCCTGAGCCCCATCTCTGTCCGGCAAGTGTCTCGGCCTCCCGGGACTCTCTCTCCTGATTGGCTGAGACACAGCAGCGGTGCCATTGGCTCCCGCTGCTTGCTGTCAATCAAAGTCAGTTAGCCAATCAGGAGAGAGAGGGGCTGAACCACAGCTCCATGTCTGAATGGAAACGCAGAGCTGCAGCTCAGCTTGGGTGCCCCCATAGCAAGCTGCTTGCTGTAGGGGCACTCAACAGGAAGGAGGGGCCAGGAGCACAGAAGAGGCACCCGAGAAGAGGAGGATCTGGGATGCTCTGCGCAAATCCACTGCAACAGAGCAGGTAAGTATAACGTGTTTGTTATTTTTATTAAACAAATACATTTAAAAAACGAGACTTTACTACCACTTTAAATTTTAAACCTGAGCCCTAGGCTGTGTTTCTTAACTAGCCTACTCATGACACTGGGAGGGTATTTCTGCTGCCATGGAGTCCTTCAGGAAAGGAAAATTACCATAAGAATTTGATGGAATATTTTCCTTTTTCCTGACAAAACTCCATGGCAGCATATGTATGGGATAAAGGTGGGAATAATGGGAATAGCCTCACAAAATATGGACCAGAAATCTGAACACAAAAATTTGAACCATTAACAATTATGATTTTAAGCCAAAATTAACAGAAGATAAAGAGGCAGGCTCTACACAATAGTGAGCCATGAAGGTATTGATCGAGGACCACGAAGCTGCCAAGATGTAAACACAATTCTGGTTGAGTGTGCGGTCACCACCTCCAGAGGAGCCAAGCCCTTAGCCATGTAAGCTTGTTATATGGCCTACACAGTCCATGCAGCAATGGTTCTGGACACTCCAATCCAGTATCCGAAAGGAAGTCAAGGACAAGGGGTAAATCCCACTTAGAGAATCTCAGCTTTCTTTGAGGCCTAAGCCTGACTACTCTTTTAAAGAACTGTCGAACCAAAGGATGTCTAGCCCAGGATACTGGTGAAGGCTGATTTTTCTGTACTCTAAAGGGAGCTAACAGGGCAAGATCCAAACCTGTTTGGAGAGAGCCCAGGATATCCTGAATCTTTGGATTACTGCATGATCCAACGGAAGCGGACATATACTTTGCAAACTTCGACCAGATCATCCCATAGACTCTGTTAGTGCTGGTTCTTCTGGCGCTTATCAAGGTGAAGACAACCCCAGAGGAGCAGCTGAGGTCAACCAGCCTTTCTCTCCTAATAACCAGACCCTCAGGTGGAGACAAACCAGGCACGGATCGAGAGTTGAGCCCTGCCCAGCCTGAGAGGCAGGGGTACTGGGTCTCGGTAGCTGAGCAGCACCAGTAAGGGGAACCATAGCCTGTTCGACCAGTACAGGATTACAGTCACTACCTTCACTTCTATTGCTCTGAGTCTTCCAAACATAATGAGTATGAGCGGGACTGGAGGAAAAGCGTAAGCTCTGCGAAACTTCCACTGATCCATCGGTGCATCTATCCCAAAAGCGTGGGGATAACTGCCCCTCGTGTAATACTTTTCCAGCTTGCAGTTGTACAGGGAAGCAAATAGATGTACCTCCAAAGTGACGCCCAGGAAGAGAATCCACCTGAAGACTTCCAAGTGGAGAGACCACTCATCGTTCAACTGGAAGCGAAACTAGAAGTCTGCTTGGATGTTCAGAACTCCGGGTACATAAACTACCGAGACATTGGCTAGGTTCTTCTGAGCCCATGACATGATTGGTTCTCCTTCCTGCAGTAAGGATAGACCATGATTCTCTTCTTGTGTAGGAGACCGCTGTGATGTTGTCTAGCCCCAGGAGCACTGATGCTCCCCATGTTAGGTGACAGAAGGCCGCCTACAGCTCCAAGACATTCAACACAATCCCACAAGAGGCAAAGCTCCAGTTGCCCTGAGCTATCTCTGAAGGGCGATGAGCACCCCATCCTGTACTGCTGACATTGGTCACGATCGTGACCCACGAAGTGGGGGCAATGGAATGGCAATTAAGCAGGTTTCTCTGTTGTAGCCACCAGAGAAGGCTCTCCTTCATGGTCAAGGTTATGTAAATGATCTGATTTTTGCTTCCTGGCCTCCACTGCTGGAGAAACCCCTTCTGGAAGGAACACATCTTCCACTGCTCCCACTTCACTATAGGCGCCGTGGACACCATGGTGATGATAATTCTCAAACACTGGAAGGCTTGGAGATGGGAGGATAACAAGGCTAAGAATATTCTGCTCAAGATTACTGGAATCTTTTCCAGTGGCAAGGCAATAGTGCTCTTGACTGTATTGAACTGGGCCCCGAGGTATACAAGAGACTGAGTGGGCTCGAGGTGGCACTTTTTCAGTTGTATCATCCAACCAAACTCCTGGATAGTTGAAATGACCTGACTCCTGTACTCCACAAGCTGCCCTCTGTCCTGCCATTACACATAGCGGAAAAACAATATACATGCCACTCCTGTGACCCCAGGTCTGGCAGCAGGACAACACAGCTGTGGCATCCATGACTGGGCACTTCCAGGGCCACCCGCTGATAGCAGGGCTTCAGGCCAGCTGCAGAGCCTGATCCTTCGGTGGCAATTCTCTTCATATATGTGCCCACCACCACCCTGCTGATAGCTTGGGATTACATTAACCAAACAGTCCGTTGTGGAAGTTTCGTCAGTCCTAAATGTCACTGGACTCGCCACACACCTGCACAGCTATCCCGCACAAGACACCGAGCACTAGACTTCAAAAGGTAGGAAAGAACTTCCAACAATACAGGTCCCATGTGGAGTGCAAAAAGGGAACACCGCCTAGGGGTGGGGAGTGGGGTCCTATGGGGTAGGGGCTGAGGCGGAGTTACCCATAAGTATGCTGCCATGGCATCTGTCAGGAAATGGTTCATATATATCTTATAAAAATCTTTATCAGCAATTTAATTGCTCAAAACGATGTAGGCTGCCACAGTGTTTGAAGTATTGGCTATTTCTTTCTCGAACATCACGGGACACAGAGCCTCAGTAATTACTGATGGGTTATATAGGTATCACTAGGTGATTGGACACTGGTCACACCCTAATCAGGAACTTCAACCCCCCATATAATCCCTCCCCTTGCAGGGATACCTCAGTTTTTACGCCAGTGTCTTAGGTGATGGACGTGTAAAGATGTCCTGTGCTGAGCTCCAAAGGGAATATCCTATACTGGGGCAAGCCAGGCAGACCGGATCCATTCAAAGTGTCCTTTCTAGGCCGAATTGGATGGTACCCGGGCCTTGTGTCCGAAGAAACGAGGTTTTACCTGTAACGCTTCTCTTTTTAGAGAGCTGGACCCCGCAGATCAGAAAATGGCTTTAAACCTCCTAATTTCTGGCGGGGTGCTTTACGGGCCCAGAACTGCAGGATCCCCCTATTCATAGGGGGCCCCAGTCTCTGATGGTTTTTTCAAACGGAGCCCACCGTGAGAGGTGAAGATCGGGTCTGTGTAAACTGAACCCTGCGTCTGGATAAGGTAAGAGGAGATTCCACAGAATTTTCTAATTCTAGTAGGTTTCTCCTTTAAAGAGGAGTTCCACCCAGGGGCTCCATTAAAAAAACAAATACTGCAGCTGCTGACTTTTAATTGGACACTTACCTGTCCCTGGGTCCAGCGATGCGGGGGATCGAAGCCCCGCTCGCCCCCCCCTCCGCTCGTCGGCGCCGGCATTGCAACTGTGGGCGCCGGGCTGTGGCTTCACAGCCTGGCACCCACTGCGCATGCGCGAGCGGCGCCGCACGCCGTGATTGGCCGCTCAATCACCTGGGACCTGTAATGGGTCCCAGATGATTGACAGGAGGGAGGGAGCAGAGCTGAGCCCTTCCTGTGCTGAGGGGGAAGTGATGTCACCAGCCCAGGCTAAGGAACAGGCAGACTACGAGGGACCACCTAGCAACAGGCATTTAGAGGTAAGTGAAAAAAAAAATATCCAAATGTTTTTTTGTTTTTTAATTTTTCAGGTATTTTTGTTTTTTTGGGTGGAACCCCACTTTAAGGTAAATGCATGCTATGCCTATTGTGACCACCGGGGGCTGCCAAGAGCACAAACCTTGTCATGGTGGATTGTCACTCTGTGTTCATGCTGCAAGTTTCACAGCGTCTCCGGCCGGCTCACGGTAGGATGGCTGGGGGGATTTCTCATGTCTGAATGTCCCCCCCCCCAGGCTAGGGAGGCCACAGAGGTCTAGACAGCGGTTATACCGCTCGGGCACCGCCGCCATCTCCGTCATTGCTGTTGTCAGGCAGGCCCTTCACTACCAGCCTTTCTCCCTCCTCCCCTTCCCCCAGCCTTCCTCCATAGCATTTCAGGAGAGTCGGCCAGCGCAGAAAGCGCTAGTTTTTTTCGAAATTCGAGGGGGGGGGGGGTACATCAGCACAGAGTGCTTAGACCCCCACTCAGGCCAGCTGCAGGCTATTAAAAGCACTCTGTACAGGTGCACACAGCCTTTGGAGAGACACAGAGCTGACGGTCGCATGTAAGGTGGGACACAGGCATTCTCCTAGGCAGCATTTACTGAAGTAACACCAGACTGAGCATTGGGTAGCAAGGCTTTTAGCCAGACTACATCGCTCAACAGGCAGTGTTCATTTGTATACCTCACACCTTATTGCTTTGCACTATGGGTAGAAGAGGTTCAAGCACCCCAAGAACCAGAGACACTAGGGAATCTCGTTCAGGTTCTGTCAGCATCCTCCCCCCTGAAGGGCCAGGGACGGCTAGCCAGGGAGAGCCGTCGGAGTCAGGGGCTACACCTGCTTTTGGCACTTCAGCCCCTGTATACATTACACAATAGGTTTTTTCCTCAACCATTAATGGTTTAGAGGAAAGATTAATGGCCGTGATTACATCTTCACTCAGTGGAAGAAAATGTACTAGGCCTTCCTCTGTTCCCCAAGACCCTCAGGAAGAGGAGCTCTGGGATAAAGGAGACAAATCCCTTTCAGAGGATCGGGATGGGACGGATGATTCCTCTTCAGAGGAATCCGGTAGAGAGGGACCCTCTGCGATTTCCCAAGAGGAGAAAGTCTTAGTGCAGATCCTTACTGGATTGGTCCGCTCCACATTTAAATTGCCCGTACCTGAAGCTGTTAAAAGAAAACCTCTTCTGCTTTGGGGTCACTGAAACCTTTCCAAGCAGCACATGCTTTTCCTGTTCATAAATTACTTGAAAAGCTCCTTTATTCTGAGTGGAAATACCCAGATAAGCGATTTCTTCCGCCGAAAAAGTTTTCAGCACTTTATCCTATGGAAGAAAAATTTATTAAGAGGTGGGGAATGCTGGCCATTGATGCGGCCATTTCCTCTGTAAATAGTAGTCTGACTTGTCCTGTAGACAATGCTCAGATGCTCAGGGATCCTGTGCATAAAAAGATGGAATCCTTATTAAAGGATGTTTTTTCCTTAGCAGGATCAGTGGCCCAACCTGCAGTAGCAGCGATTGGAGTCTGTCAATACTTAAGAGACCATGTTAAGCAGGTCATCAAAGTATTACCTGAACAACAGGCCCAGGGGTTTGCTAACCTTCCAGCGGCCTTATTTTAGGTTGTTGACGCCATCAGAGATTCTATCATGCAAACCTCTCGTTTTTCACTTGGCTTGGTGCATATGTGTAGAATCTTATGGTTGAACAATTGGTCAGCCGAAGCACCATGTAAGAAGCTGCTGGCTGGGTTTCCTTTTTTGTGGTGCAAGGTTGTTTGGAGATAACTATATCAAGAGAATCTCCTGTGGGAAAAGAAGAGTAAACATCCCTCTTTCAAATGGACTCTCTCCCCAGCGCCAGGGGCTTCAGCCTCCAGGCAGTTACGACGGCCTTCCCCAGTCTGGGGCTACAAACGAGAGTCAACCCCAGGGACAAAAGAAGTCCTGGGGGAAGAAGTCTTCTAGACAAGACACTAAGACCTCTTCATGAGGGGGCGCCCCCGCTCGCTCGAGTGAGGGGAAGACTGCTACAGTTCTCAGAGCTCTGGCAGGAGGACTTCCAGGACAGATGGGTAATCTCCACGGTAACCTTAGGGTACAAGCTGGAGTTCCAAGAATTCCCTCTCCTCGTTTCCTCAGATCAAGTGTTCCCAGAGACCCAGAGAAGAAGCAGTCGCCCCTTCTAGCGTTGGGGTGAGTTTTGTCGCAAGAGGTCATCAAGGTGGTTCCCACAAAGGATCAAGGATTGGGTTTCTATTCAAACCTTTTTACGGTCCAAAAACCAAATGGGGATGTCAGACCCATTCTGGATTTAAGACATCTGAATCGATTCTTAAGGATTCAGTCCTTCCGCAAGGAATCAATTCGGACAATAATCTCCATCGTGCAGGGAGGAGAATTATTGGCATCGATTGATATCAGAGATGCATATCTACATGTGCCCATTTTTCCTACTCATTAGAAGTTTCTGCGCTTCGAAGAAGGAGGGCGCCATTTCCAGTTTGTGGCTCTGCCCTTCGGGATAGCCACTGCACCTCGAGTGTTCACAAGGATCGTGGCTCCTCCTCTGGCCAGATTAAGGGCTCAGGGTATGACTGTCATAGCATACCTAGACGACCTGCTCTTGATAGACCGGTCGGTAGCTTCCTTGAATGGGAACTTGAGGACCACGGTCAAGTATCTGGAACATCTAGGTTGGATCCTCAACCCAGGAAAATCTTTCCTAAACCCAGTAAGAAGACTGGAGTATTTAGGTCTGATCATAGATACAAGCCAGGGGAAAGTGTTTCTTCCTCAGGCAAAGATATCTGCTTTTAAGGGAGCTGATTCTGACAGTCAGGACCAAGAAGGGGCCTTCTGTCCGCCTTTGTATGGGGCTGCTAGGAAAGATGGGGTCTTCATTCGAAGCAGTTTCCTATGCTCAGTTCCATTCAAGACTACTGCAACACAGTATTCTGTCGGCCTGGAACAGGAAGGTTCAGGCATTAGACTTTCCGATGCACCTGTCGCATGCGGTGCGTCAGAGCCTCATTGGTGGCTCATACCCGAAAACCTGCAGAAGGGGAAATCCTTTCTACCGGTTACCTGGACGGTGGTAACAACAGATGCCAGTCTGTCAGGTTGGGAAGCAGTTCTTGAACAGTCTGCGATCCAGGGGCTATGGTCTGAGACCGAGAGGACCCCAACTATCAACATTCTGGAGATCCGTGCGGTATATCTAGCCCTAAAAGCCTGGACTATCAGGCTACAGGGTTGGCCGGTCAGGATCCAGTCCGACAATGTCACAGCAGCGGCTTATGTCAATCATCAGGGAGGCACCCGGAGCCGAGCTGCTCAAAGGGAGGTGATCCAGATCTTAGCCTGGGCAGAGATGCAGGTGCCATGCATATCGGCAGTTTTTTCATTCCAGGGATAGAGAACTGGCAGGCGGACTATCGCCAGCAGTTACTCCCAGGGGAATGGTCCCTGCTTCCTGACATCTTTGGGCCATATGCCAAAGATGGGGGGTCCCAGATGTAGACCTCTTTGCATTCCGATTCAACAAAAAAGATAGACAGATTTGTGGCAAGGACGAGGGATCCTCTTGCATGTGGGACGGATGCGTTGGTGATTCCGTGGCATCGGTTCTCACTGATTTATGCATTCCCGCCTATTCTGCTACTGCCACGACTCCTTCGCAGGATCAGGCTGGAAAGGAAGTCGGTACTTCTGGTGGCCCCCGCTTGGCCCAGAAGGACTTGGTATGCAGAAATAGTAAGGATGACGGTGGGTTCCCCGTGGACCCTACCGGTACGCCCAGACCTGTTATCTCAAGGTCCAGGGTTCCATCCTGCCTTACAAATGCTAAATTTGACGGTTTGGCTATTGAGACCCACGTTCTGAAGAATCGTGGACTTTCAGGTACTGTGGTATCTACCTTGATCAATGCAAGGAAGCCAGCTTCCAGGATTATTTATCATAGAGTCTGGAAAGCTTATATATCCTGGTGTGAATCCAGGGGTTGGCATCCCAGAAAATATGTGATTTTCTACAAATGGGATTTGAACTTGGTTCTGTCTGTGTTACAGAAAGAGCCTTTTGAACCAATACGTCAGATTCCTTTGGTCTTGCTGACAAGGAAGTTATTTTTCTGGTAGCCATCTCTTCTGCTAGAAGAGTATCAGAATTAGCAGCTCTTTCCGGTAAAGAGCCTTATTTGATCACAAGGATAGAGTGGTACTGCGCCCTCATCCTAGTTTTTACCGAAGGTGGTTTCAGATTTTTATCTAAACCAAGACATTGTTCTGCCTTCCTTTTTTTTCCAGATCCCTGTTCTCCGGAAGAAGGGTCACTACATTCTTTGGATGTAGTAAGAGCAGTCAAGGCCTATCTAGGAAGCAACTGCTCAGATTCGCAAAACGGATGTTTTGTTTGTGCTGCCAGAAAGTCCCAGTAGAGGACAAGCAGCATCAAAAGCTACCATTTCTAAATGAATTCGACAATTGATCATTCAAGCTTACGGTTTGAAACAGAAGATTACTCCGTTTCAGATCAGGGCACATTCCACAAGGGCTATTGGTGCTTCTTGGGCAGTGCATCACTGGGCCTCTATGGCTCAAATCTGCAAGACCGCAACCTGGTCTTCAGTTCATACATTCACCAGATTTTATCAGGTGGATGTGAGAAGGCATGAGGATATCGCCTTTGGGCGTAGGGTGCTGCAGGCAGCGGTACTGGGTCCTCAGGTCTGATTGTACCCTACTTGGTTGTGGTTCCCCTCCCCTCAGGTAGCATTGCTCTGGGACATCCCATCAGTAATTACTGAGGCTCTGTGTCCCGTGATGTTCGAGAAAGAAAATAGGATTTTTTAAAAACAGCTTACCGGTAAAATCCTTTTCTTTCGATGGACATCATGGGACACAGAGGCCCCGCCCCTCTTCTAATACACTATATTGCTTGGCTACAAAACTGAGGTATCCCTGCAAGGGGAGGGATTATATAGGGGGTTGAACTTCCGGATTAGGGTGTGACCAGTGTCCAATCACCTAGTGATACCTATATAACCCATCAGTAATTACTGAGGCTCTGTGTCCCGTGATGTCCATCGAAAGAAAAGGATTTTGCAGGTAAGCTGTTTTAAAAAATCCTATTTTTTTTCTTTCATGTTGTAAAAACAATGGAAAAGTGTTATTTTTCCACGTTTTCTAGTTCCAAATCGATTAACATAAAATTGCCTCTAAAAGTGAATTCTTTCCAATGGTGCTCTCCAAGTATTTGTGTTTGGTCTCAATGCCTTTACTCATTGAATTCCACTAGGCCCAGCCTGAATCCTTGATTTTTGCCCAAGTAAAGAATCCCATTGCAGAAGTGCTGGCTATAACTGTAATAAAAACTCCTCTATGGGGAGAAAAATATCTTACCCCTTTT
This sequence comes from Lithobates septentrionalis, assembly GCA_037952835.1. Taxonomy (NCBI): domain Eukaryota; kingdom Metazoa; phylum Chordata; class Amphibia; order Anura; family Ranidae; genus Lithobates; species Lithobates septentrionalis. The sequence goes on from JBBDGP010000319.1 coordinate 9,563,316, forward strand.
TCCAACAGGGAATGGAGAGTACTCCAAGCCTTGTGAGATGATCCTGCAGCAGAGTGCTGCTAGCATCTATTTGGGCTACTCTGCATTCCCCAGATCTCACTAGAAGGCTGCCACTCTCTCCTAGGCACCATGGGGAGGAAGCCAGAGGAGAAGTAGAAGTCAGTGAGTTTATGATTAAGCCACCAACATCCACCCACATGTGAAATATCAGTTTGGTGAATTTATTCTGACTGGAAAAGTGTGCATGTTTAGTTTCTACAAATTGCTTTGCATGTTGAATTTGATTTGGATGAAATCTATACATTGATTATTGCTAAATGGAAAGCAGCACTAAAATATTAGCTTTTGATGTTTAAACAGACATTTAACTGGTCTTTCAAAAGCACAGGTTCACTTTAATGCTCCTCTCCCAATCTGCACATACTCCCTTTTCACTTTTTCTCCCTTGCTCCTCGACTCTGCTTCTCTCCAGTCAAAGCTTTTGCAGGTCTCCCCAAATATGACAGTAGTGGGCTAATTAACTTCACAGAGAATGAAGTCCGTTCCTCCATACCTGGAATTACTAAGTATTTTTTTTCTTGAAGTTTCTGTAGTAAAGGAGTACTGCAGACACCCCTTGCTGAGGAGGGGAGCTTTAAATTAAACCTGTTGATTTGCCCTGCCTAGTCAAAGCTCAGATTTGCTTTAGGATATAATGCTATTCTGTGGGGACTATTCTTTATGAATGAATCTGTTCGTGGCTGCCTTATTGTACATGGATGCATCAAAAAAAAAATTGCTTAACAAGCAGACATTATCAAAGAGGAGAATATGCCCTAGTCCAGTACTGAAAGACTTTTTAGGCTATTACAACAAAGTTGATTATGTCATGAAAACTCTTTTGACCTGTATTTTCAATAAGAATTTATTTTTTTAAACATAAAAATGTTAATGTTTACTACTCAAATTATGTGTCATTTAGTACATCAAAGAGCATAAATTATTTTAAAGTTGATTTTTTTACACCCTTTTTTAGTTTTAGATAGAGTAGAGTAGGTTTAGATCCTCTGTCAAGTTTTTTTAATGCTGTGTCTCCATCTGGGAAATTCACTCCTGTGTTTGCCCTGGTGACCACTGTCATAGGAATAGAAAGTGAGGGGAAATTCAAAATGTTTGAGTTGTCCCCAGCACAAGAGGTGAGGGCAATTCGTCCAGTGGTGACAACTGTCCAAGATGGGAATTCCCCTTCCTTTGGGAGATTCTCTCTAATATCCTGTTGTAAGTGCAGTATAGGACAGAAACTGAAGGGAAATTTCCCCAATGGGACACAGGCATAAATTTAACTGGAAAGGGGTTTTAACCTTCGCTTCTCTATCCAAAACAGTTAGTTTTGACTATGCATGCACTTTAAAAGCTTAGTAATTATAAACTCGTATTGTTATTATTGCATGTGTGAGCAACTTTTCTTCCTTCCTTCAGGCCCAGGTGTCTAATGAGGAAGGAGAGAAGTCTTTTCTGTTGCCTCCAAAGCCAGTGAAGCAGTTTCTAATCTCCCCTCCAGCATCTCCACCAGTAGGATGGAGGCAAAGTGGAGACCCAATGCCAGGGTTGAACTATGATCTTCTGTGTGCTGTGTCAAAGCTGGGCCCAGGTAAGTCATTATAGATAAAAATGCATACAACCCAATCCCTAAGCTTCGAGGGTCTGCTTGGCTGTTATTTTATTTATTTTTTTTTCATATTTTTTTTTTTTCTTAAAGGAAGTTTTCACATTGCACAGGTACAGAAAGCCATACCTCAAAGAGGAAGGGGTATGCACATACATGACATCATCCTTAGTGATACTATGGAACAGACTTATAAATTCTTTGTATTTAAATGTAAATAAAAAAAAAAAAAATGTAAAAAAAGGTGGCAAGGAAAATGGGATTATTAGGGTGCCATGAATGGATTAGAACACGTTTTTTTAAAATTATATTTTTATTAATGTATAAATCTAAAAAGTATACGTAATTAATACATATACATTCTGAACAGGTGGATTCAATCATATACAAATAACAATCAAAATATTGACCGACACCAGAGATGATAAAAGGAAGTCGATAGTCAATTCATCAGGGGAATTAGCAATTAATACAAACGAAAAAATGACACTAGAAAGAAAAAGAAAAAATACATTAATAATAAGGTTGAATATGATGACAAGATGCAAGTGAGCGTCATGTTACGGAAAATCACACTATTGTCCAACCTGGACCCCCAACCCCCCCAGTCCCAGATCAAAGACGTACCATGCCAAACTCCCGGGACCCAGAGCAAGTACCATCAAGCAAGCGGGGACAATAGTCGAACCCAACCCTGTAATTGGCTACAGGGGGCCCAGAAGGTGCCTAGAAGAACTAAAAATAACAGCGTTGTGATTATACTTGGCTCTGATTAATTATGATTCATAATGTGGGCTAATAAGCCTCAATTACATACCCTAATTGCACACATAAAAAGCACAGGGAAATGTGCTGGATGGATAGCGGTATGGTGATCGAACGGTTAAGTCAAGAAATATCCCTAGTGGCCTGGGAAACTAAGACAGCAATATAATGCATAGAGGTAGTATTAGTGAGGTATTCATGATGCCTTAAATAAAGAGCATATTGTTAAATGATAAAAAATGCAATATACTCTAACCGAATATATAAATGCACTTACCAAACAAAAGCAAAGGCCAATGTTGATAGTAAGGTGCACAGTGCAGTTAGGGTCCGACCGTCAGAGAAACTAGACAAGGGAACCCCTCAAACAAAGCCAAGCCTCCCGATGGATCCAAGAAACATTATTATCTAGCTACAAATTCAATGTGTTTCTAATCAATACACAGATTACCAGATATTGTGAGGCTGGAAAAAGGCTCATTTCTATATTTATGGCAGAGTTAGTTTTACCTTGATGGAGCACAACCGAACCTCAGCGCATACCCAACGGCAAGTGAATGAAAAGATGAAAAGATTTGGCAACCTTATAAGCCCCCCACCCGACCAGCATAGGCAATTAGCCAATCGGGAGTGGACAAAGAGCGGCCCGGGCGCATGCGCAGTGACCAGATCCTAAAGCCTACAATGCCCAGGGTGCCGTGCGCCGATCACATCACATGGTATACTAGCACGGATGATGATCAAGAAGGCGCAGTGCAGGCATCGGGCCTGACGGTGAATGGGAGGAGAGAGACACTCCGCCCATTCAAGGAGGATAGAAAAAGAGGCGGATGTGTTGACGAATCGGATACATTGCGAAGGCCCCGGCCGAAGGGGCGGGCTGACAAATTGGTCAGCCCTTGGGTGTCCATGCAGCCAAAGGCTGTGGTTGGACAGAGTCCCCAGATAGCAAGATGGCACAACCTCGAATGAACCAGGGTCGGCAGGGCGGACCAGAAATGGGAACAACAAATGAGGGGGAGGAAAAAGGAGGTGCAAGGTGGACAAACAACACAGCCGCTGAATGTAGGTTCAACCGCCAGAGGGCGATTACAGGGACATAACGCTCACAAAAGAACCAGAAGGTGTAAAGTAGTAAAGAAAAAAAAAACAAAACAATATAACAATACATAATATGACATCTTGTTTCAAAATTCTTTAAGTTCTGTAAGTGAGTAACGCATACTTTAATGGGAATAATGCATTCAGTAATATTGTATACAAAATATCAACAGCAGCATAGAAAAACTTAACAAAATTAATAAAAAAAGAAAATAAGACAATCCATCCTAAATTCATATGGGATACGTCCTATTAAAGGACAGGGCAGCAGTGGTAACTGAATGGAGGCAAGAGGTGAGAACAAAATGATAACCAGATTGAGAGCCTGAATAACAAAAGACAATCAGACAATTATAGAGGCAAAAGATAGGCACGTCAGTAGACGCAAAAAAGTCTATGTATTTCAAACTCCAGTTCATAAAAAGGATTTGAAACTGATGTATTCATTTAATCCGGGAAATTTTATAGCGTCCAACAAGTGTATCCATCTTGTCTCCATTTGGAGCAAGGTGGTATCAATATTGCCCCCTCGAGCATGTGAAGGTGCATGTTCAAGAGCTGCAAAGCGAACAACATCAGGATCATAATTATGTTCTCTAGCAATATGTCTATTCAAAGCCGTGGTGGTTAAATGTTTGTATAGGGGTGCAATGTGGTCCTTTAAAGAGGAGTTCCACCCAGGGGGGCCGTCAAAAAAAAAAAAATACTGCAGCTGCTGACTTTTAATTGGACACTCACCTGTCCCTGGGTCCAGCGATGCGGGGGATCGAAGCCCCACGCGTCCCCCCCCCTCCGCTCGTCGGCGCCGGCATTTCAACTGTGGGCGCCGGGCTGTGGCTTCACAGCCTGGCACCCACTGCGCATGCGCGAGCGGCGCCGCGCGCCGTGATTGGCCGCTCAATCACCTGGGACCTGTAATGGGTCCCAGATGATTGACAGGAGGGAGGGAGCAGAGCGGAGCCCTTCCTATGCCGAGGAGGAAGTGATGTCACCAGCCCAGGCTAAGGAACAGGCAGACTACGAGGGACCACCTAGCAACAGGCATTTAGAGGTAAGTGAAAAAAAAAAATATCCAAATGTTTTTTTGTTTGTTTTTTTAGAATTTTTACAGGTAGTTTTTTTTTTTTGGGTGGAACCCCACTTTAATGCGTTTAAAAAAGGAACGCTTGGTTTTTTCCCACATAAAAACAACCACATGAACATAAGGCCAAATATACTACTCCAATTGTCTTGCAAGTAACTCTATGTCTGGCAAAATGAACATTACCATTGGGAAGAGCAATATCTCTAGAGTTGAGGATAAAGGGACAAATGTCACATGACCCACATGGAAAGGTGCCAACACTGGAATAATCTACCGGGCGTCGAACCATGTGGTGGCTGTGAACCAAACGATCCCTCATAGACGGAGCACGTCTGTAAGTGATTTCTGGATATGGTTTCAAGAATTTTTTTATGGTTTTATCGGCCGTCAGGAGTGGCCAATATTTTTGAAAAATACCTCTCATTTGACTGTGTTGTTTTGAGAACTGGGTGATAATTCTGACCGAGGAATTTGACTTCACAGGTTTAGTAGAATGAATAAGATCATATCTATTTCGTTTGATGACCCTATTGAAGGCCCTCTTCAGCAAGGAACAGCTGTATCCCCGCTGAAGAAGTCTTCCAAATAAGCCATCAGCTGCCAAAATCCGAATCCAGTGTATAGTTTCTCCTAAGTCTTAAAAATTGGCCCGGTGGATTATTTGGCCTTATGTTCATGTGGTTGTTTTTATGTGGGAAAAACCAAGCGTTCGTTTTTTAAACGCATTAAGGACCACATTGCACCCCTATACAAACATTTAACCACCACGGCTTTGAATAAACATATTGCTAGAGAACATAATTACGATCCTGATGTTCGCTTTGCAGCTCTTGAACATGTACCTTCACATGCTCGAGGGGGCAATATTGATACCACCTTGCTCCAAATGGAGACAAGATGGATACACTTGTTGGACGCTATAAAATTTCCTGGATTAAATGAATACATCAGTTTCAAATCCTTTTTTATGAACTGGAGTTTGAAATACATATATTGCTTTGACTTTTTTGCGTCTACTGACGTGCCTATCTTTTGCCTCTATAATTTTCTGATTGCCTTTTGTTATTTAGGCTCTCAATCTGGTTATCATCTTGTTCTCACCTCTTGCCTCCATTCAGTTACCACTGCTGCCCTGTCCTTTTAATAGGATGTATCCCATATGAATTTAGGATGGATTGTCTTTTTATTTTCTTTTTTTATTAATTTTGTTAAGTTTTTCTATGCTGCTGTTGATATTTTGTATACAATATTACTGAATGCATTATTCCCATTAAAGTATGCGTTACTCACTAATAGAACTTAAAGAATTTTGAAACAAGATGTCATATTACGTATTGTTATATTGTTTTTTTTTTTTTCTACTTTACACCTTCTGGTTCTTTTGTGAGCGTTATGTCCCTGTAATCGCCCTCTGGCGGTTGAACCTACATTCATCGGCTGTATTGTTTGCCCACCCTGCACCTCCTTTTTCCTCCCCCTCATTTGTTCCCATTTCTGGTCCGCCCTGCCGACCCTGGTTTATTCGGGGTTGTGCCGTCTTGCTAACTGGGGACTCTGTCCAACCACAGCCTTTGGCTGCATGGACACCCAAGGGCTGACCAATTTGTCAGCCCGCCCCTTTGGCCGGGGCCTTCGCAATGTATCCGATTCGTCAACACATCTGCCTCTTTTTCTATCCTGCTTGAAAGGGTGGAGTGTCTCTCTCCTCCCATTCACCGTCAGGCCCGATGCCTGCACTGCGCCTTCTTGATCATCATCTGTGGTAGTATACCATGTGATGTGATCGGCACCCTGGGCATTGTAGGCTTTAGGATCTGGTCACTGCGCATGCGCCCGGGCCGCTCTTTGTCCGCTCCCGATTGGCTAATTGCCTATGCTGGTCGGGTGGGGGGCTTATAAGGTTGCCAAATTTTTTCATCTTTTCATTCACTTGCCGTTGGGTATGCGCTGAGGTTCGGTTGTACTCCATCAAGGTAAAACTAACTCTGCCATAAATATAGAAATGAGCCTTTTTCTAGCCTCACAATATCTGGTGAAATGTGTATTGATTAGAAACACATTGAATTTGTAGCTAGATAATAATGTTTCTTGGATCCATCGGGAGGCTTGGCTTTGTTTGAGGGGTTCCCTTGTCTAGTTTCTCTGACGGTCGGACCCTAACTGCACTGTGCACCTTACTATCAACATTGGCCTTTGCTTTTGTTTGGTAAGTGCATTTATATATTCGGTTAGAGTATATTGCATTTTTTATCATTTAACAATATGCTCTTTATTTATGGCATCATGAATACCTCACTAATACTACCTCTATGCATTATATTGCTGTCTTAGTTTCCCAGGCCACTACGGATACTTCTTGACTTACCCATTCGATCACCATACCGCTATCCATCCAGCGCATTTCCCTGTGCCTTTTATGTGTGCAATTAGGGTATGTAATTGAGGCTTATTAGCCCACATTATGAATCTTAATTAATCAGAGCCAAGTATAATCACAACACTGTTATTTTTAGTTCTTCTAGGCATCTTCTGGGCCCCCTGTAGCCAATTACAGGGTTGGGTTCGACTATTGTCCCCGCTTGCTTGACGGTACTTGCTCTGGGTCCCAGGAGTTTGGCATGGTACGTCTTTGATCTGGGACTGGGGGGGTTGGGGGTCCAGGTTGGACAATAGTGTGATTTTCTGTAACATGACGCTCACTTGCATCTTGTCATCATATTCAACCTTATTATTAATGTATTTTTTCTTTTTCTTTCTAGTGTCATTTTTTCGTTTGTATTAATTGCTAATTCCCCCGATGAAGCCAATGTATTGGAGAAACTAGTTGGGATAATTTAACTATTGACTACCTTTTATCATCTCTGGAGTCGGTCAATATTTTGATTGTTATTTGTATATGATTGAATCCACCTTTTCAGAATGTATATGTATTAATTATGTATACTTTTTAGATTTATATATTAATAAAAATATAATTTTATAAAAACGTGTTCTAATCCATTCATGGCACCGTAATAATCCCATTTTCCTTGCCCCTTTTATATACTACTATTTAGGGATGAGGTGCCGTATCTATTAGGACATACCACCTACCACCTATTATTTAAGTACAATCTTAAGCAGCTCTCAGTCTTAAATGATAGTTTAAGTTTGCATAGCAATCTGCCATCAGCTGGTTTAATAGCTGCTTGATGGATTGCTGTACAAACTCCTACTAAAATTATTGAGGTATTAAAGTTTTCCACGTACACAGTTTTTAATTTTTTCAAGCTGGGATGAAGGGGTCGGAAATGCAGCCCCTGAACTAACACATTGGATTTGGATAAATGTTACTATTCAAACAAATTTTTCGTTTGGACTTAAAGTGGTTGTGAATCCTATTCATGAAATCTGACCTAGGCACATATATCTGTAGTGTTTATCTCTCGCCAAGTATTTGGGTAGGTGAATATGAATATTTATAGTTCTTGTATCCAGCCACTAAGTGAAGCTTTTTTCGACGTGTTTTCCCTTCCTGTTCTTATAAAAAGCAAGTCCACAGTAGAAAGCTGAAATTTTGTACACGAGTGAATGAACTATCCCCTCCTTCTATATAATTCTATTGGGGTCTTGAACAGAGACTGTCTGAAATTAGATAACTTTAAATTTTCCCCTCTATAATGCATGGTGCACTAGGAGTTCTTTGTCATTTATTAACCGCTTTCCGACCAGCCACCACAGTTGTATTGCGTCAGCATAGCTCGGCTGCGCAAATTGCCGTTATGTTACGTTGGTAACATAAACAGCGACTAGGGGGCGTGTGCGCACCGCCGGAGGCGCGCTTGCCCCCCCCCCCGAGCTGATGCGAGTGCTCCGCGGTCTCGATCGCCGCCGGGCTCCCGCGATCACTCGGGGCACACTGAGAACCGGGAGCTGTGTGTGTAAACACAGTTTCCGGTTCTCTGAGGGTTGAACTGACAGATCGTCTGTTCATACAGAGTATGAACAGTGATCTGTTAGTTTCCCTGTACAGTCCCATCCCCCCTTCAGTTAGAACACACAATAGGACACACATTAACCCCTTCCCTGCCCCCTAGTGGTTAACTTCTTCACCAGTGACATTTTTACAGTAATCAATGCTTTTTAATCGCACTGATCGCTGTATTAATGCCAGTGGTCCCAAAAATGTGTCAAAATTGTCCGACGTGTCCGCCATAATGTCGCAGTCACGATAAAAATCGCTGATCGCAGCCATTACTAGTAAACAAAAAAAAATTATTGTTAATAAAGCCATAAAACTATCCCCTATTTTGTAGACGCTATAACTTTTGCGCTTATTTATTTTATTTTTTTAAACAAAAATATGTAGAAGAATAAGTATCGGCCTAAATTGAGGAAAAAAAAAGTTTTTTTAATATATTTTTTGGGGATATTTATTATAACAAAAAGTAAAAAATAATGCATTTTTTTCAAAATTGACGCTCATTTTTTTGTGTATAGCGCAAAAAGTAAAAACCACAGAGGTGATCAAATATCACCAAAAGAAAGCTCTATTTGTGGGAAAAAGTTGACCTCAATTTTGTTTAGGAGCAACGTCGCACGACCGCGCAATTGTCAGTTAAAACGATGCAGTGCCAAATCGCAAAAAGTGCTCTGGTCTTTGGCCAGCCAAATGGTCCGGGGCTTAAGCGGTTAAAAGTGTATTTATAAAATTAGAGATTGTATGTATAGACAGTAAAAACACAGATATCAAACATCATTTAAAAAAAAGTATGACTCCAAACCATTACGGCTTATGCACACTAGTGAGCTGTGCTAATTATACAGCCACTGGTGTGCACTAGGAGACTAACTAGGTTGATTTGCTAAAACTGAAGAGTGCAAAATCTGGTGCAGAACACAGTCGGCTTCCAGATGTTTTTGTCAAAGTTTAATTGAACAAGCTGTAGTTAGAAGCTGAATGGCTACCATGCACAGCTGCAACCCCACTGTGCCAATGCACTAATATGAAAATATATATCACAGTTTTTTTCTTTGCACTTTTATTAAAATGTTGTCATGACATTTTAACCACTTCAGCCCCGGAAGAACTTACCCCATTCCTGACCAGAGCGTTTTTTGCGATTTGGCACTGCGTCGCTTTAACTGGCCATTGCGCGGTCGTGCGACGTTGTACCTAAACAAAATTGACGTCCTTTTTTTTTCCCACAAATAGAGCTTTCTTTTGGTGGTATTTGATCACCTATGCGGTTTTTATTTTTTGCGCTATAAACAAAAAAAGAGTGACAATTTTGAAAAAAACACAATATTTTGTACCTTTTTGCTATAATAAATATCCCCATTTTTTTTTTAAGAAACAAATTTTTTCCTCAGTTTAGGCCGACATATATTCTTCTACATATTTTTGGTAATAAAAATTGCAATAAGCATATATTGATTGGTTTGCGCAAAAGTTATAGCGTCTACAAAATAGGGGATAGATTTATAGCAGTTTTATTTATTTATTTATTTATTTTTTACTAGTAATGGCGGCGATCTGCGATTTTTATCATGACTGCGACATTATGGTGGACACATCGGACAATTTTGACACATTTTTGTAACCATTGGCATTAATACAGCGATCGGTGCGATTAAAAATGCATTGATTATGGTAAAAATGTCACTGGCAAGGGGTTGAAGGGGTTAACACTAGGTGCCAGTGAAGGGGTTAACAGTGTTCCCTGGGAGGTGATTCTAACTGAAGGGGGAGGGGACTAACTAGAAAAAGGACGGATCGTGGTTCCTAGCTATTAGGAACACATGATCTGTCAGAACAGAACAGGGAAGTGTGTGTTTACACACACTCGTCCCTGTTCTGTGTCTCCTGCTCACGATCGCTTGTGGCCGGCGGTCATCGCGACCGTCGGCCACGAGCATCAGCACCCCCACGCCTGCTATCGGGACCCCGTGAGCCGACGTACAGCTACGTGGTTTTCGTGCAGGGGAGCCAACCTGCCGCAGTATAACTGTGGCGGCTGGTCCGGAATCGGTTAATACAGTTGTAATCACTGCAGTGATGCTTCAATGTAGACCCTTAAACCTTAGATTTGCTATTAGAAATGGATTGCAAGCAGCTAGAGGTAGTAGATTGAGTACCCTTGGAGCCCCAAAATCAATGACTTCCTAATATGGAAATATTGACTTGCGTAGATTTAAGGCCCCTTTCACACATGCGGACCATTTAGGTCCGCCTGTCAGTTTTTTAGGCAGACCTGAACGAATGCTCCATGCAGTTCTATGGAGCGATAGATGTCAACGGTGACATGCCTGCTGACATCCGATCCGCTAAATACAGACGGATGGAAACCCGATTTTTCCATCCGTCTGGCGGATCGGATGAAAACGGACAGGCGGATCTGTTTTTATCCGATCCCCCATAGAGGAGAGTGGATCTCTGACAGGTCCATCCCTGCACAGTGAGCGGAGACGGACCTGTCATCCGCCAGCTCAGCGGGGATCAACGGATCAATCCCTGCTGAGTAAGCGGAGTCCGTCAAAACGGACATATATATGTGTGAAAGGGGTTTAAGGCGAACTTAACTTGGTGCCAACACTTTTGCCATGCACAATGCTAGCCTTATCACAGTAAGTTGCCTCACTGGTCAATTGAGAGATACAGGGAGTGGGAAGGTATTTGGCTCCTTAGCCCACGCTGAAAGTTGGTATCCATGCATCATAAAAATTATAAACAAATCTTCAATTGCCTTATTTAATTGGCAGATGTTTTTGGATATCTTGCTCGAGCCACTTTTGCTTCCTCTTCTAAAAACAGAGAAAAAGGTGTATCCATAGATCCCCAGCGCGATGCCGCCTATGGCCAGGCCAGTGATGATATTTCTGCTTCTCATCTTCCCTTCTCTTTGCCCACTGAGCCATCTTCTTTTGTCTGATGTACTCCAGCTGCTCCAAGGTCAGCTTTTTCGGATCGATCTTGTGTGCATATTTCGGGTCAGGGCCCTCTCCGCTTCCCGTCTCCACCATGTCTACAGTCTGGCGCGGACTGATCTTTGACTTTTTTCAGAAATAGAGGTTTGATTTCTACCTTGTAGATTTTGGAGCTAGTGGGGCACTCGAGCAGTGACCTAAATTTCCAACAAGTGCTTAAAGCAGTATTAAACCCAAAAGCAAAAAATTGTTATATTGCAATTTACCAATTCTTAGATGTAACGGCTGAATTTGTTTTCTTGTTTTAGGCTCTCTTTCTTTTATTTTCACCTTGTGATCTGGCCAGTAAGTCTGTTGTTTTCCAAAAGAACAAGCTGTCCTGCAGAATGTATCAGTTACAAGGATGAGACAAACCTTTTATCACTGACAGGGGTTCTTCCAATGATCCGCTTTTATTTCTGTAAAACCTTCATTAAACTGTTGCTGTAACTAAATTAGTGTTAGCTGGAGTTTGGCTTCAATGTGTTAGTGTTTATATAAATTTGCTAGTACATCTAACACTCCCCTCTCACCCAGGCTGACAATGCTACTGTCCACATGTGCCCCCTGTGCTCCTTTATCCAGAGTGAGGGCACTAATACAGGAGGTTTGTTACTGGCCAGATCACCAGATGAGGGCGAAAAAAGAAAACGAATGCAGCCAACAAATCTAAACATTGGTAAACTGCAATATATTAAGTTTTTGATTTTGGGTTTAACACCCAAAATACTTTTAAGGCTGTGAAGAAAATGAAAATGTAATTAAAAAAACCCTTGCTGAACGTGAAAATTTACACAAATCGGCACTCCACCCATTTACAAAATTTAACATAGTTCCATTTTAAATTCTTAAGACTTCCCACTAGTACTGGGTAAACTTTTATTTTAATCTACAAATCTTTGCTTTAAAATAAAAATGTTTTATGAAATGTACCCACTTTTTCAGTAGATAAAGCTTATTGGGTGGTTGTTGGGTACTGTACTTCTGTACATGTGTTGTAAAAATAAAATAATATTTGTTTTTCTGCTATGCACCTTAAATTAACAGTGCTTGTTTGACTAAGACCTGTAAAATATATTGCTTCTGTCTTTACAAGATAAGAGTGTGACTGTTTTTCTTAATCTCTTTATTACATACATAATATCTGGTTCCTCTATTTACTTCCGAGGCTGACTGAGCTAGTTTAGTAATACGTTTTGGTTATTACATAATCTGGGTTTTACCAGACCGGTTTTGCAAGATCATGAGATTTTTTTCTTAATTTCCTGATCAGTTTATAAACTATTTGTCCTTCCAAAAGTGATTTTACAGTTACAGGCAGAACCTGGTATTCCAAAAGTTAGATCTGCCTGTAAAAATTCCAACTCCACTCCTGACCACCTGGCAGTTTTAGGTGTTTAGGTGTAACTTTTCCTTTTGCATTAAACTTAATTGGAACAAAAATCCATCAGATAGAGTGGGACCCCCTTTATTATGTCGATAGTAGGTGTACAGAACTGGAAACATAAACTTGGATATCTCACTAACCGAGTCTGTGAGAAATATAGGAAATAGGCGGTTTAATGTTTCGGCATCTGCTACAACCTGATACAGCTGTTCTCAAAAGTTTGCATACCCTGGCAGAAATTGTGAAATTTTGGCATTGATATTGAAAATATGACTGATCATGCCAAAAAACTGATAAAAAGTTTACATACCCTGGAATGTTTGGCTTTGGTACAGACACAAAAGGTGACACACACAGGTTAAAATGGCAATTAAAGGTTAATTTCCCACATTTGTTGCTTTTTAAATCACAATTAGTGTCTGTGTATAAATAGTCAATGAGTTTGTTGGCTCTCACATGGATGCACTAGGCAGGCTAGACACTGAGCCATGAGGAGGTAGAAACAAACAGTCAAAAGACCTGCGTAACAAGGTAATGGAACTTTTACAAAGATGGAAAAGGATATAAAAAGATATCCAAAGCCTTGAATGTGCCAGTCAGTACTGTTCAATCACTTAAGAAGAAGTGGAAAATTTGGGGATCTCTTGATACCAAGACAAGGTCAGGTAGATCAAGAAAGAGGATCAAAAGGATCCAAAAAAACAATGTGATAATAAATGGCTTCATGTAATTGCTCTTCTTAAATAAAAGACAGTTTTTTTGCATGATCAGTCATATTTCCAATACTAATGCCAAAATTTCACAATTTCTGCCAGGGTATGCAAACTTTTGAGCAGGACTTTATATGAGGTTTGGGTGGACTTACCTTTTAATAATGCTTGGTAGCGGTGAATAATTTGTTGGATAATATTCTTGGTAGTAAATCATCTCTAGTGCAGTATGTAAAGTGCTGCGTAAATTGTTGGCGCTCTAAAAACACCTATAATGAATAAAAAATATTATACCTGTACAGTGTAAATGGCCAGAGGTGTTGCATTCAGTAATATGAAACAACCAAGCTCTCCTCTCTTCTCTGTAGCAACCATTCTCCGGGCCAGGCCACATTACTGTTTCTGATTGCATTGACTTTGCTTATTAGAATCTTGGTTATGTAAGCAGATTTGTATTGTTTGAATACATCTTTATCATCTGCTGTTCTCTGTTTATACACTGCATAAAACCAATAAACATAATAAAATGAAACAACCAAGCTCTCGCATATACACTGTGTGCACAACTATTAGGCAAGTTGTATTTTTGAGGATTAAGTTCATTATCGAACAATTACAGTGCTTCAGGTCCATCCAAAATGTTAACCTAAAACCTGAATATTTAACCACTTCAATACAGGGCACTTATACACCTTCCTGCCCAGACCAATTTTCAGCTTTCAGCGCTGTCGCACTTTGAATGAAAATTGCGCGGTCATCCGTCACTGTACCCAAACTAAATTTTTATCAATTTGTTCCCACAAATAGAGCTTTCTTTTGGTGGTATTTGATCACTTCTGGGATTTTTTTTTTCTGCTAAGCAAATAAAAAAAAAAGACCGAAAATTTTGAAAAAAAATGTTCTTTTTTGTTTCAGTTACAAAACTTTGTAAATAAGTAAGTTTTCTCCTTCACTGATGGGTACCAATGAGGTGGCACTGATCAGGCTTCATTGATGGGCACTAATAGGTGGCACTGATATGCAGCACTGATGGGTACACATAGGTGGCACGGATGGGCACTGATAGGTGGCATGGATGGGCACTGATAAGTGGCACTGATGTAATGTATGGTACTGCTGGATGCCAATCAGTGCCAAACAATAATGCCTGCCAATCAGTGATGCCCATTCTGGGCACTGATTGGCATCCATTGCTGGCACTGATTGGCATCCCTGGTGGTCCTGGTGGCGTCCCTGGTGGTCCAGTGTGGGCATCCTTGTCAGAGGAGCAGCCAATCGGCTCTCCTCTACTCACGTCTGACAAACGCAAGTGAGGAAAAGCCGATCAACGGCTCTTCCTGTTTACACTGTGATCAGCCATGATTGGACACGGCTGATCACATGGTAAAGAGTCTCCGTCAGAGACTCTTTACCTAGGTCGGAGTTGCGGTGTGTCAGACTGACACACCGCAACAACAATCTCCACAATGAGCGCCCCCGGGGGCGTGCAGCTGCTTAATATCCTGGCGACGTCATATGACGTCCGGCCAGGATATTGAAACCACTTTGCCGCCGTCATTTTGCTATATGGTGGGCGGCAAGTGGTTAAGAAAGTAAAAGGTGAGGCTTTGGCTTTCTTAGATATTCTCCTATGTGTGCACAATTGTTGGGCAACTATTCGTGTGCAGAATTATTATACATTTTCCTATCTATTTTCATTTGTTAAAGTGGAGTTCCACCCACTTTTACAACTCTTCAGCATCCCTCACTAAACTGTGCACTGTAAACAAATTGGATATTTTTTTATTTTTTTTCTCAGCACCTACTGTATATCTGCTGTATTCATTTTTCACTTCCTCCTCCCTGGCCGCGGCCCATCGCATCATTTCCTGTTTGCAATGCCTTCTGGGAAGTTGCGGCAACTTCCTCTGAAACTGCCGTTGCTATGGAAACCTGACCTGAAACCTATTACACTGCTTGTGCTGCACTGAGCATGTGCGAGATCTGCAAGGATGAGATCCAGGAACAAATACAGTCTGGCTTCAGATGCCCACACTTAAGATGGCCACGACCTGCTGTAAGTTTATAAAATAACAAACTACTGCTATAAACTAACAAAACAGACCTTAGTTTACAGACTAACTTTACTAGAATACATTAAGCTTGTGTATTATAGGGGTATTTTTATTTAAAAAGTATAATTTCGGCCGGAACACCACTTTAATGTGAGAATAATAAACAACACATTTAAAAAAATAAATAAAATCGGTGACCGATATAGCCACCCTTCTTTTCAATAACAGTCATTAGCCTCCCATTCATGGAGTCTGTCAGTTTCTTGATCTGTTGAAGGTCAACTTTTTTGTGCAGCAGCAACCACAGCCTCCCAGGCACTGTTCAGGGAGGTGTACTGTTTTCCTTTACTGTAAATATCCCATTTAAGAATGGCCCACAAGTTTTCAATAGGGTTTAGGTCAGGTGAGGAAGGGGTCCATGTCGTTATTATTCTTTGATCTTTAAGGCCTTTACTGGCTAGCCACACAGGGGAGTCTTTTGATGCATGCGATGGAGCATTGTCCTGCATAAATATCATGGTCTTTTTAAAAGATTTCTTGCAACCCTGTTGACTATTTGCACAAAACGTTTGAAGGTTCTTTGATCACGCCCCAATATCTTAGCAATTTCAAGAATTCTGCATCCCTCTGAAAGACGTTTTAGAATTTTTAACTTTTGAAAGTCAGTTAAATCTCTTTTTTGGCCCATTTTGCATGAGGAAAAGAAGCTGGCTAATAATTATGCACACCTTGCTAGGGTGTTGATCTCCTTAGGCCACACCCTCCCTCATTACATAAATACAAATCGCCAGATATTCTTGAATCCAATAAGCATTTAAGTTTATACAGCTTGGAGTTGGACAATATGCATAAAAATGATGATTTTGTCAAAATACTCACTTGCCTAATAATTGTGCACACAGCGTAAGTGTGTTGTAGCATGGTGAGCATTTCTTTGGGCTGAGCAAGCACACTGTGTTCAGGAACACACACCTGCACAGCTGTCAAATTAGGACCAGTGGCTGTGGCCATGCAGCCAGTGCGTCCCAATAGACATGAGTGGGACTGTCTACATGTGGATGCATGGAACACCTGTACATCCCATGTGGGTGTAGACAAACCTTTGCATGGGTGTATGCATAGGTAAGTCTGTGTGAATGAGGCTTTATTGGAAATGTTCTCTGTGTAGAGAGGCCCTCATTTATTTTTGTTGTAGACCACTATTATAATGCTGCATTGCTCTCTTTTGTTTGTTCCTAGGAGAGAAGTATGAACTACATGCAGGGACCGAGTCCACTCCTAGTGTAGTTGTTCACGTCTGCGAAAGTGAAACCGAGGAAGATGAAGATGAAATGAAGGGATCAAAACATAAGATAGTTCAGACAAAGCGCCCTTCGGTTCCCTCAGCCATTGTAAACTAGTATGTCGCCTTTTTTTCTGTAAAAACTAGATTTGAGAAAACATATCTTCAAAGGGAAATGTAGATCTATTCAGTATGTATATAGCTAATGACAATCTAGGTCATGTATTCAGAAGCTGTCCTAAATGCTGTCATTATTTTCTTGTTTTTATGTTTTTCCTACAATGTGCGTGTTACATTTAATCAGTGTTTTACCTCTTTTGCTATAAGCAAAATGTTTTGACTGCAGCAGAATATAGTTTGCGGCCCATACCACTTGATTAAAATGGAACAACCCCATGAAGAAAGGAAGATTTTCAAAATATAGTATGCTGGTTCATCAGGACGGTAAATATTTGTTGTCCTCTTTCAACTAGGGCTAGATTAAAAAGTAGAAGTAAAGACAAAACCTATCTAACTCAAAAACCTATTCCCACCCCCATTCTAAGTATAATCTATCTAACCCTGTAAAGAAAGGATCACTATACTTGCCTATTCTGAAGCCGCTCCGGTCTGGGCTTTAGCAGTGCATTCTGTGTGCAGAAGAAAGCTGACAATGGCTGGGAAATGCCTAGAAAGTGACGTCACCTATAGACTTACTATAGGGCTTCTGTTGTCGGCTGCCTCTCTTACACACTGAAACCGGTGCTTTAGAATAGGTAAGTGTAGCGATCAGGGCTAAATAGATTTGGCTTAAAATGGGGGTGGGAGTAGGTTTAGAGTTAAGGGCAGGGCTGAACAAAAAAAAAAAAACTGACCGCTCAGGAGGAGCCACTGTACTAACTATCTGACGTTGGTACAGTGATCTCCCCTTCTGTTCTGTTGTGTTCTGACAGGGGGACGGGCCCCCCCCCGCCAAAACACACCGGTCAGCGCTCTCAGCCATTGGCCGAGAGTGTTGATCCAGAGCCAATCAGCAAACCTTTTTCAGTAATACCTTGACTACACATGGGCCAAATGTCGGCCAGTTTCTTTTGAACCGGCCGATCTTGTCTGACATTTGGCCCATGTGTACTAGGCTTTAGTTAGGTTTTGCCTTTTACTTCCACTTTGAAGATTTGGGTTGTAATCCTAGGTTAATACAATGCTCTGTGACAGGAACAAAAGAAAACATGGACAACTACGCACAAACACAACAGGTTTTCTGTTGATATATCAGCACAGACCACAGATTATGTTCAAAGGGTTAATGGGGTTTACTCTGCAGCCCCATGCTGCTACTTTCTTCCCTTTCTCTTCCCCAGTAGTGCATGCTAAACAGGGCATGAACTCCAGCCCTGGCCTAACATACATCATGAAAGTTTTACAAGCTTAGTAGGGTACTAATATTTTATTAGAACAGCAATGGAAGATAGCTGAAGAATGTCTGTTCAGTTAAAAAAAAAAAAGTCATAAGCAGTCAGCAGGAGCATACACTAATGCCCCGTACATATGATCAGAAATTCCGCCAGCAAAAGTCAGATGTGAGCTTTTGGTCAAAAATTCCGACCGTGTGTATGCTCCATTGGACTTTTGCTGGCAGAATTCCAGCCAGCAAAAGATTGAGGGCAGGTTCTCTATTTTTCGAAAAGTTCCTATCCGAAAATGCGTTCGTCTGTATGCAATTCGGACGTGCAAAAAAACCACGCATGCTCGAAAACAATTCGACGCATGCTCGGAAGCATTGAACTTCATTTTCTTGGCTCGTCGTAGTGTTGTACGTCACCGCGTTCTTGGCGGTCGAAAGTTCAGAGAACTGTGTGACCGTGTGTATGCAAGGCAAGCCTGAGCGGAATTCCGTCTGAAAAAACATCCAAGTTTTTTCTGACGGAATTTCTGATGGTGTGTACGCGGCATAACCCGCACATACTGTTGGCCAACAGGCTTAGAGGGTTTTAGTCCAAGGCTGCCAAAAATCATTTAATTCTCAATTTGTGCTGATCACAAAACAGCATGAAATAAAATAAAAAAATAGGTAAAAATCATCTTACTTTTATGCCTATCTCCGTGATCAGAAATAGTCTGGTCGCATATCTGTCAAGTGTAAATGACAGTCTGGAAGGATGATAAGGGCAGGGGGAGGATGGTAGCACACCAGCACTGACCTTAGAGCCTTTATTACCTGTTTTTTTGTTTTTTTTGTTTTTTTTATTCATGTGATTATGGCATTACTTCCATATGCAACAATGGCGAACAGGGGATTCTGACAAATGCTTGTTTGCAAAAGTGTATCCAACCCCAAGAACCAAAATTATATTTTGCAGCTTACCAGCCCTATAGATGTGGTTACTGCAGTAACTTTATTTTTAAGCTGTTTTGGTTTATTTTCACCTTGTGCCCCTGCCAGTAACACACTTCCTGTCTTAAGGTGACAATACTGATTCACTGTACTGTGCAACTTTGTTACCTTAAAACAGGAAGTAGAACACTTCCACCTGTCACTATCTCCATAACATGGGAGGAGTGTTCTTTGTTGCACAGACTGATAAAAAATGTTTGGGATTTGAGTGCAGTAGAGAAAAAAGTGCACAAGATCACTGGCATTTTTTGGGGGCCAAATAATGGAAAACATGCCTGTATTGTTTCGTTTTTTTTTTTGTTTTTTTTCAATCTTGCCCAGACATGAAGTGATGGAAATTGTAAGCCTAAATAGTGGGTGTAAATAGTGAACCCATTATTTTACTGTGCAGATATTTAGCTACGCACATTTAAATAAAGTATATATCGCAAATATAAATAAGTTCTGAAATCAAGACTTGAGAAACACTCGGGTTGCAGGAATAGATCACATCATGTGATTAGTGATCAGTTAATAGATCTTTTATAAGAAAAAAATAAAAAAACAAAATGAGAGCTTGTTGTAAACCACGTCTACTAGTATCCCTAAACTTTTCAGAACCCACTGAACGTACTTATTTTTTTTTTTTTTGAATGAAAAAATTACTGCATTTCTGTTATGCTCTTACATTTTTGAATGTTGTTAACATTTTAATAATTGACATGTATGCAGGAGTGCCATCTTTACTTCAACTTAGCCGTCCCTTAAATAGCTAATCAGGAATGTTAATATTCATCAAAAGTAATCTAAAAAACACTTTCATCTGAGTATCAGCCTATCGCAATGTTTTGATCATGTTGTTCTGATTCAGGCGAGAATAGGAGATATGCCCTAGAACAGGGATATGCAATTAGCGGACCTCCAGCTGCTGCAAAACTACAAGTCCCATCATGCCCCTGCCTCTGGGTGTCATGCTTGTGGCTATCAGAGTCTTGCTATGCCTCATGGAAATTGTAGTTCTGCAACAGCCGGAGGTCCGCTAATTGCATATCCCTGCCCTAGAGAGTGCAGACTTTCCTGTATGTCAAAGTTCAAGTCTATTATGTCTAAGTATTGCTTCTGTTGCTTTCAAATAACGAGAACCTCCAGAGTAAGAACTCAAATTACATTAGCAGCCAAAAGACCAGTGTACTAACATACATGATTAAAATTTTACCTGTTATGTGCTTTGTTGTTATCCCTGTTGACCAGTAGGCAGTTGAGAGAGTGCAGGTCCTTGAGTATATATTATGTGCCAGTAGCACCTCTTTTGTGTAGGGTACTGCTGAGTCTGGCACACACAGGCTGGCAGTGAGGCCTCATTAAGAGGAGCAGCTGCCCACACAGGGAGAGCTGTTAAACACATACAATGATTACAGAAGTGCACACTACATATTTAGTATGTGTTTTGGGTCTGAAGGGCTTGGCATTTTTTGATATTCAGAAAATCTACTTTGAATGTTAGAATAATAATTGATTCTTACTGGAGTTCTCCTTTTTAAAGACCAATTTCTGCAAAAAACAGTGTAATAGTTGTATATGAAGTTGTGCTGTATCTTCAGGCCAATTCATTTAAACTGGAGAAAACCAAAAACACACAAGTATAGAGGTGTTCATAGTGACCGATTTTTATAATTCTTGATTAAAGTAAAATTCCAGGTTTCAATAAAATAAAACTTTAAAAAAGTTTGTATGGGCCAAGCTGGCCCAAAACAAACTTTCCATTGCTAAGCAATGCATCCATTATGTGTGATATAAATATACTGTAATAACATTAACTGTATGCAGTAAGTGGTGCTGTGTACCAGCAGCAGTACAGGCGGTTTCCAGTCTAGGTAAGTTGGGCCGAATGCTTCTCCCCCATTCATGAGTTGGGTTATATTTTTATCAGTGAATACAAGGGTTCCGCTTGAGGTGGAAATTGTAATATCATATTCTCATCTCTACCACCTCAGCCAATCAAAAGAACTTATAAACTCAGTAATAAAAATACAAGGCTTCTCCTAAATGGCAGAGAAGCTCTTAGCCTGTCTGTCTTTCAATTCAGCAGCAGACAGGTTATCGCCCATACAGCTGCCAGAATTCAGCGCCACATACTTTATGTTGCGAATGCTATTATGGTATGTTACAGCACACACAGCAGCTGCATAGTTATATGTATGGCCTGGCCCCCTAAATATTAGAAGAGTTAGTTTACCATTTCAGAAAAGGTCAACTAACACTATACCTACCCCGCTGTACTTACCTTCCCGGGTGATGAGCTGTCAGTGCTGGATCAGAACTATGTTCTATGCCAGTGTTGATCCATCCTGGAAGCGCTGCAGAAAGAAATGGGAGAAGAGCAGGGATTTCAAATCCCTAGCATGGGCACTGACGGCAAATCACCCACAAAACTGAGTACAATAGGAAGGAATAAGGTAGGATGAAAGGTGATGCCTGATTGGTTTCTATTAGCAACAGTTCCACTTATGCTAAATTGCTTACCTTCATTTTTCATTCATTGATATTTTAATGAATCAGCCTCTGGCATCTTATATCTCTTAAGAATTGTGGAATTCCCCTGTAATTTCTCCCTCCTTGCAGTAGGTGCCCTTACAAAGCCAAATGAAGGTGCCGCGATGGCTAATCAATCATGGAGAGTAAGTACAAAACTGTTAAATTCAGCTGCGAGAGTGACACCTTCATTGTGGCTTAACAAGTTGACAGATGAATCAATGTATGCATGCCCAGTTTTGGGTGGAACTGGCCTTTTAGTGTAAATACATAAGATTATTGTAATTGGCCTGACATAGCGATGTTTGTTATTCACTGAGCATGTTTGCAATGTAATGAGGATGATTATTGGTTATTGTACTTGCAGAAATAATGGCTGCAAGTGTGTCTTATTTGTTATAAAACTCTGCCTTGTTATTAGTTTAAAATTTGAAGCAATATGTTACCTGTTTCAGATGTGTCGTAAATTACAGAATTGTATTGGAGGTGGGAAAATATGAACTAGTACACCTTTCTCATTGCTGTGAATGTATTTCAAAGCTGAAAAATGAGCTTCATCCTTTTAAAAGGCACTTTACATTTCTTTTTTTTTTTCACGTATTACAGCACTAGTATATAAATTACAATAGCCTAATGTTTTGTGTGTTTAGACAAGCCATATTTGGTGAATATTATAATGTCTTGTGTTATGTTGATTGTAAGTAAAGATGTGCAATGGCTTTAGAGAAAAGGACACTCTTAGTTGCATTTCACTGTAGAGTGAGTAAATGGTTTATGTAATACAGAAGAGATTACTATATGTATGTGAAAAATTGAATATGCTGATAAATTTCATGTACAACAGAGGAATTAGGTTCCTCTCTGCACTGACTTCTGACCGAGATGGCATAGAATAAGCTTTGCATTCAAAGCAGAATAAAATCCACCTATTTTCCTTACACCTGCTGCTCTCTAACCTAAACTAACTCAAACTCAACTGTACGGCTCCTCAAACTTCCACTGAGGACCAGCTAGTGTTTCTAGGACATAGCCAGCTGGGGGGGGGGGGGGGGGGAGATCTGACCCTAACCTCCAAGGCGCTACATTGATTTTGTTTTCAGAAAATACTGTTTTTAACTTTTATTCATTAATTTTTTTTAACCTTTTTTTTTTTTTTTTATATTTTATTTTTTATATCCATCAGCCTCTTTTAGCCGCTTACTGTCAACATGCTGTTGCTCCAGTGACAGTTACACACCATTGCATTAGACCAGCTTCCTATCCTAATGGTATACAAAGGTTAAGTACAGCGCTGCGCTGGAAGTAAACAAAAACAGCAGCCAACACACCTGTAGACTTCAGGATCAAAATAACAATAGAAAATTCAAAAGTGTGGCGCTATAAGCTCCGTAAATAAGTGATGAATAAATAAATCAGAATGATGGAAAAATCTTAGAAATTAGGTGACTTCAAAGCAAACATTTCAGTGTGAACCAAAAAGTGCCACGTGAATGGATGTAACTAGTGAACAAAGTAATAACACTTATATACATTCACTAAATCAAATGGTAAGTGAAAAAAACATCAAAAAATGGTATTAGATATAAAGTCCATATCACAATAAGTGAAAAAAACAAAAGCAAAAAGTCCGTGGTAACAGTGCATAGGCGATGATAAACAAGTGTCTCCTGAGCATGCTTTTGTTTCACGTGGCACTTTTTGGTTCACACTGAAATGTTTGCTTTGAAGTCACCTAATTTCTAAGATTTTTCCATCATTCTGATTTATTTATTCATCACTTATTTACGGAGCTTATAGCGCCACACTTTTGAATTTTCTATTCCTATCCTAATGGTGACAGTGGTAAACCATGCCAATGCAATGTGTCAGCGCCACTGCTTGTGGCCCATGTGACATACTTACAACACAGCAGCAAAATTCAAAATTAGTAGTCACCCTATAAAAGTAACTGTCTGAATAAGGACTTTTATGGCAAGATCACCTGGTAATTTTTTAAAAGCTAAGGATTCAAAAATACTAAAAAATTACTTTTGAAATTACAATATCATATAAAATGATTGGGTTTAGCTCCACTTTAAGAGTCCATTTAGATCCTTTCACTCTGTTGCCTGTTTATGTGGCTTGCATTATGGCAGCCTGTTCATTTGAATTGGCTGCTACTGCACCATAATGGACCAGAAAATGCACATTTAATACTTTTTCATGCCACATCACACCAAAATGCACAGTAGTAGTAATAGTTAAAAGCTGCAGCATTACATTAGAGGTCCATTCTTTTAGAATGTTGGGGTTCCATTCAAAATAAATAGGAGTGGTCCTGATATATCAGTGGTGATTAGGTTAGGGAGCAGTAGGTGATGGAGCTAAAGCTCAGTTTAGGTTTAGGTCCACTTTAAGGCTTAATGTACATGGGATGTTTTTACAACCTCTGCTGAACGATTTAACTTGACAGACAGGTGTTTACATGCCGCGTTTTAGAAGCGTTTTTTTTTTTCAAAATAGCCAAAAATGAAAAACGCCTGTAAACGAAACGGGGCTAAACGTGGCAACTCTCGTTTGGCGCTTGAAATGCCTCTAAACTCAGCTTCTGAACCCATTTTTTGCGTTCCAAAAAAAGCCTCTAAACTCAACTGCCTAGAAACGACTATAAATGACCCAGTGTACATGTACTGATAAGATAACAGAGGAGAGTTCAGGAGCAGTTGAAAAAAATGCCCAACTGCTCCTAAACGTCTGTTTAGCAGCAGCAGTGTACATGAGGCCTAAGATATAATTGTATATCCCTATTTGCTTCTTCTTCTACATGGAGATTCTGCAGACCTTTTTTTAAACAGCTGGCCTATCTTTGCACTGTTAGGGCGACCATACATGGATCAAAATTTGGCCTGTTCAGCAGGGACTGGCTGAATTTCGTTTCCATTTATGGGCTGGCTGGTAATGCAGAAGTCAATCAGTAGATTGCCTTCTGTACAACCAGCCTGTTGAGTTTTCCCGAACGATTAGTGCCAACGGCTTTACCCGACAGCAATGATCAGTGAATTCTAATGGCAGGAAGTCTTCCCACTGTCAGAACACAAAAGCACAGTGGGAGGAATTCCCCCATCCACCTCAAATGTGAGAATCGGGTCATTTTTTTCTTGTTCAACCTGCTGGTTGAACAAAAAAATGATTAATGCATGGCCAGCCAGTGATATGTAAAACCCTTGAAAGATTTTCTTTTTTTTTCCCTCTTTGGAGAGATTTTCCTTCACTTTCTGTCCCATACACACGGCAAATCTCTCCAAAGTGAGGGAAACTAGTGTCCCCACTGAAAGATGTTTTCCCCCGACTTCCTGTTCTGTTAACCACTTAACCACAGTTTCAATGACACTGTCACGAGGAAAAATAGAGAGAGCGATTCTTCCCTGCATGGACAGAAGCAGCAATAAAAACCTCATAAAAGGTCTAAACTCTCAAAACTGTAAAGTTTGGCTTTTGATGCAGTATAAGGTTCCACTGGGAAATTGCATCAGGAAGGGACTTCTCCCTATTGCTAAACGAAGGGTAAGGCCCCTTTCACACGGACGGATAGAATTGTGCTTTTAGCTGCGGATTTTCTAGTTTTCTACCGCAGCTAAAAGCACACAATGCTTTCCTATGGCCCCATTCACACACTGCGTTTAGCTGCGATTTAGTTACATGCAGTTTGGTGCGGATAGAAAAAATAGAATTGTCTGTGTCCAGGAGCGATTTAGCGCAGCTATCTGCACATAACTGCAGGTAATCGCAGTGTACTATTTCTCCTGCGGATAGCAGCGGCAACAAGGAAAGAAAAGCAACAGGAAGCACATCAGAAATGGCAAGAAGGCGCCTTAGAGTTGGATGCATCATTTGCATCTGAGGAGTCTACTGATAGTGTGCTAAATTGGCTGGCCGGGATATTGCTTCATCATATCCCTTGCTATCAGTAGTTTGAATAGAGCCACCAACCCGCATTTTGGTTACCAATGCTCTGAGCTGTTCAGCTTTATCCTTTGAGTCTAGACTGTGAAAATCAAGAATTATCCAAGCCCAGGCCAGGAGTCATGGTGGAAAAAGCCAATCCACTTGCAAAGCTTTATTTTTACACGGGTATGTGCAGAGCTAACTGTGGGGGGTCCTCATTGCACACTGTTCAGAGAGTATTTTCACCAGACAAAGGTGGAAATCTCCTTTTGAAGTGAAAATCATAATAACATGAACAAAGAGAAGTCATGTTCATTACCCAGATAGTTTTTGGCTAGTTGCCATAGTTTGCAGTATGTCACTGCTTGCTGCCCAATGTTTAAAAAGAAGTGTAGAGAGGAGTTCTCCTATCGGCTTACAAAAAGTATCAAATTCACGTTATGTTGTGTCCTGTTATGTCTTGTTATGTCCTTATATGACAAATGTTATATTTTTGAGAATATGGCAAAATACTATAATATTGGGTGCTATTGGATTTACTATAAAATTATTTTGATGTAATGCCAGACTGCTGTCATCACCTGTATTCACTGTTAGATGCTGCTGTTTGAATATGTTGTTTAAATATACATTACTTGTCTTCTTTATTATATGTCACCTTTGATTATTCACTTTGTTTATATATAGCATATTTTGCAGTACAAGTCTATACATTTATGTATAGATAAACCTTGAATGGAATGCTACTACTAATAGCCCTGATAAATGGTGAAATTAATGGCATAGCAAATCAACAGAACAGAGAATAAGATACATGGGTGGATTTAATTTGGTGCAAGAAAATCTGCTTGGTTAGTACAAAAGCTGTTAGTATGAGTAGCTTTTATAAACGTATGGGGTACAGGGAGAATGTATGCTGTTATCTACCCACTGTTGGAAGTCATTCAGCGTGGGGAAGGTTTAGACCCTGTCAGCTTTTTTTTTTTTTTTTTTTTTTTTTTTTTTTAGCTTTCTTTGGCTTGGAAGAGGAGATTCACCCCTCAATTTGTACCAGTGGCCTTTGTCATCTAGTTAAAATAGGGTGAATCCAAAATTTTAGAATTGTCACCAACCGAGGGGTACAGAGAAATCTTAAAATGGGGACACCTGTGCCTGGAATAACTGTCTAAGAGGAGAATTTCCATCACTTTGGGAGATGTCCACTAAACTCCTGTTGCACCTCTGGCACCAGAAGTAAACTGAATTTTCCCCAATAGTTAGTACACAGAGAACAAAAAATAGACTGGCAGGGTATTTAACCCCTCAAGTTTTGGCTAAAGATACACTTGAATTGACCACATGTGTTAAAAAAGATATTTTAAAGTCGTGCCCCACAATACCTTTTTTTGGTCACAAGATGTCCTCAACCGTCTGGGTTAAAAGATGCCCAGGTGTGAATGCAGGATGTCATAGCCCTCCCCCTGTGCATGGTGCCCTGCATGCACAGTATAATGATGCAGAGAGCTGCACTGATGTCATCATGTCAGCGCTGCTCTCTGTATTATCCAGGACAGTCCATCACTGGGAGAGAACTGAGGAGAAAGTGTACTTCGTGTACTTGGCCATCCAGACGATATCAGAAAAAGGGAAGGGGGCTTTGGAAAGGTGGAGCCCGGAGTTGGCATTTAAAACAATTAAAAGCTAGAATTGGGCTTTATTATATGACAAAGATTATATTCTCCTTGCATTGTCAAATTATCTATGAAATGGTTGTTCACATCGACAGTCACTCTTTGGCATCTTTTTCTGAACAGAATATGTCACATTATATTTTCTTGATATTATCTATGTTGCAATATGTGCAGGTACAATATTGTGTTTGTTGTCCAACGTCCTGTAATTTTCTCTATCACGTAAGAAAAACAGAATGGCATAGTTTTGAGATTTGTCTAGACCAGGGGCAGGCAACCTTTTGAGCACAGTGTGGCGAAAAATGTTTTCAAAGAAATTGAGCGTGCCGATTTTATTACAAAAAAATGTCAACTTCACACTCAATCACGAAAAATATTTTTTATAAAGTAAATGCTGTAAAATACTTGCGTAGTGAGAAATTAATATCCTGCACTCTCACGCCTCAGATCAGCCCCAATTCATGCACCTCCACACCTCAGATCAGCCCCAATTCACCTGCTCATCTGTCCCACCACTGTAACGCCCTGCACATCTGTCCCACCACTGTAACGCCCTGCACATCTGTCCCACCACTGTAACGCCCTGCACATCTGTCCCACCACTGTAACCCCCTGCACATCTGACCCACCACTGTAACCCCCTGCACATCTGCCCCACCACTGTAACCCCCTGCACATCTGCCCCACCGCAACCCCCTGCACATCTGCTCCACCACTGTACTACCCTACACATCTGCCCCACCTCTGTACCCCCTGCTCATCTGCCCCATCACTGTAAACCCCTGTACATCTGCCCCACCAATTAACCCCCTTTCTCATCTGCCCCACCACTGTAACCCCCTGCACATCTGCCCTACCACTGTAACCCCCTGCACATCTGCCCCACCACTGTACTAGAAAACAAAGAAAAAACTGCGCTATACCATGAATGATAAGTGCATAAAAATCAATTAATGCAAAATAAAAATATGCAAAGACATCAAAATTCATCAAAACATAAGTATACAAAATGATATTATATAGCAAAGTCTATAAGTCAGAAATCCAGAGAATCTTCTAGGGAGATAGGGAGAATCCCCTAATAGCTCTTCATAAGTGCCAATGTGGAAACGTAGGAAATGGAAACGCCCCTCACAGTGATCCTCCACCACCTAAAATGCACGCTTACCAGATTGCAAGCACAACAGGCACGTAGATAGACCAAAATCCGGGTATGCAGTTAGCAGTGAAGCATCCCTCTATACAGTGCGACGGATAGCAAGCAAACTGGGCACAAAAGTGAACTCAGATCCGGATGTCCAGCCAGCAATGAGGCATCCCTCTATGCAGTGTAGCTGCGGGCATGTGGATGGATGGTACCGCAACCCAAATCACGGACCTCCTCTGCTGCCACTTCCACAAACGAACTGTACTACCCTGCACATCTGTCCCACCACTGTAACCCCCTGTACATCTGCCCCATCACTCTACCCCCCTGCTTTTCTCTCCCACGACTGTAACCCCCTGCTCATCTGCCCCACCAGTGTACCTCCCTGCACATCTGCTCCACCGCCGTACCCCCATGCTCTTCTATCTCACTGCTGAACCATCTTCTCATCTGTCCTAACACTGAACTTATCTGCTCATCTGCCCCACCACTGTACCTCCTGCACATCTGTGCCAACTCTGTTCCCCCTGCTCTTCTTCCCCACCACTGTAACCCCCTACTCATGTGTTCCACTGATGTACCTCCTTTCCCCTCTGCACATCTGCCCCACTTCTGTACCCCCCTACTCATCTGTCCCACCAATGTACCTCCTTTCTCCTCTTCCCTGCCACTGTACCCCCCTTAACATCTGCCCCACCTCTGTATCCCCTGCCCTTCTGCCCAACCATTGTAACCCCCTGCTCATCTGTCCCACCAATGCACTTCCTTTCAAATCTGCCCCACTGCTGGACCCCCTTGCTCTTCTGTCCCACCGCTGAACCCCCTTCTCATCTGCCCCAACAGTGAACCCCCTTCTCATCTGCCCCAACAGTGAACCCCCCTGCTCATCTTTCCCACCACTGTAACCCCCTGTTAATCTTCCCCATCACTATACCCCCCTGCTTTTCTGTCCCACCACTGAACCCCCTTCTCATCCCTCTCACCACTATACCTTCTGCACATCTGCCCACCACTGTAACCTTCCTGCTCTTCTGCCCCATCGATGTACCCCTTTTCTCATCTGCCCCACCACTGTACCTCCCTGCACATTTGCTCCACCGCTGTATCCCCATGCTCTTCTGCCTCACTACTGAATCACCTTCTCATCTGTCCTAACACTGAACCCATCTGCTCATCTGTCCCACCACTGTAACCCGCTTTCTCATCTTCCCCACCACTGTTACCCACTTTCTCATCTGCCCCACCAATGTACCTCCTGCACACATGTCGCTCATCTGTCCCACCAATACACCTCCTTTCACATCTGCCCCACTGCTCTACCCCCCTGCTTTTCTGTCCCACCACTAAACCCTCTTCTCATCTGCCCCATCACTTTACCCCCTTGCTCTTCTGTCTCACTGCTGAACCCCCTTCTCATCTCTTCGACCACTGTGCCTCCCTGCACATTTGCACCACCACTGTACCCTCCTGCTCTTCTGTCCCACCTCTGAACCCCTCCTGCTCATCTGCCCCACTGCTGTACCCTCTTCTCACCTATGATATGTGTGATATGCAGAGTGGTGAAAGGAAGCAGAGATGAGGCACATCTACCTGTCCTGGCACACTCATCCTGCTCATCCACCTCTCGCATCCAGCCCACATGCTTGTATGTGATGTATGGGATGTATGTGATGTCACATACAAGCATCTGGAATGG
This sequence comes from Lithobates septentrionalis, assembly GCA_037952835.1. Classification (NCBI taxonomy): domain Eukaryota; kingdom Metazoa; phylum Chordata; class Amphibia; order Anura; family Ranidae; genus Lithobates; species Lithobates septentrionalis. The sequence continues at coordinate 9,593,611 of JBBDGP010000319.1, forward strand.
ATGTGCAACATGAGTTCAGGTCAGGGGCATTTTCTAAAAGCAGTGGGCCTGTGTGCAGGATCATAAGTTGGGCCCCTGCAGCTAAGGAAAAGTGTGGCACGAAGCGCCACAGCAAAAGTTGGGTGTGATTTTCATTGCGCTGAATACTGGCTGTGGCCTAAAGGGACACAGAGTGCAGGGTTTCAGTAGTAAGTGACACAAAGGTTCAGGAATCGTTTCAACAATCATTTCAACAAAGGAATCATTTCAACAAAGTTCCCAGAAGCTCAAAAGTAATTCCAGAAACTGTAACTAGATTGTGATTTTCTCAATCACAGTGAAATCCCTTCTTTCTGAGATTGGTAGTGGCAACCAAGCCAATCATCTTCCTCCAGATGGTGGATGGGGCTAGCAGGACTGTGATTGGCTTTGACCCCCCCCCCCCCTCCCCCAGCAGAACTGCACCCAATCTCTTCCCCATCATAAAAGCTGACAATAGCAAGTACAGCAAAGTTGGAGATCCAAACAATGTTTACCATCTTTTACAATGTGTGGGGACGCAGTGCCTCCCCCTCAGTGCAGGTGCGGCATGGGGAATTCTGAAACTGGAATGCATTAGTGTCTCACTGACACTTCCCTGCGCTGCTCTGCTGATGGGGAGGGAGTTGAGTGCCGGCAAAAGAGGCTTTGAGTGCCGCTGGCGGCCTACCCCTGGTCTAGAGCTTATCAACCTTAAAAAAAAAAAACAGTAGTAGACAATATAGTGAACAGGATGTACATGTGCAGAAAATGCAAATAATAATAATACAGGTATGCAAAGTAATCTGTATTTTAGCATAAACTCCTATGAACCATGGCCAATGCACAATGTTCCCAATACATAAATAAAATAAGACGGTGTGTGTTGGATGATGGTAAAGACATCTTATATTTGGCCTGAGGAAAGGAATCACTGAACCTACTTGGTGGAATCACCTATTACAGTGTACACTACTACAGGCAGGAATTCTTGTAGTAATGAGGCCCTAGATTGGTACACATGTGTGTTATGGGTGTATCCAATGTTTGCAGGGCCAAGGTTACAGCAACAATCTCCCCAGTAATGACAGATATTCCTGCTCAGCTGCCCTCTGCTAGTAATCTCAATCTATCTAAACACAAAAAACTTGCATTCTACAGAGAATTTACAGTTTGTAATATTCTTAAAATACTATAATTCATACTTTGACCATTCTGATATTAAACACCAATAGAAGAGGTAAAAAAACAAACTTAAAAATCCATTATTTATTAATAGAGAGCAGGTCAAAATCTCCTGCTATTGCTAATTGGACGCAGGGAAACCGCATCCAATTCGATTCAATGGTGTGAACCCAGCCTTAAAGTGCTTAATGTGCTTCAGTGACAAGTGCTATCAGAAAAAGTGCCGTTCTGTGCTCTCCTCCTGATGTGCCCACACTCACCAAATTGAAGTATATATTGCGCTTGTATTGATATTTATCCTCCAGTGAATGGTTGTGTATTTTCCTCCACAGGGATTCCAACAACCAGGGAAAAACTATATAGGCTCAATAATCTCCTCTTGTGTGTTAGCATGTAAAAACGCCTCTTTGCAATTCAAACCCACGTTCTGCGATCCAAAGAGCGGACGTGACGTCACCAGAAGTGATCCTTGCTTAATGCATTTCGCTCCACCCAGGAAGCGTTTTCAGAAGCTGTGTATGGACTTTGCTCCTCCACTGGCTACTACTCTCCTCTGGCAGCGGCAAAATTGCTGGCGAATTGCATGTAAAAACAGAATAGGACCAATAGTGCTCTCTGTATAACACTCTCTTATTAAGAAACTCATAAAATGAACACTTACATTAAAAAAAGCACCCGGCGTGCTATGAATCAAGCATATCATAAAGACCATGGGTACATTGGGCATCTTCCTTCATACCACACAGTGCCAAGGCTCCTAGATACCACATCAGCATTTTAAGCATGGCTCCTGCTTCTATACACGTTAAGCTCTAAAAATTAGCTTCATTAGTAGGACCTACTGATGTCAGATTTATTGCACTTTGGGTGCTTTTTTTAAGGTGACTGTTCATTTTATACGTTTTTTTTAATAAGAGAGTGTTATACAGAGAGCACTATCAGTCCCATTCTGTTTTTACATGCGATTGGTCAGTGAGTTGGGTGCTGCCACAGGAGAATAGTAACCAGTGGAGGGCCACAAAGCACATATAGACCTTGATTTGTTATTAAGGTCAATGCAAGAAGTTGAGCATTTAAAATGAGCACTGGGTGTTGCATGTACTGCACTAAAAAAAGGAGCGAAAGACATTGAGAAATTTTCAGCACATTGGTGGAGGACTCTATTTTTTTTTTTTTTTTTTATTACATTGCAATATATGGACATTGTATTTGATTTAACATGTAAATTATATGATGATTTATTCCTATCCCTTGCATTCATTAGACTTCTGTTCTTTCAATTGTAGAGTCTTTGCATCACACATAGGCGTTACCAAGGGAAATTTACATGCAAATGCAGCCTACCTAGAAATGCCAACTCCTCTAGAGCAGTGTTTCTCAACCTGTTTTCAGTTGCTGTACTCTTTAAAATTATGCACCCCACTCTAAAATGTAAAAAACTAAACTAATAGTTTTACACAACAGTGGAATCATAAAAGAAAAAATTTGCGCTGAACCAAATGTATAAGCAAGCAGCCAGCAAAAGTTTGTTGATATCAAACAAAAAGTCACATAAAAAATATATTGCGGCGCTAAAAACAGTCCAAAGAAGTCTGAAGAATGGGAGTAGTCAAATCACTAGATACAGTGTAGATGTGAAAAGGGCACTCGTCACCACGTGATAATGTAGTCTGCTTACCAGAAGGTGATACGGTTTAAGCATGTATGGATATATTTCAATAGCATCCAGTAGATCCAGCTCCCTGGAACCCCTCGTCACCATAGACAGCAACCTCCGTGTAATTTCCTTCTCAAATCTACATCTCCCAGTAATCGCATCAGAGATGGGGCTGTCACACGTTGAGTTTGTTGTTTCCCCTAGTACAGAGACCTCAGATACCTCCAGCGGTTACTGCTTATCTGGGCAACTTTACTTGTTTTGCACTCCCAGGGAACCGTAGCGGGGTGGATCTTGGGTCACTACCCGATGACTACTCTGCTCTTAGTTTCAGTCAATTCCCCCTCCTTGCTCAGACTTGCAGTGCCTCCAGTAATGTCTCTCCCGACATGGGGACACATGACACATTTCCACAAATGGGTGCTTCTATGGTGGTTTTCAGGAAACTATGTACAGCATCTTGCCAGCCCCTCCCACCTGCCATAACCTGTCTACATTGCATAGAATAGCAAAGAGGCCAATTTGTTTCACATCTCCCAACATTTCTGAACAGTCATGTATGTGCAACATGGCCTGAAATTTATTTTTGTAATGTAAAACCCAATAAAAATATATTGAAATGAGAAGCACAGGCAGTTATGAAATAACTGGATCTAAAATAAGGTACGTAATGACAACAGAAACATTTTATTTATGAAAATCTTTACCATGTTGATGAGGGGTGAAAGGAGGAACCAGAGAAGGCAAAATATGAGCACATTAAACTTCAGCTTTAAAATTTATCGGAAATCCAACTAGCATTAAGAGAGTAAGATGTACTTCCCAGTGGGATATGATCTGTGAATTCTGGCTGCAGTGGATTCTATAAGCCCTGGGAATAAGTAAATAGATTGGTAAATAGATTGGACTTCCTGAATTTAACATAGTTGGGGTTTTTCCTGGGCTGCAATAGCAGCTCACCAACTGGTTTCACATATTTCCTTGAATTGCTCTTTAAATACTTCCACAGAAGAAAGGTTGTTTCAGGGATATGGCTGATTGCCCTTTGCATAAACTATTTCTGTGGTTTCAAGTTCTTGATCCATAGTAATTATCCAGGCGTCTGAAAGAGATACTCCATCGTAACTGCTGAAAAACATACTTGTCATCTCTAGCCAACTTTAGGTGGCAAAACACGTTAAAGCACACCTGTGATAATTTTCTTTAACTGGGCAATATTATCTAAATAAGAAAAAATACACATGGGAGCTGGAATCCAATGCTCAGGCTTTGCCCATATAAAAGTCCTTGCTTTGGACCCTGTAAGGCCTGATTCACACCTATGCATTTTTAATGCATTTTGCAGATTTGCACTACAGCCCATTTAACATGGTTTCCAATGTCAAATTGCATGCCAAATAACATCAATGAGAACATCAATAACATCAATGTGAACCAGGGCTGAAGCCAGCCAAGCACTTAGTATTTTCAGGTCATCAATAGCAGACTGCATATTCCACTAAATTTAATTTTCCCACACTGAACATGAACTGTTCTGTTAACATTTAGAACATGAATTGTACTGAGCGCTTAGGCCTGTAAAGTGAATTAGCTTCCAGGTTTTAGCCCCCGTTTACATCGGGGCGATTTGACATGACAAATCACATGCCAAATAGCAGCCTATTGCTGGCAACGGCACCGTCCAAATCGGTGCGATGCCGACTTTGCGGCGCCACACCGATTTCCAAAAGTAGTTCCTACACTACTTTTGGTGACTTCGGGGGCAATTTCAATAGACATCTGTCCATGAACCCGCACAGATGTCTTTCAAATCATCCTCGAACTCACAATTAAATGCGGGTTTGAAATCGTGCGAGTTCAGCTGAACTCGCACAATTTCAAACTCGCCTCCAATGTGAACGTGAGCTTATTGTCAAAGCTTAATTCAACAAGCTAAAGTTAGAAGCTGATTAGCTACCATGCACAGCTGCACTAGATTCTGCATTCTCCAGATTTTAGTAAATCAACCCTACCGATTCAATCCATATGACATCTTGCAGATCCTAGAAAGCTTTTTAATCCAAAATCTTTTGCAGATCATAACAGATGAACATCAGATAGGTCAAAAAATCATAGTGGGGGAGATTTACTAAAACTTGAACATCGCTATGGTGGTGCAGCTGTGCATGGTAGCTAATCAACTTCTATCTTTAGCTTGTTCGATTAAGCTTTGACAATAAAACCCAGCTGATTGGTTTCTATGCAGAGCTGCAGCAGATTTTGCACACTCCAGTTTTAGTAAATCTCCCCCAGTGTGGCTAGCGTCTAGTATATTGACAGCAGAATACAGTACATGTGATAAATCGAGGCTAAAGCATAAAGAATAAGGGTGGAACTAACTACACAGAGCATCCCCTAGCTACAGAATGAGGAAGGGACAAAATTATTTATAGAAATACAAACAACAATGCATATATAACATGATAGCCACCACTTCTTACCATAGTTTCACCAGTCAGGAATAAAGGAAAATCTGGAGGGATAATCTGACTGGGATTTCAGCCTTCCCCTACTCTACTAAAGGGGTGGGGGGTCCCCTTCCTGACTAGTAAAACTTTAACAGAAGGGAAATATAGGGTGAATATATTTAGGAGCCCTGAAAAGCAATCCAATCCTGGCAACGGAGATTCAATCCCTTCTCCACTCTTTCTAAAACTAAGAAATAAAATGTTTTTGGCTGTACATACAATTTAATAGACATGCCCTACTATATTGAAGAGTAACCTCATCCCTACAGGCCGACCCTTTACTAAAAAGAGTCTTTATGGGTGATGCAAGGGAAGCAAACCTACATTCACTTATAGCAGTGGTTCTCAACTCCTGTCCCCAGGACCCACTAACAGGCCAGGTTTACAAGATAACTGAAATACATCACAGGTAATGATATTTGCTGCTCAGTGATTGCAGTATTCTAGTCTGCATCTTCCCAAGGTAATACTTAAAATCTGGCCTGTTGGTGGTTCCTGAGGACTGGAGTTGAGAACCACTAACTTGGAGCATCCAATCATTTATAGTGAAATCTAAAAATAAAATTGAAACCTCTCCTAAATATGACAAAATGTATGATGCAAACATAAATTCAATTCACTTTAGCAAATTTCCACAAATGGGTGCTTCTATGGTGGCAAGATAGGTGTTCCTCTTACAATGGCAACAGTGATGTATAGTATTATTAATCATATTCCTCTTACAATGGCAACAGTGATATACAGTATTATTATTTATATTATATTACTATATATTAATGAATATAATTGGTTAATAAATTAATAATATACAGTAGTATAGTATTCATATTATATTAATATAAATTAATATAATTGGTTATTAAGTTATTACAATGGCAACAGTGATATAGCATTATTATTCATATTCTAATAATATATTATTATTAATGAATATAATTGGTTATTAAATTAATAATATATATAGTAATATTCATAGTCTATTAATATATCATTAATAAATATAAATGGGTATTACATTATCATGATATATTTCATTATAATAAGTTATTTATCAGTAGCATTTTGAAGCTCAGGCAAGGGGGGGGGGGGGGGATTGTTATTCTTTTGTAATAACATTTGTTTTATATATTATTATTATTTATAAAATAGCATATCCTTGGTTCTAATAAATGTTTTGTTATTACTTTGCTATAATCATTAAAATAAGACATTTAACCCAATAGTATTTCCTCCCATACCACACTTTTTTTCTTCTCATTCTATCCTGCTCCCTATCTTTTGGCTGTGGCTCTATTACTTTTTTTTTTTTTATATATATATATTGCATTACTTACCTATATCATAGTAGGACACTGTCTTTTAACCGCTAAAACTTTTGCAATGTTTTTAATTACCAACTTAAAGGCAACATTCTTGAGATAGTCAAGTGTCATAGCAAACAATCTAAATTTGAGTTTTATGCGCGGTTTTGAGAAATCCCTAAAGTCATGTAAGCTCTTTCCTGGGCCCGGAAGCTTTAGAGGACAATTGCTCGAGCACTGAATGAGTTAAGCATTCGGGCAACAAAGCTGTTTTCTAAACTGGAACTGCTGGCTCCAGTCGCCCTTGTTCTAAAAATACATACGGATGGTTTCCAGATGAATGTATAGCACGTGCGGAGCATAACGTTATAGGGCGGTAAGTATAGAAACTGTCTTTGTGTCGCCTATCAGTCTTTTTTCTGCTGCATCACATACAAGCACACAGCAACAGAACAAGCAACACAGGGTGGATGGAGTTTAAGGCTTACAGCCTTTTATTTTCTGGTTGTGAATACATTGTTTATTACACAGCATCACATCTTTGATCGGATGGGAACAGCCACTATAGCAATAGTATCATCCTACAGTATTTATAGAGGCTTGTTTCTACTCATTCCACAATTATTGATGCAGCATTCCAAAAAAAAAAAAAAAAAAAAAAAAAAAAAAAACAAACTCTTCAGTATTTCTAATAACATCTATACAAAATAAAGTAGTTCTAATCTTCACTGTAGTAGCTGCTTAGAAGCAGTAGCTAGCTAAGGATCCTGGGAAATTAAGTACTTCAGTTGTAGGAATGTCAAAGGCCTAACCCATCCTAAACGTATCAACCCATGTAAACATATCAGAGCAGTGATAAGAATCTTGTTTATTAACTTAGTGAAATGTATAGAAACTGTAAATGTTAACTGACTTATTCATGTTTGTTCCATAAAAGGCCTGTTTGTAGGACTTGCTCATAACAGAACACTGTCTATGGTAGCCATTAAAGGAGAAATGAGACAGATCACTGCTCCAGGTAAGTAATATAATCCACCAAAAGAGAAGGGCTGGGTGCTAGCTCCAGCTCGCAACAGTGAACATGTAGACTAAGTAAGAAAAATTAGCTGCACACCAACATCCCTCCAACAAGTTTATTGAAAGACTGCCACCAGGACTAAAACAACGGACCAAGGGGTGACGAAGTTTCACACATACATTGTGCTTCTTCAAAACCCCGTTTTGAAGAAGCACAATGTATGTGTGAAACGTCGTCACCCTTTTGTCCGTTGCTTTAGTCCTGGTGGCAGTCTTTCAATAAACTTGTTGGAGGGATGTTGGTGTGCAGCTAATTTTTCTCACTTAGCCATTAAAGGAGACCAGTATAGAAGGTGCCATTGTTGACTTTCATATGAAAAATTAATCTGGCTTCAATACATTTAGGAACGCTGCTCTGGAACAAGCATTCAGGCTAGAAAGCTCAGGGTGAAGTCACAACTCCTACTCTGTATACAGGGACTCTGAAAGTACTGAAGCCATGGGATCAAAAATATATTCAGTCTTCTTGTATTTTCAAATGCAGAGATCAGCAATGGCAATGTATTGTATAGTGCAGTGTTTCCTTTAGGGCCCATTTACACTATCCCCTTGTAGTAACACATATGTTACGTACAGCAATGCATGCTACATGGCTAGCTGCGCCATTAATTTTGAATGACGTCTCAAAGGCAACACACCTGCGCAGCAACATGCCTCTGTGCATGATGCTGCATTAGGTTACCAAAAACTGTGCATGCCTGATTTTTGGAACCTTAGCGTGCATTGGCAGCTCATTTATTTCAATGAGGCGAGTTAACAAAACACCCATAAATACACCAGAGAAATGTAAATGGGCACTTAAACTATGGGAGGTAAGCAAATTAAGACATTTGCAGCCTTTTTTCCAAACGACAATACAAAGTCAATGATCCAATGTTAACCAATAAGAACTATACATAAGCGTAAATTTGATTGACTGATATGGGTTTTTGCATTCCAATGATCTGTGCACTGCCAGGCCCCATTCAGCCCCTATGGCATGACTGCATCATACTCAGAAAAGGCCCCCCCCCCCCCAGTATTCTCGATCTCTGTCTAGTTCTGATGCATGCAGCCTTGGACAGTTCAGGGATAAGTACTATCTCCCATTTACAGAATGACAGACAAAAAAAAAAGTTCCAACATTCTATACATAGCATATTTTCTATATATAAATATAAATACACGCACATATATATAAAATCCATGATGAGGTTAGTGATCAGTCCAGTGAGTAAATGCAGTACCAACCACAGTGAGTCACAGAGGCCTGCTGGCCCTCAGAAAATGGATACATTCTCATAGGTTTGCATAGACTTGGGACACAGGAAATGAAAGGATGCCTTTTTCCAGGTGATGTCCATGGAGAAGCATTACTAGAATTCTACACAATGGTTGCTTGCTCATGCAGGTTAACTGTTCACTGCTCTTCTTCCAGGAAGGCTTTCTAAACACAGGGATTAATAGTCTCTAAAATAAGCAAGTTTTCTCACATTTCAAAACAAGGCACATTCACGTGTTCGGATCAATGTCCTAAAACTAAAGGTAATCACCAACCAAAGAATGACTTCATATTTCCAAAACGGGGGAGCTCATTTACGATCATCTGTTTTCAAGGTGGATGTCTGGCGGGACTGATGTTAAGGATGTAGGTTGGCTGATGGAACTGCCAACCCGCGTGCTTGGTGTGTTCGTAGTTTTGGTGCTTTTCATGCCCAATTCCCTCTCTGTTCTTGAACGCCTGTTACATTATAATTAGAGTAAAAAAATATGCATCAGAATATATAGAAGATAGTTTATATGGTGTTTTCACACTTTACATTGAAACAAATAAATTTTATTAACCATTATGGAACATTAAAAACTGCAAAACAGTTTACGAATCGTTATCGAGAGGCCGCATATTTGCATACTATTGGCCGCTAGGGGTAAAAACAGGCATATCAGTGTGCAGAAAGGGTTTGACTCCCATGGCTCATTTTTCCTTGCTGTTGCTGGCTGACAGCTCAGGTGCTCAGATGGATTGAAGCTGTGGCTGGGGAACCTCTCTACTCTGTTCTGTCTTAATGCCTCTAAGGAGCCCTGCCCTATGCGTTATGATGATAGTTCAAATTCCTCCAAGGAGACTTTCACAGATAGTACCAATTTAATTTTTTTCACTCAGTGGACAGAAGGTCACCACCATCAACATTGGAATATATTTTTTAAAATATATTTGATATATAATCCTTTGATGTAGTTTGGCATTGTTTTGCACTAGATATATTATGTGGAGGTTGGACACCTTTAATTTTAGCTTATAAGACTGTTTCACGTTTTGAGGGGTCAGCGCAAAAAGGTTTTTTGATTTATTAAGGGGGGGGGTTAGAGCGCCGCCGCATTACACAGAGCGGGGATCTCCTGCTTACCTGGCTGTCAGACGAAGTCCCACCTCCTGGGCTGGCTCCTATGATGGGCAGCACACTGGTGACATCTGCCATTGGAGGTGGGACTTCGTCTGAGGACAGAGATCCCTACTCTGTATAGTCTGTCTGCTCTCCTCTAATTCCTATGCAATGGTCAGGCTGCACTGATGACTACAGGTAAGGCTGAGCTAATGGGCACTGAACAGGCTGCATACATGGGCACTGAACAGGCTGCATACATGGGCACTGAACAGGCTGCATTTATGGGCACTGAACAGGCTGCATTTATGGGCACTGAACAGGCTGCATTAATGGGCACTGAACAGGCTGCATTAATGGGCACTGAACAGGCTGCATTAATGGGCACTGAACAGGCTGCATTAATGGGCACTGAACAGGCTGCATTAATGGGCACTGAACAGGCTGCATTAATGGGCAATAAACAGGCTGCATTAATGGGCACTGAACAAGCTGAGCTTATGGGCACTGAACAGGCTGCATTGATGGGCAATAAACAGGCTGCATTGATGAGCACTGAACAGGCTGCATTGATGGGCACTGGACAGGCTGAGCTGATGGGCACTGAACAGGCTGCATTGATGGGCACTGATCAAGCTGCATTGATGGACACTGGTGAGGCTGCATTGATGGACACTGCTGAGACTGCATTGATGGGCACTGGTGAGGCTGCATTGATGGACACTGGTGAGGCTGCATTGATGGGCAATGATTAGGCTGCTTTGATGGGCACTTCTGAGGCTGCATTGATGGGCACTGATTAGACTGCATTGATGGGCACTGATTAGGATGCATTGATGGGCACTGAACAGGCTGCATTGATGGGCACTGATCAAGCTGCATTGATGGACACTGGTGAGACTGCATTGATGGGCACTGGTGAGGCTGCATTGATGGGCACTGGTGAGGCTGCATTGATGGGCACTGATTAGGCTGCTTTGATGGGCACTGATTAGGCTGCATTGATGGGCACTGATTAGGCTGCATTGATGGGCACTTATTAGGCTGCTTTGATGGGCACTGATTAGGCTGCTTTGATGGGCACTGATTAGGCTGCTTTGATGGGCACTGATTAGGCTGCATTGATGGGCACTGAACAGGCTGCATTGATGGGCACTGATCAAGCTGCATTGATGGACACTGGTGAGACTGCATTGATGGGCACTGGTGAGGCTGCATTGATGGGCACTGGTGAGGCTGCATTGATGGGCACTGATTAGGCTGCATTGATGGGCACTGATTAGGCTGCATTGATGGGCACTGATTAGGCTGCATTGATGGGCACTGATTAGGCTGCATTGATGGGCACTGATTAGGCTGCATTGATGGGCACTGATTAGGCTGCATTGATGGGCACTGATTAGGCTGCATTGATGGGCACTGATTAGGCTGCATTGATGGGCACTGATTAGGCTGCATTGATGGGCACTGATTAGGCTGCTTTGATGGGCACTGATTAGGCTGCTTTGATGGGCACTGATTAGGCTGCTTTGATGGGCACTGATTAGGCTGCATTGATGGGCACTGAACAGGCTGCATTGATGGGCACTGATCAAGCTGCATTGATGGACACTGGTGAGACTGCATTGATGGGCACTGGTGAGGCTGCATTGATGGGCACTGATTAGGCTGCTTTGATGGGCACTGATTAGGCTGCATTAATGGGCACTGATTAGGCTGCATTGATGGACACTGATTAGGCTGCATTGATGGGCACTGATTAGGCTGCATTGATGGGCACTGATTAGGCTGCATTGATTGGCACTGATTAGGCTGCTTTGATGGGCACTGATTAGGCTGCATTGATGGGCACTGATTAGGCTGCATTGATGGGCACTGATTAGGCTGCATTGATTGGCACTGATTAGGCTGCATTGATGGGCACTGATCAGGCTGCATTGATGGGCACTGATCAGGCTGCATTGATGGGCACTGGTGAGGCTGCATTGATGGGCACTGGTGAGGCTGCATTGATGGACACTGCTGAGACTGCATTGATGGGCACTGGTGAGGCTGCATTGATGGGCACTGATTAGGCTGCATTGATAGGCACTGATTAGGCTGCTTTGACGGGCACTGAACAGGCTGTATTGATGGGCACTGATCAAGCTGCATTGATGGACACTGGTGAGGCTGCATTGATGGACACTGCTGAGACTGCATTGATGAGCACTGGTGAGGCTGCATTGATGGGCACTGGTGAGGCTGCATTGATGGACACTGATTAGGCTGCATTGATGGGCACTGATTAGCCTGCATTGATGGGCACTGATTAGGCTGCATTGATGGGCACTGGTGAGGCTGCATTGATGGACACTGGTGAGGCTGCATTGATGGGCATTGATTAGGCTGCATTGATGGGCACTGGTGAGGCTACATTGATGGGCACTGGTGAAGCTGAGCTGATTGGCACTGGTGAGGCTGCATTGATGGGCACTGGTGAAGCTGAGCTGATGGGCACTGAACAGGCTCCATTGGTGGTCACTGAACAGGCTGCATTGATGGACACTAATCAAGCTGCATTGTTGGACACTGGTGAGGCTGCATTGATGGATACTGATCAGGCTGCATTGATGGACACTGGTGAGGCTGCATTGATGGACACTGGTGAGGCTGCATTGATGGACACTGGTGAGGCTGCATTGATGGACACTGGTGAGGCTGCATTGATGGACACTGGTGAGGCTGCATTGATGGACACTGGTGAGGCTGCATTGATGGGCACTGGTGAGGCTGCATTGATGGGCACTGGTGAGGCTGCATTGATGGGCACTGGTGAGGCTGCATTGATGGGCACTGGTGAGGCTGCATTGATGGGCACTGATGAGGCTGCATTGATGGGCACTGATGAGGCTGCATTGATGGGCACTGGTGAGGCTGCATTGATGGGCACTGGTGAGGCTGCATTGATGGGCACTGGTGAGGCTGCATTGATGGGCACTGGTGAGGCTGCATTGATGGGCACTGGTGAAGCTGAGCTGATGCGCACTGGTGAAGCTGCGCTGATGCGCACTGGTGAAGCTGCGCTGATGGGCACTTATAAAGGCTGAGCCTGAGCCGATGGACACTGGTGAGGCTGCATTTATGAGCACTGCTTAGGCTGCAGTGGATGGGCACTGGTGAGGCTGCATTGGATGGGCACTGGTGAGGCTGCATTAATGGACACTGCTGAGGCTACGTTGATGGGCACTGATCAGGCTGCATTGATGTGCACTGGTGAGGCTGCATTGGATGGGCACTGGTGAGGCTGAATTAATGAACACTGCTGAGGCTACGTTGATGGGCACTGATCAGGCTGCATTGATGTGCACTGGTAAGGCTGCATTGATTGGCACTGGTGAGGCTGTATGAATGGGCACTGATGAGGCTGCACTGATGGGCACTGGTGAGTATAATACACTCTTCAAATGTGCTTTAAATTGTATGGTTTTCCCTTTTATGAACAAGAATATAATGACAGTATGGTATGCTATGGGGCTGATGCATGCTATGACTAAGCACCCATGATGGTGTGAAACACGTCAGATATCTTCCCTGCTTCTGCTGTTACATGAACTTTGATGTTTTTACAATAAAGGCGTTTTATTGGAGTGCGGCTGTCAAGATTTTCCTTTTTCATTATCATGTGCTGAGCCAGCACCTGCTACTTCCACATTGAGGAATCACATCACATCACTCTCAGTTCACCACCTGGAGCAGTTTAATCTCTCCCATGCTTTGGAGCTGGTATGAAATGATTTCCAGGGCTGGTTTTAACACCCAGTCCGGCCCTGACCGTTTTCCTCAGCAGCCGTACCAATGCTGCTAAGTAAATATACGGCACCGCCATATGAATACAGCGCTGCTATTGACTACAGCTCCTACCTGAAGTCTCCTTCCTCCGCCTCCCTTAGCACTCCCCAGTGCTGCTTGCAGAAAGACTATAGGGGTGGAGGTGACGATTCCAGCTGCTAATGATCCCGCTGGAAGAATGCCTGCAGGAGTTTGTTCTGTGGGATGTGTGGAGGGAGGTGAGTTGGCTTTGTAAGATGTTAAGACTTGAGTGCAGGGGCTTGAGATGGCGGGTGGGGCAGTGACAGAAGTGTGTGCAGCAGGGTAGGAGTACTAGTGCTGTACAGCTAACTTCAATTGCTCCATGCATGCCACTGCCAAGTGGCCTCTGCAGTGCTGAAGCAATGAATTATGAATCATGAATGAATTCACGCCATATCATTTTATATCATCCACCTGCACCCCTACTACACACTGCTATACCCCCCGCACCCCTCTAATACGTTATAAAGTTTTTTCTCTATCTTAGCTTCTTAACATTTGGTAGTCATATCCCAAAAAATTCTAAGAAATATCTTTTTTTTTTTTTTTATCCCATGGACAAAATGTGAGAAATAACGTATATATCATACAATCATTCCACAAACACATACCACATACACTGCATATATAATTTTAGGAAAATATTCTTATGAAATAGTTTACTATTTGCCATTTTAAAAAAAAAATATGTCCCCGGAATTTATTTTAAAAATCTGGTCAACTTACATTACATGCACAATCTGAAGTGTATGTTTTTATCTAACGGAAAGATATATTTTTCTTTGTCAAAGAGACTCTATCACTTAAAAAAAAAGTTACCAGAAGAAATGAAGTGTAGGCACCAAGGGGTGCAGCAGTTATTGTAAACAGGCAAAGTTCCTAGACTCCTGGGTCCCAAGAAGTACCAAGGCTTTGCCTGTTTAGGACAGAGGGCAGAGTAGCAGGTGGCCAATTTTATATGTGGCAGAGTCACTTTAGGTGCATACTTTAGGGAGTGTATGTATAAAAAAATCACAGTTATTCATCCTTTAAAACTGCATGTACAATTCATTCTGTGTGAATGGGGGCAAAATTGAATGTTATTAGGCTATTTTCTCTCCTGGTCAAATGTGTGAATCAGGAAAATAAACACAACTTCATCTATTTGCCATTTTCCTGATTCACACATTCGACCCATTTTGGCCTCATAACATTTGATTTTACTCTATTCAAACAGGGTGAATGTACATGCAGTTTTAGAGGATGAAAAGTTCTACAAAATTTTTTTTTTTAATAATTTCACCTTTGAGTGCTCTGAAAAAGTAATACTTAAAGCGGAGTTCCACCCAAAAATAGAACTTCCGCTTTAAGAGAAAGTGACCCCCTGACATGCCACATTTGGCATGTCATTTTTTTTTGGGGAGGGGGGAGCGGATACCCTCTTTTCAGACTTACTTGTCAGTGGTTATAAAGTTATGGATGATCAGTGTAAAGTTACAATGTTGCAGTCTAATCGCTTGGAGGAGACTATGGAAATGTTTCCCTCTGCCGGCAGCAGATCACACCATATTAGTATAGGAAAGCCCCTAAAAAGAGCCCCAGGAGTGTTTTTTTTTTCTTTTCTAAATAGGTAACTGTTGCTGTACTGCATATTATGACGTCAGTAATGAATTAATGCGGACTTGTAAAGTTACTAAGAGGTCCGCTTTAAGATAAACAAAAAAGGCAGTCTGCAGCTTTTAATGAGATTTCACAGCTGTAATTTTCTATTATATAATTAATACTATTAAAACCTGTGGATTAGATTGTCTGTGAAATAATTACCTGTTATACATCTTGAGGGTAACAAGCACCAGTGAAAATATAATAATTACACCAACCACAATAGCAGCAACTATCGCCCCCGCACCTGAAAGATACATGGAAACCAACCAAGTAAGCACATTACATCCTTGTTATACAAGAACTAAAAAAAGAAAACACGCTAAGGCTCTATTGGATGTAAAAAAACATAGCAGCTAGCACAATACCATAATGCATAGCATAATAAACATCACAAAACAATAGTGCAGCGCTAAGATAAATTAAATAGTATGTGCAATCCAAAAAAAACAGTGTAAAAATAAAAGGTAAAATAAATAAGAAAAAACATTTTAAATTTTAAACACGCCCCATCCCGACGAGCTTGCGTGCACAAGCGAATGCATACGTGAGTAGCGCCCGCATATGAAAACGGTGTTCAAACCACACATGTGAGGTATTGCCGCGATTGGTAGAGCGAGAGCAATAATTCTAGCCCTAGACCTCCTCTGTAACTTAAAACATTCAACCTGTAGAATTTTTTAAATGTCGCCTATGGAGTATTTAAGGGTAAAAGTTTGTCGCCATTCCACGAGCGAGTGCAATTTTGAAGCGTGACATGTTGGGTATCAGTTTACTTGGCGTAACATTATCTTTCACAATATACAAAAAAATTGGGCTAACTATACTGTCGTCTTATTTTTTTAATTCAAAAAAGTGTATTTTTTCCAAAAAAACAGTAAATAAAAAACCAGAATAATATTCTATATTTACTGTCGAGCTGGTGTTATAGCCTCCTGCTCATTGTTATCATTGTATGACAGCTTGCTATGTACAGAGGGGGGTTTCCTCACCTCTGTACATGTTATGTCTGCTCATGTCAGCATTAAGGCTCATCCCTTCTGATTGTTTTTTTGTTTTTGTCCCTATAGAATTTTTATATATACCTTAGTTTATACTTTTTATCTAGTTTTTGGTATTTTTTCTATGAAGGTGTTTTTAATTATCCTGGGAAAACTTGCAATACAGCAGAGAATGGCATTGTTTTTATGTTTTTATATTTTTTTTTCTGTTTCCTCCTCTGCTGACAGCTGGTGTAATCATAACGGCTTGGCCCGCCCATAGGCTGCTAGTATGCAGCTGACGTCACGATTCCACCGGCCACAGCCCCCATTGACGGCCGCACGACTATACAGCTGGTGACCAATACAATGGCCGCTCCCGTGTACCGCCGGGAAGATGTTATCTTGCAGGGGACTACAAGAAAATGGCCGCCCATTATTGTCTATGAGATAGCTATTTAAAGACATCTATTGTGCCTCCATGTATCCCCTGATGAAGTCACGTGGTGTGTGACATCACGCGTAGGGACAGGACAGGCACTTTATGCTGACTGAGTTTTAGCCTGACACTATCTGGGACCTTCCTTTTTTTTTATCTTGTGCCTCTGAGGGATTAAGTTCCCGCATTAGGATCTCGAGCATAGAAGAAAAGGTTGCTACTCCCAACACTGGTCATATGCTGATACCCCATTACCTGAAGGTAAGGGGCCATTAGTTATTAGTGTGTGGTTTTGACACGAAGAGAAACACTATTCTATATCCATTTAAGCACTTCACTGCAATATGTGCATGCCAGGAAGCCGATTCACTTTGTGAAGGAGGACTTTCATATGTTTATGTTCACTGACTGCTATAGTTGGACATTATGGATTACTAGTCACGTGGATTTGTTATTGCACGAGTCACTTTGTTTTTACTGTATGCCTGCTGTGTGCATGCCACACACAGCATTATACTGTTTACACCGTATATTTTGCACTTTATACAGGAAGGTGTCTTCCTGCAGCATTTTGCACTCTTTGTATTTCACATTTGAATTTCCTGACTAAGGATATTCACTGATGCCGATTTTGTTTATTGTGATTGCACTTTCAATTCATTTGCAATTGTTCGGTCACATACTATTTATATATATATATATATATATATATATATATATATATATTTTTTTTTTTTTAGTTCATATGTTTTAGCGCCGTACCTGATTAGCACTGTCACTTTAATATAATTTCTGTTCATTGCTGGATTAGCGCAGCACCACCTTAATATTTCAATGCCTCCCCCTAGTCATCTCAGGGCTCATTCACACGGGCCCCATACAATGTGAAGAATCCTATGTTTACTTTCTGTCCTATCACTGAGCTGAGCGCAGGCAGCCCATATTAGTGAATCGATATGCATCACCTGTACGCACTCGGACAAGTGAATCCGAGCTACTACCTCCTGTGTAATGCCTGGTGAGCCTCAAGAACACAGCACTCAGCCTGGGAAGTTTCTGCGAACTTCCATGTGCAATCCGTGCAAAAAAGGGAGAAAGGCTGGTGCCATGGAAATAGGCTAAAACATATTTTTATTATAGCATGTCAAAAAGCCAACGCGTTTCGGCCATCAGGCGGCGCCCCCTCCAACCGCCAGCTTCAGGATGGAGAATGGTGTGAGCGTGAGGCATATCCATTCTTCGATCTCACAGGTAAACAGAGAAACCAGAGGCGACAATGATTTTGTCACTCTCGGTTTCATATCCACCATTTCCTGGTCGGTACGCATCTAACCATGCAAATCTGTGCTCAGATGTGAAGGGCAGGGGAGACACTGGGGTCTATTAGACCCCTAATGTCTCCAAAAGGAGTACCTGTCACCTGCCCATTGCTATCACTTTGGGGTTGATTAATCCCTTGTGATAGTAACAAAGTAAATATAAATAAAGGAAACAAAGTTTTACAAAATAAATTCTAATGAAATGTATTTTTAAAAAATCCTTATACACATACGCATGTGTATGTAAATTGCGGTCGCACCACGCGTGTGACATATCGCTGCGAACCTCAACGTGAGAGCAATAATTCTAGCCCAAGAGCTCCTGGTTAACTCTTAAACTGATGAGCGGAAAAGGCTTTTAAAGAGTCACCTGTGGAGATTTTTGGGTACCATCGTGCAATTTTGAAACTTGGCATGTTTGGTATATATTTACCAAATCTTTTATATTTTACCAAAAAAGGGTATTATATTGTGTATGTTTGCACTAAAAAAATTTTTTTATATTTTTTCCTGAAAATATGCGTTTAACAGTTGCACAAATATCATGTGGCATAAAAATTTGCAACTATCATCTTTTTATTCTACAGGGTCTATACTTTCAGAAAATATTTAATGTTCTGGGGGTTTAGGTAATTATATTGCCGAAAATTGCCATTTTTATATACCGTATGTGCAAAAATTAAAAAATTTGCTCTAAAACTAACGTACCGTATATACTCGAGTATAAGTCGTTCCGAGTATAAGTCGAGGCCCTAATTTACCACAAAAAAATGGTAAAAACTTATTGACCCGAGTATAAGACGAGGGTGAGAAATGCACAGCTACTGTAAGTGGAAAAGATGGTCAACAATGCCCATTTGCAGCATCACTGTGCCCATTTGCAGCCATAGGTCCCCTAAACTTCAAACTCGGTAGTTAAGGGTTCCTAGATGCCCCCTAGCTGCAGCCAAAATTTGGGGTCTCTGAACCCAAAGGGTCCCGAAATGACATTGCTGCAGATGGACACAGTTGACCGAATTTGGGGCCCTGTATCTCAGGGCCACTTAGTGCTAAGAACACCAAATTTGGTGTGCAAACCCAGTGGAACTAGCACCATAAAATTTCCAAAGCTGGGGTTTCTAACACCAAGTGGCCCCGAGATACAGGGCCCCAAAAATCAGTTCAGAAAATCTCAAGCACTTTTCTGCAGCAGAGAATGACATTTTCCGAACCGATTTTGGGGCCCCGTATCTCAGGGCCACTTAGTGCTAGGAACTTCAGCTTTGGATATGTTGTGGTACCAGTTCCACTGGGTTTGCACACCAAATTTGGGGTTCCTAGCATCAAGTGGGCCTGAGATATGAGGCCCCAAAGTCGGTTCAGAAAATGTCAAGCACTTTTCTGCAGCAGAGAATGACATTTTCCGAACCGATTTTGGGGCCCCGTATTTCGGGGCCACTTAGTGCTAGGAACTTCAGCTTTGGATATGTTGTGGTACCAGGTCCACTGGGTTTGCACACCAAATTTGGAGTTTCTAGCACCAAGTGGCCCTGAGATACGGGGCCCCAAAGTCGGTTCGGAAAAATGAAATTTTTTGCTGCAGAAAAGTGCTTGACTCAAGTATAAGTCGAGGGGGGCACTTTCAGCACTAAAAAATGTGCTGAAAAATTCGACTTATACTCGAGTATATACGGTAGTTAATATCACTCTAAAGTGGAACTTCAGTCATTTTTTTCATCTTTACATCTATTTAATGTCCCCCCTCTACATTGTAAAGCGCTGCGTAAACTGTTGGTGCTATATAAATCATTATTAATAATAATAATAAAAAATAAATCCTCTGCCCTTGTTGTTTTAACTTTGGATAGTAATTTTTTTTTTCTGGTAGTAAATATCTTATACAGCCCACTTTCTGTTTCTTGTCTGGTAAAAAACCTAGGCTTATGACATCACAATTCTCTCTCTCACTCTCGTGAGAGTTTGCCAGGAAGGGGGAGGGGATGAGTCATAACAGGGCCAATGAGAGCTGCAGAGCCTGGAGCTGTGCCTCAGTGTGGCTGTGTAAATCCAGGAAGTGAACAGGCAGCAGCTTCAGCTGCCCACCGTTAAAATGGCTGCAGACACACTTAGTGGAGGGAGAACTCTGCAGCATATTTGGCAAGTACAGAATCACAGTATATATAAAATAATATGCAAAGCGGTTGGAGGGAAGCTTTAGAATGGCAAAGATGTTTTTATTACAAATGATATGAGCAGACTGCAGTTCCTCTTTAAGTATTTATTTTACATTAGCAGTAAGCAGTTTCACAAGGTCTGTCTGAAACATTGGAACAATAAAACTGGCAGTATGCCAACTTAACAATTACTAATTATACTCACTCTGATAAAGAATCTGTTCTTGTGACTTGGTTGTTATATTGCTTGGCGATAGCGTTGTATTCAGAAGTTGAGGTGTCGTTGCCATGACAACTGTTTGAAAAGAAATAATAACAGTGAATTAACCATAAAAAAAAGTGTTGCTTTACAGTGGTAAATTACTTCCCCATCTGAAAAAGGCCATTGGGCTTATCGCTTATTTTTTGTAATTTTTGGCAGAATAAAATCAGTATTGCAATAACAGTTAACGTTGGGAAACTTCAAGGGTTCTAAGGCAAAACCGGCATGGTCTAGGTGTGAAACCCATAGGTCAGGGCCCCAAATATTAATTGTTATGGCCGCCATACTGTTAAGATATGCGTAAATGATAAATGGGGGCGTCATATAGAAAAGGATGAACACCTACAGTACCTTGCAAAAGTATTCACCCCTTTCAGAAGTCACATAATTAGTGAAATGATGTCCACCTGTGTGCAATCTAAGTGTCACATGATCTGCCATTACATATACACACCTTTTTGAAAGGCCCCAGAGGCTGCAACACCTAAGCAAGAGGCACCACTAACCAAACACTGCCATGAAGACCAAGGAACTCTCCAAACAAGGGACAATGTTGAGAAGTACAAGTCGGGTTAGGTTATAAAAAAATATCCAAATCTTTGATGATCCCTAGGAGCACCATCAAATCTATCATAACCAAATGGAAAGAACATGGCACAACAGCAAACCTACCAAGAGACGGCCGCACACCAAAGCTCACGGACCGGGCAAAGAGGGCATCAATCAGAGAGGCAGCACAGAGACCTAAGGTAACCCTGGAGGAGCTGCAGAGTTCCACAACAGAGACTGGAGTATCTGTACATAGGACGACAATAAGCCGTACGCTCCATAGAGTTGGGCTTTATGGCAGAGTGGCCAGAAGAATGGCACGTTTTGAGTTTGCGAAAAGGCATGTGGGAGACTCCCAAAATGTATGGAGGAAGGTGCTCTGCTCTGATGAGACTAAAACTGAACTTTTTAGCCATCAAAGAAAACGCTATGTCTGGCGCAAACCCAACACATCACATCACCCAAAGAACACCATCCCCACAGTGAAACATGGTGGTGGCAGCATCATGCTGTGGGAATGTTTTTCAGCAGTCAGGACTGGGAAACTGGTCAGAGTTGAGGGAAAGATGGATGGTGCTAAATATAGGGATATTCTTGAGCAAAACCTGTACCACTCTCTGTGTGATTTGAGGCTAGGACGGAGGTTCACCTTCCAGCAGTTCAATGACCCCAAACACACTGCTAAAGCAACACTTGAGTGGTTTAAGGGGAAACCTGTTATTTTGTTAGAATGGCCTAGTCAAAGCCCAGACCTCAATCCAATAGAGAATCTGTGGTCAGACTTAAAGATTGCTGTTCACAAGCGCAAACCATCCAACTTGAAGGAGCTGGAGCAGTTTTGCAAGGAGGAATGGGCAAAAATCCCAGTGGTAAGATGTGGCAAGCTCATAGAGACTTATCCAAAGTGACTTGGAGCTGTGATAGCTGCAAATGGTGGCTCTACAAAGTATTGACTTTAGGGGGGTGAATAGTTATGCACATTGACTTTTTTCTGTTAGTTTGTCCTATTTGTTGTTTGCTTCACAATAAAAAAAAAAATCTTCAAAGTTGTTGGCATGTTCTGTAAATTAAATGATGCAAATCCTCAAACAATCCATGTTAATTCCAGGTTGTGAGGCAACAAAACACAAAAAATGCCAAGGGGGTGAATACTTTTGCAAGGCACAGTATGCTGTGTGGTTTCATCTACCCCATGCTATATAAAAAATATACCCAGTATTCCTTCTTTAGAAATGCCCAGGCTTACCCTATCATTGTTTTTGCTGTATCAATACGGTTACCTTCCAAATGTAAATGTCTATGGGGTTGATTTACTAAAGGAGAAAATAAAGTTCAATTTGTAGAATGTTTTGTTTACTGAAAAAAAAATTGAGCCGCTTTCATTTCAATCTTTAGAACATGTGCAAGCAAAAATCCCACTTTGTTAGTGTCCCTTGCATTTTATTCAGTTTTTAAAAAGAATGTAACATTCAGTACTCCTTTAGTAACTCAACTTAACCTCCCTGGCGGTTTTCCGGAGTGTGGCTCGGGGTTAAATTTCAGCACCATTAGCGGTAACCCTGAGCCATACTCGGGATTGCATCGCAGGATCCTGGTGCAGTGTACTTACCTTGTCTCCAGGATCCTGCGATGTCCCCCGCTGTGTCTGTGGGCTCTGTCCTCCACCTGAAGCCTGTGTGTGCCGGGCTCTGTTCCCTGCGAGCGCCGCAACACAAGGGGGCAGAGCCCAGCGGCAAATAAAAAAAAGTGAAAAATCATAATACATACAATACACTGTAATCCTACAGATTACATTACTGTATGAAATTATTTCCCATCCCTTTTGTCCCTAGTGCTTTGTCCAATGTCCTGCATGCAGTTTTATATGATATATACTGTTCTTTTTGCCTGGAAACTTGAGATTGTCCATAGCAACCAAAAAGTGTCCCTTTACGTCAAAAGTGGTTTTAGACCAGCTAGAAAACAGAATAGTAAATTAGAACACTTGCAGAACTGAGCGATAGTGAATCATGGGGAAATTAATTTTATTATTATTATTATTATTATATTATTATTTTTTATAATTATTTATATTTATTTATTATATTATAATTTATGATTTTGTGTTTCAAACTTCATCATACCCGGGCTATCTACTAGACTCTTGGGGGACAGATTTAAGTGTGTTATTGCTAAGAATTACAGGCCTACAATATAAAACGCCAAATTTCTATGCAAAATAATTGTACCGCTTTGAGACGCAATAATCTGACATAATCATACCGCCAGGAAGGCTAAAGTGGAACTTTAGCCATTCGAACACAATAAAATAATGTTCTTTAACAAGAAACATACATTCCACATTAATAATTATTAGGGCTGCACCGATTACAAGTACTGATACTTTTTTTTTTTCAAGTGCTCACCGATACCAATTACTGATACTTTTTTTTTAATGTGTGACAGTGGCACCAAAATGCAGCACTGATGAGGTGTGGACTGTGTCAGCAGTTTATTTTATTTTTTTACAATTTATTTTTACAATTTATATTATTATTATTATTTTGTTTACACTGCTTTCTTCTTTTTTTTTGGGGGGGGGGGGGGGGGGGGTGTCAGTGTTATTTCTATTTTTACAATTTAACCTTTTAAATATTTATTTATTAAAATTTTCTATTTTTATTTTATTTTTTATCAGCCCTGCTTGGGGGGCTTTGGTGAGATATCAGGGGTCTAATCAGACCCCTACATCTCCCTTTTGAGACAGGAAAAAGGACTGAGGATACAGTTTCCCCAGTCCCTTTCTCTGCAGCCTCAGCTGCACTGAACATGAATGGACAGTAGACAGTGGCTCCTGTTCATAAACTGAAGCATTGTGAACACAGTTTATGATGCTCAGTTATGAATGGACTGAGTCAGTGATCTCTGTCCATTCAGAAAAGGAAGAAGCCGGTAAATGACATATTTACCGACTCCTTCCTCCGCTCTCCATCCTGACAGATCCAGGACGAGGGGGGGGGGACTGGAGGAGCACAGAGGGGGACCAGAGCAGGACCTGGGGAGCCAGTGGAGGACCCAGAGGAGGACCCAGGGAGCCAGAGGAGGACCCGGGAAGCCGGAGAAGGACCCAGGGAGCCAAGGGAGGACACAGGGGACAGTCGGGACAATCAGTGCGGGCAGGTACAGGCACCGATCTCCCTGTATAGCTTTCAATAAAGCAGCTGACCGCCGCGGGGGGAGAGGAGGAGAAGCAGCTGTCAGCTGCTTTACTGAAAGCTATACAGGGAGATCGGTGCTTGTAACTGCCTGCACCGATCATCTGTGAGGCTGCCCAGCTCCCCTGCTACGCTGAGGATACAGGTTACGAGTCAAGCATTGGAGCATTTGCATGAGTACAAGTACTCGTGCAAATGCTCAGTATCGGCACCAATACCGATACTAGTATCGGCACTGATACCAATACTAGTATCAGTATCGGTGCAACTCTAAAAAATATGCTACCAAAATTAGTGTGTGCTTTATATTGCCTTCCAGCATTGCTCCTGTTTCTTCTTGCTGGAGGCTTCTTGCTTGATTAAGCCCAGAGACCCTGAACAACAGTAAATCTTTGAGCTGTCATCAGATCGCCCTCTACAAATTCAGCACAGTGCCTAAATATAGAGAGCAACTGAGCATGTGCAGAGCAGGGTGAGACAGTGTATTACTGGATTTTAAACAGTATGGGCACTTATTTCTATTCTTTTACACAGCTATACCTGCAAAAAGGGGCCAGCCTGACGTGATCTAACAGGATTTAAAGCAGAACTTCAGACATCTCAAGTCTCCCGGAAGGTGCGAGAGACTCCCACATTTCTGCGGCGGCTCCTGCACACCCACAAGCGCCTCCCGATCTCCCGGGAATTATCGGTGTGGCGGGGATCAGCTGTGATCACGATCTCCTTTTGTATAGATTTTTACCTGACAGCCGCTTCTCCTTCTTTCCCTCCCGCGGCTAAAAGGCTATACAGGGAGATCGGTGATCACAGCTGTCCCTCCAGCCACACCGATCATCCCCAGCTGCTCTGTGTACTCCTCCCCCATCCCCCTCTATGTCCTTCTCCGCCCCCCCCCCTCGTCCCCCACAACCGGCTCCCCTCCTCTCCCGCCAGCTGCGGGGGAACTAGTAATTGGACACAGTGAGCGAGATCGCTCCTGTGTCCTGTGATTACTGAGCAGAGTAAACTATGTTTACTCTGCTCAGTTTATGAATGGAAAGGAGACTCTGTCTCCTGTTCATTCTTTGTGTCCTCAGTCCCCTTGTCTGTCTCAAAAGGGAGGTGTCAGGGGTCTGTTTAGACCCCTGACATATCACCAAAGCCCCCCCCCCCCAAAAAAAAATAAATAAATAAAATATTGTAAAAAAATTTTAAAAAATTAAAAAGTGTAAAAAAATAAAATAAACTACTGACACCACTCTCCCCCGCCCTACCAACACTGTCCACTGCCCCAAACCCCCTCCCCCCAAAAAGCATTGTGAAAAAATTAAAAACAAATTAAATTGTAAAAAAATCAATTATTAAAAATAAAAAAACTACTGATACCGTCCACTGCCACCCACTCCCCACCCCCTTCCCCAGAAGCACTGCGAAAAAATATTGAGAAAGTGATTTAAAAAATAATTTGCCGCGGGGGGGGGGGGGCATTTGCGGTTGCGAAGCCCCACCTCCCTCAAATGAGCATGCCACCTTCCTGAAATGAGTTTTTGCAGGTTGGGATTTCTGGAACTTTACATATAACAACTTGATAAAAAATAATGTTCTTTAGCAAGGAAAATACATTCCACGTTATTAATTATGCTGCCAAACGTAGTGTGTGCTGTAAATTGCCTCCAGCATAGTTCCTGTTTCTTCTTGCTGGAGGCTGCCATTTTGCTGAAGCTCAGAGCCCCTGAACAGCAGTTAGATATTTAGGCTGCCAGCAGATTGGCCTCTACAAATTTGGCACAGTGCCTAAAAATAAAAAGTAGCTGAGCAGGGTCAGCGGAACGGGTTGAGACAGTGTATTACTGGATTTTTAGCAGTATAGGCCATACCTCCCAACTTTTTGAGAAGGGAACGAGGGACACCTATTAGCAAAAGTATGTAGGCATAGGACACACCCTCTGCTACACCCCCTTAAAGGAGAATTATACAAAAATATATTCGATAAACCCACAAGTACTTTTTTTTCCCACTACTATTCCTTTATACTGGTTGTTGAAATTTGGCTTGCAGAGCTGGAGGCTCACATACACAACACAGCCCATGGCTCTGGGCATTAGGGCTATAAGGGGAGGCACACAACCAAAAACACTTTTGTTATGTTACAGCCTTATTCCAAAATTGATTAATTTAATTATTTTCCTCAAAATTCTACAAACAATACCCCATAATGACAACGTGAACAAAGTTTGTTTAAAATCTTTGCAAATTTATTAAAAATAAAAAAGGAAAAAATCCCATGTACATAAGTGTTCACAGCCTTTCCCATTACACTCAAAATTGAGCTCAGGTGCATCAGGTTTCCACTGATCATCCTTGAGATGTTTCTACAACTTGATTGGTGTCCACCTGTGGTAAATTCAGTTGATTGGACATGATTTGGAAAGGCACACGCCTGTCCATATTAGGTCCCACAGTTAATGGTGCATGTCAGAGCACAAACCAAGCCATGAAGTCCAAAGAATTGTCTGTAGAACAGGACAGGATTGTATTGAGGCACAGATCTGGGGAAGGGTACAGAAAAATGTCTGCAGCATTGAAGATCCCAATAAGCACAGTGGCCTCCATCATTTATAAATGGAAGAAGTTTGGAACCACCAACACTCTTCCTAGAATGGGCCGCCTGGCCAAACTGAGTGATCTGGGGAGAAGAGCCTTAGTTAGGGAGGTGACCAAGAATCTGATGGTCACTCTGACAGAGGTCTAGCATTTCTCTGTGGAGAGAGGAGAACCTTCCAGAAGAACAACCATCTATGCAGCACTCCACCAATCAGGCCTGTATGGTAGAGTGGCCAGATAAAAGCCACGCCTCAGTTAACCTTTGCACATGACAGCCAGCCTAAAGGACCCTCAGACAATGAGGGACAAAATGCTTTGGTCTCATGAAACAAAGATTGAACTCGTTGGTCTGAATGGCAAGCATCATGTCTGGAAGAGACCAGGAAACGCTTATTACCTGGCCAATACCATCCCTACAGACAAGCATGGTGGTGGCAGCATCATGCTGTGGGAATAATTTTTAGCAGCAAGAACTGGAAGACTAATCAGGACCGAGGGAAAGATGAATGCAGCTGCTCCAGAGCGCTCTGGACATCAGACTGGGGCGAAGGTTCATCTTCCAACAGGACAATGACCCTAAGCACTCAGACAAGTTAACAAAGGAGTGGCTACGGGACAACTCTGTGAATGTTCTTGAGTGGCCCAGCCAGAGCCCAGACTTGTATCCAATTGAACATCTCTGGAGAGATCTGAAAATGGCTGTGCACCGACCCCTTCCCATCCAACCTGATGGAGCTTGAGAGGTTCTGCAAAGAAGAATGGGAGAAACTGCCCAAAAATAGGTGTGCCAAGCTTGTAGCATCATACTCGAAAAGACTTGAGGCTGTAATTGGTGTCAAAGGTGCTTAAACAAAGTATTGAGCAAAGGCTGTGAATACTTATGTACATGTGATTTTTTTTGTTTTTTATTTTTAACAAATTTGCAAAGATTTTAAAGAAACTTCTTTCATGTTGTAATTATGGGGTATTGTTTGTAGAATTTTGAGGAAAATAATGAATTTATTCCATTTTGGAATAAGGCTGTGACATAACAAAATGTGGAAAAATTGAAGTACTGTGTATACTTTCTGGATGCAATGTATATAGAGGAATATAATTATAATTAATTTATTTTCAATATTTATATGAATATTTTCGAGATAATTACAGTTAAAAACTGGGTACATATACTGTACACAAGATACAGATGTGTGAAAAATGTACCAATTGGAACTGTTTTTATGGCCCAGTACAACCAGAATTCTTGCTTCATTTCTTAGACCTGGACTGCACACTCTCTAGGTCTGATACATAAAAATTAGAGCAAATTAAAAGCAGAGTTGTTTCCCACAGGAGCCAATGAGGAATTTTCTTTCATTTTCCATAAAA
Organism: Lithobates septentrionalis; assembly: GCA_037952835.1. Taxonomy (NCBI): domain Eukaryota; kingdom Metazoa; phylum Chordata; class Amphibia; order Anura; family Ranidae; genus Lithobates; species Lithobates septentrionalis. The sequence goes on from JBBDGP010000319.1 coordinate 9,622,038, forward strand.
ATCAAAAAAGATTATGGTTAGTTAATAATAGCATTTTTTTTCTTCTTCTTCTTTTCAGTTTTTATGAATTATCGCCTCTGTGTTCAATATACTTTAAACATTAAGATCTCAATTCACTAAAATGATCATCTTTTCTTCTTGGACAACAATATAGTGAATCAATGGACAATAGCAATCAATTGCTATTCCATAAGAAGTACAATATGAGAAAGATACGTGATAATTTTATTTTTCATTTTAGAACAAAGCAGCATTTAAGTAACAACTACTGTACTGACACTCTTTGTGTAAACTTAGCCCTATGAGCGGAATAAATAAAACTGGAGAGAATGAAAAATTTGAATAAAATTAGTTAATTACCATAGAAACCTATAACAATTATTGCTACATTTTCCCTTTTTTTTTTTTTATATTATTTTTTGCTACACAATTTCTGTTTATAAATGAACAGCTACCTCATGAAAAAGAGTTTCAAGAACAACTGACTGCTAAGCAATCTCAGGAAGACAAGAAAATGAGACAAAACCTTTACCTGCTGGTTAAAAAAAATAATACAAAATAATAAAGTAAAAGTAAACATAAAAAAAGAAATAATAAAAACTGCTAAAGTATAATTTTTGGTAGAAGAGACATAGAAAGTCTCCTCTGCAAAAACAAACAAAAAAAAACAAAACTGCTTTATCTGGCTTCTAGCAGTATTTTATTTAGTCTATGCTTCCTGAGGCTCATACACAGAGCAGTGCTTACTCTAAGCCCCGGTTCACACAGGGGCGGCACGACTTGCAGGGCGCCTCACTGAGGCGACCTGCACGCGACTTCCACGGCGACTTGCAAAACGACTTCTGTATAGAAGTCTATGCAAGTCGCCTCAAGTCGCCCCCAAAGTAGTACAGGAACCTTTTTCTAAGTCGGAGCGACTTGCGTCGCTCCTATTAGAATGGTTCCATTGTACAGAACGGGAGGCGACTTTTAAGGCGGCTAGGTCGCCTGACAAGTCGCCATTGTGTGAACCGGCACTAACTTATCATTGCAGACTTTGATGATCACCGAGTGCCCAATCACTAATATAAGTATAGAAACAGGACACCGGTCCACAAGAACCAGTGTTGGAACAGCAGTGGATAGATAGGACTTGTCACTGACAGAAGAGCACAAACTCACTTGTTTGCCCTAATTTCCAATGCCAAGAACTACCGCACCCTCCCCTCCCCCACCACAGTTCAATACCGCTTTAAAAGAAAATTGACCCAAACCACTAGGCCTCATGCACACTGGACGTTTTTTGACATTTTTACAGCAGCTGTTTTTGGCTGTAGACGTTTTTTTCTACAATCATTAAACTCTCCATCGTGTTATCCTATGTGTCCATGCACACATAGGCTGTTATCAGCAGTTTTGGGCAGTGGCATTTTTGAGCAGTAAAAAAAAAACCCAAAACTAGTGGGTTCTGAGAGACGTTTTTCAGCTTTAAAAACGCTGATAAATGCTCACAAGCATTTTTTAACGTTTTTGATGCATTGAAAAAAATAAATAAAAAATGTTTTTCGTCAAAAAAACCCCAAAACGCTAACGCGGAAAAACGCTAATAAACTCTAAAAAACCGCTATTGCAAAAACATTGAAAAAAGTTGAGAAACTCACTGCAAAGCTACTGGCATTTTTATAACGTTATTTTAACGTCCAGCGTGCATAAGGCCTTATAGTTTCCCTTTAACAAAAATTCTAGCAATATTAAGACTCTGAATGCAGAGATAACTTTATCCACTAGAGGGCTACATACTCTAAAATGAGACCACCAGCTTGTACTGTTGATGATATACATTCAAACATAAAACAAAGTTATTTTCTTTTAAAAGATACCATAATTCTATTTTTCAAATACATATGTGAATGTAATTAATCCTAAAGTGACCCTGTCACTGAAAAAAATCATAAAAAAAAAAAAAATTCTGAATTGCCCGATGTAATAGCTTTCATTAGAACTTCCAGTGAGTGTTCCCGGGGGCCCATGTCACATAGCTCCACCTCTTGGCCCGGCGCCTTTGATAGACAGAACGCCGATCCAATGCGGGACATGTGACCTCATCAAAGGCGTCGGGCCAAAAGGTGGGGCTATGTGACGAGAGAGATTCTTTAGGTTTTTTTTCAGTGATAGGGTTGTTTTAATGCTGAACTCCAGGCAAAAATGTTATTGCATATTATTGGTCCAGCTTGGACCAATGTGTATATGCATAAGGTCCTACCTGTGGGACCGCTTTTGAAAATGGGGAATCTGTGTAGTAGTTGCTGCTGCTACACTGATCTCCGCTGTCTTGTGGATCCCATGCTGAGCGACTGCCCTGCTGCATAGTAACCACCTAGGCACTGGCTCCATTCACACAACACCTTGCATTTTTCTCAATAAATACAAAGTGTTTTCTGATTGAATGAGGTGGCGAGGTGATAACACCCTACCTGTCCACCTTTTTCAATCAGAGAACACGTTGCATTGTGAAAAATGCACCATTTATAGCTTTTTGCTGCTTACTAAGTGAGTGACCCCCTGTGGTTGCTATGCAGCAGGACAACTATCCGCCACTAGACCAGGGTGACAGTGGCAACTACTACAGTGGTCCTCCTCTCCTAAAGCACTCCCACAGGTAGGACCTGTGCAAACTTACATTGGTCCAAGCTGAACCAATACTATGCATACCTAGGGTTGCCACCTCATCCCTTTAAACCTGAACACATATGAATTACACAAATTCTGAGGCTAATTTAATGCAGATAAGGCACCAAGTGAGTTTAATTACCACCTTAATCAGCAAGAGAACCTGTGTAATTAATATGTGTTCGGTTTTAAAGGGATGAGGTGGCAACCCTATGCATACCTCCCAACTTTTTGCTGATAGGTGTCCCTCAACACCAGCAAAAGTATGCAGGCATAGAACACACCCCTTGCCACACCCCCTTAAAGGAGAATTGTACAAAAATACACAATTGGTTAAATACACAAGTGTTTTTTTTTACCATTACTAATCCTTTATATTGGCTTTTGGAATTTATAAATGCAGCAATTTAGAAATCAGATGAAAGATTTAGTGCTGGAAAACACTTTTTTTTATAGATAAGAAGTGCATTTTATATACATCTATATAGATCAGACCAAAATGAGGAACAAATGAGGAAGAATGAGGGACAGAGGGACATTGCTCCAAATCAGGGACAGTCCTTCAAAATCAGGGACAGTTGGGAGCTATGACTATGCACTAAAATCCATACCTGGAGCCCAGCTTTAACAATATATAAAATATAATATGGATGTGGATAAGCCTTGTTTTGAAAGGAAATCTGTTCTGAGGGACTACCATTGTTGACCTCCTTATGAGAATGGTAGCTGCCTGATTTTCTCTGGTCTGAATACTTTCTAAATCACAGACCCAGAATCAAAATGCAGCTTAGTGAAGTTAGAGGATACTCAGAATTACTGATCTGTGGGTCAGCAAGTGTTTACTTAAAGTGAGGTTCCACCCAGGGGGTCCATTAAAAAAAAAAAAAAAATTAAAAGTCAGCAGCTACAAATACTGCAGCTGCTGACTTTTAATTGGACACTTACCTGTCCCTGGGTCCAGAGATGCGGGGGATCGAAGCCCCGCTCGTCCCCCCCCCCTCCGCTCGTCGGTGCCGGCATTTCAACTGTGGGCGCCGGGCTGTGGCTTCACAGCCTGGCACCCACTGCGCATGCACGAGCGGCGCCGCACGCCGTGATTGGCCGCTCAATCACCTGGGACCTGTAATGGGTCCCAGATGATTGACAGGAGGGAGGGAGCAGAGCCGAGCCCTTCCTGTGCCGAGGGGGAAGTGATGTCACCAGCCCAGGCAAAGGAAGAGGCAGACTATGAGGGACCACCTAGCAACAGGCATTTAGAGGTAAGTAAAAAAAAAATATCCAAATTTTTTTTGGGGTTTTTTTTTAGAATTTTTCAGGTATTTTTGTTTTTTTGGGTGGAACCCCACTTTAACCTTTTGGATCAGCATAACAGCCAGGTATCACTCTAGAGATGCCTTTTAAAATAAGACAAGTTTCTGGTTACATTATTGTGTTATTACTCATGTTAATAATCATTGGCAATACAGCAAACATGTCCCGCTGATGCGGTTAGTCACATGTGAATAAGGATAACCCTATTGTAGTCATCTTTGTTTCATAATACCACAAACATTAACATTTGGATATGTTGCAAATGCCGAGCTAAGTTTGAATAGGTTTCAAATTAAATTAGATCTGAGTCATATATGTCAGGAGGACAGATTCTTCACTCCCTGCTATAGGCTATGCCCAGTCGTCTCTTCTTTTCCTGAACAAGTCCAGAAATTACACTGGGCCATTATTCAAATACCTGCTGTCAGTTTTATATTTAAAGTGTTACTAAACTCAGGATCCTGCATTCACTATATCTGGTCTCCCACAGTACAGTACATAGAACATGGAATTGCAATAGTTTTCGTAAATATAAACTGCTAAATACCTTTTCTCATCAGAAGTATATAGCAGTCTTGTGACTTCTATCAGTGTCTGGCTGAGCACTGGTTAAAGCTTGATGGAGGAGGTTTCACTCTCCTCTGACTGTTCTATGAGGCTGCATGACCCCTGACTTTCTGTCTTGACAGTGCTAATTGGCCCTGTGCTGATCACATGCACCCCCCCCCCCAAAAAAAAAAAAAAAAAACCTCTCTAGCAATACACACCAAACTGAGCATGTGCAGAGTGCCTCCAAGGCTCTGTTCTATCATCAGATGGATTAGGGAGAGTGGAAGAAGGGGCGAATCAGAGAAGACATGATCAAACAGCCTTTTTACACAATACGGAGGATTAACCCCTTAGGTTCCACAGTGAATACTTTACTGCATATACTGTACAGACAGATTTTACTTGTGTGGGTTTAGTAACACTTAAACAGCTGGCTTCTCTGCTGAGATAACCAATAAAAAAAAAAATTGTATTTGAAAAAAAAACAAAAAAAAAAAAAGCTGGCCAAAAAACACATTTATCAATATAATTGTATTGGGCTGTTGATTGTGATCAGTTTGTCTAGTTAAAAAATTGATATTGTATTCATAATATTTTTGTCATATTCTTTGAACATACGGTGTATGAAAGTTCCAGTTCTAAGGTCTAAAACTGTTCTACACCATACACAGTGATACCCATTATTGTGGAGGCAACAAAAATGCTTTCATAGATACATCCCACTGAAAGCTGAACTACACATAAGGAAGCTATTTTACCTGCCGACAAAATTGAATTTCTATCTACCCAGTCCTGAGATTAACACAGCTCTGCCACACAGACACGACCCTGTTTGGCAGGGCAGGAGACCTGATTATCGCAATTAGGTAACCTTTAGCTTACAGGTCTTATCCCTATCACAGCCTGTGACTGGAGAGTGAATGAAAAAGAAGCAGAGCTCATCTCTCTACACTTTTCTCCCATCGACATTCACCACCATGTGAAATGGAAAAGGTATAATATTTACTTGTTCCATTGCCATACCTCCCAACTTTCTGATATGGGAATGAGGGTTACCTATTAGCAAAAGTATGTAGACATAAGACACACCTCCTGCCACTCCCCCTTAAAGGAGAATTGTCAAAAAGTTTGGTTAAACATGGTTCTTTTATACCACTTCTATTCCTTTATACTGGCTATTGAAATTTACAAATGCAGCAATTTAGAATTTGGATGAAAGGTTTAGCACTGGGAAACACTTTTTGATAGATAAGTAGTGCATTTTATATACAATTATATAAATCATACCAAAATGAGGGACAAATGAGGAGGAAAGGAGGACAGAGGGACTTTGTTTGCGAATGAGGGATAGTCTTTCGAGATCAGGGACAGTTGGCAGCCCATGCCTCTGATCTTCACTTTCTTGAAAGGCTGGCCGCGGAAACTTCAGCATCTGGCACACTGTTGGAGTGATGGCCCCTGCTGCAGGTTGTGGCTCCACCCACCAGGTGCTACATCACTACTTTGTCCTGTAGCAATGTAGCTGGCAGGTGGAACTGTAGTCAACCTACATTTTAAGCAGGCTATCTATATATTACTGTCTGGCAACCCAGTCTTGCTTCACAGAAAGAAGAGATGACTATTGGTTGAGTTGCAGTGAGTTTTGTGAGTTTTCTGTGCAGCAGGCACCACTAGGCCAACATACCTTCCAACTGTCCCTGATTTTGAAGGACTGTCCCTGATTTGGAGCAATGTCCCTCTGTCCCTCATTCCTCCTCATTTGTCCCTCATTTTGGTCTGATCTATATAGATGTATATAAAATGCACTTTTTATCTATCAAAAAGTGTTTCCCAGTGCTAAACCTTTCATCTTATTTATAAATTGTTGCATTTGTAAATTCCAAAAGCCAATATGAAGGAATAGTAGTGGTAAAAAAAGCACTTGTGAGTTTAACCAATCTTGTTTTTTTTTACAATTCTCCTTTAAGGGGGCGTGGCAAGGGGTGTGTCCAATGCCTGCATACTTTTGCTGATAGGTGTCCCTCATTCCCATCTCAAAAAGTTGGGAGGTATGGGCCAAGCAGTTCAAAGATATTACCCTGGCCTTCAAATAAAATCAAGCTGAAATGAAGTTCTAATTAATACTTTAGCTTCACTGTCTTCAAGGATAATGAGCAAGAATCTCAATGTGTCATTTCCAATATCCATTATTATGATTTGTAAGGCCTCATTCGCATGGGGCATTTATATCCGTGCCCCACGCAGGGCCGTGTTTTACCAGTAAGGGCATGCTTCCCATGCCGGCAGTCCCATAGCTATCAATTTGGACGCAGCAGCTGCACTGACACAGGCGCTGCTCCCAGCATATCAACATCTGTATTTTTCATTTGCCGGTAAAACATGGTGGAGCAAACGGCACAGAATAAAGTAGAACTCTAGGCTAGGCATTTTTTTCCCCATTATGGATAGAGCAAGGGAGGGTTATAACCCCTGTCGGATTTTTTTTTTTGTTCCGCCATCCCATTGCTGAGATTTACCTTCACTTCCTGTCCCATAGCCAAACAGGAAGTGAGGGGAAATCCCTCTTCAAATTAAGGTAATTCCTTGGGGACCCCCAGGTCACTAGAACTAGTGTCCCCATTGGAAGATTTTCTGAGGACAACCCAAAATGTGGGCTTTCCTTCTACTGTCACTTTCAATAATAATGGTAAACAGGATAAATAGAGAGGGTGAATCTCCTTAACGGGGAGCACAGACAGCAATAAAGCCTGACAAGGGTTCTAATCCCTCTGCACTTTATCTAAAAAGAAAAAGAAACATCTTTAGTTATACTTTAAATTGCCTTGCGTGAACGAGGTCTTATGCCCCGTACACACGATAGGAATTTCCGTCTGAAAAACCTTGGATGATTTATCCGACAGAATTCCGCTCAAGCTCGGCTTGCATACACACAGTTACACAAAAGTTCTCTGAACTTTTGACTGTCAAGAACACGGTGACGTACAATACTACGACAAGCCGAGAAAATGAAGTTCAATGCTTCTGAGCATGCGTCGAATTGTTTCCGAGCATGCATAGGAATTTTGCACGTCAGAATTGCAACAAACGATCGGAATTTCCGATAGGACCTTTTTTGGTCAGAAAAATAGAGAACCTGCTCTCAATCTTTTGCTGCCGGAAATTCCACCAGCAAAAGTCCGATGGAGCATACACACGGTTGGAATTTCCGACCAAGAGCTCACTTCCGATCGTGTGTACGGGGCATAAGTGTACCTATCTTCTGCATTCTTAATGACTCTCATGGGCATAACGACCGCCATAGCAGACCAAATAACTCCTATACAGACAATAATATAAGGGCTGGTTCACACCAGCAGCCATGTTGTAATGCTGGTGTGCACTGTGGAGTACACATTGCCAATGCACTATTTAGTTTACTTTTTTGTCTTCTTTTTTTTCTATTTTACTGGAATGTCACAAATTGGCATTCCATTCATTTTTATTCACTGCAGCATGTCGCAATGCAGTGTATTGTGTTGCTACACACTGCTGTGAAAGAAGTATTGCATGTACTTGTATCCTTTTTTTCCAGCAAACACCAACAAAAAAAAAAGTGGTATAAACTAAAGATATTGGACATAAGGCAGTCAGTCACGTCCAGCCCAACACACCTGAAGCGAATGAAGGCGTCCATATATATATATATGATTTACCTATACAGCAACTTTATCCGACAAATACATTTCGGATTACATAATATACTATACTATACTGTACTATATTATCTATATTACTATATTATTATTATTATTATTATATTATTATTATTATTGTACTATATTATCTACTATAGATCCCAACAGGTCACTATGCTAGCATTGTATGCATTAGAGCTCATTCTGACGAGAACAGAGACCCTTCCTCCACGCTGAGCTGCTTTTTGCTGCATTTGCATCCACCTCGAAGCTGCATGCAGGCACCCCATAGAAGTGGATGCAGACACAGCGGCTACAAAGACACAGTCACATGTACAAATTTGACATGCAGGCAGAAGTGGGTGCACAGACCCGATTACAGTGCTTTCTGATCTGTGCTTCTGTTCCTACCCCATTGTGTCTATACCACTTCTATGGGCCTGCAGCTTTAAGGTGGATGCAGATGCAGCAAAAAGTGGCTCAACGTGGAGGATGGGGCCTCTCCGTCTGTCTAAATGAGCCCTTAATGGTCATTTTTGTAGAAGAATGGTAACCCTGCTACATGCCACTGTAGCAGAATCGATTTTTTGTTGATGAATAAAACAAGGTGTGGGCAATTATGTTGCTATTGTGCCCGCACGTTATTAGTTTCCTCTTTTTCATTTTTTTTCCTGTGACATACTCTGGAAAAAAAGCATGTCACCAGTGGCACCATGCATTTCTGTCCAAAGGGCTTCAGGATCTACAGTATATCAGCTACATTAGTAACCTACAGATCCTTAAAGCCAGGCATAAAAAAGGTTTATACTCAACCTGTATTTGATATTTGCTATATTGTCAATGATCAACTGTGAAAAACTTTCAAGAAATTTCGATTGAGAGAATAAAAAAAAAAGACCAAAAAAAAAAGTTTTCCCATGCAGTGGGGCTGGGCCTGCACTGCATGGGTTAAGTGCTCGTTTTTGCTAGGGCATTGGAAAATGGCGATATACTTACCTAATCCTCCAGTCCTCCCCACACAAGACCCGCCCCTGTGGCTCCTGCCCCCACCCTATGGTCCAGCGGTCTTGTGCAGTGTACTATTTCTGATGTCATCACGCCCATATACCTGCGATGGAAACAGTCCACTGCTGGATCGTGGGGGAGCACCGTTTGCAGGTGGAATGGAGGATCAAGTGAGTATAAATTTTCTCCAATCCCCTAGACAAAAACAAGCGGATGACCCATGCAGTACGTGCACAGCCCCAATGCATGGGACTAGCTCTCTGCTCAGGGAGCTCTGGGAACCGAGCGATTGGCAGTGTTTAATCACTCAGTTCTTAGTTCAGAGCCGGCAGGGGACAGATGCAGCATCTGACCGATGCTGCATTCACCTAGGTAAGTACCGATATGATTTAAAAAAGAAAAAAAGGGGTGGCAATGCTGCTCCACAGATACAGTACACTGAGTGAACATTGTCACCCTAGCTCAGGAAGTGTGTTAATGATAGAATCACCAGTTAAGAATAAAGGAAAGAAACCCTAAAAAATAAAGCTAATGCAGACACCACATCTAAGGACTGGTAAGCTGCAAAAGATTACATTTCTGTTCTTGGGTTAAGATATGCTTTAAACGCTTGCCGACTAGCCACCGTCATTATACTGCGTCAGGTTGGCAGGGCTGCGCGAATCGCCATAGGTGTACATTGGGCGCTTCAAAAACTATAGGGGGCACGTATGTGACGCCGGAGCCGATGGGCGTGGACGGTGGCCACAATGTCCACCAGCGACCCGCGATCACTCCTCAGAGAGTTCCGGCGTGTTCGCACAGCCCACGTGCAGAGCCCGCCAGGAAGTCGGCATTGAGCTGCGCTAATCACAGGCAGTGAGACATTGTCTCGATGCGTGGCTGCAGAGATCGGGAAATGTCTCACTGCCTGTGATTAGCGCAGTGCCGACTTCCTGGCGGGCTGTGCACGTGGAGTGTGCGAACACGCCGGAGCTCTCTGAGGAACAGCGATCTCTCTCCTCCTCCAGTCAGTACACTGCCCCCACAGTTAGAAACACCTCCCAAGGGAACGCTTAACCCCTTGATCCACCCTAGTGTTACCTCTTCCCTGCCAGTGACATTTATACAGTAATCAGTGGCTATTTTCTTAGCTCTGATCGCTGTATAAATGTCACTGGTCCCAGAAAAGTGTCAAAAGTGTCCGATCTGTCCGCTGCAATGTCGCAGTCCCACTAAAGATCAAAGATCGCCGCCATTACTAGTAACAAAATAAATAACTGAACTGCGCTAATCAGAAATTGAAATGTTATACATTGAAACATAAGTGAATGACATCCCTTATGTTTCAATGTATAACATTTTAATTTCTGATTAGCGCAGTTCAGTTATATATTTTTTGGTTTCTGTGTTTGTGTATGCCTCACAAATAGGGACTGCAGCTTTTTATTTATTATTTGGGTCTGTGAAGCATGGTAATTTTTTGTATTTTGTTTAAAAAAAAAAAACAATAAAATTGCCATAAATATATCCCCTATTTTGTAGACGCTATAACTTTTGCGCAAACCAATCAATATACGCTCGTTGGGATTTTTTTTACCAAAAATATGTAGAAGAATACATATTGGCCTAAACTGATGAAGAAATTTGTTTTGTTTTTTACGTTTTTTGGGGGGATATTTATTATAGCAAAAAGTATTTTTTTTTTTTCAAAATTGTAGCTTTTTTTGTTTATAGCGCAAAGAATAAAAAACGCAGAGGTGATCAAATACCACCAAAATAAAGCTCCATTTGTGGGAAAAAATATAATAAATTTTGTTTGGGTACGATGTCGCACGACCGTGCAATTGTCAGTTAAAGCAAAGCAGTGCCGTATGGCAAAAAATGGCCTGGCCATTAAAGGGGCAAATGCTTCCGGTCCTTAAGTGGTTAAATCACAGATGACAACAGAATTTTGCTGGGAAAAAATTCAGGACACTTCTGCAATATTTGATGTTTGTAGAAAACTGCTGTGTTTATCCATCTAAAGGCACCTTCTATCATGAAAAAATGTTTTGCCAACCGCTTCCACACTTTTATAACATACAGCACAGCAAGGGAGCCCTTTGCCGGTAGAGCCCTAATAAGCCTTTCGCTTTTTTAAGAAAAGTACACTTTCACAGAACTGACTGCTGTGCTACTTGCAGGTCCATAATGCAATGCTGGCTTCTATGAATAGCTCATTATATTTGCTCAATAACATACAATGAGGCTCTGTATTAAAGCACACACCAGTCAAGAAACAGCGGCTATAAAACACTTCATATCTGAGTGTCTCTTGTACAAATATGATTTGCGGAGAGGTATTTTCTGCTTCCAATAAATAATATATAATTTCCTGAATGACACCATTACATTTCAAATTAAAAATTTTCCAGTTTAAATAAATAGGTATGTTATTTTTACTATTTTATATTTGTTGTATGCATACAAAAAAGCAGATTAAGCCCTGGTTTACACCGATATGGCTTTGAAATCGCGCTACTTCAGTGCTTATTCAAAGCCGCACATCAGTGTGATTTGCACTGCCGATTTCATTGCGACAGAAGTCTATGCAAGTCGCAATGAAATCAGTAAAAATAGTGCAGGAACCTGTTTTATAATGAATTTGAATAGTTCCATTGCTGGCAGAGGGGTGCGACTTGTCAAGCGATTTGGAACTGTCAAATCGCATGACAAGTGGTACCAGTGTGAACGGGCTCTAAAAGCTGGATTTAAAGCATATCAGTGAGGTGAAACAATATTGATTTTTTTTTTTTTAATAGAAAAACTCACTGCAGCAGCTTCTGTTTAAATTTCCAACTTTGCATGAGCACTGCAGATAACTTATATCATAGCTGCAATCACAATTGCAGCTGATCTTCAGGTAAGACAATTTTTAGATAGTTACATTGAATAACCTTAGAATATGTATGTGCCCTACCTGTGGGTTACCCTGGAAGCTGGAAATCCCCATAGAAATTACTGCTACTACCATGATATTCACTAGCTTATGCCCAGGCACTGTTTAGGGAACATTTTGCATTTCTCAATGAAAGCAAAACGTTCTTCAGGTGGACAAAATAGGAGGGCAGTGATGTCACCTTTTCCAAGCACTTTGCATTAATTGAGAAAATGGAATGTGTCGGGCAGGTGGACTTCCTGAGTTCAGTAAGCAGCACGGTATCTGCAGGGGCCTGAAAGCTAGTGGAGATCACTGTAGTAGCCGGGCCTGGCAGCTAGTGGAGATCACTGTAGTAGCCGGGCCTGGAAGCTAGTGGAGATCACTGTAGTAGCCAGGCCTGGAAGATAGTGGAGATCACTGTAGTAGCCAGGCCTGGAAGCTAGTGGAGATCACTGTAGTAGCCGGGCCTGGAAGCTAGTGGAGATCACTGTAGTAGTCGGCTCTGGAAGCTAGTGGAGATCACCTGTAGTAGTCGGGCCTGGAAGCTAGTGGAGATCACCTGTAGTAGCCAGGCCTGGAAGCTAGTGGAGACCACTGTAGTTGCCGGGCCTGGAAGCTAGTGGAGATCACTGTAGTAGCCTTGTTAACTACAGTGATTTCCAGATTCCAGGGGGATCCCATGGGTATGGCACATATATACTTACAATGGTAAAAGGTGGACCAATGTAACTATATAAAAATTGCCACAACAAAGCTCCAGCTTTAAAGTAAATCTAAAGCCCAAACTTTTTTTTTCATTTTGGATGGAGTAGGTAATTCTTTCTGTGTCCCATTGGAGAATTTTCTTCACATTCTGTTATGGAGGCACAGCAAAAAGTAAGACTGTCCAAAATAGGAGAAATCTCCTGTTAGACAGCTGTTACTGGAACAATAGTGCCCATTAAACGATTTCACTGCTATCCCTATTATAGTAAAACTTTGAATCCCAGAGATCATACTCAAACACTAAGAAAAACTTGACTGAGGTTCTAACCCTTCCCTAGTTTATTCAAAATGGAAAAAAAAACACAAAATTGGCTTTAGATACATTTTAATTTAACTGTAAATTTTAATTAGTGAGTGCCCTGGTATAGTGTAAGATTGTCAAAAAAAGCTTTAATCTGTTAAAATAAACATATTGTACTCACAGAAGTTCTATAAAGACACGCTTCTTAAATTATTTCCATAAGGAACGTCTCATTCGTCCGTTAGGGTTTCATTCAAAGGCTGATTTCTAATATCCTGGCATTTCAAGGCAGTGCCTCTTCATTAGAGCCATCAAAGAAGCTGTAATGGTAGCCCTACCACTGGCAAACTCACAAGTGTGTTAATACTTTATTTAATTGAGCTGCTATATATCTGAAACTTCCCAAGGGCAAATTGCATTAAACATTTCCTTATCATGTAATGCATAATTTACATTCGTGATAACTTTGAGGGTGTTTTTATAAATGTAAATAATGTTGGACTAGGGAAATTATTTCTGTGAGGCTTCCTTGTTCACATACTGCTTGACATTGTAAAATCAGCTTGAACGTCAAATTTAAATCAGAATTCCTGCCAATTCTCAGGCACTGATAAAATGTAATGTTTGGGAGCTGGACAAAATAATGAAAAAAAAAAAGGAGATTGAATATATATATATATATATATATATATATATATATATATATATATATATATATATATATATATATATATATATATATATATATATACACTGTATATATGTATATTAATGTTAAACTTATATACTTTTGTTAAAGTGGAAGTTAACTTCCATGCATGGCTTTTACCTATAGGTAAGCCTATAATAAGGCTTATCGATAGGTAATATAAATATCTCCTAAACGTGCCCGTTTGGCTACCCCAAAGCACCCTCCCAATGTTGAGGGCATGTGTCCTGGTACGGTTCAGGAGGGGGGGGCCGCACTCTCACCCCCCCTCTTTTCCTGCGGCCTGCCAGGTTGCGTGCTCGGATAAGGTTCTGGTATGGATTTTTGAAGGGACCCCACGCCGTTTTTTTTTTTTTTTTTTTTTGCGCGGGGTTCCCCTTAAAATCCATACCAGACCTGAAGGGCCTGGTATGGAATTTAGGGGGACTCCCACGTCATTTTTTTTTTAAATTTTGATTCAGGGTTCCGCTGTGGGGAATTCCCATGCCGTTTTTATCAATGAACTTCTATGTGTATTGTCGGAAATGCAATAGCCGCGAGTAGTTTTAAATGGGTTTTTTCCTTCGAAATGTCATTTTGCTGTCAGACTGTTCTAAACACAGGAAACATGCGCCCCTTTACAGGCATACTATAGACACCCCCCAGCTACGAAATTTAAAGGGATATTACACTTTTATTGTTTGACTTTAAGCATTATTAAAATCACTGCTCCTGAAAAAACGGCCGTTTTTAAAACTTTTTTTTGCATTGATCCATGTCCCCTGGGGCAGGACCCAGGTCCCCAAACACTTTTTATGACAATAACTTGCATATAAGCCTTTAAAATTAGCACTTTTGATTTCTCCCATAGACTTTTAAGGGTGTTCCGCGGCATTCGAATTTGCCGCGAACACCCCAAATTGTTCGCTGTTCGGCGAACTTGCGAACAGCCAATGTTCGAGTCGAAGCTCATCCCTAGTTGTCATATATGTCACACAGTTTAGATTTGCATTGCTTTTTGGAAGTCCCATGACCACACTTCTGATCAGGTTTGCAGTGTGTAAGCACCCCTGCTAGAATTAAATGGTTTGTCTCATCTCTGTAACTGATACATTCAGTTCAGAAAAACAACATACTTACTGGCTGGATCACCAGAAAATAGAAGAAAGAAAGCATAAAAAAGAAAACTATTGCAGCTGTCACATTTAATAAATGGTAAGCTGCAATATAATAAATGTTTTCTTTTGGGTTTAATACTGCTTTAGCTTACCAAAATGTTTTCACTCATGCTTATGATACCCCTGCTTTATACAAGGCATTGGGGAGTGAGACTCACACGAATCTGGTATTACAGGGGCATCAATATTAATGTGGCTGGGGGGGGGCATTATTTAAATATGCTAGAAGTACATTGTATCCAACCAATACTTTTATGGACTGCGTACATGCTGACTGCAGGTTGCGGCACCTATTCAGGTTAAAAATGCAGTTTGCGATTTCCTCTGGGACTTGTTATGAGGCCCTGAGTGAGAGAATTCGCTTTTTTGTTCTTTAATGTCCTTTCCCCTTCTGCTCTGGGCCTATGCCCAGTTCCTCTAAGCTGTGTGTGTTCCTTATCTGCACATTTTTGTTCTTTCCCTTTTTATTCTCTTCTCTTGCTCTGTTTCTCCCCTTTACATACTCTTTTTCAGTCAGTCTGGAATCTTTTCCATGCAGTTTTTTGCTGCCATTGTATATCTGATTATGTTGTTACATTTCTTATTGGGATATACTAGCCACAGGGGGTTCTCTTTCAACCCCTGTATTTTCTCATTGTATTTTCCATAAGATTGCTTCACCAAGTTTTCACTTAGGGGTGTACTCACTTTTGTTGCCAGCGGTTTAGACATTAATGGCCGTGTATTAAGTTATTATGAGGGGACAGCAAATTTACACTCTCATACAAGCTGTACACTCACTACTTTACATCGTAGCAAAGTGTCATTTCTTCAGTGTTGTCACATGAAAAGATATAATAAAATATTTACAAAAATGTGAGGGGTGTACTCACTTTTGTGAGATACTGTATATAGTGTGTAAAGATGACTTTCGCAGGGACATCCCTGGTGTTCAGCCAACATTCCAGTCACCACAGCAGCTTGTGGAAACCCCCTTCACAGGACAGAAGTGCCACTACATTATCTTATAGTACCGCACCCTTCCATCATAAATCCTTGAGAAAAGCAGACTTAGCTTGGATATGCCTTACTGCCATACTGAGTGAAATGCTGATACCATACTATGGCATTGCCGAGTAATCTGCCTCTGACCCACTGTGCCATTCATGACTATTCTATTGTGTTGCCTTAATATTCACTATAGTTTAACTGGATTCTCGTGCCTGCAATCGCTAACTGCAACTTGCTTTGTTAATCATATCACCCAATACAAGACTTCATATTACATCTCAGTCTGTGTGAGTGTATGTGCTCCCTTCCAACTGGGTACCCATCCCTTGGCCTTGCCTACACGTGTTTAAGGTGCCCTGCGTTACAGAAAATATCCTGCTTGCTACATCTTTGATGCACTTTCATGAAAACGCACATTATATAGAGTTCAATGGCAATGCCCTAAAATAAAAGTAAAACGCGCTTATAACGAAGCACACCTAAAACACACCATACAGATGTGAATTGGCCCTACCAAATTAGCTTTTGTTTTAAATTTGACTTTATTAAACTTTTAATCAAAATTCATTTCCAGCTGCTTTTTGTTAAAAAAAATAAGCCAGTGCATCATTTAACTAAATTGAATTCTTGTAAAGCTAGCCATACACATAGTTACATTGTAGGTGAGGTTTAAAAAAGACACACGTCCATCAAGTCCAACCTATGTGTGTGATTATATTTCAGTATTACATTGTATATCCCTGTATATTGCGGTCGTTCAGATGCTTATCTAATAGTTTCTTGAAACTATCGATGCCCCCCCACTGAGACCACCGCCTGTGGAAGGGAATTCCACATCCTTGCTGCTCTTACAGTAAAGAACCATCTACGTAGTTTAAGATTAAACCTCTTTTCTTCTAATTTTAATGAGTGGCCACAAGTCTTGTTAAACTCCCTTCTGCGAAAAAGTTTTATCCCTATTGTGGGGTCACCAGTACAGTATTTGTAAATTGAAATTATATCCCCTCTCAAGCGTCTCTTCTCCAGAGAGAATAAGTTCAGTGCTCGCAACCTTTCCTCATAACTAATATCCTCCAGACCCTTTATTAGCTTTGTTGCCCTTCTTTGTACTCACTCCATTTCCAGTACATCCTTCATGAGGACTGGTGCCCAGAACTGGACATCATACTCTAGGTGCGGCCGGACCAGAGTCTTGTAGAGCGGGAGAATTATCGTTTTATCACCAGTAGCATTTTCTTTAAAAAAATGTTGTCTTTGGAACTTCTGTTGGATTTTCCAATGGTTTGTGGGGTCAAATTGATGTTTGTTTTCTAATGCAGTAGAGAGAAAATTTTAAAGGCGAAGAATGGAATGATGATTGTGATTTTCATTGTAATTAAATGTTTACCATGTCTAGGATTCTATTCAAATAAAAGTTCTGGATGCAATTTTAAGGGCTTTCAAACAAAATGAATGTGTTACTAAACCAAGAACCCTGTATTCTCTATATTTGGTCTCACACAGTACACAGAATATGGAATTGCAATTATTTTAGTAAATATAAACTGCTAAATACCTTTTCTCGTCACCAGTATATAGCAGTCTTGTGGCTTATATCAGTGTCTGGTTAAAGCATGTAAGAGGAGTTTTTATTCTACTCTGACTGTCCTAGGAGGCTGCAGACTTTCTGACTGAGGAAAGTCAAGACCCCTGACTTTCTGTCTGGACAGTGCTGATTGGCCCTGTGCTGATCACATGCACTCTCCCAAGAAAAAAAAAACTCTCTAGCAATGCACACCAAACTGAGCATGTGCAGAGTGACTCCAAAGTCTCTGTCTTATCAGGAGATGGATTGGGGACGGTGGAAGAAGGGGAAGATCAGAGAAGACAGGATCAAACAGCCTTTTTACACAATGTGGAGGATTAATCCCTTAGGTTCAACAGTGAGTATAACAAGCATGCTTTACTGCATATACTGATTTTACTGATTTTACTGTTGTGGGTTTAGTAACACTTTAATGATGACAAGAAAGAATCTTCTAACGAATGACTTTTCTACAAACGTTCAAATGAAAATCTAGCAATGTATAGCTAGCTTTAGGCAGGGACACGTAAATAAAGCAGATCTGCTTCAAAAATATATATGGTTTTAATACATTGTTAAGCCAGTGAGGTAAGAGGGTGTGAATTCAACAGGTTCACATACAAAAACTAATAAACCACTGGTGATGATGAATAAAGCCAAGTCACACCTTAAGACATGTCAACTGTGTTTATAGTATATGCTGCAAAAAGGATGTGTAAGGAAATGTGCCTGAGGGACACTGATAGATGTTGTTCAGCAACAGCGGAACAGTAGACATACTGAAAATGCTTCTTCTGAACATTCTGTTTTTGATATGTCATTTATTGTACTCCATTTTCTTTGTTTCCATTACGGGTGTCTGATAAATTCAAATGTATCACACTTAAGGACAACTGAGACAACTGAGACTAAATATAAAAGGAGATCTCAGGAGCTCAATATTCTCCATATATATACTCAGAGGACACAAAGGCCAACAGCAGTGTTACTGCTCTTTGTGGATTCTTCAAATTATATAAGCCCGCTCTCCAGAGAGGGAAAACATGAAGTTCAGCTCGCAGCAATGTCCTGGGTGTTACTTAGACAGAAAGTTAGAAAAAAATCATCACAAGCGAGGACACAGACCCCAATTATAGCCCTACAGAAGTTCCTTAAACGTCTTTGTTCTTGCCAGAAGGTCCATTTTAAAGTAGACCTGCCTTCATATATTTTTTTATGATTAGTGTATGCATGCTAAGTAATGTGAAGGTGTAACATATTTATTAGCTCTCACAAACGTCACAGTACTTAGAAAACCACAACATACAAAGCCATTCACAACTGTGCCCCGAGCTACATCACTAATCTTGTCTCCAAATATCATCCAAATCGACCTCTCCGCTCCTCTCAAGACCTCCTGCTTTCAAGCTCTCTCATCTCTTCATCCCATGCTCGTCTCCAGGATTTCTCCAGAGCCTCTCCCATCCTCTGGAACTCGCTACCTCCATCTATCCGGCTATCCCCTACTCTTGCTACCTTCAGGCGATCCCTGAAAACTCATCTCTTCAGGAAAGCCCTTTACGTCTCCAACTAATCTCCTACCACTTCCACCAGCTCATTCCCCACAGTTACAACCTTTTGTACCACCTGCCTCACCCTATTAGATTGTAATCTCTTCTGAGCAGGGCCCTCTTAATCTCCTTGTATTTTATTGTATTATAACTGTATTGTCTCCCTTTTATATTGTAAAGC
Source organism: Lithobates septentrionalis (assembly GCA_037952835.1). Classification (NCBI taxonomy): domain Eukaryota; kingdom Metazoa; phylum Chordata; class Amphibia; order Anura; family Ranidae; genus Lithobates; species Lithobates septentrionalis. Next base: position 9,641,285 of record JBBDGP010000319.1, read on the forward strand.
GCTGCGTAAACTGTTGGCGCTATATAAATCCTGAATAATAATAATAATAATAATAACACTCCCCCTGGCAAAGCCCTCTCTCTAGATAAACTGAACCATCTTAGATCCGGAAACATCAATGCTGGGGAGAGGGCGCATCTTCTTGGACAGGAGCCCTCTCATGCTTCCACATTGTCTAGCCATCTCCTACACTGTGTAACACTGAGCTGTCAACCTGACATCTCAGTCCTGCAGTTTAAAGAGAGAGTGCCTTTCTCCCTGTATAACCAGTGAAGCTCTGCCGTCAATGTGACAGCTGCCTCTCTGACCTGAGCACTCCTAATGAAGCTATGAGAATGGCTGTCAAAGCAACAGTGGAGCACAAATGATTACACAGGGAGATCCGTTTTCTACCAGTGTAATCTGCAGAACTGAGATGTCAGTGTGGCATCTGACAGCTGTAGCAGCCTTCATTCATAAATCCTTTGTTAAATGTTTAGTGTTGAAAAAAGGTTATTGGAGGTTATGTAGCCCCATAATTATTTATTTCTTTGTCCACTCTTTCCCAATTTTTCTCCAATTTTTTTTTAATTGTTCGTATATAAATATTTTTAAAATTGTGCATTTGCTAATTTTTGTAGCGCCAAATAACACAATGTTTTTTCCTGAAACATAGTTCTAGTGCTTTAATATAAGCGACAAATTGCAGAATAAAATTTGAACTTTTGATGAGTTAGAAGCTATTTTAATTCCCAGATCGAAAGGTAGAGTTTGGTTATGACAATGGTAATGGAAACCTGGCTCTATTTTAACATGCTTGTTATGAGTATATTACACTGATTAAAACATGTAACAATACTTCTCCATTCTGTTTGGTTTTCTTAGGCCCAAAAGGTGGAAATCCAAGGCCAGGGGATAGAAGCTGTTATTATTGCACCCTGAGCCAGTCACTGTATGTACGGATATGCAGGCTCCAGCCATTTAAGTTTAGAGGTGTTGGGAGCAGACTTGGTAGCTATGCTTCAAATGCCAGAGGACTTTGACCAGCAGACATCCCTGGCAATGGTCTTATGTCAGCGAAGCGAGTAAGACCTTTGAGGAAAATTTATGCTAAGAAAATTTTTCTTACTCGAAAATCAGTAGACTAGTAGGGATATACAATGGTTTCCAAAATGCTTGGCCTCAAAGTCTATGAATAGCCAAACCCAGTCAAATTGGTTTGTTTCTTGTAATAGTTTGTATAAGCAGTACATTAAAGTGGATATTGTCCTGAATTCTCATTATACCCAGGAAACCATGACTTTCAGGGAAAGCAAAGGGTTGATTTTTCTTGCTGTCTTGCTCAATTACTCTGAGGATGCAAATGTTTGATTAAACATCCGGCCGCTGGGCTCTGCGCTCCTGCTAATACCATATATCTGTTTGTCATTTCACGCAAGTTGGTTTCAGCTGCAGTATAATGGAAACTCAATACTGATGTCATGTCAAGCATGTTTTATACTCCGAGTAATTGATTTATGTGTTATTGACCATGTCCTCCATATATATTTCTTCAGTCAATTGTTTGCTGAAAACACTGATTTATATACAGTGAATGCATACAGAGATAAATAAGCGCTCAATGTCAAATGCTCTCACAAAGCAAAGTCCAAAGAAGGGGAGATATATCCTGCAGCTCCTACATCAGATCTTGGACTGATCCCGTTAGTAAATATGTAAAAGAACACAGGCAGCAAGGGTGCAGGTATCAGTAAGAGGTAATAATTTATTGAAGAAAATGTAGAACAGGTTCAGGATGCAAAAGAGAATAATGTAACCACTGCCAGAGGGATGTCAGAGAACTGGATCATTAAGCCTCCATGGAAGAGAGCTGGACCTGCCAATAGATGACAGCTGGCAGTGCCCCCGCCCCCTTTATCAGGGCCCCTAAAACATGTTGCTGCCCACCCACTGTGCTGATGTTGGGTTGCTTTGCTGTGCATGGACAGCCATAGCTGTCCTCCTTTGATAGGTCCAGCTCTCTCCCATGGAGGTTTACTGATACCTGCTCCCTTACTGCTATGTCCTTTTAATTGTTTCCTGAAAACAGCTTTTATAGAATAATACTGACACAATGACATGATTTAATCAGTTGGAATCTGACAGGGACATATACTAAATCAATATATATGTCAGTTCATATATATCTCCACAGAGTCCACGCCTATATACTGTACCTCAAATTATAATGATACCTACATGGACAGCCAAGGTTGCTACAAACTACTTTATCATAATGTAACCCCAGTGTAACAATTTAATACTCTGAATGGTCTAGGGTCGTTAGTGGTCAAGGTTCAGTGTCGGGACCCTTACTTTTTAATATATTTATAAATGATATAGGGTCTGGGATTAAAAGTACTATTTCAGTCTTTGCAGCTGACACCAAGCTACAGTATGCATTGCAATAACTTCCTTACAGGATGTCTCCAGCATACAAGCCAACCTCAATGCATGGTTTAATTGGTCAACTATGTGGCAAAGGTTTAATGTTGATAAAAGTTATGCACTTGGGGGCTAAGAATATGCATGCATCATACATACTAGGGGGAGTACAACTGGGGGAATCAACGGTGGAGAAGAATCTGGGTGTTCTGGTCGATCTTAAGCTTAATAATAGCATGCAATGCTTGTCTGCGGTTTCCAAAGCAAACAAAATCCTCTTGCATTAAGAGAGGTATGGACTCCAGAGAGAAAGATTCCATTTTGCCCATGTACAAATCATTAGTAAGACCTCATCTGGAATATGCAATTTAGTTCTGGAGGAGCTCATCTACGTGGAAAGATTAGAGGAACTGAATTTATTCTCTCTTGAGAAGAGGAGATTAAGGGGGATATGATCGACATGTATAAATACATAAGTGGTCCATATAGTGAATTGGTGTTGAGTTATTCACTTTAAGGTCATCACAGAGGACAAGGAGTCACTCTTTACGTCTAGAGGAAAAGAGATTTAATCTCCAAATACGGAAAGGTTTCTTCACAGAAAGAGCTGTGAAAATGCGGAATAGTCTTCCTTAAGAGCCTATTCTGACCAGCTCAGTAGGGGAAATCCCTGTACAAACTTCGCATAGTTAATACAGTGACTCCGACCGGAGCTGATAGTTTGTACCAGGCTTAACTGGATATTAACATTTATAGGTAAAGTTGATCCAGGGAATATCCGACAGCCTCTTGGAGGATCAAGAAGATTTTTTTCCCTGCTGGAGCAAATTGGATCATGCTTTGCTGGGTTTTTTTTTCTTTCCTCTGGATCAACTGTAGGTATAAGATTGTGTATAAAGGATTGTATAATTGTTTTCCCATTTTATTGGTTGAACTAGGTAGATTTGTGTCTTTTTTTTCAACCAGACTAACTATGTATCTATGTAACCCTCCACTGGCCAGGAAGGCATGCAAAGGCCATCTAACAAGCCCCAGAGGAACTGTGCAAACCTTTCAGCCCCAGCCAGTGAATCAATCACAGTCATTTAAAACACATGCACCAGGAAGATTCACCTCCAGTGAATGTTTGGTAAATGATGAATATGTCCCTTAATGTGCTTATCTTTTTCAGGCCGTGCTCCCTCCAGCAACAGTTTTTATAAAGAAGTTATAAAACCTGAACTTCAGGTAGCACCTAATCATTCATTGCAAATTCATTTTGTATGGGTTTTCCATTAAAGTCAAAGGTGTTTGGGCTGCACATGTCCAGGGGAAGCAGTGCAAGATTGGGAAGAATTTGAGTAGAGGTTTTGCAGCACTAGGCAGGCCACGACGTAAAGATCTTTCTAGATTTTGTTTCAAGTTGGCATGCCTCATTACTACTTTCAATGAAACAGTCTAAAACAGCTAATCAGAATCTACCTTGTCCTGGTATAACCTTTCTCAGAGGGCACTTAGATTTTTTTCTATGGGCTACCCCATTTAACAAACTTGCACATATGAAAACATACTTGCTTCTTCAACAAAAGTTGGTCAAATGATTGATTTTTAACTACAAGAGTCAGCAAGGTCACCCACTGAGCAAATTGCAACCACTTCATCAGAAACCTGCCAACATTCACTATGAGCTTAGGAGAACCAATACAGTGATCTTGCAGTAAAGGGAAAAAAAGAGTGAGAAAGTTTATCTTACTGTGTAAGAACATTACTTTGATTAGGTTATCTCTGGCTGTCAACATACATTTTTACACTGTCACTGTCCCAATATTAACAATGACTCCTCAGTCAGAAAAGGGCTGGTTAATAAAGGACAGCCGCACTTTACACCTGTGGTTGAAGGAAAGAAAATCGCTCGATTTCAACACTGAATGTGTTGATGGGGGAATCTCTCCCGCTGCACCATTGTATTCTGACATTGGGAGGATCTCCTGCTGTCAGAATACATTGATTACTGCTGTCTGCTATGGCCGGTGGCAGTAATTGTATGAAAAAGCCCAACAGGCAGGTTGTACTGAAGTAGTTGCATTTCAGTGCAAGCTGGCAAGGTCAGGGTTGGGACAAGGAGGGCAGAAGGAGCCAGTGAGACCAATGCTGCCCAGCACAGATGTTGCCATCACCAGAGTCCTGGAGGAAGTCAAACTTTTGTTCGGTGAAGTGATCCCTGTTGGTTCTGGCCTCTGATATAATGTCATTCAGAGACCAGAATGACAGAGTGGTGCTGCGTGGGAGCAGGTTGGATGAAAGATAATTAAATGAACCAAAACAAGACTAGTTGATGGCAGCAGGCCTAGGATAGTACAGCTCCAGTCAGTGTCGCTGTACTAACAATATGATGTCAGTACAGCAATCTCCCCTGCCGAGCTGTTGGGTTCTAACAGCGGGACGCCCCCCCCCCCCGCCAGAATACTCCAGTCAGCGCTCTCAGCTATTGGCTGAGAGTGCTGATTGGGAGCCAGTTAGCCTCTAGTTTTCCAGCATGCATGTCCGAATGGCCGGCTTCTGTCAGACTGCCGGACATTCACACGGGCCGAATGTTGGGCGTTTTTTATTGAACCGGCCGATGTTGGCCGACATTAGGCCCGTCTGTACTAGGCTTAAGCATTGCATCCAGACTCAGACTCGGAGTGTAATTTCCTGATTACAGTGAACTGATTAACTCCTTGGGGGGGGGGGGGGGGTGAAAATGGGCTGAGGATGGAGGGGTTAATTCACACTGCTAATGGCCAGTAATGCAACATGAAGGAGTTAACTAACACTGAACTAACCTCTGCTGCATTAGTGGCCAGTGGCAGCATTAATTAATCCTTTTGTGCTGCAATTAGTGACCAGTGGCACTGTATATTAACCCCATTGTGCTGCATTAGTGCCCATTGGCAGAATTTATTACCCATCATGCTGCATTAGTGGCCAGTTGCAGTATTTATTCACTCCATCATGCTGCAATAGTGGCCAGAGGCAGTGTTAATTAACCCCTTCATGCTGCAATAAAATGGGTAATTAATTAACATTGCCAGAGGCCACTAATGCAGCTTGGAGATGCTAAATAACACTGTCACTGGTCACTTCTACATTAGTGGCAATTGGCAGTATTAATTAACCCTGTCATGCTGCATTAGTGCCCAGTGGCTGTGTTAATTAACCCCTTACTGGAATATTAAGGGGTTAATAAACACTGCCACTGGCCACTAATGCAGCACCAAGGGGTTAATTAACACTGCCACGACCACCAATGGGTATAGCTGTTTTAAATAGCACTGCCACTGACCATCACTGATCACCCTAATGTTCCGTGAGCTGCAGATCTGAAATTATTTCAGGAGTTCCTGAAATCGCAAACTTTTTGCCAAGGATTACTCCAAGGTAAAAAAAAAGAAAAGTTGTAAAAGTCTGATCTATAGTGTAGCCTGCCCAGGGCTTCCTTCTTGAAATCTCCCTAATTCTTTAGAGTGGGATCAACACATGCTCACTGTAGCCACATTTTAGTATAAAGGAAAGCCTGTCTTCTGAGTCTGAACCCCACACAGTCCCCACGTTGTAGAATAAACTGAGACACTAAGTAGTGTTTATTATGCCTGTCAACCACCCCCAACTGGCAAGTTAAAAAAAATTATACTGCACTCAATGGCTCAGTAAATACAACATATGTCTGTTGGATGTTGACACTTTGCACTGGACTGAAGTCACACGCCAAATGTTGCTTACTAGCATTTTTTTGTGCAATTGGCCATCCTTCTTCATCCTACTTCACCTTTTGACACATTTTTCCTGAAAAGGGGCTTAATGAAAGAAACCATTAAGCCCAGGTTAACACATGTGCGGCCGCAGGTTTGTGCCTGGGGTCTGGTGCGGGTCTGTTCACCGGTTCAGGTCCGAATTTTTGCCTCACGCACCGGACCCTTTTTCAATACGGACCGCGGCCGGCCACCCCGGACATGTGTGAACTGGCTCCATTGAGAGTCGGTCACAATTGCCTGTCATGCATATGTGTGAACCCAGCCTAACTGGGTGTGTGGCAATACCTTCATTGCCACTAAAGAAAACCTGTTCTAAATTCAGTTTTCCCCAGCCCATGCTGACCAATTTCCTGGACAATATTAATATATAATAAATTAGGGGTTTATATACCGGTACTTACCTTTCCTGAAATCATGTGACCTCAAAAGAAGAAAGTATTATGTAGTTGGTACTGCCTAAATCCTTTGGATAAGATCACATGCAAAAGTGGAGCTCCAGTTTTTGCATATTTATTAATATTTCTTGCTTTTCGCATTTAAAAATAAAAAAGCAGGTTTTGCTTTAGTACTCACCTTCAATCTGGTGTGCTCTGCTCTGCCCTGCCACTGATCTTCCAGGTTAAATGATGGCCACAGTCATTCAACCCACTTCAATGACAAGCTGTCGTGGGCATGCCACCTGGAAATGCATCATCCTGCAGTCTGGGCTCACTGTATTCCTAGACTGAGCAACATAGTTGTAAGTACCAAGAGGAAGAACCACCCACCACCACCACCACTGCCGAGGATGAATCTGTGATGTCAGCAGACTGGCTGAAGACTGCAGGAAAAACTGTATGTACAAACATTTTTTAAAAATACTGGAAAGGGGGTTCACAGAGAGACAAAATTGCTAGAGTTAGGCTCCAAGTACCTCGTTTATTATATATTTGAATACTGTATAACGATGTTCAAGATAAAATATAGCAGTTCACTTTAAAATGACTTATCATTAGGGAGCAATTACAAAGTACTTGAGCATCTGTTTTCTGCATCAGGAAACTAAAAGACTTAATTACTAAGAGGTAATTAGTAAAATGTCTATACGGCATTTCAGTAATTACTTCAATTGTTGATTGAGGTCAATAGCTTTGATAGAATCATGCTGGGTCCAGCCACACCAATTACATTGCATATTTAAGAGATCATTTGTTGATCTGTGTGTATTAGTGACATTTTCCTCAAATGTCTTTTAGGAATTTGTACCTTTATCACTCCTGCATGAGTCACAACTAGATTATGGGCTTTGCCAAGATTACAAGGAAATTGGTGGATGAACTCTGAGTCCTAGAATCACCTGCACTGAAGATAAGTGCATTCATCTCGTAGCTGATACCTTTGTTTTTTAAGAATTTCTCTGCTACTAGATCCTTTCATATGTTAAGTGATGCCTGTCGTATGATGTAACTCTGGCATAAAGAGTGTATGCTCTTGCCAAGCACATAAAAGAGCTTTTATCATGCCTACTTACAGACCCCTCTTTAATCCCTTACCCAGGGATATTAAATTCCTTTCTCTAATCATACAATGAATCCAACTTGAAATATCATCCCTCTCGTTATTATTTTATTTTGGCCGTTACCCTGAAATTGTATAATTAATCTGTGATCTGTGAAAGGGTCAACAGAGAAACTTAAGTCATGTATGTGGGTAACAGCCAACTCATTCACTTTTAGGGAGCCATCACAGTACAGAACAAATCTATTTAAACAAAGAGAGGAACCTGATTAGCTTCACGGAAGTGGCCTTTTCTTGCATTCACCTCCTGCCCTTCAAAGAAACCTGTCATGAGAGATATGTAAGCTACCATTGTTGAGCCCGTCTGAAAATAGTTTGAGTCACTGGCCAGGATCAAGTATGATGAGCAATTGTCAGAGAACCAGCAAGGCAGCCATAGAATTAGCATTTTCAGAAGGAAGTCATCAACGGAAAGCTATGTATTTTATTTTATTGGCATTTCAGATTTAATTAAAAATTCAATAAATAGAGATAACAAGAAAGGTCCACACTTTCATATATTATAGTCAGACCCATTAAAGTGGTTTTAGAGGTTCAAGGTTTTTAAAAAAAACCGTTCTGTGTGCAGCACCCAAATCTGATGCACCCCAAAAAAGGGTCCTGCACGTTTTTGGTGCGATTTGAGCCATACAGAATAATGGCACAATTTGCACTGCTGAAGCATCACGTGTGATCTGAACAGGAATGGGGTGCGATTCCTGTTCAAAATCCCATGTGGTTCCTGTACTGCATAGTATGAACGGGACGGATTGTCAAAACTTAATTGAGCAAGCTGAAGTTAGAAGCTGGTGGGCTACCATGTGCAGCTACACCAGCTCCAGTTTTAGTAAGTCTCCCCCAGTGACATTAATGCCATTGAACTGTGTTAGTGTAAAGTGCTAGTAATGTGTCTGTAACATGTTTGTGTAATATTTAGTATTATTCTATATTTGTCCACTGTTAGTGCATAAGAATGCAGTTTTTTTAAGAATTACTGTCCATTGGGGACATGGCTATATGTTGCAAAGTACAATGGCATTATAGGTCTGCACTGTATACTAAAGTAAAATTTATGTACTTTCATACATGGAAATAAAGACTTATTCTGCTGAAACTTCAATTTCTGGAGGATGTGGGGAGTTGGATCTCCTTTTCGACTGTCTATGTCTCTCAGGTCTGTACACTTTCACGGTAATTATAAGGTACACTACTGACACTTTTGGACTTCTATAATGTAGAAGGAATAAAGTGAGAGGACTGAAACCCCAAGGTAGGTGGGAACAAATTCATCAGCTAGTTCAGCATTTTTTTATTTTTTAAGAATCATACTTACCTAGGTGGATGCAGCATCGGTCCCCCGCTGGCTCTAAGACAGAACCAAGCGATCAAACTCCGCTGATCCCTCGATTCTCAGAGCTCCATGAGCAGCGAGCCGGTGACTATCAGTCACCGGCTCTCTGCTTTGCCCCCCCCCCCACCCTCACTGGAGCACTGGGCTGTGGAGGGAGCGGACATCACACTGCATTCTTATGCCGCGTACACACGGTCGTACTTTTCGTCTACAAAAGTCGGACAGCCTGTCGGACAGACTTCCGGCAGACTTTCGGTGGACTTGCCGCGGACTTGCGGCCTACTTTCTAACGACCGGACTTGCCTACACACGACCACACAAAAGTCGGTCGGATTCGTACGTGATGACGTACACCGGACTAAAATAAGGAAGTTCATAGCCAGTAGCCAATAGGTGCCCTAGCGTGGCTTTTTGTCCGTCGGACTAGCACACAGACGAGCGGATTTCGGGGTCCGTCGTAGGTACGAAGTAAAAGTTTTGAAGCATGTTTCAAATCTAAAGTACGTCGTATTTGAGGCTAAAAAAGTCGGTTGAAAGTCCGGAGAAGCCCACACACGATCGGATTACCAGCCAGCTTTAGTCCATCAGCGTCTGTTGGACTTTTGTAGACGAAAAGTAGGACCGTGTGTACGCGGCATTAGAGTCATGGTCCTGGACATCGAAAGCAAACTCCCATGAGCATTCTTTTTCCGAAAAGGAACATGGAAGTTGCCATTGCTGATGTCTCGTACTGAAATAATTATGGTCTAGCTGTTATGCTCACCTTCCGACTTCAATACTTTTTGTCTTTGCATACTTGTCTCAGATCACTGACTCAAAAGTATTGAAGCCATAGGATCAGAATAGTAGTCGGGCAACTGGATCAGGATATTAATCAGGCAACTATTATTTTCAGGTCAGCAAAGACAGCCCCATAGTTTTTCTCAAGTATATTTATAGCTACCAATTTGTAATTGACTTTAGAAAGCAATAAAAATGATCTTCTGGCAAAATGACCTTTACACGCGGTTTCTGACATGGTCTGTGCTACCCTTTAGTTATCAATGCCAAACCGTAGTATAGGCAATAGCCTGATGTACATGGTATGTGCCTGGTGTGTACTGTACATTAAGGCTGAACTCCAGGCAAACAACTAAATACACAAATTAAATACACATGTAAAGCTGTTTTACCTGCCAAAGTATTTGTATTCCTTTCCATACAATCCTGAGATTTACATAGCTCTGCCACACAGCACATTCCTGCCTGGCAAGGAAGGGAACCTGATTTTTACCATGGAATTTGGTTGATTGTAGTTTTTGGCTATGCATATTCCTCTTTATCATCACTAGAAATAGTAATTTCTTACAGCTTAACTACACTTTGTTGCAATATTCTAAGACAGCTGAGGACTAGTTAGACAAGAAACTTCTTTGTATAAGGCCGGGAGCCAAAGGTTGTGTACCTGTAGGCTCTAGTGGCGGAAATCCGTCCCTGGGCTTATACATAGGCAATTCTAAATTGTATTTATTGCTCTTTCAGGAGGTAATCTTTTCATTTTAGTTTTAGTGGTGTAATAAACTGAAAATTCTAGCCTACACCACTTCCATTTCTAGACAAGTAATATTAATGAGCCTATATAATATTAAAAAAACAGTTTTATGTTTGTATCATATCCTATTTAGTTGTGTGTACTGAGGTTCTAAGAATTACATTAAGAGACAGTAAATGAAAAGTTGAGGAATTATGTCGCAGTCAATATTTTGTTTTGTTTAGGTGGACAGGTATTTTTCTCTTTGACGTCTTTCTACTGCATTCTTCCTCACTGTAAGCAAACAGCCCAGGCTGAGAACAAAGAACCATCAAACTGAGTGGGCAGAAGAAACCTACTCTCCTCTTCCTGAACTAATTAGGTAATCTGGTATCCATCAAAAAAGATCATGTCATTGTTCAGAGAAACTAGGTTTCTCTTCACAAAAGCAGTGTAATTTACTATACATTGCTTGATTGCTGATCGTAATAAAATACATTATTTTTATTTAACAGACTAATTAGGAAGAGCATTGATGTTCACTACCCATAATTAAGCAATCCTAGATCCATAGCCTGAACAGCAGAAATCAGATCTGACTAAATCAGTTGAAGCCACATTTTGAAGGCTAATTAATAAGACACTGCTACCTGTCCACCCCTCCCAGGCAAGGTAGACCCACCCAACCACACTCCCCTGTCACCTCACCACAGCCTTTGGTGGATTCCTCTAATGCACCAAGGTCTCTTGGTAAGGGGGAGCATGTACCCCCCCCCCCCCAATGTTAGAGTACTCAGGGCTGTGTGATCAATTTCCAGGTCTGAACACTGTTGCGTAGAGAGGGCAATGATGTTACCCTTTCAGGTATGCTCCAACACCATCCGACTCTGTTGGACATCCGACTCCATTGATGGGGCACTATTCCTCCAACTGACAGCAATGATGGGGTGCCATTCTATCCACTAACACTATTGAAGGAACACTAATCCTCCCATTGATACCAAGGATGAGGCACTATTCCTCTCATTGACACCAATGATGGGGGACTATTCCTCCCACTGACACCATCAATGGGGCACTATTTCTTGAACTGACACCATTGGTGGGACACTATTCTTCCCACTGACACCATTGGTGGGACACTATTCCTCCCACTGACACCATTGGTGGGACACTATTCCTCCCATTGACACCATTGATGGGGCACTCTTTCTCCCACTGACACCGATGGGACACTATTCCTCCCACTGACACCATTGAAGGGGCAATATTCGTCCCACTGATACCATTGTTGGACCATAATTCTTCCCATTGATACCAACAATGGGTCACTATTTGTCCTGCTAAAACTAATGATGTTTATTTCCACTGATGTTAGGGCATTTTCTACTCCCATTAGCCATAGTTCGACGCCCCTAAATCTGAAGGGAAATAAACTGGCCTTTTGCTTGAACAGTTAGGAGCCCCTTGTTCTATTCCATTAAATGTACAGTATACGTGTGTTCACACATGATCATTTGCATACACATGTAAATGACAGACCTCAGGGGCAGATTTTTCTATTTTGATTTTACAGATCAGAACGCAGAGCAAGTTTTGGTCTTTACACACTTTGTGCATGGGCCCATAGAAAACAATAGAAGTGCGTTCAGATCAGTAAAATAAATAAATAAACAGGACTTTTTTTTGTAGCTGTGTGCATGAGATTTTGGGTTTAACCGTAGCTTCCTGTCACTTGATTCTGCAATGTGTAATATCACTCAGAACTAGAGAGTGCCAGTCAAAACTCATTACCTAGCTATTAGGGTTTGATAATGTGGGATTCACATGGGAGAAAGATACAAAAGGCATTCGATGCCCATGTTAAGGCCAGAGATGGGTTGCACTAGAGGCAGCAATTGATCATATGTCACCAATACGAAAACTTCTGTACTGCCCTGCTCATAGACTGGAATAGGACCATACTCTGCCAAAGCACCGTGTTGTAATGGTGAGACTTTTGCGTGTATTTCTAAATGCAACTGAGACCTCTGTTTTTACCAAAAGAGGCAGAGGGTGATCTTCAACTTGCTTACTTGTTCTTGGTCAGAGACTTACTGAGTAATTACGCAAAAAGGGAGATAGCCCTAAAACTAATTGGCAGCTTTTTTTTATTTTCTCTAAACTTTTCCCTCTTTAATGATCTTTGGTTACCATATGTACATTAGCCAGTTATACAGAACAACATTCACATCATATGTGCAAACTCTATAAGTGAGCCCCCTCATTGCAATCACGATAGACATAACGCTACTTCAGAAGTCACTGATCTACAATTCTACGTAAACATCTCAGTACTGCATTTGCAGTCCCTCAAGTCTTATCTCTCATCGGCCCAAACAAGTCAAGATATAAAATGATTTAGCCCATGAATAGGAACTCTGTTATACTTCTTAACCAAAGAAGTAAAAGATTTGCTACTGAACTGAGAAAACGCAAGTTTGTTCGCAGGGTAGAAAAACATTTTTGTATTATGTTTGTATCAAATTTCTTGGATTTTTTTACAAGTGGGTTGAGAAAGACACACAGCAATTGAATACAGCTGTGGAGCCCGGTTTAAATAATGAATACTCTCTCTGATTTGGCAAAGAATTGCCATCCTGTAATATTTTGACAAAAAAATACAAGTCTCTCTTTAGAAAGAAGTTGCTAAACTTGTTTGTATTTTCGGTTCCTCCTGTAATTTTACATGAAATCTTGTAATACCGAGTCTAATCATGACAAACATTGTCTGCACAGTGTTAGCCTAAACAAAAAAATTGTACATTGATGAAATAAAGCAGACTGAAGGCACAGATAGGTGTGAAAGGTCTGAAAGGCTATCAACACTAGAAACCTAATATGGAGACACACCATCAGAAAATCGTACAAAAAATACCACTTTCGAATCGATCGTACAATAATCTGATCGTTAGTGCACAGCTTTCGTCCGAAATTATCTTAAGGGACAAACGCGAAAATATTTCTCATATGATACCAGATTGTACGATTTATATTTAATCAGTACAGCTTTCATCCGAAAGTACAATACAAATACAATACAACACATTACATCACTTCTGAATTTTTATTCTGGTTGTAAGAGAATTTTGGAACTTTATTAATCTCTTCATTTTTGATATCAGACAAGCATAGGGTTGCCACTTCATCCCTTTAAACCCGAACACACATGAATTACACAAGTTCTGAGGCTAATTTAATGCAGATAAGGCACCAAGTGAGTTTTATTACCACCTTAATCAGCCAGAGAACCTGTGTAATTAATATGTTTTCGGTTTTAAAGGGGTGAGGTGGCAACCCTAGACCAGCATGCAAAAAAAAACAAAAAACGAATTATCATTCGTCCGATTATCTCATCATGTATACCAGGTTTTAAGTGCACCCCAGTCAATTGAAAGCTACACTTGCAGGGCAGGGCACACAGATTGGTAGGGTTCAGTGCTTCATTTACTCATAGCTGTGCTGTACCAATCTACTTCTGTTCCTTTTATTGGCAATCTAGCGATTTGGGAACCTCTTTTGCTTATGTAGTAGGAGAGATATTCCCAAATACACCCATCGCAAGTGCCATATCTTCTACCTATAGAAAGACTGATATATCTAATGCTGCGTACACACAACCAGACTTTCCGGCAGAAAACATTCCGATCGTGTGTGGGCTTCATCTGTCTTTTTCTTTCTAAAATTCTGACGGACCTAGAAATAGATCGTGTTTCAAATCTTTTCTGACGGAATCAGTTCCTCTCGGGAAAACCGCTCGTCTGTATGCTATTCTAACGGACCAAAAACGATGCAAGGGCAGCTATTGGCTACTGGTTATTGAACTTCCTTTTTCTAGTCCCATCGTATGTCATCGCGTTCTAAACAATCAGACTTTGGTGTGATCCTGTATAGGCAAGTCCGTTTCAGCGGAACTCCGTTGGAAAGACCGTCGGAGTCTATTCTGACGGAAAGTCCGGTCGTGTGTATGCGGCATAAGTGTTAGCCTGGGTTCACACTTGTGCGATGGAGACACGGCATGTGATTCGCGCATGAATTGCACCGCATTCCTGTGCACATCACATGTGATGTCTGTGCGGTGTGATTTCAGCCATACAATTTGTATGGCTGAAATCACATTCGTACCAAAATAGTGCAGGACCCTTTTTTTTCCCCCCACATCTGAACCACATCGCATAGGTGTTAGCACCTGTGCAATGCGATTCTGGCAATCTCACTGCGTTTTGCGATCTGTTTTGGGGTGTTGTTAGGATAACATTGACACCTGCAGCAGATCGCATGGACGCCGTGTGATTGCAATGTGGTGCGGGACACGCACAAGATTTGTTGCGTTTCCCGCATCGCATAAGTGTGAACCAGGGCTCAATCAATCCATCCATGGGTAGGCTGGTTGTACTTAAGTCAAGTGACCTGTCCTGATCACTATTGTTCCTCCCTGACATAAGTGTAGATTCAGTGAAAGTTTAATAATCTTGGTAAAAATTCTGAAGGAATTCATAAAGACTGGAGCAGACAGATTTTGCAAAAGTGTCTCACATGCATAAGCATGCACCAAATTCATGTACTTGTCTAAGTCCAGGTTCACATTGATGCAAGTTCGAAATCGTGTGAGTTCAGCTGAACAAACCGTCAATACAGTCTGACTTCTTTGACAGACATCTGTGCGGGTTCATGCACAGATGTCTATTCAAATCGCCCCCGAAGTCGACAAAAAGTAGTATAGGAACTACTTTGGGAATCGGCGCAGCGCTGCACCGATTCGGACGGTGCTATTGCCAGAAACACATTACTGCAACACATTAAAAGTGGGATAAAGCAGCAGCTTTGTTGAATTCCCCCAGTGTGTTTTGAAGGTTCAAGGTCCCCTTCCTTCAGAAACAGGAAGATTTAATACCATATATATTTAAAAACTGTGAGTACATAATTGATATAGCGTACTAAAAAATTGTATATCTGACCTTCTAAAAACTCTACATGCATATCATTAAAAGCTTGTATCATTAGAAAATTAAAAAGTATCAATACATAGATAACGTTATGACATCTATTTGCCTTTAAAGTCTTCTTGTAATCCCTGTATTGTATGCAGAGCTTTAGAGCTCTTGCACACTGGGGCGGTTTGCAGACGCTATTGCGCTAATAATAGCGCCTGCAAACTGACCCGAAAGTGCCGCTGCTTTGTATCCAGTGTGAAAGCCCCGAGGGCTCTCACACTGGAGCGGCGCGCTAGCAGGACGGGAAAAAAAGTCCTGCTAGCAGCATCTTCGGAGCGGTGAAGGAGCGGAGTGTATACCGCTCCTTTACCACTCCTGCCCACTGAAATCAATGGGACGGCGCGGCTATACCGCTGGCAAAGCGCCTCTGCAGAGGCGCTTTGCGGTGGTTTTTAACCCTTTCTAATAATAGCGGCGTTTTACCGCCGACGCCGCCCCCGCCCCAGTGTGAAAGGGCCCTTAGGATGATCAAAAACCAAATTACTGTAAGTTCACCCCGTACTGGAAAAGTCACAAAATGTTCTACAGTGCCTTGAAAAAATATTCATACCCCCCTGAAATTTTCCACATTTTGTCAGGTTACAACCAAAAACGTAAATGTATTTTATTGGGATTTTATGTGATAGACCAACACAAAGTGGCACATAATTGTGAGGTTGAAAGAAAATGATAATGGTTTTCCAAATTTTTTACAAATAAATATCTGAAAAGTGTGGTGTGCATTTGTATTCATCCCCCTTTACTCTGATACCCCGAACTAAAATCTAGTGGAACCAATTAGCTTACGAAGTCACCTAATTAGTAAATAGAGTTCACCTGTGTGTAATTTAATCTCAGTATAAATACAGCTGTTCTGTGAAGCCCTCAGATGATTGTTAGAGAACCTTAGTGAACAAACAGCATCATGAAGGCCAGGGATCACACCAGCCAGGTCAGGGATAAAGTAGTGAAGTTTAAAGCAGGGTTAAGTTATAAAAAAAAATATCCCAAGCTTTGAACATCTCAGGGAGCACTGTTCAATCCATCATCTGAAAATGGAAAGAGTATGGCACAACTGCAAACCTACCAAGATATGGGCGTCCACCTAAACTGACAGGTCGGGCAATGAGAGCATTAATCAGAGAAGCAGCCAAGAGGCCCATGGTGACTTTGGAGGAGCTGCAGAGATCCACAGCTCAGGTGGGAGAATCTGTCCACAGGACAACTATTATCTGGCCTTTATGGAAGAGTGGCAAGAAGAAAGCCATTGTTGAAAGGAGCAATAAGAAGTCCTGTTTGCAGTTTGTGAGAAGCCATGTGGTGGACACAGCAAACATGTGGAAGAAGGTCCTCTGGTCAGATGAGACCAAAATGGAACTTTTTGGCCTCAAAGCAAAACGCTGTGTGGCATAAAACTAACACTGCACATCACCCTGAACACACCATCGCCACTGTGAAACATGGTGGTGGCATCATCATGTTGTGGGGATGCTTTTCTTCAGCAGGGACAGGGGGAGATTTGATGGGAAGATGGATGAAGCTAAATACAGGGCAACCTTAGGGGAAAACCTGTTAAGAGTCTGCAAAAGACTTGAGACTGGGGCAGAGGTTCACCTTAGACATTAATAGCTGTGTGTTGAGTTATTTTGAGGGCACAGCAAATTTACACTGTTATACAAGCTGTACACTCACTACTTTACATTGTAGCAAAGTGTCATTTCTTCAGTGTTGTCACATGAAAAGATATATATTGTAACCACTAACACACTTCCTGAGGATAGGATGAGTGGAGCTTTACAGTAAGTTAGCTCATCATAGAAATGCCATCCCCATAATATTCCATTGACAATATTAAACAGACGATAACCAAACACCAGGGGTATACATATTTCTAAAAAAAAAAACATAACTGGACACACAATCGTAAGGCAAGTTCTGATGTTGCCCCCTGTGCCTAACACCATTCCCCTGCAGGAGTGCTGTCAGTTGGTGATCACACTGCCATCAGTATGTAAAATTTGTGTCTAAACTCTCTTGGCAGTTTGCCATTTATGCATACCAGTCATTACAATGTTTTATTCTGGCACAATGTTTCATATGAACTGTCCACTTTATGCCACTCATCGCTTTTGTGTCTGCCATAAGGCCTCTTGCACATGGGAGTAAAAGTGCCACAATTTTTACTGATTTGTACATTGCTGTCTATAGAACAATGCACACAGCTAAGTAAAGATCAGTAATAGAGCGATGAGTACAGAGCAGTAAAACCAAATTAGAAAATTTTACATTTGAGTGCAGTAGTTTACTCACATATGAATGAGTATATTACTACATTGGCAATGAAAAAGAATTTCACGCGTCAATACGTTTACGCACCTTTACGTGCCTATACGTGTGTTTACACTATAAACACAGAATATTTTACTCAGGATCTTTCTGTCAACAAGATCTTGAGTATAAAGATCAGTAAATTATTACACCCATGTGCAACTGGCCTAAAGCCCACTACAGGGGGTCCCCTAGTTACAAACATCCGACTTACAAAGGACTCCTTACAAACGGAGGGAGACAACAGGAAGTGAGAGGAAATCTACCCCTAGGAAGGGAAATTCACTCCTGTAAGAGTTAATATGGGAAAAAGATGTCTCCACTGAAGCTTTATCACCAATCCATGTTTTCACAACAACCCAAAATGTTCAAAATCCAATTGTCATTGGGACAGAAAGTGAGGTAAAATCTTCTGAAGAGGTGCACAGACAGCAAAACAAATGTTACAGGGGTGATAACCCTTCCCTATGCTATCCAAAAAGCTTAAAAATATTTTTTTTGGCTGGAGCTACTCTTTAAAAATGTACCTGTACACTTGTAAATGTAAATGTACACGTAAAAAATGACTTAAGCCTCGTACACACGATCGGATTGTTCGCCAACAAAACCGTGGAATTTTGTCCGAAGGGCGTTGGCCCAAACTTGTCTTGCATACACAGAGTCACACAATTGTTGGCCAACAATTACGAACGTAGTGACGTCCTACTTTGTTTTTCAGCTCTTTAGCGCCACCCTTTGGGCTCCTTCTGCTAATTTCCTGTTAGTAGAAGTTTGGTGAGTGTTGATTCGCGCTTTTCGTTTCGTGCTTTTCATTTCGTGCTTTTCATTTCGCACTTTTCATTTCACCCTTTTTTTTTTTGCGCTTTTCAGTTTGTTTCTGAACGGCCATTCGTCAACCAGCCATGTTGCGGAATCAGAGGAGATAACGTGTTATTTATTATTGGCCTTGGAGTTATTGCTTTGACATTATTTTTTTGGTTGAATAATGATTTGATTTGGTATATTTTCTATATTTTTGGAACCATAGAATGGACTTTTTGGTTACGTTCTATTGGCAGATAGTATGTCTAATTTTATTTGTTTTCTTTTTTTAATGCACAATAAAAAAAATTGTGTAGAATAATACTTGGCTATGTGTTTTACTTCAAATGACAGTTTGGGAGTAGGCAGTTACAATAAAAAAATACAATGTAAAATTGACAAGGGACACCAACATAGTTGTATCTTTGATCTTAAAAACTACGGGATAATGGTGTTGTGGTAACTTGCCCCCCCAAAAAAATAAATAAATAAATAAAAAAGCATAATAATATTATTTTTGATGTCACTAGAAAAAAAAGCCTTTGAAAATGTGTTTGCAATAACTCCATCAGTATCACCAGCAAAGCAGCTTCATTATTATCCCATTAAAGAAGAAGAGAATGTGCGCTGCATTTCGAGATTTCATAATTTGCCACGTCACGAGTGTTAATTCTCTATTGCGAGCGCTAGTTTACAAGACTGACCGCTTCTGGCTCGTCCTTGCTTCCGAGCATGCGTGTTTGTACTTTGGTCTTTTGTCCGACGGACTTGTGTACACACGCTCGGATAATCCAACAACAGACATTTGTTCGCGGAAAATTTTAAAACATGCGATCCAACATTTGGTGGCGGAAAATTGTCCGATGGAGCATACACACTGTCGGATTTTCCACCAACAGTCTGTCATCGAACATTTCCCGTCGGAAAAGTCCGATCGTGTGTACGAGGCTTAACAATTAAAAAATGACTTCCAAACAGATTCAACTTAAGAACAAACCTACGGACTCTTATCTTGTTTGTAACCCGGGGACTGCATATACACACTATAAGAAAATCGAACAAACGATGTTTGGTCTGGTTTTTCTGAATGTTTCAAAGCAGGTCGAAACTGAGGATGGTACTAATTGAAAATTCTCAAACAACAAAGGCTTTTTTTTTGTTGTTGCTTATTGTTTCTGATCATGCATAGTCTTTTGTATACAATTTTTTTCGTACTAAAACCATACGAATGCAGTACATATTAAACACAAATCGTTAGTTCTATTCACGTACGGGAAAAACGTTGCTGTTTGTCCCTTCGGAAATTTTTGTTTGCAAAGTCTGCATCAGATGTTGAAGGTTGTGTACACACTATATGAAAATCGAACGATCGTTCCTAGTATGGAATTTTTCTTCCGATTTTCCCATAGTGTGTACCCCACTTATGAAAGATTGGTGTTTATTCACAGTACATGTCAATCCAGTCAATTATGCTACTTTCCTCGCAGACACTACTCTTATCAGAACTTGTGTTGCCTTACATTTCTTTGTCCAGTATAAGCCTTTACTACAACCAGCTTCCAATGTATTGAACAAAAGTATTATTCGCTACAGCAGTAAGAGGATTATAAGAAAAAGATTTTATATATTATATATATATATATATATATATATATATATGTATATAGGTTTACTATTCCATATACACAATATTAGTGGCTTATACATACAGTGGGGCAAAAAAGTATTTAGTCAGCCACCAATTGTGCAAGTTCTCCCACTTAACGCCTGTAACTGTCATCATAGGTATACTTCAACTATGAGAGACAAAATGTGGAAACAAATCCAGACAATCACATTGTCTGATTTTTGAAAGAATTTATTTGCAAATTATGGTGGGAAATAAGTATTTGGTCACCTACAAACAAGCAAGATTTCTGGCTCTCACAGACCTGTATCTTCTTCTTTAACTGCTTCAGATCCGGGCCATTGCCAAATGACGGCAACAGCGCGGATCTAAATTGCCGGGACTACGTCCATTGACGTCGTCCCGTGCACGAGCGGCCTGCGCGCCCCCTGCAAGGCGCGCGCGGCGCGCTCGGTGATCAGCGAGTCTATGAGACTCGCCTGATCACAGATCAGAGTAAGGGGTTGGTCCCAACCCCTTACCACATGATCAGCTGTCAGCCAATGACAGCTGATCATGTGATGTAAACAGAGCCGGTAATCGGCTATTTTCCTCCTCGCGCTGACAGCGTGAGGAGGAAAAAAAAAACCCGATCACCGGCGGCCGTGATCGGGACATCAGTCCCGATCACGGCGATCTTGTAACACAGCAGTGCTGCCTACCAGTGCCCACCAGATTAACCCATCAGTGCCCACAGTGCCATCAATCAGCGCCACCCATCAGTGCCCACAGTGCCATCCATCAGTGCCCACAGTGCCACCCATCAGTGCCACCCATCCGCACCCACATCAGTGCCACCCATCAGCACCCACATCAGTGCAACCTATCAGTGCCCATCAGTGTCACCTACCAGTGCCCATAAGTGCCCATCAGTGCCGCCCATCAGTGCCCATCAGTGCCCCCCATCAGTGCCGCCCATCAGTGCCCCCCATCAGTGCCACCTATCTGTGCCACCTATCTGTGCCACCTATCTGTGCCACCTATCCGTGCCACCTATCCGTGCCGCCCATCCGTGGCCATCAGTGCCGCCTTATCTGTGCCCATCAGTACCGCCTTATCTGTCCCCATCAGTGCCGCCTTAATTGTGCCTATCAGTGCCGCCTTAATTGTGCCTATCAGTGCCGCCTTAACTGTGCCTATCAGTGCCGCCTTAACTGTGCCTATCAGTGCCGCCTTATCTGTGCCTATCCGTGCCCATCAGTGCAGCCTATCAGTGCCCACCAGTGCCACCTCATCAGCGCATATCAATGAAGGAGAAAAATGACCTGTTTGCAAAATTTTATAACAAACTATTAAACATGATTTTTTTTTTTTCAAAATTTTCCATCTTTTTTTGTTTGTTTAGCAAAAAATAAAAACCCCAGCTGTGATTAAATACCACCAAAAGAAAGCTCTATTTGTGGGGAAAAAATGATAAAAATTTCATTTGGGTACAGTGTTGTATGACCGCGCAATTGTCATTCAAAGTGCGACAGCGCTGAAAGCTCAAAATTGGTCTGGGCAGGAGGGGGGTTTAAGTGCCCAGTAAGCAAGTGGTTAAGAGGCTCCTCTGTCCTCCACTCAATACCTGTATTAATGGCACCTGTTTGAACTTGTTATCAGTATAAAAGACACCTGTCCACAGCCTCAGTCACACTCCAAACTCCACTATGGTGAAGACCAAAGAGCTGTCGAAGGACACCAGAAACAAAATTGTAGACCTGCACCAGGCTGGGAAGACTGAATCTGCAATAGGCAAGCAGCTTGGTGTGAAGAAATCAACTGTGGGAGCAATAATTAGAAAATGGAAGACATACAAGACCACTGATAATCTCCCTCGATCTGGGGTTCCACGCAAGATCTCACTCCATGGGGTCAAAATGATCACAGGAACGGTGAGCAAAAATCCCAGAACCACACGGGGGG
Source organism: Lithobates septentrionalis (assembly GCA_037952835.1). NCBI lineage: Eukaryota > Metazoa > Chordata > Amphibia > Anura > Ranidae > Lithobates > Lithobates septentrionalis. The sequence goes on from JBBDGP010000319.1 coordinate 9,663,570, forward strand.
GACCTAGTGAATGATCTGCAGAGAGCCGGGACCAACGTAACAAAGGCTACCATCAGTAACACACTACGCCGCCAGGGACTCAGATCCTGCAGTGGCAGACGTATCCCCCTGCTTAAGCCAGTACATGTCCGGGCCCATCTGAGGTTTGCTAGAGAGCATTTGGATGATCCAGAAGAGGATTGGGAGAATGTCATATGGTCAGATGAAACCAAAGTAGAACTGTTTGGTAGAAACACAACTCGTCGTGTTTGGAGGAGAGAGAATGCTGAGTTGCAACCAAAAAACACCATACCTACTGTGAAGCATGGGGGTGGCAACATCATGCTTTGGGGCTGTTTCTCTGCAAAGGGAATAGGACGACTGATCCGTGTACATGAAAAAATGAATGGGGCCATGTATTGTGAGATTTTGAGTGCAAACCTCCTCCCATCAGCAAGGCCATTGAAGATGAAACGTGGCTGGGTCTTTCAGCATGACAATGATCCCAAACACACCGCCCGGGCAACGAAGGAGCGGCTTCGTAAGAAGCATTTCAAGGTCCTGAAGTGGCCTAGCCAGTCTCCAGATCTCAACCCCATAGAAAACCTTTGGAGGGAGTTAAAAGTCCGTGTTGCCCAGCGACAGCCCCAAAACATCACTGCTCTAGAGGGGATCTGCATGGAGGAATGGGCCAACATACCAGCAACAGTGTGTGACAAACTTGTAAAGACTTACAGAAAACATTTGACCTCTTTCATTGCCAACAAAGGATATATAACAAAGTATTGAGATGAACTTTTGATATTGACCAAATACTTATTTTCCACCATAATTTGCAAATAAATTCTTTCAAAAATCAGACAATGTGATTGTCTGGATTTGTTTCCACATTTTGTCTCTCATAGTTGAGGTATACCTATGATGACAATTACAGGCCTCTCTCATCTTTTTAAGTGGGAGAACTTGCACAATTGGTGGCTGACTAAATACTTTTTTGCCCCACTGTATGTACTTATACTTTTCAATGACACATATGTATAGTTTCTTAGCGATACAAACATTTTTATGACATGCATATAGAGTTTTTTAAAGGTTGGATATACAGCTTTTAGTACACTGTGATTATTATGTGCTCACAGTTTTTTAATGATCAGATTTATATAATTTTAAATCATCTTGTTGCTCAGCCCTAATGAAGGGGGAGCCTTGTACCCCCAAAAAGAATTGGGCTTTGTCTTCTGTCCTTTTACTAAGATTAATACACTTTTACTGGACATGTACTAAAAGGTGATATTCTCATACTTTTACATTTTGCTTCATTTAAAATGGGTGTGGTTTTACAAGCAGAATATTGTTAACCTAATGCCATATCTTAATTTAACATATATATATAAAATAGCTGTATTTATAGGGGTAAACAAACACAAAAGTAAACAAAGACAATGAAACACTGGTAGTAACAGTGAGCATGTAAACACTGATCCCAAGGTGGTTTACACTTGTGCAGGTGGTTGTAAATATCACCTGTTTCTGCACCCTCAACCACCCACAGCCAAACCACACTACACTTTTGCAGAGCAGGGCTGTCATTCATTCTTAAAGTGGTTGTAAACCCCTTTTTAGAACTTGTACCTATAGGTAAGCCTAGAATAAGTGCAGCGCTACAAATGCGTATATACCCAAGGTATAAACTGAGTAATAAGTGAACGTGCACAACAGCAATTGTGCTGTAATGTTTTTAGAAAAAAGTGTGCACTGATCGATAAATCCAGTGCTACTAATGGTAGCCTTAATCCAACACCTGAGGGTTAAGTGACTCCATATAAGCAAAGTGAAAAAAAAGTTATACCCCAGTTGAAGTCCCATAGGATGAAACGCGTGGGGTTCCTGCCTGCTAAGCTCTGCACACTGTGCCTGTTTTACTAATCTTTTATGATCACTTTTTAAATGTACACATCTTGAATGATGTTTGTACTTTTTACACATCATTAAATCCATACGTTGTTTGATCTACGCCATGTGGAATCCTTCCTTTTTTCTTTTATGATCACCTTTTACCCACTGCTGGAGGAAATCCTTAAAGATATTACACAGATCAGGAGATTGTGGTCGCCTTCCTGGTTCCGGTTTTGCCCGTTCATTCCATTGCTGAGAGTACCTTTTCAACCATTGGAGATCGTGGCCTGAGATCTGAGATCCGGGTTTCCATACATGCCTGATTGACCCACCGCCGCTGGTGTGTGTGTCCACACCTTATGGTAAGAGTAACAACCCCTTCCTTGGGTGGTGGAAGCACAATCCTGGGTGTTTTAAGAAATATTGGAACATTACCACCTATGTTTTTGAGATTTATTCGATACTCATGTCATCATGGCCCATTCCTGAGGAGTACATCATGACACTCATCATTGATGAACTTTATATTGTGTTAATATGTATTAAGGTTGATTTAATTATTCACTGATATAACACTTAATTTTGGTAAATTGTTTATTCATATATATTTTTTTTACTTTATTTTCACTTTGCTTATATGGAGTCACTTGACCCTCAGGTGTTTTTGTATTAAGGTTACCATTAGTAGCACTGGATTTATCGATTAGTGCACTCATTTTTCTAAAGACATTACAGCACAATTGCTGTTGTGCACGTTCACTTATTACTCAGTTTACACCTTGGGTATATACGCATTTGTAGCGCTGCACTTTTTTTTATCACATTTCCATTTACAATTAGTCTTATTGTAGGTGCGTGCAGCTTATATATTATTTTCACTAGTAGTGCAGTAATTTTTTTTTTTATAACTAAGCCTAGAATAAGGCTTAGTTATAGGTACGGTAAATATCTCCTAAACATGTGCCGTTTAGGAGATATTTACCTTGTACTGCGCCAATGATATCATCGGCGCATGCGCTGTGAATAAATGGGCGTTTCTTCCCGAGCGAGTGCTGTGACTTGTGGCTCCGGCACGCATGCATGGGATTGATGTCACGTGGTCCCCGGCCAGTCACAGAGCTGGAGTCCGCGGCCCCGGAAGGAAAAGGGGCAAAGATGGATGCGGCCTCCAGCGGGGACAGTGCAGCCTTCATTTGCAGGTAAGTGCCACATAATGAGCTAGTATGCGATGCATACTAGCCCATTATGCTTTTACTTTGCAGGGAACAAAAGAGGAAGTAAAACCCATCATTTTAAGCACAATGAAATTTCCTTCCAGGTCCATTTAAAAAAAAAAGTACAGGAATCTTTTTCAAATGAATGGGCTGCCAAGCCCCTACAAACGTGGTTCGCAGAGATGCATAAATTTGAACCTAGCCTAAAGGAGGACTGCAGACAATAATTACATAAACAATCTTGAGCAGAGCCCTCTGATTACTCCTGTATGAATTGTATTGTAACTGTACTGTCTGCTCTCATGTTGTAAAGCGCTGCGCAAACTGTTGGCACTATATAAATGCTGTATAATAATAATAATAATCTTTCTGCACAGTAAAGAAAATCAGGTGAAAAATCACTACATGCATAAAAATTAGGTAATGAAGTTGTCTTGTGCAACATAATATGCCCAATAAGTACACAGTGGCAGTGGTGTACTTACCTAGCATAGTTGACACCAGGATCAAATATACTGCTTGGGCAGTATAGTGGCAGGCTAGGGCTGTATCGTGACAGGTTAGGGCTGTATAGTGGCAGGCTAATGCTGAAGAGTGGAAGGTTAGGGCTGTATAGTGGCAGGCTAAGGCTATAGAGTGGCAGGTTAGGGCTGTATAGTGGCAGGCTAAGGCTGTATAGTGGCAGGCTAAGGCTGTATAGTGGCAGGCTAAAGCTGTAGAGTGGCAGGTTAGGGCTGTATAGTGGCAGTTTACAGCATTATAGTGGCAGGCTAGGGCTGTATAGTGGCAGGTTAGGGCATTATAGTGGCGGGCTAGGGAAGTAAAGTGATAGGTTAGGGTAGTATAGTGTCAGGCGGGTGGAGTACAATGTCAAGTTAAGGTAGTATAGTGTTAGGCTAGGACAATATAGTGTCAGATTAGGACTGTATAATGTCAGGCTAGGGCAGGGCTAGGGCTAGGGCAGTATAGTGTCAGGCTAAGGCAGTATAATAACAGACTAGGGCAGTATAGTAAAATGAGTGTGGCCTCTGTAGTGAGTTACTAAAGGTAAGGATTATTAAAGACTTCATGATCCAGGAATCTAGAAAAAACAGAAATGGGAGCCTAGTCCCCAACCAGGCTGCCACAAGGACATAGGGGCAATTGGACTATCGCGGTACAGTAAAGCAATACAATTTTGAATATATAACAAATTTATATTGCTTCACTGTACCACCATAGTCCAATTGCCCCATGTCCTTGTGGCAGCTTGGTTGGGGACTAGGCTCCCATTCCTGTTATTTCTAGGGCAGTATAGTGACATGCTGACTTTTTTTTTAGACTTCTGTCGAAACTGCAGGTATATATAAGCATCCTGAAAAACTAGATTATCAGATCGCACCATAGAGCTTACCTCCGCACACACTTGCTCTCACGTCTTCTCTGCTCAGCTCACATATGACACATGGTCACTCACCACCATAATAAGACGGGGTGGGCATGATCTCTGAAGCTGGCCACATTCACTTCCCACCCACTTATACTGCAGGAGAAAGCAAGAAGGAGGCAGGCTCCACCTCAGGGATATTCCTGCAGTCCTCCATGAGAGTGCCTGAAGCTGCTGGGGGAGGAGGTAGGGGATGAAGAGTTGTTCCGAATGTGCATGGCATCCCACCCAGCAGAATGTGTGGCTCTGATTTCCGGGATGCAGCACCGGACAAGGATATGTCGGGACAGCTTATTAAAACCCGTAACTGTCCTGGAAAATCCAGGACAGTTGGCAACTATGCAAACAGCAACTGCATCTGACCAGTTGCAGCTGATGTTTGGCCAACATGGGCTCCTTTCATTTTTCCATCAAGGGATGTCAGGCAGGACGAGGCCCATAGGGCACTTACTCCTGTCCAAAGCCAACCCCCAACAAGTTTCATGCACAGCAAGGCTTAATAATGTGGGGTCACCCTTAATTAAGCCCTGCTGCGTTTGAAACATTACAGCACAAAATAATCACTTTCAGTGCTAAGAGGTCCTCCACAGTTGGATAGGACTATGCAACAAATCCAAATGCTTGATGGATGCAAGGGGTATCCAAAATAACTACAAAAACAGGAAGGTACAAGCACCTAGTTAAATACCAAAAATGTATTTGAGCGAACAAAAGATAAAAAACAAATACTCACAAAAGTGCAACTATTAAAAGCCCATAGGCCACAAGATGCCATGCAGTATAGGATATGTATGCTCCAATTACATCCTGCTTTTGTACCAAGCTGATGCGTTTCGGGGGCGCACCCCCTTCGTCAGAGCTGCACTGCATTTGAAAAATTCTGGGGTCATGGCTTTGGGTGAAAGTGAGTGGTGTGCTGTCATTGCAATAAACCTTGACGTGAGTTGAACGTCCATGGCTGAGTGATTGACTTTCTGCAGTGATTGGAGCTAGCAAGAGCATCTCATGTCATCTAATGTAGCTGCTAATAGTCATGCCACACCAGCGATTTGTAGCTGCATAAATGAGCACTCCTCATACTGCTTTTAACATGTATTCATACACATGATGTTTGTAGATGGATGTGCAATTTTTAAAATTTTTGTGTTTATATTTTAACTTTTTTAACCTATATAAATAAATGAATATTATATTGAATTTTGGTGTACTGGTTGCCCATTTTCCCAGGAGGATTTCCTTTTTCTCTTCATAAATGAGCACTGTAGCCACTGACAGCAGTAGCTCTGTTGCCAGCTACAAATTGCCAAAGAAAATGAGCACAGTGATTTGTAACTGCTTCAAATCTCTTCCACAAAGTTGCTTGTGTAATATGGCCCTTACTGTCACAGTGACAATGTAACACCAGGCAGGAAGTGAGGTAACATCGGGCAGGAAGTGAGGTAACATCAGGCAGGAAGTGAGGTAAAATCAGCAACAGGAATACAGACAGCAATAAAAGTTGAATGGAGTGCTAGCTTTCTAATACTATACTCAAATAAGCAATTTTATTCATGTCTATATTACTGTTAGTCTGATGAAACCATTGTTTAAATGAGTGTAAATCTTACCCTGGTCTCAGGACTAGTAAAATTCCAACAGGTCCACAACAAAATGTGCCAACTCCACACACTGTTGATGTACGCCACGGTGATCAAGCTGATTAACTCCTCACAGGGTGAAACACGTTAGAGGGGGTTCTCCCACGAGTGAAGCTGAAGCCATTTGATTGATTTTTATTACTGTAGTGTATATCAACAGTGTATGGAGCGGCACCATTTTGTTGTGGACTCAACATTTGGCCTGACAAGCATTTACTAACAAGATATGCACCTGGCAGCAGGAACTTGAACCGGCTGGTGGGACATATTTGTGATATTTGAGCGGTAATCTTTTTTTAGGGTAGAAACACCTGACAGGGGTTCAAATCTTTCCGCACTCTGTACAATTCTGACTCATTCTAGACATACACAAAAGAAAAAAAGATCAAGTTTCTAATACAGCAAAACCTTGGATTGCAAGCATAATTCGTTCTGGAAACATGCTTGTAATCCAAAGCACTTGTATATCAAAGTGAATTTCCCCATAGTAGTAATGTAAACTCAGACGATTCCTTCCACAACCATTTATTCATAAGTCCTTCAGTTTATAGTCCATATAAAAAGATTATAGCAATGTGATGAGGTTGTGTAACCATAAAATGTCCATCCACAAATGGAAGCCTCCACAAGCGGATTAGAAGCAAAATCCAGCAGGAGCTACAGAGTATAAAAGAGAAGAGAGGTGCCTCTAAGTGTAGTAATATGGTTACATTTAATGAAGGTACAAAAATAAGAAACTCACATGGTTGGTGATTAAAACAGGCACATCTAAGTATGCAGGTATCCGGGGTAAAGCTGTCCACATAGACCATCCCCCACACCGCCGGCTCTCATCACTGTCAGTCTGCAATTGTGACCAGGAAGACTACCCTGCAGTAGAGCGATCAGAAAGTGAGGCTTGATCTGAACAGCTTTACCCCGGATTCCTGCATACTTAGATGTGCCTCTTTTAATCATCAACCGTGTGAGTTGCTAAATGTACCTTCATTAAATGTAAGCATATTGCTACACTTATGCCGCGTACACACGAGCGGACATTACGGCGGACTTTGCCCGGCGGACTTTTCGACGTACTTTCCGACGGACTTTGTGAATGAACGGACTTGCCTACACACAATCCACCAAAGTCCGTCGAATTCGTACGTGATGACGTACGACCGGACTAAAACAAGGAAGTTCATAGCCAGTAGCCAATAGCTGCCCTAGCGTGGCTTTTTGTCCGTCGAACTAGCATACAGACGGCGGACTTTTCGACCGGACTCTATTTCAACGGATAAATTTAAAACAAGTTTCAAATCTAATTCCGTCGAACTTTTGAGAAAACAAAGTCCGCTGGAGCCCACACACATCGAATTGTCCGACGAAATCCAGTCCGCCGGGCAAAGTCCGCCGTAATGTCCGCTCGTGTGTACGCGGCATTAGAAGTGCCTCTCTTCTCTTTTATACCCAGTTGTGACATGACGCTACTTGTATATCAAGACATTGCTTGTATATCAAGTCAAAATTTATTTAAAATTTTTGCTTGACTTGCAAAACGCTCTCAAACCAAGCTATTCTCAAACCAAGGCTTTACTGTACTTGTAAACAGTATGTGGACAACCTGCACTACAAATTGTTATGCTTTTATTTCAGTTGGATTATTGGACTCAGCACACAATCCTAACCTGTTAATTATTCACTGTAATCAGATTTAACTTGAAGAGCTCTTTAGTAATAGCTCTTATGCGATATCTCCACCTAACCAGTTTGTATATTAACTCAATACAATGTTCCCTTCAAATTTCTTTGAATTGTAAATTCAAACCCTGATAATGTAAGCCAAAGCAAAGGAGTAATGGCATTTTATGTTGCAAGATCTATAATGCAGTGATAATCTTCTAACTGTATAATTGTTGGTTCTTTCTTCACAGGAATTGCTTAACTATTCTGTAACCTGTGCTAACTGATAACGTCTTTAGACCTAAATGTGACCAAACAAAGATGGTCGAACAATGTCAATTTTGGCCATTCAATACTTTTCCAATCAAAATTCATTTCTTTGGAGATTGGTGGTACCAATGGATCTCTCTCTCTCCCCCCCTCCCCTTTTTTTCTCTCTTCCCTTCTTTTCCCTCTTTCTTTTCTTCCCTGTTTTGTCTCCTTACTTTTTTCTTCTCTGTTTATTGTTATACATTATCGATGTCTACCATGTAAAATGTGCCGCGGGATACAGAGACTCCTCAGTATCTGGTATTCCCGATCACCTTTCATACACATATATGCATCCTATACATGCAATGGCTTATTGCTGTGTTGACCATCTATGTACAGGTTTCTTTTTCGACATGTCTATACTGAGCTGTCTATATTAACCATGTGTAACCTTAAAATAAAGTAATGAAAGAAAAAAAAACTTACTTACAAATACTTGTTTTCTATCCTGTTATGGGCACCAAAGAATGCCTAGGGAACCCAGATGTCAGGTATGTTTGGTAAGAGACAAAAAAGTGGGGGCTGGTTTTCTGCAGTCAGGTGTGACACCTGAGTCTTATGCCGCGTACACACGGTCGGACTTTTCGTCTACAAAAGTCCGACGGACGCCGACGGACTAAAGCTGGCTGACAATCCGATCGTGTGTGGGCTTCCCCGGACTTTCAGCGGACTTTTCCAGCCGCAAATCTGACGGACTTTAGACTTGAAACATGCAAATCTTTACGTCGTAACTACGCCGGACCCAGAAATCCGCTCGTCTGTGTGCTAGTCCGACGGGCAAAAACCCACGCTAGGGTAGCTATTGGCTACTGGCTATCAACTTCCTTATTTTAGTCCGGTGTACGTCATCACGTACGAATCTGTCGGACTTTTGTGTGATCGTATGTAGGCAAGTCCGTTCGTAAGAAAGTCTGCCGCAAGTCCGCCAAAAGTCCGCCAAAAGTCCGACAAAAGTCTGACAAAAGTCAGTCGAAAGTCTGTCGGACAGGCTGTCGGACTTTTGTAGCCGAAAAGTCCGACCGTGTGTACGCGGCATTAGAGGCTGATCCTTTGCCAATGTGGGGTTGGTCAATGTACACAAAGTGTTAAGCCTAGTACATACGGCAGAATTTCGGGTAACATCGGCCGGTTCAATAAAAAATGCCCGACATTTGGCCTATGTTTATGGCAGCTAGAAGTCTGTTGGACAACCATGCCTCGGGTTGTGTACTAGGTTTTAGCCTTGCACAAGACAGCAGAAAATCTTGCTAATCAACTCGTTTTGCAGAGTTCATGTACTATGATCTTCTGATCTTTGCCCTTCAATGAAATGTACAGCCTTACTTAAGATAACAGTGTCTTAGGATGTTGAAGTACAGTGACCATAACCATAATAGCAGCTTTCTTCATTAGACTTAAAACATAGGACTGAATCTGTGGCCAAATTATGGACATTCAAGTATTTACAAATTCTTAACAAAGTTAACTTTAAAACAAAACCCCACTGACATCTGTAACTGCAGGCACTGCTAATTATTCCTCATAGTTCACAGCAGAAGCACTAAATTCATCCAGAGAACTTGTATGAAAGCTCATTTACTGTTTATAAATGATATGTAAATACTTGAATGTTCATAGTTTGGCCACATTTACTTTAGCCTAGGTTCACGCTGGGAAAACACATGTGATTTGGACAGGAATCGCACCGCATTCATGTTCAAATCACATGCGATTCTTTGCAGTGCGATTTGAGCCCATTTATTTTGTATGGCTCAAATTGCACCGTAACCGCACCAAAAACTTGCATGCACCCTTTTTTTGCCGCACTGCAATCAGATCACATGGATGGTCACACCTATGCGATCCGATTCTGCCAATATGTTTTTGAGGTGTCGTTTAGAGTTAATATCGACACCCGCAGCGGTTGGCATGAACCAAGTGTGACTGTGATGCGGTGTGGGAAACGCACAGAAATCGCTGTGAATTCTGCACCGTATCAGCTTGAACCTAGGCTAAAAGTTATTTTCCACTCCTGCAACCAAATTAGGATAACACTTATTTTACATTTGTTACATGTCCCTATTTTTAGTATCTCACAAAAGTGAGTACACCCCTCACATTTTTGTAAATATTTTATTATATCTTTTCATGTGACCACACTGAAAAAATGACATTTGGCTACAATGTAAAGCAGTGAGTGTACAGCTTGTATAACAGTGTAAATTTGCTGTCCCCTCAAAATAACTTGACACACAGCCATTAATGTCTAAACACCTGGCAACAAAAGTGAGTACACCCCTAAGTGAAAATGTCCAAATTGGGATCACTAAGCCATTTTCCCTCCTCAGTGTCATGTGACTCGTTAGTGTTACAAGGTCTCAGGTGTGAATGGGGATCAGGTGTGTTAAATTTGGTGTTATCACTCTCACTCTCTCATACTGGTCACTGGAAGTTCAACATGGCACCTCATGGCAAAGAACTCTCTGAGGATATGAAAAAAACAATTTTTGCTCTACATAAAGATGGCCTAGGCTATAGGAAGACTGACAAGACCCTGATACTGAGCTGCAGCATGGTGACCAAGGCCATACAGCGGTTTAACAGGACAGGTTCCACTCAGAACAGGCCTCGCCATGGTCGACCAAAGAAGTTGAGTGCACATGCTCAGCATCATATACAGAGGTTGTCTTTGGGAAATAGACGTATGAGTGCTGCCAGCATTGCTTCAGAGCATCCGCCACACACTGCATCAAATTGGTCTGCATGGCTGTCGTCCAAGAAGGAAGCCTCTTCTAAAGATGATGCACAAGAAAGCCCGCAAAGAGTTTGCTGAAGACAAGCAGACCAAGAACATGTATTACTGGAACCATGTCCTGTGGTCTGATGAGACCAAGGTAAACTTATTTGGTTCAGATGGTGTCAAACGTGTGTGGCAGCAACCAAGTGAGGAGTACAAAGGCAAGTGTGTCTTGCCTATAGTCAGGGCCAGCCCTACCATGTGTCCCGGTGGGTCCAGGCGGCACTTTAAGAGGGGCGGCAACAGGAGCGTAATGCCCGAGGACCTGAGGCTCCCTCCTTCTAGCTTGCAGTGTCACCCTTGTACTGCATCACCGCTGTCACCCACTGTCCTGGTGAATGCCTGGCTGGCCAAGACCCGCTTTAAGTTGTTCACCCGCGGCCCCTGGCTCCCTGCCCAAACTGGTTCCTAGCCATGGCCCACCTGGCGTCTAGCAACCAGTGATGTTATGAGGAGAAGGAGAGAGGGGCCCCAGAGTTAACTTCCTCCTCCTCCACTAGCTCCACCCACCTCTTCCCCGTATGTTCCCTGGAGGCATGCAGCTGAAACATCATGAGATACTGACTACAGTGCACAGGGGGAGAGAGAGCGGGAACAAAACCTTTAATGAGTTTAGGTTAAAAAAGGCAAATCAAAGCACTTACAAACAGATGACAGATCAGGCTTAAGATCATCAGTCAGGTCTCCCCAGGAGCCAGCGTTCTGTGCTGGACTGTCAGCACTTCACAGCAGCTCAGTGTGTGTGTATCAGCCTGCCTGGAGCCACTAGCAAGCCTCTCAGTGCAGACTGCAGAGAGGATGGTTGGCAGATGAGTATGTTGGCAGAAGAGGAGAGGACAGATGAGACACCCTCGGAGGGATGGGAGATGGACACATCGTTGGATATCATGGCACTGATGGCAGGGTCCATGCTGGAACTTGTAGTCCTTCACTTTTGGGGGATGTGACCCTTCCAAAAGTGAAGGACTACAAGTCCCAGCATGAACCCCTGATATCTAAGGATGTGACCCCCCCCCCCCAACTACTGAACTACAGGTCCCAGCATGAACCTATGACATCTATGGGGTCACACCCTTAGATGTCAGGGTTTCATGCTGGGACTTATAGTCCTTCACTTTTTTTGGGGTCACATCCCCCAAAAGAGAAGAACTACAGATACCAGCATGAACCCCTCAGAGCTGTAGGTGTGACACTCCTTGGCCCCTGCGTGGGAGGAGTCACATCGGCAGCCAGCGGCAGGAGGGGCGTTCAACTTCCTGGGACAGGGAGGGGGGAGGGACGAGCGCCGGCAGATTACATACAGGAGAATCTCCTGTTTACTCAGTGGCCTCTTTAATACAAAATACACCTCCTATGATAGACAGAACAGTCGTCCAATGGCAGCCCAGGAAATGAGACTTCCTATTACAGAGGCCGCCAAGTAAACCGGAGATTCTCCTGTATGTAATCTGTCAGCACTTGTCCCTCCCACTCCCTGTCCCCTCCGAGGCACCGATAAATACGGGTATGTATCTTTTGTGGCCCCCGCAGCGCTCTGGGATTTGATGGGGGCCACAAAAGATATATATATCCAAATTATCAGTGGGGCCGTTTGAAACCGGAACATGGGCCGCAATTGGCCCATGGGCCGGACTTTGAACAAGCCTGACCTAGGTAAATGTATCTCTTGAAAAAAAAAATGCTGAACTCTTTTAATTAGATCATTTCCAGGATCAGATTAAAGTTTGCCATATTGTGTGGCAGTTATCCTATGTTCATGACAATATTTATGGTACCGTATATACTCGAGTATAAGTCGTTCCGAGTATAAGTCGAGGCCCTAATTTACCACAAAAAAATGGGAAAAACTTAGTGACCCGAGTATAAGACGAGGGTGAGAAATGCACAGCTACTGTAAGTGGAAAAGAGGGTCAACAATGCCCATTTGCAGCCTCACTGTGCCCATTTGCAGCCATAGGTCCCCCGAACTTCAAACTCGGTAGTTAAGGGTTCCTAGATGCCCCCTAGCTGCAGCCAAAATTTGGGGTCTCTGAACCCAAAGGGTCCCGAAATGACATTGCTGCAGATGGACACAGTTGACCGACTTTGGGGCCCCGTATCTTGGGGCCACTTAGTGTTAGGAACCCCAAATTTGGTGTGCAAACCCAGTGGGACTAGCAGCAAGTGTCCCGGAGATACAGGGCCCCAAAAATCGGTTCAGAAAATGTCAAGCACTTTTCTGCAGCAGAGAATGACATTTTCCGAACCGATTTTGGGGCCCTGTATCTCGGGGCCACTTAGTTCTAGGAGCCCCAGCTTTGGATATGTTGTGGTACCAGTTCTGATTTGGGGTTCCTAGCACAAAGTGGCCCTGAGATACGGGGCCCCAAATTCGGTTCGGAAAATGAAATTTTTTGCTGCAGAAAAGTGCTTGACTCGAGTATAAGTCGAAGGGGGCACTTTCAGCACAAAAAAATGTGCTGAAAAACTCGACTTATACTCGAGTATATATGGTACTTGTCCTGGAGAGTGTCCTGTCAAGACATTAGAAGAAATGTCTCTACACTCTTAACAGTTGTCACTGAAACAGGTGTCCCAGTTGGAAAATGTACTCTCTCCTCCTGTTTAACCACTACTAAGGGTAGATTCGCCCTGCATGCAGTACTTTTTTTTTTTTTAAGCGTAGCGCAGTGTAAGGCAATCCACTGCCTTGCACTGCGCAGTGGCCAATTGAACTTTATGAGATGTCTGTGTGACATCTCAATTAAATTTGTTTAACAAAAAAAAGGATACAGTGCAATGTGTTGAGATTGATGCATGAGCACTGCGCTGATCCAGCCGGACTAAACCACACACCAGCCGCTGCGTTGTAACGCAACGGCTGGTGTGAACATACCCTAAATGTTATTTACCTTAAAGCATTCTCTGCAATTGGGTAATAACTGACCCACTACTTACACCCCCCCACCCCTTCGTGCCTAAACACTTACTTGGCTTCTGTCACCTCTCCAGCACTGTCTCTGGCTCCAGTGTCACTCCCTTCCTGCCTTTACAGAAGAAACTGAGTGCAGCGAGGGGGAATAGTAGGCTCCTGCTGCCATCAGTCAAGCTCCTGTGAGGAGAGAGCGAGGGCATGTATGGACACACACAATTCTGCGCGGGATCCAATGGGAGCTCGCACACATGGGTGCCTCCTTAGCACCTGGATTGTTAGAGGAGGCACCCAAAGGAGGGAGGAGCCCGCAGTGCTGACGGGATTGCCAGAAAAAGAGGAAAACAATGTTGCACAGAGCAGGTAAGGGTTTCCTTTTTTTGTTTTTGTTTTTCAATTTTAGACTTTAGCGTCCCTTTAGGGTATATTTTTGTGGATGCAAAATTGGGTTAGCACCTACTTTGTATTTGTTATTGTTACATGTTCTCATTCACATAGAATAACTTCGTTATTCTAGGCAAAAATTTTATATTTAGTTTTGGATAGAGTGACGAGGGATTACACCTGTCAGTTTTTATTGCTGCCTGTGCTCCCGTTAAAGAGATTCACCTTCTGTATTTGTCCTGTTTACCATTATGCAGGGATTTCCACTCTCTTCCTGTTTGCAGGAAGTGAAGGGAAATCTCTCCAATGGGACAGAGATGGCAAAAAATGAACTGACACTCTGACAGGGGTTATGATCCTCCCTTACGCTATCCAAAATGAAAAAAAAAGGTTTTGTTTATAGTTCTACTTTTAATCAAAATTTCAGACAGTATTTTGCGCCTGCATACTCCCCGAGCTGCGTGGGGGCAGCCTATGGAAGAGGATGTAGATCGAGTGGTGGCATGCAGTCCATATTCTCATTGCATACATTCCTGGAATGAGCTCTAATGCCGCGTACACATGAGTGGATTTTCCGTTGGAAAAAACTTGGATGTTTTTTCTGACGGAATTCCGCTCAAGCTTGCCTTGCATACACACGGTCAAACAAAATTTCTCTGAACTTTTGACCGCCAAGAACGCGGTGACGTACAACACTACGACGAGCCAAGAAAATGAAGTTCAATGCTTCCGAGCATGCGTTGAATTGTTTCCGAGCATGCGTAGGAATTTTGCGCATCTGTATTTGTACAGACGATCGCATTTTAGGATAGGAACTTTTTCTGACCGAAAAATTGAGAACCTGCTCTCAATCTTTTGCTGGCGGGAATTCTACCAGCAAAAGGCAGATGGAGCATACACACGATCGCATTTTACGACCAAAAGCTCTCATCGTTCTTTTGCTGGCCGAATTTCCAATCGTGTGTACGCGGCACAAAAGTACCGGGTGCTGTAGCAACCACCAGCTGGATACTGGAACATACACTATATTACCAAAAGTATTGACACGCCTGCCTTTACACGCGCATGAACTTTAATGGCATCCCAGTCTTAGTCCGTAGGTTTCAATATTGAGTTGGCCCACCCTTTGCAGCTATAACAGCGTCAACTCTTCTGGGAAATCTGTCCACAAGGTTTAGGATTGTGTCTATGTGAATGTTTGACCATTCTTCCCAAAGTGCATTTGTGAGGTCAGGCACTGATGTTTGATGAGAAGGCCTGGCTCGCAGTCTCCGCTCCATCCCAGAGGTGTTCTATCAGGTTGAAGTCAGGACTCTGTGCAGGCCAGTCAAGTTCCTCCACCCCAAACTCGCTCATCCATGTCTTTATGGACCTTGCTTTATGCACTGGTGCACAGTCATGTTGGAACAGGGAGAGGGCATCCCCAAACTGTTCCCACAATGTTGGGACCATAAAATTGTCCAAAATGTCTTGATATGCTGATGTCTTGAGTGTTGCCTTCACTGGAACTAAGGGGCCAAGCCCAACCCCTAAGAGACAACCCTACACCATATGATTTGGACCAGTGCACAAAGCAAGGTCCGTAAAGACATGGATGAACAAGTTTGGGATGGAGAAACTTGACTGCCCTGCAGAGTCCTGACCTCAACCTGATATAACACCTTTGGGATGAATTAGAATGGAGACCGCAAGCTAGGCCCTCTCGAACACATCAGTGTCTGACCTCACAAATGCGCTTCTGGAAGAATGGTCAAATATTTCCATAGACACAATCCTAAACCTTGTGCACAGCCTTGCCAGAAGAGTTGAAGCTGTTATGCCGCGTACACACGGTCAGACTTTTCAGCTACAAAAGTCCGACAGCCCGTCCGACAGACTTTCGACAGACTTTCGGCGGACTTTCAACAGACTTTCTAACTACCGGACTTGCCTACACACGATCACACCAAAGTCTGACGGATTCGTACATGATGACGTACACTGGACTAAAATAAGGAAGTTGATAGCCAGTTGCCAATAGCTGCCCTAGCGTGGGTTTTTGTCCGTCGGACTAGCATACAGACGAGCGGATTTCTGGGTCTGGAAGAGTTACGACGTAAAGATTTGAAGCATGTTCCAAATCTAAGGTCTGTCAGATTTGCGACTGGAAAAGTCCGCTGGAGGTCCAGTGAAGCACATACACGTTCGGATTGTCCGCCGGATTTGGTCCGTCGGCGTCCGTCGGACAAGTCCGGTCGAAAAGTCCGACTGTGTGTACGCAGCATTATAGCTGCAAAGGGTGGGCCAACTTAATATTGAACCCTACGGACTAAGACTGGAATGCCATTAAAGTTCCTGTGCGTGTAAAGGCAAGCGTGCCAATACTTTTGATAATGTACTCTACACGATATAATGTAGATATTCATCAGCACACCAAGGATCTTCAATTATGTCCAAATGTTTTTTTTTCGAAGAAAGATCACATCACAAACAGTGTAGTGCACTTCAATAAAAAAAACATTTGGACGTAATTGACGATCCTTGGTGTGCTGGTGAATATCTACATTATACAGTGGCTGCATGGACACATGCTTTTTGATTCTCATTAGTGAGACCTCACCCAGTGGGTTCTCTGAGAAACTGCCTTAGGTCAGTTTTGACTATTATTATTATTATTATTATTATACAGGTTTTATATAGCGCCAACAGTTTGCGCAGCGCTTTACAACATGAGGGTAATGGGATCTCACTGGATGAATACTGTTTACATTGTTAAAAGAGCATGACTAAGGACCCTTTCAGACAGAGTGGAATCCATCCAAGCGAATCTGCCTGCTCAGTGGGTGATCTCTCCGCTGATCCCCGCTGAGCAGGCAGATGACAGAGCCCTCTATGGGGCAGTCAGATGGAAATGGACTGCATGTTCGTTTCCTTCCGATTGTCAGACGATCTGATCCGCTGGACGGATGGTGAACGTATCCCCATCTGTCTGTTTCTAGTGGACCGGATCGGATACCGCCGGGTGACAGCGGACATCTGCCGCCCCATAGAGAACAATGGGTGGTCTGATCGGTCTGCTGGTGTGAAAGGGGCCTAAAAGAAATTGTTTTTAAATGTATTTGACAACATTGACACTCCTTTTAGTAGTGTTGGTTGTTGTCAATTGCTCGGTAAGATAAAATTGGGGTACGTGTTGTTTATTTGTTGGATAATTACAGCTAATAATAAAGATTTTTGTACATAGTCATACCACTTGGACTTTAATTAGTACTCTTTGTTTTAGGAACTTTATTTCTAGGCATTTCCTTGGCTTATTTTTAGGTACTAGGTCCACACCTTTGATTTAAGGTGAGCCGGTGGACTTAAAATGCTTTGTTTCCTCATCTTTTGTCATTAAGGACATATTATGTTTACCTGCATGGATACAGCCATGTCAAAAACTGACAGGCATACAGGAATGGGTGCACTGCATGGATCGCACACGGTCTGCTTTCGGGGCTATGCAGAGGGGACTGGGGAGTTAAAGCTGAACTCTGGGAAACATGGTCCCTGGAGTCCCCACATTCCCCCCACATCCCCACACTGTGAGGGGGAGTGTGGGAAAAGGGGATTTTGTAGTGCCAAAAAACAATATGAATTACCACATTATATATTTAAAAAGATTTATCAAAGTTTTATTTGTTCAAAAAGTATTTTAAAACCACATGTATGAAATTATAAATTTAAATGACAAAATAACACATTGGACAATATACGACCAATTCTAGGTAAACAATGCGTATGACGTTAATGGATCAACGCTTTTTACCCGCAATAGAAGGGAGGGCTTCTTCAGGATCCAGTTTGCAATGTTGGCAAAATCTGATAACTTATAGGGTGATCAAAAAGACCATATCAGCAATTCAATATGCCTGACTTCGGGGGAATCCAATCAAAGCTATGTGTCCAAGTTTATATTCATGAATGTGAAAGACGAAGAACAATAAAGATTCGCTTGCATATGTGTGTCATCACTAATATAAAGATAATAGGACTCAAATGGATATAGAGCCTGTGTGAAGGGCTGAAGAAAAATTTGTCCAAAAATAATCAAAATATTACAAATTATAGAGCCCAAATCCACAAATTGGAAGCAGGGGGAGGAGCCATACGGGAGGGGGACCCCATATTCCAGATATGCACATATGATGAGATAGATGCCGCTGTGCTGGCGGGTCGCATTAGTGGCGTGGTAAAAAATTTAAAGTCAAGCAGCTTTTGACTGGGTGGATGGAGGGGGGGGGGGGGGGTTAAAAAAAAAAAAGATTATTGTATGGCCTGCTTTAGGCTTCCTGCACACTAGCTTAAAAATCGCTGCTTCTACGGGAGTTTAGCGTTGTGCCTGTAGAAGCCGCTCAATGTTATCCTACGTGTCCATGCACATTAGGACGATTACAGACATATGTTAAGCTTAACGTTTAGAGGAAGAACAAAAAAACCCTTCTGGTTTGCGTTTCTAATTGGAGCTTTCTGGCAGAAAAATCACAAAACTCTCCTTAACTTGCCTAAACGGTATACAAATTTTTTTTTTATTTTTTGCCAGGGGAACTGACGTTTTTTTTAGCCCAGTGTGCATGGAGCCTCAGTGTCCCAGTGACAATGCTGGCAAAGTTACATAGGGTAAATCTAGACAGGGACACAGACAGCAATAAAAACTTGAATAGGGTCCTAAGTGTTCCGTACTCTATCCAAAACTAAAAGAAAACGGTTTTGGCTAGAGGGGTTCTTTAACACTTTATATTACTTTGTTAATATTTTTATGGGTCCAGGAATGATTTAACAAACTGGATAACAACTTAAAATGCAACACTCTGTCCAGTTGCCACATTCAGATCTAAGGGCTAGGATGAAAAAAGCTGTATAGAGAAAATGCTAAGAAGAAAAAATAGTTACTTGCAGCCAGATCAATGTTACAGTGGAAATATTATAAGCCAAAAGGGGCTTGTATTGGTGTGGAATGCTTTCTGAGTCCCCGCCAGAAGGAATTCAGGTTGCCTTGGACAGAAATTAGTGCAATGTAATGTTACAAATAAATCACAGAATCTGAACACTCACAGTACATCAAATTAAGCTGCAACCAGCACGGCTAATGCATTATACAAGGCCTTTGTGTATAATAATTATTAAGGAGGAACTAAGCTGTGGTTTTCATACTTTCTGGAATGAACCAAATCAGAGCAATGTAAGCAAATTACAAATTCTTCTACTTGGAAGCAGTTTCTTTCCGTGAAATGTGCCCGGTCCTCTCTGTCACATTTAGACCTGCTTTGTGATTATATTTAGTTTATACGGATACAAGACGTGCAATATTGTGTAGCCTACAATGATCTGCGGTCCTGCATGAGCACAGTGGTCTGTGGGGGGCAAATCAATGAAATCTGTTTCTGGTTATATGAATGCATAGTACATAGGAAATGTTCATGTTGCCCCGGTCTGCTGCCATTCCAATGACAGAAGTTACCCATTCATGGCGATTAGCTGGGCACAAAAAAAAAAAAGTGTCCAGTAACACAACTCACTGTTCTGCCTGAGATAAAGTATTTCTGCATCCCATCAAACACGTTTGACATAGTGGACATTTACTTTTCCCAGTGTCCCCCACTAATGCAAATGATCATACATACAATGCAGATTTTCACTGCTGAATATCAATATTACAGACGTGTTTTTCATGGCTCATTCGCACGAGTGGCCAAGGCACAGTAAAAACAGGCCATTAAACCACAATTTTTCTACCCTCTGACCTCCCACCTAAAGAACGACATGCAGCTGCTTAGGGCTGTACACATACTATGGCAAAAATTAAAGCCCATGTTGTGTTCAGCAGCTGTACTGCCTGTGGAATGAGGCAAGGATGAATAGGGCCATACCACAACTTATCAGCAATTGCATTGTGGTTTGACCTTTTCAGAGTAAAAGTGAGTGCTGAGGAGGCAACAAGTGGTCCATCGCACAAGGAGGCCTACCGGTATAGGCTTGAAGTGATATTAAAAGATTTTTCTTTTTAAATATCAAACATGTCATACTTACCAGCTCTGTGCACAGAGCGGCCCCGATCCTCCTCTTCTCTGGCCTCCCGCTGGTGCTCCTGGCCCCTCCCTTCTGCCGAGTGCCCCCATAGCCAGCAGCTTGCTATGGGGGCACCCGAACAGGCTCACTCACGAGTCGCTGCTCTGTGTGTCCATTCATACACAGAGCACAGCTAAGCCTTGCCCCCGCTCTCTCTTCATTGGCTCACTGGCTGCTATTCACAGTAGCGGGAGACAATGGCTCCCGCTGCTGTCTCAGTCAATGAGGAGGAAGGGACCCGGGAGAGCTGCTGTTCTCTTGCACATTGCTAAATCGAGGTGGGGCTCAGGTAAGTAGTAATAGGGTGTGCGGGGGCTTCTGCACACAGAAGGTTTTTTACCTTACTGCATAGACTGCATCTTGAGCCGTTACAGCCACTTCTTGAAGGAAATGTCTTTAATACCCAATAAGTCACTGACCTTTTCAAGAGTGCCACCACTGAGGTCAGCAAGGTCTCTGTTTATGTTCTTCATGCTTGTTTATGCTGAATCATTCACTATGTATTAAAGGTAAATTAGGATGTCCCAGAACCAACACTTTTTAAAGTACAGAGATACATCTTTGTATAAAAAAACTGTAGGTTCCCCCAGCTCCCATTATCTATTATACCTGTATACTACCAGACTCTCCGTTGGACAGTGTTCACAGCTGCAACTACAAGTTCTAGGGAAATGAATGGGAGAGCCTTGCTGGGAAAGCTCAACTCATCTCCATAGAACCTGTAGTTGCACCTGCACAGTGGAGTACATGCACCTAGGAGAACATTAACATATTGTCCAGCACAGCAGAGAGCTGGGACTGAGCTGCATATGAGCTATCATTTTGGGTATAATAGATTTTTAAGGGGGACACACAGTCTTTGACAGGTCCTGTATTTTATTGTCACAAGTTTCCTTAATTATTCACTTTTTGTAGTATGCAAGACTGCCACCAGTGAAATGTTATACTTTATTAACAATATAATGCCAGCATAAGTGTGAAATGCTATAGCTATAGCAGCCAACCAGAATCCATCTTAAAGTAGTTTGCCACTGAAACCCAGCTGCATAAACAAAAAAAAAACCAAACAAAAAAAAAAAACACAATTCATATGGCGTTTCATTACAAAAGTATTTACTGTTTTTATGATCAAGATTAAAGTGGTTCTAATGGCAGAAGTATTTTTTTTTTACCTTCATGCATTCTCTGCATGAAGGTAAAAAACCTTCTGCATGCAGCTTTTCCCCAGCCCCTTATCCCTATCTGAGCCCCATCTCGATCCAGTGGTGTGCACAAGAGCTGAGGTTCTCCCTCCTTATTGGCTCAGACACAGCTCTCCCAACAGTGAAAAGGGAGCGAGGGTGGGGCCGAGCTACACTCTGTGTGTTAATGGACTCATAGAGCAGGGCTCAGTAGTGAGCACACACAAGTGCCCCCATAGCAAGCGTCTTGTTATGGGGGGCAATCGACAGGGAAGGGGGTTGGGCGGTGGAGCCCGGAGTCCCAGCAGGGGACCTAAGAAATGGAGGATCGGGGCTGTTCTGTGCAAAACCATAGCACAGAGCAGGTAAGTGTGACATGCTTGTTATTTTAAGAAGAAAAAAATGAGCATTTACGATCACAATTTTTTAATTCACTTAAGCCAATATTACATAGTTGAATTTCTGCACAGACATTATTTGGTAGAGTGTACAAACATACCTCAGCTTGTAGCATGGGGTTCTTGCAAACAAACATCACCAGAGCAATTTGGTGCAGTTATATTCAGGGCTGTCCAAAATCCTTTCCGTAAACTCAGGACTCCAGGGCTATCCAAAATAATTTCTCCAAGCTCAGGACTCTTCTCTAGAGGTCTCTGGGGGAAGCTCAAACAACAGCCTCCTGACCAATGTCATGCCCCAAACCAGGGATAAAATATCCCACACACTCAGGGCTGTCAAAGTGGGCACTAACATAGTGTCCCATGCCTTCACGCTATAGGAACACGAGAAGCCTTAGCATAACAAAGTCAGACTAGTCTACACCACCATATCAAGCCCACTCTATAACTAACAACCTCACTCTCCACGTTTTACGGGTTCTTGCATCTAGAAAATATTCTGAATATCAGGAATGTCCAGATCAGAAAAGGATCAACCACGATACTTTTAGTTAGAGAAAGTCTGATACAAATCCAACACAGTGGTATTATTCCTTAACAAGGTCAACAGCACTGCAGTATACCCTTTGGCACTTGGCATACACAAAAGAAATACATGATATCTGACAGCAAATATACTGTAAGTGTCCCATTCTCCAAAGGAGAAATCGCTTGCCAAAGGTTTGCTTACATGGTGGCACAGAGATACAGACCCTTCCTCCAAAAACAAGGTCTTTTCCACTTCTACAGCACATCATCTCACTAGGTTCTTAACTACTAACAGGAAAAAATAGAATAATGGGCACAGCAGGCTTCCTTAACAACATGCTGAGGGAGACCCCCAAAAAAGGGATATATACACTGTTGCAATGACATTTTTGGGTATGTACAAATGTTCTCACTGTCCCTTAAGTTTGTTTTATGTATTTTATATGGAAATATATATATTTCCATATATATTTTTTATGGAAAATGAATAATCAAGCACTTAAACACTCAAAAGGAGTGGAAACATCCAAAAATTACTGGATGCATAAGAAAAGCATCAGGAGAAGTCAGGGAAAGGAGATTTCACTGTTGGGGTATGCAAGATGTATAAAAAGTCTAATGCCGCGTACACACGGTCGGACTTTTCGTCTACAAAAGTCAGACAGCCTGTCCGACAGACTTCCGGCAGACTTTCGGCGGACTTTCGACGGACTTGCGGCGGACTTTCTAACGAACAGACTTGCCTACACACGATCACACAAAAGTCCATCGAATTCGTACGTGATGACGTACACCGGACTAAAATAAGGAAGTTCATAGCCAGTAGCCAATAGGTGCCCTAGCGTGGCTTTTTGTCCGTCGGACTAGCACACAGACGAGCGGATTTCGGGGTCCGTCGTAGTTACGAAGTAAAGATTTGAAGCATGTTTCAAATCTAAAGTACGTCGGATTTGAGGCTAAAAAAGTATGTTGAAAGTCCGGAGAAGCCCACACACGATCGGATTACCAGCCAGCTTTAGTCCGTCAGCGTCCGTTGGACTTTTGTAGACGAAAAGTCCGACCGTGTGTACGCGGCATAAGGGCTAACTCAGCTCATCAGGCTCCACCTATGACTAAATTGCAACTTTTGGTAGGAATTACCCTTTAACAAGAGAGAAAGATTTTATAACAGGAAAGATTTTTAAGATCCCAATACAACCCTGGTAATGCTTCACTGGTAGCAAGTATTCCATAAAAGGTGGCTTTCAATTCTACGAAGGAGTTTTAAGAGGGAAGTGGTTTTTAAGGGAATCAAACTGTTCACATTCATAACCCATGCTATACAAGTTGTTTTCCCTCATGTAATTTCCCTCTCTAAAGGTCCACTTAATAAGAAACATGTTGCATGCTAAATATCTTCAGATGAATTAGGAGGCTCTATGGGTTAAGGAGAAGTCTTTTGGGTGCAATCAAAATCATTGCCAGCTGACAGTTTTCTACTCTATAAATGGTAAATGAAGTAGTTACCGTAACTTAACTCTCATGCTGCAAAGCTAGTAGTAACAATAAACTTCAAGCCATTTAGATAAATGATCCATAATGTTCTTCATTTCAGTTTTAGAAGCAACAACCATGGAATTGAAAGTTTCATGTGGTAAGGACGAAGTTTCGTTTCCTGCTGTAACTCTTAAACGTACTTTGATCCCATGTCTCCAGTGTTGTGCAACACTGAAGGTAATTTAAAATGGCTACCTAATGTAGAAATAAAATTGCAAATAAAAATGTCAAATTGACTAGAGCAAATGTAATGCCAGCTTTTCTTCCTTAGCTTTCAGTAGAAAGGTCTAAACAGGACTGCACTAGGGGAGGTGACTTATTCATTAATGATGAGCAAATCGGGTGATTTGCAGGCAGATTTGTCCAGACTTCTGAGAACCAAATGATTCCTGAATGACGATAGTTGGATTCCTGAACTATCTCATTCTCCTAAGATCAGATTTATATTAAAAAATAAAGACAAAGCAATAATTTAAAAAAAAAGTGGTTTTCTGATTATAACTACAACTTATTGCTCAAAGAAAAGAAATGTCAGTGAATGTGAATTTAGTATGTCTGTCACTGCCAGTGAAGCAATAGGCACTGGACAGTAAGAGCCAAGTGATGCACAGCATCCAAAAAAAATGAAACCACAGGCATGGCCGGTGCTACCACTAGGTAAACTAGATGGTCGCCTAGGGCGCCCTGCTGCCTAGGACATCCGGCCACTGGTTCTCCTACTCTCTTCTCTCTGCAGCAAGCAACTAAGTCTCAGCATGCAGCCACCGCTCCGTTCACACATAGTGTCAGAGGCGCAGCAGTGGTGGAGGACTGTGTCTGTGTCCCGACTTCCACAGCAAGCAAACATTCATTGATGGGCACTGGTAGGCTGCACTGAAGGGCGCTCGTAGGCTGCATTTGATGGGCACTGGTGAGTCTACATTTGATGAGCGCTGGTGAGGCTACATTTGATGGGCGCTGGTGAGGCTACATTTGATGAGCGCTGGTGAGGCTACATTTGATGGGCACTGGTGAGTCTACATTTAATGAGCGCTGGTGAGGCTACATTTGATGGGCGCTGGTGAGGCTACATTTGATGGGCGCTTTATTAAAAAGGTGCGATTTTCATGGGCAGGGAAAAGGGGGCAGAGTCAGCCAAGAGAGGGGCGGCAAAATGAGGTTTCACCTAGGGTGTCAAAAATCCTTGCACCAGGCCTGACCACAGGACATGAATGTAGAATTTTTAATATAAAGCTCAATTTGCTAAGATGGGTGAGTTGTTCAGACAAAGGTACAGTGCCTTGAAAAAGTATTCATACCCCTTGACTTTTTCCACATTTTGTCATGTTACAACCAAAAATATAAATGTATATTATTGGGATTTTATGTGATAGACCACCACAAAGTGCTACATAATTGTCAAGTGGAAGGAAAATGATAAATGGTTTTCAATTTTTTTTACAAATATATATGTGAAAAGTGTGGCATGCATTTGTATTCAGCCCCCCTGAGTCAATACTTTGTAGAACCCCCTTTCGCTGCAATTACAGTTGCACATCTATTTGGTTATGTCTTTACCAGCTTTGCACATCTAGAGAGTACAATTTTTGCCCATTCTTCTTTGCAAAGTAGCTCAAGCTCTGTCAGATTGGATGAAGAGTGTCTGTGAACAGCAATTTTCAAGACTTGTCACAGATTCTCAATTGGATTTAGGTCTGGACTTTGACTGGGCCATTCCAACACATGAATATGCTTTGATCTAAACCATTCTATTGTAGCTCTGGCTGTATGTTTAGGGTTGTTGTCCTGCTGGAAGGTAAACCTCTGCCCCAGTCTCAAGTCTTTTACAGACACAGGTTTTGCCGTTGGAATAAACTCTGAAGGTTTTTCTGACGGAATTCTGCTCAAGCTGTCTTGCATACACACGGTCACACCAAATTCCGACCGTCAAGAACGCGGTGACGTACAACACGTACGACGGCTCAGGAAAAAGGAAGTTCAATAGTCAGTGCGCTACCCTTTGGGCTCCTTCTGATAATCTCGTCGGAACAGTATACAGACAAGCGTTTTTTTCCGATAGTAATTTGTTCTGTCGGAAAAATATAGAACATGTTCTCTATCTAAATCCGTCTGAATTTTCGATGGAAAAAGTCTGATGGGGCATACACACGGTCGGATTATACGATGAAAAGCTCCCATCACTTTTTCTGATGGAAATTCCGACAGTGTGTATGCGGCATAACAGTTTTTTTTAAAAGATTGTCCTGTAATTGGTTCCATCCATCTTCCCATCAACTCTGACTATCTTCCCTGTCCCTGCTGAAGAAAAGCATCCCCACAACATGATGCTGCCACCACCATGTTTGAGGATGGTGTGTTCTGGTTGATGTACAGTGTCCTCCAGAGTTACCATGGACCTCTTGGCTGCTTCTCTGATTAAAGCTTTCCTTACCTGGCCTGTCAGTTTAGATGGACGGCCATGTCTTGGTAGGTTTGCAGTTGTGCCATACTCTTTCCATTTTCGGATGATGGATTGAACAGTGCTCCGTGAGATGTCCAAAGCTTGGGATATTTTTTTATAACCTAATCCTGCTTTAAACTTCTCCACAACTTTATCCCTGCCCTGTCTGGTGTGTTCCTTGGCCTTCGTGATGCTGTTTGTTCGCTAAGGTTCTCTAACAAACCTCTGAGAGCTTCACAGAACAGCTGTATTTATACTGAGATTAAATTACACATAGGTGGACTCTATTTACTAACTAGGTGACTTCTGGAGGCAATTGGCTCCACTAGATTTTAGTTAGGGGTATCAGAGTAAAGGGGGCTGAATACAAATGCACGCCACACTTTTCAGATATTTATTTGTAAAAAAATTGGAAAACCATTTATCATTTTCCTTCCACTTCACAAATATTTGCTACTTTGTGTTGGTCTATCACATAAAAACCCAATAAAATACATTTACGTTTTTGGTTATAACATGACAAAATGTGGAAAATGTCAAGGGGTATGGATACTTTTTCAAGGCACTGTAGGCAGTAAAGTTGGCCATAGATGGTTTAAATCTCAGCCAGTTCAGTTGCAGGAAAGAAAATTGCATAATCTATGGCCTGCCTTAAGCCCAGCACACTCGGGCTAAATGTCGCCAGCACGGACTGGTTCAATAGAAACCGACCAGCATTCGGCTAATGTCAATGGCAACCCGCTGGGTTGAATGAAAAATAGCTAGTGGTGTGTATTTGGCTTAAGTGTCTTTGCCTTACATAGATCTTGTTCTCTACAGCAGCTAATAGTTAAAGCCCATTCTTACCAGGGCAGTGTGCTTAACACATGTCCGTGTTATGTTGCGCATTGTGTTAAGGCAACCAATTTATGTGAATAGGCTGCCAACACACCCCAGTGAACCAAAGATCGGACTTGCTGCAAGTTTCGTGTTCACAGCACACAGTAGGGCATTACAACACCAACACATTTGCACAATGTTGAAACGCATGTGCTTCAGGAAGCTGCATTGGGGTGCTATTCACAATGTTTATGCAATGTGGTGTGAATTGAACTTAATGGAACTGGAGAAATTGGACAGTCCCACTCTAGGGGAGGGGTAAGTATTTGGTGCAACCATTTAATAGCAGCTGAAATAGGAAGCAGCAGCTCAAAAGTTCATTTTATGTGGTTTAACTCTCCAAATTATTTCCTGTCTTATAGGGAACATCTCAAAATGTTAACTGTAGCCAAGCAGTACCCTGAAAGAGGTACCTTTTTGTCTTGAATTGAAATTTGGAGAGAAATTTTGTGAGGTCACTACTGTGCTGCGCACTGTTGTTCTGAGGTCCTGAAAAAAGAGAAAGCTGTACCTGAGAACCTGCAGTATAAGAATCTCCCTGCTTGTGCTTCACTTAATATGTTTATATATACTTCCTGCACCTCTTATGCAACTTCTTGCTCATTACCCCTACAAGCTATCAGATCTGCAGTCATCGGAGGGTAGCTCTGACATGAAAGCAAAGTCCTGCTCCTTTACCATGATGGTCATCTCCACACAGTGTGACAGTTCACAGAATAGGAAAAAACCTGTTTCAGGAAACCTGCAGATCATTGAAAAAAAAAATCAGTGTGCATCATGGGTGCAATGCACAGGCTCCTGCAGACTCTTCCTCCAGTCCCAGGTCAATAAGAAGGTTATGGGGTTTGTGGAAATAAACAATGGACTACAAGTGCGGTGATGTCACTGCACTAGTGCACCATTGAGATTTACCAGTTCCACTTCCATGGTGGCAGATGAGACTGGTACTCTTTCCATTCAAAGATCTTTATGAATGGATCTGTGAATAGATGACTTGGGTTTTTGGGTGGAGCCACTTGAAGCTATACCGAATTCAAAATAAAACAAGTGTGTGTTGGGAGAAGAACCCTGTGAATCAGATAAGTGGATCAATGGTTTGATGATGAAGGGCTGTGGAATGTGACTATGTTTAATGGGACACCTCAAATACAGGTGGAACGTGGTCTGAAAGGTGGTCTGTTCTTTTAAGTGAAATTAGCATAGGAATTGAATAGGTTATTTTGCATTGGTAAATAGCTATATAGATGTGTACTTGTACTTCTACTTAATTGCAGCAAAAGTACACTTGTGTGGTCACTCTTTATTAACAAGTATTTAACATAGAATCATCTCTAAGGAGGGGAGAAAAAAATTATCTTTAATGCCGCGTACACACGGGCGGACTTTTCGACCAGACTGGTTCCGACAGACTTTCCGATGGACTTACAACGGACTTTTGACGGACTTCCGACTGACTTTTGAATGAACGGACTTGCCTACACACGATCACACCAAAGTCCGACGGATTCGTACCTGATGATGTACGGCCGGACTAAAATAAGGAAGTTGATAGCCGGTAGCCAATAGCTGCCCTAGCGTGGGTTTTCGTCCGTCGGACTAGCATACAGACGAGCAGATTTCTCGATAGGAACTGGGTCCAGCGGAGTTACGATGTAAAGATTTGAAGCACGTTTCAAATCTAAAGTCCGTCAGATTTTCGACTGGAAAAGTCCGCTGAAGGTCCGATGAAGCCTACACACGATCGGATTGTCCGCCGGACCAGTCCGGTCGAAAAGTCCGCTTGTGTGTACGCGGCATAAGGCTCCTAATGTGTGTGTGTGATTTTATTTAGCTTGGCATTAAATGACCACATTCTAAAATGATTAAAATCTGAGACAGAAAATTGCAGTTTGCTTGTCCTTTGCACTTTATTGATCAAATTGGTGTTTAATAGCAGTATCACAATGGTGTGTAAAGTTCATTTCCCCCAACACTTCAGATGAAACTCCCTAAAGACGTCAGCAGTCTGGAGGAATGTAGATATGAAACCTTTGTTTTAGAAAGAGCTTTTTATGATATATATTTCATATTGGAGCATCGCAAAATGAATAAATCATTAGTTGTTCCACTGGATCTTTTATTGTGCCTATTTTCCCTAACGATATCCTTATTCTCCAAAAAATATTCCATACACATCTACTACTTAATGGCCCTGTAATCTATTTTTCATTAAATTGTTTCTTATTGTGTCTTACTTCTTGTAACATTCTTCATGAGCTCCCAAACTTTACGTCACATTCATTTGAAACAAGCATAGTTGTTGCAATCACATGCACTGCTCAATGCACACTACAAATCCCACAGTCCATTATCCATAATTCATAGTGCTTAGACCATCTCAGAGTCAGCAAGAGAGAGTGGCTATGTTCCTACATTGAGCAGAACCATGGAGAATGAATGTATCCACCTTACAGTCGGATCACAGCAGCAAAAAAAAATAGATAATAATAATAAATTTGGAGATTTGGAGGCTGCTGAGAGCTAAAGAAGGTACTTTTCTAAGTTAATAATAATAATAGTAAATACTTGAACAGAATATATATATATATATATATATTTTTTTTTTTAAAAGAGTTTAGTATCACTTTATCGATTCACCCAGGACGTTAAACATACATGATGAATTTTGAACATTCAGACCCTCAGAATACTGTTTCCACCAGGCATGCATGTTTTTTCTGGGGGGGGGGGGGGGGGGGGGGCGGTAAGAAAAAAGTTTTATTGAACAATTTCCAAAGGATACACTTGAATAGTACATATGCAAGTCAAGCATGTATCACCAGGTACACATAGGTCTCATACGAGGTCCTCTGACAAAAAGACATACAGAAAAATCTGATTATTACGTTTAGATCACAACAAAAAGTTTGCATTTGGGAAAATTAAGTTGCGTGCCAGCCAATAAACCAGGGAGCAAAGGAAAACCACCAGCATCTCCAACTAGGAGGGTTACCAGATAAGAAGTGTTACAGAGAAAGGGAAAAGGCAGAGTCGAGGAAGAAAGAGAAAAGTAGAAAAGGAGAGAAGTGATAAGAGGGACCCAGTCTGGTCGAGCCTGTCATCCAAGTGCATTCAGTTTTTTACGAGATCACTAGTCACTTGACTGGGCTGTCCTGACCTCAACCCGATAGAACACCTTTGGAATGAATTAGAGCGGAGAATGCGAGCCAAGCCTTCTCATCCAACATCGGTGCCTGACCTCACAAATGCGCTTCTGGAAGAATGGTCAAACATTCCCATAGACACACTCCTAAACCTTGTGGACAGCCTTCCCAGAAGAGTTGAAGCTGTTAAGGGGCTTGGCCCCTTATTTCCAGTGAAGGGAACTCTTAAGGTGTCAGCATACCAAGACATTTTAGACAATTTCATGCTCCCAACTTGTGAGAAAAGTTTGGGGATGGCCCCTTCCTGTTCCAACATGACTGCACACCAGTGCACAAAGCAAGGTCCATAAAGACATGGATGAGCGAGTTTGGGGTGGAGGAACTTGACTCACCTGCACCTCAACCTGATAGAACACCTTTGGGATGAATTGAAGCTGAGACTGCGAGCCAGGCCTTCTTGTCCAACATCAGTGCCTGACCTCACAAATGCACTTCTGGAAGAATGGTCAAACCTTCCCATAGACACACTCCTAAACCTTGTGCACAGCCTTCCCATAAGAGTTGAAGCTATTATAGCTGCAAAGGGTGGGCCAACTCAATATTGAACCCTACCGATTAAGACTGGGATGCCATTAAAGTTCATGTGTAAAGGCAGGTGTCCCAATACTTTTGACAATATCAAGTATGTGGCCTTGGGGCCCCAGCAGCTAGTCTTCAATGTTTTACTCAGGGGCAGTAAAGGAAAATGTTGACTGTTTTGTTTTCTACTAGCTAAATGATTTGGTTAAATCTTTCACCCTTGCTACCTTTTTTTTGTTGTCCTTTTTTTTTCTCTAGCCCTTTATAATTGATCTTTCTGAGCAGAATATCAAATGTAAAGCTAGGGTATTGTAAGATGCACATATTTTTAAAGGGACCATAATGGTAGCGATCTCAAACAGTCCCATGTAACACGTCTCCAGATCCTGACTGTCTCTTGCAGCATGCCTGCAGTCTCCAAATGGACTTGTAGCATGTCTGCAGTCCTCGACCACCTCCTCTATTATGCCTACACTATATGACTATCTACTGCTATATGTCTAATCTCTGACAATTTTCTGTAGCATTAAGTACATTGAACATCATGTGTGGCCCTCTATGTGGGGCCACACTGAGGCTTCCTAATTTAGGTAAGTTTACTAACATTAGGCCAGGCCAATACCAAAGTTTTTATCATAAAGACTCCCTTTTTTTGGTTTGAGTTTTGATGAAAAATATATATATATATAAAAAAAAAAAAAAAACATGCAATAAAGTTCTGCATTACAAAGTTATCATTGTTGGATCACTAGTGTGAATTGTATCATATTTTGTTTTCCTTAAGCAGCATAGCCTTACCTAAGTACTCTTCTATGGCATAGCTCTTTAGAGTGGTTGTATACCCCACTTTCACATTTTTACCTACAGGTAAGCCTATAATAAGACTTACCTGTAGGTAAAATAAATATCTCCTTAACCTGTATGGCTTAGAAGATATTCACCATGCATGCAGCCGCTGACGTCAGCAGCGCATGCGCTCTGAAGGTCCGGCGGATGCTGCTGGAAAATCAGAGCTCCTTGCCCGAAAGAGGACTCCCGGAGTGACATAATCGCGGCTCCAGCCACTCACAGCGCCGGAGCTGCGAACCCAGAAGAAACGCAGAGGGAACATGTCAGCTTGATGCCGGTGCTTCGTTCTAAGGTAAGTATTTCATAATGAGCTAGTATGCGGTGTATAGCATATATACCATAGTATAGCATACTAGCTCCTTATGCCTTTGCCTTACAGTTTTTTTTTTTTTCTTTTCGTTTTTGTTTTGTTTTTTTGTGGGTATACAATCGCTTTAACAGACCCCTTACATTTCAGACCTCCCAGGGACTTACTCAATAAAACAGGCAAAAAGAAAATGAGCTCAAATTTGTTGTCATCATCAACGAATCAGGTTTCACCTTTTTATTTTATGTAAACATTTTTAAAGTAATTCTTATCAGTCACTATAGGCACTACTCAATTTTTATTAGATGAATCAGCTTTGATCAGTTGAAATATCGTTTTTTCACGAGATTTTATTTGCAAAAAAGTAGTATTACGAATAGAATTATGACTTTTGGACTTTTTCCTATAGCATTTAACCTATCCATCACAACTCTGGAAAACGCATGCAAAGCTTTTAAATTATGAGCATCTGCTCCAGGCCAACCAGTGCAAGGGGGGCCACAAAAAAGCAGGTAATATAAACTGATTTGAAGAGGTTGCAAATGACCTCATACCTCAACCTTTTAGGTCTTTACAAAGTAAAAAGCCCCAGGCTGCTTTTATGAAATCACTCTGATCATGATAAGCTATGTAGTACTTGGTCAAACCAAAATGAATATAAAACATAATACAATAAACCCGTAAAACCTCATTTACATACATAAAAGGTATCACTTATGAAATTGTAATCAATCTTTATTTGAGAAGCTGAAGGTCCAACATGGTGGTCTATGCCAACAGCCCATTCCTATCTTCATCAGCTGTACATATGGATGATAAATAAAGATCTACGATGTTTTGACCATACTAGTACATACATGACCACACTATTGTCCACATTACATAGCTTGACATCACAATTAGTTTCACCTTGTCATGGAAATGCATCTACAGTGGACAAGTAGTTGTAAAATCTCAACTATCTAGTTGCTCTGTTTTTTTTTTTTTCATTAAAAGAAATTTAAAGTTACCAGACACTCTCTTCTGTGTATGTCCAACCTAATGTAAATTTTAATATTTAGACATATTTAAAAAAAAATGTATATTACTGTTCAGTTCTAAACACTAGGGTAATCTAGGCATTACTAAAGCTTGGGCAAATTTCCTTAACAAGGTTCGTAATTTTAGAAAATAATCAATTGACTTTAACAGGACAGTAAAAGCCTTTATCGTACAGCAGAAAAGTGCTGTAACAAAAAAACAGCAATCACTACATTCCCCTTAGAAAAAGTCTAAGAGAAAACATTAGAACTTGGAAATATTCAATAAATATGCTTGATTAACTTCAGTTAAATGCTAATTTCTTGTGTAATGAAGTTAAAGGCCACCAAAAACTGTAACACAGCATGAATAAGGTTACTCACCTCCACTTCCAGCAAGCAGGCGTATTGGTCTTCTTCGCCCTTTGAGTAGAGAGGTTTTTTTTTTTTTTTCTCCTTAGATCAATACCACCTCTTCCTTTTCACCATGATGGTGCCCTGATTTCAAGCCTTAAGGAGCACAGTGATGACAGTCTCTCAATGTCAGTAGAAAATATACTAAATCCCTTTTCACAAGAGTTTGCTAGAACGCCATATTGAAGCTATAATGTGATCCTGTTTTTCAGGCTCAACCACTCCCTGTTCAGGTGTACTGTGACTTTTTTTTTTTTTGCTGTTTATTAATCTCTCTCTCCTCCTCCTTCACTTCTGTCCAGTGTGTATTCTGTAAATCAGTAGTTGCAGACAGACGGCTGATTCTACTCCCACCTCCCTCTGGGTAATTGCCATGAACCACAGACCCACCCCATGCCGCTTACAGTATCACTGCTTAACTGTCATGGTTTTATTCAACTTTCTGCAGTTTACTTTCTCCGCAGTCCACCGTCTATGCCTTTTAAACACTAAAATCCTCAGTTACTTTAAAAGGTGGAACTATAAAAAGATTCTTTGATCCCTTAAAACTAATATGAATGGCATATTTCTATACAAAATACCAGATCAGTAGCTGAACAAGGACTATGTTATCTCTGAATTCCAAATGAAAGCTCCTTTACCAAGATTACAAACATAAAAAAGCGTCTGTCACTTGTCAAGCAAGATCACAGCGCTGTACAGGAAAATGAAACCGTGAAGAAAATGCTTTTCATTCTTACATTTTTGCTGCTGTTGCTAGGAAATCAGCTGTAGAAAATCATCAGGTTTAGTGCTCTTATGTTAAAAGAAAACCTGCAATGAATGAAATACGGAGGTTGTCATTGCTCTCTGTCTGAAAATGCTACTTGCCTGGCTTTAATATTTTGAATGCTTCAACCTGGGACAAGTATGTAGATTAGAGGTTTTCTAGTAAAGGACCTAACCTGGGACAAGTATATGGATCAAGGGTTTTATAGTAAAGGACCTAACCTGGGACAAGTATATAGATCAAGGGTTTTATAGTAAAGGCTCTAACCTGGGACAAGTATGTAGATTAGGGGTTCTATAGTAAAGGATCTAACCTTGGACAGGTATGTAGATTAGGGGTTCTATAGTAAAGGCTCTAACCTGGGACAAGTATGTAGATTAGGGGTTCTATAGTAAAGGATCTAACCTTGGACAGGTATGTAGATTAGGGGTTCTATAGTAAAGGCTCTAACCTGGGACAAGTATGTAGATTAGGGGTTCTATAGTAAAGGATCTAACCTGGGCCAAGTATGTAGATCGGGGGTTCAATAGTAAAGGCTCTAACCTGGGACAAGTATGTAGATTAGGGGTTCTATAGTAAAGGATCTAACCTGGGACAGGTATGTAGATAAGGGGTTCTATAGTAAAGGCTCTAACCTGGGCCAAGTATGTAGATCGGGGGTTCAATAGTAAAGGCTCTAACCTGGGACAAGTATGTAGATTAGGGGTTCTATAGTAAAGGATCTAACCTGGGACAGGTATGTAGATAAGGGGTTCTATAGTAAAGGCTCTAACCTGGGCCAAGTATGTAGATCGGGGGTTCTATAGTAAAGGCTCTAACCTGGGACAAGTATGTAGATCAGGGGTTCTATAGTAAAGGACCTAACCTGGGACAAGTATGTAGGTCAGGGGTTCTATAGTAAAGGCTCTAACCTGGGACAAGTATGTAGACTAGGGGTTCTATAGTAAAGGATCTAACCTGGGACAGGTATGTAGATCAGGGGTTCTATAGTAAAGGCTCTAACCTGGGACAG
The DNA here is from genome assembly GCA_037952835.1 of Lithobates septentrionalis. NCBI lineage: Eukaryota > Metazoa > Chordata > Amphibia > Anura > Ranidae > Lithobates > Lithobates septentrionalis. The sequence continues at coordinate 9,698,905 of JBBDGP010000319.1, forward strand.
GTATGTAGATCAGGGGTTCTATATTAAAGGCTCTAACCTGGGCCAAGTATGTAGATCAGGGGTTCTATAGTAAACAAAAAATAAAGTAATCTTGCTCTCATTAACTCGCGCTGGGACAATTTCATAAACCCTTAGCTGCTGTATCAAAAATAGCCTAGAGTGTCCAAATTATTAATGCATACACAGCACTGTGCAAAAGTTTTAGGCAGGTGTGAAGAAATTCTGTAAAGTAAGAATGCTTTTAAAAATATATCTTTTAGTTGTTTGTTTATTTTTATCAATTTTCAAAATGCAAAGTGAGCAATCAGAAGAAAACATTTTAAATCAAATCAATATTTTGTGTGATTACCCTTTGGCTTTAAACCAGCATCAGTTCTTACACTTGCACACTTTGTACACTTGCACAAAGTCAGGGATTTTGTAGGATTAGAGTAGTCAGGTGTATGATTAATCAATTATACCAAGCAGGTGCTAACCATCATCCATTTCATATGTGGATTGAAACACAGTCATTAACTGAAACAGAACCAGCTCTGTAGGAGGCTGAAAATTGGGAGAGGAACAGCCAAACTCTGTCTTCCACAACCTCACTTTAGTAGTAGTTTCATGTAACAGGTCATTCATCATGGCAAGACTGAGCAGTGAGCACAGCAACAAGACACAAGGTAGATATACTGCATCAGTAAGGTCTCTCACAGGCAAAGATTTCAAAGCAGACTGGGGTTTCAAGATGTGCTGTTCGAGCTCTTTTTAAGAAGCACAAAGAAATGGGCAACATGGAGGACAATGGTCGACCAAGAAAACCTAATGCAGCAGATAAAAGACACATTATGCTTACTTCCCTTCGACATCTGACAATGTCTAGTAGTGTCAGTTCATGGAAGAATTGCAGCCAAAAAGCCACGTGGAAACAAGGCAAAGCAACTCAACTATACACGAAAACAGAGGAACTGGGGTGCAGAAAAATGGCAGCAGGTACTCTGGACTGATGAGTCAAAATGTTAAATATGTGGCTGCTGTAGCAGGAGGCAATTTGTTCACTGAAGGTCTGGAGAGCGGTACAATGATGAGTGTCTGCAAGCAACAGTGAAACATGGTGGAGGTTTCCTGCAATTTTGAGGCATTTCTGCAAATGGATTTGGAAATTTGGTCAGGATCAATGGGGTTCTCAATGCTGAATTGTGAATGGGCTCAGGTAAATGTTTAAGGGGGGGGGGGGGGCGGAGGCAGGGGGGATTCTGTTGCACAGAAGGTTTTTTACCTCAAAGAAGGTAAAAAAAAACTTTAGGCCTTAGAACCACTTTAAGGAGTGGTGTAAACCGTAAATGGAATTAATTACTGGGGGATACAAGCGCATTTTGACCTGCTTCTCTGCCAGAAAGGTCATGAAGGTCTGGCGAGTTTTCAGGTGTGCAGGTAGAGGATCACATCGAACCAATCTTGAAATTCAGGCACCTCTACCAGATAGCATAGCCAAATAGGTAGTTTTATATTTCTCTACTGGAGATAAAGTATGTAAATCTTAAGCCAAAACATTTTTTTCCATTTTGGATAGAGCAGGGAAGGGTTAAAACCCCTGTCAGTTAGGGAAATTGCCTCTTAGATAGTTGTCACCAGAACAAAAGACACTACTGGAAGATTTTTTTTCTATTTCTGTTCTGGTGACAGTTCAATATGTTCGACTTTTCCCCTATTTTTAGTCCTAGTAACAGTGGTCACCAGGACAAATAGAGGAAGTGAATCTCCCTAATGAGGACACAGGCAGCAATGAAAATCCTGACAGGGGTTCTAAACAAAGCTAAACAAAGTTCTGCTTTAAGATACACTTTGGAGTATGTATGATCCTTATGCCCTGTACATACGGTCGGACATTGATCGGACATTCCGACAACAAAATCCATGGATTTTTTCTTGGGATGTTGGCTCGAACTTGTTTTACATACACACGATCATACAAAGTTGTCGGAAAAACCGATCGTTCTGAACGTGGTGACGTAAAACACGTACATCATGACTATAAACGGGACAGTAGAGAATAGCTTTTGTTTCTTAATTTATTCTGAGCATGCGTGGCACTTTGTGCGTCGGATTTGTGTACACACGATAGGAATTTCCGACAACGGATTTTGTTGTCGGAAAATTTTATAGCAAGCTCTCAAGCTTTGTGTGTTGGAAATTCCTATGGAAAATGTGTGATGGAGCCCACACACGGTCGGAATTTCCGACAACAAGGTCCTATCACACATTTTCCATCAGAAAATCCTATCGTGTGTACGGGGCATAACAGTGAAGTTCTCTTATTTGCTTCCTTTTGGACTGCTTAGTATAACAACCAAAGTGTTTTGTTATATTTGTTTTACAAGTGCAAAAAATACCTGTTGATCCTGACAGAAACCTTGTCAGCTATTAAGTACCTGTGCTCACTTGTCTATGCACAAGGAAGGGTTATGGAGATGAGGAGGGGAAAGAGGTGAGGAAATCACCGTGTTCTGTGTAATGCATCAGAAATGAAATAGGTAGGGCTGACACCACTTGCTTAGGAATTCAGAGCTGTGTTGTCATTCAAGGAGGGAGTTAGCAGCACACTATATTTCTGGCACAATCAGCTGCAGGCATTGTACAGGTATTCGTTCAGCTCGCAAGATGAACAAAAGAAAACTATTAGTATATGGCCAGCTTTAGTCTGTGCACAGGGGAACAGATATTTCAGGACAAGTTCTGCTATTTCTGCCAGTTCAATAAAATATACACATAATGATTTTAATGAATATATGACTGAGTTAAATGATACCTTATATCTGCCAAGAGTTTAGCCTTTAGCCTTGATTATTAATCTTATCAGAAAACCTCTGCATGTCCAAGTGTTGATAGATGCTTTTGAAAAGAACAGGATGGAAATAGTCCTGATAAAAATTAATTTTGAAAAAGCCTATGTAAACTTTCCAGTATGTGCTATAAATCTGAACAAGTGTGATAATGTTCAAGCAACAAATAAAACTTTTGGGCATTTTTTTAATGTATTTAGTTTGAAATATTTCCTGTAATGTTTCACATTCTCGGTTAAAGATATTCCATCATAAACTCTGTGCACGTCGTCTCTAGTCTCTTTTAATGAATTATGACTGATTTGTCTATATATGTGATATATGTAATAAATTCTGTGCCTATCCTTGTGAAAAAAAAGAACAATACCCAATCAGTTTGCAGCAAAATTGAACCTCAATGCTTGTTTCTTCATTCCCGAACCAACTGTTTATTGCTGACTTGCACACGCTGCTGCCAAAAATGGGTAACGTACGGTCAGTGTAACAGCATTGCGATATTACTGGATGTGGTGTGCCTGTTGAGCAAGAAACATTTTTTTTTAAAGGAAACCTTTACTGAGAGAAAGAAGCTGACAATTCCCGGCACCTTTCAAAAATGCTAGTTGCCTGGCTGTTATGCTGACTGCACCTTACTTCTTCTATTATTCTATATATCGGATGCAGTTCTCTATACTGTATGTATGAACTGAACAGTATCACTTCTCTTGTCCTATACACAGGGTTTGATTCTCGCTATATGTTCTCATTATGTATGTATGGATGCTGCACAGTATTACTTCTCTTGTTCTATATCCCGGGTGTAATTCCCAGTATCTGTTCTTATTCTGTGTGCATGGATTCTTCACAGTATCACTTCTCTTGTCCTATACACAGGGTTTGATCCTCACTATATGTTCCCATTATGTATGCATGGATGCTGCACAGTACTACTTCTCCTATTCTATATGCTGGGTGTAATTCTTAGTATCTGTTCTTTTTCTGTATGTATGCATCCTGCACAGTATCACTTTTCTTGTCCTATACACAGGGTTTGATGCTCACTATATGTTCCCATTATGTATGCATGGATGCTGCACAGTACTACTTCTCCTATTCTATATGCTGGGTGTAATTCTCAGTATCTATTCTTTTTCTGTATGTATGTATCCTGCACAGTATCACTTCTCTTGTTCTATACACAGGGTTTGATTCTCACTATATTTTCCCATTATGTATGCATGGATGCTGCACAGTACTACTTCTCCTATTCTATGTGCTGAGTGTAATTCTCAGTATCTGTTCTTTTTCTGTATGTATGTATGTATGTATCCTGCACAGTATCACTTCTCTTGCCCTGTATGTAGGTTGTAATTCCTAATATCTGTTCCAGTTTGGTATACATAGATGCTGCACAGTACTACGTCTCACATTTTGTAGCTATGGACATTGCACTATTTGACTTTCCTAAGAAATAAAAAGAGAGAGGGGCGCACTGGCCATGTGCATTATCTTTTGTAAAACATTTATTGAATAAAATGATAAAAGAAATTACTCACAAGCAGTAGTAAAATCTGGTGTCATAAAACTCGAGCAACAACAAGCAGCTTGTTGGTGATGATGAGCGAAGCCTTCCAAAGGTCTTAGAGGAACATGTAAGCTTCACTACTAGCTGACGCGTTTCGAAGGGCACGTCCCTTCTTCATCAGAGCTCAGCTTATCATTTTATTCAATAAATGTTTTACAAAAGATAATGCACATGGCCGGTGCGCCCCTCTCTCTTTTTATTTCTTTGTTTGTTAGGATTCCCCATACTTGAGGGCAGCAAGGCCTGTGTCGTCCTTCTATCCATCTGGTTGACCACTTGTGCGCAGGAGTCAATTTCTTCTTTTTCTGTATTTGACTTTCCTAGTCTTGTATGCTGGATGTAATTCTCATTATTCAGTATGCTCTTATAAGGTGGACGCTGTACAGTGTTCTCTTCTCCTGTATGCTGAGTGTAATTTGATGTATCTGTTTGTAGCACTACCCCCTGTAGTAGCAGCTAGTGAATAAGGGATCTCCCACCCTGTACAGCCAGGCACACATAATTTTCCACAGCACTCTTGAGTCAAGAAACACTCCTTGCAGCTTTTTTTAATGTATTTTTATCAGGGGTATTGAACTTGGATGGGGATAGGGGTATTGTGGGATGCCCACTTGACTTTAGCAGAACTCTTCAGGGACAACTACTTCTGTACGGACTATATACACACTCCTCAGCCCCTCCAGTACAGCACTTGCCTGCAGCACAAAGCTCCAGGACCAGCTGGCACACTGTTAGGTGATCTGACAATAGGGCTTAGCAGTGGTGTCCGGAGGGGGGCTGGAGCCCCGAATGGGTCCCCGAAAAGCCCCGGGTCTCAGGCATGCACCGTTGTATTGTTAGCCCCGAGCAGGGACCAATCTGATTCCGAGAGCCGCCGAGTGCGGCGAGTGACATAGCAGGTCCCGCCTTTTGGAGCCTGCAGCGCCTATAATGGATGTCCCACTGGTCCAATGCGGGGACCACGGGACGTGTGACGCCCATCATAGGAGCTGCAGGCTCCAGAAGGTGGGAATTACAATGCGGCCGCTGCGCCACATCACTATAAGATCCCCGCTGGGCGCTCGGGCGGGCGGCTCTCCTCCTCTGGCTGCCTGCTCTGATGATGGGCACACCGCACATAACGGCTGAGCTGAGCTGCTGCAGGACACATGAAGTCTGTCTCCTGGTCAGGTAGGTCAGTGTATGTCACTACCGTCAGTGTATGTTTGCAAGGTAGGTAGGTCTGTGTATGTCAGGTAGGTAGGTCAGTGTATGTATGTCAGGTAGGTCAGTGTATGTATGTCAGGTAGGTCAGTGTATGTACGTCAGGTAGGTAGGTCAGTGTATGTATGTCAGGTAGGTAGGTCAGTGTATGTATGTCAGGTGGGTCAGTGTATGTATGTCACTACCATCAGTGTATGTTTGCCAGGTAGGTAGGTCAGTGTATGTCAGGTAGGTAGGTCAGTGTATGTATGTCAGGTAGGTCAGTGTATGTACGTCAGGTAGGTAGGTCAGTGTATGTATGTCAGGTAGGTAGGTCAGTGTATGTATGTCAGGTGGGTCAGCGTATGTATGTCACTACCGTCAGTGTATGTATGTCACTACCGTCAGTGTATGTATGTCAGGTAGGTAGGTCAGTGTATGTATGTCAGGTAGGTAGGTCAGTGTATGTATGTCAAGTAGGTCAGTGTATGTATGTCAGGTAGGTCAGTGTATGTCAGGTAGGTGAGTGTATGTCACCACCGTCAGTGTATGTATGTTACTACTGTCAGTGTATGTATGTTACTACTGTTAGTTTGTGTATGTCAGGTAGGTAGGTCAGTGTATGTAGGTCAGTGTATGTATGTCAGGTAGGTCAGTGTATGTTAGGCAGGTCAGTGTATGTCACTACCATCAATGTATGTATGTCAGGTAGGTCAGTGTATGCATGTCACTACCGTCAGTGTATGTATGTCAGGTAGGTAGGTCAGTGTATTGGTCAGTGTGTCAGGCAGGTGAGTTTAGTGGTCAGCACTTATGGGCACTGGTAAGCCAGGCAGCAACCAGCAAGTGAGCCTACCCCCCGCCACACAACCCCACTGCCCAGCCAAAAAACCCCACGCCACTAAAGCCCCCACCTGTACCGGCCTTGGACTTGGGGCTGAAGCCCCTGGCCTTTTTGCCACCTAGCAACACCCCTGGAGCTTAGTCAGATGTAGCAAATGCCCATTATAGGCAAGGACCGCAGGCCCCTTGGGTATGTAGCAAAGTTCTAATGCCCAGCTGTCCTTCTGTGGCTACTGATTCCAGCACCACTTCTTCAGGCACTGCCAGCCCACCTGGCTGTAGCTTCCCCTTTCTCTAGCCCTCCTGGCTAATCTTCCACAGTCCTCCCAAACTAACTCTATATCCATCTCAGACTGCTCTCACCCAGTCCTCTCAGTCCCCCCCCCCCCCCCGACTGTCTCACTCACCAGCCCACCTGGCTGTCTTCTCCTTGGAGATCTCCTGGACGTGCTCACTGGCTCCTGCTGTCCTCACACCTGCTCCCGTGCCACTGGACAGGATTCCTCCTTGGGATATCAGAGGATCCCTCCTGCACCTGATCTCCCAGGCCCAAGGTCACCCTCCCAGGCTAGGGGGTTACCTTCAATGGCCCACCTACAGCCTCCTAGCACTCCATTTCCAACTTCCACCCGAACTCCCCTGCCCGGCTGGGCTGACCCTGAGTATTTGAGGGGGCCTGCCCCCTGCCAACCCATCTGTTAGGGATTGGTCCAGGCAGCTCCTCTTAACGCCCCTCCTACTCTTCTGTTAATAGGGGGAGGTACAAGAGATGAGTCATACAGTCTCCCTGGATCACTCACCTGACCCAGATTAAAACACAGAATTGGCTGCCAGCCGAGCAAAAACATTTTACCTACACTACAAAAATCCTAACATTACCTATTCTAGCACACTAGATGGTGCTACATGTTCTTATTCTGTGTTTGGACATTGTGGACTACAGCTTCTCTTGTCCTGTATGCTGGGTGTAATTTTCTGTACCTTTCCTTAGGCTAGGTTCACACGTGTGCATGCGCGCTTAAGAATTAATGGCACTCTCGTGAGTATGCTAAAGAGTAACGCTTTTGGCCTGCGGGTCGGGAACACGTATGCTTATGCATGCATTACCGACCCAAACATATGTGAACCTAGCCTTATTCTGCAATGAAGGACAATGCGCAGAACCACTTTTCTTTCAATATAAAAATGATTCTTGCCATTGCTTCTGAACAATTTAGCCATTTTGAGGTTTTGCTGCAGCGAGTGCCATGTGCCCTTATAACTCAATGAACTGTTCTCAAAGTTCTTTGCCATGTAATCAGTAAAAAAAGAGAATGTTAATGTTCCACATTACAAGAACAGTATACACAGTTTATCTTCTAATGTTTCGCAGGGTACAGGTTGGCTATATTTAGCATGTTTCTCAGAAGTTTGGGGTAGGTTGTAGCTCCTTGTTATGATGCTGTATTGTACAGTCCTTCTGTGTTTTCCTGTGTCTATGCAGTGAATGCAGAATGTTTCCAGAACACTGGGAAATGTATCTGAACAATGCTACAGAATTTAAGTTTCCTGAAGGCTCCTTATCACATTTTTGCATATACACCTCAAATTATTGTTAGAGATGCTCATATTTAAATGGCATATGGAAAGCCGTAGAGAACCCAAATAATCTTAATGCCCATCTCCAGGTAAATGTATTCTTCCCTGCTCCAGATATTCAGCAATTGTTTACAATATGTTGCATCTAAAGCAGTTTTTTATTCACCTCTCCTGTCCCCTTGTCTCTTGACAGCACCCCTATGGTAGCAGAGAATCACTGTAGTGGCCATTGCTACTACAGTGACCCTCACTCTCTTCCTGTGCCAAGTGGCTAGCCTGATGCATAGTAACCACAGGGGTTACTTGGTTAGTATGGACAGCATTCACATAGTTGCCAACAGTCCCGAATTGCCCAGGACATTCACGGAAATCAGACCAATGTCCAGGTCTGAGCCTGTCCCGGGCAGAATCCTGAAAATTAGGCTCTGTCACGGACAGCGGGAGTTTGGCACAGACACAGTTATCACAGCCAGTAGCGTCGCAATGGCCACCAATGGCATAGCTACAGGGCTCCCATGAGGCCCCCCTATCACACTGACTCAGGCCCACCATACGGCTCCTTTCAGTCTCTACTCTGGTCCCGGCTCAGCTTGTGATTAGTCAGATCGGTTGAGGAGGGGCTTGGTGTCTGCTGTGTCTCATGAAGTCACAGGCCAGCTCCCTTCTGTGCGGCTTATCTCTGGGTTATTGAAGATAAGGTGGTGAACAGGGAGAGACACCCGAGGTTGGCACCACAGCCGCGGTGAGTCCTCCTATAGAAACCTGTCTGCTGACTGTCCTGTGCCGAGCCTGACTCATCAGTGTCTCTGCCATGTACTCAGCAACTTCTGTGTGCCTGTCCACCCGCGGTCTTGTCCCAGTGTCTTCCCTCCCAGCAACCACTGCTCCTACTTCCAATACACATGTTCTGACTGACCGGAAGAGCCGAGCTCTGATCATAAGCCCCCCTCCACCAGCCCTATTTACCCCCTCTTTTCCATCCCCCTAACTCTGCTCAACCCCTTCTTTTCCATCCCCCCAAGCTCTGCTCACCCCCCTTTTCTCCATCCCCCCAACTCTGTTCACCCCTCCTTTTCTCCATCCCCCAACTCTACTCATCCCCCCTCTTCACTCACTCAACCCTGCTCATACCCCCTTCTCCATCTCCCCAACTCTGCTCATCCCCCTCTTCTCCACCCCCTAACTCTGCTCATCCCCCCAACTCTGCTCACCCCCTTCTTCTTTATCCCCCAACTCTGTTCACCCCTCTCTTCTCCATCTCCCCCAACTCTGCTCACCCCTTCTCCTTCCCCCAACTCTGCTCACCCCTTCTCCTTCCCCCAACTCTGTTCACCCCCTCTTCTCCATCCCCCAACTCTGCTCAATCGCCCTCTTCTCCATCCCCTCCAACTTTGTTCACTCCCCCTCTTCTTTATCCCTCAACTATGTTCACCCCCGTCTTCTCCATCTCACCCAACTTTGCTCACCCCCCAACTCTGTTCATACCCCCCCTTCTCCATCTTCCCAACTCTGCTCATCCCCCTCTTCTCCATCCCCTCAACTCTGCTCATTCCCACTCTTCTCCATCTCCCCAACTCTGCTCATCCCCCTCTTCTCCACCCCCTCAACTCTGCTCATTCACCCTCTTCTCCATCTCCCCAACTCTGCTCATCCCCCCAACTCTGCTCACCCCCCTCTTCTTCATCCCCCCAATTCTGTTCACCCCTCTCTTCTCCATCTCCCCCAAATCTGCTCACCCCCCTTCTCATTCCCCCGACTCTGTTCACCCCCTCTTCTCTATCCCCCCAACTCTGCTCAATGGCCCTCTTCTCCATTCCCTCCAATTTTGTTCACTCCCCCCCTTCTTCATCTACCCAACTCTGTTCTCCCCCGTCTTCTCCATCTCCCCCAACTTTGCTCACCCCCCCCCCTTCTTCACCCCCCAATTCTGTTCACCCCCCTCTTCTCCATCCCAGCAATTCTGTTCACCTCCCCTCTTCTCCATCCCAGCAATTCTGCTCACCCCCCCTCTTCTCTATTTCCCCAACTCTGTTCACCCCCCTCTTCCCCATCCCCCCAACTCTGCTCACCCCCTCTTCTTCATCCCCCAACTCTGTTTACCCCTCATTTCTCCATCCCCCTCAACTCTGTTCACCCCCCCTCTTCACCCTCCAACTCTGCTCACCCCCCTCTTCCCCACCCCCCTAACTCTGCTCACTCTCCCTCTTCTCTATCCCTCCAACTCCATTCCCCCCTCCTCTTCTCCATCCCCTCTTTTCCATCCCCTGCAACTCTGCCCTCTTCTCCATCCCCCAACTCTGTTCACCCCCTTCTTCTCCATCTCCCCCCACTTTACTCACCCCCTTCACCCCCCCAACTCCTCTCACCCTGTCTTCTCCATCTCCCCAACTCTGCTCACCCCCCCTTTTCTCCATCTCCAACTCCATTAACCCCCTCTTCTCCAACTCCCTAACTCTACTCCATCCCCCCTCCTCTGCATCCCCCAACTCTGCTCATCCCCCCTCTTCTCCACCCCCCCAACACTGTTAAACCCTCTCTCCTCCACCCCCCAACTCTGTTCACCCCCCAACTCTGCTCACCCCCCTCTTATCCATCCCCTCTAAATCTGCTCCCCCAACTCCATTTACCCTAGATCTTCTTCATCCCCCCCAACTCCGCTCACTCTCCCTCTTCTCCATCCCCCCAACTCCGCTCATCCCATCTTTTTCACTCCTTAACTCTGCTCACCCCCCCTCTTCTCCATCCCCTCAAAATCTGTTTGCCCCCCTCTTCTCCATCCCCCAACTCTGTTCACCCCCTCTTCTCCACTCCCCCAACTCTGCTCACTCACCTCTTCTCCATCCCCCCAACTCTGCTCACCCCTCTCATCTCCGCCCCTCCAACTCCATTCACCCCTCCTCTCCTCCATCTCCCAACTCCTCTCACCCCCCTCTTCTCCATCCCCCGCAACTCTGCTCACCCCTGCTCTTTTCCATTCCCCAACTCTGTTCACCCCCCTCGTCTCCATCCCCCCAACTCTGTTCACCCCCCCTTTTCTACATCTCCCCCAACTTTGCTCACTCCCCTGCTCCATCCCCCCAACTCCATTTACCCCCCCCTATTTTTGTCCCCCCCAACTCTGCTAACCCCCTCTTCTCCATCCCCCAACTCTCTTCACCCCCCTTTTCTCCATCCCCCAACTCTGTTCGACACCCCCTTCTCCACCCCCCAACTCTGTTTACCCCCCTCTTCTTCCTCCCCCCAACTCTGCCAACCCCCTTCTCCATCTCCCCAACCCTGTTCACCCCCTCTTCATCATCCCCAACTCTGCTCATCCCCCCTTTTCCATCTACCCAACTCCGTTCACCCCCTCTTCTCCACCCCCTAACTCTACTCAACCCCCTTTTCTCCATCCCCTCCAAATCTGTTTACCTCCCCTCTTCTCCACCCCCCCAACTCTGTTCACTCTTCTTTTCTCCATCCCCCAACTCTGTTCACCCCTCTTCTCCATCCCCCAACTTTGCTCATCCCCCCTTTTCTCCATCCCCCAACGCTGTTCACCCCTCTCTTCTCCATCCCCCAATGCTGCTCACCCCCTTCTCCATCCCCTCTAACTCTACTCACCCCCTCTTTTTACATCCCCCAACTCCATTCACCCTCCCTCTTCTCCATCCCCCCAATCCAGCTCACCCTCCCTTATCTCCATCCCCCCAACTCTGCTCACCCCCTTCTCCATCCCCCAAACTCTGCTCACCCCCCTTCTCCATTCCCCCAACTCTGCTCACCCTCCTTCTCCATCCCCCCAACTCCATTCACCCCCTCTTCTTCACCCCCCCAACTCTGTTCACCCCCTTCTTCATCCCCCAACTCTTTTCACCCCCCTCTTCTTCATCCCCCCAACTCCGCTAACCCCGTCTCCATCTTCCCAACCCTGTTCACCCCCTCTTCATCTTCCCCTAACTCTGCTCACCTCCCCATTTCCATCCCCCCAATTCCGTTCACCCCCTCTTCTCCACCCCCCTAACTCTGCTCAACTCCCTCTTCTCCATTCCCTCCAAATCTTATCACCTCCCCTCTTCTCCATCCCCCCAACTCTGTACACCCTTATCTTCTCCATCCCCCAACTCTGTTTCCATCTCCCCAACTCTGCTTACCCCTCTCTTCTGAATCCTACCCAACTCTGTTCATCCCCCTCTTCTCCACCCCCCAACTCTGCTCACCCCCTCTTCTCCATCTCCCCAGCTCTACACCTCCCTCTTCTTCTTCATCCCCCCAACTCTGCTCATCCCCCTCTTCTCCATCCCCCAAGTCTGTTCACCCCCTCTTCTCCATCCCCCAACTCTGCTCACCCCCTTCTCCATCCCCCCAACTCTGCTCACCCCCTTCTCCATCCCCACAACTCCGTTCACCCCCTCTTCTCCACCCCCTAACTCTGCTCACCCCCTTCTTCTCCATTCCGTCCAAATGTTGTTCACCCCCCTCTTCTCCATTCCCCAACTCTGTTCCCTCCCCCTTTTCTCCATCCCCAAACTCTATTCCCCCCCTTCTCCATTTCACCAACTCTGTTCACCCCCCTTTTCTCCATACCCCAACTCCGTTCATCCCCCCTTCTCCATCCTCTCAAGTTTACTCACCCCCCTTCTCCACCCCCCAACTCTGTTCACCCTCTTCTTCTCCATCCTCCCCAACTCTGTTCACCCCCCCTCTTCTCCATTCCTCCAACTCTGCTCACCCCTCTTCTCCATTCCCCCAACTCTGCTCACCCCTCTCTTCTCCATCCCCAACTCCATTTACCCCTCCTCTTCTCTTTCCCCCTACTCCTCTCACCTCCCTCTTCTCCATCCCCCGCAACTCTTCTCACCTCGCTCTTTTCCATCCCACCAACTCTGCTCACCACCCATCTTCTCTATGCCCCCAACTCTGTTCACCCCATCTCCCCAAACTCTGCTCACCCACTCTTCTCCCCCCCCACTCTGTTCCCCTCCCTCTTCTCCATCCCTCAAACTCCATTCACCCCTCCTCTTCTCCATCTCCTCTTCTCCATCCCCTGCAACTCTGTTCACCCCCTCTTCTTCATCTCCCCCAACTCTGCTCACCCTCCTTATCCCCCCAAATCTGTTCACCCCCTCTTCTCCATACCCCTCAACTCTGCTCACCCCCTCTTCTCAATACCCCTCAACTCTGTTCGACCCCCTCTTCTTCACCCCCCCAACTCTGTTCACCCCCCCTCTTCTCCACCCCCCCAACTTCGCTTATCCACTCTTCTCCATTCCTCCCAACTCTGCTCACCCCCCTCTTCTTCATCCCCTCAACTCTGTTTACCCCTCCTTTTCTCCATCCTCAAACTCCATTAACCCCCCTCTTCTCCATCTCCCCAATTCTACTCATCCCCCCTCTTCTTCATCCGCCCAACTCTGCTCATTCCCCCCTCTTCTCCATCCCCCCAACACTGTTCACCCCTCTCTTATCCATCCCCCCAACGCTGTTCACCCCTCTCTTCTCCATCCCCTCAATGCTGTTCACTCCTCTCTTCTCAATCCTCCCCAACTCCGTTCACCCCCCCTTTTCTCCATTTTCCCTAACTCTGCTCACCCACCTCTTCTCCATCCCTCCAACTCTGTTTACTTCCTCTTCTCCATCTCCCCAAATTCTGCCCACCCTTCTCCACCCCCAACTCTGTTTCCCTCCCTCTTCTCCATCCCCCAACTCTATTCACCCCCTTTTTTCCATCTCCCCCAACTTTGCTCACCCCCCTTCTCCACCCCCCTAACTCTGCTCACCTCCCTGTTCTCCATCCCCCCAACTATCTTCACCCCCCTTTTTTCCACCCCCCAACTCTGTTCACCCCCCCTCTTCTTCACCCCTCCAACTCCGCTAACCCCCTTCTTCATCTCCCCAACCCTGTTCACTCCCTCTTCATCATCCCCCAACTCTGCTCACCCCCTCTTCTTGATCCTCCAACTCAATTCACCCCCTCTTCTCCACCCCCTAACTCTGCTCAACCCCCTCCTCCCCATCCCCTCCAAATCTGTTCACCCTTCTCTTCTCCACCCCCCAACTCTGCTCATCCCCCTCTTCTCCATCTCCCCAACTCTGCTCATCCCACCTCTTCTCCATCCCCCCAACTCTACTCATCCCCCCTCTTCTTCATCCCCCAACTCTATTCACCCTCCCTCTTCTTCATCCCTCCCAACTCCGCTCACCCTCCCTCTTCTCTATCCCCTGCAACTCTGTTAACCCCCTCTTTATCCATCCCCCCAAATCTGTTCACCCCTCCTTTTCTCCATCCCCCAACTCTGTTCACCCCCCTCTTCTCTGTCCTCCCCAACTCTGTTCACCCCCTCCTCTCCACCCCCTCAAGTCTGCTCACCCCCCTCTTCTCCATTCCCCCAACTCTGCTCACTCCTCTCTTCTCCATCCCCCAACTCCATTCACACCTCCTCTTATCCATCCTCCAACTCCTCTCACCCCCCTATTTTCCATCCTCCCAACTCTGCTCACCCACCCTTCTCCACCCCCCACACTGTTCCCCTCCCTCTTCTCCATCCTCCCAACTTTGTTCACCCCCTCTTCTCCATCCCCCCACAACTCTGCTCATCCCCCCTCTTCTCCACCCCAACTCTGTTTACCCCCCTTTTCTCCATCCCCCAACTCCGTTAACCCCCCTTTTCACCATCTCCCCAACTCTACTCATCCCCCAACTCCATTCACTCTCCCTATTCTTCATCCCCCCCAACTCAGCTCACCCTCCCTCTTCTCCATCCCCCCAACTATGCTCACCCCCCTTCTCCATCCCCCAACTCTGTTCACCCCCTCTTCTTCACCCCCCTAACTCTGCTCACCCCCCTCTTCTTCACCCCCCAACTCTGTTCACCCCATCTCCTCCATTCCCCAACTCTGTTCACCCCCCTTCCCCATCCTCCCAACTTTGCTCACCCCCTTCTCCACCCCCCAACTCTGTTCACCCCCTCTTCTCCATCCTCCCCAACTATGTTCACGCCCCTCCCCAACTCTGTTCAACCCCCTCTTCTCCATCCCCCTTCTCCATTCTCCTAACTCTGTTCGCCCCTCTCTTCTCCATCCCCCAACTCCATTCACCCCTCTTTTTCTCCATCCCCCAACTCCTATCACCCCCCTCTTCTCCATGTCCCGCAACTCTGCTCACCCTTGCTCTTTTACATCCCCCCAATTATGCTAACCCCCCTTCTCCATCCCCCAACTCCGTTCACCCCCTCTTCTTCACCCCCTAACTCTGCTCACCCCCCTTTTCTCCATCCCCTAAGTCTGTTCACCCCCCCTTCTCCATCCTCCCAACTTTGCTCACCCCCCTTCTCCACCCCCCAACTCTGTTCAACCGCCTCTTCTCCATCCTCCCCAACTCTGTTCACCCCCCTCCCCAACTCTGTTCACTCTCTCTTCTCCACCCCCTTCTCTATACTCCTAACTCTGCTCGTTCCTCTCTTCTCCACCCCCCAACTCCATTCACTCCTCTTTTTCTCCATCCCCCAACTCCTATCACCCCCCTCTTCTCCATCCCCCACAACTCTGCTCACCCTTGCTCTTTTACATCCCCAAAAAATCTGCTCACCCCCCTCCTCTACATCTCCCCAACTCTGTTCACCCCCTCTTCTTCATCTCCCCAATCTCTGCTCACCCACCCTTTTCCACCCCCCCCACCCTGTCCCTCCCTTTTCTCCATCCCCTCCAACTCTGTTCACCCCCTCTTCTCCATCCCCCAACTCTATTCATCCCCCTTTTCTCCATCTCACCCCCCTTCTCCACCCCCAACTCCATTCAGCCCCCTATTTTTCATCCCCCCAACTCTGCTTACCCCCCTCTTCTCCATCCCCCAACTCTGTTCACCCCACCTTTTCTCCATCCCCCAACTCTGTTCACCCCCCACTTCTTCATCCCCCCACTTCTGCTAACCCCCTTCTCCATCTCCCTAGCCCTGTTTATCCCCTCTTCATCATCGCCTTAACTCTGCACACCCCCCTTCTCCAACCCCCCAACTCTGTTCACCCCCTCTTCTCCACCCCCCTAACTCTGCTCAACCCCCTCTTCTCCATCCCCCCAACTCTGTTCACCCTTCTCTTCTCCATCCCCCAACGTCGTGCACCCCCTTCTTCTCCATTCCCCAACTCTGTTCACCCCCCTTTTCTCCATCCCCCAACTCTGTTAATCCCCCCTTCTTCATCTCCCCAACTCCTTTCACCCCCTCTTCTCCATCCCTGCAACTCTGCTCACCCCACTCTTTTCCATCCCCAACTCTGCTTAACCCCCTTCTTCTCCATCCTTTAACTCTGTTCCCCTCCCTCTTCTCCATCCCCCCAACTCTGTTCATCCTCTCGTCTCCATCCCCCACAACTCTGTTCACCCCCCACTTTTCTCCACCCCCCATCTCTGCTCACCCCCCTCTTCTCCATTACCCCAACTCTGTTCACCCCCTCTTCTCCATCCCCCAACTGTTTACCCCCCTTTTCTCCACCCCTCAACTCCGTTCACCCCCCTATTTTTCATCCCCCCAACTCCGTTCAACCCCTCTTCTCCATCCCCCAACTCTGTTCACCCCCTCTTCTTCACCCCCTAACTCTGCTCACCCCCTCTCTTCTCCACCCCCCAACTCTGTTCACCCCCATCTCCTCCATTCCCCAACCCCCTTTTCTCCATCTCCCAAGTCTGATCCCCCCTTCTCCATCCTCCCAACTTTGCTCACCCCCTTCTCCACCCCCTAACTCTGTTCACCCCCCTCTTCTCCATCCTCCCCAACTATGTTCACCCCCCTCCCCAACTCTGTTCACCCCCCTCTTCTCCACCCCCCTTCTCCATTCTCCTAACTCTGTTCGCCCCTCTCTTCTCCATCCCCCAACTCTATTCACCCCTCTTCTTCTCCATCCCCCAACTCCTATCACCCCCCTCTTCTACATCCCCCGCAACTCTTCTCACCCTTGCTCTTTTACATCCCCCCAACTATGCTCACCCCCTTCTCCATCCCCCCAACTCAGTTCACCCCCTCTTCTTCTCCCCCTAACTCTGCTCACCCCCCTTTTCTCCATCCCCCAAGTCTGTTCACCCCCCTTAAACATCCTCCCAACTTTGCTCACTCCCCTTCTCCACCCCCCAACTCTGTTCACCCCTCTCTTCTCCATCCTCCCCAACTCTGTTCACCCCCTCCACAACTCTGTTCACCCCCTCTTCTCCACCCCCCTTCTCCATTCTCCTAACTCTGCTCGCCCCTCTCTTCTTCATCCCCCCAACTCCAATCACCCCTCTTCTTCTCCATCTCCCAACTCCTATCACCCCCTCTTCTCCGACCCCCGCAACTCTACTCACCCTTGCTCTTTTACATCCCCCCAACTCTGCTCACCCCCTCCTCTCCATCCCCCCAACTCTGTTCACCCCCTTTTCTTCATCTCCCCAATCTTTGCTCACCCACCCTTCTCCACCCCCCCCCCCACTCTGTTCCCCTCCCTCTTCTCCATCCCCACAACTCTGTTCGGCCCCTCTTCTCCATTCCCCACAACTCTGCTCACCCCCCTTTTCTCCATCCCCTCCAACTCTGTTCACCCCCCTCTTCTCCATCCCCCAACTCTATTCACCCCCCTTTTCTCCATCTCACATGCCTTCTCCACCCCCAACTCCATTCAGCCCCCTATTTTTCATCCCCCCAACTCTGCTTACCCCCTCTTCTCCATCCCCCCAACTCTGTTCACCCCCACTTTTCTCCATCCCCCAACTCTGTTCACCTCCCTCTTTTTCATCCCCCCACTTCCGCTAACCCCTTTCTCCATCTCCCTAGCCCTGTTCTCCCCCTCTTTATCATCCCCTCAACTCTGCACACCACCTTTCTCCATCCCCCCAACTCTGTTCACCCCTTCTTCTCTACCCCCCTAACTCTGCTCAACCCCCTCTTCTCCATCCCCCCAACTCTGTTCACTCTTCTCTTCTCCATCCCCCAACTTTGTTTACCCCCTCTTCTCCATTCCCCAACTCTGTTCACCCCCCT
Organism: Lithobates septentrionalis; assembly: GCA_037952835.1. Classification (NCBI taxonomy): domain Eukaryota; kingdom Metazoa; phylum Chordata; class Amphibia; order Anura; family Ranidae; genus Lithobates; species Lithobates septentrionalis. The sequence goes on from JBBDGP010000319.1 coordinate 9,716,882, forward strand.
TTTCTCCATCCCCCAACTCTGTTAATCCCCCCTTCTTCATCTACCCAACTCCTTTCACCCCCTCTTCTCCATCCCCTAACTCTGTTCCCCTCCCTCTTCACCATCCCCCCAACTCTGCTCACCCTTTCTTCTCCATCCTCCACAACTCTGCTCACCCCCCACTTTTCTCCACCCCTCAACTCTGTTCACCCCCCTCTTCTCCATCCCCCAACTCTGTTGACCCCCCTTTTCTCCATCTCCCCCAACTTTGCTCAGCCCCCCTCTCCACCCCCCCCCAACTCTGTTCACCCCCCTCTTCTCAATCCCTCCAACTCTGCTCAACCCCCTCTTCTTCATTACCCCCAACTCTGTTCACCCCCTCTTCTCCATCCCCCAACTGTTTACCCCCCTTTTCTCCACCCCCTAACTCCACCCCCCCTATTTTTCATCCCCCCAACTCTGTTCAAACCCTTTTCTCCATCCCCTAAATCTGCTCACCCCCTCTTCTCCATCCCCCCAACTCTGTTCACCCCCTGTTCTCCATTCCCCAACTCTGTTCACTCTTCCCTTCTCCATCCCCCAACTTTGTTTACCCCCCTCTTCTCCATTCCCCAACTCTGTTCACCCCCTTTTCTCCATCCCCCAACTCTGTTAATCCCCCCTTCTTCATCTCCCCAACTCCTTTCACCCCCTCTTCTCCATCCCCTAACTCTGTTCCCCTCCCTCTTCTCCATCCCCCCAACTCTGTTCACCCTCTCTTCTCCATACCCCACAACTCTGCTCACCCCCCACTTTTCTCCACGTTCCAACTCTGTTCAACCCCCTCTTCTCCATCCCCAAACTCTGTTGACCCCCCTTTTCTCCATCTCCCCCAACTTTGCTCACCCATCTTCTTCACCCCCCAACTCTGTTCACCCCCCTCTTCTCAATCCCTCCAACTCTGTTCACCCCCCCCTTCTCCATTACCACCAACTCTGTTCACCCCCTCTTCTCCATCCCCCAACTGTTTACCCCCCTTTTCTCCACCCCCCAACTCCATTTACCCCCCTATTTTTCATCCCCCCAACTCCGTTCAACCCCTCTTCTCCATCCCCTAACTCTGAATGCCCTGCCCCTAATTAAAATAATACCCTGCCTACAGAAAAAAAGTGTCCCTAAAAATCTTTTGAGAATGTTGGCAACTATGCATTCATTGAATGCTATGCATTTTTTGGTGTGAATGCAAAATGTCCTTTGACTGGATTAGGTGGGGATTATAATATCTTGAGAAAATGCAAAGCACTCTGTGAATGGCAGCAGTGGCGAGTGCACAACCCCCTGTGGTTACTATGCAGCAGAGCAGCCGCTCAACATGGGATCTGGAAGTCAGTGAGGATTACTGTAACAGCAGTGACTACTACAGAGATTCTGTGCTTCCAAACAGGGATTGGCTAGGTATGAAATGGGCATATTTACAAGCTGGACCAATGTAACTATGTAAAAAAATTCATACTTGGAATTTAGCTTTAAGGGGTGTGGGGGTACTGGGTTTTTTGGTGTAATTTAAAGACTTTTTTTTGGGGGGGGGGTAATTTAAAGACTTAAGATTACTGTAGTAGCGGTGACTACAACAATGATTCTCTGCTTCCAAAGGGATTGGCTAGGTATGAAATGCACATACATTTACATTGGTCCAAGCTGGGTGTGGGGGTACTAGGTTTTTTGGCCGGGGGGCAGATTTTAAAGACCTGCATTATTGTTTTGGACAATAAATTGCTTCACTACATTTTTCTAGCCTAAATATTTCAGGTCATTTACATGGGAACATTTCCACAAACCCATGCTTTTCTATTTGCATTCTTTAATTCATCAAGGAACTGGCCTTTTTAGAGCCAGGTAACCTTATAGTATGATGTACATTGTGTTTGATAAAGAAAGTTTGGCCTGTTAGATAATTAGGAGGATTATATTACAATCAGGACAATGCGATCACTGTGAAAAGAGAGGAAGTTCTCATGGAGCACATAAAAGGAAGTAAGATTGTTTTCCACATCCAGGTCTGTACAATTCCGACTGATAATAAAAGTATAGAAGTCGAACAGTTAAGGACACATTCATCTTGTTTTTATTACTTCTCTGAAACAACATCATGCCTATACAGCGAAGACTAAAGATACTCTGTTCATGGGTCAATTCTCACCAGAGCCATGTTTTTGTCTTCACAACAAGTGTGCCCATAAACACAATGGCCTAGATACCTGACTACCCTTTCAATGTACATTAGGGATTAGTAGGCTCTACAGTTGATGTTGTTGCAAAATGTACAGTTTGTTTCTCTAGTTTCAATTGTAAAGCATAAAATATATGTAATACAGTTCTGTAGAGTGGGAAGTAAAATTCATGTTAAAATTTGTGTCACCCATTCTTAAGCCTCGTACACACGATCGGACTTTCCGACAACAAAACCGTGGAATTTTGTCTGAAGGGTTTTGGCTCAAACTTGTCTTGTATACACACGATCACACAAATGTTGGCCAACAATTACGAACGTAGTGATGTACTAGACGTACTACATGTCTTTACAGCTCTTTAGCGCCACCCTTTGGGCTCCTTCTGCTATTTTCGTGTTAGTAGAAGTTTGAGTGTTGATTCACGCTTTTCTTTTCGCGTTTTTCATTTAGCGCTTTTTAGTTCGTTTCTGAACAGCCGTTCGTCAACCAGACATGTTGCGGAATCAGAGGAGATAACGTGTTATTTATTAAGTGAACAAGGGAATGGTTTTTGGTGGGATTTTAGGGGTGCCAAGCAATGAAATTACTAACAATACACCAAGATATAAAAAAGTATAGCAAAATGTATTACACAAAAGACAGATTTAAAAATATTGGCTGTACATATGATACCCAGGTATGGGTACACATCTAATCAAACAATGGAAAGAGTGGTCACTCAGCAATGGCAGGCGTTACACAAGCTTGATGCTGGGATGCGTGGCTGGCACACTTTTAACTTAATAAAAACAGGGGTTCCCTCACTTTCAGCCTCAGTATATCGCTTCGGCCTGCACGCATCCGGGAGGGACGGGGGTAGGTGAGACACCTTGCCCCATACAATGGGACCACTATTAAGTAAATGTGCTTAATATTAACTACAACTGTTCCAATATAAACAACCTTACCAGCAATAACGCCCCACGCTCTTCTAATTTTGGAATTTTTCCTTTTTAAAAAAATATTTCAACGAACCATGTTATAAATAAACTGCTCTTTTCTACTATATCCCTGAAGAAGGACATAAAAACATTGTTTATTCCGAAACGCGTCAGATGTAAGAAAAAGAGCTTCCACATAACTTATGTTCATTATTACTAAAAAACTAATGATTTTGTAATATGCTCCGTTGAATGTATGATACAGCATGTTTTTAACCTATACTTTGTTAAAATAAAAATTTGTTTACTCTCTATACTTTGTCATACATATTTGGTACCTAAATACTTGTGAGCAAGTGCCTTTAAAGTCCATTTAGGGGAAATCTCATTTTTGTATATGAATGTTTCTTTGGATGTGGCACTGTCAATTTTTACCTAGAGACGCGAATCACCCCTCAGTTTTGTTCAGTTCGTTTCCAATCAGCCATTCGTCAACCAGACATGTTGCGGAATCGGAGGAGATAACGTGTTATTTATTAAGTGAACAAGGGAATGGTTTTTGGTGGGATTTTAGGGGTGCCAAGCAATGAAATTACTAACAATACACCAAGATATAAAAAAGTATAGCAAAATGTATTACACAAAAGACAGATTTAAAAAAATTGGCTGTACATATGATACGCAGGTATGGGTACACATCTAATCAAACAATGGAAAGAGTTGTCACTCAGCCATGGCATGGAGTGACTTATCCTGACATGTTTCGCCTCTTAGGGCTTCCTCAGGGGATGTTTTCTGAGAAATAGATGTGATAATGCATAAAACAAGGTACAGTTAGAGACGATACAAAATTATAATGCAATACAAAGGCAGAAAAAAGGAATAAACATGCTGCTGACCGCCCTGCCCAATGCTCATCAACCACCCATAAAAAGATGTTTTACCTGCAACTGGATGTTAAGCCAAATGGAAAACGGACACTATATGACATACAAGAAGGCTGGCCGGGAAGAGCCCAAGAATAGGGCTAAAAAGCCGGTATCTGTCTGGTGAAAAGAGTGTAGGTAGTGACCAAAGCAAATAAAAGGGGTCACTGATGTGAAGGAAAATAAATAAGGGAGTGAGGAGAAGGTGGGGAGGGGGAAGAAAGAGGGGAAAACAACAAGGGGGAAGAAAGGGGAGGCGAGAAAAGAGGGGGAAAAAGAATGGGAGGGGAAAAGAGAAGGGAAGGTAAAAAGAGGGAAAGAAAAGGAGGGGAAAGGAAAGGGGGGAGGTTTAACGGAAAGAAAGGGAAAAAGGGAAAGAGAGATAGAATAGATTATAAGACGAGTAGTGGAAATTTCACTAGGGATAAAGGTGGGAGTGCAGGAAAACCAATAGTAAATAAATAAGGGGAAAACAACGGTGTTGGGGTGTGAAGTGTAAAGGATGTGATATGACTTGGCGTGGCATACTTACATTCGACCAAGCTGGGTCTACAGAGGAGCCAAGGGTGCCTAGGTTGCAGAATGTTACCTGTTTGAAACAGTATATATGGTAATGAATATCTGTATTCACTCTGGTGAAGTCTTCTCTTGATTGTTGGCTTTGACACACATACACCTACCTCCTGGAGAGTGTTCTTGATCTGGCCAACTGTTGTGAAGGGTCTTCACCAGAGAAAGAATTCTTTGGTCATGCACCACGTTGTTTTAGGTGGTCTTCCAGGTCTTTTGATGTTGCTGAGCTCACCGGAGCGTTCTTTCTTTTTAAGGATGTTCTAAACAGTTGATTTGGCCACACCTAATGTTTTTGCTATCTCTCTGATGGGTTTGTTTTGGTTTTTTTTAGCCTAATGATGGCTTGCTTCACTGATAGTGACAGATCTTTGGATCTCATATTGAGAGTTGACAGCAACAGATTCCAAATGCAAATAGCACACTTGAAATGAACTCTGGACCTTTTATCTGCTCCTTGTAAATAGGATAATGAGGGAATAACACACACCTGGCCATGGAACAGCTGAGCAGCCAAGTGTCCCATTACTTTTGGTCCCTTAAAAAGTGTGAGGCACATATACAAACTGTTGTAATTCCTACACCGTTCACCTGATTTGGATGTAAATACCCTCAAATTAAAGCTGAAAGTCTGCAGTTAAAGCACATCTTGTTCGTTTCATTTCAAATCCATTGTGGTGGTGTATAGAGCCAAAAAGATTAGAATTGTGTCGATGTCCCAATATTTATGGACCTGACTGTATAATTTACCTCATAAAGGGAGATGTCACAGCATGGCAGCCCTTGTAGTGTCTAACAGTGTGATGTGAGGGGGGTGTTTTTATGTGTGTGCACGTAATATCCGGCATCACATGATGCGGAGTTGTGGACAGCACGGCACAGGTACTGAGTGGTGGGGAATCGGGTGCCGGATACTGAACTACGATTCCCATAAGACCCCGCGGCCCGGGGGCGGATACGGAGGAGACGCAGGTGTCAGCTGACATACCCCAATCAGTGGGCGCGCATCTAACCTCCCTTCGCTCAGAGGGCAGCGGGTGACATAGAAAGTGAAAAGGACAGAATTTTGGTGTGAAACTATCATTGGCTGGTAGTCCCGCTGGGCACTAGTAGGGAGGACAGCAAGTGTGCATGCAACGCCAGTGCCTAGTACTTGGGTCAAAGATGAAGACTGGGAACAAAAAATATAAAATATACCAGGGCGCCTAGGGGCCAATAGTTGGCTAGTGGTGAAAGGTGATGAGACAGCGGCACGGCGAGCAACAAGCATAAACAACATGCAATATAAAATACACATTATAACAAGCAGAATTATACAATAAAGTACATAGATACAATATACAGTGGATATAATTATTGAATTCAGATATAAGTAGTGCATAAGTAGTACATTAAAGTACGCACCATTAGATAAATATAACATTACAGATTAATACAAAAAAATTAATAAGTGGAAAATAGGGATTTGGATAAAGGAGTGGGAAAGAAAGAAAAGAAAGTGAGGGAAAGAGTGGGGGAAACAGGGGGGGGGGGGAGACAAAATGGGGGGTGGGAAAGAAGGGGGGTGGTTGTGGGGTACATGGGGGGAAAGATAAAGGAGGAGGGGGAGAAGGGGGAGATAGGGAAGTGGGGTAAGGCAGAGGGGGTTAGGAACAGGTAATCAGGCCGTTGAAAGTGGTAATAAATGGCTTGATTACAGGAAGGGTTTGAAACTAACAGTCTCGTTTAGGCCAGGGTATATCATGGCCTTAAGGCCATGTATCCATCTGGTCTCGAGCTGTACAGTAGTAAGGCACGGTCCACACTTCCGCCTCTGGTGTTATTTATTATTGGCCTTGGAGTTATTGCTTTGGCATTTTTTTTTGGTTGAATAATGATTTGATTTGGTATATTTTCTATATTTTTGGATGCATATAATGCACTTTTTGGTTAAGTTCTATTGGCAGATAGCATGTCTAATTTTATTTGTTTTTATTTTTAATGCACAATAAAAAAAAATGTGGAGAATAATACTTGGCTATGTGTTTTACTTCAAATGATCAAGTTTGGGAGTAGGCAGCTACATTTAAAAAAAATATAATGTAAAATTGACAAGGGACACCAACATAGTTGTATCTTTGATCTTAAAAAACTACAGGATAATGGTGCTGTGGTAACTTGCCCAAAAACAAATCATAATAATATTATTCTTCATATCACTAGAACAAAAAGCTTTTGAAAATTTGTTTGCAATAACTCCATCAGTATCACCAGCAAAGCAGCTTCATTATTATCCCATTAAAGAAGAAGAGAATGTGCGCTGCAATTGGAGATTTCATAATTTGCCACATCACAAACGGTAATTCTCCATTACAAACGCTAGTTTACAAGACCGACCGCTTATGCTTTCGAGCATGTGTGTTTGTATTTTGGACTTTTGTCCAACGGACTTGTGTACACACGATCAGAAAATCCGACAACACACATATTTTGGTGGGAAATTTGAAGACATGGTAGCCAACATTTGTTGCTGGAAACAAATGTCCGATAGAGCATACACACAGTCGGATTTTCCGCCAACAGCCTGACCTTCAACATTTCCTGTCGGAAAATCCGATCGCGTGTACGGGGTTTAAAGTGGAGGGCCACCATTAAAAAAAATGACATGAAAACGTTCCTAAAAATTTGGAGAAAAAAAATAAAAAAATTTAACTTACCAGAAATGGTTGTTGCTAGGCAGATCGTCCTAATCTGCCACTTCAGTGCGGTGATCTTCAGTCTTCTCCTCCTCGGGTTGTCTTCTGAGGAATGGGGCGCGGTGTGTTCTGGAAACTGTGTGTGTCCCACAACACAGCATACCCCATTCACAAAGCGCTGTGTGACTCGCGCATGTGCATTAGGAAACGGGCAGTGAAGCCGCAGGGCTCCACTGCCTGTTTCCCTTAGTTAGAATGGCGGCGCCGGGACCCCAGAACCGAGGGACAGGTCGGCCTTGGGCGGCCGAAATCGCGGGCACCCTGGACAAGTAAGTGTGTTTATTAAAAGTCAGCAGCTACAGTGTTTGTAGCTGCTGACTTTTGAAAAAAAAAATTTCAGCTGGCCCACCACTTTAAGTGTTAACTGTAACATTATGTAGTGGAGACCATTATATTATTTTCTACCTCTATACACCTCACTATTTTTTCTAATAAAGGTTTACTGGATTAAAAAAAAAAATTGTTGCATCTGCTAAGAATTTAAAGAGGAACTGCACTGTGGACATTATTTATATAATATTTATGACAGGTTCTTGTATAGCATCATCAATTTACGCAGCCCTTTATATATATTATATATTCACATCTGTCCCTGTCCTCACTATGTCAAAAAAGGCAGCGAGAGGGCAAAGGATTAGTCACCAGCAGGTATGAGCCAAACTGCCTTAGGTTTGGTTTGAGAACCCAAACCCCACTAAAATCAATGGGAGCCGAAGATGTCAAATAAAAAAAGGCCAATTTGCTGAGTTAATTGGTAGGGGGTTTAAGGGGTGGTCACCATTCTGAGGAACATGTACCAATGCAAAAAAAAAAAAAATTGCCAGGACCAGCATTTGTGAAACAATAAAAATGTCCAATTCCTTTAAATAACATGCTTGGGAGGGTGCCCCAATCCTGCCTTCGAAGGGGTGCATCTCTGTGATGTACAGAAAGTGCTGCAGCAGCACTGACATTTACACAGGAATCATTCTTTAACCACTTCAGCCCTAGAAAGGATTTACCCCCTTCCTGACCAGAGCATTTTTTGAGATACGGTACTGCGTCGCTTTAACTGACAATTGCGTGGTCGTGCGACGTTGCACCCAAACAAAATTTGGTTGCTGTTGATGCGCGCGCTAGCCCATGATTTAAAGGGGACATACAGGTACGCCCATTTGCACAGCCGTGCCATTCTGCCGATGTATATCGTCGTGCGCTGGACGGCAAGCGGTTAAAATGTTGGCAAAAAAAAAAGCACACAGACTCCTCTAAGGGTCTACTGTGTAATTTGAGGACCTTTGGAAGGGTCAGTGTGCTGTTTTTTTGTTATTTGCCTAACTTTCAGACTAGTTTTCCTTTATAAATGTCAGTGCTGCTGCAACACCTTCTGTACATCACAGAGATGCATCACAGGCAGGATGGCATTGAATGCCAACAATGGCCTGCATATTTTTTTTTCTTTGTAAATGTAGCACGGCCCCTCTTGAGGGCTGCTTGGATTTACCTGTTCTGCTGCATCGCCGTGACCCTGTGAACATTCCAACCTACATGACACTCTGGGTTCAGACATCTTGTACAACACCTTTGAATGACAGGTCACACAAGTCAAATATGTTTATATTATTTAAGCTTTTACTGGAGTAAGTAATGTGGTTTTGATACACAAAGGAGGGTAATTGGTCAACTGAGTTCTGGATAACAGCCCAGACTCGGAAGAATAATTTCCCGACAAGACAGCTTAGAAACAGTTTAACAGTACAAACGCATAATTTACATATATGCACAATGAGGTACCACCTGGAGCATTACCTGTAAGGACAGTAAAGGGTTACCTATCTAAGACAGACAGTCACACACTAAAGGGGAATCCCAGGCCGGCCTATTCAACCTTTATATCCTAATGAGAGATTAGACAGAATAGGGATGGAATTAGGGCCCTTTAAAATAACAGCAATGTTCAAGATGCAGGCCTGATAGTCTTTACCAGCAGTTGGAGCTCATTAGATTGTATCCAATAAGGCACAGTGATGTGATAGTAAGCCAAAAGGCATAAACACTCTAGTAGTACTCCTTGAAGTGTTTTTAGGTAAAGGTGTCTATGTGCAGTGTTCCAAACAGAATTGCAGTAAAGTGTTCCCAAGGTAAAGGTGTTTGTACACAGTGTTCAGATAAAGCAACAGGGAAGGATTGCAAAAGATGGGGAATTGCCCTCTCACCAACGACCAGACTGGCTAACGCCTTGCAGACAGCAACCCAGGAAGAGACGTCCTTCAGCGAAGCGACCAGCGATGATCCACAGCTGATAGGTGTGGACGGCCATAGTGTAGATCTGCTGAGTGGGTGCTGCGTAGATGTCTGATAAACCGCAGGCAGGATTAGGCCCTCCGGAGCCGGGTTGGAATCACTCGATCACCGCGTGGTAGGCCGCAGCCTCTCCCCTCCGCCACTGGGAGATGTGCACTCGGCAAGGCCCAGGAAGAAGAGAGAGCAGGGCGGATCTCCTGACCCTTTTATAGTTCCTCCCAGGAGGGGGTAGCAAGGATTCCTGGGATGTGTAGTCCAGATGTAATGTCACACAATGGAATCACCGGTTTAACAGACTACTAATCCCACAATCCTTTTAGTCGGGCTCACAGGTATGATGACATTCACTGGTGCCCAGCACTAGAGGAATAGGTCTATATATTAATAGCACAATATTATGACTATAGTCCACATCGCTACATAAAGATCACTTTTGCTGACGCACAACCTACAACAAGAATGGTAAAAATTCTGTAGAATCCCCCCGACCCCAAAAAAAAGAAAAACACATACCAGACCATTTGAGTCTGGTACAGATGTTAAAGGGGACTCCGTGCAAAGAAAAAAAAAGAGAGGTTGCCCTAGAAATCCATCCCAGACCTTTAATCTGAGCATGTAGTCTAGCTGGCCAGGAAGAAAAAAGGAACCATACCAGGCTAAGGGGGTGTACCTTGCCTTCCCAATGCTGATGTAGACAAGGGCCTCTTCCCCAAAACCCTGGCAGGTGGTTATGGGGGTCTGGGAGGGCGGGGGGAAAAATGCATCTGTAAATGGTGCCTGTGCCAAGTGAGAAACCCCCTGTGTTCACAATGGAGCAGGGCAGTTGCTTGGCACAGGACCTGGAAGCTAACAGGGATTAGCGATGAGCTTCGAGCTCGAGTCAAACGTAAGTTCGACATGAACATTCACCGCTCGACCGTTCGTCAAATTACGAACATTTCGGGCCGTTCGCAGGGCCGGTCCTAGACGGGGTACACGGGGTGCAGTGCACCCAGGCGCCAGAGAGGTGGGGGCGCTGAAGCGCCAGAGTGCTCCCTTCCCTCCTCCTCCTCTTGATTGTGTCCGGCGGCGGCGCTCTCTGCCGGTGTTAAAAGAAGAAAGGCGCCTCGTGTGTGTGCTGCTCAAGCCCCTCCCTCCTCCTGTCAGAGAAAGAGAGACATCGGAGGCAGAGCGGCTGGTCTCTGCGTGGAGAGAGACCAGCCGCACAGTGATGTCGCGTGGGGGGGCGGGGCGCGGATGAGCGGTCCGTGCCTGACACATTCTCCTCTCTGTGTCTCCCACTCCTGCCTGCTTTAAACTGCTCTGCTCTACACACGGGCGGCGCGGCTGGCGGCACACTGTTCTCTCCTCTTCAGCTGCCGCCCGGGTGTATTTATGTACTCTAATGGAGGGGGGGGCTGTACTAATTGAGGGGGGGCTGTACTAATGGAGGGGGGCTGTACTAATGGAGGGGGGCTGTACTAATGGGGGGGGGCTGTACTAATGGGGGGGCTGTACTAATGGAGGGGGGGCTGTACTAATAATGGGGGGGCTGTACTAATGGAGAGGGGGTCTGTACTAATGGGGTCTGTACTAATGGAGGGGAGGTCTGTACTAATGGTGGGGGGTCTGTACTGATGAGGGGGTTCTGTACTAATGGAGGGGGGTCTGTCCTGGGGGGTCTGTACTAATGGAGGGGGGGTCTGTTCTAATGGAGAGGGGGTCTGTACTAATGGAGGGGGGGGCTGTACTAATGGAGGGGGGCTGTACTAATAATGGGGGGGCTGTACTAATGGAGGGGGGGCCTGTACTAATAATGGGGGGGGTCTGTACTAATGGAGAGGGGGTCTGTACTAATGGGGTCTGTACTAATGGAGGGGAGGTCTGTACTAATGGTGGGGGGTCTGTACTAATGGGGGGGTTCTGTACTAATGGAGGGGGGGCTGTCCTGGGGGGTCTGTACTAGGGTTGTCCCGATACCGATACTAAGCATTTGCCCAAGTACTTGTACTCGGGCAAATGCTCCCGATACTTCCGCCGATACTATGACAGTCAGCAGTGATCGGCGTGTGGGGGAGTTACAAGCTTCTCCCCCCGCGGCTTTAGTGACATACAGCGGTGATCGGTGCTTGTAACTCCCCCACACGCGATCACCACTGACTGTCACCTTATCCTCCTCCATGCCCCCTCCGTTCCTCTGTCCCCCTATGCTGTTCCCCTCCGTTGCTCTGTCCCCCTCCATTCCGGCGTTCCGCTGTCCCCCTCTGTTGTTCTGTCCTCCTCCGCTGTCCTCCTCCATTGTTCTGTCCTCCTCCGCTGTCCTGTCCTCCTCCGCTGTCCTCCTCCGCTGTCCTCCTCTGCTGTCCTCCTCTGTTGTTCTGTCCTCCTCCGCTGTCCTCCTCCGCTGTCCTACTCTGTTGTTCTGTCCTCCTCCGCTGTCCTCCTCCGCTGTCCTCCTCTGTTGTTCTGTCCTCCTCCGCTGTCCTCCTCCGCTGTCCTCCTCCGTTGTTCTGTCCCCCTCCGTTACACTGTCCTCCTCCTCTGTCCCCCTCCGCTGTCCCCCTCCGTTCCGGCGTTCCGCTGTCCCCCTCTCCGTTGTGTGAATGGACAGAGTCAGCTGACTCTGTCCATTCACATAACTGAAACATTGTAATCTCCTGTGATTACGATGTGTCAGTTTATGAATGGAGAGGAGCCGCTGTCTTCTCTCCATTCATTCTCAGTGCAGCTGAGGCTGCAGAGAAAGGGACTGGGGAATCTCTATCCTTTGTCTCCTTCTCTGTCTCAAGGGGGAGATATCAGAGGTCTGTTAAGACCCCTGATATCTCACCAAAGCCCCCCAACAGGGCTGATAAAAAAAAACAAAAGTGGGCCATGATCAGGGATGCATGCACTGTCCTGTCACCATTTCAGGAGGCCACGAGGATGGTGAGCAGTGACAGTGCATGCATCAGTGACACTGTCCCTCTTGTCCACCTGTTGGAGCACATGCTGCGTTGAATAATGGACAGGGCACTTGAGGCATAACAGAGGCAGGAAGAGGAGGACTTCCTTACCTCTCAAGGCCCCCTTTATCCAGACAGTGTTCCTGCGTGCCCGCCGATCACACAGGAAGAGGAGTAGGAGGAGGAGGATTGAGTCACCATGGAGGTGGAGCCTGGCACTCAGCATCAGCAGCAGTCTTTAAGGGATCATTTACAGTCCGAAGAAACCCATTGACTTGTACGTGGCTGGGAGGAGGTGGCTGCGGATCATGTCGTCCTTAGTGACCCAGAGGACTCCGGACCAAATGCCTCAGCAAACCTACGCTGCATGGCCTCCCTGATCCTGCAAAGCCTGCGGAAGGATCTTCGTATTCGTGGTATCAAGGAGAGGTATCATTACTGGCTGGCAACCCTCCGTGATCAACGTTACAAGGGTAAGGTTGCGGACCTTATCTTGCCGTCGGAGAGGGAGCAGAGGATGAAACATCTTTGGGAGGCCTTGCAGAAAGGTTGGGAGGTTACAATTTCCTGGTCCTCCTGGACAACGTGTTGCTGAGACTTCGGTCAGTCACAGAAGGAGCTATGGAGAAGGTGGCCATCTGACCGATGCGTTCAGACAATTTTTTAGTTCGCATCCCCAAGGTATGATCGGTTCCAGCAACCATCGCCAGTGTCTGATTCACATTGTGCAGGAATACCTAGGGGCAAGATCAGACTTGGACACCTTTCCCATCGAAAATACTCTGGGTTACTGGGTCTTGAGAATGGATCACTGGCCAGAGCTTGCACAGTATGCAATTGAGCTATTGGCCTGTCCTGCATCCAGCGTTCTTTCGGAACGCACATTTAGTGCTGCTGGAGGCTTTGTAACCGATCACAGTGTGCGCCTGTCCACCAAATCGGTCGATCTGCTGACCTTCATAAAAATGAATCAGTCTTGGATCACCAGCTACCAAGCACCTGATGCTGATGTAACCGACTAATTTTTTTTTAATGTGAGATCCCTTCAAGACTGCCTATGCTGATGCTGAGTGACTATCCTGTTATGCTGAGTGACTATCCTCTTGCTCCTCAATGTTCATGCTGATAGCTTGTAAGAACATTTTTGGTTCTGGGCACCGCCACCAGTGGCTTAGGCCCAATTACAATTTTTGATGCAATACTTTGCAGCAGGGCTCATTCCTGCGCTCCAACTAGTGTATCTGTGAGGGGTGGCAGTGTTGTGGCACCAGCAGCAGTGCCTAAGGCCCAATTTTTCAGCCCCTGTTTAACAGGGGCGTGTAATTACAATTTTTGATGCAATACTTTGCAGCAGGGCTCCTTCCTGCGCTCCAACTAGAGTATCTGTGAGGGGTTGCAGTGTTGTGGCACCAGTGCCTAAGGCCCAATTTTTCAGCCCCTGTTTAACAGGGGCGTGTAATTACAATTTTTGATGCAATACTTTGCAGCAGGGCTCATTCCTGCGCTCCAACTAGAGTATCTGTGAGGGGTTGCAGTGTTGTGGCACCAGCACCAGTGCCTTAGGCCCAATTTTTCAGCCCCTGTTTAACAGGGGCATGGAATTACAATTCTTGATCTAATATTTCACAGCAGGGCCCGTTCCTGCACCCACCAAGAGTAACTGTGAGGCCTTACAGTGTTGTGGCAACACCACCACACCGTCTACCACCAAAGGCCCAATTTTTCTGACCCTGTTCAACAGGGGCATGTAATTACTATTGATCTAATATTTCAAAGCAGGGCCCGTTCCTGCGCCCACCAAGAGTAACTGTGTGGGCTTACAGTGTTGTGGCAACACCAACACCTAAGGCCCAAATTTCTGCAGAGTATATAAGGCAGGCCCCTACTTTCAAACATCCAACTTACAAACGACTCCTACTTCCAAACGGACGGAGACAACAGGAAGTGAGAGGAAATCTACCCCATGGAAGGGAAATTCTCTCCTGTATGAGTTCCTTGTTTCACTAAAAACCCCAAATTTTCAAAATCCAATTGTCATTGGGACAGAAAGTGAGGTAAAATCTTCTGAACAGGTGCACAGACAGCAAAACAAACGTTACAGGGGTGATAATCCTTCGCTATGTTTTCCAAAAAGCTTAAAAATAGATTTTTTGGCTGGAGTTACACGTAAAAAATGTACCAGTTCTAAATTACAAACAGATTCTACTTAAGAACATACCTACAGTCCCTGTCTTGTTTGCACAGCCTGTATACTGCTGTTCAGAGTAAATAGGGCCTGGGGGCCCCACTCCTTTCCTTTTTTTTTTCTTTGGGAGCGGGGTTCCCCTTAATATCCATACAAGACCCAAAGGGGCTGGTAATGGGCTGGGGGGGGGGTTCTCAGTGATTTTCATCCATAGTGCCAGGACCAGACATGACATTAAAGATGCAAGCAGTTTTAAATTACTTTTTTTCCTTTAGAAATGTCATTTTGAGCAGGGACTGTTCTAAACACGGGAAACGCGCGCCACTTTACAGGCTTAACATAGACACCCCCCAGGCACGATATTTAAAGGAATATTTCACTTTTATTTTTTCACTTTAAGCATCATTAAAATCACTACTCCCGAAAAAACGGCCGTTTTTAAAACTTTTTTTTGCATTGATACATGTACCCTGGGGCAGGACCCGGGTCCCCAAACCCTTTCAAGGACAATAACTTGCATATTAGCCTTTAACCACTTGCCGACCACCTAACGCAGATTTACTGCGGCAGAATGGCACGGGCAGGCAAAATCACGTACGTGCCTGAGGCGGTCGGCTTCATTCCAAGAGCGATCCGTGCTGAGGGGGGGGCCATTGATTCATGGCCACCTCCTTGCGATCGCTCCCGAATGAAAATCTTCCTCTGCTGCTGTAATGTAAACAGCGGCAGAGGAAGTGATGTCATCGCCTTTTCGTTCCGGCTTCCGAGGAGAGAAGACATCAAATAAGTGCACCAACACTACACATTACAGTAGAACACACAGGCACACTTTTCACCCCCCTATCACCCTCCGATCACCCCCCTGCACCCCCTGTGACAGTGACACCAACAGCAGTTTTTTTTTTTACTAATTATTGCATTGGGTGATTTGTGACTGTTATAAGTGGTTGGGCAGTTAATGGTAGGCCCCTTTAGGTCTAGGGTACCCCCCTAACCCAACCTAATAAAGTTTTAACCCCTTGGTCACCCCCTGTCGCCAGTGTCACTAAGCGATCGTTTTTCTGATCACTGTATTAGTGTCACAGGTGACGCTAGTTAGGCAGGTAAGTATTTAGGTTCACGTCAGTTTTTTATAGCGTCAGGTACCCCCATATACTAGATAATAAAGGTTTTAACCCCCTGATTGCCCCCTAGTTAACCCTTTCACCAGTGATCACCATATAACTGTTACGGGTGACGCTGGTTAGTTAGTTTGTTTTTTTTTAGTGTCAGGGCACCCGCCGTTTATTACCTAATAAAGGTTTAACCCCCTGATCGCCCGGCGGGTGATATCAGTTAGGTTTTAGGGTCAGATAGGGTCTGCGTCGCCCCAGGCAGCGTCAGGCTAGTGCCAGTACTGCTAACACCCACGCACGCAGCATACACCTCCCTTAGATACATAAAGCCATGACTCCAGCACTGTAGGAGGTGATTTCACCACCACAGTTAAAAAAAGAGCATATATGCCGAAGCATGGGGGCAGAGGAGCGATTTGCTCCTAACTTTTGGGGCGGATGCCGCCATGCTTCGGCATATATAAATGGTGCATGTATGCCCATCATTAGAAGTGGGTGGATGAAGGGAGGTATTCTAATGGTGGGCATACCCACCGATCAATCTCTTTTTTTCGTTCAGCCCACAGGCTGCATGAAAAAAAAGATTACAATATATGCCCAACAAGGATGAGTGGTTATACCAGAATGATGCCTGCAGGTTTAGGTATCATCTTGGTATCATTCTTTTCAGCCAGCGGTCGGCTTTCATGTAAAAGCAATCCTAGCAGCTAATTAGCCTCTAGACTGCTTTTACAAGCAGTGGGAGGGAATGCCCCCCCCCCCACCGTCTTCCATGGTTTTCTCTGGCTCTCCTGTCCCAACAGGGAACCTGAGAATGCAGCCGGTGATTCGCCCAGCTGACCATAGAGCTGATCAGAGACCAGAATGGCTCCAATCATCTCTATGGCCTAAGAAACCGGAAGCTACGAGCATTTCATGACTTAGATTTCGCCGGATGTAAACAGCGCCATTGGGAAATTGGGAAAGCATTTTATCACACCGATCTTGGTGTGGTCAGATGCTTTGAGGGCAGAGAAGAGATCTAGGGTCTAATAGACCCCATTTTTTTCAAAAAAGAGTACTTGTCACTACCTATTGCTATCATAGGGGATATTTACATTCCCTGACATAACAATAAAAATGATAAAAAAATAAATGAAAGGAACAGGTAAAAATAAGATAAAAAAGCTAAAAAAAAAGCAAAAAAAAAGCACCCCTTTCCCCCCCTGCTCTAGCACAAAGGCGAACACAAGCGTCGGTCTGGCGTCAAATGTAAACAGCAATTGCACCATGCATGTGAGGTATCACTGTGAAGGTCAGATTGAGTGCAGTAATTTTAGCAGAAGACCTCCTATGTAAATCTAAAGTGGTAACCTGTAAAGGCTTTTAAAGGCTTTTAAAAATGTATGTAGTTTGTCGCCACTGCATGTTTGTGCGCAATTTTAAAGCATGTCATGTTTGGTATCCATGTACTCGGCCTAAGATCATCTTTTTTATTCCATCAAACATTTGGGCAATATAGTGTGTTTTAGTGCATTAAAATGTAAAAAAGTGTGTATTTTCCCCAAAAAATGCGCTTGAAAAATCGCTGCGCAAATACTGTGTGAAAAAAAAATGAAACACCCACCATTTTAATTTGTAGGGCCTTTACTTTAAAAAATATATATAATGTTTGGGGGTTCAAAGTCATTTTCTTGCAAAAAAAAAAATTTTTTTTCATGTAAACAAAAAGTGTCAGAAAGGGCTTTGTCTTCAAGTGGTTAGAAGAGTGGGTTATGTGTGACATAAGCTTCTAAATGTTGTGCATAAAATGCCAGGACAGTTGAAAAACCCCCCAAATGACCCCATTTTGGAAAGTAGACACCCCAAGCTATTTGCTGAGAGGCATGTCGAGTCCATGGACTATTTTATATTGTGACACAAGTTGCGGGAAAAAGACACTTTTTTTTTTTTTGCACAAAGTTGTCACTAAATGATATACTGCTCAAACATGCCATGAGAATATGTGAAATTACACCCCAAAATACATTCTGTTACTTCTCCTGAGTACAGGGATACCACATGTGTGAGACTTTTTGTTAGCCTAGCCGAGTACGGGACCCTGAAAACCAAGAACCGCCTTCAGGGTTTATAAGGGTGTAAATTATTGATTTCACTCCTCACTGCCTATCACAGTTTCGGAGGCCATGGAGTGCCCAGATGGCACAAAACCCCCCGAAAAATTACCCCATTTTTTAAGGTAGACACCCCAAGCTATTTGCTGAGAGGTATGGTGAGTAATTTGCAGATCTTGCTTTTTGTCACAAAGTTTTGAAAATTGAAAAAAGAAAAAAAAATACATTTTTCTTTTCTTTCTTCATTTTCAAAAACAAATGAGAGCTTCAAAAGACTCACCATGCCTCTCAGCAAATAGCTTGGGGTGTCCACTTTCCAAAATGGGGTAATTTGGGGGGGGGGGGGTTGTGCCATATGGGCATTTTATGGCCTTCAAAACTGTGATAGGTAGTGAGGAGTGAAATCAAAAATTTACGCCTTAGAAATCCTGAAGGCGGTGCTTGGGTTTCGGGGGTCTGTACGCTGCATGGCTCCCAAAAAGTCCCACACATGTGGTATCCCCGTACTCAGGCGAATCAGTAGAATGTATTTTGGGGTGCAATTCCACATATGCCCATGGCCTGTGTGAGCAGTATATCATTTAATGACAACTTTGTGCAAAAAAAAAAAAAAAAAAGTTTGTAATTTTCCCGCAACTTGTGGAAAAATATAAAATATTCCATGGACTCAACATGCCTCTCAGCAAATAGCATGGGGTGTCTACTTTCCAATATGGGGTCATTTGGGGGTGGGGGGGTTGTGCCATCTTGGCATTTTATGGCCTTCAAAACTGTGATAGGTAGTGAGGAGTGAAATCAGAAATTTACGCCCTTAGAAATCCTGAAGGCGGTGCTTGGTTTTCGGGGCCCCGTACACGGCTAAGCTCCCAAAAAGTCTCACACATGTGGTATCCCCGTACTCAGGAGAATCAGCAGAATGTATTTTAGGGTGCAATTCCACATATGCCCATGGCCTGTGTGAGCAATATAGCATTTAGTGACAACTTTTTGTGTCATTATTCAATCACTTGGGACAAAAAAGATTAAATATTCAATGGGCTCAACATGCCTCTCAGCAATTTTCTTGGAGTGTCTACTTTTCAAAATTGGGTCATTTGGGGGAGGGGGGTGTACTGCCCTGCCATTTTAGCACCTCAAGAAATGATATAGGCAGTCATAAACTAAAAGCTGTGTAAATTCTAGAAAATGTACCCTAGTTCGTAGACGCTATAACTTTTGCACAAACCAATAAATATACGCTTATTGACATTTTTTTTACCAAAGACATGTGACTGAATACATTTTGGCCTAAATGTATGACTAAAATTGAGTTTATTGGATTTTTTTAATAACAAAAAGTAGAAAATATAATTTTTTTTCAAAATTTTCGGTCTTTTTTCGTTTATAGAGCAAAAAATATAAACCGCAGAGGTGATAAAATACCATCAAAAGAAAGCTCTATTTGTGGGAAAAAAAGGATGCAAATTTCGTTTGGGTACAGGATTGCATGACCGCGCAATTAGAAGTTAAAACGACGCAGTGCCAAATTGTAAAAAGTGCTCTGGTCAGGAAAGGGGGTAAATCTTCCGGGGCTGAAGTGGTTAAAATTTGCACTTTTGATTTCTCACATTTGAGTCCCATAGACTTTAACGGGGGTCAAAAGTTCACTTTCAGTCCGTTCGAATGTTCTGATGCGAACCGAACCGGGGGGGTGTTCGGCTCATCCCTAACAGTGATCATTGTAGTAGTGGTGCCTACCACATTTCCAGTCTCCAGAGGGATTAGCCAGGTATGACACATACATACTTACATTGGTCCAAGCTGGAAAAAACCTTCAGCTTTAACAAATTTATATGTTCCCTCTAACATAGCAACTTAAATTTTTGAGTTCAGTTCCACTTTAATTTAAGGAAAGAGTATACAACCTATTAGACTATGTCAGCGGTCAGCACACAGACAGACACATGTGCATTAGATTCTGTTCACACCTAAGTGACACCTATGTTGCTTTGAAAAATTATTTTCATGGTGTGTGGACACATAGTCGGGAGGTCCCTTAGGAAATGGCTAGGCACCTGTTTTACCATGGGTATAGATGCATCAAGCAACACAGTCCAACAAAAAGCTGCAACAGGTATGAATTGGTGTGATCGGGCCCTTAGAATTGTGACATGCATCTACCACATATATTTGAAGATGTATGCAATCGACTTCTGTTTTTATTACAAAGAGAAACAGATTAGAAGGAACCTCTTCTTTAACCAAGAAGGGGAGTGTCAGGCAGTTTGTTTTTGTATTGTATACTATTGTGAATTGTTGATTTACTAAGGGATTAGAATGTTCATTTGGCCCAGACAAGCTCTGGTTGCTTCACTCACGGATGTTTAAGGGAAATTGCTATTCTTTTTTTTTTTTAATCCCCTAGTAATTCATGTGAGCACAGCTCCACAGTACCAATTAAACTGTTAACCCCTGTATTAAATTAACTGCACTTATTTACCTAAATACTGTTAAGCCTAGTACTCACTGCTAGTTTGGCCCAGAGGGCTGAATGAAAAAAAAACCTGACAGCTCAGTTTGGAGCCGCTGCACTAACAATCCAATGTTAGTACAGCGATCTCTCCTGCTGTTCTGTTGTGTTCTGATAGGGGGATGGCCCCACTTCCAGAACACTCCAGTCAGTGCTCTTAGCCATTTTCGGCCATACCACTTCGACAGAAGCTGTCGGACCGGCTGCAGTACACAGGGGCCAAATGTCGGCCGGTTTCTATTGAATCACCCGATGCCATCCAACATTCCACCCCCATGTACGGGGCTTTAGTATTAGCATAGCAGGGACAAGGGGTGGGCAGGAGGGACACTTGCCCTGGGCGCAATGAATCACCTTAGGGATGGGGGCGCCAGAAGGCCGTTCCAATCAGATTTGCCTGTAAGGGAGGGAAAGGGTAACTTCTAACTTTTTACACATTTATCTAATTTGAATCACTACAGGTATGAGGACATGCAGCACTAGTATCTAATGTCTGTGTATTTTGGTTATAGTTTCAGACACTGGTTTGGTATGGTTGATTCTTAAAGGGGCAGCAGCACTATTTTTGTAATATTCAAATTTTGAATCCACTTTTTATTTTCTTCACAATTAAGTTTTTTCTGCACACAGTTTTTTGTATACTTGTACACAGAGGTATATAGCTTTGTGGTGTGGTTGCAAGTGTGCCTTACACTGATAAGAACATTTGCGAAGTACAAGTGTGACTTGAACTTATAGGAAAATGTTTTATCCTGGTGTTAAATATGTACAGTAAATCCAGATCCTGCAGCCTACCCTATTTCCCTGATCTAGAGAGTGTCTGAAAAGTGCTGCCATTTGGTGGACTGTTCACTGCATATGAGACGGCAGCAGTCTTGATTGGAATATTCTTATGGCAAGACAACATGCACAGCCCAGACGATCTTTAAGGTATGGTCTCTATGTTTGAAATGTGGCTGCCCGATGTGGAAGGAAAGTTAAGCACGTATATTCCCAGGTGATCAGATTGAGTTTGAGAACTGTGACAGGAAGGTAATTAAAAAAAATGTAATGGAAATTTGTAAATTCTGTATATAATTGTATTCTATTTTGTATGTATTGCACACTGCCCTCACTGTGCACACGGCACTAATAATGTTTTCAGTACATGTTTACATTCTTTCGAGTCCTGATTAGAATAAGCCTGCCTACGTAATGCCCCTTGTTACCATAAACGTACAATTGTAATATTAATGTGATACCTACGTAATCATGTGTATAAAAACCTTCAATTGCGTCATAATAAAGCAGAACAGTTATTTGGAAAGATGCTGAGCGTATCTTTTGTGTCTGGTCCCTACTGCAGTAGTTATTAATTTGGAACCACTAATCAATATGAGTATAGGAGTTGCCTATCTATAAAATGTCCTGGTCACAGGTATAGTGGGTTTGCAGCATGTCAAGAACCGCATGTAAAGAACAGTGTATCAAAAGCAGAATGTGTCATTGTTCCCGGTGAGCATGATCCATATACTAAGAGCCCTTGCACACTGGGGCGGGGGGCGGCGTCGGCGGTAAAACGCCGCTATTATTAGCGGCGTTTTACCGCCGGTATGCGGCCGCTAGCGGGGCGGTTTTACCCCCCGCTAGCGGCCGAGAAGGGGTTAACTACCACCGCAAAGCGCCTCTGCAGAGGCGCATTGCCGGCGGTATAGCCGCGCCGTCCCATTGATTTCAATGGGCAGGAGCGGTAAAGGAGCGGTATACACACCGCTCCTTCACCGCTCCGAAGATGCTGCTGGCAGGACTTTTTTTACCGTCCTGCCAGCGCATCGCTCCAGTGTGCAAGCCCTCGGGGCTTTCACATTGGAATGAAAGCAGCGGCACTTTCGGGGCGGTTTGCAGCCGCTATTATTAGCGCAATAGCGCCTGCAAACTGCCCCAGTGTGCAAGGGCTCTAAGTGTAATAAGCTTGGTTTTCAGCATTTTGGTCCCAATTGTTATTGGTTCGGTCCTGGCTGGTGAATTGTGCTCAAGGTGTTCTGGTACAGCGTTCCTAAATTCTGTGAGGATGCGGGGGGTTCCATGTTTGGTAGTATTCCCTGCTAGACTCCCAATGGGAAAGGTTCAATGCCCAGGTTCTCTAGCACCTGTGGGGCATTGGCTGGGTTTGTGAAGCAAGTCCTGTTTTTTCAAACCACAAGGTGAAGTTGATAGCTCCATACATATTTACCGTTAGCTAGCCATAGCATATCGAGGAGCGATTTAAATATGTCAACAATGCGTAGTGTATTTCCTGAGATATCGGGCAGGAGTTGTATGGCAACTCCATCAAAGTCTACTTATCCTTTTTGCAAGGCTTTGTGAATTATGGTTTCCTTCATTGTGTAATAATGTACCTGACATACGATATCTCAGGGACTTGTGGGGGTCTGATGATTTGGGCCCAAGGGACCTGTGGACTAGAAAATGATCTTTTCAGGTCAGGCTTCCTCTAATAGTTGACTGAAGATTCCAATTACAGTGTCTTAGGTTAGCCAGGGCGGTCGCCTCAGGAAGATCTATTATGCAAACGTTGTTTCATCAGCTCTGGTCTTCTAAGTACTCCAATTGGAGTTGAAGGCAGGATAGGCGTGGAAGCACAGTGGCTAGCTTTGTTTCCAGGGCCTGTACCCTCATTTCTGTAGTTGCATTGGTTTCCTCATTACTATCCACAGCTGGGTGGTAGATTATTTTATGTGGATTATGTGCTCCCTGAAAATTTTTTCTATGTGGGCAGAAAGATCGTGTCAAAGTCTGCCTTAGCTGGGATATAGTGAAGTTCCTGCAACTCTGCAGGAAGGGTATGTGAGTGCACTTCCAGTTGGGGAGCGAGAGGTTGCGAAGGCAATGGGTCGTCCAAGGGATCATGTTGTTCCAGGACTGATAGGCGCTGTATGTCTTGCTGTGAGCCATCATTTGGCCCGTAAAGGTCTGGAGATAGAATGCCCAGAGATCTGATCGCATGTGCATGTGAAAATATGTTAGAAGTTTTACTTCACCTTAATATGAATCAATGAAAAACTTTTTTTTTAACTCTTTCACCATTGATCTGGTGACCTTTTATTTGTGAATGGTATCCTAGGTTTCCTAGTTCTAGGCACCCTGCTTTCATGACGGCAGTATTACTAGAGTTTTATTGAGCTTTGTGTATTGAACTAACTTCATAATCATAAGACCTTGTCCACATGGGCAAAAAAGGCCTGTACAGTAATAATAAGTTGTTTGTTTATGCTTGTGGAGCCACCTGGAGCTGCATGCAGGCAGCAGTTGTACGGACTCCAGGACACAGCCAATTTTTGGCAGGCATGCAGGGGTAGGTGCACGGCCTCAAACGCAGACAGTGTGTGTCCGGGGAATCTAACCCAGCTTGCCTTTCAAAATTGGCTATGCGCCTGTATGCAGGTTGCCTACTGTGTATTTAGCTAGCACCCAGCTGCTCGGGTCAGGGTGAAAGGATTAATGTTATGCCGCCTTTCCCGGTGTGTTTGCGGTATTTTGCTGGGGTCCAGCCTCCCTCTTGTGTCCTATAAAAGGCAAGAGGTCCGGATCCTAAGGGGGGTCCCGGGCGAACACTTGGAGAAACGCACGGGGAACCTACACTAAAGACTTGCTGGTACCTGTGGTCTGCTCTGGAACGCGGATTTGCCTGAAGAACCCTGGAACATGGACTTATCTGTTAGAGCATTCCCAAGCATGGACTTTTCTCAAAGAGACTCTACCTGTGCAGGTAACCTGGGACAGCCACAGTTTAGTTAGGAATGGAACATTTTTGCATGTTATACATTTTTTGCCAAGTTTACAGTAAAAGTTCATTCAACTGCTCAAAACATGGTCTTAAGTTATTTAAGGGGTGCATGTGAGGATTTGGTACATCAGAGAACTTTGGTCCTTAACCACAGTAAAGGGTATGTGTAACAGCACTACAGCAGAGGTTCATGAGTACTGATTACAAGGAGAAACAGCAACCAGTCATTGGCGTGGTACCTGGTTAGGAGACATGTTCTCCAGTAGCAATGAGGTATTCTGACTCACTCCCTAACTATGTGTCTTCGTCAGTCACCAGGAGTGGACTAGCATGAGAGAGATCTATGGCCTGGTCGCTTGGTACAAAAAGCGAAGAGTTAATTGAGAGCATGTATGAGGTCTGTGCTATGTGGTCAGCTGGTCCCTATTCTGTTACTGGGAGGTAACAGAGGTACGCTGACTTGTGGAGTGGGCAGCGACTCAGCCTGTCTCTTCAAATGCAACACATACTGTACGAGTGTGTAGGACATGAGAAGAAGAAGCTCAAGGAGGAACTCCATACCTTGGGTACTGTACACATGTGTCTCATCTCTGAGTTGGGAGACCGCCTTAATGTTTGGTTGTTCACATGACTGTGGCTTTTTCCTGGTCCCTGGGCATTGGTTAGCATGCTTTCGGCAATGCATTACCCCACGTGCAAGGGTTAGAGATCCTGTTCAATGCCTGGCATAGCCCAAAGAACCTACCGAGGGGGAGCCTCTCATGTGACCTTTGCTTGGCGCCCAATGAGATAGGGAAAACCTGGAGGACAAACTGTCAAACACCCCCTTACACAACGGAGTCTATACAGCCGCTGGGTGTCTATTCATTAATACAGGCTGCCTGCACACAGCCCTAGGCTCATAAACACCTTTATTGTTGTACAGGCCTCTGCGCCTCTTTTAATGAGGCCTAAAACATTGTAAACAAAATCCAGCACATTATAAGCTCATGAGTGAGCAA
The DNA here is from genome assembly GCA_037952835.1 of Lithobates septentrionalis. Classification (NCBI taxonomy): domain Eukaryota; kingdom Metazoa; phylum Chordata; class Amphibia; order Anura; family Ranidae; genus Lithobates; species Lithobates septentrionalis. The sequence continues at coordinate 9,742,098 of JBBDGP010000319.1, forward strand.
GAGAGGGTGGCTACATTTATATGTACAGTGGACCATGGGGAGTGACCTCTGTATACTGCTCTACCTACTACTGACCTCCGCACACTGCAATACATCCCACTAACCTCTGTACACTGCTCTAAATCCTACTGACCTCTGTACACTGCAATACATCCTATTGAGCTCAGTACACCTCCCCACCTACTACAGACCTCTGTACACTGTCCTACATCTTACTGACCTCTGTACACTGCTCTACAAACTACCGACCCCTGCACACTGCAATACATCCCACTTACCTCTGTACATTGCTCTACCTACTACTGACTTCTGTACACTACTCTACTACTGACCTCTGTACACTGCTCTACATACTACTGACCCCTGGACACTGCCCTACCTACTACTGACCCCTGGATGCTGCCCTACATACTACTGACCTCTGGACACCACCCTTCCTACTACTAACCGCTGGACACTGACACTGCCCTACATACAACTGACTCCTGCACACTGCCCTACCTACTACTGTCCTACTAACCTCTGTACACTGCAATACATCCTACTGATTTAAATACACCGCCTCACCTACTACAGATCTCTGTACACTGCCCTACATCTTACTGACTTGTGTACACTGCCCTACATACTACTGTCCTCTGTACACTGCCCTACCTACTACTGCCCCCTGTACACTGCCCTACAAACTACATACCTCTGTACACTGCAATACATCCTACTTACCTCTGTACATTGCTCTACCTACTAAGGACTTCTGTACATTACTCTATCTACTACTGATACCTAGACGCTGTTCTAGCATAAGGCATACAATGCCTCATTTGATGCTTGTTTTTTTTGCTCTCAATGGTCTCGGAACATGCAACTTCCATATATTCTCTCTTCAAAGTTGATCTAATTTCCAAGCAACTAGTATAGGTCTATGCAGAGTGACTTACTATCACAGGTCTAGAAATGCACTCAGCCAAGCAAGATAGAAATATGAGAACAGCACCACAAGTCTCCTGGAGGGTGGAATGGAAGCTTTGATCTCAGACCTGATCTTTTTTTTCTGAACCCTGGAGGTTGGAAAGCGAGGGCCTGTGCTAAAATTTTAATTGTAATTTTAGTTTGACATTAAACATTATACCAAAGAGTACACCACCGTGAAACCACATCTAAAGACATATGTATGCATGTCTTCCAAAAATAATAATTTTCCCCCAGAGGCACTTGGAAAATTTTCTTTATAGTGATTAAGCAATACAGCTTGGCCAAGGGCCCACTCACATGTACATTCACAGTGTTAGAGTTTTAGGCTGGCTGTAGTCAAAGCCGGAAGAGTGCTGCAGAGGACTCCACGCACTTGACAACCACTATTCTGGATTGACAAGTTAACCATAATAGGAACTTATAATCGCTGAAGGACACAGAGGGGACCTCCAGCACCAGTATCTTATCTGCATGGGGGGGCATCAACAAATTAGCTTGGAGTGATTATATAAAGTCAATTAATACAAATAAAAACGAAGGTTCTTGTGCTTAGTTGTTTTAAGTGAGTACATAACTTTACTACATATACAGATGTATGTTTTCAAAGTGACACTAAACAATATCCCTATTCTCTAAAGCAGCGGTCCCCGAACTTTTTGGCACCAGGGGCTGGCTGCATGATAGAAAATTATGCCAAGGCTCAGGGGGCGATGCGGTTTTCGCGGGCAATTTGTCGTGGCAATGGCTGGTGTTGGCACTTCAATCATCACGGCACCATGGTTGATATGTGTCAGGATGATTAAAGCGCATTATTTCTATTGTTACATTGTAATATAAAAATTAAATAGTTCAACCATAATGCAGAATCAGTGGGAGCCCTGAGTGTGTCACTTGCCACCATCGCCTGCCACAAGATGCAGTTTGTCACTTGCCACGTCACCTGCCACCAGATGCAGCTTGTCACTTGCCATGTCTCCTGTCACCAGATGCAGCTTGTCACTTGCCACGTCGCCTGCCACTAGATGTGGATTGTCACATGCCACATTGCCTGCCACCAGATGAAGCTTGTCACCTCACCTGCCACCAGATGCGGATTGTCACTTGTCACATCGCCTGGCACCAGATGCAGGTTGTCAATTGCGATGTCGCCTGCCACCAGAGGCAGCTTGTCACATGTAACCTCACCTGCCTTCAGATGCAGCTTGTCACATGCCACATCACCTGTGACCAGAAGCAGCTTGTCACTTGCCACGTCGCCTGCCACTAGATGTAGCTTGTCACTTGCCACGTCACTTGTCACCAGATGCAGCTTGCCACTTGCCACGTCGCCTGCAACCAGATGCAGATTGTCACTTGCCACCACCAGATCCAGATTGTCACTTGCCACGTCACATGCCACCAGATGCAGATTGTCACGTCACCTGCCACAAGGATGCAGCTTGTCACTTGCCATGTCACCTGCCACCAGATGCAGTTGGTCACTTGTCACATCACCTGCCACCAGATGCAGGTTGCCACTTGCCACGTCACCTGCCACCAGATGCAGCTTGTCAGTTGTCACATCGCCTGCCACCAGATGCGGATTGCTACTTGCCACATCATCTGCCACCATATGCGGATTGTCACTTGCCATGTCACCTGCCAAAAGATGCAGCTTGTCACTTGCCATGTCACCTGCCACTAGATGCGGATTGTCACTTGCCACATTGCCTGCCACCAGATTCAGATTGTCACGTAACCTACCACCAGATGCGGATTGTCACATCGCCTGGCACCAGATGCAGGTTGTCAATTGCGATGTCGCCTACCACCAGATGTAGCTTGTCACTTGCCATGTTGCCTGCCACCAGATACAGCTTGTCACATGTAACATCACCTACCTTCAGATGCAGCTTGTCCCATGCCACATCATCACCTGCAACCAGATGCAGCTTGTCACTTGCCACATCACCTGCCACCAGATGCAGATTGCCACGTCACCTGGCACCAGATGCAGGTTGTCACTTGCTACGTCGCCTGCCACCAGATGCAGCTTGTCACTTGCCACGTCGCCTGCCACTAGATGTGGATTGCCACTTGCCACATTGCCTGCCACCAGATGCAGCTTGTCACGTAAGCTGCCACCAGATGCGGATTGTCACATGTCACGTCGCCTGGCACCAGATGCAGGTTGTCAACTGCGATGTCACCTGTCACCAGATGTAGTTTGTCACTTGCCATGTTGCCTGCCACCAGATGCAGCTTGTCACATGTAACGTCACCTGCCTTCAGATGCAGCTTGTCACATGCCACATCACCTGCAACCAGATGCAGCTTGTCACTTGCCACATCACCTGCCACCAGATGCAGCTTGTCACTTGCCACTTCGCCTGCAACCAGATGCGGATTGTCACTTGCCACCTTGCCTGCCACCAGATGCGGATTGTCACTTGCCACATCACCTGCCACCAGATGCAGCTTGTCACTTGCCACTTCGCCTGCAACCAGATGCGGATTGTCACTTGCCACCTTGCCTGCCACCAGATGCGGATTGTCACTTGCCACATCACCTGCCACCAGATGCAGATTACCACATCACCTGCCACCAGATGCAGCTTGTCACTTGCCTTGTCACCTGCCACCAGATGCAGCTGGTCACTTGTCACATCACCTGCCACCAGATGCAGCTTGTCAGTTGTCACATCATCTGCCACCAGATGCGGATTGTTACTTGCCACGTCACCTGCCACCAGATGCAGCTTGTTACTTGCCATGTCACCTGCCACCAGATGCAGCTTGTCATTTGTCACGTAACCTACCACCAGATGCGGATTGTCACTTGCCACATCACCTGCCACCAGATGGTGGATGGTGGATTGTCACTATCCTGCAACAACAGAGACAGCAGAGAAAGAGGCTTCTCTTCCCAGCTTATCAGCACATGTGAGGGCGGGCAGTGAGAGATGATGTAATCCGCCCGCCTGCTTACCGAGCCCGTTTGCTCCCTGGCTTGCCCACCGGCCAGCTCACTCTCTCATTTGCCGGCCGGCCTGCCTGGCCGCCGCCCCGCTGAAGGTAGGCTACGGCCCGGCCTGGTGATTGGGGACCTCTGCTCTAAACACGATCCATATACATCCACTATTTAATGGCCCCGTAATCTATTTTTTTCAAGAAATTGTTTCTTTGTTGTGTATATGCCTGCTTGTAATATCCTCTGTAAACTCCAGAACATTTCGTTTTCAACCTCACTTCCCTTTGTTTGGAATGAGTGGTGCATGCTAATTGTGGTCATGTACACTGCTCTATGCACACTACAGATCCCCTAGTCCATAGTCTATCTCATGAGTGAGCAAGAGAGGGTAGCTACATTTATTCATCCAGTGGGACCTTGGGGAGTGACCTCTGTATACTGCTCTACCTACTACTGACCTCTGTACACTGCAATACATCCTACTAACCTCTGTACACTGCTCTACATCCTACTGACCTCTGTACACTGCAATATATCCTACTCTCAGTACACCTCCGCACCTACTACAGACCTATGTACACTGTACCACTGTACCTCTGTACACTGTCCTACATCTTACTGACCTCTGTACACTGCCCTACAAACTACAGACCTTTGTACACAGACCTTTGTACACTGACCTACAAACTACCTACCTCTGTACACTGCAATACATCCTATATACCTCTGTACATTGCTCTACCTACTACTGACTTCTGTACACTACTCTACCTACTACTGATCTCTGTACACTACAATACATCCTACTGACCTCTGTACACTGCTCCACATACTATCGACCCCAGGACACTGCCCTACCTACTATTGATCCCTGGATGCTGCCCTACATACTACTGACCTCTGGACACCACCCTTCCTACTACTAACCGCTGGACACTGACACTGCACTACATACAACTAACCCCTGCACACTGCTCTACCTACTACTGACCTCTGTACACTGCAATACATGCTACTAACCTCTGTACATTGCTCTACATACTACTGACCTCTGTACACTGCAATACATCCTACTGATTTCTATACACCGCCCCACCTACTATAGACCTCTGTACACTGCCCTACATCTTACTGGCTTCTGTTCACTGCCCTACATACTACTGACCTCTGTACACTGCCCTACAAACTACCTACCTCTGTACACTGCAATACATTCTACTTACCTCTGTACATTGCTCTACCTACTACTGACTTCTGTACACTACTCTACCTACTACTAATACCTAGACGCTGCTCTACATACTACTGACCTCTGGACACCACCCTACCTACTACTAACTGCTGGACACTGACACTGCCCTACAAAATACAGACATCTGGACACTGCCCTACATACAACTGACACATGCACACCGCCCTACCTACTACTTACCTCTGTACACTGTCCTAGATATTACTTACCTCTGGACACTGCCCTACATACTACTTACACTGGCCATAATTCAAAGCAGTCAGCCAGGCCAGAATTGAGGCCAGACAGACCTGAATCTAGTCGAGCAAGTCATCCTGCAGTATCAGATATTCTTCCTTTGTAATGAACTCCTGTATCAAACTTGTAGAGGTGACTACTTATCCAAACATGAAAGAAATTGTGAATGAAACTGAATGCCAAGCTTCTCCCTAAAGGTACCTTTTAAGGTAGGCTAAGTTTATATTTTTTACAGTGATATTTGTTTTATTGTATTTTTTTAACCTTTCTTCATGTTGCCCTTACACTTTATTGGGGCCTTTCTAGGTAATTTCTTTAAAAAAAAGTGATCACATAATCTCTGTTCTCAGCTACATATGAGACTTGGAGAGGTGGAGGCGGAGAAGCAGCAGTACAATGATCTTCCCAGTGAATGGCTGTGCAGGGGGGGCATGTCAGCACAAGTCTGATCATTGGAGGACAGGCAGGCTGTTCTCCAAGCACAGCCAGAAAACTGAAAATCCTAGGATGAATGTGCTCTCATGCCTAATGCAGTCAATCTGAAATAGGAAAGCAGGGGAACTGGCAGGATCACCAGGGATTTCACACAAAAGAAGAAATACAAAGAGTCAATACTTTGTAGAACCACAAGTAATGTGGCGTTTGTTAATAACCAGTGAATAATAATCAAGTAAATGGTTGCTTCTTAAAGTGCATGTGCTAAGTGCAAAACAATATATAATTTACGTGCAAATAGCAATCAAAAGTGCTAATAATAATTTAATCATAAGCAAATTGATTATCATGATATCTCATAAGGATGCAAAAAATCCTAGTAAATATTGCATCTGTGACACATATCTCATGTGTATATTTGCAACAAAGGATTAACCTGAACAATTTATATAATAAAGAATAACATAATTAATTGCTACCATTGATGACTGTAATTACACAGCGTGGACTTACTATTCCTGTGATTTTTGTGCATGCCTATGGGACTTGTTTATTTCACTTAAAGACATTGTTTGATGATTATCTGCACTTATTGATTGCTATTTGCACGTTGCTATTTGCACGTTGATGTTGCACGTTTATTTTGCACATTTTATTTTTCAAGATTTTTGTAGCAATTATTAAGTTATTCTTTATTATATAAATTGTTCAGGTTAAGCCCTTGTTGCAATTATTCACATGAGATATGTGTCACAGATGCAATTATTTACAAGGATTTTTTGCATCCTTATGAGATATCATGATAATCAATTTGCTTATGATTTGATTATCATTAGTACTTTTGATTGCTATTTGCACCTAAATTATACAGGGGATCCCCAGGTTACAAACAAGTTAGGGACTATAGGTTTGTTCTTAAGTTGAATCTGTTTGTAAGTCGGAACAGGTACATTTTTTAAGTGAAGCTCCAGCCAAAAAAAATATTTTTCAGCTTTTTGGATAACATAGGGAAGGGTTATCACCCCCGTAGCATTTGTTTTGCTGTCTGTGCCCCTGTTCAGAAGATTTCACCTCACTTTCTGTCCCAATGACAATTGGATTTTGAAAATTTTGGGTTGTTGTGGAAACGAGCCTTGGTGATAAAGCATCAGTGGAGACACCTTTTCCCCATAATACCTCTTACAGGAGAGAATTTCCCTTCCTAGGGGTAGATTTCCTCTCACTTCCTGTTGTCTGCCTCCGTTTGTAAGAAGGAGTCGTTTGTAAGTCGGATGTTTGTAACTAGGGGACCCCCTGTATATTGTTTTGCACTTAGCACATGCACTTTGAGAAGCAAGCATTTAGTTTATTATTCACTGGTTAGTAAGCGCCACATTACTTGTTTTTATTACCATATATGTTTAGTGCGAGAACACCTTTATGTTGGCAGCTATTTTGATAGGCTTATACACTTAATACCCTTGTGGTTTGCGCATTAGTATTTCCTCTTTACAACTTTGTAGAACCACCTTTCGCTGCAATTACAGCTGCAAGTCTTTTTGGGGATGTCTCTACCAGCTTTGCACATCTAGAGAGTGACATTTTTGGCCATTCTTTGCAAAATAGCTGAAGCTCTGATTGGATGGAGAGCATCTGTGAACAGCAATTTTCAAGTTTTGCCACAGATTCTCAATTGGATTTAGGTCTTGACTTTGACTGGGCAATTCTAACACATGAATATGCTTTGATCTAAACTATTCCATTGTAGCTCTGGCTGTATGTTTAGGGTCATTGTCCTGCTGGCAGGTGAACCTCCGCCCCAGTCTCAAGTCTTTTGCAGACTCTTATGCCGCGTACACACGAGCGGAATTTCCAACATAAAGAGTCCGATGGGAGCTTTTCATCGTATATTCCGACCGTGTGTATGTCCCATCGGACTTTTTCTGTCGAAAATTCAGACGGACTTAGATAGAGAACATGTTCTATATTTTTCCGATGGAACAAATTACTATCGGAAAAACCGCTCGTCTGTATGCTGTTCCGACGCACCAAAAATTACGTACATGCAAGTACGAGATGGAAGCTATTGGCTACTGGCTATTGAACTTCTGTTTTCTAGTCCCGTCGTACATGTTGTGCGTCACTGCATTCTGGACGGTCGGAATTTGGTGTGACCGTGTGTATGCAAGACAGCTTGAGCGGAATTCCGTCGGAACTCCGTCGTAAAAACCTTCAGAGTTTATTCCGATGGCAAAACCAGTCGTGTGTATAGGGCATAACAGGTTTTCTTCTAAGATTGCCCTGTATTTGGCTCCATCCATATTCTCATAAACTCTGACCAGCTTTCCTTTCCCTGCTGAAGAAAAGCATCCCCACAACATTATGCTGCCACCACCATGTTTCACAGTGGGGATGGTGTGTTCAGGGTGATGTGCAGTGTTAGTTTTGCTTTTAGGCCAAAAAGTTCAATTTTTATCTCATCTGACCAGAGCACCTTCTTCCACATGTTTGCTGTGTCCCCCACATGGCTTCTCGCAAACTGAAAACAGGACTTCTTATGGCTTTCTTTTAACAATAGCTTTATTCTTGCCACTCTTCCATAAAGGCCAGATTTGTAGAGTGCACAGCTAATAGTTTTCCTGTGGACAGATTCTTCCACCTGACCTGATGCTTTCCTTGCCCGGCCTGTCAGATTAGGTGGACGGCCATGTCTTGGTAGGTTTGCAGTTGTGCCATGCTCTTTCCATTTTTGAATGATGGATTGAGCAGTGCTCTGTGAGATGTTCAAAGCTTGGGATATATTTTATAACCTAACCCTGCTTTAAACTTCTCCACAACTTTATCCCTGACCTGTCTGGTGTTCCTTGGCCTTTATGATGCTGTTTGTTCACTAAGGTTCTCTAACAAACCTCTGAGGGCTTTACAGAACAGCTGTATTTATAATGAGATTAAATCACACACAGATGGACTCTATTTACTAATTAGGTGACTTCTGAAGGCAATTGGTTCAACTAGATTCAAGTTAGGGATATCAGAATAAAGGGGCTAAATACAAATGCATGCCCCACTTTTCAGATATTCATTTGTAAAAAATCTTAAAAACCAATTATTACTTTCCCTTCACTTTACAATTATGTGCCACACTGTGTTGGTCTATCACATAAAATCACAATAAAATACATTTACGGTTTTGGTTGTAACATGAAAAAATGTGGACTATTTCAAGGGGTATGAATACTTTTTCAAGGTCCTGTATCTGGAATATGAAATGTCGGGATATCATATTCTTTAACAATATGTGTCTTGTAGAACCATACACATTTTCAATGAACACCCCATTCCTAACTAAAGTACATTTTCTGCCTACAATGGCTTCCTGGACACAGCAAAAAAAAGCTGTCCCTTGAAACTTTTTTGAAATAATGGCAACTCTGGAAAAAAAAGGTTATTGAGTTTATTGTTACTTTAAATTATCTTTTAAATTCAGCTTTAACGAAACATTGCAATCTTTATCTACACAGGAGGCCAGATGTTATTTTATTTGCACTGAAATTAAAAATCTGTAGGCCTCAAACTGTTTTATAAAACTGTATGACAATGTTTCTCTGTGTTATTTATAGCTGCACCAGGTATATTATCAGAGATGTCATCAGGGAGTGGAGAATCTTCTTCCCCTGTGCCAATGGTATATTTGTTTTAAGTTCTGCATATTACACCCTGAATGTTGATCTGCATTGCTGCCACTTTCTCTTCTGGGTTCAATGAACCTTATGTAAGATGCCACTGGAGCACAAAACATGAAACATACAGTGCTTATGACAAACCTGAAAAGGATTGGTAAATGGTATTGTTTGCCTGGAAGTGGTATTGTAATAGAAATTAAATATGTATAAAATAAGGGTATGAGCCACACATCTGAACAATCCCAACAATCAATAGTACAGTATGTGACAACCTCAGCCTGGACACCAACCAGGCCATGCTCTCAATGCATTTCGATCCACCTCTTGGAGCTTAATCATCCCCATGATTAAGCCCCGAGGGGTTTAGCGAAATGCATTGAGGGAGTGGCCTGGTTGTCGTCCAGGCTGAGGTTGCCACATACTGTACTATCGATTGATGGGATTGTTCAGATGTGTGGCTACAGGGAGACTTTCCTTCATACCCAGTGATCACAGGGGCCAGGACGAGCTCCCTCCCACACTAGCACTCACAGCAGTGGATATCAAGGATTTTCATCCCTCTTAAGAGCCTAAGCTGCTCACATATTGCATCTTTTGGGTCACAATGTAAAAAATAAGTTTAATGATCACGACCATGGATTATCAAGCTGCGGTAGAACTTTTAGATCCAGACAAGCCTTTTTTTCTTCGTTTTTAAAAGCGTGGGAAAGAATAATGCCGCGTACACACGAGCGGACATTACGGCGGACTTTGCCCGGCGGACTGGATTTCGTCGGACAATTCGATGTGTGTGGGCTCCAGCGGACTTTGTTTTCTCAAAAGTTGGACGGAATTAGATTTAAAACTTGTTTTAAATTTATCCGTTGAAATCGAGTCCGGTCGAAAAGTCCGCCGTCTGTATGCTAGTTCGACGGACAAAAAGCCACGCTAGGGCAGCTATTGGCTACTGGCTATGAACTTCCTTGTTTTTGTCCGGTCGTACGTCATCACGTACGAATTCGACGGACTTTGGTGGATTGTGTGTAGGCAAGTCCGTTCATTCACAAAGTCCGTCGGAAAGTACGTCGAAATGTCCGCCGGGCAAAGTCCGCCGTAATGTCCGCTCGTGTGTACGCGGCATTAGAACTTCAGCACATCTAAATGGGGTTCCACTGTAAGGGTTTTCCTTTATTACCTGTCCTACTGACAACATTTTTTGCAGAAAGGAAGTAAGGAGAACTATTCAACAGCAACACATACAATCATAACAAATGCGTTTCTAAGTAGCTCCTATGACATCTCTCCCTCGCTTGCTGAATCAAGGTAGAATCTCATTCACCATCAACAGAAAGTCACCTCCCTGGTTCTGGTTCATCCAGTGAGGGAGCAATGTCATAGGGACAGGAGAATGCTTGCTTAGCAATCCTGGTGAGTTGTCATTACTGACAGGTTCGCTAGTGTGATATGTCCATAATTCAGGGAATAATTTATCAAAACCTATGAAATATTTGCAGGATTGTAGAGGGCAATCTACTTGCTTGTGTAGGGCAGGGGCAGATCCAGGGGGGGGGGGCAACGGGGCAATAGCCCCCTCCGAGAAATTAGTGTGATGAACAGGCCAGTCAGGGCCCAGGGACGAGGGTGCGGGCGGGCCAGTCAGCGGGAGTTGGCAGGTGAGTGAAGTCCTAGCGTGGGGGGTGCCGTGGCCCCGGGCGTGACATTTAGGGGGGCGCCAGTATGTGTCACTGGCTGCCGCCTCCTCCTAATTTTATCTTCCTGTGTCCCCGGGCTCCGGCCGCCATGTTCAGTGTCCGGCGCCCTGTGATTGGGCGTATTGGGGTCACGTGAGGCGTAGAGCTGGCCTGTCCATGATTGTTCCTGAAGTCCCGCCTCTGCACATGACCCCCATACGCCCAATCACAGAGCGCTGCGCCGGACACTGAACATGGCAGCTAGAGTGAGTGAGACTCCCTCGTGAAAGTCCTGGGGGGGGGAGAGAAAGTCAGTGTAGTATGGCGGTCAGTTAGTGTAGTATGGCGGTCAGTTAGTGTAGTATGGCGGTCAGTTAGTGTAGCATGGGGGTCAGTTAGTGTAGCATGGGGGTCAGTTAGTGTAGCATGGTGGTCAGTTAGTGTGGTATGGTGGTCAGTTAGTGTAGCATGGTGGTCAGTTAGTGTAGTATGGGGGTCAGTTAGTGTAGCATGGTGGTCAGTTAGTGTAGTATGGGGGTCAGTTAGTGTAGCATGGTGGTCAGTTAGTGTAGCATGGGGGTCAGTTAGTGTAGCATGGGGGTCAGTTAGTGCAGTATAGTGGTCAGTTAGTGCAGTATAGTGGTCAGTTAGTGTAGTATAGTGGTCAGTTAGTGTAGTATAGTGGACAGTTAGTGTAGCATGGGGGTCAGTTAGTGTAGCATGGGGATCAGTTAGTGCAGCATGGTGGTCAGTTAGTGTAGCATGGTGGTCAGTTAGTGTAGCATGGTGGTCAGTTAGTGTAGCATGCTGGTCAGTTAGTGTAGCATGGGGGTCAGTTAGTGTAGCATGGTGGTCAGTTAGTGTAGCATGGTGGTCAGTTAGTGTAGCATGGGGGTCAGTTAGTGTAGTATGGGGGTCAGTTAGTGTATTTTCTGCCAGTGCCCCTCCCGAGACTAGGCTCTGGATCCGCCCCTGGTGTAGGGACTATATTTTTTGTGAATGAGCGATGGAAAAATCATTTGGAAGGGACAGAGATTGGTAGAATTGATAAAGCCACAAGCTCATGCTAGATCTGCACATTTATTGGCGCATGTGTCGTGTCCTGGACCCTTTAAAGTTGAATTCCAGTTTACACTTAACTAGAATTAAAAATGCTTCCTCCCCCCTTCTAAAGCTGTGTAAAAGAGATTTATATAGTTTTATGTGTTCTAATAGGGGAATGGTGCTGTTCACAGACAATAGAAAAATCAGAAAACCAACAAAACAAAAAACACCAAAAAAATGTGAATGAAAAAATATTAAAAAATGTGAATGAAAAAATATATATGAAAAATATTGGGAAAGAAAATGGACAATAAATGTGAGGTGTGCACCAAAGTCCACAACAGACTAAGTGAGAGATTCTTGCTAAAATCCTGCAAGCTATTCCATTGCGTCCAGGAAGAAGCTACGCTAACGAGTACAGCGAAACGCGTTGACGTCATCACGACGCCGTCACGCTCCACCAAGCGGGTCATGCTAGAGTAGCGGAACAGCTGAGACTACCAGCTGGGTGTCATCCGAAACTGATTCAGGAAGCCTGACAGACTGAGCAGGAAACAGACGCATACACATCGCGGGACTGAAGGCACAATACTTGTTTTTGATCACCAGCAGCAACACTACCGCTCGTACGAATTCACGGGCCACCGGGACTCCACTCATCATCCAAGAGGGCTTGAACGCTGATAGTCCGGCCCCCCCTCTCCCTCCATCAAATAGGGTGGTAACGTATAAGTGGAGTCTATCAAACTCCTGCTGTACATATGCCAAGTACTGTTGTTACATGTATGCTTAAACTGCTATTCATTCTGGGCTTACACTTAACCCCGATGCCTTCTGATCAGTGCCTCACTACTGGAACTTACCCGCAATCTGCAGCGATCTGTGTCATATAAACTTCTCCAAGTCTACTACTACTATTACTAGACCACCTTGTCCAATAGTGTGCCCAGCTATATTAAAATACTAACCTGCCCCAACAATCATCACCTCGCTATTGCTGGACACAGCCAGGCACCCCATCAACGCCAATCGTTCATCCCTGCAAGCCGATTGCCAGGCAACCATCTCCGTTGACCCCCTATAGTTCCCTTCCCTCCCCCGCCTGTCAGGTATGCTTCTCGGCAGCATAGTCAACTAAATTTATCTCCTACACCAGATGGCCATGCCATTGCGCCTGCCCACACTAATTTTGACCCACTAGCTGCCGAACAGCATATATAGTCCGGACCGTGTCGGTGTCGTTTTGCATGTGTGTTTGTCTTTTGTGTTGTTCTAGGTATAGCTATACCTCGGTTATTTTTGACATTTTTTTGCCATATTTACACTGTTAGCAGAACCTTTTTGTTTGCCTCCAATACTTTTTGTGGATTTTAAACATTTAATAAATTGAATATATTTTATATTACTACCACTGGTCACCTTTTGCATAAGTAACCGCTTTTCCACTTGATATTCTTTGTATCAAGAGATCCTCCCCCCACCCCTTCCTACCGTCCTTTCTTGAGTTCATCAGTCCATGGGTTACAGCAATAACACCGCACCTGGTGGGTGGTCAGTGACTGGTCAGTACACAGACTGACCAATTGGTAACACAGTACTTGCCTTTATTTTTTCCCCTCCGTTCCCCCATCCCCACTATTAGTACTATTCCATTGCGTGTCTTACATGGGATGTGGGTGTGCAAATCACTACCATCGGTGAAAGAATTGCAAAATCAAACATAATAAAAGATAGATGAAAGTGACATAAAAATTTATATCAGCATTTGAAGATCCCACTCACGTGCCCAGTGACATAAAAAATACATGTAAATAGGCCAAATGATAATAAACATCTTTAATCCCTCTGACATAAATTGTGAAAAAATACAAACAGAATATGTGTATGTATTAGATAGATTAATCAAAAAAAATATTTTGTAATAGTGAATATGTGGATACTTATATAAAGAACGCTGTGGATCTAGAGGGAAGGAGCTCGCTGAACCTGAGAGGGGGATTCCGGGCGTCCAGGATTCCGGTTGCAGGATCTATTCATGCCCTTCACCCCTGCAGGGGTTGGGCTTTCTGGTGAGTGAAGGCACAAGAGGGGGCCTGCCAAACACGGACACATTATTATTGAAAATTCGCTGGGGATCACACATCTGTTGGATATACCTACCATCTGTGTAGAGGATATCCTTCACATTCATTGGACAATTTACATTGGAAGATCTTGATTGTAGCACATACATTATTTTATATATTTTTTTGATCGCACATATTCACTATTACAAAATATTTTTTTTTATTAATCTATCTAATACATACACATATTCTGTTTGCATTTTTTTCACGATTTATGTCAGAGGGATTACAGATGTTTATTATCATTTGGCCTATTTACATGTATTTTTTATGTCACTGGGCACGTGAGTGGGATCTTCAAATGCTGATATAATTTTTTATGTCACTTTCATCTATCTTTTATTATGTTTGATTTTGCAATTCTTTCACCAATGGTAGTGATTTGCACACCCACATCCCATGTAAGACACGCAATGGAATAGCTTGCAGGATTTTAGCAAGAATCTCTCACTTAGTCTGTTGTGGACTTTGGTGCACACCTCACATTTATTGTCCATTTTCTTTCCCAATATTTTTCATATATATTTTTTCATTCACATTTTTTAATATTTTTTCATTCACTTTTTTTGGTGTTTTTTGTTTTGTTGGTTTTCTGACTTTTCTATTGTTTGTGACAGTGCCATTCCCCTATTAGAACACATTGTAGTATGTGGATTTCACTTCGGTGTTTCCAGTTTGCCTGGGGGGCTGCAGTTCCTTGTTGATATTGATCCTAAGCGCGGAATATTCAATTTCCATCTTATATAGTTGTATACCTACTTTCATCCTGCTCCGGTCTGGTCACATGATCTGACTCCCCTCTGTCAATCAGGGGTGGCTTCAGGGGAAAGGAGGGAGCACCGACAGCAGATGGGCAATAGGTGACGTCGCCGTTCCAAGCTTTACCAGCCATTGTCGAGCTCTCTATCCTCTCCCCTGCAGCTGCTGATGGCTGACACAGGGGATCACAGTACATTACTTATTCTATTACAATTTAAAATCTGTGGAATAATTTGTAATCTGTCCTGTTATACTTTTGTTATCCCAGCAAAACAGGATTATTAGTGTGCTCTTCTTGCATTGTCTTATTCTTTGTTTTATACCTACTTCAAAGCCTTGTCAGAACAGAGTTATACAGTATATATATATATATATATATATATATATATATATATATATATACAGTGGGGACGGAAAGTATTCAGACCTCCTGAAATTTTTCACTCTTTGTTATATTGCAGCCATTTGCTAAAATCATTTAAGTTCATTTTTTTTCCTCATTAATGTACACACAGCACCCTATATTGACAGAAAAACACAGAATTGTTGACATTTTTGCAGATTTATTAAAAAAGAAAAACTAAAATATCACATGGTCCTAAGTATTCAGACCCTTTGCTCAGTATTTAGTAAAAGCACCCTTTTGATCTAATAAAGCCAAGAGTCTTTTTGGGAAAGATGCAACGAGTTTTTCACACCTGGATTTGGGGATCCTCTGCCATTCCTCTTTGCAGATCCTCTCCAGTTCTGTCAGGTTGGATGGTAAACGTTGGTGGATAGCCATTTTTAGGTCTCTCCAGAGATGCTCAATTGGGTTTAAGTCAGGGCTCTGGCTGGGCCATTCAAGAACAGTCATGGAGTTGTTGTGAAGCCACTCCTTCGTTATTTTAGCTGTGTGCTTAGGGTCATTGTCTTGTTGGAAGATAAACCTTCGGCCCAGTCTGAAGTCCTGAGCACTCTGGAGAAGGTTTTCGTCCAGGATATTCCTGTACTTGGCTGCATTCATCTTTCCCTCGATTGCAACCAGTCGTCCTGTCCCTGCAGCTGAAAAACACCCCCACAGCATGATACTGCCACCACCATGCTTCACTGTTGGGACTGTATTGGACAGGTGATGAGCAGTGCCTGGTTTTCTCCACACATACCGCTTAGAACTAAGGCCAAAAAGTTCTATCTTGGTCTCATCAGACCAAAGAATCTTATTTCTCACCATCTTGGGGTCCTTCAGGTGTTTTTTAGCAAACTCCATGCGGGCTTTCATGTGTCTTGCACTGAGGAGAGGCTTCCGTCAGGCCACTCTGCCATAAAGCCCCGACTGGTGAAGGGCTGCAGTGATAGTTGACTTTCTACAACTTTCTCCCATCTCCCGACTGCATCTCTGGAACGGAGCCACAGTGATCTTTGGGTTCTTCTTTACCTCTCTCACCAAGGCTCTTCTCCCCCGATAGCTCAGTTTGGCCGGACGGCCAGCTCTAGAAAGGGTTCTGGTCGTCCCAAACGTCTTCCATTTAAGTATTATGGAGGCCACTGTGCTCTTAGGAACCTTAAGTGCAGCAGAAATTTTTTTGTAACTTTGGCCAGATCTGTGCCTTGCCACAATTCTGTCTCTGAGCTCTTCAGGCAGTTCCTTTGACCTCATGATTCTCATCTTCATCAGCAATTACAGAAATGCCTCACTTTAATAGATGACTGGATGACCACTAGCTTCCTCAAACTCAACGGATCAAAAACAGAACTTCTTCTCCTGCAAGCCAACAAAAATTCCAAAATAAAGACTCTGTGGACACCACCCTCCATCCTTGGACAGACCATCTCTCCTAGCACCAAAGCCAAGAGTCTCGGAGTCATCTTTGACTCAGGAATGACAATGGATGCACAAATAGGATCAGTGGTGAGCGGATCCCACCATCTCCTCCGCCTGCTTCGCAGACTCATCCCCTTCATCCCAGAAGAGGACAAAGCGGCAGTTGTGGGAACAATCATCAATTCCCGACTCGACTACGCAAACTCGCTCTACGTAGGACTACCACATTATCAGCTTGCGCGCTTGCAACTCATCCAAAACACAGCGGCAAGACTGTTAACAGGAAAAAAGCCCTGGGAATCCATCTCCCTATCCCTAAAGAGCCTACATTGGCTAACTGTAAAGAATGGGATCACATTCAAGACTCTCTGCCTCACCCACAAATGCATACAAGGAAACGCTCCGCTATATCTCGGGGAAAAAATAAAACACTACACACCGAATCGCAGTCTTCGATCAGCTAACCAAAACCTCCTCATCATTCCCAAATACCGCTACAAAGCAAAGGGAGAACGAAGATTCGCAGTCCAAGGACCTCGACTATGGAATGCTCTTCCAACCAACATGCGCATGGAAGAAAACCACCAGGCCTTCAGGAAAAAACGAAAGACCTTCCTTTTCTAGAAGCTGACTACAGAGAATACATTAGCGCCTTGAGGCGATTCAGTTCGCATTTGCAGCACTTTACAAATCATTCATTCATTCATTCATTTGCTCTGACATGCACTGTGAGCTGTAAGGTGTGTGGCTTTCCTAATCAAGTCCAATCAGTATAATCAAACACAGCTGGACTCAAATGAAGGTGTAGAACCATCTCAAGGATGATCAGAAGAAATGGACAGCATCTGAGTTAAATATATGAGTGTCACAGCAAAAGGTCTGAATACTTAGGACCATGTGATATTTCTGTTTTTCTTTTTAATAAATCTGCAAAAATGTCAACAAATATGTGTTTTTTCTGTCAATATGGGGTGCTGTGTGTACATTAATGAGGAAAAAAAATGAACTTAAATGATTTTAGCAAACGGCTGCAATATAACAAATTTAAGGGGGTCTGAATACTTTCCGTCCCCACTTATATATATATATATATATATATATATATATATATATATATATATATATTTATTTTTTTTATTTTTTTTTTTGCTGAGTCCCTTCCATTGCTTTCTTTGTGATGACATCTAGTGGCTATTTTTTGGTATTACTGCTATTTACCCGAACCCAGTTTTGCAACTTCGGAATTATACGTTGCTTTGTTCAGTACAAACTAGGCCTACATTTGATGGTAATTTGTAATTGATATCTCTTGTTTTTTTTTTAAATATCAGAATAAAACTGGCCCCCAATATAGTAAAAAATATATATTTTTAAAAATCTAGCTGTTGTGGAGCCCAGAAACAACCTAAAACACACTGACACTGATGCTGAATAAATATAGTTTTTTTTTAAATCCTACTTAAAACACACCAACACTTTCACTGACACTGATGCTGACAAATATAAAACTTTTTTTTCTCCTACCCAAGAGACAATGGCACTAACACTTGCGCTGATGCTGACACTAACACTGACACTAACCTAGATCCAGCTCACATCTAACTATATACAGTATATATATATATATATACACACACACACTATCACACAAAAGTGAGTACACCCCTCACAAATTTATGTAAATGTTTTATTATATCTTTTCCTTGTCAAAAGAAGTTTATTGAGTATACAATATTATAAAGATACATAAAGTAAGTTTACAAGGATCTATAAAGTAAGCTCATTGTTTTACAGTAGGGTTTATATAGGTAAATATCATAAAATTTCAAATATTAAACATTGGGTTCACGTAAACCTAAATTAAAGATAGATATCATTTCCTTAGTTACTTTTGTAGGTATTTAAATGATTTATACCTACTATACATATTGTTTACAGGTAGAGTGTATATAGGTCAAATAAATTCTGATAATGAGCTTTAATCGTAAGGTGGAGAAAACGAAAGAGAAAGAAGAAAAAGGGTAGAAAGGCAGAGGTATGGTCCACAAGGTTGTCCCGCTCGTCAATATTATATCTTTTCAAGTGACAAAACTGAAGAAATGACACTTTGCTACAATGTAAAGTAGTGAGTGCACAGCTTGTATAACAATGTAAATTTGCTGTCCCTCAAAATAACAACACACTGCCATTAATGTCTAAACCGCTGACAACAAAAGTGAGTACACCCCTAAGTGAAAATGTTTTGTGTGGTCACCAATATTTTCCAGCACTGCCTTAAAGCGGGGGTCCACCTATCTATCGTTTTTTTTTTTTTTAGTTCATTCACAAACTTTTCTTCTCAGCATTACGTACTCACATATTGTGTGTAATATGTCCGCCTGTGTCAGATTTCGTCGGAAAGAATAACTTATATTATTCACTGCAGGCGGTTTCCATCTTCATTGTGGGCATTTGAAGCCCACAAGCATTTATTTCCTGGATGCAGTGAATGCTGTGCTCCCAGCATTCACCGCTTGTTCCCGCACATGCTCAGTGGCATCCTGGGAAGCCTGAGACTAGCTCCCAGGAGTCTGAGAGAGGCTAGAAACACGCCTACTCCCACGGGAGGAGAACCAGGAAGTGCAAAGAAGAATAGAAAAATAAAAGGTAATTACGACGATTTAAATTTTTTTAAACGGCATGTCAGCATCTAGGCAAGGAAGAGAATACATACAGATATTGTTCAAAATTTGGGTGGAACCCTGCTTTAACCCTCTTGGGCATGGAGTTTCCCAGAGCTTTACAGGTTGTCACCGGAGTCCTCTTCCATTCCTCCATTACGACATCACGGGCTGGTGGATGTTAGAGACCTTGTGCTCCTCCACCCTCCATTTGAGGATGTCCCACAGATGCTCAATAGGGTTTAGGTCTGGAGACATGCTTGGCCAGTCCATCACCTTTACCCTCAGCTTCTTTAGCAAGGCAGTGGTCATCTTGGAGGTGTGTTTAGGGTCATTATCATGTTGGAATACTGTCCTTAAGCCCAGTCTCTGAAGGGAGGGGATCGTGCTCTGCTTCAGTATGTCACAGTACATGTTGGCATTCATGGTCCTGTCAATGAACTGTAGCTCCCCAGTGCCGGTAGCACTCCCACCCCCATGCTTGACTGTAGGCAAGACACACTTGTCTTTGTACTCCTCACCTGGTTGCCACCACACATGCTTGATGCCATCTGAACCAAATAAGTTCATTTTGGTCTCATCAGACCACAGGACATGGTTCCAGTAATCCATGTCCTTAGTCTCCTTGTCTTCAGCAAACTGCAGGCTTTCTTGTGCATCATCTTTAGAAGAGGCTTCCTTCTGGGACGACAGCCATGCAGACCAATTTGATGCAGTATGCGGCGTATGGTCTTGGCCATCGTGCTGCAGCTCAGTTTCAGGTTCTTGGCAATCTTCTTATAGCCTAGGCCATCTTTATGTAGAGCAACAATTCTTTATTTCAGATCCTCAGAGAGTTCTTTGCCATGAGGTGCCATGTTGAACTTTCATTGACCAGTATGAGAGAGTGAGAGGGATAACACCAAATTGAACACACCTGCTCCCCATTTACACCTGAGACCTTGTAACACTAATGATTCACATGAGACTAGGTAGGGAAAATGACTAATTGGGCCCAATTTGGACATTTTCACCTAGGGTGTACTAACTTTTGTTGCCAGCGGTTTAGACATTAATGGCTGTGTGTTGAGTTATTTTGAGGGGACAGCAAATTTACACTGTTATACAAGCTGTACATTCACTACTTTACATTGTAGCCACGTGTCATTTCTTCAGTGTTGTCACATGAAAAGATATAATAAAATATTTACAAAAATGTGAGGGGTCTACTCACTTTTGTGAGATACTGTACCCCCCCCCCCCCTCTGGCTCAACACGGAGGTGTTGGGGGCACCAATGGACTCGGGAGAGGGCATCGGCATTATGATGTTGTTTCCCAGGTCTGTGCTCTACCACAAAATTGAACTCCTGGAGAGAAAGGAACCACCTTGTCACCCTGGCATTGGTGTGCTTGTTCTGTCTCATCCAGGTCAATGGGGCATAGTCTGACACCGGGCAAAACCTCCTACCTAGGAGAAAATATCGTAGGGAGTCCAGAGCACACTTGATGGCAAGACACTCCGGCTCCACCACAGTGCAGTTACTCTCAGCTGTCGTCAACTTCCTACTCAGAAAAACTATGGAGTCCTCTCCCCCATTTACCTCTTGAGACAGGACCACTCCTAACCCTTCACTTGAAGCATCTGTCTGCACTACAAAATCCTTAGCAAAATCTGGAGCTACGAGCACCGGATGCTGGCACAATGTCGTCTTAAGCTTCTGAAAAGCTTTGTTGGCATCGGCATTCCACTTTATCATCACTGACTTTCTGCTTTTGGTCAAGTCAGTCAACGGCGCAGCAATGGTGGCAATGTTGGGGACAAACCTCCGGTAGTAGCCAACTATGTCCAAAAATGCTCTGACCTGCTTTTTGGTTAGGGGACTGGGTCAGTCCTATATGGCTTGTACCTTACTCATTTGAGGCTTCACCAGCCCTCTACTCACAATGTACCCTAGGTACTTGGCTTCCTCCATCCCAATTGCACACTTCTACGGATTGATGGTGACCCCTGCTCTTCTCAAGGAGTCTACGATTGCCTGAACCCGGGGAAGGTGGGACTCCCAATCAGTGCTGAAAATGACTATATCATCCAGGTAGACAGAAGCATATCGTCGATATGGACGCAAAGTTTTATCAATAGCCCATTGGAATGTGGCGGGGCAGAGTGTAGACCAAATGGTATCCTTTTGTATTGGAAGTGGCCTTCCGGGTTGGAGAAGGCTGTTTTCTCCCTGCCTGGAATCTGCCAGTACCCCTCTGTGAGGTCCAGCGTGGTGATATTCCTGGCCGGTGATATACCTCTCAATTAGCTTGTCTGCCCGAGGCATGGGATATGCATCAAACTTGGAGAATTCATTAAGCTTTATAAAGTCTTTGCAGAAGCGAAGGGTGCCATTGGGTTTAGGTACCAACACGATTGGACTCGACCACTCGCTCCGCGACTCTTCAATGACTTCAAGCTCAAGTATTCTTTTCACTTCTTCAGACACTGCCACCCTATGAGCTTCTGGGATACGATAAGGCTTTAACTGGATTTTTACATTGGGCTTGGTTACAATGTCATGCTTGATGATGTTGGTGAGACCATGCAATCCTGAAAACATGTCCCTATTTCTTTGCAGAAACTCTTTTGTTTGTTGGGTTTGAGGCCTAGACAGGGTAGCAGCAACCTGCACCAGGTCAATCCCTGCAGGGTCCCCTGACTGGACACCTACCACCGCGGATATCTGTTCTCTGTCGCTCCAGGGTTTTAACAAATTTACGTGATAGATCTGGTATGGCTTTCTTTCCCCTGGCTGGTGTACCTTGTATAGTTCACCTCACCAACCTTTTCTACTACCTCAAATTAACCTTGCCACTTGGCCAAGAACTTGCTCTCCACCGTGGGTATTAGAACAGCCGCCCGGTCTCCTATTTGAAACTGTCTGACTTTGGCCAGCTGGTTGTACACTTCTTTGGGCATCCTGAGCCTTCTGCAGATGCTCCCTCACTAACGGCATCACTTTAGCCACCCTCTCTCGCATTTGGAAAAAATGTTCTACCACGGTTTTTGTGCGGTGAGGACTCACTTTCCCACGTTACCTTTACTAGATCGAGCAACCCCCGGGACCTTCGCCCATACACTAGCTCAAACGGTGAGAAGCCCGTGGACGCTTGTGGAACCTCCCAGATGGCAAACAACAGGGCAGGGAGTAACATATCCCAATCTTTCCTGTCTTTCTGGATCACTCTTTTTAATATGGATTTTAGAGTTTTATTAAACCTCTCAACTAGGCCATCGGTCTCTGCAGGTGATAGACGGACGTCCGCAACTGCTTAATCTGAAACAGTTTGCACAAGTCCGCCATCACCTTTAACATAAAAGGGGTGCCCTGGTCTGTCAGTATCTCTTTGGGGAACCCAGTTTATGAAAACATTTGAAATAATTCCCGGGAAATGGCCTTAGGAGGAAGTTTTTCCTAAAGGGACTGCTTCTGGATACCTAGTTGCGTAGTCTAGGATGACTAATATATATTGGTGCCCCCTTGCCCTCCTACGAGATCCATAGCAATTCACTCAAATGGCACTTCAATAATTGGCAAGGGTACCAGGGGGTTTCTGTAGTGGGACACTGGTGCAATTAAAACGGAGTTTCGCGAAATTTTTTTTATAGATGTCAGCAGCTGCAAATACTGCAGCTGCTGACTTTTAAAATAAGGACACTCACCTGTCCCGGTTTCCAGCGATGTCGGCACCCAAGACCAAACCGTCCCTCGATCCTCGGGTGCTGCCGCCGCCATTCTCAGTGAGGGAATCAGGAAGTGAAGCGTTGCGGCTTCACTGCCCGGTTCCCTACTGCGCAAGCGTGAGTCGCGCTGCGTGTCTACACTGATCCCCGTTGTGTTGTGGGAACTGTGTATTTCCCACAACACAACGGGGGTGGCCGGGGGTTTTGCGGCTAGCTGCAGCTAGCTATTCCCGGAAGTGGGTGCAGATACCTTTATTATACAGGTATCTGCACCCCCCTCCCCCCTGAAAGGTGCCAATTGTGACACCGGAGGGGGGGAGGAATCCGATGAGCGGAAGTTCCACTTTAGGGTGGAACTCCGCTTTAACTGGCAAGTGGGACAAGATGCACTATATCTTTTAAACTCTGCCTTCACCCCTGGCCAGTAAAACCGGTCGTTATCCTGGCCCCTATTTTTTCCGCCGCAGGTGTGTCATTGTGGGCTAGATCGAGGAGCATCTCCCTATACAGCTGGGGAACCAGCAACTGCTCCACAGTTTCCCCTCGGCTTTCAGCCACTCGATAAACCAAGTCCCCCTTCAACGCAAAATGAGGAAACCTCTGATCTGCACCTGGTATTTGTGGGACCATATCAATAAGAAACCTGCTCTCGAGCATTGACCAAGGTAGGATCCTCTGCACAGTGGCTCATACTGTGAAGGTGAAATACCTCCTTGTGGGGTGAATAATAGCGGTGAGTGCATTTCTTATGGGGCACTGTTTTCCAAGAAGCACAGAACAATTTGAAGGAGCACATTGTCATTTTATTGGACTTTTTTTTATTCCCCCGGGGTTTAAGGAACGGTATATGCATATTTCAGAACCCAGTTTTACAGCAACAATATACATCAGTCATGCATGTTGGATTTTTTTGCACAGAAATGTCACTTTGAATTGCAGGTTTTTCACAGGATTGTGTTTATTTTATTTTCGTTTGAACATAACAATATGTATAAGCGGTTAGGAAGTTTACACAGTAGGATTTTTTTGTGAATATACAAATATTTAATTTCTGCACTTTTATTGTCACTTTTTGCACTAAATGCACCCGTGACACACATCCCTCAAGTATTTTGCAGGACTTTTTTTTCCCATCCCGCAAGTGCACCGCACTAGTGTGAAAGCACTAGAGCTTTCACACTGGGTAAGCATGAGAGGTGCTTTTCAGGCACTATTTTTTAGCACTAAAACGCTTCAAAAGTGCCTTCAGTGTGAAAGGGGTCTTAACCACTTGCCGACTGCCGCATGCCGATGTACGTCCCTTTTTTTGAGGACGGATATCGTTGTTATGGCAACAGCTAGCTGCCATAACCCCGGTATCCCCGTTTTCGGCCAGCGGTTGGCTACAACATAAAAGTGGTCTCTGTGGCAGATTCGCAGCAAGATCTCTTTTATCGGTGGCGGGAGAGGGCACCCCCTGCCGCGATCCGGTGCCCTCCGCCGCTTACCAGAGCCGTCGGTAGCGGCAATCGCGTCCTCTCACTTGCTGTGCATGGAGACGAGTGAGGGGAAGATGGCCCCCACCCGTCTCCATGACACTGCAGGGTGGAAGCGACGTCATAATGTCACTTCCGCCCATACGTCTTAAAGGCACATTTTTTCAATGTCATTTTTTCAAATGACTTTTTTTTTTTATTGCATTTAAGTCCAAATATGAGATCTGAGAACTTTTTGACCCCAGATCTCATATTTAAGAGGTCCTGTCATGCTTTTTTCTATTACAAGGAATGTTTACATTTCTTGTAATAGCAATAAAAGTGACCCAAATATTTTTTTTTAAAAAACAGTGTAAAAATCAATAAAATCTAATAAAATAAATAAGAATTTTTTTTTTTTTAAAACGCCCCGTCCCGACGAGCTCGCGCACAGAAGCGAACGCATATGTGAGTAGCGCCCGCATATGAAAACGATGGTCAAACCACACGTGAGGTAACGCCGCGATCGTTAGAGCGAGAGCAATAATTCTAGCCCTAGACCTCCTCTGTAATGCAAAATATGCAACCTGTAGCATTTTTTAAACATCGCCTATGGAGATTTTTGAGGGTAAAAGTTTGACGCCATTCCACGAGCGGGCGCAATTTTGAAGCGTGACATGTTGGATATCAATTTACTCGGCGTAACATTATCTTTCACAATATAAAAAAAATTGTGCTAACTTTACTGTTGTCTTTTTTTTTATTATTCAAAAAAGTGATTTTTTTTTCCAAAAGAAGTGCGCTTGTAGGACCGCTGCGCAAATACGGTGTGAAAAAAAGTATTGCAATGACTGCCATTTTATTCTCTAGGGTGTTAGAAAAAAAAAAAACAATAATAATGTTTGGGGGTTCTAAGTAATTTTCTAGCAAAAAAAACTGTTTTAAAGCCCAGGGTGCTTTCACACTGGGGCGGTGCGCTGGCAGGATTGGAAAAAAAGTCATGCAAGCAGCATCTTTGGAGTGGTTTGTTAAAGTTAAAAGCGCCCCGCTAGCGGCCGAAAAACGTCGCTAATGTGGCACGGCCCCAGTGTGAGAGGGGTCTAAAGCATATTTTTGTTCTTTGCTCTGTTCAACAGAACCTGACGTGGTTCATATTTAGGAATATAAAAGGAAGCCTTGGGAGAACTTCAAATAGATGACAGCTCTACTTCATAGAAGGGACTATGGTTGTTTGACTCCAGCTGGTTTCATTTTATTATATGTGGGGTACATATTTTATTAATGCTTTCCAATAAAAACTTGCCCAATAGTTTTCATCTAAATCTTTTAGAATGCAAGGTTTTCTTTTTTCAGTATAAAAGAAGATCTGGTTGAATCCAGATTTTAATCTTGGCTAAAGAACAAATTATGAGAGACTGCATTTTTCTGCCTTCAGAAATTCTTACATGCTCAGTCCCCAAAACTTTTCCTAATACAACCCATTCAGGCAATAAGCAAGATGATTTAGTAAAAGTATGGAGGAATAACAATGTGTCAATTTCCAGGAGTATTTTTTCTTAAAAAACAGTTCTATAAAGACTTGTTAAA
This sequence comes from Lithobates septentrionalis, assembly GCA_037952835.1. Classification (NCBI taxonomy): domain Eukaryota; kingdom Metazoa; phylum Chordata; class Amphibia; order Anura; family Ranidae; genus Lithobates; species Lithobates septentrionalis. The sequence continues at coordinate 9,768,417 of JBBDGP010000319.1, forward strand.
TATTTTTTTTTGTGTTAAAACTAGAAGCTAATGTATAAAGTCACATGAAAACTAATTTTTCTATATGCATTTCATTCCAGGTGAGTTTGGATTTACGCTCTTTATGTCCTCTCCCCTCCTACCTGGCTAGGTTTAGTATCACAAGAAAGTTCAAATGTCCTAGCCACACAGGCACATCATATAGGCTGACGATTACCCACTCTGTATGTCTTACTATATTTGAACGATGACATATAGTAATCTATAGCCATACTTTGCTAACAGTTTGGTTCAAAATGTACAGACCCTTAGTGTGTGAAAAGTAGGCACCCAATAACAAAACTGCAGTCTATGGCAAGGCTACATAGAGAACAAAGCCTGTTATAATTGGCAGGCAATGTGGCAGTCTGGATTTTTTTTTTATGATATTGGATAATGTATTACTGTCAGCTGCACAATGTGTGGGTGGCTGGGCACTGTCCCTGGCAGCCCTGCTCACAACCTACGTGGCCTGTAGAGAGCCAAATGGCATTTTACTCAAATGCTTCCACATGGAGATGTGCTTCAAAGATAAAGACGTGGTCTGGTTTGAACTGCAAAACAAGTCATTAGCTTCAATTATGTTTAAGATACAGGTATACTAAGAGACTGAGGGCTCAATTCACAAAACCTTAAATAACACACGAGTATTTGTGCAAATCAACGCGTGCAGTATTTAACCCAGGAACATGCAGTTCACAAAAAAAAAAAAAATGCACGTTAAATATCCCATGAGTTTATTTTATTTTTTGAATTTTGCAGTATTTAACGTGTGTTTTTGCTCCTTATTTTATCACAGACCAGACCTCCGGCTGCAGCTGGAAGTGAAACATTTAGTAGCAGTATTTCTACCACTGATAAATGTGACATTTCATGTCAGGGATTCCTGATAAAACAGTAAAAAAACTTATTTAAAAAATGGCACAATGTTTCCTCCCCCCCCTCCAAAGTCTATACCAGACCCTTGTCCGAGCATGCAGCCCATCAGGCCAGGTATGGGGGGGAGGAATGCGCACCTCCTCCCTCCTTAACCATACCAGGCCACATGCCCCCATCATGTGGGGGGGGTAACCCCCTCCTGGCAAAGCACCTTGTCCCCATGTTGATGACAAGGGCCTCTTGCCCACAACCCTGGCCCGGTGGTTGGGGGTGACTTATCAGAATCTAAAACCCCCCCAGATTCCAACCCCACCATGAGAATGAGTGGTACCCCTACTCATTCACCAAAAAGACAAGTGTACATAAAAACACAACAGTTTTTGACAAGTCCTTTATATATATAAAAAAAAAAAAATTCTACCATCGTCAATCAGAACAAATGCCTCCCGCCCGCGCAAAAAAAAAAATCTGCTGCCCATGGACATTCCCACTCCGTCAGTTGGCTCACACCATTTTACAGGCAGCTTGCCCCTGTCACTTAAGTAAAAAAGGGGACAGGCCACACATCATTGACTATACATGGACACACACAGTGGGGATGGAAAGTATTCAGACCCCCTTAAATTTTTCACTCTTTGTTATATTGCAGCCATTTGCTAAAATCATTTAAGTTCATTTTTTTACCTCATTAACCACTTAATAACCGGCCTATAGCCAAATGACGGCTACAGGGCGGTTTGTTATCTCTGGGAGGGCGTCCAGGGACATCCTCCCGGAGAATCGTTCCCGCGCGCCCGCTGGGGCACGCACACGGGTACATCCGTGCTCGTCGGGTTCACGGGACCCGGCGCTACACGGATCGCGGTAAAGGGCCAATGACAGCGGCCCTTTACCACGTGATCGCTCCGTCCAATGACGGAGCGATCACAAATATCAACAAAAGAACTCAAACAGGGTCATGACAAGTTCACTGCTCTCCTCTCCTCACACCGATGCAGCGTGACAGGAGAGGAGAGCAGATCGTGTGCTAACTGTGAGTTGTGACATTGTAGCAGTGCCCAGCAGTGCTCAGCAGTGCCCAGCAGTGCCCCAATAGTGCCATAACAGTTCTATCTGTCACCTGTACCACCTGTGCCACCAGTGCCACCTCTGTGCCACACCAGTGCCACCTCTGTGCCACACCAGTGCCACCAGAGCCACACCAGTACCACCAGAGCCACACCAGTGCCACTAGAGTGCACACCAGTGCCACCTGTGCCCATCAGTGCCACCTGTGCCCATCAGTGCCACCTGTGCCTGTCAGTACTCATCTGCGCCTTTGCAGTGCCCGCCAGTGCCGCCTGTGCCCACCAGTGCTGCCTGTGTGCTAATCAGTGCCACCAGAGCCACACCAGTGCCACTACAGTGCACACCAGTGTCACACCAGTGCCACCTGTGCCCATCAGTGCCACCTGTGCCCATCAGTGCCACCTGTGCCCATCAGTGCCACCTGCGCCACTGCAGTGCCACATCAGTGCCATCTGTGCCCACCAGCACCAGTGCTGCCTGTGCCCACCAGTGCTGCCTGTACCCACCAGTGCCGCCTGTGCCCACCAGTGCCACCTGTGCCCACCAGTTCCACCACAGTGCTCTGCAGTGCAGCCTCATCAGCCACCAGTATGGCAAAGAAATATTTTACTACCGAGGAGGCCTACCAGCGTCTAAGCATGACCGATGAGAGCAGCGGGGAGCTCTCTGGGTCTCAGTCCGATTCCGATTCGGATTCGACCTACGAACCTGTGATAAGCAGCGGTTCTGATACAGAATCTGAAGAGGAATGTGTGCCCGTGAAAAGAAGGCGTTCTGGCATGGAGCAGCAGCCTACTACCAGCAGCGCAGGGCCGTCCACCTCAACAGCAGGGCCGTCCACCTCGAGAGCAGGGCCGTCCACCTCGAGAGCAGGGCCGTCCACCTCGAGAGCAGGGCCGTCCACCTCGAGAGCAGGGCCGTCCACCTCGAGAGCAGGGCCGTCCACCTCGAGAGCAGGGCCGTCCACCTTGAGAGCAGTGCCGTCCACCTCGAGAGCAGTGCCGTCCACCTTGAGAGCAGTGCCGTCCACCTCGAGAGCAGAGCCACTACAACAAAGGCCAGGCACCAGTAGGGTGTCATCTCAGCCCCAAAGGGATAGGGGCCATGCCAGCCTTCCCTATGCCCTTCAAAACCTCCTGTGGCTTCCCCCTAATTCCGAAGCAGCAAATATCCCCCCTTTCTCCGCCCAGCCAGGTGTCCAGGTGAACACCGATGATTTTGCCATGATTGATTTTTTCCATTTGGTTTTCATTGAAGACTTACTATCGTCCATTGTGGCCCAGTGCAACCTCTACGCACAGCAGCACATAGTAAGCAACCCTGGCTCTAGTTACGCCCGTCCCTTTGAGTGGGGAGAACTAACCGTAGAGGAATTCAAAATTTTCTTAGGCCTAACGTTTACTATGGGACTCACAAAAAAAACCCAATTGTACTCCTATTGGTCTACCAAACCCATCCACCACATGCCACTCTTCTCATCCCTTATGCCAAGATCCAGATACCTAATGATCATGCGGTTCCTTCACTATAATGACAACAGCCAGTGCCCTCCCCGAAATGACCCAGCTTTTGACAAACTATTTAAAATTTGGCCACTCCTAAATTATTTCTCTGAAAAATTTCCCCAGTTATACACCCCCGAACAGAATATTTCCGTGGATGAGTCCCTTGTAAAATTCTCCGGCAGGCTCGGCATCAAACAGTTCATCCCCAGCAAAAGGGCCCGATATGGGGTAAAAATGTACAAACTTTGCGACCGAGCCACTGGGTACATCTACGCCTTCCGGGTGTACGAAGGGAAGGACTCCCAACTTCATCCCCCTGAATGCCCAGAGTACATTGGAGCCAGCGGAAGAGTGGTCTGGGATCTTGTCTATCCACTGCTTGGAAAGGGATACCATCTTTATGTGGATAATTTTTATACCAGCTTGCCCCTCTTCCGCAATCTTCACCGGAGAGACACCCCAGCATGTGGTACAGAAAGAGCCAATAAAAAGGGCTTCCCGCAAAAACTGGTCAATGAAAGGCTACGCCGAGGGGAGACGGCATCTTTGCGGAACCAGGAGTTATTGGCTGTCAAGTGGAGGGACAGACGAAACTTCCACATGCTGACGACAATCCATAATGACACCTACGTGGAAGTCCCAAGAAGAAACGGCCCAGTCCAGAAACCAGCTTGCATTTACGATTATAATCTGTTTATGGGGGGAGTGGACTTCAACGATCAGATGATTGAACCCTACCTTCCCACAAGAAAATCCCGCCACTGGTATAAAAAAAGTGTCCATTTATTTTTTCAGTTTGGCCATGTATAACACTTATGTTATTTACCAAAAATCCACAGAGAACCCCGTATCCTATCTCCACTACCAAGAAGAAGTTATTTCTGCCCTTTTGTACCCTGAAAGCCCACCACAAACTATTCGCTCTGATTCCGTGAGCAGACTCCACGAGCGCCACTTTCCTGACAAAATCCCCCCCCCCCCCATGAAAAAGGCCGCAGACGTCAAAAGAAATGCCGGGTGTGCTCCAGTGGAGGAATTACAAGAGACACCACGTATTATTGTCCCGATTATCTTTCCCAACCAGGCCTCTGTATAGTTGGATGTTTCCGCCGTTACCATACTTCTCTACATTATTAGGGAAGTATGGTAAACGTAATTCTAATTTCCTGTCATTTTCCTCCACACCCCTTATGCCACTGCACTGAAATGTACATACCTCTGCCTTCTCCGGAACCAACCCTGACCTGTTATATGACCAAGCTTCTGCCTAACGCTAAACATACTTCTGCCTTCTCCGGAACTGACCCTGGCCTGTTATACGACCATGCTTCTGCCCAACATTAAACTGTACCTACCTCTGCCTGCTCTGGAACTGACCCTGGACTGTTATATGACCACGCTTCTGCCAAACGCTAAACTGTACCTACCTCTGCCTGCTCTGGAACTGACCCTGGACTGTTTGACCACGTTTTTGCCTGCCTCTTGGATTGATCTTTTACCCTGCTGTGCTAGTGGGAACACAGGGGTCTCACATATGTGAGGGGCTCCAGAAATGTTTTTCTGGATGAAGAAAACAGATTTTTTAGTTTTCTCATTACCGGATTAGGGTCTGGAGACTCGGAGGCTTCAAAGAGATTTGGGTGGGAGAAGTCTCTACCCCTGTCCCCATTCTTTCCTGGCCTGCTACTTGGATCGTGTTCCTGCTTACTACCAGGACCAATATTTTGGCACTGCTGGCAACGTCTCTACTTGCACGGACCCTGGACTGTATATGGACAGTATCCCTGCCTGTACTGACTATGGACAATATTCCTGCCTGCTGCCTGGACAACTCCATTCACTGTCGCTGACCACGTCCCTGACTGCTGCCTGGATCAGGGCTCTCCTCCTGTGGACAATTGCACTACTAAAATCACAGGTAATCTTTTGTTTACCCTTTACTCAGCAGAATGTATTTTAGGGTGTAATTCTTGGTATGTACATGCTGTGTTAGAAATATGAAGGGCCTTCAAAAATGTGATAGATTGTAAGGAAATTGGATGTGTAATTTATGTCCCTAGAACACCTGATGGTGCTTCTTGGATGTTGGGCCTCTATGTGGCCAGGCTGTGTAAAAGTCTAACACATGTGGTATCGCCATACTCAGGAGGAGTAGCAGAATACATTTTGGGGTGTCATTTTTGCTATGCACATGCTATGTGTTGGAAATATCTTATAAATGGACAACTTTGTGTAAAAAAAAATGCGTTTTCATTTTTTTCCACATTTTCCAAAAACTTCTGGAAAAAAATGAACCGTTCCAAAGACTCATTATGCCTCATAGATTATACGTTGGGGTGTTTGCTTTCCAAAATGGGGTCACTTTGTGGGCGTTTCCATTGTCCTGGTGCTCCAGGGCCTTCAAAAGTGTAATAGGTGGTTGAGAGATTCGATGTGTAATTTATGCTCCTAGAACGCATGAAGTTGCTACTTCAATGTTGGGACTCTGTATGTGGCCAGGCTGTGTAAAAGTCTCACACATGTAGTATCGCCATACTCAGGAGTAGCAGAATACATTTTGGGGTGTCATTTGTGGTCTGTACATGCCATGTGAGAGAAATAACCTGTTATAATGACAATTTGAAAAAAAATAAAAATAAAAAAAATCTTCATTTTGCAAAGAATTGTGGGAAAAAATGACAACTTCAAAAAACTAAATGTAACAGTCAGAATGCAGCGCTTAAATAAAATAAATGTCCAAATATAAATAATAGTCCATGGAATTCAATCGGCAATACAGATGACATGGAAACCTCCACCAGACTTCAGTGTGTAAAGGAAAAGCACACCACACCCACGTGCTTACCAGAAAGACATAGGAAATAAGCGATGTACTCATATGGTGCAGGAGGTCAGCAGCAAGTCCAAATGGCACACTCTAGCATTGGTAGGCACAGCATGGAAGCAATCAGGTCACCACATGTCACAAGCTCAGGACTCACATTAACGATAGATGCATTGGTGCAGTCATCAACAGGAATAAACCAATGAAAAGAAAGCAACAATAGTGAAGCCCGTAAGGTAAAACAGTCAAGATTTTATCGTAGTCTACTTACAGGTAAGAAGTAAAATTCATCGCAACAAAAAGGAACAATCCGCGGCTCTCAGCGTGCTTGCATCAACCAGCCTGACATGTTTCATCCTATGTGGATATCATCAGAGGCATGGCCAATGGTGCAAGCACGCACACATAAATAGTCCACATCCTAAAGTCATGCTGTCCTCTGATAGGGCAGCATGACAAACACAGCAGCTGTTTAAAATGGCCAATTACGGCCGCGCCTGCGCAGTGCGGCCGTCCTGTCATTAAACCAGGAAATGACAAGCCCGCTATTGATAGGCCGCACATGCGCGGTACGGCCGTGCGTTCCAGCACGAGAGGGAAATGAAACCAGCCCGCACAGCATAAGAATAAAGGGGTGGGACAGCCAAATCAATGCCGTCCTTCCTGGTTAGTAAAAACGACCCGACCGCGCATGCGCGGTACGATCGTATCAACCAGGAATCAAATGATAGAATGAGGAGAGAAGAGAGGAACAAGCAGACCGCGCATGCGCAGCTAACCTGTGCAGATCGCGGAACAGCGTCAGTGTCTCACACATACGATCGGCGGAACTGAGTCCCAGCCAGCCAGAATGGGGAAACAACAGAGGGCTGCGCTTGTGCCTTAAAAACATCCGGAGGGTGAATAACACTCAAACCGGAAGTGTAAGAGGCCTAGACCAGTTAACATAACATATCTAATAACATATAACAGCCGTACAATGTTTGATCACATGTTATTTTGCATTAGTATTAAAAAGACCTACATAGATCAGCAATAAAAATAATAAAAAATATGATAAAGCAGTATCCGATATTGAAGAAGAAAAAAGGAGGTTCTCAACCGGATACAGCAATTTAAAAAACATTGAAAATTAAATGGATGTATCCAAAGTGAGTGTAATCAAACATACAAATAAGCACGAAAAAAAATAATAATGAAAATTAAGAGAAGTAAAAAATGGTAAAGAAGGTATTACCTATTTAAATCTAGACACTGCCCCCTTAGTGTCAAAAAACAAAAAAATAAAAAAAAATAAAAAAATATATATAATTTTATAATTAGCTATTATTGATAAAACAATTCACATCCCAATCAACATTCATGCCGAAAGGGGTGTAACTCTTTAGGTCATATATCCAGCGGGTCTCTAATTTAGAAATTTCCCGTTTGGAGGAACTACCACGCCAATGAGGATTGAACCTGTCTATGGCCACAAAAGTCGTTCCTATGGGATTCCGATTATGGCATTCCAAGTAGTGTCGAGAGACAGTGTGTTTCGGGAATCACTTTTTAATATTCGTTATGTGCTCGTTTACCCTAACATGCACGGCCCGTGTTGTACGGCCCACATATTGTATACCACAGGGGCAAATCAATAAGTATACCGCATTGAGCGAAGTGCAAGTTATGAAAGTATTAACATCGAAGACTCTACCAGTGGCATGAGATTTGAACTGGCATATTTTCCTGCTCTTATTCTTATTGATAGCACAAACGATTTTTGATAAAAAGATACTCTATTAGGGGCGTCTAGAATATTAGGTGCTACTTGTAGTTTAAGGGGGGGGAACACCTTTAAAAATGACTTGTGGCCGATCAGGAAGTACCGGACCCAAAATCTTGTCATTTTTAAGAACTCCCCAATGTTTAGTTAAAATTTTTTTAATGTCAGAGTGTTGTTGAGAGTAAGTCGTGACCATAGAAAAATTGTAATCAATCTCTCTTGACAAGGATTTATCTTTGGCTTGTAAGGTCGAGGTTCGATCGATAGCACCTATTTCATTGATAACCGTACTCAAATTGTTAGATGAATACCCTTTTTGCATGAATCTTTCTTTTAGAGTGGCAGCCTGTATAAAAAAATCATCTCTAAGAGTGCAATTCCGCCGTAGACGGAGGAATTGGCTCCTAGGTACCGATTTGAGCCATGAAGGGTGATGACAGCTACCCTGCCCAATATAGCCGTTCCTATCGGTGCTCTTAAAAAAGGTGGACATGTTAAATGTACCAACTTTAACTTGTATAGTTAAATCCAGGAAGTTGATTTTACTGGTGCTGCTCTCGAACTGCAAAAAAATGCCCAATAAATTATTATTGAGTTGGTGCATGAAGGTAGTAAGTGACGTCATGTCGCCATCCCACAGGAGGAGGATGTCGTCTATATACCTCCCCCAGAAGACCAATTCCGGTCGTCTGTTGGAATAGACGACATCCTCCTCCCATTTGGCCATGAACAAGTTAGCCATGCTAGGTGCAAACTTTGCACCCATGGCAACACCTCTGTTCTGGAGGTAATGAACTCCCCCAAACCAAAAATAGTTATGGGTCATAGCGTATCTCAGTGGATCCAGAATAAAATCCCGTTGGGCAGGGATCAGTTCAGCATCTCTATTTAAAAATAGCTCTACTGCCTCTACTCCATCCACATGAGAAATAATGGTGTAGAGGGACGACACATCAGCAGTAGCCATAATGTATCCCTCTTTCCACTCTAAATTTTCAAAGGTGCGAACCACTTGTGCAGAATCCTTGATATAAGAAGGGGTGCCGGATACAAGAGGTTGTAAAAAACCGTCAATATATTTACCAATTCTGGAGGTAATAGAGTCCAACCCACTAATAATGGGCCTTCCCGGGGGGTTAACCAAACTCTTATGTACCTTCGGTAAAAAATAAATAATTGGTTTCCTAGGTGCTAGTGGGATTAAAAAATCTTTTTCTTTCTTATTGAGCAGTCTATTACGAAAGCCAGATTCAATAAGACTGGTAAGTTCCTTTTTATACTTAAAGATGGGGTCATGGATTAATGGTAAATAAGTCTCAGTGTCAGACAAGATTCTATTCATCTCAGAAACATATGAACTCTTGTCCATCACTACTATCCCGCCCCCTTTGTCCGCGGGCCGGATAATAATGTCATTCCTCTGTTTCAAAGATTCTAATCCTTTATGAAACCTCATATCTTTGTAGTACTTCCTTATCTTTAACTTATCCAGATCTTTTAGAACGAATTCCTTAAATACAGATATAGAAGGTGGCATAAACCCTGGCGGGTTTAAAAGGGAAGCATTACTGAGGCCAGAATGTCTAACTCCATCCGTCTCCTTAAGAGAAGTGGTGGTAACTTGGGATAAAAAGTATCTTTTAATACTGACCTTTCTGATGTATTTTTGTACATCAATAAAGGCTCCAAATTTGCTCAGGGGCTTATCCGGGGCAAACTTGAGTCCATGGTCTAGCACGAAATTCTCATCCTCTGTGAGTGTACTACTGCTGAGATTGAAAATCCCAGCATCTCTTACACTCTTCGCCTTTTTCGATCGGTTCCTCCTCCCCCCTCTGGTCCCTCTCTTGGTTCTCCCCCTCTCTTGTTTTTCAGTGGGGCCTTGGGAAAAACCGAGGAGGTGGAGGTAGATGGGCCAGAGTGATGCGGAGGACCTTGGTTATAATACTGGGACCTTCTCGGGGGATAGGGTCCAGGGCTATCCCAACCCGATCGTTCATATTCTTGATAAGCATTACCCGGAGTAGAAAGAGATGGGTGTTGGACAATATATCTATCGTCATAGCCATGATCATTGTATTCTCTATACCCATCATGATGTTCTTCAAGGGGTGCATAGCGGTTATACACAGAAGTGTCCCCCGATCGCATATAAGGTGGGTGGTCATACTGTGCACAATCACCATTATTCTGTTTCTTTTGATGCACTCCTTTGTATTGAGGGTTCCTGTGAGGAAAGGGTTTTTTATTGTTTACAACTCTCCTCCGGCCTCCTTTGGGAGTGTGACCATTACTGGTTTCTCTATTATTACCCTGAACAGTAGGTAAAGTGGAGGATTTTAAACTAATGGCTGGCCCGGGGGGAGGCACTGTTCCTCCTTCAACGGGAGTCGCCCACCTGACCTGCCATTTGAACACCTGGTTAGATTTATAATCCTCCATGTCTCTCATATATTTTTTTTTTTTTTTTTAACTTTTTGGTCTAGGTCCTCTTTCTCAAGAATTTTTTTAAGATTGTCAGATTTATTCTTATATTCCTCTGACTCTTTATATATTGATAGTTTTTCTTTGACTTCAGATATTTCCTCATCAAGTTTATTCAATTTGCGCCTTTTTCTAGAAATCAAGAATCGCAGCAAATCCAAACCCACATCATTGAAATATTTGTACCATCCTGGTAGGTCAATTTCGTCTTCCTGAGGAGTGATCTCAAACCTTAGGCTCCTCGGTACCATGTTGTCATCTAGATACTTCTCAAGCAGAGCAATATCCCAATGCCCATGGACTTCAGAAACCATTAGGTTTTTTAATCGAACGAAAAGACCCCCCATATCTAAGTTCTGCTGAACCTCAATACTATTAAAAGCATCTTTAAGATTCAAAGAACGTGAATTACGAAAATCAAAAACATCCATATTAATGAAAGAAGTAAGCAGCTGATATTAAGCAAATCCAAAATGCAGTAAAAAAAGGTAAAATAAATATCTGCGCTAACTAATAAAGAGCATCAAAAAGCAGCTAGCATAGTTTGTGGATTTCATCAAACATAAATATAACAGTCAGAATGCAGCGCTTAAATAAAATAAATGTCCAAATATAAATAATAGTCCATGGAATTCAATCGGCAATACAGATGACATGGAAACCTCCACCAGACTTCAGTGTGTAAAGGAAAAGCACACCACACCCACGTGCTATCAATCTGCTTACCAGAAAGACATAGGAAATAAGCGATGTACTCATATGGTGTAGGAGGTCAGCAGCAAGTCCAAATGGCACACTCTAGCATTGGTAGGCACAGCATGGAAGCAATCAGGTCACCACATGTCACAAGCTCAGGACTCGCATTAACGATAGATGCATTGGTGTAGTCATCAACAGGAATAAACCAATGAAAAGAAAGCAACAATAGTGAAGCCCGTAAGGTAAAACAGTCAAGATTTTATTGTAGTCTACTTACAGGTAAGAAGTAAAATTCATCGCAACAAAAAGGAACAATCCGCGGCTCTCATCGTGCTTGCATCAACCAGCCTGACATGTTTCATCCTATGTGGATATCATCAGAGGCATGGCCAATGGTGCAAGCACGCACACATAAATAGTCCACATCCTAAAGTCATGCTGTCCTCTGATAGGGCAGCATGACAAACACAGCAGCTGTTTAAAATGGCAAATTACGGCCGCGCCTGCGCAGTGCGGCCGTCCTGTCATTAAACCAGGAAATGACAAGACCGCTATTGATAGGCCACACATGCGCGGTACGGCCGTGCGTTCCAGCACAAGAGGGAAATGAAACCAGCCCGCACAGCATAAGAATAAAGGGGTGGGACAGCCAAATCAATGCCGTCCTTCCTGGTTAGTAAAAACGACCCGACCGCGCATGCGCGGTACGATCGTATCAACCAGGAATCATATGATAGAATGAGGAGAGAAGAGAGGAACAAGCAGACCGCGCATGCGCAGCTAACCTGTGCAGATCGCGGAACAGCGTCAGTGTCTCACACATACGATTGGCGGAACGGAGTCCCAGCCAGCCAGAATGGGGAAACAACAGAGGGCTGCGCTTGTGCCTTAAAAACATCCGGAGGGTGAATAACACTCAAACCGGAAGTGTAAGAGGCCTAGACCAGTTAACATAACATATCTAATAACATATAACAGCCGTACAACGTTTGATCACATGTTATTTTGCATTAGTATTTGTGTCTGTCTGTCATGCTGCCCTATCAGAGGACAGCATGACTTTAGGATGTGGACTATTTATGTGTGCGTGCTTGCACCATTGGCCATGCCTCTGATGATATCCACATAGGATGAAACATGTCAGGCTGGTTGATGCAAGCACGCTGAGAGCCGCGGATTGTTCCTTTTTGTTGCGATGAATTTTACTTCTTACCTGTAAGTAGACTACAATAAAATCTTGACTGTTTTACCTTACGGGCTTCACTATTGTTGCTTTCTTTTCATTGGTTTATTCCTGTTGATGACTGCACCAATGCATCTATCGTTAATGCGAGTCCTGAGCTTGTGACATGTGGTGACCTGATTGCTTCCATGCTGTGCCTACCAATGCTAGAGTGTGCCATTTGGACTTGCTGCTGACCTCCTGCACCATATGAGTACATCGCTTATTTCCTATGTCTTTCTGGTAAGCAGATTGATAGCACGTGGGTGTGGTGTACTTTTCCTTTACACACTGAAGTCTGGTGGAGGTTTCCATGTCATCTGTATTGCCGATTGAATTCCATGGACTATTATTTATATTTGGACATTTATTTTATTTAAGCGCTGCATTCTGACTGTTATATTTATGTTTGATGAAATCCACAAACTATGCTAGCTGCTTTTTGATGCTCTTTATTAGTTAGCGCAGATATTTATTTTACCTTTAAAAAACTAAATGTGCCTTGTACTAACTACCTTGGAATGTCTACTTTCCAAAAAGGGGTCATTTGGGGTGTATTTGTACTTTACTGGCTTGTTAGGGTCTCAAGAAATGAAATGTCAGTACATCAGGTGTGATCAAAATGATACATTTTCAGTGAGTGGCACCATAGCTTGTAGACCCTATAACTTTCACACAGACTAAATAATACCCACTAATTTGGGTTATTTTTACCAAAGATATGTAGCAGTATACATTTTTGGCTAAATTCATGAAGAAAAATTACTTATTTGCAAAAAATTTTAATAGAAATGAAGAAAAATGCATTTTTTACAAAATTTCCGGTCTTTTTTCATTTATAGCACAAAAAAATAAAAAACCCAGAGGTGATCAAATACCACCAAAAGAAAGCTCTATTTGTGTGAAAAAAAGGACGAAAATTTCATATGGGTACAGTGTTGCATGACTGAGTAATTGTCATTCAAATTGTGAGAGCACTGAAAGCTGAAAATTGGTCTGGTTATTAAGGGGGTTTAAGTGCCCAGTGGTCAAGTGGCTAATGTACACACAGCACCCCATAGTGACAGAAAAACACAGAATTGTTGACATGTTTGCAGATTTATTAAAAAAGAAAAACTGAAATATCACATGGTCCTAAGTATTCAGACCCTTTGCTGTGACACTCATATACAGTGGCTTGCGAAAGTATTCGGCCCCCTTGAACTTTTCAACCTTTTGCCACATTTCAGGCTTCAAACATAAAGATATAACATTTTAATTTTTTGTGAAGAATCACCAACAAGTGGGACACAATTGTGAAGTGGAACAAAATCTATTGGATATTTTAAACTTTTTTAGCAATTAAAAAACTGAAAAGTGGTGCGTGCAAAATTATTCGGCCCCTTTACTTTCAGTGCAGAAAACTCACTCCAGAAGTTCAGCGAGGATCTCTGAATGATCCAATGTTGTCCTAAATGACTGATGGTGATAAATAGAATCCACCTGTGTGTAATCAAGTCTCTGTATAAATGCACCTGCTCTGTGATAGTCTCAGGGTTCTGCTGAAAGCGCAGAGAGCATCATGAAGAACAAGGAACGCACCAGGCAGGTCCGTAATACTGTTGTGGAGAAGTTTAAAGCTGGATTTGGATACAAAAAGATTTCCCAAGCTTTAAACATCCCAAGGAGCACTGTGCAAGCGATCATTTTGAAATGGAAGGAGTATCAGACCACTGCAAATCTACCAAGACCCGGCTGTCCCTCTAAACTTTCAGCTCAGACAAGGAGAAGACTGATCAGAGATGCAGCCAAGAGGCCCATGATCACTCTGGATGAACTGCAGAGAACTACAGCTGAGGTGGGAGAGTCTGTCCATAGGACAACAATCAGTCGTACACTGCACAAATCTGGCCTTTATGGAAGAGTGGCAAGAAGAAAGCCATTTCTCAAAGATATCCATAAAATGTCTCATCTAAAGTTTGCCACAAGCCACCTGGGAGACACACCAAACATGTGGAAGAAGGTGCTCTGGTCCGATGAAACCAAAATCGTACTTTTTGGCCACAATGCAAAACGATATGTGTGGCGTAAAAGCAACACAGCTCATCACACTCAACACACCATCCCCACTGTCAAACATGGTGGTGGCAGCATCATGGTTTGGGCCTGCTTTTCTTCAGCAGGGACAGGGAAGATGGTTAAAATTGAGGGGAAGATGGATGCAGCCAAATACAGGACCATTCTGGATGAAAACCTGTTGGAGTCTGCAAAAGACCTGAAACTGGGACGGAGATTTATCTTCCAACAAGACAATGATCCCAAACATACAGCAAAATCTACAAAGGAATGGTTCACAAATAAACGTATCCAGGTGTTAGAATGGCCAAGTCAAAGTCCAGACCTGAATCCAATCAAGAATCTGTGGAAAGAGCTGAAAACTGCTGTTCACAAACGCTCTCCATCCAACCTCACTGAGCTCGAGTTGTTTTGCAAGGAAGAATGGGCAAGAATTTCAGTCTCTCGATGTGCAAAACTGATAGAGACATACCCCAAGTGACTTGCAGCTGTAATCGCAGCAAAAGGTGGCTCTACAAAGTATTAACGCAAGGGGGCCGAATAATTTTGCACGCCCCACTTTTCATTTTTTTATTAGTTAAAAAAGTTTCAAAAATCCAAAAGATTTCGTTCCACTTCATAATTGTGTCCCACTTGTTGGTGATTCTTCACAAAAAATTAAATTTTTATATCTTTATGTTTGAAGCCTGAAATGTGGCAAAAGGTTGAAAAGTTCAAGGGGGCCGAATACTTTCGCAAGCCACTGTATTTAACTCAGGGGCTGTCCATTTCTTCTGATCATCCTTGAGATGGTTCTACACCTTCATTTGAGTCCAGCTGTGTTTGATTATACTGATTGGACTTGATTAGGAAAGCCACACACCTGTCTATATAAGACCTTACAGCTCACAGTGCATGTCAGAGCAAATGAGAATCATGAGGTCAAAAGGAACTGCCTGAAAAGCTCAGAGACAGAATTGTGGCAAGGCACAGATCTGGCCAAGGTTACAAAAAAAATTCTGCTGCACATAAGGTTCCCAAGAGCACAGTGGCCTCCATAATCCTGAAATGGAAGACGTTTGGGACGACCATAACCCTTCCTAGAGCTGGCCGTCCAGCCAAACTGAGCTACGGGGGAGAAGAGCCTTGGTGAGAGAGGAAAAGAAGAACCCAAAGATCACTGTGGCTGAGCTCCACAGATGCAGTTGGGATATGGGAGAAAGTTGTAGAAAGTCAACCATCACTGCAGCCCTCCACCAGTCGGGGCTTTATGGCAGAGTGGCCCGACGGAAGCCTCTCTTCAGTGCAAGACACATGAAAGCCCGCATGGAGTTTGCTAAAAAAAAACAAACAAAAAAAAAACACCTGAAGGACTCCAAGATGGTGAGAAATAAGATTCTCTGGTCTAATGAGACCAAGATAGAACTTTTTGGCCTTAATTCTAAGCGGTATGTGTGGAGAAAACCAGGCACTGCTCATCACCTGTCCAATACAGTCCCAACAGTGAAGCATGGAGGTGGCAGCATCATGCTGTGGGGGTGTTTTTCAGCTATAGGGACAGGACGACTGGTTGCAATCGAGAGAAAGATGAATGCGGCCAAGTACAGGAATATTCTGGACAAAAACCTTCTCCAGAGTGCTCAGGACATCAGACTGGGCCGAAGGTTTACCTTCCAACAAGACAATGACCCTAAGCACACAGCTAAAATAACGAAGGAGTGGCTTCACAACAACTCTGTGACTGTTCTTGAATGGCCCAGTCAGAGCCCTGACTTAAACCCAATTGAGCATCTCTGTAGAGACCTAAAAATGGCTGTCCACCAATGTTTACCATCCAACCTGAGAGAACTGGAGGGGATCTGCAAGGAGGAATGGCAGAGGATCCCCAAATCCAGGTGTGCAAAACTTGTTGCATCTTTCCCAAAAAGACTCATGGCTGTATTAGATCAAAGGGGTGCTTCTACTAAATACTTAGGACCATGTGATATTTCAGTTTTTCTTTTTTAATAAATCTGCAAAAATGTCAACAATTCTGTGCTTTTCTGTCAATATGGGGTGCTGTTTGTTCATTAATGAGGAAAAAAATGAACTTAAATGATTTTAGCAAATGGCTGCAATATAACAAAGAGTGAAAAATTTAAGGGGGTATGAATATTTTCCGTCCCCACTGTACATTGTTGGTCAATGACTTTACAAGGGGATGGGGCCACCTGGTGCTGTCATTGACCACACATGGACACATCCATGTGTGGTCAAAGATTGTGGGGGTGGGGCCCCCTTGCTTACTATACTCCCTTACATGGGAGTGCAAAACCTGGGAGCTCCCTTTTTAGATTCCGATAAGTCCCCCCCACAACCACCAGGCCAGGGATGTGGGGAAGACATGGTAAGACAAGCATTTGAGGGCATATGGCAGGAGGGAGCTGCACGTTAATCTTTCCCCTTTCCTGCCCTGCCTAGCTACATGCTCAGATAATGGTCTGGTATATAATTTGTGGGAGGCATTTTTTTTTTTTTTAGCAACATTTTTTTCTCAGATTTTTTTTGTTTACATTCTGCTGCCAGCGGGGAGTTCCCCGCTGACAGCAGGGATGAGTCATGGTTGTTGGGACGCTGGAGAGTGTGAGCTCCCTAACAACCAGATTGATTACTTTCATGCATTCCCTAAATAATGAGTGGCTAGACTACTTATTTAATGGATGTATATTTATTTTTGTGAATTGACTTTAACCACCTCGAGAGCGGATACTTTCACCCCTTTTCTGCCCAGGCCAGTTTTTAGCTCTGTCAACACTTTGAATGACAATTACCCAGGCATCCAACACTGTACACAAATAAAATTTGTAATTTTTTTTTTAACCACTTCAGCCCCGGAAGATTTTACCCCCTTCATGACCATAACGTTTTTTGCGATTCGGCACTGCGTCGTTTTAACCGACAATTGCGCGGTCGTGCGAAGTGGCTCCCAAACAAAATTGACTTCCTTTTTTTCCCCACAAATAGAGCTTTCTTTTGGTGGTATTTGATCGCCTCTGCGATTTTTATTTTTTGCGCTATAAACAAAATAAGAGCGACAATTTTGAAAAAAACGCATTTTTTACATTTTGCTATAATAAATATCCCCCAAAAATATATAAAAAACATTTTTTTTCTTCAGTTTAGGCCGATCGTATTCTTCTACATATTTTTGGTAAAAAAAAACAAAACGCAATAAGCGTTTATCAATTGGTTTGCGCAAACGTTATAGCGTTTACTAAATAGGGGATAGTTTTATGGCATTTTTATTAATAACTTTTTTTTACTAGTAATGGCGGCGATCAGCGATTTTTATTGTGACTGCGAAGTTATGGCGGACATTTGACACATTTTTGGGACCATTGTCATTTATACAGCAATCAGTGCGATTAAAAATGCACCGATTCCTGTGTAAATGACACTGGCAGTGAAGGGGTTAACCACTAGGGGGCGGGGAGGGGTTAAGTGTGTCCTAGGGAGTGATTACTAACTGTAGGGGGATGGGCTGTGTGTGTGACGTCACTGATCTCTGCTCCGATGACAGGGAGCAGAGATCCAGTGACACTGTCACTAGGCAGAACGGGGAGATGCTGTTTACATCAGCATCTCCCCGCTCGTCCTCTCCGTGAGCCGATCGCGGGTATCCCCGCGACTCACGGCGCTCCCGGCCGGCGCGCGCACGCAATGGCACGGCGGGGAATTCAAATGGATGTACAGGTACGCCCATTTGCCCAGCCGTGCCATTCTGCCGACGTACATCGGCGTGCGCTGGTCTGGAACCAGTTAAACAGATAGAGCTTTGGTGGTATTTAATTACCACTGTTTTTTGCTAAACAAAAAGATACAGAAAATTAAAACAAACAAAAAATATTTTTCTTAGTTTCAGCTCTCAGTTCTTGAGGCCCAAAATGCCAAGACAGAAATACCCCCCAAATTACCTCTTTATTGAAAGTAGACAGCCCAAGGTATTTAGTAAGAGTTAAGGTGAGTTTTTTTTAAGCAATTTATTTTTGTCCCAATTTTTTTGGAAAATGACGACTTTTTTTCACCAAGTTGTCATTTTAAAAGAGAAGTAGGTTTTGTTTTTTTATTCGGATATTTATACTTACCTAGGTGGATGCAGCATCAGACCGATGCTGCAGCTGTCTCCCGGTGTCTCTGCACTGAGAACCGAGCCACTGAACATCGCAGATGGCTTGGTTCTCACAGATCTGAGAGGAGAGCTGCTGCCTGTCAGCCAGCATCTCTTCTCTCTGCTCCTCCACGCTCATTGGAGCGCTGAGCTGTGGAGGGGCAGGGAGCGGCTCGATGAGACACGGGGACTGCCATCAGTCAGGGCAGCTGGCGGATCCAGACTTTAGAAATGGGGATGACACGCTGCCTCGACTGATTGCAGTGAGGTCAGCAGACTTCAGACCACTCTCCGCTGAAAACTGGTCACAGGAGTGCAAAACGAATTGCACGCCTGTGACCCTTAGGAGAAGCCCAGCCTAAAAAGCTCAGGCTGGACTTCTCCTTTAACAAGTTATATCTCAGACAGAGCATAGGCCTACTTATAATTACACCCAAAACACATTCTGCTATGGCTCCTAAATATGGTGAGTCTTTAGAAGACTTCATTTTGCTGCCACATGTTTTTGTATAACAAAAGAAAATGAAAGTTACATTTTGTTTACACAAAGTTGTAGATCTTTCTCACACATAAGCATACTTAGAACTACAACCCAAATCACATTCTACTACTCCTCCCGAGTATGGAAATACAACATGTGAGACTTTCACTGTCCGGATCGATTATGTACTGAACAGCAACAGCCTGTGATCACGTTTCTCTTTGGTTACTCTGATTGTTTATTACAGTGATGATCACTGCCCCACCCAGCTGCATCTGTACATTCACCAGGCAGGAGGCGGTCAATGTCACTCTATGCGGTATTTACCATACATAAATACCACAAACTGATAACAAATTAACGGTTTCAATATCGCACTTGATATTTGGATCAAATGAGTCACATGATCCAAAGATCACATGCAATATCCTTTCGTGAATTAAGCCTAAAAAATAAATAAAATTAAGCTATGCAGATACAGGCATCATACTAGTATCATGTTTTTTTTAAAGTCGGTGGTCAGCTGTTATTTAAAAGCCATCCTAGTGGCTAATTGGCCACTGGATTGCTTTTACAGGCGGTGGAGACATCTGAGGTCTAATAGACCCCAGATCTCTCCATAAAGAGTACCTGTCACTGCTTTCTGCTGTCAAAAGGGATGTTCACATTCCTTGTAACAGCAATAAAAGAGATTAAAAAATAAATACATTTAAGAAACTGTGCAATTGCCTGGAGAGCGATGCCAGCAGCAGCTGCAAGAGGAAAAGAGGGCCAGTGTATTAAACATACACTGGGCATAATAGCTTTTGCAATGAGGGTATTAGCACCTATAAAAGGGTTAACAATTAGGCTACTTTTACACTGATCCGCAGGTGCAGTGCAGTGTACCTGTGGCTTTCCTGTGGGTTAGAGAAGAGTAGAGAAGGAAGCGCCACCTCAGTGTATTAGCAACTGTTTTTAATGACACCAGGTAAAATAACACTTATGCCCTGTACACACGGTCGGATTTTCCAACGGAAAATGTGTGATAGGACCTTGTCGGAAATTCCGACCATGTGTGGGCTCCATCTCACATTTTCCATCGGAATTTCCGACACACAAAGTTTGAGAGCTTGCTATAAAATTTTCCGACAACAAAATCAGTTGTCGGAAATTCCGATAGTGTTTACACAAATCCGATGCACAAAGTGCCACACATGCTCAGAATAAATTAAGAGACGAAAGCTATTGGCTACTGCCCCCTTTATAGTCCCGACGTTCGTGTTTTACGTCACCGCGTTCAAAACGATTGGATTTTCCGACAACTTTGTGTGACCGTGCGTATGCAAGACAAGTTTGAGCCAACATCCGTCGGAAAAATCCATGGATTTTGTTGTCGGAATGTCCGCTCAATGTCCAACCGTGTGTACGGGGCATTACAGGATAAAACCATAAAAAAAAGAGGTAAGCCGCGTCTATAAGTGGAGTGGGGTATCCATCCAGAGGGATGCATCAATGCAAAAAACCCCTCTGTTTAACCTGTCAGTTCATAAAACACGGTCAAAAAACTTTCACTGCTAAAAGGGAAAAACTATACCCTAAAAGAATTCTACAACTACAAGAATTCTACTGCCTTACCTGCCCCTGTGGCCTACTGTACGTTGGCAGAACCATCAGAGCCCTAAGGGCACGTTTTGGTGAGCACCGGCGCTTTATCGAAAAAGGCCATGACCACCACAGCGTCCCTAAACACTTCCTGACACACCACGGCCAATCCACAGCTGGCCTTGGTGTGTGGGTCATGGAGTCCATCCCGGCCACATACCCTGCAGCCGAGCGGTACAAACGCTTATGCCAGCAAGAAACCTACTGGATCTACTCCTTGGGCACCTTAGCACCTGGGGGGTTGAACGAGGATATTGAGGTGCACACTTTACTTTGAGTCACCCCATCTCCTCACGAGACCACCCCTACAGATATAGCCTCATTACGATACTTTTAATAACCATGCATAGGTACGCATATCCCAGTTTCTTGTGTTTTCCTAATACGCATGCCTCATCCATGTCCACTCACTTCTCATATTACCATTTTTTTCTTTTTACTACTATTATTTTTATCCATCTCATCCTCATTCCTATTTCTACTCTTAGTTTTATTTTTAGCCTTATTCCTCATTTTTCATTCTTCTTATATTTTTTGTTATTATTATTATACTTATTTTCATTTTTATCTTTTATTTTTCATTTCATTTTTACTACTATTATTTTGTATTATTAGCGTGGGAAATATTATCATTTCTCACGGTCATCCTCGTTTTATTTAATTTATACTTGCCTTTACTTTCACTCCTATTTATTTTTTCCATTTTCATCAGCATTTATTTTTCCTCCTTATTCTTATTTTTTCATGACACTCCCAATTTACTAGTGTACAACCCTCTTTTTATTCTGTGTACACTGTAATACCCTGTAGTGCCCCTCCTGTTCACAGTCGGCGCTGTGCTTCTGTCGGCCGACGCTGGGACCTGTTTTCCCAGGGCACTGGCCTATAAATAGCACAGTGCAGACACCTCCCAATCAGGCCTATTGAAGGAGCAGAGGCTCAGAGTGCGTAGCCTTCTCAAGCCTTTCTACAGCCTTGCTCCCTGGATGATCCCTCCCCTGGATATGGATCCCGGAAGCGATCAGACGACCTATGACGCCACACTCGCTCCACGCCGGCCCCAGCCTCTTCCTGATGGCCATAGAATGAGCTCCCGGCCGGTAATCCATCATCTGCAGCCCAGCATCCCTGCAGCGTCACCAGATCAGGACCAGAGGGCATACGGAGGACCGCACACTAATACAGATGAGCTTTTTTTTAATGTTTTTATCCTGCAAGTGTTATTTTACCTGGTGTCATTAAAAACCGTTGTTAGTACTACACTCAGGTGGCGCTTCCTTCTCTACCCTTCTCTTGCCCATTACAGAGCCAGCTCTCTGAGGACAGCAGCCGCCCATTTTAACCATTGCACTGCCAGTTACTGCTTAACCCTTGAACTGCCAGCCTGTCCATCATGGACTAAGTTGCTCAGCCATTTATATCTTCTGTACTGTATGGACTTGTGTATCTGCTCTTACAGTTATCAATACTTTTCCTGTGGGTTAGCCGCACTGAACCATAGACTATTATATCCTGTGGGTTTGGTGCACTTTCACAAAGTGCACCACATCTGCGAGATGTAATAGTGGGTAAACATCCAACAGGCATTGGGTCCACAAAAAAAAAAAAAAAAAAAAAAAAAAAAAAAAAAGAGAAGAAGAAAAGAAAGATGATCCTGATTGTGTCAAATCTTTATTATTCTATTCAAAATAAAAAATATATTTAAAATTCTTAACCATTTCATTGTGGCCCACAACTAGTTACCAAATCACTTAAGTGGCCCTCGCTCCTCAAGGTTGAGCACCCCTGATCTAAATAGACATACAGTTGTGTTCCTACGTTTACATACCCTGGCAGAATTTATGATTTCTTGGCAATTTTTTTAGAGAATATGAATGATAAACTTTTTTACTCATGGTTAGTGTTTGGCTGAAGCCATTTATTATCAATCAACCGTGTTTACTCTTTTTAAATCGTAATCACAACAGAAACTACCCAAATTACCCTGATCAAAAGTTTACATACCCTGGTGATTTTGGCCTGATGACATGCACACAAGTTGACACAAAGGGGTTTGATTGGCCATTAAAAGGTAACCATCCTCACCTGTAATCTGTTTTCATCCAGTGCTGCACTGACATTTCTGGATTCTGAGTCATGCGTTAAGAAAAAGAATTGTGAAAGGATCTGCAGGAAAAGGTAGTTGAACTGTATAACACAGGAAAGGGATGTAAAAATATATCCAATGAATTGAAAATGCCAATCAGCGGTGTTCAAACTCTAATCAAGAAGTGGAAAATGAGGGGTTCTGTTGAAACCAAACCATGGTCAGGTAGATCAACTAGAATTTCAGCCACAACTGCCAGGAAAATTGTTCGGGATGCAAAGAAAAACCCACAAATTACTTCAGGTGAAATACAGGATTCTCTGAAAACAGGTGGTGTGGCTGTTTCAAGATAAACAATAAGGAAGCACTTGAAGAAAGCCATTACTATGCAAATGCCACAAAGTATCCCACGTACAATGCTCCAAACAGCACAGAGACAAACCTCAAACCTTCTGGCACAAAGGTCATTTGGAGTGATGAGACCAAAATTGAGCTTTTTGGCCACAACCATAAAACACTACATTTGGAGAGGATTCAACAAGGCCTATGATGAAAGGTACACCATTCCTACTGTGGTGGGTCGCTGATATTTTGGGGATGTGTGAGCTACAAAAGGCACAAGAAATTTGGTCAGAATTGATGGCAAGATAAATGCAGTATGTTATCAAAAAATACTGGAGGAACATTTGCATTCATCAGCTAGGAAGCTGCACATGGGACATACTTGGACATTCCAACATGACAATGATCCAAAACACAAGGCCAAGTTGACCTGTCATTGGCTACAGCAGAATAAAGGTTCTAGAGTGGCCATCTCAGTCTCCTGACCTCAATATCATTGAGCCACTCTGGGGAGATCTCAAACGTGCACTTCATGCAAGACAGCCCAAGAATTTACAGGAACTGGAGGCTTTTTGCCAAGAGGAATGGGCAGCTTTACCATCTGAGAAGATAAAGAGCCTCATCCACAAAAGACTTCAAGCTGTCATTGATGTTAAAGGGGGCAACACACGGTATTAAGAACTGGGGTGTGTAAACTTTTGATCAGGGTCATTTGGGTAGTTTCTGTTGCCATGATTTAAATAGAGTAAACACAGTCGACTAAACGGCTTCAGCCAAACACCAACTATGAGTGAAAGAAAAACTGTGTCATCATTCATATTCTCTGAAAAATGGCCAAGAAATCATACATTCTGCCAGGGTATGCAAACTTATGAGCACAACTGTATATAGAGAATGATATAATAATGTTATGTGCTATCATGTACCCCATGTTTTATTGTGTATGACTTTTTTTTTACTCTCTGAACCTTTAAAGTACCACCATATACGGGAGTCCTTCTTTCTATAAAATATATAGGGATGTGGCCATAGACAGCAGAACCTCCTATTTATGATATACAGTATAGAGAATGAGCAGAGCTTTCTCAAGACAAACACTACAAGTAAAATTAAAAACAAAACAACTTTATTAATCAGCCAGACATAAAAATGTAAGCAATGTGTTTACAGTTTTTTTTTTTTTTACATATCAAACCTACTTTGGGTTGCTGGTTACAAAATTAAAAAAAAAATGTATTAGTACGCTATTGCTGACCTGGGGAAAAGCTACTTTTTGCATAAAACATAACCCCTCAGGAAGCACTGTGAAATGTGGGTGATGAAGATATTAATGGGGGTTAAACTGTGCCATTTGCGATGTATAGCAATTTCCACACACTCCATATTCTTGGATCAGCCACCTTCATGCATTAAATGTCTTCTGCTGCCTTGGTGAAAATAGAATAAAAAAAAAAAAAAAAAAATATATGCCATATGTATATAATCTATGTAACCAACAAGAAGCTTATAGCTTTCCAGCAATAAGTACATAACAGGTTAGAACATTGATTGGGAGATTTTCCAGAGTAAATTAACGTTGGACCAGTACTTGTGAGCGGTCCTTAAATAGCTATACACTAATGCCAACCACAAAATCTATCATGGTGACCTAACTGCAACAATTTAGATTGTTGTATTTTGGTTGTAAGTTGCATTTGACAATTTATGCAATTGCAAGCTGGTGGATGAAATTGCCTAATGTATGGCTAGCAACAGACTAGAACTGGAGCAAACATAGGGGATGACTCATATTACAGCTCAGCCATAATAACAATGACACTTTAACTGGTCTGTTGTATCAAGGTCCCTGATTTTAAGTGACAGCTCCATATCTTGGAAGTGTTCCTGGTTTTCAGTCTTAACCAACTGTACCATAAAATCCCTTGCCTACTCTAGTTGCATTTTAGGTCAGCTTGGAAAAACTCTTTAAAAACATACAGAATACTTTTTCTAGATCTGGACTGCAACCCAGCAGTTGCAAGGACAGTAACGTTGTATTAAAAGTGACACAACAACAAATTAAATTAGGAAATGTTCCTGTAAAATAAAATTTCTGGAATAAAAAAAGTAGAAAAAAAAATACTCCGTCTATGTACAAGTGATTCATTTATCATCTGTTCATATTTTTTTTTAACTATACCATAAAAATGTACATTGGTTAGAAAACAGTGTTTTATCAAACAATACTAGAAGTGTTAATTGTTAAAATGACGTGAAACAGAAGTCTCACTGTGACTTGAAAGAATAATAAGGTAACATACTGGTAAAAATATCAGTTCAAATAAAGTCAGATTTTTAAAGTACCAGAGTGAAGGCCACTTTAAGGCTATATCCCAAAAACGCCTTTGAAATCCCTAAAGATACGGGGGACTCCTACTGATGTACAGATGGTCTCATACAAATGGGAAAAGTAAGCAAAAAAAACACAGGATAAAACTAGTGACAGCCAAGAAACTTTATGAATGGTTTTCTGGTAAATGATTCATATTGACATTATATCAATAGCAATATTTAAAGGGGGGTTCTTAAGTTGACATGCCCTTTAGGTACAATGATCTGACCATAGCTATAATGACTAATTAGATCAGTGGTTCTCAACTCCAGTCCTCAGGACCCACCAACAGGCCAGGTTTGCAAGATAGCTGAAATACATCACAGGTGATATCACTTGCTGCTCAGTGATTGCAGTATTCTAGTCTGCAACTCCCCAAGGTAATACTTAAAATCTGGCCTGTTGGTGGGTCCCGAGGACTGGAGTTGAGAACCACTGAATTAGATGTTAGCGAACAATGTGCAAAATCAGGTAAATTAGAACATCCAAAAAAGTTCCTCAACAGAATGAATAGCGTATGCTGCTGTTAACTTAAATAATGGCAACTTTGGCATAATGGAAATTACCTTATTGGTGGTAGTCATTACTATATGACCGAGTAGAAACAAAAGCCAAACCCTTGGATTTTAATTTAATTTGCCTGACCAAACTGCATTTAATACATGTTAAATTTTGCTGAGTTATGCTCAAGGCAGAAAAGAAAGATATCTAAAAGGACAATGTAAATGTACAAGTTAAGAACTACAATATGGAAGACATCTCCATTTCTTAAAGCATGTCCAATGTAATGGCAAACACATGGCAATTGAAGGCTATGCAATGTCCTGCATAATTAAAAAAAAAATATTTGTAATGTCTATGTTACTATACAAATTCCATTACCATTTCAGGTGGACAGTTCTAGCACTAGAGGCAAACATTAAAGAGTTCCTGTCTTGTAGAACTCAGCAAAGTGTCTCATGTAATCAAAGTTAATGCAAAGTCCAAATGTGTTTTTTCATTTTTTTTTTAGTTTTGGATAGAGTAGGGAATGGCTGAGGTTAGAGTAGGTTAGGTTTTTTTCTGTTTGTGCCCCATCAGAGAGATTTCCTTTTACTTTCTGTCCAAGAGTAAGAAAGAAAAAGGTGATCTCTCCGAACCAGGGCAATAGCCACTCTTAGACCAGACCAGCTTGCCCATTTCCATTCACCTTTGTTCCTGTGGCAATTTAAAATTTGGGATTTCTAATTACTTTGGGGTCGTGCATACTAACTCGGCTCCATATTGTATGTGCCCTGTTCACCCCACATTGCAGGTGGGTAAACAGCACAGCTCACTGCTCTGCAATTAACTGCGGTGCACAGATTTGAATGAAGTGTTATTCAACAACATTTATAGGGGGTAAACAATGTCTTGGGTTGTAACCATGCAAAACACTGCTCCTTTCAACAGACACCAGCCCACATGCATTTTAGCAAGGGGGCTGGTATGAACAAGCCCTTTTTATTATCAGAGATAATGGTCACCAGAACAAAGGGTGAATCTCCCCTATAGTCTATTACATAGTTTTGTTTTTACATTCACTTTAAAACAGGATACACACAATTGGTTTATTGAGAACATACATTGTAGTGAAAGATTTTGTGTACTGCTACAAGTCGCTATGTGGACAGGAAAAAGATGAGATGTTCTCATTTTGAAAATAGTGTCATAATTGAGAAGCCACCTTAGTGTCTGTACTGCATTTCCATGTAATTTGAGACCACAATACAAATTATTGTGGTATCACACATTGCTACATGAACAGCATATACTCCTTTAGTAAATCAACCACAATGCATTTACTTCCAAATTGATCAACGATGATCACTCATATTTTGACAGCACACAGGATATGTCATACAAAGCTGTTAAACTGATGCACACAAAATCAGCCATGTGACAGTTAACACCCTATTAGTGACAGAGGCATTACTTATAATTATCAATGTATGATGGATTTATGTTAAAGATGTATAGCTGCATTACCAAAAGCATCTGTGGCTAGATTTAAACACCTGTAATTTTAACAAATAACAGTCAAGCCATCTGTGGAGTTCAGTATGTGGAGGTCATCATTGTTTGACATAAGATACCGTCCTAGTAGGAGTTTTTGTTTTGCCATCAGCCTACTGCTTCTTGCTCTCAATGTTAAGTTGGTGTCTACTTGTCACCAACTTATAGTCATACAATACAAGGCTGGATAGAGATAGAGATATATATATATATATATATATATATATATATATATATATATATATATATATATTTATATTTATATGCTGGAGATATTGCAATAACAAGGCTGCTTTTTTTATTTTTATTTACAATATTCATCTCCTTCAAATTTTAAAGGATATGTGTCATGTAACAGTATTTCAGCCAAGAGGTTTGTATGCCCACAGCCCTTTCAAATAAGAGGTTCTCTCCCCAAACTGATGAATACTGTATCTAAAAAGATCAGGGAATCTACTACTTCTTTTCCACATTTAAATTAGATTATTCTTTAGCCTTTTGCTGCCTGTGTGGCACAATAACTACATAACCCCTTGAACAGCTGCTTAGCCTTCTTTGTACCATAACCATAAGAAAGAACATGTTCTCAAAACAGCTGTCACATTAAGAACCACTAATTCTTTTTATCTTCACCAGACAAGCTGAAAAAGCATCTGTAAAGACCTTGTTAAACTTTGCAGATAATCAGACAAATCATGCTGGGCAGCAAAAGCTCTGGCTGAAAAACAGCAAGCATGCTATAACTATAAAAAGGTGCAGAAATGGATGGGTAACGTTAAATAAATGTTTTCCTATTAATGGGCTTATTTCTTTAGTCATGTACCATATAAAAATGTCTGCAGCAATACAGAGCATGGCACATCATGAAAAGAAATTTATGGCAGTGTCTCACCCTGATGGACGGAAACCAAATTCAAAGGGAAGAAAAGGACAAAAAAACTAAACCAAACCACTGAACCCTTATCAGGTCATTAATAGTTTACGTGAAGTGAAAAAAAATGTTTTATGTAAATTATTCTAACACTGCATTATTCAGCAACCATGTTTACTTATGTGACCCAATATATAGATTCCAAAACAATAACTTTATACGAGAACATTATGGGCTTAACGTGTGCCTCATTTTGGACTGGGATTAAATTGATGGAAAACACCAAATAAATTTTTGTGAGGACATAAAAAAAAATGGAATTCTGCCCTACAAATATCGGTTGTAAATTAAGGCCTCGTCTGGTTTTTAAAATTCAGTTCACTTGGTGAGCCTTTTGGCTACATCTGCATACGCAATTTCTATCTCTCTATCCTCTGGACAGGTGTTGTTAAATTCGTCTCTGCTGTATGCATTTGTCAGGTATCTCCAAATTCCGGTCATGGATTTTGGGAGGTCGAAGTTTCTGTACTTTTTGGTCACCACCTACAAAAGAGGCGAGAACAAAATTGAAAGAGGTCAAACATACTAAGACTTCTTCTATGCATTACTGAAATGTCATCAATATTTTCTTTTCATACCTTGACTATGTGAAGCTTTGGCAAGAGGTTGCAGTCAGCCAAGGTCATTTCCTCACCATCCAAGAATTTACGGCTAGAAACTGTAAGGTCCTCCATACTGTTCTCATCGATTTCATCAGGCAGTGGTGAATTCAGGTAGTCGTCAAGCTTTTGCAAAGTTTTTAGAAGTCCTCTCTCCAATACTGCAGAACACAAGTGGGAAATATGTTTGAGCCAATCAAAATATCGCTGTGCAGAAAGAAGGACTAGGACATCAGTTTATAATCAAGTACTGAGCAAAAATTTAGGGTAAGGTGATCAGAAGTGCTATATTCACAAATTAGGCAATCGCTTTCACGATCACTGTTGTAGTTTACATTATATAGTTATAGGACTGCAGAGGGCAGCACAGTGCTGCAGAAAATGTACAAACATGCAGTAGTACCATTAATATTAGAAAACACTTCTTACACCTATACATTCACTAAAGCCAGAAATACAGCCACATATACACTATGGCTAGGTTTTCTTTTTTTTTTTAAATCTATGCTAGGGCTGTTATGATGCACTCCCCACCTCTCCCACAAATTCTCCCACCTCCTGCCCATCTTTGCCAAGCTCTTTCCCCCCTGCTTGTGGTGCAGGGCTGAGCTGGGGAAGGAGGATTACATTTGCTTTCTTTGGATGTGAATCTCTGAAAACCACAGCAGTGAGCACCTCAGGCAAGGGCACACTTCATGCAGGTGGTAAGAGTTGGGAGTAGGAAGCAAAGTTGTCAACCAGAGTGCTGATTAAAAGCTTTTCTACCACTGCTACTGGCCAAGCATTAGGAAATGTGTCAATTCACGTTCACCAATCTCACCTGCAACAGAGCTGAGCACTTCTGGGTTCCCCTTTGAGTGTGTCAGATCTCTAGGCCAACTCAAGTAAAGGTAGGGGACCCTCTGTCCTCAAACTTTATCTGATATCTTATCAAATCTTTATCGGATATCTTATCAAACAGAAACCACTGGCTGATAGTAGACACATGCAGAAATTGTCCCAAAAAAACAACAAACATACATACCACTTTTTTTTTATTAATCAAACAACAACAATAATTTATTCTGTGTGAACTTTGTTTTTGGGTGATTAAGGTTGTTTTTTTGTTTTTTTTTTAAGCATGCTTCAGACATACTATTTATTTAAAACACTAGCACTTTAAGGAAATGCAGATTTATACATTCTGCACATAACATCTAACGGCGAGTATCTGTGTTTCTCATCAAATTAAAAAAAACTATCTGGTTGCACGAAGCGAGAGAGCAAGAGACTGTCTCCTTCTGCACTCTCAAAACTAGCCCTAAAGTTAACCTCTAATAAATGTATTCAATGATTATCCCTGTATGCAGAAACAATAAATATGCAAACAAAATTATTAGAATCAGAGCTTGCTCATAAACACCACATTGGTACTTGGCCACAAATTACAGTTATTGAAAATTAGAAGGCATAAACTTGTAATTTTCTTTTTTAACCTGACACATAAAAAGAGTCATGACCAATATCTGACTTAACTAACTAGTCATAAAATAAAAAAAGCTCAGGGGTAAATCAATGCTTGTGATGTCGGTCAGAAAATTGTATTTAAAGTGAAATGTTTGCTTTTATTCTCTTTATAAAATGGCTTATTTAGGTCATGCTAACCATAGTGCAGAGCATGACAGCCTCTTACTTTTTCAAATCCACAAAGATACGTTTTCGGGGGGGGTTCAAAATATTCCCTCATCAATTGAGATTCTAAGGAGACCCTAATAACCCCATTTCCTAGAAGAGGTCCGTTTAAGTTGCACAAATCAACTACCTTCCATTAAAGCCCAACATCTCCCAACAGAACGTTTCATTTAAGTCTGGATAGAGAATGGAGGGTTAGAGCCTCTCTAAAGCTTTCATTGCTGTCTGTGTCCTTGGTAAAGAGATTTCCGCTTATGTTCTTTTAGTACAGGAAATAATCAGAAATCTTTCCAACAAGAAAAAATACAAAACATTTTAGTAGAGTGAGGAAGAGTTAGACCCCATACACACTATTAGATTTTCTGCAGACTTTTGTCTTCAGATTTACCAAAATATATAATATGAGGTCAAATCTTAAAGAGTTTGTATGCAATCCGGCAGGCCTTTGCACTACATGGTTTTGGTAATTCTGAAGACAAAAATCTGCAGAAAATCTAATAGTGTGTATGGGATCTTAAGGCCCGTACTGATTTTTGGACGTCAATTGTGTTACGACGACCAATCATTTGCAATTCTTACCGTTACTACAGTGTTTTTGACAGCCGATCTCACTTTTTCGTCAGAAGCTGGATGTGCAGACTATAAAATTTTTGTTGGATGCGAACTTAACATCTGATTTTCGTTTCATTTGTACGGTTTTCGTACGAAAAAAATCGTAAGCTCAAGACTACGCCTGCTCAGAAACGAAAAAATAAATACAAAACTACTCAACACGTTACGTCACTTTTGACGTTGTATTCTGTCAAACGAAAATTCTCGTACTGTTAGTAACCTCTTCACTTTTGACATGCGACTAGCATGCCACAAAAATCGGATGTTCTGTCATCCGAAAACCAAAGCGTGTGTACGAGGCTTTAGAATGTGACAATGATGTTGTTAAGTTGCCGTCAGTCCTGTCTTGTTTATTGGAAAATTCACCCCTCACTTCTTTTATGGGTGTCAAAGGTATAGAAAGTGATTTTTTTTTTTTTTAACTCTTCTTCTCCGCCAAATAAAAAAACCACATAAAAATGATTTGGGTACTAATGCTTCAGTGCTCTATGGAAGCATAGCTGAGTAACAGCCACACCCCTCATCACAAACATCCTCACACAGTATAAATAATCTACAGTGTCTAATCTCTTCACCTAACACAATTGACACACATTTCCACTTCACTCTAATGGTGATTAACCACTTGCCGCCCGCCATATAGCAGAATGACGGCGGCAAAGTGGTTTCAACATCCTGACTGGGCGTCATATGATGTCCTCAGGATATTAAGCTGCTGTGCGCCCCCGGGGGTGTGCATCGCGGCAATCGCTGTTGCGGTGTGTCAATCTGACACACCGCAACTCCGATCTAGGTAAAGAGTCTCTGACGGAGACTCTTTACCACATGATCAGCCGTGTCCAATCCCGGCTGATCACGATGTAAATAGGAAGAGCCGGTGATTGACTTTTCCTTACTCGCTTCTGACAGACGCTAGTAGAGGAGAGCCGATCGGCTGCTCCCCTGACAGGGGGGTTCTGTGCTGACTGTTTATCAGCACAGCCCCCCCTCGGATCCCACCCAGGACCACCATCATGCCGCCCAGGACCACCAGGATGGCCATCCACACTTGACCACCAGGTTTCCCCCCCCCCCCTAGACCCCCAGGGAAAAACGAATCTGTGCCCAGGCAGCTGCCAATCAGTGCCCACTCACAATGCTTACCACTGCCAGTGCCACCAGGGATGCCTATCAGTGCCTCCTAGCAGTGCCTCCTAGCAGTGCCTCCTAGCAGTGCCTCCTAGCAGTGCCGCCTAGCAGTGCCGCCTAGCAGTGCCGCCTAGCAGTGCCTCCTAGCAGTGCCGCCTATCAGTGCCTCCTAGCAGTGCCGCCTATCAGTGCCTCATAGCAGTGCCGCCTATCAGTGCCTCATAGCAGTGCCGCCTATCAGTGCCTCATAGCAGTGCCGCCTATCAGTGCCTCATAGCAGTGCCGCCTATCAGTGCCTCATAGCAGTGCCGCCTATCAGTGCCTCATAGCAGTGCCGCCTATCAGTGCCCAGCAGTGCCGCCTATCAGTGCCCAGCAGTGCCGCCTATCAGTGCCCAGCAGTGCCGCCTATCAGTGCCCAGCAGTGCCGCCTATCAGTGCCCAGCAGTGCCGCCTATCAGTGCCCAGCAGTGCCGCCTATCAGTGCCCAGCAGTGCCGCCTATCAGTGCCACCCATAAAAACACATCTTTGCAGCCTTTCAGTGCCCACCTGTGCCACCCATGAGTGCCCATCAATGCCCATCAGTGCTGCATATCAGTGCCACCCATCAGTGCCGCATATCAGTGGCCATCGTCCGTGCCCGCTCATTGGTGCCACCTTATCAGTGCCCGTCAGTGAAAGAGAAAACGTACTTATTTATAAAATTTTATAACAGAAACAAAAGCAAAAAACGTATTTTTTTCAAAATTTTCGGTCTTTTATTTGTTTAGCAAAAAAAAAAAAAAAAAAAAAAAAAAAAAAAAAAACTCAGAGGTGATCAAATAGCACCAAAAGAAAGCTCTATTTGTGGGAACAAAATGATAAAAATTTAGTTTGGGTACAGTGTTGTATGACCGCGCAATTGGCATTCAAACTGCGACAGCACTGAAAATTGGTCAGGGCAGGAAGATGTATAAGTGCCCTGTATTGAAGTGGTTAAGGATGAGCTCAGCCGTGCTCGCAAACAGCACGTGCAGAGCCCACCAGGATGTCGGCACTGCGGAGCGCTAATCACCAGCAGTGAGACATTGCGGCTGCAGAGATCGGGAAATGTCTCACTGCCTGTGATTAGCGCTGCGTCTTTTTTTTTTTTTTTTTTACACAAATAGAGCTTTCTTTTGGTGGTAATCACTAGTGGGCTTTTTATTTTTTGTGCTATAAATAAAAAAAAGACCGTAAATTTTGTAAAAATAATGCCTTTTTCTTTGTTTCTGTCATAAAATTTTGCAAATTAGTAATTTGTCTTCATAAATTTTGGCCAAAATTTATACTGCCACATATCTTTGGTAAAAATAACCCAAATTAGTGTAAATTATTTGGTCTTTGTGAAAGTTAGAGAGTCTACAAACTATAGTGCCAATCACTGAAGATTGATCAAATCTGATCACACCTGATGTACTGAAGGCCCATCTCATTTCTTGAGACACTAACAAGTCAGGAAAGTACAAATACCCCCCAAATGACCCCTTTTTAGAAAGTAGACATTCCAAGGTATTAAGTAGCATGGCGAGTTTTTTTAAGTTGTAATTTTTTCCCACAATTCTTTTCAAAAAGAAGATTTATTTATTTAATTTTTTTACAAAAAATTGTCATATTAAAACAGGTTATTTATCTCACAGAGCATATGCATACAACAGATTACACCCCAAAATACTAGGGGTGCAACGGATAAAAAAACTCACGGTTCGGATCGTTCCTCGGATCAGGAGTCACGGTTCGGATCATTTTCGGATCAACAAAAAAAAAATCTCCCCCACTGTAATATCCACAATCTCCCTATTGGCAGGGATTGGCAGAGTATTGCAGGGTATTGGCAGGGTATATTGGCAGAGTATTGTCAGGGCATTGCAGAGCATTGGCAAGGCATTGCAGAGCATTGGCACTGCTGCCATCCGATCTCTCCCCTCCACTGTACAGATCAGTACACAGAGGGGAGAGAGGAACTGGTTTGTTACAAGTGATCACTCCGTCATTTGACGGAGCGATCACGTGCAAAACGGCCGCCGGGTGTACCAAGATGGCCGCCGCTCCGGAGCTAGGCCGAAGCCGCAGCCTTTCCTATGGCCGAGGCCACAGAGCGCTCCGCGGGTGTCCTGTACGGATCAACCTCCACGGATCGGATCACGGTTCGATGACGATCCATTGCAACCCTACAAAATACATTCTGCTACTCTTCCTGAATAGGGCGATACCACGTGTGAGACTTTTACACAGCCTGGTCACATACAAGGGCCCAACATTGAAGTAGCATCTTCAGGCGTTCTTCGAGCATAAATGACATCCCATTTCTCAACCACCTATTCCACTTTTGAAGGCCCTGAAGCACCAGGACAATGGAATTGCCCCCAAAATGACCCCATTTTGGAAAGCAAACACCCCAAAGTTGTCCATTTATCAGATATTTCCAACACATAGCATGTACATAGCAAAGATGACACCCCAAAATACATTCTGCTACTCCTGAGTATGGTGTGAGCCTTTTATACAGCCTGGCCACATACAGAGGTCCAACATCCAAGCTGCACCATCAGGCGTTCTAGGAACATAATTTACATATATAATTTCCTGGCAACCTATCATTTTTTAAGGCCCTTCATATTTCTAACACATAGCATGTACATACCAAGAATTACAATCCAAAATAAATTCTGTTGCGGAAAGGGTAAAAAAAAAAAAAAAAAAAGCATTACCTGTGCTTTTAGTAGTATCCACAGAGGAGAGCACTGGTCCAGGCAGCAGGCAGGGATGTGCTTAGCGACAGCAATAGTAATTATCCAGGCAGCAGGCAGGAATATTGTCTATAGTCAGCACAAGGATATTGTCAGCACAGCACAATCCATAGAAATTGTCCAGGCAGACAGCCAGCACAGCCATAATATTAGTCCTGGTACACTGTTACCTACAGACACTCATTGTACCGCTCTCCAGCCCTTCATAAAAACATATTGCCTCTTGCTACAGCTAATTATTTGCATAGTCCAGGTAGCGGTGTGGTCCGTTCATGCGGCAGGCAGAGGCATGATGGCAGTAAGTCAGCAGCAGTCTCAGGGCTGCAATCAGGCAAGACCTGTGCACAGGGGTAGATGCTTCAACCCACCCAAATCTCTATGAAGCCTCTGGACTCCAGACCCTAATCTGGAAATTCCGAAACCCGGGGAGGAAAAAAAATTGTTTTCTCCATCCGGAAAAACAATTCTGGAGCCCCTCACATATGTGAGACCCCTGTGTGCTACAGTAGCAGGGCAACAGATCAGTCCAAGCGGTAGGCAAAAGCATAGTCCGTAAAACAGGCCAGGGTCAGTTCACCTGCTAACAGTCCAAGCGGTAGGCAGTAGTGTGTTGATAAAACAAGGCCAGGGTCAGTTCACGTGGAAGGCAGTGGCATGGTTATTTGGGGAAGCATGGAAAATGGTCAGCACAGATGATGAAAATGGTTAAAAATCTGGTCTAATATTTTAGGGATGTATGATAAAGTTGGAAGCATTCACCAATGCAAAGGCCAGGTTGGGAGGGACACTGGGGACAATGGTAGCTGGTATCTTTTCAAAATTCTCTTTTGCTGCACACAAATTTTTTTGCTGTCTTCGGCCTGCTTCAGATGAAGGAATGTTGAAGGGGAAGTGGCGCTCATGAAGTCGGCTAACAGCATCAGAGCGAAGGTCTTGTGGGGGGGAGGGGGGATCTTTGTTGATAGATGAGGGAAGTGACAACTTCTTCTATGAATTTTAGGAAGGTGGCGGGGCTTTCCGTGTATTTGGGGTAGACTACGTAGGAATTATAAATGGCCAAATGGATGAGATAAATTGCTACCTTCTTGTACCAGAATCGGGACCTCCTTATTGACAAATAGGGCTGAATCATTTGATCATTGAAATCGACCCCCCCATGTAGAGATTATAATCTTGGACACATGTTGGCTTTTCAATGGGACCTTGTCTTCTTTGAACGTCAATTGTAGTGTCGTCATGGATGGTGGACATCATGTGCACGTCCCTTTTATCCTTCCACCTCAAGGCCAGCACTTCGTTGCATCTCAATGTTGCTCTTTCCCCCCTTCGCAGCTTTTTGTTCGTCAGAGATTGTGGGAAGCCCTTCCTATTCTTTCTGGAGGTTCCGCAGGCCAGGGTTTTTGCGATGTATAAGTCTTTGAAAAGGGGCAGGCTGGTGTAGAAGTTGTCAAGGTATATGTGATATCCTTTGTTCAGAAATGGGTATGCCAGGTCCCAGTTGTGCCCATGTAGGCCGGTCACTCAGGGGGCTGGAAATCTGTTCCTTCATATATGCAGAGCGCATACAGAAATCCCGTGGCTCTCACAGAGCTTGTAAAATTTTACTGCGTATCTTGCCCTTTTGCTAGGAATATATTGCTTTATTCCTAGCCGGCCTGAAAAGGGTACCAGGGACTGTTCTGCAAATTGTTGGTAAAAGAAATTTATCAGTGGGTAAATTTTATATAACTTGTCGTAATTTGGATTGCGGGGAGGGCACTGGGTGTTGTCACTAAAATGAAGAAAGCACATTATCTCGTATCGGGACCTGGACATTACGGCAGAATAAATGGGCATGTGGTGGATGGGGTTAGTGAACCAATAGGCATGTCCTTCTTTTTTTGTAATCCCCATGTTTATGGTGAGGCCCATAAACAATTTGAACTCCTCCAAATTCAGATCTCTCCACTCAAACGGACAGGCAACTGATGATTGGGGGTTGTTGGCAATATACTGCTGGGCATATAAATTTGTCTGGTCCACAATGAATTGCAGCAAAGTGTCAGGCAAAAACAGATAAAAACAAATCGCTGTGAAATGTTGGGTGTTGGCCTGTACACCTGGCTGTGCTGTGAAAGGGGGAATAATTGGTGATCCCGAGTTGGAAGGCAGCCATGTTGGATTGGCAAGACCATCTGGCGTGCATGTAGAGGCCCTGGCTCTTGGGGGACGTGACACTCCAGTAGTTGGGGGATTTGAATTACCTGTGCCGATACTCAGGCGTGATGTGGCAGTACTGGGCCTGGGCATTTGTTCCTGGGGCCCATCGCCGGCGGCAGCGCTGGTACTGGGCATTTGTTCCTGGGGCCTATCGCTGGCAGCAGCGCTGGTACTGGGCCTAAGAATATAATCCTGGTTGCTGGCAGCTGCCTGGTTTCCAGAGTGCCGTGCCGTTTTAGGAGGGACCCATTTTTCCTCCAAATCATTTGCCGATTCACTATTTTCAATCGGTTCAAATTCTGAATTTGATTCGGAATCAGAATTGGAATCTGATGAGAACTCCCTGCTGCTCTCATCAGTCATGGAAAGGACCTGGAATGCCTCCTCACTAGTATAAAATCTTTTGGACATGACGCTGTTGGCTGTGTGACAGGTGGCGGTCACTGATGGGCTGTGCGATGGGTGGCAGGTGACGTTTACTGATAGGCGATGACTGTGTGACATGCGATGGTCAGTGATGGGTGACAGGCCACGGATGGTAACAGGTGATGGTCACTGACGGGTGACAAGCCACGGTCACTGACGGGTGACAGGGCACGTTCACTGATGGGTGACAGGCTACGGTCCTTGATGGGTGACAGGTGCACCGCTGATGGTCACTGATGGTTGACGGGTGATGGATGACAGGATACGTTCACTGATGGTTGACAGGTGATGGATGACAGGCTACGTTCACTGATGGGTGGTGGGTGACGGGTGCACCGCTGACGGTCACTGATGGGTGATGGCTGACTGTCACTGATGGGTGACGTGTGATGGATGACAGGCTACGGTCACTGATGTGTGACGGCTGACGGTCACTGATGGCAGTCTCTTATGTGACAGGTGCACTTTATGGGGGTGACTGTTGGGTGACAGATGACAATGTGGAGGGGGGCACGATAGGACAAGTGTTGTGCTTGGTGCATACAATACACACACAGATCGGTAACTCACTGCTCCTGGCTCTTCTCTCCTCACACTGGAAACTGTGCGAAGAGAGAAGAGCTGGTAACAGCTAGTTACCGCTCTGTGTTTACCACGTGATCGGCTGTAATCCAACGCTGTCAGTCAACACTTGAATGTGGTGAAACTGGAGATCCTGAGAAAATATTAGTAGAGATAAGGCAATCGCCTTCAGCTCTCTCCAATTTGAGGACCTTGTCGGCTCCTTCTTGGACCAACTTTCTTGGGCGAAGTTTTTCTCTAGATGGGCCCCCCATCCCCAGGAGCTGGCGTCTGTGGTCAGTCTTCTTTCGACTAGAAAGGCCCAATCTAGACCCCTTGATAGAATATCCTGACTCTTCCACCAAAGTGACCTCTTCACCAGAGTTGGAATCTTCACCTGCGTGTCCAGGGATCCTAAGCTGTGATGCCATGACCTCAGAAGAAAAGTGTAGACACCTGAAATGCAGTCTTGCCCACTGAATAGCCGGCATTGTTGAGGTCAGTACCCCTAATGCCGACATAACTTGCCTTATCGTTAATCGGCTGGTTGGTCTGCAGCATCGACACCATGCATTAAACCTTGTCCTTTCTCTTGTGGGAGAAAAATCTTCTATTCCATTGAATTGATTAGCTAGCTGAGAAAGCAAACCTCTTGTGACGGGTTTAGGGAGGATTTCTGGACATTTAGAATCCATCCTAGAGATTCCAGATGCTTTGGCCAAGTTGTCCTGCAACCTTTCCTTTGAGGGGGCGAAGAATAGTAGGTCGTCCAAATAGGGAATCACTGCGATTACCTGAAGACGAAGTGGAGCTAGGGCTTCCGCCATCACCTTGATAAAGATCTGAGGCGAGGATGACAAGTTCCTGAACTGTAGATGACGAATCACGCCTTCCATCTTTACCGCTAACCTGAGATACGTCTGGGAATGAAGTGAGATTGGGATATGCAAGTATGCATCCCTTAAATCTATTGATGCCATGTAAAATTCTGGGGTCAGATTTCTGACTGAAAAAAATCTTGAACCTTCTGTACATGACAGATTTGTTCAGAGGTTTTAGATTGAGGATCCGAATTTCCCTGTTGGCTTCTTTACCAAGAAAATGTGAGACTAAAAACCCTGTTGCCGCTCTTCTGGTGGCACTTGAATCACTACGTCCTGCTGTATCAGTTCCTTTAATGAGGACTTCATGGCCAGGGCTTTTATTAGATCCTTTGGGGTATTCTTCACAAGAAATCCTTGGGGGGAATTCCGTAAACCCTATTGCGTAGCTCTGAGAAA
This sequence comes from Lithobates septentrionalis, assembly GCA_037952835.1. Classification (NCBI taxonomy): domain Eukaryota; kingdom Metazoa; phylum Chordata; class Amphibia; order Anura; family Ranidae; genus Lithobates; species Lithobates septentrionalis. The sequence goes on from JBBDGP010000319.1 coordinate 9,808,195, forward strand.
GAGTGCTCAGTATAAAATTGATTTGATGTTATGGCTGACCACTGCAGAAGAAAATTTTGCAGCCTTCCGCCTACCCGCAGGGTCCAGTCATTGGGATGTTTCAGCTTGCATAGGAGGATGCCGCCTTTGCCTTTAGCTTTTTGTGCGGACCAATTCCTTTCCTGTGTGTTCCCAGCCTGAGCCCTTTGGGAGGGCGAAAAAAGTGCTTTGGGGGTTGCTTCTTTATCGGGAAGTCCTGTCTAGAATGGTATCTAGATCAGGGCCAAAAGAGAAGAAGGTCACCCAAAAAAGGAATCCCACAGAGCTTGCTCTTCGATGCCGCATCACCTGGCCAAGTCTTCAGCCATAATGCTCTTCTTGCCAAATTTTTTAGGGCTGCTGATCTAGCAGACATTCTAATTGCTTTGGTTGAAGCATCCGCTATATAGGCTACCGCAGAGGACAAGGTAGAAAAAAAGAATCCAAAATCTCCCGTTTGGGTGAATCCGCTACTATGAGCTTTTGGTTGGTTAACCCAATACTCCAGGTTCTTAGCTATGCAGGTCATGGCCATAGCTGGCTTTAAATTGCTCATGGCCGATTGCCAAGATCTCTTGAGCAAAAGATCCATACGCTTATCCATTGGATCCCTTAGGACCCCCATATCTTCAAAAGGTCAGGTCGGTGGATCTAGAGACCTGGGAGAAGGCAGCATTCAGCCTGGGGACCTTGTTCCATACCGCAGAGGGGTCTTCCTCAAAAACTGAAAATGTCTCTTGTGGTCTCGAGAAAAGTTTTTTTCTCTGGTTCCTGCCATTCTTTCTTTATGGAGTCTGAAATGACAGAATGAACATGAAAAGTCCAAACTTTAGGTTCACCTAGACCCACGTACATGCAGTCGTGCAGTGTTGGTTCCTTCTTTCCGTCACTTAGGCCAAGGGTAACATGTATGGCTCCAAGAAGCCCATCAACTTCTTCCAGGGACAATTTGAATGTAGACGGGGCTACTTCCGCCCCCTCACCCTCCTCTTCTGAACCCTCACTGGAAGAAGCGGGGGATAGCCTGGTAGAAGGGCCTTCGGAAGAGTTTCTCTTTCTGTCCCAGAGAACCTAGGAAGACTCGGATGTAGAGGGCTGACTAGCCGTCGGATTAGCCAACGTGTCACGGAATGACTGAATCGTGGCATACAGCTCCTTTTTGACTAAAGCCAAGCCAAGCCTTTTTGACTCAATCAAGTCATCACAAACAGAAGCCGATTCCTCTTTAACTAAGGAAGCAACGCAGGTGCTAAATAAGGGTTTATTCCAATTTTCTCCACATTGTGGCTTTGCCTGTTTCAGAGCTTTTGGCCTAAGAGAGGAAACAAAAAAGGGAAAAAAACAGGAGGCCTTTGCTGAGACCCAGTCTCCGCCTGTGGACCACCCCAAGGTGCACTGTAAGAAAGGATAGAAACAACCTAAAGTGCCCAGACAGGCCCCCGCCACCAGGGGGAAAAGAGGACCGGAAACCCCAAGTAAAGGAACAGGCAGATTTAAGCTGCCCCCCTACCTGGGCCTTGCTGCCGCTTGTGCCTGTCCCACCATTGCAGAGCTCGCCGTGTCCTCCAGAGTGGGTGTGCAGCGCCTCACTCTTGGCTTTACGCTTGCTTCCGGACTCCCATAGTGCCACTGCACCGGACCGGAAGCAGAAATAGGTGCCAGCACCAACCCTGCCTCCTCCCCCTGCATCAGTGATGTCACTTCCGGTATAGCCGAGACACTTCTCGGCCACCCCCAAATGGCGCCGGAGCAGAGCGGGCCAGCCGGATCACACTGCGGCTCTCCCCGAGCACCCATGGGGAAGAGGAGCCCGAATGTACCGCTGCCAAAGCCTGGGTAAATCGGGAGGGCTGAGGTCCTTGAAGAAAAAAGGAGCAAAAATGGTGAGGAACCCCTGTCCCCCAGGAGCACCTGAGAGACCATGGCTCCCCCCCACGGATGTTCCCTCGGGGCTGGAGGAAACACAAAAACTGATGGATGGTAGGGAGGTGCCTACCTTTAAAAGATTGAGGAAGGAGGTGTTTCTTGGTTTACAATGGGAGGAATCATGATCTCTCAGGTGCAGTCCTGAAAGATGCCTTGGGAAAATAGTTTTTAGGCAGCAGTGTACAAGAGGCCTAACAGTCCATGTGTATTATATTTTAAAATTACCGTATTTATCGGCGTATAACACGCACTTTTTTCCCCTTACAATCGGGGGAAAATCGCGGGTGCGTGTTATATGCCGATCCCCCGCTGACTGTGAGCGGAGGACCGAGCGCCGCCAAGTGTACTCGGCTAGCTCCGCTTGCAGTCACGCCCAGTCCCGCCCTAAGATGGACATAACACAACACAGGGACTGGGCGTGACTGTGAGCAGACCTAGCCGAACCTAGCCGAGTACACTCAGCTATGTATGAATGTCAGCGGTGCTCGGCTCCGCCCACAGGACTACGAGAGTGGCCGAAAGCAGGCGAGAGCCGCCGAGAGACACAGGACCGGCTCTGTGTCTCTCGGCAGTTCCATATTTAAAAACTGCAGTGACACTACAAGGCTGCAGTGTCACTGGGCAAGGCTGCAAATGACACAACAAGGCTGCAAATGACACAACAAGGCTGCAAATGACACAACATGGCTGCAAATGACACAACATGGCTGCAAATGACACAACATGGCTGCAAATGACACAACATGGCTGCAAATGACACAACATGGCTGCAAATGACACAACATGGCTGCAGTGTTACTGGGCAAGGATGCAAATGACACTGGACAAGGATGCAAATGACACTGGACAAGGATGCAAATGACACTGGACAAGGATGCATTGATGGGCATTTAAAATGTAAGTTTTTTTCCTTAAAATTCCCTCCTAAACTTGGGGTGCGTGTTATACACTGGCGCGTGTTATACGCCGATAAATACGGTAATTTCTTTACAGAGATAGAGATATATAATTTTTTTTTTTTTAAATCAAACTTTGTTACTGTCAGCACTTTGCACATATGCAGAAGTGGTCAGCAAATTTCTAAAGACATCTGAAAAATAACTACACCAACTCATAGCCAGGAGTTGGTATTCATTCTCCAGCTGTGATGTTTTAATGGTTACAGACAGTGGTGGCAGCATAAGCCCCACACACTCGGACCACCACACAGGAGAAGTAACCTGGTAGATCTAAACAACTTATAATTTTGATGTTCCCACATTACCAATGTAAAACGCTCCCAGGATGAAGAAATTTCTATTTTGTGTAAATACAGTTAGGCTCCTCTCACACCGAGGCGTCGGCGGTAAAGCGCTGCTATTTTTATCGTCGCTTTTCCGTTGTTTTTGCGGAGGTTTTCAGCCACTAGCGGGGCGAAAAGGGATAAAAACCACCCGCAAAGCGCCGCTTTGGTGGCGCTACCCATTCATTTCAATGGGCAGGAACGGTGGGAGGAGCGGTGTATACACTGCTCCAAAGATGCTGCTTGCAGGAGTTTAACGTCCTGCCAGCGCATCCCCTCAGTGTGAAAGCTCGAGGGCTTTCACACCGAGACTGCAGGGGCACTGTTTTTCAGGCGCTATTTTTAGCCCAAAAAAGGCCACAGTGTGAAAGGGGTCTTAGAGTGATTGCACCTAGAAGCTGCTGAACGTCTAGGTGTGCATTCAGCCAGAGCAAATAATTTATATGATTCCAGGTGCATTTAGAAATTAGCTCCAAACACACCTGAGCACCTGTATTTGAATTCCACGGTGCATGGGGCCTACGGGTTCAAACTAAATCTTCAAAGTTTTAGACCATCAGAATAAAATCCCTTTGAAGAAACCACACATCCACCATTTGCTCGTATGACCTGCTTTCTTACTGGTCACTATCCAAAGCTGTCTGGCAGAGAGGCAGAGACCTGCACTGTGTAGTCAACAGCAAGCCTGGAGAAACAGTGCTTACATTATTAGGCTGCTACAGAAAGAGAAAAAAAAAACAAACAAAAAAAACCAAACACAACACAATTATCAACAATCAGCAGATCTGCTGCTGTGGACTCAATCTGGTTATCATACTACAGAAACAAGTGCACTCTATGACCTCTGCAAGACATTATCACTCTAGATAGAGTGGGTACAAAAGCACAAAGCTGCCTCTATGTTCCATGGCCTTTTGTTAATGCAAGTTGTACCACAAAGACAGAGCCTTCACTGAAATACATCCTAATTGATACAGAGCAGTCGAGCAGTTACCTTCGTTGGCGTCTGGTTTGGAATTCTTGATATATGCTGAAAACTTAGCAAATATGTCCATGCCAGCAGTGTTGGATTCTGGATGCTTAGCTGCCAATTTACGGTACCTAGAAAAATAAAATGTTTGCATATTTTAAATAGGCTTATTTTTTGGCCTTTCTGAATTTGAAATATTGGCAAGATTGCCATTGAACAAACCATTTAGAAGTACTTTTAGTAGAAAATATTACTATAAAAAAAAAAAAAAAAAAAAAAAAAAAAAAAGTGTTTGCTTGTGAAATATGTAAGCTTGCAAAATAATCTGTTAACCGTACTATAGAAATGAATTCACTTACTTGGGAGGGCATAGTACTTCTTCCAGAAACTCTTCTATCTTGTTCACATCAGTCTTCACTTCGTGGTTGTAGGTTATAAAGGGAGGATGTGTTCCTGGGGCAAGGTTTTGGAGGTCTGCTGGTTTTCTAACAAAATCAAAATGTCATATTACCTTTAAAAGGAAAAGTAAGGCTTAACTACTTATACGCAAGTGCAAGAAAAGGGAACATGGTGGTGCCAACAGCAATAAAATTCAAACTTTCAATAGGGTTTAAACTGGTCAAGTTCCTTTTTTGCTGTCTAGTCCCACCCCCACATTGTGAAATTTCCCCTTGCCAATAGAGGGAACATCTTTATGTGGACATGTGAAGGGATGTTTTTTTTTTTTTTTATAACTTTTTTGTATATGAAAATGCCATTGGTATTACATTATGTTACCCTTGTTACACTATGTATTTCAGGTCATGTGTGGGGTTTCTGGTGGAATTAGTCCTAGCGCATGCGAGGCCGCTAAGCCGTGGGTTTTACCACCTGTTAAAACTGGCATCACTTCTGTCCCTCTGCTGCACATTGCATGCAGAGGGGCCTCCGCAAGTGGTCACTGCGGCTTATATGAGATCCTGAAGTAGCTCATTGCAATTTAGGTCCTGTCCCTCTTGTGCATGTGTCTGACGCGAGCAGCCCAATGCTGACCTGGTCAGCATTAGGTGCGGCAGGGCATGCATGGTGCGGTTTTGTCGGCCGGGTGACATCACAGCACATGGGCAAAAGGTTAGGTGGCTTTGGGAGACACACGTTAGACTGAGACAGGTGGTCACGCTGCACTGGCCTCCAAGGGTACCTGACGTTTAGAGGCGATTGAAAACAGGTAATTTGATTAGGCATTTGTGGCACATGGGTATGCGCTGAGTGGTTACGATTATTGACCATGGGGATGTGCGCCCTGGTAATGGAAGCTGGTTTTATGAGAGCTATGTTGTCTGTGTCTTGCAGTACCCTAAGGCCCCTTTCACACTGGGGCAGCAACGGCGGTAAAACGGCGTTATTTTTAGCGCCGCTTTACTGTCGTTTTAGCGGCGGAATTCAGCCGCTAGCGGGGGCGGTTTTACCCCCCCGCTAGCGGCCAAGAAAGGGTTAAAACCACCGCAAAGCGCTGCTGCAGCAGAGCTATGCTGGCTGTATAGCTGCGCTGCCCCATTGATTTCAATGGGCAGGAGCGGTGTATACAACGCTCCAAAGATGCTGCTAGCAGGACTTTTTTTACTGTCCTGCCAGCACACCGCTCCAGTGTCGTCTGGGCTTTCACATTGGAGACACAGCAGCGGCTCTTTCAGGGCGCTTTGCAGGCGCTATTTTTAGCGCTGTAGCGCCTGCAAAGCGCCCCAGTGTAAAAGGGGTCTTAGGGTTGATATACTACTGGTGTATACTTTGTTACCCACAGAGAGTTTCCTTAACATCCTCAGTCTGAACATCATGTGCGATTCACAGCATGTATCCCTGGGAGCAGTGGATACATTTAACCCCAGCCTGTTCTAAGGTATATTGGTGAACAAATGGTCATGCTTAGCCCTACTGTTGGTACCTATGGTGTTGTATAATAGGTCTTATTTGGCTTACATACCAGTTGTTTTAAATACAGACTCAGTGGACACTAGGATCCATCAGTGGTATATTTTAAGCAGCTTCCAATGTCCCCCACAAAAAATGTGTATGGATATTGTTCAAAATGACCCAGTTGTTCTTGTCGCCCCTTGTAGTTGCTTGTGTGCCCCCGCATTGGGATTGGTGCTGCTGCCTGTCCATGGAGGTTCCCACCCGACTCTGAAAGGGTATATACACACACACACACACACACACACACACACACACACACTTGCATTCTATATCCAGTGTTATAATATTTAGGTATCAGAAAGGTCTATGTATGTATAATATTCATTACATGTATTTCTTCTTTGAATTGACCCATTTCAAGCTGAGGAAGAAACCTTGTTGCGAAACACGTAGAGCCAAACTGGGGAAGGCGGAACCCCCTGCGCCTGGTGGAGTTACAGATACTTGGTGTATTATATTAAAGTAAAACTAAAAGGCGAAACTTTTTTTTTCGTTTTGGATAGAGTGGTGGGATTAGAACACCTGTCAGGTTTTTATTGCTGTTTGTGCCCCCATTAGGGAGATTTACCCTATTTGTCCTGTTTACCATTATCATTGAAAGTGAAAGTAAAAGAAAGTCCCAAATTTGCCCCCAGAAAAGTAATAGCAGGGAAATCTTCCAAGGGGGACGCTAGTTCTGGTGAACTGGGGGTCCCCAAATAATTCCCTTAATTTGCAGGGAGTTCCTCTCACTTCCTGTTTGGCTTTGGGATAGGAAGTAAAGGGAAATCTCGTCGATCGGACACAGATGGCGAAAAAAAAATCAAAAAATCTGACAGGGGTTATAAGCCTCCGTTACTCTATCCCTAACGGAAAAAAAAAAAAGAAAGAAAGAAAAAAATAAAAAGGTTTTGCCTATAGTTCTACTTTAAGTCATATACACAGCTCCCCCGTGTGTTACTTAGGGGGACCACACCATGCTCCACATTTAAAATGCATTGCCTTTTATTAAAATGTTATGATTAATTTGATGTCCCTTAAAGAGCCAAGTGTGGCACTGGGGGGGGGGGGGGGGGGGGATCAAAAAGACAAATGTGTGGAAGTTCCACTTTTGGGTGGAACTCCACTTTAATGTGTTTTAAGGCTTTGTTAATATAGAAAACCTGGTTTAAAAAGAAAATTTGGATTAAAGTGTATGTCCCTATAAAGTCCATGATCAATATCTGTAGAATTATTGTGCTTCATGTGGACAAAGACAACAATCAAGACCCAATTGGAGCCCCAGCCCTTCCCCAACTTTAAAAAGGGGTTTTGCTTCCAGTACCTTCAACAACACTGGCAACTATCAGCTAACAAGGCTTTCTGATACGCTCAAATAAGCCACCATGTTCACAGCCTTCTTCGCTGCCAAACGGGGCCACCCAAACATCTGATGGCATTTGAAAATCGATGTAGAAAAGTATCCACACTTGAAGGATTTGGTCTCCGACCTTTATTTCTCTCTCCTTGACTTAATCAGCTACCGCAACCTTCCCTACGTCGCAAATAGGGAAAAGGACCTCGCCACCCGTCCAGATAAAAGGTGTGTGGAAGATTTGGCTCTCCACCTCCAAGTGTTTAAGAAAATGCCTACAAAATGCTGTCATTGTGGTAATTGACCCCCGACTGCATTTTTTGCCCTTGCTGTGCTTTCAGGGCTGTAAGGAAAGTGGCACTCATCCATATATGATGGTCATGCCCCAAAGCAACTTGATTCTGGATAAGGGTATACTCCTTGATCAGGTCAGTCTTGAACATCTCACTAACTCGCAACTCCTGGGAGGCTCTGTTGCATAAACCAATCCAAAATCTAACCGCTAATCGGAGGAAACTGGTGGAGTTTGTGTTTCTGTGAGCTCGGCAAATGTTGGCTTGAGCCTGGAGACGATGGTTCCTCAATTTTGCTGAGGTTCAGCAAGGGCTAATGGGGACCATGGTTCATAAGAAGCTCACTTGCATCTTTAAAATCTCCCATGCCATATTCCTAAAGCTTTGGGATCCCTGCAAATCCTATTATGCTCATCTGAATATTGAGCTCTCAGTCTGACAGATCTCGTCATTACCCCTACACACCCCAGCCGCCAGCCCATGTGGACTCCTCCCTATTACTCTCCCTTTAAATTTTCCCTCACTCCTGTCTTTGCCCATTCCAGGCAAACGCTTCCATCTCCCTCTGTTCTCTCCCATTCTTCTCTCCACTTCTCATCCTGCCTCTTCTTGCTCCTCCTGCCTGCTCTAGTACCCCTTCATAAAGTATTTGAGGTTTCCCCCCTCTGACAGTGTAGAAGATGCCCAGGACAGCCAATAGAGCTCTCCTCGTCGGAACCATCCATTTACCACTTCTTTTAAATAAACCATGGATATTTAACATATTTAGACTTATGGATTTTTATCAAATTTTAAGATTAACTTTACCAAGTAGGAGGCAAGGGGAAAAGCTGTCCCTAATAAAAATCAACAACATCTAGCTATAAAATTTAAATGGATGGATCAAGCATTGAAATACCTGGGGACTATGATCCCAGTAGACCTTAAACGCACATGAGCTTAACTTTTCACCACTCTTGTGTAAGGTGCGGACACTTCGGGAGAAATGGCATAGGGGGGTTCCATCCCTGGTTTGGGAGGTGTAGCATTATAAAAAAATGAATATTCTACCAAAGTTTTTGTACTTGCTTCAGGTTTTACCCATCAACATATCTTTACAGTATTTTAAGCAGATACATACATTATTCACTGAATTTATTTGGGCACATAAAAAAACCGAGGATTAATAGATTTTTGTTGACCCTCCCCAAATAATATGGTGGACTGGCGGTACCAGATATGTACAAATATTATCAGGCAGTACATCTAGGACATTTGATTAGGCCGAACCTGGAGCAGGAACAGAGCAATGTTTTGCTACATAGAGCACCTTGGTATTATAGGGAGCTTTCACCTTATATTAAAAAAAAATCCATTGATTGGACCTACACTGCGTCAATGCTCTGGGCTTTTTTCCAAGGGTAGACTTTCATCAATGGAACCCCCATTATTCCCCATTCTGGAGAACCCACAATTTGCCCCCGGTTTATGCCAGCGAACTTTTGAAGCTGAAAAAGGGGGATATATCGGGTGTCTCAGTTCATGACATCAGAAGATTGGTCCGCATTCCAGGTGTTAACAGCTGGAAACTGCCCTTTTCAATCGGACTTTTGGCGAGCAGCTTAGACATTTTATACTCCTTAAAGCGGTTGTATACCCGCTGTCATTTTTTTTTTTTTTTTACACCTGCAAGGGAAAAGGCATAATGAGCTAGTATGCACCGCATACTAGCTCATTATGAGATACTTACCTTAGAACGAGGCGCCGGCATCTCACCTGGTCCACGCCGAGGGAGCCGACATCTCCCCTCGGCGTGTCTTCCGGGTATCGCGGCTCCGGCGCTGTGAGTGGCCGGAGCCGCGATGTCGTCACTCCCGCGCATGCGCGCGGGAGACTTCTGCCCGGCAAGCTCCGGAGTTTGCCGGGCTGTCAGCCGAGAGTCCCCTGTGCGCATGCGCCGCTGCAGTTAGCGGCTCATTGCGAGGGGAATATCTCCTAAACCTTACAGGTTTAGGAGATATTTTTTTTACCTACAGGTAAGCCTTATTATAGGCTTACCTGTAGGTAAAAGTTACAAATATAGGTATACAACCGCTTTAAATACCCCTGATAGCTGTAACTGGAATTTATTTCCATTCGAAGAACACTATATTGAGGGAGGCTCTCTCTCTCCTATAATCTTGAGGATGTATGCCCTGTTGACTGTTCCTCGGGGGGATTTCCAGCTACCGTTTTTTTCAAAAGTGGGAGTTGGATTTGGATACAACCTTTTGAGGAGCAGCGCAATGGGATAATACACTTTCTATTTTTGAATCTTCGGAGGAGGAGAGATATTATTATTATTTTGAGGAGGGATATTTTTATTTTTTTCGTGGGAAAGGGGTGTTGGTTAATATTTTTTGGGGGTTTCCAAATAAAACCATGTTCGAGCAAGCTCGAATATGGGGCCAGAATACGTCAAATATAGGACCAGAGGAAAAGAATCAAGATGACTAAGAAAAAGATATGTAGTAAACAGATTGATTATAATCCCCTGGTCGGGAGATTTTTTTGTGATTATTATAGCTGACTGTGTTATGGAATAATGTTTTCTTAAGAAAAAAAAATATTTTAATAAACCATGGAGTTTTTGCCTCCTTATGACTGATATCTGGTTCCTGTATGTGTAATATGTTCTAGTATTATGGTTGACCCTTTTAAAAGATTGAACCACCATTGTACTCCCAGCTGTTCCTTACTGTATTTTCTTGTACTGTTCTGTTAAAAACTCAAATACTTTGTGAGAACAAAAAAGGTTTTGCATTGCTGCACGTTGTACAGATCTTCCCTCATTTTCTGTCCAGATGGCACCAGCAATCAGGACAGCAAATGGAGGAAGTCTTTTCAATGCGGACTCAAATAACAATGAAACCCTAACACTCCCACTTTAACCAAATCTATAGCAAAAGTCTGCAAATACACTTTAAGCACAAAAGCATCTAATTGATTAGGGGAAACCCCTTTACGTTCCACTTGCTTCCCTTCATTACAGAGTAATCATAGAATAATCCTTTTTGCTGCATTGCTGAAGCCAAATGGAATGCTTTGTGTGACCCACCAAACTGGAACTGCACATGGTTTTTATGTAGAACGGTTTGGAAATGCCCAATCACTAAAGTTCAACAAGTTGATCCCAAAAATCATATTAGGGGATTTTATACAATTAAAATTCACAGCTTCACTCAGAACAACTGCAGGAAATCACTTGGATGCCAGAGTGTTTGTCCCTGCCCCGATACACTCATAACCCACATTCCTTTCCACTTAAGTGTATACTTGTGCTTGCAGCAAGTAGTTCCCACTTTGGTCAATGCTCTCAACTGAACTAAACAGTAACATGGCAGAAAACAACAAATGAAAGTACTAATATATATGTCTTCTAATTTAACTTGTAATAAAGAAAAAAAAAAAAAAAAAAAAAGTGAGAAGGCTGAAACTTAAACATGAAGCAAAACAAACCTAAGACTACAGCAGATATCACAAATAGAAGACAGGTAATTTAAAGTATCTAAATGCAGAAACTAACAAACTGAATGTACTAAAGCAGGGGTGCTCAACCAGTGGCCCTCAGAGCTCTTTGGTGGGGCCCTCGACCTCAAAACCAGGGAAGTGCACTTCTAATTTAAACTAAGAGTTTGTTGCGCTTTCTGAAAGCGCGCAAAAACTTCTGAAAGCAGGAGTTTTGATGCGCTTTCAGAAAGTGCACCACACCTGAAAGATATAAGAGAAAAGAGAAAAACGCAATGCATCAGTGTGAAAGCAGCCCTATAGGGGGCTCAGGACAAAAAGGGCTCATTTACATTTGCGGTTTGGGGGGCCATAAAACCCCATAGTTGAGATGAGATGTGTTTTTACCATAGCGCCCCCCCCCCCCCCCCAGTGTAGCATAAGGGGTCACAATGGTGACCCTGCCCCATGCTCAAGCAGGCCCCATGTGGCCTCCCTGTCACATTCTGTTTTACACTTGGACAGGAGGGACTGTGAGGGTGGCACATACAGGAACCGAACCTTTCCATTTTCCTTCTGCAACCTCTTAAAGCTGGCTTCTCCTCCTCCTTACCCTCTTACCAGCCTTCAGCGGCTGAAGGAGGGAAATGTTATGCTATTCAAAATAAAAAATTCGAAACCATTTAATTTCATTGTGACCTGTGACAAGTGATTTGTTAAGTGGCCCTCACTCTTCAAAAGGTTAAGCCCCCCTGTACTACAGTTTAACAGTCCTTAGATGAGGTGGCTGCATTAGTTTTTTTCCCCCCCTTTATTTTCACCTGGCAATCCTGCAAATAAAACCTCCTATCTTTGTGGCTAGTGCTCATTTTTCCACTGTATCTATGGAGGCAGCCATGGTTGTCATACAGGCTAGACCAGGGCTCAAAATTTCAAGTCCTGAGCTACTCGCCAGGCCTCAATAGTTACACGCCACCAGTTACCCCAGCAAACCCCTACCCTGCCCCTAAACACGCCCTCGTAAATCCCATGAAATTACACTGTTAAATGTTTTAAGCAAAGAAGTTACAAAAAATAAATATGAACAACAACTTTAACAATATTAACAAAGCACATCAGTGCAACCTCCTCAGTGCAGCCTATCAGTACCCACCAGTGCAGGGAGGAAATTGCCCCCTGGGCCACTCTGATGCCCTGTAAAAAAGGATGCGCAGCTTCTGCCAGAAACGATCAGCCAGGAAACTGTCAGACCCAGTCTGCCCCTGCTCCACACTCGCCCTCAGCTAATTGCCACTCGCCAAATGCGAGCAGGCGAGTGGAAATTTTGAGGGCTGGGCTAGCCTTCAAACATGTCTGCTTTGTTCATCTTTATTACATGGTGAAAAAATGGGATTAGTAGTTTACAAAAAAAAAAAAAACTCACAGGATGTAACATGGACACTGCATTTCTGGCATGTTTGCCGCCATAACATTTAACCCTGGTTCACATTGGTACGATTCGACATGTTAAATTGGATCCAATGGCACCATCCTAATCAGTGCGACGCTGCATTTGCAGCGCTGCACCAATTTCAAAGAGTAGTTTCTGTACTACTTTTTGCAATTTTGGGCTGTGATTTACATTGACGTGTGCAGAAACCTGCACAGAGGTCTTTGAAATTGTGTCCGAAATCGGGACGGACATGCGGGAGTGAAATCGTGAGTTCAGCTGAGCCGCAGCTCAGTGTGATCTGGGGCTGAAGGACGGATAAGCTGCAATATATTAAAGCACAACTTCAGCTATTTTTATGCTTCATCCTTAATTGTTATTGCTTTTTATCTTTAATAATTACATAAACACTCACTCCACTAAGGAATTCTGAACTGTACAGAGTACAGCCGCAATCCCAGCTTCCCTGCTGCATTGGAAAGGCGTATATGCATGACTCAGGTTCCAGCATTGTGCCCCCCATTACCCCTCACTCTGCTGTACCATTTACAAAGCACAGCTGTGCTTTGTGAATGGCACAGCAGCCAGAGGCACATCAGGACGGGTGCTGTTTAGACACTATTTCAATGCAGCGGGTTGCAGAGATGCATCTTGAAGGCAGAAGTTTATCTATGCTCTTCCTACATTTCAGAACTAAAAGGTTATCTCTGTAAAATATATGGTTTGCAAGTCATTCTGTAGGCATCAGAAACACAAAACAGCCTTTTGATATAAGACCCCTTCAGGTGCCTGCCTGTGTTTTCAGATTCCTGGCAGAGCACTTAGGGAAACCACATACTGCTCAGTTGCTCTCTAATTTTAGGCACTGCCGAATTTGTAGAGGCCAATCTGCTGACAGCCTTAAAGCAGAAATAAACCCTCCTATATTTTACAGCCAAGGAAGCTGCTTCTGTTCGATCGGCAACTGCCATGGTGCCGCATGTGATCAGTTATGACACCAGTCAATTGATGGTTTGATTGAAGACACAAGTGTGACGGTTAGCAATCCTGGCATTCCAGAAATGTATTTTTTTAAAACCATTAAGTCGAAGGGTTTAGTTCTGCTTTATGATGTACTACTGTTCAGGGGCTCTGGGCTTCGGCTAAATGGTGCAGCCTCTCCCCAACCCGCCATCTCTAGTGACAGCGAATCAGGGATATTCTCCCCAAACTCTGTCACAATTAAACAAATTGTGAGGTCTGCGAGGGCCCACTTGGCCATGTAATTCATTCACAGAGGGAGGGCCCTGGTAGTTCATTGTGAACTACAAGCCAACGGCCACAAAGGCTCTTGGTACTTGTTCTCAATGAACTACAAGGGTGATAAGCGCTCTAGGTAGCTCATGGTTTCTGCCTGTCAGTGTGTGAGCAGACAGCTTACACTGACTATCTGCAGGACTCCTGCATTGCACCATGATCTGCCGATGCTGGGCAATGCTTTGCACGCTCCTAGTAAAAAAAAAAAACAAAAAAAAAAAAAAAGGCACTTTTTTTACCTGCAAAAAGATATGCATTTTATTTTATTTTTTTTTTACAAGGGAGAACTTATTTTTTAAGCACACAAGTGTGGTCACATATTTGCCAAGAGTTTTGAAGTTTTCCACATATAGTATCAGCACTAGCAGTGACAATCTACTGTGAAGTTCCAATGTGAAGTCTAAGAAGAAGAATAAAACCGAAATAAAAACTGAAAAAAAAAAAAAAAAAAAAAAAGGAGTCCATGTGTTGTCATACAATGTGCTGCACTTCTGGCCTTCCTAGTCTGCAATTCCTGGGATCTCCTGGCAATAGCTTCCTAGAGACTGATAAAAAGTTGAGGATATTCATTGAATGGCAACGTAGACTCTTTTCTTTCAGCTTTTATTCTCATTAGACTTTACATTGGAATTTCACAGTAAATTGTCACTTATGGTGCAGCACATTGTGCGACAACAGGTGGACTTTTTTCTATGCTTTTATTTAGGTTTTGTACTTCTTATGCCGCGTACACACAATCGGAATTTCGGCCGGCAAAAGACCGATGAGAGTTTTTCATTGGAAAATGCGACCGTGTGTATGCTCCATCGGCCTTTTGTTGGCGGAATTCCAGACAGCAAAAGATTGAGAGCATGCGATAGTCTGTGGCAATTCCAACGTGCAAAATCCCTACGGATGCTCGGAAACAATTCGACGCATGCTCGGAAGCATTGAACTTCATTTTCTCGGCTCGTCATAGTGTTGTACGTCACGCGTTCTTGACAGTCGTAATTTCAGCGAACTTGTGTGACCGTGTGTGTGTATGCAAGGCAAACTTGAGCGGAATTCCGTTGGAAAAGCCGTCATGCCTTTTTCCGATGAGAAAGTCGATCGTATGTACGCAGCATTAGACTTCACATTGGAAATTCGCAGTAGATTGCCACTTATAGTATCAGCGTTGCACTAGATGTGGAAAACTTCAAAACTCTTGTAACATATGTGACCATACTTGTGTAAAAAAAATATAAAAAATAAATTCATATCTTTTACTGTCTTCTGCAACCCTGGGGCGACTGATCTTGGCGAAACTATGGGAGAGGACCTTCCAGGGGGAGCTGTTGGAGGTTTTACCTCTGAAATAAATTTTAGATCCTTAACCGCTTCCGGACCACCCCACAAACATTTACTGCAGCAGGGTGGCCCGGGTGCACAAAATCACGTGCCTGTACGTGATTTCATGCACGCGGTTCAGGTGCCGCGCTCCCGCTGTGATTGGACACAGCGGGAGCCAATCGGCTGCCACGACCTGACGATCGTTCTGTGGCACGAATCAGCGGAGTGCTGATGTAAACAAAGCACACCGCTGATCTGTCAGGGAGGAAAAGTAGGAGATCCTGTTCCAGCTAAGCTGAATCACAATCTCTACCCCCTACAGCAGTGGTTCTCAACCTGGGGGTCAAATGATGATTTGCGAGGGGTCACCAAATCCTTGACTGTTCCTAAAGCCCGCACTGCTCCCTCAGCCTTTTTGCGGCCACCCAGCAGGGCTGTCCCTGGAGCCCGCGGTCGCCCACTCAGCCTCTTTGCAGCCGTCCATTCAGTTCACGGCATGGCTGGGGGGGCAGAGACTAGAGGTCAGCTGACTGGTGAGGAATGTGAAGTGGGAGGGGCTGAAAGAAACCCTATCTCCCGATTTCGGCATAGGTGTCACTGCTACGAGACACCACAAAGTTGGAGACACAGTGAGTAACACTAGCTGTGATTATAGTTGCCATTAAAAGTCATCACTACAGTTCTCAGATCAGCCTTGATCAAGAGCACCCAAGTTGGCTGATCAGAACTCCCCGCCAGCACTGCCACTCATCCCATTTCCCCCCACCAAGGAGTAAGAGAAGGAATAAAAATAGAGAATACATGGAAGGGAGAGGAAAAAAGGAGGGGGCAGAACAAAGAAAAAGGGAGAGAAAGAATAAGAAAGACAGCTAGAAAGAGGGATGGGGGAAAAAAAACCAAGAAATTAGGATAGAGAGAGATAAAAGGGAAAGAAAGGTGAACAAAGAAAGGAGTGGTGCATCCTAAAATGTACCATAAGGGGTTTTAATACTGTATAAGTGGAAGGGACTCAGGGAGCTCTAAATGTCCATGAGTTAGGGGCGCAAATTACTTGTCTTGCCTTGGGTGCTGATAACCCACGCTATGAAAATAATTTTACGATTAGGGGTCTCCACAACTTGGGAAATTTTATCAAGGGGTCACGGCACTAGTGAGCTTGAGAACCACTGCCCTACAGTTTGAAACACCGACCACGGAACAAAATAAACCCCTTGATAACCCCCTAGTGTTAACCCCTTCCCTGCCAGTGCCATTTATACAGTGATCAGTGTATTTTTATAGCACTGATCACTGTATTGGTGTCACTAGTCACCAAAAAGTGTCACACAGGGTCAGATTTTTCCGCTGCAATGTCGCAGTCCTGCTAAAAATTGCCATAACTTATGTGCTTATTGGGATTTTTTTTACCAAAAATATATGTAGCCGAATACATATTGGCCTAAATTGATGAAGAAATGTATATTTGTTAGATTCCGCGCTTAGGTGTAAGTTAGTCAGGTGCCTCCCCCAAGGGGCTCCAATCGAAGTACCAATAGTAAAAGTGTATAAAAATGGGGTGGGTGGCGCTGCCCGTCACCTGAAGAGTGTTCCTTCAATGGGTCACTCTTTCCAGGTGAACACATAAAAAACAACAAAAAAATCGTCTTTGATATAGGTTCAGTTTTTTAGTAATGCAAAAAGTGGCAAAACTTGAAGTGACTTGTGCTTGTCCAAAAGTGACTCGTGCTTATGTAACAAGGTGACTTCCGTGCTCTCCTTCAGTTCCCCACTCACCAGATCCCTGTACCCCTGCAGGGGTAAATCGCATGCAGTGGCAGTCCTCAGGGCATTCACTTCCTCCTTAGCTCCACACGTAATGGGATATCCAGATCCTTGTACTACTCCATTCCCGATAGATTAGGTTATAGTAGTTGCCCTCTCTTTGGTAAACCACAGATTATGCTCATGCAAAAAAGAGATGGGTACTTCGTACTGTAAATCCGGATGGTTTTCTTAAGGTTAAAAAGTTTAAAAAAAAAACCCACCACAACAACCACTTGACACAGTCAAACTAGCACAGCTTGGTTGCAGTACAGGAGCATGGAACCGGCATGCGTTCACTAACCGGAGCTCCGCAACCGGAAATGACATGAGTGCGTACTAAGCCCTCATCTTACGTGTTTCGTCATAGGACATCGTTTGAGGCGGTGCCATCTTGGTGCACCACACGTCAGTTATAGTAAGCGGTCTTGCAGGGTCCACCCCCTGTAGGCAGGTTCACAAATCAGGAGGTTTAGTGGCCATACAACCCGTGTTTAATTATCCCGCACATTGCGCACAAAGCCCCACAGATACCGGAGAGGAACATTCCCCCGTATCTCCTCAAATAGTCTACTCTCCATAGGGCTCTGTGTATGCTTGGGCCCTGCGCCCCCGGTGGTCAGATTTAGTATTTACGCCCTGCAATTGCAATCTCCATTGCAATCCAGATACTACCAAGTAAAACGTCTAAAAATTCAAATCATTCTAAAATCATAGTATACCCAGATCAAAAAGAAAGTGTTTTTACTAGTAGTCCTGTTATTATAGTTCTATATGCATTGGCCATGCTAGACAGCTGAGCAGCACATTCTTGTATTTATTATTGCCACGCAGACATTTGTCAGGCAAGGATCGCAATATACTAGGAAAAAATTATATTATAAATATGTTACAGTGCCCCTTCTAGGTGTGGGTTTCACATGAACGTACCCAGCAACCAATCCCCCTATGTGTATTGTGACTAGATGCCTTAATCTGGTCCTTCAATCTTTTCATACACACCTTATTTATAGGGTTTGGTTCATGTTCTGGAAAGTAGGCTCTGTCATATCCATTTCCTACAGAGGAAAACAAACTAATAGATGCTGGTTAAAAACTAGGTGGAATTCATATTTAGAAGTTGGATATAAAGCAATTGAGGTCTATATCGAGGTTGAGGCCCCAAGGCGCCAAAGACCCCAATCTATATATCCATTTAGTTTCATTCTGTGAAACCAGAATTTTCTTATTGCCCCCCCTCCAGTGGTCTTTAATATGGTCTATTCCATATAATATCAGTCCTGTCGGGTACCTGTTATGGACTTCCTTGAAATGTCTGGAAAGGGTGTTTTGGGAACCCCTTCCTTATGTTAATGTGTTCCCTGATTTTCACACAGGGGCCGAGTGGTCCTACCTACATACTTGAGGTGACCTGGACATTCAATGACGTAGGTTACAGGGGGAGTGCTATTGCAGGTTATAAGCTCCTTTTTTGGAATTCCCTATTAAAAGGCCCTAGATTTAAATGACTCTCTTCCACGGTTGCTTCTTGCTCACGCTACATGGAAGGCATTTTTTGGCATCTGTAGAATCCCTTCATTTCAGAGAATATTTTGACAGGGTTTTTTTTTGGGGGGGGGGTCGATCACATTATGGACTAGATGGTTTCTAAGAGTGGGAGCTCTTCTCTACACAAACCTAGGTGTCTTTGGTAAGATTTTAGATAGAACCCCATCTTTTAGGATAGGCCAGTATTTTCTGATGTGTTAAACCCAGTAATATAGGGCATATCGGTATGGTTTTCTCCTTTATCTTTTTTGATCAATAGTGTATTTCTGTCCACTTTCTTTATTTTTCAGCTTCATTAAGTCGTTTTCTTGGTACCTTTTTTCGTCAAACCTCATGATGAGAATATTAGCTTGTGTTTCAAAATCTTACACCTTACGACAATTCCTATGAATTCTCAACAGTTGCCCTTTGGGGATGTTCCCCTTCCACTTGGGGTGGTGGCAGCTTGAAGTTGGTATATATCCATTGCGGTCTGTTTTAAAAAAGGGTCTTTGTGTACAGCTCATTCCCTTTCTTGAAAATCTGTAAGTCTAGGTAATCAATCAACTGGTGGTCCCATTTCCCAGTAAAAGAGATCCCATATTTGATATGGTTAATTTCCCTGAGGAACTCTTCAAAACGACTCCACTGATCCTACCCATAGGATGAGTAGATCGTCTATGCATCTTCGATACAATTTTATTTGCGGTATTTTCATGTCAGATTTACTTTTCGTCCCGCATATTCATAAAAAGGTTAGCTACACTGGGGGCATAACGTGCCCCCATGGCTACACCTTTCGTCTGAACGTAATAATTTCTCCTATACCAGAAATCGTTACTTTCCATGGCTAAATGGATACCTTCAAGGATGAAGCCTATTTGTTCTTGTCTCAATACTGTGTTTTCGTGTAATGCTTTCTCTACTCCTTCCAAGCCTTATTGCTGTATAATGCTGGTGTATAATGAGCTGACATCTATTGAGGCAAATAAGCAATTCCCAGCACCTTTGATATTTTTTAGTTCCGTTATTAGTTGTGTACTAATCTCTGAGGTACGATTTTGATACCAATGGTTTTAGGAATTAGTCAAAGTATTCTAACCGGGAAAAGAGTGAGTTGATTCAACTAATAATCGGCCTTTCTGGTGGCTCATGTATTTTTTTCTGGATGCTGTACATATGACAGTAGTAAGAGAATATATATATATATATATATATATATATATATATATATATATATATATATATATATACACACACATATACATAGACACACACACATACATACATATACACACATACACTTCTCCTGAGTTTGGCAATACCACATGTGGGAGATTTCCACAGCCTGGCCACATACAGAGGCTGGGTACTGCCGAGTATGGTGGAGGGATGGCAGGATGCCGAGTATGGTGGAGGGATGGCAGGATGCCGAGTATGGTGGAGGGATGGCAGGATGCCGAGTATGGTGGAGGGATGGCAGGATGCCGAGTATGGTGGAGGGATGGCAGGATGCCGAGTATGGTGGAGGGATGGCAGGATGCCGAGTATGGTGGAGGGATGGCAGGATGCAGAGTATGGTGGAGGGAGGGCAGGATGCAGAGTATGGTGGAGGGAGGGCAGGATGCAGAGTATGGTGGAGGGAGGGCAGGATGCAGAGTATGGTGGAGGGATGGCAGGATGCAGAGTATGGTGGAGGGATGGCAAGATGCAGAGTATGGTGGAGGGATGGCAGAGGCTGCAGTTGTCAGTGTCACTGAGCAGCGCTGTGGGCACTACGCATCCAGCCCACAGCGCTGCATCCGATCTCTCCCCTCCCTGCTCACACTGGAAGGGGAGGGGAGAGAGGAACCGGATATCACGACGGTTTGTTTACATGTGATCACTTCGTCATTTGACGGAGCAATCACGTGGTAAACAGCCCGCTATCAGCGGCCATTCGGTCACGGATGCTCCCGTGTACGTGCCCCAGGGGGCGCGATTCTGGGAGGACGTCATAGTACGCCCTCCCAGAGTTATCGAGCCGCCTTGTAGCCATCATTCGGCTATGGGCCGGTTGTCAAATGGCTAATAAAACCATCCGGATTGACAGTACGAAGTACCCATCTCTTTTGGCCATGAGGGTAATCTGTGGTTTACCACAGAGAAGGCAACTACTATAACCTATTCTATCAGGAACAGCTTATTCCCGGAGTACAAGGATCTGGATATCCCATTACGTGTGGAGCCAAGGAGGAAGTGAATGCCCTGAGGACTGCCACTACACTCACTGCATGCAATTTACCCCTGCAGGGGTGCAGGGATCTGGTGAGTGGGGAACTGAAGGGGAGCACGGAAGTCACCTAAGCTGTTACAGTCACTTCAAATTTTGCCACTTTTTGCACTACTAAAAGACTGAACAAAAAAAAGAAAAAAAAAAAAAAAAAAAAAAAAAAAAACATAAAAAAATGGTAGTTGATATATGTGATTTTTTTCCTATGAATAAATTCTTTATAATAGAATTTTGTTGCTAGTTGCTGAGAAAAATTGTTTAGGATAAAATCTGATAATATTGCTGATTGGGCGGGAACACCCAATATTACACGAAGCACATTCACTTTATATTGCAGACTGACACATCAGCTTGCAATCAGTATCACCATTAGGGATTTTCTTATTTGCATTAATTATTTTTTGTATAAACCTGCTTTAAAACAAAGTGGGAACACCCATCAAACATTTCTCTTGTGTGGGAACAACCACACTACTCAGCACCCACCACTTAAAGGTGATTCACTGTGGAGGTTTACCCTCAGGTGATGGCAGTATTTTCTCACTTATGGTTTTTTCACTTATTGCACATTCACCTGGGAAGAGTGACCTATTGGAGGAGCATTCTTCAAGTGACGGGCAGCGCTGCCCACCACAATTTTTTTTACACTTTGGATGAAGAAATTTGTTTTACATTATTTTTTGGATATGTATTATAGCAGAAAGTAAAAAATATTTTTTTCAAAATTGACGGTCTTTGTTTATAGCGGAAAAAAAAAAAAAAAAAAAAAAAAAAAAAAAAAAAACGCAGAGGTAATCAAATACCACCAACAGAATGCTCTATTTGTGGGGAATATTTTTTTTTTTTCGGGTACAGCGTCGCACAACTGCGCAATTGTCAGTGAGGTGCGTTTCACACTGATGTGAGTTCATAATGAATGCGATGCGTCAAAAACACTTTAAATTTGCAGGTCATCCCTAAAGTCATTGTTTTCAATGACGGTAGTTCACATACATGCATTGCGATTCCTCTACGAATGCGATGCAAAAAAAAAAAAAAAAAAAAAAAAAAGAAGAAGGGTCTTGTGTGGGTTTACTGCATTGCGGATTTAGTCTCCATAGACATCAATGTAAAATTGGTCTTGCATCGCATTGCTGGTTCACATATGTGCAAATTCGTCACCTCCAGCTCCTCCTCCACACACTCCACAAAAACAAGGAAGAGAACAGGAAGTATGGGTTTCATTGGCCAGACAGAAAATCGCAGTCACCTCCCAAAATGACAACTCAGTCCAGTAGAATCGCAGTAAATTCGCAACAAACATGTAATGAATTCACAAAGGAGATTCGCACCGCAATTTGGTCAAAATCGTGCTAAATTCACAACACATCAGTGTGAACCTGGCCTTAAAGCGGTGCAGTGTCGTATTGCAAAAAATGGCCTGGTCAGGACATGGGTAAAACCTTCCGGGGCTGAAGTGGTTAAAGGTAAAAAAGCCATGTCACCCGTCACAGATCCAAAAATTTGTGTACCGTATATACTCGAGTATAAGTCGATCTGAGTATAAGTCGAGGCCCTAATTTACCACAAAAAAAAAAAAAAAAAAAAAAAAAAAATGGGAAAAACTTATTGACCCGAGTATAAGACGAGGGTGAGAAATGCACAGCTACTGTAAGTGGAAAAGAGGGTCAACAATGCCCATTTGCAGCCTCACTGTGCCCATTTGCAGCCATAGGTCCCCCGAACTTCAAAATCGGTAGTTAAAGGTTCCTAGATGCCCACTAGCTGCAGCCAAAATTTAGGGTCTCTGAACCCAAAGGGTCCCGAAATGACATTGCTGCAGATGGACACAGTTGACTGATTTTGGGGTCCCGTATCTCGGAGCCACTTGGTACTAGGAACCCCGAATTTGGTGTGCAAACCCAGTAGAACTAGCACCATAATATATCCAAAGCTGGGGTTTCTAGCATTAAGTGGCCCTGAGATACAGGGCCCCAAATATCGGTTCAGAAAATGTCAAGCACTTTTCTGCAGCAGAGAATGACATTTTCCGAACCTACTTTGGGGCCCCGTATCTCGGGGCCACTTGGAGCTAGGAACTCCAGCTTTGGATATGTGGTACCAGTTCCTCTGGGTTTGCACACCAAATTTGGGGTTCCTAGCACTAAGTGGCCCTGAGATACGGGGCCCCAAAGTCAGTTCAGAAAACGTCAAGCACTTTTCTACAGCAGAGAATGACATTTTCCGAACCGATTTTCGGGCCCTGTATCTTGGGGCCACTAGGTGCTAGGAACTCCAGCTTTGGATATGTTGTGTCTGAGTTTGCACACCAAATTTGGGGTTCCTAGCACCAAGTAGCCCTGAGATATGGGGCCCCAAAGTCGAAATGAAATTTTTTTCTGCAGAAAAGTGCTTGACTTGAGTATAAGTCGAGGGGGGCACTTTCAACACAAAAAAAGTGCTGAAAAACTTGACTTCTACTCGAGTATATATGGTAAATTGCATCCGTTTAACCAGTCTATGCACACTTGACATAACGGTTCTGTGTATTCCAAGAGCGTCTTGGTAGCACATTTTACATACCACTTCCTGGGAGTGGGCTTTGGCCACAGGGGCCCATGAAGGTGAGAAAAGGTATCCTTAACCAGGCATTACAGTGTGCACACCCAGTGACACCTGACCACCACCTGTAGTGCCGCAGTCTGCTAGAAGCCTCCAACTAGCCTGCTGTTCCTCACGTGGACAACAAAACGCCACCCCCTGGTGCCTGCGTCCCTGGGAGCCTGGGCAGATGAGAGCTCATCCTCCTCCTGCATCCTAGACCTTCTGTGGCGTTCCTGCGGTCTCCTGCAGCCACGTCCATGGAAAAAAAAAAAATGGCACCAGCCGGCCATTCCAGCTCCTCACGCCTTTAAGGGACCGGACTAGCTTCGCCGATGACATCTCCCACCCCGGAAATGACAAGCTGCGTCTTCCGGGTCAAACTGCCTATGGACGTGGATACATGCTCCACCCCCCCCCCCCCCGGAGGCAGCCAAGGGGGCGCTGCATCATTGCCCATCTCCGCGCCTGGGCTCAGAAGAAGCCAGAATCAGGGACACCTCCTGACTGATGCTAAGGAGGGTTGCCTGCGACTACCACCCGACCTCCTCCACTAAGAAAAAACGGCTCCAGTAGGTCCCACTGACCCCCGCCACTCAAAGGCTCCCATTCCCCTGCTGCTGCACACGCTGGACACCTGTCCCAGGTCAGCCCTTGGAAGATGGAGCCTCTCCAGTCCTTAGGCAACAGGTCTCCTCCAGATGGAGGAAACACAAAGACTGACCAGGGACCGCCTTAAAAAGGATATAATGGCAATGTGTTTCCTGTGTAGGAGGAGGAGCTCCATCTCTCAAGGGCTGACCTGGAGGACAACTGGGGGAAAATTTTAAGTTGTATAATTCTGTCTTTAGATGATACGACAGGTGTTTTATAGGTGTCACTAAACTCAGACCAAACCGATTCCATTAGAGATATATTCATGGAAGTCCATTTTACCCAGGCAGCATTAAAATCTAGGGTTGGAGTCTGTTATAAGGTCAGAATAGCAAGTTGAAATAGGTTTAGTAGGGTCTGGTCGTCTCAATATTTTCTCCAAGGGTGGTACTTGGATAGGAGTGTCTAGGAATCTAAATTGTGCCCGTACAGTATGACGAAGATGGTAGTAGAATAAGTAATTGTTGGGCAAGTCAAAGTCTATTCGCAGTTGGTAGAAGGACTTAAAGCCTTGTTGGGTATATAGGTGACATAGATACTTTACCCCTTCAGAGTACCAATGTTGCAGGTCGGGCAGGGAATACAATTCGTGAAGGGTGGGGTTAAACAACAGGGGTTTATTAGGGGAATACGACCAAGATTCCGCGGAGATTTGAGTAACTATTGTTTGGAACAGGGAGCGTGAGATACGTATACATGACGTACCCAGACGGGCTGGCACAAAACCCCTGTAAATGTTTTGAAAGGTTTCTAAGGAGGAGGAGACAATAGTTGGCTCTGTGGTGGTACAGGCATTAGCAGAAACAGGGTGCAGCCAATCATGGATATGGACCAATTGAGAAGCTAAATAGTATAGGTAGAAATTAGGGAATGCCAGCCCTGCTAAGCGAGTCCGAAGTCTGAGGGTCTCAAGAACTATTCTAGGAGGGTGACCTTGCCATAGAAATACTGTACAAATAGTGTCAATTCGTTTAAAAATGTACTTGGGTATTTTGCACAAAGAATTGGTCGGCACATATAGCAATTTAGGGAGATATATAATTTTAATAATGTTGGCCTTCCCCCATTAAATCTAGGGGTAAATCCATCCATTGCATGGTTTGAAGCTGCAGTTGGCATAGCACAGGACATAGGTTAATAGCAATAGATAGTGATAAAAGGTAGTTGAACCGCGATACCTAAAGATCTAAAGGAAGGGGAAACCTGCAGTCTGGAGTCCGGGTGAATCAGAGGTATAGCGGTCTGGTCCAAAAGGAAATAAAATAGATTTGTCCCAGTTTACCCGAGAGCTAGAGTAGTCGTCAAATGTACTGATTTCACACAGCAGGAAGTGCAGAGAGTCATGAGGGTCAGCTAAGTATACCAGGATAGCATCTGCATAGAGCACTCCTCTATGGTTCCAATAGGGAGATCTCTAATTGAGGAGGAAGTACGAATATGTACGGCAACTGGTTCTATTGCTAGGACGAATAAGAGGCGTGACAGGGGGCATCCCTGCTGTGTACCTCGATGTATATAACATGGGGGTTTACTCGGATATGAGCTACGAGGGCGGTATAGAGGAGTTTTATCCATGTTAACATACGGACCAAAGCCATAGAGTTGTAATACTTGAAAAAGGTAGGGCCATTCAACACTGTCAAAAGGCTCTACAGGTGTCTAGAGAAGCAATAGCATGGGGAGGATTGCAGTCATGGGGGTACTGCAAATGATGAAACAACCAGCGAATGCTCATTCCAGTGGAGCGACCAGGTATAAATCCACCCTGATCACTCTTTACTAGCCTTGCAACTACCTTACTGAGACAATTTGCCAAAATGCTAGGATCTTTACACATCCATATTAATAAGAGATTGGACGACAGAAGTTACATTTAAGGGGGTCTTTAGGAGGTTTCAGTAAAAGAATAATCAGCGCCTCTCGCATAGAGGGCGAGAGGGTCCCAGCTTCCATAGCTTTATCATTATATTATTTTTATGTATGAAGAAAAGGACACAACAAATGGTGAAATTGGGTATACCATTCAGCTGGGAATCCATCTATGCCAGTGTGTTTGGTACACATTAGCAGATTCTAATGCCGCGTACACACGAGCGGACTTTACGGCAGACTTTGCCCGGCGGACTTTGACGTACTTTACGACGGACTTTCTGAATGAACGGACTTGCCTACACACATTCCACCAAAGTCCGTCGAATTCATACGTGATGACGTACGACCAGACTAAAACAAGGAAGTTCATAGCCAGTAGCCAATAGCTGCCCTAGCGTGGCTTTTTGTCCGTCTAATTAGCATACAGACGGCGGACTTTCGACTGGACTCGATTTCGATGGATTAATTTAAAACATGTTTCAAATCTAAGTCCGTCCAACTTTTTAGAAAACAAAGTCCGCTGGAGCCCACACACGATCGAATTGTCCGTCCAAATCCCGTCTGCCGTAAAGTCCGCTCGTGTGTACGCGGCATTACAGCAGCACAGTATATATGGTTTACATTGGCACTTGATTGCACGTTTAGCGATTATAAAAAAGGTGTGCACTGGTATTTCTGTTTATTAATCTAAGGTCATGAAACCAAACTATTTTTTTTTCTCCGTTCTCTAAAACCGTACAGGGTTTATACTATGTGGTTGGTGGATGCAAATAATTCTAAGCAAGGTTTCATAATTAGGCTATTTAGAACATCCAGAATTTTAAGGACTGAATGTGTGCTGGTATGGGAAATACCCAAGCAAAACTGAAAATCATGTGCTTTTTATGCACACATTTGTGATACGATTTAATAAAAAAGTTTAAGCCAGAAAAAAAAAGCTACAAAAATCCCCTTAGAATTAATTTAAGAGTAACTACAATTGCTTTATAATTGCTTTTCGAATGGATTTTAATTTTTTATAGTGTACAAACTGATCTTTTATTTTTCATTACCTGTAACAATCTTTCACATCACTGTATACCAACTTCATAAGTTCAAGACTGGCAGGTATTGGGTTCAATTTAAATGATATTCTAACTTTAAATTTAAAGTGCTGCTTAAAACTCCCCCAAATAATCGCAAGGGAGTCTCTCGGATCCATCTGGCTAGTTATACTCTGCACTGCAAAACCAGATCTTCTCCAGGTTGTTCCAATGAAATAATCTGTACTTTTGAAATGAAGTGAACAGTTTAAAAAAACTTTAATGATCATAGTCCAATCCAGAGGGGCAAGTTCCTTGGCCAGAAGAAACCCAAAATAATCCCTACACCTTAATTACTTGTTTTTGGAGAGCAAGTCAGTTTTATTGATTTTTGTGTACAGTATAAGGCAAATTGCAGACCATGCATAAACATAATTGCTTAATTATAAAGAGCACTGGTAGTCCCAGAATTGTGTGATACTAAGAGGTTGATTTACAACTGGAGTGCAAAATCTGGAGCAGCTCTGCATAGAAACCAATCAGCTGCCAAATTTTGCACTCTTCAGTTTTAGTATATCAACCCCTAAATGTCACTCAGAATATATTACTGAATGCGAGTAAGAATTTCCCAGAAACCCTTGTTTGGAGAGTTGCAGAAAACAAGTGCTTATGTGTGAGTTGTCTTTAACAGATGCATTATGAATTTGTATGAACTGTATTAATGCACTCTCTGTTCCAATAGATTTTCAGTTAAACACATGTAAAGCTTTCCTGTTTTTACTTGGCTATATTTAGCTTTTATTTTCTTTAACATAGATGTAACTTATGTAGAATTTAATGTGGTTTTCCATGGAAGTGTAGAAATGAATGTGCCTTATGGATACATACAGTATACACACACAAAACCGCATATTGTTGAAGAGAGATTCTGGCCGCTAACAGCAACTTTCATTGTTGCCAGTTTTCTCTGCACTGGTTGCCTTCTTTCTAAGCTTTTCAGCAATTCACTGTTTTCCAACCTGTCCTCAAATTCTAAGAATAGTGCAAGTTGTGGGGGTTAAAAAAAACTTACATGTACAATATATAGTGGTTCCAGAATGTGGTAACCATAAGGCATAAAATTAAAGTCGGACAAACATGAAACACTTAATCCAGGCAAATACAAAAAAACATCTGCCTGTCCTTAAGGCCTGATGCACACCTATGCATTTTTAGTGCTTTTTGCATTTTGCAGATTTGCACTACAGTCCATTTAACATGGTTTCCTATGGAACACGTTCTGTAGTGCAAATCTGCAAAATGCAAAAAGCGCTAAAAATGCATAGGTGTGAATCAGGCCTTAGGCTCGATTCACATCCATGCATGTTGCTTTTGAGCGTTTTTGGAGTTTTTTCTGTGATGCTTGCCACGTTTTTGAGCAGCGATTTTGTAGCGTTTAGAGTTTTTGCAGCGTTTGTCACTTTTTTTTTTTTACAGTTTTTTTTTAGACTGTATACAGTCTAAAAAAATAATAAAAAAAAAAAGCCAAAAACGCTGCACTTGCGTTTTTGATGCTGGTCCATTGAATTCTATTACATGCAAAACGCTGCATTTTGCATGAAAAAAAGTCCCTGACCCTTTCCAAAAATGCAGAGGTACAAAAAGGCATTGCTATGAACATGTTCCATAGGAACCCATGTTAAAAAAATTCCAATGCATTTCTGCAAAATGCATCAAAAAACGCGCTAGTGTGAATGGAGCCTAAGGCTGGCCATACACTATACAATTTACTTGTTCAACTTTCCTTTAGATTTACCAAAACCATATAATAATATGAGGTCAAACCTAAATCCTTTCAACTTGTATTTTATCAGGCAGGCCCTTGCACTACATAGTTTAAGGTAAATCTAAAGGAAATTGAATAAGAAAATTGTATAGTGTATGGCCAGTCTTAGGCTCCATGTACACTAGCCTTTTTTTAGGCTACAAAAATGCTGGAAAAAAAAGTTAGATAAAAAATGCTGGTAATAGTTTTTTGTAGAAGCGGTTCAGCAGCGTTTAACCACTTAACAACCGGCCCATAGCCAAATGAAGGCTACCGAGCGGTTGCTTAACCCTGGGAGGGCGTACAGTGACGTCCTCCCAGAATTCCGCTCTCGCGCGCGCACCTGAGAACATCCGTGACCGCCGGGTCCAGATTTCCCGGCGCATAATGGATCCCGTAAATGGCCGCTGATCGCGGCCGTTTACCATTGTGATCGCTCCGTCAAATGACGGAGCGATCACATGTAAACAAACCGGCATCATCTCATGACGCTGGTTCCTCTCCTCCCCCCTGTGTACCGATTTCTACACTGTGAGCGGAGAGGGGGAGGGATCGGATGGCTGCTCAGTGACAACTGCCATCCATCCATGCTCAGCCATCCCTCAATGCCCTGCAATACCCTGCCATACCCAGTCATACTCGGCGATACCCTGCAATACCCTGCCATATGCTCAGCCATACCCTGCCATGCTCAGCCATACCCTGCCATGCTCAGCCATACCCTGCCATGCTCAGCCATACTCGGCTGTACTCGGCCTCTGTATGTGGCCAGGCTGTGGAAGTCTCACACATGTGGTATCGCCGTACTCAGGAGTAGGAAAATCTATTTTGGGGTGTCATTTTTGGTATGTACATTCTATGTGTTAGAAATATTGTATAAAATGGACAACTTTGTGTTAAAAAAAAGAAAAGAAAAAAAAGTGTTTTAACCACTTCCCGCTCGTCGTCATACGACGTCCTTGACTTTGTGCGGGGATATCTGAATGATGCCTGCAGCTAAAGGCATCATTCAGATATCAGCTTTTTCAGCCGGCGATTCCCTACACCATAAGAACGATCATAGCGGCTGTTCCACTGCTTGATCGTTCTTATGGGAGGCGACGTTCCCCCTCCCGCCACCCTCCGGTGCTTCTACCAACTCACCGCTACGATCGAAGCCAGGATCTTTTTTTTTTTTCTTCAGGCTTCCCAGCCTGAAAAAAGGTGAGATGTGGGGGTCTTATTGACCTGTCATGCCATATTCCTATTACAAGGGATGTTTACATTCCTTGTAACAGGAATAAAAGTGATCAAAAAAATTTTTTTGGGGGAAAAAAGCGGCAAACTAAAATAAAGTAAAATGAACAATAAAAAAATTTTTTTTTTAAAGCGCCCCTGTCCCTGTGTGCTCGCATGAAGAAGCGAACGCATACGCAAGTCCCACCCACATATGAAAACTGTGTTCAAACCACACATGTGAGATATCGCTGTGATCGGTAGAGCAAGAGCAATAATTTTGGCCCTAGACCTCCTCTAACTCAAAACATGTAACCAGTAAAAAATTTTAAAGCGTCGCCTATGGGGATTTTTAAGTAGCGAAGTTTTGGCGCCATTTCACAAGCGTGTGCAATTTTGAAAGGTGACATGTTGGGTATCTATTTACTCGGTGTAACTTCATCTTTCACATTATGCAAAAACATTGGGCTAACTTTACGGTTTTGTTTTTTTTTTAAAGCACAAAACTTTTTTTTCTCCCAAAAAAAACGCGTTCAAAAATTGCTGCGCAAATACCGTGCGAGTTAAAAAGTTGCAATGACTGCCATTGTATTCTCTAGGGTCTTTGCAAAAAATATATAATGTTTTGGGGTTCTATGTAATTTTCTAGCAAATAAATGATGATTTTTTACATGTAGGAGAGAAATGTCAGAATTGGCCTGGGCACTCCAGAACGCCTGAAGGTGCTCCCTGCATGATGGGCCTCTGTATTTGGCCACGCTGTGTAAAAGTCTCACACATGTGGTATCGCCATACTCGGGAGTAATAGCAGAATGTGTTTTTGGGGTGTAATTTGTGGTATGCATATGCTGTGTGTGAGAAATAACCTGCTAATATGACAATTTTGTGGGAAAAACAAAAAAAAACAAAAAAAAAAAAAAAAAAAAAAAAAAAAACTTGATTTTGCAAAGAATTGTGGGAAAAAATGACAACTTCAAAAAACTCACCATGCATCTTTCTAAATACCTTGGAATGTCTTCTTTCCAAAAAAGGGTCATTTGCGGGGCATTTGTACTTTTCTGGCATGTTAGGGTCTCAAGAAATGAGATAGGCTGTCAGTACTTCAGGTGTGAGCAATTTTCAGATATTGGCACCATAGCTTTTGGACTCTATAACTTTCACAAAGACCAAATAATATACACGGATTTGGGTTATTTTTACCAAAGATATGTAGCGGTATAAATTTTGGCCAAAATATAGGAAGAAAAACTACTAATTTGCAAAATTTTATAACAGAAACGAAGAAAAATTCTTTTTTTTTTTTTTACAGATTTTTCGGTCTTTTTTTCTTTTATAGCGCAAAAAATAAAGAACTCAGCGGTGATTAAATACCACCAAAAGAAAGCTCTATTTGTGTGAAAAAAAGGACAAAAATTTCATATAGATACAGTGTTGCATGACTGAGTAATTGTCATTCAAAATGTGAGAGCACCAAAAGCTGAAATTTGGTGTGGTTATTAAGGGGGTTTAAGTGCCCAGTGGTCAAGTGGTTAAGAGTGTTTTTGCAGTAAACAAACAAAAAGCTCAAAAAACACTATTAGTAGCGTTTAGCAGTGCTTAGGAGCATTTCTGCTTGAAAAAAAGCTCCAAGAAATGCTACAAAAACTTTTTTTTCTGCTCCTAGATGCTGAAGCTCAGAAAACGCTAATAGCCTAAAGTATTGTGCATAGACACATAAGAGAACACTACTTCACTTCTAGTGTGCATGGAGCCTGAAGCGGTTAAAAGCCTACATTTGCCAAAATAATGCAGCAGCTAACTAAAGATTGACCACTTCAATACAGGGCACTTTACCCCCTTCCTGCCCAAGCCAAGTTTCAGTTTTTAGCGCGGTCGCTTTTTAAAAATGACAACTGCGCGGTCATGTAACACTGTACCCAAACAAAATTTTTTATCATTTTGTTCCCACAAAAAGAACTTTCTTTTAGTGGTATTTGATCGCCTCTGGGGTTTTTATTTTTTTGCTAAACAAATAAAAAAAAAAAAACTAAACATTTTGAAAAAAAAAATAGTTTGTTTCTGTTATAAAATTTTGTAAATAAATAAGTTTTCTCCTTCACTGATGGGCACTAATATGCAGCACCGACAGGTGGCATTGATATGACACACTGATGGGCATTGAAAGGCTGCACTGATGGGAATCACTGATAAGGAGGCACTGGCAGGCATTTATGATGGGCACTGATTGGCATACCTGGTGGTCCTATGCGGGCATCCTCGGGGGGGCTGCACTGATAATCAGCGCAGACCCCCCCTGTTAGGAGAGCAGCCGATCGGCTCTCCTGTCAGAGGCTCTTTATCGAGATTGGTGTTGCGGTGTGTCAGACTGGCACACCGCACCACCAATCGCCCCCACGGGTGCGCGCCAGCTCATTATCCTGAAAGACATCATACGATAACGGAACCACTGCCCGGCCATCATTTTGCTATAGGCCGGGCGGGAAGTGGCTAAAGTGATTTTTAAAACTTTTTTTTTTAAAACATGCAATACTTACCTGCTCTGTGCAATGGTTTTGCGCAGAGCACCCCCGATTCTTCTTCCCAGTCCCCCACCAGCGCTCCTAGCGCCTCCCTCTTGACCAGTGCCCCCCCCCCCCCCCCCCAATAGTAAGCTACATGGTATAGAGGCACTGGTGTGTGCTTGCTCCCGAGCCCCACCCTCTCCTCATTGACATACTAGCTGTGATTGACAGCAGTGTGAGCCAATGGCTCCCGCTGCTGTGTGTCAGCCAATGAGGAGAGAGAGACCCGGGACAGCCAAGACTCCTGTGCTCATCGCTGGATCAAGAGGGGACACAGGTGAGTATTTGGGGGGGGGCAGCACACAGGTTTTTTACCGTTATGCATAGAATACATAAAAAAGGTAAAAACAGTCAGCCTTTCCAACCACTTTAACTACAAATTCTTATGTCTGAGGAAAATTGAAGAATCAAAAAACAACTTTCTTAGGAGGAAAGCTCTTTGTCATATCACTGGACCACTGAATCATACAAAACTGGCCATCAGTTTTCAGACAACTAATAAATCGAACATTTTACAGAAACAAAAGTCACTACAACAAAGCATCAACACAAGATACGGTCTGCATGCAACTTTGAATTTTACCTTCTGTCTTACCTCTTCAGGTCAACAGTTGTGACATTGAACACTACTCCCTTCAGCCACAAGATCATAAAAAGTCTCTGGGAGAATGGGCAGTTTCCAATGCTCTCCCCATCACTGCCAGCCTAGAGAAAAAGAAAAAAAGAAGGCGTCATTGCAGTATCCAAACTGAATAATGTCAATGCACACAGAAAGACAAAAGATAAAGCTTAAGTACAAGGAGATTTTTTTTTCCTTATGGGAAATATAACTGAATACTCTTGTGCCATCCACATACTTGTTTTATCTTTTAAAAAGGGATCTCAGGAAACCAATCCCCATCCCCTAATTGCCGTGTTCGTTTAAATTAAAAAAAAACCAAAAAAAAAAAAACCAAAAAAAAAAACCAACTCTAAAATCACAGCCTTTACTTTTCTCAGGGCCAGTTCACAGCACATGCAGTCCAGTGCATTTTTTTCTGCATCAAAAAACGCATGGAAAGTAGGTTATATGGTTTCCAATGGCATAGTTCACCAGTGCAGTCAGTCCTGGGGCTTTCCAGTTCCGGAAAAAACAAAAAACAAAAAACAAAAAAAAAAAAAAACAAAAACACACGAACATGCACTGGAATGCAGTAAAACACACCGGAATGCACTGGAACGCATCAAAACCTCACCGGAACCCACTACAGTGGAAAGAAACAGGAGAAAAAAAAAAAACATCTGCCATGCATCCAGAAACGCATTGAAAACGTGCATGCAAAAACGCATCCAGAACAGATCTGGCATGCGTTTGTGGTGTGAATCAGCCCTAAATCAGCAGTCACAACACACTGGGTCCAGAGTCGTCTCTCTTCTGGACTGCAAAGTAGAAGCGATCCTTTAAGTGCCCACATCACTACCTGGGTAATGTGTGTACACTCCCTACTGGCTGTGCATCGTTGCAGTCCATGCAGGCTACAGGAGACATGTCATTGATGAGGTGGGGGGGGGGGGCAGGCAATATTAGGCACAGACTTTAATGCTGAATCACCAGTCTCAACTACCCGGAATAGGGGCTGACAAGGACCACATCACAGTGGACTTTGAGTAAAAAGTGTGTGTGTGTGTGTGT
The DNA here is from genome assembly GCA_037952835.1 of Lithobates septentrionalis. Lineage (NCBI taxonomy): Eukaryota > Metazoa > Chordata > Amphibia > Anura > Ranidae > Lithobates > Lithobates septentrionalis. The sequence goes on from JBBDGP010000319.1 coordinate 9,842,450, forward strand.
GTGTGTGTGTGTGTGTGTGTGTGTGTGTGTGTGTGTGTGTGTGTGTGTGTGTGTGTGTGTGTGTGTGTGTGTGTGTGTGTGTATGTGTGTGTGTATGTGTGTGTATATGTGTGTGTGTATGTGTGTATGTGTGTATGTATAAGGGGGGGGGGGGGTGTTTACTTTGCTCAAAAAATGGGCTTTAAAAGAGTATTAAGCCCCAAAATTTTTGTGGTGGCTGCATTAGTTTTCTTTTTTAGGCTCTTTCTTTTTTTATTTATACTTGGTCAGCAAGTCTGTTTTTCAAAAGAGCAAGCTGCCCTTCAGATGTAGCAGTTTCGGGGTTGAGACAAACCATTTACTACTGACAGGAGTGGTTACAATTACCAGCTATTATTCATTCATGTAAAACCTTTATCCCAAAAAGGAAAACAAATGGTTGCTATAAACGGATTATAAAGTGTGAGCTGGAATTTGGCTTCAATTTGTTAGTGTATATAAATTTTCTAGTGCATCTAATGGCCCTTACACACTATCAAAAATTTGTACAAAAAAATACCCCTTTCAAAGAGATTATACGATAATCTGATCATTAGTACACAGCTTTCGAGAGCCAATCACGACTTTATAACAATATTATCCATTGGGACAAGCACGAAAAATGTTCTTCTATGCTAATAGTTTGTATGATATTCGTTTAATCAGTACAGTTGCCGAAAGTTTGAAAATACAATACAAATACATTACATCACTTCTGAATTTTTTTTTCTGTTGTACGAGAATTTGTGTGAATTTATTAAACTCTTAATTTTCGATATGAGACTAGCATGCAAATAAAAACAGACGATCATTCATCCAATAATCTCATCGTGTGTACCAGGCATAACAAGGTTACTCTGCAAAGGTGCCCTTGCGCTCCTTCATCCAGAGTGTAGGCACGCTAAAGCTTCATGGACACTGGGTTCTTTCTAAATGCCTTTCTCCTTTCACCATGTTTTTGCAAACACATTTAAGTGCATTAAATGCTTAAAGCGGTGTTCCAGCAAAAAAAAAAAAAAAATTAAAAAAAATTCAGCAGCTACAAACACTGTAGCTGCTGACTTTTAATAAGGACACTTACCTGTCCAGGAAGCCTGTGACGTTGGCCCCCGGAGGCCGATCCTTCCATCGGATCGGGTGCCGCCATTCTAAGGGAAACAGGCAGTGGAGCCTTGTGGCTTCACTGCCCGCTTCCTACTGCGCATGCGCGAGTCGCACGGCACTTTGTGAATGGGCAGAGGACACAGGTCCCAGAAGACAGCGCGCCCAATTTCCCAGAACATCACACAAGGGGTGAAGAGAAGGAACAGCTCCGCAGAGAAGGAAGTGGCAGATTAGGAAGACTGCCTCGCAACAGGCGTTTCGGGTAAGTAAAAAAATGTTTTTTTTTTCCAAATGTTTTTTTTTTAATTTTTTAAAGAGCCTGTTAATGTAATTTTTTTTTTTTTTTTAGGGTGGACCTCCGCTTTAGTCATTTCTTCATTTCAAATGGACATTTATTCAGGTCCACTGAAACGAATGGTCGCTCAATGGCTTGACATGTTTAGCTTGAATGCCCGTTTAGGCACATCAGGTGTTTAATGGGTAAATGGTCCTCTCCTGAACGCACTGGCTGTGGGTTTTTTCTAATTTCTCAATGCCTAAGTGTGCATGGACACACAGGCTAACAGAGGGGCAGCTTAGATGCAGAAAGAAAAAAAAACAAAAAACAAACAAACAACAGCCCTTAAAAGTGGCAGTTTTAATGCCTAGTGTGCATGAGACCTAATGGACAGCGGCAGTATGGAAAAAAGGAATTCAGTGGCCTACCAACTTCATTCTACAGTATGGCAAGAGAGATTCTTCATCCTACAGTATGGCAAGAGACATTGATAGACTAAGCAGGGGCTTTTGATATAGATATTTTCAATATGTTTGTAAGAAATGTTATCATGTATAGGTCCTGAAGTTTATTTTCTTCAACCAAATAGGACAACATATAGCAAGACAATGCTAATCAGGGATTTGCTTTCATTTTCTGACCAGCAGTAGAGAAATGGCAAGAGGAAAATAGTATTTTTTAAAAGCAACACTTGCAAGATTCAAGGTATAGCAATTTATAGGTTTCAGTTCCTGCAATTAAGTAGGAAGCCTATTGATAACAGGAGTGCATCTTCTACAAGCAGCCCCAACAACCCCCACCCTACCATTATTATAAGAAAAAAGTAGAAAGATTTAAGACTGTTTCCAATAACCTGTTACATTTTTTAAAAACCCCAACTTTCAACCACTTGCCAGCTACAGGTATCAACCTTTTATGTAAAAGCCACCCTAGTGGCTAATTAGTTCAACTTATCCCCCCACTGCCTGTCAAGGCTCACCCGCGGGCCCGGCATGAAAGCAGGGGCTTCAGCCAGCTTACCGCAGAGCTCGTCAAGGACAGGAAGGTCTCCCAAGAGCTCTATAGCATAGGAAATCTAAGGCGACAAGCATTTTCATCCCTTTCGTTTTCCAAGATGTAAACAGCGTCATTTAAAAATTTGAAAAGTATTTGACCACACTGATCTTGGTGTTATCAGAGGCTTTTAAAGGGCAGAGGAGACATCTTGGGTTTAATAGACCCCAGATCACGCCATATAGATCACTGCATATTGCTGTCACAAAAGGGATGTTTACATTGCTTGTGACAGCAATAAAAGTAATAAATAAATAAAATAAAAAAAAGTGCAAAAATAAATAAATAATGCAATAAATAAATAAATAAATAAAAGCACACATTTAAAAAGTGCCCCTGCGCCCCCCCCCCCCAATGGTCGCACACAAAGGAGAGCCCACGTGTATATGTAAACGGCAATCTGTATACACCTTCTCTGTCATTTTAAACTGGTAACCTGTAAAGGCTTTTAAAGCGTCACCTATGGCGATGCAGTTTGTTGCCATTCCATGCACAATTTTAAATAGCGATATGTTAGGTATCCATTTATTTGGCGCAACACCATCCTTTATATATTTTGCAAAAAAGTGGGTACTATATTGTGTATATTAAAATTCACGTGAAAAAAAAAAAATGCAAAACCCTCCATTTTATTATTATCTAGGTCCTCTGCTAAAAAATAAATAAATAAAATATGTTTGGAGGTTTCAAGTAATTTTCTAGCAAAAATTACTGGATTTAGGCACTTATTGAATGACTTTAAAAACACAGTACGAGATGGAAATCCACTTAGAGTACAAGATCCAAGCAGGGCACTGCACAATCTTTTCACATTCCGCTTCCAGAAGAGTATATCCTATTCTTAGCACATCCTCTATACCAGTGATGGTGAACCTTGGCCCTTATATTTTAGAACTACATTTCCCATGATGCTCAAGCACTCTGCACTGTAGTTAAGCCTCATGGGAAATGTAGTTCCAAAACATCTGGGGTGCCAAGGTTCGCCATCACTGCTCTATACCCTTATCCTTGACAAGTAGCTCTGAATCTTAGTAGAGCTAACCAAATAGAGGTCTATACTTAAACATCTCCGAGTAAATAAATAACAGTGATTTATTTATTAAAGCGGGGGTCCACCCACGACCGCCAAAAAAAAAAAAAAATATTAAAAGCCAGCAGCTACAAATACTGCAGCTGCTGACTTTTAATACATGGCCACTTACCTGTCCCAGGGTCCAGCGATGTCGGCAGGTGACGCCGAGAACCCGCTCGGTTCTCGGCAGCTGCCGCCGCCATCCTAGGTGAGGGAATCAGGAAGTGAGGCGTTGCGGCGTCACTTCCCGGTTCCCTACTGTGCATGCGCGAGTCGCGCTGCGCGTCCCAAGTGGTCCCCGCTCTCTCCTGGGAGCTGTGTGTTCCCAGGAGACAGCGCGGTGGAGACAGGAAGAGGCGTAGACTCCCATAACTATAAACTGCTAAATACCTTTTCTCATCAGCAGTATATAGCAGTCTTGGGACTTCTATCAGAGTTTGGCCGAGCACTGGTTAAAGCTTGTAGGAGGAGTTTCCATTCTCCCGATTGTCCTATGAGGCTGCAGGACCCCTGACCCTCTGTCCGGGCAGGGCTGATTGGCCCTGTACTGATCGTATGCACCCCCCCCCCCCCCAAGAATAAAAACAAAAACAGAACTCTTGGCACGTGCTCAGTTTGGTGTATATTGCTAGAGTGAATCAAAAGGCTCTGTTCTATCAGCAGATTGTTTGGGGACAGTAGTGGAAGAAGGGGAGGATCAGAGAAGACAGAATCAAGCAGCCTTTTTACACAATGCCAAGAATTAACCCCTTATGTTCCACGGTGAGTAGAACGAGCATGCTTTACTGCATATACAGACTGATTTTACTGTTGTGGATTTAGTAACACTAAGTTTTCTTGTCCAACATATCCAATAAAATTACAGACGAACATGCAAGTAAATCCAAAAGCAAAAAAAAAAAAAAAAAAACCACACAGGTAAATATAATTTACAAAAAAAAAAAGTAGCAGTAAGGATGATGGTGTTAAGTACTGTATGTGTTTGGATGGTAGGAGGAAACAGAATCATGAAAAAAACAAAACAAAAGAAAAAACAAAAACAAACAAACACACCATGCACTTTTAAACTAATAATCTATAAACTCCATTCAGCCTGGGTCCCTGGTGAGATGTGAACATAGCACCTAGATCTGCAAGAGGGCTAATCACTTAGCACGGTTCTGCCCAAGAAATATATTCAGTCCTATTAGCAGTAACAAGTGATGTCAGGGATATAGCGAGTGGCTCACTTCACACACAAAGATCTGTATTTTCCAGAGGTCCAGAAGACTGGAAGGTCTGTGCTCTAAAGTGCCAAAATTAAACAGAAACCTGATGCATCTGAAAGACACTATTCTGCTGGTGAAACTTTCCAGATGTGCCCGATGATCCAGGCTACAGAAGTACACATACTGTCTCTGTGTATAAAAACAACAGAATAAAAGTGTGGCCATTATACAAGACCTTCATATAATTAGAACAAGTAAGAAAACACAGAAGGGAGAACAATACTGACTTGCATAACTCAGATTTTGAAGGAAAAAAGGGACAGGTTTTATTACATGAATATTTTCAAAAAGGGGCTATCTGTAAATAAAAGTTCCAAAACCACTAATAAAAAGACAGGAGCACAAATACATTTATATGTATCATGGCCTCAGACCAGACCATAGCTTTGCGCTAAGGGCCAAAGCTTTGTAAGAGGGGGGGGGGGGGGGGGGGGTTTCCTACCCCTTGAAATCTGTAATGTCCTCTACAAGCATGGATATGCAGCAATATTGACAATCAGAAGAGACGGCTGTGATGTCATGTGCATACAGGTGCCTTTCATAGGCAAACAAATGGATCTTAAAGGGAATCCCACTGCTAAACATGTCATGAGGCACAATTATGTAAGGCCCCTTTCACACGATCGGACCTGAACGGGCGCTCCATGTTAGCCTATGGGGCAACGGATGTGAGCGGAGACATGTCATCCGACCCAGTCCGATCCGCTAAAAGCAGAAGGATGGCCCTACGTCCAGGTCAGTCGCTGGCGGATCGGGTGAGATCTGATGAAAACGGACATGCTGTCCGTTTTCGTCCGATCCCTCCATAGGCAGCAGCGGCACCCGACAAGCCCCTCCCCCGCTCAGTGAGCAGAGAGGGACCGTCATCCGCCTGCTCAGCAGAGATCAACAGACTGATCTCCCGCTGAGCCGGCGCACCGAGGCGGGCTTCGTAGAAACGGAGTCCGCCTCGTGTGAAAGGGGCCTAATACACACCTATGTGCAATGTCAGGTATATAGCAACTTATATCAACATACATTGTGATGTATTCCCATGGATTTCAATGAAACACACACACACACACAGTACAAAGGAGTGAAGGGCAGCAATGTGTTGACGATCTGTGAAGTATATCTGCGTATATTATTGTGTGTGTATATATATATATATATATATATATATATATATATATATATATATATATATATATATATATATATATATATATATATATATATATATATATATATAAATAACTGTGGCTGTTGGTTATGCACTGTACATTACGGCATCGAGAAGGGAGGGGACATGATCCGCAGAACAAATGCAGCTTTGTGGCGCTGGTCGCTGCTACGAGCCACTTCCGGCCGAGGCAGACTCAGTAGACTCCCACTTGTAGTTCTTAGGACTCTGCAGATCACATAATCAGCACTGATTCTGGGCAGGATTAAATAGATAAATCCCACCCACTTACTCCTAGATGCATTGTCCCGCCCCTGCAAGCACCCCCAGCATCCTGCACTTTATGAAGGAAACACCTTCATAAAGACCTTCCTGAGCCCTACCTGTGTACGCTTGAAGTGTGCCAAAACCCCTTAGCACGTTCCAAGACAGGTATAGCACACATTATGTATGTTAGTTCTTTTTGGGCTTGCCCACACTAACTTTGCTCTCGTTAGAGTGATCTGCATTCAGAAGGCTCTTTAGAGAGCATTTCACAGGTGGTGAGGAGGTGTATGGCTTGCTTTACCCCTTGAACCCTGCATTGCATATGGTTGCTAGGTGGTGCCAGTTGAATGGCCACTGTTTTGTTGGGAGGGCAGCAAAAACATGGTTCAACAGCAGCATTTTACCACCACTCAACTTCTAGTGTTAACAAGCCTTTGAAAAACCACCAAAAAAGAAGGATTAACCATTAGATCTCATTCATACGGAGAATATTAAATACGCACATCCGTGTGAAGGTCATGTTTCCCTATATGGAGATTTATAGGTGTTTCTATTTGTCAGTTTGGGATGCAGCAGTTGCATGGCCTCAGCAGCTATGTACCAATATGTTATCTGTGTGGGTGTGGGTCCCCAAACACCAACAGTGTACACATTCAAGGATCCACACCCACATAAATGCAGCCACTGCATCCCAACTGACATGGACAGAAACACCTGTACATCCCCATAGGGTTAGACACAGCCCTCACAAAGCCATTTGCACTGATACACCCCGCCTGAAGGATGCCCCATTTATACTTGAGTTGCTCTCTGAATATCCTCTTGCATTCGGATTGCTCATCAGACAGCATTTCACAGGCAGTGAGAATGAGTTGCTGGACTTCGGTACTACAAAAATAAAAAATAAAAGCGTGGAGTTTCTCTTTAATATTCATGCCACTCAACCAGTATTTGGGTCCGATATGAATATAAAATGGGAACCCCACAGCTAGAATAAAATAAAATAAAAAAAATAAAAAAAAAAGGACACTGAACAGCACTGCAAACATGACAAATCATGCCTTTAAAGCAGAGTTCCACCCAAAAATGGAACTTCCGCTTTAAGGGAAGGTGACCCCGACATGCCACATTTGACATGTAATTTTTTTTTTTTGGGGGGGGGGGGGGGGGCACGGTAACCCTCCAACTCCCACTTCCTCCCAGGGCACCGTGGCGAGGGAAGTCTAGGGTGCGCTCATGGTGTGGAGCCTACACTCTATCTCTACTACGTGGCGTCTTAGGACCCCTTCCAGCATTCAGCCATTGCGCCATGTTGATGTGTAACTGTATTAGCCACATTTTTCTCAATAATTTATGGTTTGTCATATTTGTGAACTACATATAGTATAATAAATTTCTATTTTTGTATATAATACACATATTGTGTGTATTGTCAGAGGCCAATAAAGTCTACCTTATGACATATTTTTGAGGTCTGTATCCCCTGTGGGAGGATGCTCCCTTCTACTGGTTCTGGTGACCATTGTCATTGAGACCGACAGTGAAGGGTGATCATACATTTTAGAGACGTTATTATACAATTGGGTAATAGCAAACATTCTGGCGACAACCAAGACTGGAATGATCTTCAACTTGAGAGATTTCCTCCCACTTTATATTGCAGCTCTAGGACAGAAAATGAAAGAAGCCTCCCTCAGCAGGACTAAGGTGGATAAAAAAAAAATCTGATAGGGGGTTTATCTTTTCCATACTCAATCCAAAAATAAATAGATTGCCTTTACACATACTTCAAAATATAGTATATGGACAACGGGGGAGCGAAATTAGGAAGACTTTGTGTACATTTACCAGTCTTGTTCAGAAATCACAACTCAAAAGCTAAAATCTATTTTTTTACCATTGAACACCGGGAATGTTTCAAAATCAACCCTTGCAGTGGCTGTCCCTGCCGCCCCCCCCCCCCCCCTCCCTGTAAGGGTTAAATGCTTGTTTAAGCCAGCTATGCATAAATTGAAATTGAGCCAGTTCAGCAGGGACTAGCCGGATTTCAATCCATGTAGGGTAGAGCTACACAATTATTCATTAAAAAAAAACAAAAAACGGCAATTGTTTATCAACATTCCTCAGCGCTGGGGGATAAAAGGAAACATTGTAACATTTCATTCTAGATCAAAAGGGAAGAACTTCTGTCTGCAAATGAGGTCAGTTTAAACACTTAAAAACTAAGCCTTTTTCTGACACTTGTCTTACAAGTTAAAATCAGTATTTTCTGCTAGAAAATTATACATTCAACCTGCCCACACACAGTTCACATCTCGGCCGGTTCCTGCTGAACCGTCTATGGCCTGCCTAAGAGTTGTTTGTCACATTCCTGGAATTCAGCTTTAATGTGGTGGTGACATGGTCACATCACACCTATGTGTGCATTTTATTTTAGGACACAGTATGACAATAGAGCTATTTAGATCATGTCACCCACCCTGCAGTGTGTCACAGTACACACACTGAAGTCCTGAAGTATTATCCACACACTGCAGAGAAAGGCATCCTCCAACGGATGCCTTTCATAGCTTAAATAGCCAGGAAATGCAAACGTGCGATTCCAGTTTAAAGTAAAGAAGTCATGGAAGCTTACAGATCAACAGCTGCACTGTAGTACACTGTACAAAAATATATTTCAATATAAATACAGATGGAGAGGATCTTCAGTCCTTCACGTGTTCACAGGCCTTTTATCGCTTCTAACACGGGCAATAATTGGACAGTCTTTCATATAAAACTAGCACAGCACTTCTGACACTTGTTCATGGGGAGCAGTATGAGCTGGAAGTGCTGATGTGAGAATTCTCCAGCATAATGGAAGACAAAGGAATATACACAATATAAATACAACTCAAGTATACAGGAAGAGATTTTCAAGGGGTACTCTGTCCCACCCTGCCCATAATAAGCAGAATTTGCTACAATATATGTAATAGCTACTGTAGATTAGACCTATGTACTGGGATGAGGTCTGTGTTTTACTGCAGGAAAGGAAGAGGCCAGGACCTGAAAATCAGATTACACAACAGACAGAATAAGACCATAATTAATCTCATCTTATTAAAGCCGATTAACTTCTGTGAAGATAGTGGAAAGTGTCTGGAGCTAAAGATCAAATATTGTACATTAGAATATGAAATACCAAAAATGCAAAAGGATTAGAATATTAAATGATTGACACTTCCAGAAAAAGTTGCCCATATGGAGATATCAAAAAAACAAAAACACAAAAAAAAAAAAAAAAAAAAAACTCTCAGGATACAGGAGAATGACTTTGGCAATCCCAGTCAAACTGTTATGCGCTGTACACACGGTCGGATTTTCCGATGGAAAATGTGTGATAGGACCTTGTTGTCGGAAATTCCAACCGTGTGTGGGCTCCATCACACATTTTCCATAGGAATTTCTGACACACAAAGTTTGAGAGCTTGCTATAAAATTTCCCGACAGCAAAATCCGTTGTTGGAAATTCCGATCGTGTGTACACAAAGCCAACGCACAAAGTGCCACGCATGCTCAGAATAAATTAAGAGACAAAAGTTATTGGCTACTGCCCCGTTTATAGTCCTGACGTACGTGTTTTACGTCACCACGTTCAGAATGATCAAATTTTCCGACAACTTTGTGTGGCTGTGTGTATGCAAAACAAGTTTGAGCCAACATCTGTCGGAAAAAATCCATGGATTTTGCTGTCGGAATGTCCGATCAATGTCCGACCGTGTGTACAGGGCATTAGGCTGCATTCACACTTCAGCGTTGTGAATCCCGGGCAGATTTGCCTGCGATTTGACAGTGACGATGTGTGAATGACAAACTGTGGGACTCATTTGAGATGCCATTCATTTGAATGACACCTAAAAATTGCGGTTTAGGTCTGCTGTGATTGTCGCACTGCAATCTTAGCAACTCGCATCGTGTGAAGCATGTCGCTCAAAAAAAAAAAAAAAAAAAAAAAAAAAAAAAAAAGGTTCAGGAGTTACTTTTGGGTGACATGCTTCACACAATGTGGGTTGCAGCCTGATTTATCATGAGACAATCGTGGGGGGGGGGGGGGGGTCATTTAAAATAATGACATCTCAAATCTGAGTCCAGCGATTTGTCATTCACACATCGGCACTTTTTCAAATCGCGACAAATCTGCCCACAATTTAAAACGTTGAAGTGTGAATGCAGCCTATGGTCTCATTCACACCATATGCGCATGAAAACTGATGCAAATTTGACTTGGAGACATCAGTTTTCATGCACGTTGATATCAGTTTACTTGATCAGTTAAGTTGATGTCCCATGTTGCAGATTCCTGCGCAGGAAAAATCCACACGCGATACTAGTGTTGTGGTGAGAACAGGGCACAGAGAACAATTGTTTTTGCAGAATGCGTGCAGAAAAACAGACGTCTCTGTGCATGGTGTGAACAAGGCCTAAAGCTCATATATTCAATGTAGTCTAGGCTGGTAAAGAAAAAAATCCTGGGAGGATCTTGTAGTTCAGTAATGTCCATTTAAAAAATCAAGAACCACAACCCTCCAGAGCTACAGAGTCGGGGCTAAACAATAAGAACAATGCTGGAGACTCATACGCCAGGGCTAACCGGCCAGTGTGCATCGGGCCTTACCTGTAAAACCCTTTTCTTGACATACATTACAGGACACAGGATTTGTCTTGGACCATGGGTTGTGTAGCTATCCATTATGTCTGGAGGAAAACTATGCACTGCTCATCACCTGCCCAATACCATCCCAACAGTAAAGCATGGTGGTGGCAGCATCATGCTGTGGGGGTGTTTTTCAACAGCAGGGACTGGGAGACTGGTCAGGGTTGAGGGAAAGCTAAAAGTACAAAAAGGTATCCTCATTGAAAACCTGCTCCACAGTGCTCAGGACCTCAGACTGGGCCGAAGGTTCACCTTCCAACATGACAAGGATACCAAGCACAAGTCAGTGGCCCAGCCGGAGCCCTGACTTGAACCCTATTGAACATCTCTGGAGAGACCTGAAAATTTCTGTCCACATCCAACCTTACTGAGCTTGAGAGGAGTTGCAAAGAAGAATGGCAGAAAATCCCCCAATTCAGGTGTGCAAAGCTTGTTGCGCCATACCCAAAAAGACTCAAGGATGTAATTGCCGCAAAAGGAGCTTCAACAAAAATTACTGGGTAAAGGGTCTGAATACTTAAGTTTTCAGTTTTTTCTGTTTAATAAAATCTCATATGACATTTTCAAAATTCTGTTTCACTTTGTCATTTTGGGTACGGAGTGTAGATTAAAGAGAAAAGAAAAGAATAATTTAAACAACTGTAGTATCAGGCTGCAACATAACAAAATTGAAAAAAGTTAAGGGGGTCTGAATACTTTATGAATGCACTGTACTTATATGATGAACGCAAGTTACATGCAGCAATTTCACTTCTAGTAACTTTATAAACTGCATACCCTTAAGCCCCATCACACGGGCAGAATGTCGTAAACACAATTGCCGGTTCAAAACCCCCCCCCCCCCCCCCCCCCCAAAAAAAGAAGAAAAAAAAAACCAAAAAACAGCCGACATTCTGCCCGTTCAGCCGGCTTCTGTTAGACGTATGGGAAAGGGGCCCTGGTGCCCTCCGCTGCTTACCGGAGCAGTCAGGAGCAGCGGAGGCGATCGGGTTCTTCTCCCTGCTAGGCATGGAGATGAGTGAGGGGGAAGATGGCCCCCACCTGTCTCCATATCATTGTAGAGCGAAAGAGACATCAAAAACATCACTTCCGCACATAGCTCCTAAAAAGGGACATTTTTTTGTTTTCCAAATGACTTTTTTTTATTGCATTTTAGTGTAAATATGAGATCTAAGGTCTTTTTGACCCAGATCTTATATTTAAGAAAGAGGTCCTGTCATGCTTTTTTTCTATTACAAGGAATGTTTACATTCCTTGTAATAGGAATAAAAGTGCCATTTTAAAAACAAAAAAAAACAATGTAAAATAAAAAAGGTAAAATAAAACTCAAATAACACATTTTTTTAAACGCGCCTGGTCCCGCCGAGCTCGCGTGCAGTGAACGCATACGTGAGTAGCACCCGCATATGAAAACGGTGTTCAAACCACACATGTGAGGTATCACCGCGATCGTTAGAGCGAAAGCAATAATTCTAGCCCTAGACCTCCTCTGTAACTCAAAACATGCAACCTGTAGAATTTTTTAAACGTCGCCTATGGAGATTTAAGGATAAAAGTTTGTCGACATTCCACGAGCGGGCGCAATTTTGATGCATGACATGTTGGGCATCAATTTACTCTGCATAATTTTATCTTTCACAATTTAAAAAAAATTGGGCTAACTTTGTTGCCTTATTTTTTTATTCAAAAAAGTGTATTTTTTCCAAAAAAAAAGTGCGCTTGTAAGACCACTGCGTGAATGCGGTGAGACAAAGTATTGCAACGACCGCCATTTTATTCTCTAGGGTGTTAGAAAAAAAAATATATAATGTTTGGGGGTTCCCAAGTAATTTTCTAGCAAAAAAAATATATTTTTAAACTTTTAAACACCAAAAACTCAGAAAGAGGCCAAGTGATTAAAGTAGATCCAAAGCTAAAAGCGATTTTATTATTGGGTAGAATGTGGAAGTGTTTATTGCTGGGACCCTCTCGTCACAGGACAAAAAGTGATAAGTAATCCAAAATGTTACAGTTGTCATTAGAACAAGAGGTGAGGATGGGGACTGTCGATGGGATTTTGTTTAACCACTTCAATACCGGGCACTTTCCCCCCTTCCTGCCCAGGACAATTTTTAGCTCTCAGCACTGTCGCACTTTGATAGACAATTACGCAGTCATGCCACACTGTACCCAAATTAATTTTTGCGCTATAAAACGGGGAAAAAAAAAATAAATAAATAAGAAAAAAACCTGATGGGCACTGATAGATGGCACTGGATAGGCAGCACTGATGAGGAGCTACTGACCTGACAGGCATTACTGAGCGGCACTTTGATGGGGCACTGACAGGTGTTTATTATGGGGACAGGTGTTGGGCACCTTTTGATGGGGGCTGTGCTGATAATCAATGTGCTGATTATCAGCACAGACCCCCCCCCCCCCCCCCCCCCGACAGGGAGAGCCACTGATCGGCTCTCCCTGTCAGTATGAACCGAGGAAAGCTGCTTACCAGCACTTCCTGGTTCACACGATTATCAGCTGTGATTGGTCACGGCTGATCACGTGGTAAGAAGCCTGTCAGAGGCTCCATACCACGATTAGAGTTGCGGTGTGTCAGACTGACGCACTGCACTCCAATCGCCGCGCTGCGGGTGTGCGCCGGCTGTGTTATCCCAATCATGTCATTGGACGTCTGGTCAGGATGTCACAACCACTTTGCCGCCGTCATTCTGCTATATGGTGGGCGGCAAGTGAATGTAAACCCTCACATAAAGCCAGTAAAGTGAACAGCCTCAGATATACACAGGGATAAAACAAATCTCCGTACACAAGTCTTGCATGTATAGCTGCTGTCTTCATCGTTATATACTGTTTAGAAAGTGCTCATAGTTGTTACAGATTTTCTCTTCCTGTTCAGCAATGCAGTGAAGCCTGGGCATGCTGCCAAGACAGTTGACTGGAGGAAAGGCACACACCCCCTCTCCTCATAGGTTAAGACTTTCAGCTCTGTCCCTTGAATAGTTCAGGGCTCTGCTAATCAATTTATAGCATCCTCCCCAACACAAAACTCAGGCTGCTTTTATCATATGTGACCAGAACTTGTCAGGAGTTATCAGGCTGATAACAGAAGAACGGGGCAGGAGACCGCTATGGATCATAGTGCTTTGAAGAGAGATAACAAAACACTGCAGATATGTGCCCAGCTCAAAATTTCATGAATCGTGTTTACATCCACTTTACGTGGGTTTGAGTAGAAAGAGGGAAAAAAAAGCCTTATGGTCCCTTTGTAAAGCTTATGGATAGCAAAGAGCCGTAAATAACTGCACACCAGGTATTTGAGACTGAATAAGACAAGGGACTCTTGACTTGCAGGTACCTGCTGATATCTACTGCATGCTGCAACTTATGGTTCACGTATTTGATTTACATTTCAAGTTCATCATTGTAATAAAACATTTGCAAGGGTAACCAACTACACAAAGAAAAAAAAAAAAAAAAGTAGGAAATACATAATGAACGACATAATTTCTCTCTACAAAAGGCAATAGGCTGACTACTAGTGCTGTAGGAAAATGGCATGGCGTCACTAACAAGGTTGAGGCTTTACAGACTGTTAGTCACCACCTTTAATAGCATGCTTTGAAATGAATTATTTATATAATACCATTTTGTTGGTAGCAGCATCTGTTCACAGATGAATGCTGAAGCTCCAGACAGTTTGAAGGAGTTTGCGACTGAAGTACTGCACTACACTACAGTCCATGAATAAAATCCTCTATACCAAAGCATAGGATTTAAAGTAGAACTCAAGGCAAACCCCTTTCTCCACTTTGACAGGGGGTTATAACCCTCCTGTACTGCATTTTTTTTGCCTTCTGCATTCCATTGGGATAATTTCCCTTGACTGGCAAATAGCCAAAACAGGAAGTGAGCGTCCTTACCTGAAGACTCATCTATTTGAGTTCTGGTGACAACCAGAATTTGGAATTTTTTTTACTCTTGGTAATAAAACGGTAAACAGGACAGATCTGGTTAGGGAACAAAATATCTAATTCTCTCTCTATCTATCTAATTTTATACACACACACAAATCTTAAATCTGAGATCAAAATACTTGGGATGGCGATCTGACGTCTAGCAAGTGAAGGAGTGGTGAGAACACAGCGCATAGCCTCCCGGCTTTTAACATGTAACAAAAGCTGGAACTTATTTGAATTGAAGTACGTGCAATATATATTCTAAATGAATCCGTTAAGTGATTTTACACTACTGGAGGATTCCATCACCATTTTATTCGCTATATGCGCAGTTTATAGACAGTCATCTGAACAAAGTACGGCATTTGAAAATAGATTCAATATATTCTGAGCTTATTTTGCCAAGTACAAGAGTGAATGGCAACAGCATTCGGTGAGCGTTTTTCTTAGGCTCGATTCACACTAATGCGTTTGATGGATTTTGCAGAAATACAGGGAAATTTTTTTAAGGCATGGGGTCCCCCCCAAAATCCACACCAAACCCTTATTCCGAGCATGCAGCAGGCCAGGAAAGGGAGGGGGTGAGTGAGCACCCCCCCCGAACCATACCAGGCCGCATGCCCTCAACATGGGGGGGGGGTGCTTTGGGGCAGGGGTGCTCTGCGCCCCCCACTGCAAAGCACCTTGCCCACACGTTGATGGGGACAAGGGTCTCCCGACAACACTTGCCCGGTTGTTGTCAAGGTCTGCGGGTGGGGGGGGCTTATTGGAATCTGGGGATCAGATCCCAGCCTCCCCTATGTGAATGAGTATGGGGTACATTGTAGTGTGAAAAAAATACAGTAGACAGTTTTTGACAAGTCTTATTAAAAATATCCTCTTCTCCCGCATCTTCCTCCTCCGGGCTTCTCCTTCTCCTGTCTTTGTCCAGTGTTCCTTCCTCTGCCGCCACCGCCGACCCTCCTCCGATGCTGCATCCCACTGATCTGTCCGCGCCGGTCAAGCATGTCCCAGATAACGGTGGGGGCATGGCGCCATCCAGAGACCCCGCCCCCTTGTGACATCACGGACCCATCATGCCCCAGGTGGTGATGTCACAAGGGGGTGGGGTCTCTGGGTGATGTCATACGATGGACACGCCCCCATTTTTATTTAAGACATGCTTGACTTTGGCGCGGACAGATGAGCGGGACGCAGCATCGGAGGAGGGTTGTCGGCGAAGAAAGAAGGAGAAGGAGAAAGAAGAGTGGAAGAAGCAGCAGGAGAAGGAGGAGAAGCCCGGAGGAGGTAGATGCAGGAGAAGATGGAAGACCGGAGGAAGAAGCGGATACTTTTAATAAAAAAGACTTGTCAAAAACTGTCTATTGTATTGTTTCACACTACACTACTTTTTTGGGTGAATGATAGGGGTACAATGTACCCCATACTCATTCACATGGTGGGAGGGGGGGTCTGGGGACCCCCTTGTTAAAAGGGGGCTTCCAGATTCCGATAAGCCCCCCCTCGCAGACCCCCCCTCCCCCCGACAACCAACGGCCAAGGGATGTTAGGAAGAGGCCCTTGTGCCCATCAACATGGGGGCAAGGTGCTTTGGGGTGGCCTATTGTGCATTTTCTGTTAATCCAATAAACCATTTCACTACTGAAATATTACTGTGTCCTTCAGTTATTTGATAGATCAAAATGAAATTGCTTATCCAAACACTCAAATATTTATAAATGACAATCATGGAAATTGTCAGGTGTTCCTAAACTTTTGCATACGACTGTAAAAGATGATATAGATATAGATATTAGGGCTGAAACAACTAATCGATTAATCGACAACTAATCGATTATGAAATTAATCGATTACTATTTTCATAATCGATTAATCGGCCAGTAACATAATGTGATTAAAAAAACAAACAAAAATAAGCCCTTTATAGTACAAAAAGAGCAAATAATCCCTACTGTAACTATTTCTTTCACAGTTCTACAGTAAAAAAAATCAACCCCTTACAATAGTGATCATCTGCTTTTTTTGTGCTATAAAGGGCTAATATTCGTTTTTTTTAACCCCCATTATGTTACTAAACGTCTTACACCTGGTTCACATCTATGTGTTTTTTGGTGCTTTTTGCAGAAACGGACTACAGTTCATTTACATGGTTTCCTATGGGACACGTTCACATCTATGCTTTTTCAGCCGCTAGGTATTTGGAAAGCGTCGGTGACTTTTTTTTAACGCAAAACAGTGCTTTTTTTGTTCAACATACTTCAATGGAGAAGCTGCACAAAAGCATGTAATGCGTTTTTGCAGCAATTTGTGTTTTTTAATCTGCCCAACAACAAATTGGCCAAAAAAAATGCAAAAACGCAAATTGCAGCAAAATCACGTGCGCAAAAATCAAAAACGCACAGCAAAGAGCACTGCAGAAACAGATCAAAAGAAAACTGCATAGGTGTGTACCGAGCCTTATGCTGGCCACACCGATCAATTTTCAGATGAGAATATTCAGACGAAAAATCTTTGTACATTCGATGAATGAAAGAATGTTTGAAATTTTCACTTGTTTTTAACATTCTGTTTTTAAAATAATTGTAATTTCTAAACGAAAACCACATACACTGTCTGATAATTCCTTTCACCAAGAAGTTTTTTTATTATTTCCAAATTTTCCCATTACTGTGGTTGAAAATGAACGTCGATTTGACCCCACTAACGATTAGAAAATCGAACAAACGTTCTTATCTCTCCTCTAATAGTATATACAGTATATCTCTTCTGTCTGTTATTCTCAGAGTGGATTAGATTTTTTGCTCCCTAACCATATAGTTGGCTATTTTTATTTACCACTGCATAGGAGGTATTTAAGAATAAATTGCCTTTATTAAAACTTTACATATTAACTAAATTATACACCACAATTTTTTTTTAAGGTTATTAACCAATTAATCAAAACAATAATCGGCCAACTAATCGATTATGAAAATAATCGTTAGTTGCAGACCTAATTATACATATACATATATACACACACACAATCGCGGCAAAAACGTGTGTCCAAAAACGCGGCAAGCAACGCAAAAAAAAAAAAAACACTGCAGAAACGATCAAAAGCAACATGCATAGATGTGAATGGAGCTTTAAGGGGGCTGATCCCCTATTCATCACTGGTGGAGGATATCGGTGTATATGCACATATAATTTTTCTGCACTTTTCAAAAACTTTTTCCCACGATTCCTTAGCCATTCACATAAATTTGGATATTATTTGTCATATATATATATATATATATATATATATATATATATATATATATATATATATATATATATATATATATATATATATATATATATATATATATATATATATATATATATATATATATATATATATATATATATATATATATAGATAGATATAGATATAGAGAGAGAGAGATAGATATAGAGGAGCAGGTCGCCCCCATTACTGGTAAAAACAAAAGAAAAAAATAAGTTGTAGACGCTATACCATCAATATACACTTTTAGTGAGGTTTTTTTTTTTCTTTTACATATTGACCTAAACTGATGAATAATTTAGTTTTTCATTTGTTTTTAATTCGTTTTTTTGGATATGTATTATAGCAGAAACACACTTATAGCACAGCACTCAGAACACAACAGTAATATTCACGGTTGATAGCGGCACCCCAGAGTAGACAATCCACATGAATAACGCCATGTCTGTCCCACAAAACACTTGCCATCATCTGCAGAGGCAATTGGTAGAATTTCTTTTGGTGGTGGTGAATCTGTGGTGGAGCTGAACAGACTGTGGGACTGAATACGTATACATATATAAAGTGCAGTGCTATTATCGTGGTGATTCTAGTATCAAAAAAAAAAAAAATTTGTGCAAATAAAATTACAAACAATACAATCATCACAATCTCCCGTTAACTACTTGCCGCCCGCACTATAGCCGAAAGACGGCTACAGCGCGGGCCTTAATTGCCGGGAGGGCGTCCATGGACGTCCTCCTGAGCAAGCGCTGTCTGTGCGTCCCTGCAGGTCTGAGACTTGGCTGATCACAGATCCGAGTAAGGGGTTGATCCCAGCCCCTTACCACATGATCAGCTGTCAGCCAATGACGACTGATCACGTAATGTAAACAGAGGCTCGGTAATCTGCATTTTTTTTTCCCTCACGCTGTCAGAGGGACATCGGTTCCTCACATAGAAAACCGCGGCTGCATTTTCTGTGCCCACCAGTGTGAGCTGCCAGTGCTCACTGTGCCACCTATCAGTACCCACCAGTGCCACCCACAGTGTCTCATAATCAGTGTCACCCAACAGTGCCCATCAGTGTCACCCATCAGCGCAGCCTCATCAGCACTCATCAGTGGAGAAAAATGGCCCGTTTGAAAAAATTTGGGGAAAAAGAAAAAACACAAAAAACTGTTTCATAATTTTGAAAAAAAAAAAAAAAAGAAGATAAAAATTTCATTTAGGTACACTGTAGCATAGCATGAATTGTCATTCAAAGATTGACAGCGCTGAAAGCTGAAAATTGTTCTGGGTAGGAAGGGGGTTTAAGTACCCAGTAAGCAAGTGGATAAAGTTCTGTTGTGAATATATTAGTGACCTCATGAGTATTGTAAACATCCGTTTGTATTATTCACCACCGTGCGTCTCTACAGATAATACCGTATATACTCGAGTATAAATCGAGTTTTTCAGCACATTTTTTGTGCTGAAAGTGCCCCCCCCCCCCCCCCCTCGACTTATACTCGAGTCAAGCACTTTTCTGCAGCAAAAAATTATTTTCCAAACCAAATTTGGGGCCCCGTATCTCAGGGCCACTTTGTGCTAGGAACCCCAAATTTGGTGTGCAAATCATAACATATCCAAAGCTGGTGTTCCTAGGTCCAAGTGGCCCCGAAATACGGGGCCCCAAACTGGTTCAGAAAGTGTCACTCTGCTGCAGAAAAATGCTTGACATTTTCTGAAGTGATTTTTGGGGCCCTGTATCTCGGGGACACTTGGTGCTAGAAACCCCAGCTTTGGATATTTTATGGGGCTAGTTCCACTGAGTTTGCACACCAAATTTGGGGTCCCTAGCACTAAGTGGCCCCGAGATACAGGGCCCCAAAATTGGTCAACTGTGTCCATCTGCAGCAATGTCATTTCGGGACCATTTGGGTTCAGAGACCCCAAATTTTGGCTGCAGCTAGGGGGCATCTAGGAACCTTTAACTACCCAGTTTGAAGTTCAGGGGACCTATGGCTGCAAATGGGCACAGTGAGGCATGCAAATGGGCACAGTGGGCTGCAAATGGGCATTGTTGACCCTCTTTTCCACTTACAGTAGCTGTGCATTTCTCACCCTCGTCTTATACTCGGGTCACCAAGTTTTTCCCATTTTTTTTGTGGTAAATTAGGGCCTCGACTTATACTCGAGTATATACGGTACTTGATTGTGCACACTCCACCAGCCGTTATACCTGCTCACCTCAAGAATGAGTCAGCTAGACTCAGAAATAAATCTCTACTCCCACTCCTCTATGGTCTCTCCATCGATTGGCTGTTCACCATAAGCCCTTCTCTGCTTCAACCTTTGTCTGTATTTTCCCAATGAATAAAGGAGTTGATTTTTCCTATATAGAGCACTGCTCCTTAGACTTTCCTCCACGTCTGTGAAAAATGCTCCAGTTTCATGCAATCACAAAAACAGGATACATAGTGCTCTCGGCTTTTAAAAATGTATTATAAAACCCCGGATCATAAAAATCAACCTCACATGTGTACAATACAAAAGCGCCCGCTTGCTCACCACCATGGCTACGCAACATCACGGGCTCAGCTCCTCCCCCCTGCACGCGTTTCGACCCCCGATTGGTCTTCTTCGGCAGATGTGTAACTGTCGGACTGGCGCACATGTGCGTGGCACCCATCAGTAATAGGACACACTTGCCACTTACTACTGTGTGGTACAGCCACGCTAGCATCCCTTTTCATACCTGGAAAATTAAAAGTCCCAGTTTGACTTGAACGCCACTCGTATTACCTCCTGTCTGTTAGCCTTCAGCTTCCCTGGGTTCAGATGCTGATCTTTCCTGCATTGATCCCTTAAAGTAGTTTAAACCCTCTCCTATACCCAGTGAAGTGAACAGCCTCAGATGATACAAAGATGAAACAAATATCCCTACATAAGTTTTACAACTATATCTACTGTCTTCATCTTTCTATATTCTTTAGAAAGTGCACATTGTGTTCCTGTTTCAGCTGTGGGTGTGGAGTCTGGGCATACACTGTGTGTGAGCTGATTGGAGGAAAGGCACACACCCCACCTCCACATAGGCAGAGAAACGAAGAAACTTGCAGAGCCGTGCTGTAAATAGACATGCTCTCTGTTAATCTATTTATAGCAGCCTCCCCAACACAAATTTCCAGCTGGTTTTATCTCCTGTGTCGAAGAACTTGCCAAAAGTTATCACGCCGATAACAGAGGAACAGAGCAGCAGAGAGACACAGGACTTAGAGCTTTGGAGAGAGATAAGTAAAACGCCACAGATATACCTTGAGGGAAAAAAGTATTTGATCCCCTGCTGATTTTGTACATTTGCACTGACAAAAAAAAAAAAAATGATCGGCCTATAATTTTAATGGTAGATTTTAACAGTGAGAGACAGAACAAAAAAAAAAAAAAATCCAGAAAAACACATTTCGAAAAAGTTAAATTGATTTGCATTTTAATGAGTGAAATAAGTATTTGATCCCCTATCAAATCAACAAGATTTCTGGCTACAGGTAACAAGCACCCTCTTAAAGGGAGTGCTCCTAATCTCACCTCGTTTCCTGTATAAAAAGACACCTGTCCACAGAAGCAATCAGATCCCAATCTCTCCACCATAGCCAAGACCAAAGAGCTGTCCAAGGATGTTGTTAGGGACAAGATTGTAGACCTACACAAGGCTGGAATGGGCTACAAAACATCGCCAAGCAACTTGGTGAGAGCTGGGGAGATTATTCGCAAATCAAAGAAACACAAAATAACGGTCAATCCCCCTCGGTCTGGGGCTTCTTGCAAGATCTCACCTGGCGGAGTTTCAACGATCATGAGAATGGTCAGGAATCCACTCAGAACTACACAGGAGAATCTTGTCAATGATCTCAAGGTAGCTTGGACCATAGTCACTAAGAAAACAATTGGCAATACACTACACCGTGAAGGCCTGAAATCCTGTAGTGCCCACAAAGTCCCCCTGCTCAAGAAAGCACGTGTACAGGCCCATCTGAAGTTTGCTAATGAACATCTGAATGATTCAGAGGAGACCTGATTAAAAAAAGTGTTGTGGTCAGATGATACCAAAATCAAGCTCTTTGGCATCAAATCAATGTGAGTGAAGGAGGAATGCTGCCTATAACCCCGAGAACACCATCCCTACCGTCAAAACGTGGAGGTGGAAACCTTATGCTTTGGGGGCGTTTTTTGCTAAAAGGCACAGGACAACTTCACCACATCAAAAAGGGACAATGGACAGGGCCATGTACCCTCAAATCTTGGACGAGAACCTTTTTCCCTCACCCAGGGCATTGAAAATGGGTCGTGGATGGATATTCCAGCATGACAACGACCCAAAAACACACAGCCAAGGCAACAAAAGAGTGGCTCAAGAAGCAGCACATTAAGGTCCTGGAGTGGCCTAGTCTAGCCAGTCTCTAGATCTTAATCGCATAGAAAATATGTGGAGCGAGCTGAAGGTTCGAGTTACCAAACTTCATCCTCGAAACCTTAAAGTGGAACGTCAGTAATTTTTCTCATCTTTCCATCTATTAAATCTTCTGCCCTTGTTTTAAGTTTGGATAGTAGAACATTTTTTTCTGTCAGCAAATACCTTTATACTTCCTGTTTCCTGTCTGGTATGAATTATAAGAGGGCCAATGAGAGCTGCAGGTGTGTGTCTGTGTAAATCCCAGGAAGTGAACAGGCAGCAGCTTCAGCTGCCCACAGTTAAAATGATTGCAGCCAGACTCAGTGGAGGGAGATTTCTGCAGCATATTTGGCAAGTACAGAATCACATTATATATAAAATATGCAAAGTGGTTGGAGGGAAGTTTCAGAATGGCAAAGATGTTTGAGCAGACTACAGTTCCTCTTTAATGACTTGGATAAGGACCTGCAAAGAGTGTGTGCAAACCTGGTGGCCAACTACAAGAAATGTCTGACCTCCGATTGCCAACAACGGTTTTGCTGCCAAGTACCAAGTCATGTTTTGCAAAGGGGTCAATTACTTAGTTCACTCATTAAAGTGGAGTTCCACACAAAAATGGAACTTCCGCTTTTCGGAACCCTCCCCCCCTCCGGTGTCACATTTGGCACCTTTCAGGGGGGAGGGGGGTGCAGATACCTGTCTAAGACAGGTATTTGCACCCACTTCCGGCATAGACTCCCATGGGATTCTATGCCTCTTCCGTCCCTTCGCGCTGTCTCCTGGGAAAACACACAGCTCCCAGGAGAGAGCGGGGACCACTTACAATGCGCAGCGCGACTCGCGCATGCGCAGTAGGGAACCGGGAAGTGAAGCCGCAACTCTTCACTTCCTGATTCCCTCACCTAGGATGGCGGCGGCAGCTGCCGAGAACCGAGCGGGTTCTCGGCGTCGCCTGCCGACATCGCTGGACCCTGGGACAGGTAAGTGGCCATGTATTAAAAGTCAGCAGCTGCAGTATTTGTAGCTGCTGGCTTTTAATGCTTTTTTTTTTTTGGCGGTAATAAATAAATAAAAATAAACCTACCATTAAATTATAGACTGTTCATTTCTTTGTCAGTGGGCAAACGTACAAAATCAGCAGGGGATCAAATACTTTTATTCCTTCACTGTATGTGACCAGGTCACATTTCATGAATCCTGTTTACAACCACTTTAACTGCTTGCTGCCCGCCCACCGACAAATGACGGTGGAGCAGTGCAGCTCTCGTTCTGGGACAGCGTCCCAGAACAGCCCCCCCGCGGGGGCGCGCAGTGCAGCCGCGCCGTGTTGCTAGGACAGGGCATGACCCTGATCTCTGTAAAGAGCCGCGTCTGTGGCTCTTTAACCATGTGATCGGCTGTGTCCATTTCACAACGGTCACATGTAAACTAGGAAGTGCCAATAAATCGGCTCTCCTCGCCTGACACTGACAGAGTGAGAGGAGAGCCAATTAGCGACATCTCCTCACAGGGGGATATTCAGAAATGTAATCAGGGCACTGATCAGTGCCCTGATTACAAGAAAGAAAAAAAAAAAAAAAAAAAAAAAAGTGTCACCAATCAATGCCGGCCAGTGGCAGCAATCAGAGCCCCGCCAGTGCCCATTAGCGATGCCAGTCAGCACTGGCAATCAGTGCCACCTATCAGTGCTGCCCATCAGTGCCACCCATCAGTACCGCCTATTAGTGCCCACCAGTGTCACCTAACAGTGCCGCCTATCAGTGCCACCTATAAGTGGCCATAAGTGCGGCATATTAGTGCCTCCTCCTCAATGCCCACCAGTTCAGCCTATCAGTGCTCCGCCTCATCAGCGCACATCAGTGAAGGTGAAAAATTACTTAGTTACAAAATTTACTGACAAAAAATAAATAAATAATAAAAAAAAAAAAAAAAATTTTTTTTCAAAATTTTTGGTCTTTTTTTTGTAAAAAAATAATAAAAAAAAACACAGTAGTGATTAAATACCACCAAAAGAAAGCTCTATTTGTATGAAGAAAATGAATAAATAAAAAATTTGTTTGGGTACAGTGTAGGCATGACCGCGCAATTGTCAAAGTGCGACAGCGCTGAAAGCTGAAAAAATGGCCTGGGCAGGAAGAGGGTGGTAGTGCCTGGTAGGCAAGTGGTTAAAGTGATTGTTTATTTAAAAAAAAAAAAAAAAAAAAAAAAAAAAAAAAAAATATCAACATTTACAAACATGCTGTACAGTACCTGCTATGTGCAATGGTTTTGCACAGAGTAGCCCTGATCCTCCTCTTCTAGTGTCCTCCCAGCCTTCAGAGTGCCCTTACAGCAAGTTGCAAAGTATAAAACAGGTTGCCCCTATAGCAAGTTTTAAAAAAAGAAAACTTCTGCTTTTGGAATCACTGTAAACCACTCCCTCCTCCTGCCCGAGACTACATGTCCTCACGAGTCATTTCGCCTCACATTCACGTGTTCAGGCACTTACTGATATGTATGGCCAGTGTACTGAGCTGTATGTGTGCTGCAGTATAAATAATCCAAAGTGTAATGTTGCAAAATCTATAGTGTACACATAACAACCACAGAATAAAATAAATGATTTAGCGCAGAACACAACAATGAAAAATAAAAAAAAATTTTCACATAGAGAATATATGCCAATTAGTGCACTAAGTCACCGTGTGAAATAATCAAATATTCCCATCCGGGTGATGGTGTATAAAGGGAAGAAAATCCCCAATGGTGAGATGATGAAATATTAACATGTGCAAACTAAAACACAATAAAAATGAATATGCTGATGATAAAAAACAACAAAAAAAAAAAAGTTAATTAGTGGAGATAAATCATCAGTGGGTACACATCAATAGTGTTAGTGTTCATAGATATTCTTCCATGATTGCAGTAAGAAAGTGTTCATAGATATTCTTCCATGATTGCAGTAAGAAAGGTAAACATGGGTAATCTTTGTGCAAACGTGCTCTTAGTGCCCTTACCTTAAAAGGACTTTGATAAAAGCCTTAATTGTAGAAAATACTGAATAGCAGTGGGGATGGCTGTGATGGATGCTGCTGAATGGTAGTGGGTGACATCAGGTGGATAGATGTCCGTAGTGGATCCACATCAGGCTTGCCTCAAGGTCCCAAGAATCATGCCAAAGAGAGAGATGGAAACATAGGGGGGCCTTCAATAGTGTATTATAAAAAAAATTCCTACGCGTTACGTCACGGATTTCCCCTGACGTAACGCGTAGGAATTTTTGCTAGCCGACGCATCCGGTAGTCACTCTGACCCGGTTGTTTACACCGCGGACCGGAAGTATCATACTTGGTGACGGCGGCGTTCCGCCGCCTTGTACTGTGTCACTGTACACACTGAAATGTTCAGTGCTTTTTTATTTCAATAAACATCTATTTTTATACTACACTATTGGAGGCCCCCCTATGTTTCCCTCTCTCTCTTTGGCATGATTCTTGGGACCTTGAGGCAAGCCTGATGTTGATCCACTACAGACATCTATCCACCTGATGTCACCCACTACCATTCAGCAGCATCCATCACCGCTATTAAAGTGGAGTTCCACCCACTTTTACAACTCTTCAGCATCCCTCACTAAACGGTGCACTGTAAACGAATTGGATATTTTTTTATTTTTTTTCTCAGCACCTACTGTATATCTGCTGTATTCATTTTTCACTTCCTCCTCCCTGGCCGCGGCCCATCGCATCATTTCCTGTTTGCAATGCCTTCTGGGAAGGGGCAGAAACTTCCTCAAACTGCCGCTGCTATGGAAACCTGACCTGAAACCTATTACACTGCTTGTGCTGCACTGAGCATGTGCGAGATCTGCAAGGATGAGATCCAGCAAGAAATACAGTCTGGCTTCAGATGCCCACACTTAAGATGGCCACGGCCTGCTGTAAGTTTATAAAATAACAAACTACTGCTATAAACTAACAAAACAGACCTTAGTTTACAGACTAACTTTACTAGAATACATTAAGCTTGTGTATTATAGGGGTATTTTTATTTAAATGTATAATTTTGGCCGGAACACCACTTTAAGTATTTTCTACAATTAAGGCTTTTATCAAAGTCCTTTAAGGTAAGGGCACTGAGAGCACGTTTGCACAAAGATTACCCACGTTTACCTTTCTTACTGCAATCATGGAAGAATATCTATGAACACGAACACTATTGATGTGTACCCACTGATGATTTATCTCCGTTAATGAACTTTTTTTTGTTGTTTTTTATCATCAGCACATTCATTTTTATTGTATTTTAGTTTGCACATGTTAATATTTCATAATCTCACCATTGGGGATTTCCTTCCCTTTATACACCATCACCCGGATGGGAATATTTGCTGATTATTTCACACGGTGACTTAGTGCACTATTTGGCATATGTTATCTATGTGGAAAAAAAATGTATTTTCATTGTTGTGTTCTGCGCGAAATCATTTATTTATTCATTGATAATGAAAATAGTTGTCAACTTTTTTTTAGAAAATCGATTATAATGTTAAGTGGTTTCAGCTCTAAAGCAGACATTCCAACAGTACAGTGTGCTGTACTAGGTCAACTATGTAAAGTAAAAACGTGGGGGGAATAAAAAAAAAAAAGGGCATGGCATTCATGCGATGTCACCGTATGGCCCAACCCCATGTCTTTATAAGTCATAGCACACGGTGGACCTGGCATTACACCGGGAGAGCGCGTTGAGGCAACATCAGAAGAAGAACAGAGGGAGAAGACAGCAGACAGAGGGAGAAGAACCGGAGAGGGTTAGAAGACATCAGCGGAGAAGAACCGGAGAGGGGAAAAGAACCGACAGAGGCAGAAAACATCAGCAGAGGAGGAAAAAGAGAAAGAGAGGGGAGAAGAAATCGGAAGTGACGCTGGAGCGGTCTTAATAAATCACTTTAGAAACGTGTACTGCGTTTTATTTTTTATTTTTTTTTTTTAGGTGAAAGGGTAGGGGTACAATGAAGGTGTAAGGTTGTGAACAAGCAAGCTACATGCTTGTGAAACATGTCAACTGCAATCCCTGTATCTGTCTGGCAAACCTTTGACAATAAAGATTACATTCAAGCAAGTTTTTGGATTTCCAGTGTGCGGCCATTTTCGTTTTAGGGGTACAATGTACCCCATACTCATTCACATAGGGTGGGGGGGCCGGGATCTGGGGCCCCCCCTTGTTAAAACATGACATGCGCGCCCCCCCCCCCCCCCATGTCGAGGACATGTGGCCTGGTACGGTTCAGGAGGGGGCGATTGCTGGGTCTGGTATGGATTTGGGGGGGGGGGGCCACGCCATTTTTTTGGCGTAGGTTTTCCCCTTAAAAATCAAAGCCAGAACGAAGGGCCTGGTATGCTCTTGGAGGGGGAAGCCCACACCGTATTTTTGTTTAATTTGGCGTGGCGTTCCCCCCAAAGATTCCTACCAGACTCAGTGCCTGGTATTGTCGGGGATCAAAGTCAGATCCCTGTTCATTGAAGTCGGATGGATGTCCGACTTCAAGCCGCAGGGCAAAGTCGGATCCAGTGTCATACCAGTGTGAACCCGGCCTAAGGCTACTCAAATATGGCAGTTCCAGAAAATACTCTGTACAGGAATTGCAGATCAATCTTAGCATGCAATTTACATTACATTGAAGTGAATGGTTACTTAAAGACAATGGGGTTGATTCAATAAAAGGCAAATCCATTTTGCACTGCAAGTGCAGTCACTGTAGATCTGAGGGGAATATCTGAAATCAGGGGAAGCTCTGCTGATTTTATCATCCAATCATGTACAAGCAAAAATGCTGTTTTTTATTTTCCTTGCATGTCCCCCTCAGATCTACAGCGACTGCACTTGCCTTTAGTAAATAACCCTCCCACTGTTTATTATGGCTCATGCACACAGGCGCAGGGGGCCCATACAACCCTTGCATACAGCCATCTGTACAAACAGGGTGGACATAAAAAAGATGTTTTTCTATTTTTAAAAAAAAATATTTTTTAATAAAATGCATTTGGAGTAAAAATGCATCTAAAAAGATTGTTTTCTATTTAAGATACATTAATAATTTAGTTTACTCAGCATGAAATGGAGCTTAGTTATGTAGCATGAGGCTGTACATTAAGCAATATTTACATTTTTGGTAAACTCATTCAATCAATCCATCCAAGCTCTGCAAGCTGAGATAACATGCACTGCATTGATGCATTCACACAATTTCACAGGAACCATGAGATAAACCAAAGTTCAGGAATATTCCTTTATCCCATTGTTTTGCAAACCTTTGTACACTACAAACTGTATGATTAAATCGGTTCTGATATAGCGGTTTTACTAACCTGACAGCTTATTATTCTAAATAGGAATCTTCATTTTGTTTGCAAATATTAAAGATCCTAACTACGAGAATGAGTCCTTACATTTAAAGAGCACCTGTCATTTCAGATCCATCATGTCAGCGCCTGTTAGCGGGGCATCCACTCACCTGCAGCCACCACATCACTCACCTTGTTGTGTCACTGCAGCATCACCAACAGTTCCATTAAGGAGCCACTGCGGGACAGAGATGACAGTTGCTCTTTAAAAATTATGATTTAAAATTGAGTTGATTTAAATCAAGCCTTTTTACAAGCGATTTAAAAATCAACTTAATTTAAATCAAATCCACCCTGGTACAAATCAATGACAGGATGTGGCTGTATGCTGGTAAATGCAGATCCAAGCATATACATGCATACAGGTATACATTTAGGCCCCTGGAGACAGAAAGTCTGCATTCAAGGACAAACATCCCTATTTGTAAATGCTCGGATCTGTGTTGACCAACATACAGCTGAATGAGGTCATTGGATTTTTGTAGAAGCGACTGTATGCAACACCTATGACCCGGGGGCACAAAAATATGGCCTACTTTTATGCTGTATGGCCTCTTACACCTATCCACAAGAGCCCTCAATGTTATAATGCAAGTATAATGAGTGTCCCTCAATTCAAGCCATGCATGTTAAAGTACCATCAGATTTGCTATTAGGAGTTTCCTAATGTATAACATTCAATGTAAACAGGCTGGGTAAATGGCTTACTGCTGTAGTTAAAGTGTGAAGGAAAGTCAAGATCACGTCCTTCATTAAGTCCCAGGGGAGGAAAAAACAACCTCATTTTTGTTGAACATGAAACGACAGCCTTATTTATAGAGCCTATCCATATATGGCAAAGTCTAAGGTTGTCAGAACGTTCATGCAATTGTTCCACATTGGTTACCCTTTCAGTCCAAGAACACGTTTCCACTAAAGGGACTTATGCAGGCTTTCATAGTCTCCACTCACTGATCTTCATTGCTGTGTCTCTCGACCCCCCCCCCCCCCCCCTACCATTTTAAGTATGCATTTTTTCCTTATTTCACTAAAGGCCTTATTGTACATCAGCTACATAGTGTCAAGTCACCTGGGAAGCTCTGCAAACACCTGATATTTCAGGGTTTTTCCAGGTTACCAACTCAGTATTCAGATGAGAAGAAGAGCAATTTTATCTTCATATTACTTTTCAGTCAGTGATTCAAAGTATTGAAGTAAAAGGCTCACAGACTATTAGCATTTTCAGGCGGTGAGTAATGACAGCTTCCAAGATGTCTCATTCCTTGTCCTGCTAATGGAGGAGCAGAGAGGGCTCGTGTGCCGATTCACATCAGTGTGCTGTGTAACAAGCGGTAACATGTTGCGTACATTGGTGCACGGCAGTGCCATTCATTCACCATCACAGTGCACCACAACGTGTGTGTAATACACTACACTAATACTACAGTGCTGAAAACGGTGCATGCATGATTCTTGTGTTGTGGTGCACATGTGGATGAGACGTACCACAGTGAACCGGGCTGGTGTGAATAAAGCAAATATGATACATATATTACACATACTATGTAGATTTAAAACACAAAAACAAAAATAGAACTTTATCATTGAACAGTGAAGATACATAAAAAAAAAATTTCTGACTGATCTATTCATTTGCTTCTCTCTTTGTGGGGCAAGCCTCCGATCCTACCCAGCCCATAATGCAAAACGTAACCAGCAAGTAATAGGTCATCTCTGCAGTAATCTGTTGCAGCAAAAAGTAGGGCAAAGTCGTATCAGCTTGGTTAGGGCCAGTTCCATCTGTGCAGTGCATTTTACATGTGTTAATTGAACTGTATAGAACGTGTGTTTTGATAAAAGTGCAACAGAGATGCAGGGAGTAGGATTTTTAACTACAAAGAAAACACAAGTGATTTTAAAAGTGTTCAAATAATACATCTGCAACTAGTCCTCTCTCTGAAGTCTGTAACCCAGCTGGCAAATTTTAGTTAGTAACAGCACAGTTACTGGTTTCCTGGCCAAGTCTGTGAGACAGGCCAGACATGCTTTTTTTGCTTACAAGAGAGCAAGGGTTTTTGTAACAGGGCACAAGAACAAATAAACTGGAACCACTTTTGATACTAAACATTTTCTCGGCAAACAGTTAAGAATTAGTGGACCAAGCATTGAAAAATAAAGAAGTTCTGCGATTGATTGTTCAGTCACAAAATATGCACCACCACAGCATTACCCCAAACCAAAGATATTTCCTGCCTCCCACCAATATACTTTCCACAAACAGGGACAATCCAATGGGGCTGATGCAACCTTACTGTAAAATCCATGTGTGTGGAACATATTCAAATAACACCTGTTCCCGACAGAACAATTAATTTCTGGCAGTTGCTAGGAATTATCGCTGTGTGATGAGAAGACCAGATGGGATATGGCCTTCTTAAAGGGAATGATGAATTATAAATAATAAGCATTAGGTGGAGAAGAACTGTATTACTCTGTTGCATTAAGGTGTGAGGACGCTGCCTTTTGTAAGACTATTTCCCCACTTGGGAACATTTATTAAAGAGTAACAGAGACCAGAAAGATATAGAACATGTTTGCACTACACCTGTATCATCACTGGATTTCTGAATGACAAAAAGAAAAGCAACAGGAAGAGAACACCGGACAATAAGGTAAAGAATGTTATTACCAAAAATATGTGAATCTTGGGTGAAAATATTGATAAACTTACCCCCACGAGTGAGAGTCTACTACCTCTGCTACATCAGTGCTGACAGCACAGATTCACAAGAGAAAAAAAAAAAAAAAAAAAAAAAAGGTGACCAGAACATTTAAAATTGCCCAGAGAATCTTGGCAGCTAGTGGCCCAAGACATCATAAAAGGTTTCTTACAGGTGACAATTACAAATATATGAGCAAAATTAAAACAGTTCCAAAGCAACCAACTCCATTTCCGTTTGGGTAATGTCAGCTGAGTGCAGACAGAGCGTATTTTTAAATTCTAACTTTATGTGGATCGTTTTGTGCTGACGAATATGCTGACAGAGCAGAGGAGAGAAAGCAGTCTGCAGCTGCTTTAAATTGTCCAATCACAGGCAGGAGAAAGGACAGGTGATCAAACTGTATGGCTTAAAGTGACAAGCGAAGATCCTCCTTAGCGCTCTGCCTGGAGTTCATGTTCAAAAGCCTAGTTAGCCATGTAGGTTATAAGAAA
This sequence comes from Lithobates septentrionalis, assembly GCA_037952835.1. NCBI lineage: Eukaryota > Metazoa > Chordata > Amphibia > Anura > Ranidae > Lithobates > Lithobates septentrionalis. The sequence continues at coordinate 9,874,587 of JBBDGP010000319.1, forward strand.
TGCTGCCCTTTAGGTGAAAAAATAAATAAAAATAATAAAAGTAATAATAAAAAAAAAAAAAAAAAAAAAAAAAAAAAAAAAAAGAAGAGCATTCAATAGAACACAACACAATACAAAATTTGGTTGACATACAAAAGAACAAATCTGTGACAAACATCTCCAAAAACTTTTCCTCTCCTGAACAGGGGACATGGCATGTTAAGCTAGTCCAGCATTTTGAAACAGAAGTATAGACCAAACAGAACTGCATGGACTAGTTGTGAACTTTGCACCGCTAATTTGTACACACACAAAAAAGGTCTTCCATCCAGGTTAGGCGGCAGTGTCATTCCACAATTTGCTTTTGCGTTGATATCCTAGAACAGTGTTTCTCAACTCCAGTCCTCAAGGCTCCCCGAGTGCCGGTTCACACTACCGCGACTTGGGATCCGACTTGTCAGACCTCAAGTCGCCCCAAGTCGCTTGACATCTGAAAGTCCATGTAAGTGAATGAGAGCCGTCTATATGTACGCTACTGAAGTCGCTCCGACTTCAGAAAAGGTCCCTGTACTACTTCAAGGCGACTTGTAGGCGACTTGTACCCATTGATTTCAATGGAAGTCGCCTACAACTCGGATCATGGTCTATAGTGAAGCGACTTCACAGGAAGAGAAGATGGTTTTTTCAAGCAAACCCCTCCCTCCCCCAGAGCTGATTGTTGTTTGATTGGCCACTGGAAAGTTGCCTGTACTGGAGGCGACTTGAAGTCGCCTTGTAAGTCGCCCCAAGTCGCGCTGTCGTGTCGCCCTCAGGTCGTGTCCAGGTCGCCCCGCAAAGTCGCGGCCAGAGTCGTGTTGCCCCTGTGTGAACCGGCGCTGAGAGTTCATATTTTCAGGTTTCCCATCATTTTGCACAGGTGATTTGATCAGTTTCACTGCCTTGGTAATTACCACAGTCGTTTCATCTGAGGGAAATCCTGAAAACATGACCTGTTGGGGCACCTTGAGGACTGGAGTTGAGAAAACACTGTCCTAGAAAGACGGCAATCTGTGCAAAGTTGTTGCTATACATAGTAATGTATACTATTTACAGCAACAGCAAAAAAGAAGATATGAAATTTAGACCCAACTCCAGCCAAAAATTGTTTTCTATGAAGCAGGAAAGGATTAGAGACTGACTAAATATTTATATTTCAATCTTTTTTTGAGTTTGAGAACAAAGGCGGCTCCTCTAGCGGGGAATAACAGGCAGATCAGTTACACTGATTGCTTTTTTTTTCTTGCCATTTGTATCCCTGCTGGTGAATTTTTCTCCAACTTCCCGTCTGGACAGGAAGCGATAGGAAATCTCTCCAACAGCAACAGACAAAACAGACGATTTCCTTAGAGATCCCAGCACAGGGGTTTCATCAGATTAGGTGACCAGTCAGATTTTGTAACGGAAGAGACTTTCAGTGGCCACCATCTTGCTACACCCCAAACTCGTCCACAAGTAAGGATACAGTGAGAAGGCGGCAAGCGGACATCTTGTTACACCCACTGGAGTCATGCATTTCACACTTATTAACAGTAAACTCAGCTTATGTATTTTGAAATCTGTCAGACTGTTCTGATGTTGGATTTTCAAAGCAGCGGTGTTCTGTCAGATTAGCAGGCTTGCCGCTGCTTTGAAAATTCAAAATCTAAACAGTCAGATGGCTTTTTAAATACTGTATTTTACTATATAAACTGACTTTACTGTTAAAAATAAGTGTGAAATGCATGACTTCGGTGGGTGTAACAAAATGTCCGCTTGCCGCCTTCTCACTTTATACTTACTGTGGACGAGTGTGGGGCGTACCAAGATGGCGGCGACGGAACGTCACTTCCATTACAAAATCTGACGAAACACAGGAAGTAGGTAGGGAGGTTTCCACTACAGGACTGCTCAAGCAGAAGGAAGGCTCTTATCCCTGGCTCTTCTAACAGTATTATGCAGGACGGAAGGAAAAATCCTGGACGGCCGCACACCGCTGAAGGCATCTTTATTGAAAGATTAAAATCCAAAAACAGTCATATCTGAAGCATAGAAAACAGGGAAAAACAGCTAACGTGTTTCACATCACAAACAGATGCTTAGTCATTGCTGAATGAACAAAATCTGATCTTATGTATATATGAAGTTAATGAAAAATAGACAGCCAATCAAATGCAAGGAATGTTGAAGTAAACCTCCCCATTAAATCAGATCTTGTAAATGCCCAAAATGAATTGCACCTGGAGGGGAGAAGCAAAGAGCAAAACAAATACAATGAATTAAAATGAATGAATAAATAAAAATATATCTATCTATATCTATGTAGTTGTAAGCCAAATGAAGCTTCCCCACATGGTGCAATCGAAGGCTAAAAAAATCAGAACTAATAAAGAAAAACGTATAATAGATAATAATACGTATGCAAGAGTCACAAAACGACTATATACAAAATCGAATTAAGCATCATAAGGACCTGCAAAAGATTTGATATCAATCGTTATACAAAAAGTCAAAAAAAGCATACCGTATATACTAAATGCCATCACAGATATAAAACATTTCCATGTATAAAATTAAAATAGACTATTGGAACATAATTATTGTTCCCAATTTTGCCCACACGAACATGTATGTAAAAAACATACAAAGACGCGAGGGCAAAGAATAAGAAGGACCCAAACTGCATGAGAAAGGAGAAGCGTAGCAATATAAATAGGATTTTAGATTTAGAGCAAACCAAGCAAAGCTACAACTAACAATGTGATAGCATGATGCGGCTACAAAGCAATAGTCTTACTAAATGGACTATAAGCAAAGTCTCCAGTGAAATAACCGCAGACAGAGTGGAGTGTAGTTAAAAACTCCCTCCACAGTATTATGCAGGACAAAGTGAGGTTTGAAGAGCTGAGGAATTTAGTTCATGAATAATCTGAACCCTGCAACTTCTCTAAATGCAAGAATGGGACGAACGGTGAAGCGGAGTAGAGATATCTGGAACAAACTGTATGAAAAACGGCAAACTAGAGAGAGATTGGAGGAGGCTTAAAAAAAAAAAAAAGAGAATTCTAACTATTGGCAGCAACTATAAAACAAAGAAGCAGTAGAGCAGTAGAAAGTGCTACCATTGTGAAATCGGTATATAGGAGCATCTCCGTTATTCCATGTTGATCTCACAACTGTCCGCAAGTGTAAACTAACCCTAAGGAAGAAAGGGGGGGGGGGACATTTAGTCTGGTTTCTTAATGCAACATTTAAAGAAAATGGAACAGCCTTAAAGTAGAACTAAAAAAGGTAAAACTTTGTTTTTGATAGCAAGTAGAGAGATTAGAACACTTGTCAGTTTATATTGCTGTCTATGTGCCGCCCTTTAGGGAGACATGCCCTCTCTGTTTACCATTGAAAGTGAAAGTAAAAGTAAAAGTTTTTTGCGTTGTCCCCAGAAATGTAATAGAAGGGATATCTTCCAGTGGGGATACTAGTTCTGGTGACCTGGGGGTCCCCAAGGATTTTCTTTCACTTCCCGTTTGGCTATAGGACAGGAAGTAAAAGGTAGGTCTTCCCAATGGGACACAGATGGCAAAAAAAAAAAATAAACGAACAGGCGTTATAACCCTCCCTTACCCTATCCAAAATGGAAATTATATACAATACACACACACACACACACACACACACACACAATGCCTTTAAACAAAATCCATTTCACATAGTGATTAATAAAAACTAAAGAAAAGCGATAAAAAGCCCAAAAGTTCACTTGCTAAAGAAGACAGAGAAGAACTAAATTAGCTCTGCTTAACCGCTTGCCGACCAGCCGCCATTTCACTATGGCGGGTCGGCACAATCCTGTGAACAGTCGTAGCTATACGTCGGCTCACGGGATCAGGATAGCAGGCACATGCCCGCTGCACAGCAGGGGTACCGATGCTCGTGATCGATGGTCGCGCTGACCGCGAGCGATCGTGAGCAGGAGACACAGAACAGGGACGAGTGTGTGTAAACACACACTTCCCTGTTCAGTTCTCAGAGGAATGACAGATCGTATGTTCCTATTAGCAAGCCTCTAGTTAGTCCCCTTCAGTTAGGATCACCTCCCAGGGAACACAGTTAGCCCCTTGATCGCACCCTAGTGTTAACCCCTTCACTGCCAGTGACATTTTTACAGTAATCAATGCATTTTTATAGCACTGATCGCTGTATAAATGCCAATGGTCCCAAAAATGTGCCAATTTTTTGTTGTGTCTGCCATGCCGCAGTCATGATAAAAAAAATAGTAAACTAAACTAGTAAAAAAATATATATAATAAAAATGCCATAAATCTATCCCCTATATATTTTATAGCAAAAAGTACAAAATAGTGTTTTTTTCCAAAAATTGTCGCCCTTTTTTTGTTTATAGGGCAAAAAAAAAAAAAAGTCGAGATGATCAAATACTACCAAAAGAAAGCTTTATTCGTGGGAGTGCCGCACAACCGTGCAATTGTTAAGACGCAGGGCCGAATCGCAAAGAATGGCCCGGTCATTCAGCAGCCAACTCTTCCGGGGCTGAAGTGGTTAAAGATGGCTGCCAAAGCATGCAGGACAATCTCAATGACCTCACATTTCCACATTATGTTTTCATTCTGGTTTTTATACAGTGCTCTGTAGAATAGGATGCCCAGGGGCCAATCAACTTTGGAGCAGAGCTCTGGCATTAACCTGACATAAAGCTGCATCTTCCTGCACCTATACTTCCTTGAACCTGCTGAAACTGCTAAAAAAAGAGGCTAAAGGGCTGCCATCCCAATGTTTTAACTTGGTTACTGGGACCAAAGTGTTTACATTAACCACTTGGCGCCCGCCCTATTACCAAATGACGGCGGCAAAGTGGTTTTGATATTACTGACCGGACGTCATATGACGTGATCAGGAATATCAAGCCGCTGTGCGCCCCCGGGGGCGCACATCGCGGCGATCGTTGTTGCAGGGTGTCATTTTGACACCCTGCAACACCGATCTAGGTAAAGAGTCTCTAACGGAGACTCTTTGCCACGTGATCAGCCGTGTCCAATCACGGCTGATCGCGATGTAAATAGAAAGAGCCGGTGATCGGCTTTTCCTCACTCGCGTCTGACAGACGCGAGTGGAGGAGAGCCGGTCGGCTGCTCTCCTGACAGGGGGGGGCTGTGCTGATTGTTTATCAGCACAGCCCCCCTCGGATCCCGCCCAGGACCACCAGGGAAGCCATCCATACTGGACCACCAGGTATGCCCCTAGACCCCCAGGGAAATGCCACTATGTGCCCAGGCAGCTGCCAATCTGTGCCCAGGCAGCTGCCAATCTGTGCCCACTCCAATGCCTACCACTGCCAGTGCCACCAGGGATGCCCATCAGTGCCTCATATCAGTGCCCATCAGTGCCACGTATCAGTGCCCATCAGTGCCGCCTATCAGTGCCCAGCAGTGTCGCCTATCAGTGCCCAGCAGTGTCGCCTATCAGTGCCCAGCAGTGTCGCCTATCAGTGCCCAGCAGTGTCGCCTATCAGTGCCCAGCAGTGTCGCCTATCAGTGCCCAGCAGTGTCGCCTATCAGTGCCCAGCAGTGTCGCCTATCAGTGCCCAGCAGTGTCGCCTATCAGTGCCCAGCAGTGTCGCCTATCAGTGCCCAGCAGTGTCGCCTATCAGTGCCCAGCAGTGTCGCCTATCAGTGCCCAGCAGTGTCGCCTATCAGTGCCACCCATAAGTGCCCATCAGTGCCACCCATAAGTGCCCATCAGTGCCGCCTATCAATGCCCATCAGTGCTGCATATAAGTGCCACCCATCAATCCCACCTACCAGTGCCCATCAGTGCCGCCTATCAATGCCCATCAGTGCTGCATATAAGTGCCACCCATCAATCCCACCTACCAGTGCCGCATATCAGTGCCCATCATCAGTGCCCGCTCATTGGTGCCACCGTATCAGTGCCTGTCAGTGCCCATCAGTGAAAGAGAAAACTTATTTACAAATTTTTTTTAAACAGAAACAAAAGCAAAACTTTTAGTTTTTTTCAAAATTTGTTTTTTTTTTATTTGTTTAGCAAAAAATAAAAAACCGCAGAGGTGATCAAATACCACCAAAAGAAAGCTCTATTTGTGGGAACAAAATGATAAAAATTTAGTTTGGGTACAGTGTAGCACGACCGCGCAATTATCATTCAAAACTGTGACAGCGCTGAAAGCTGAAAATTGGTCTGGGCAGGAAGGTGTCTAAGTGCCCTGTATTGAAGTGGTTAAAGGCCATGAACAGACCACAAAAACATAAGAGGTAATGCAGGCCATACATATGCTGAATTCCAAACGATTAGTCGATTGAAAATTTTGTGCATTTTGGATCAACCAAGGCTTCAATTTCACCTCATGTTACAGAAAAGAAAAATTTGTGGCTGGGAAGCTTTTCTTTACAGGTCACAGCTCATGCTCATTTTCTTATTTGATTATCTTTCTTGGGACAATTCTCCCATCATCAATTAGAAATGCGTTTGTTTCAAAAAATTTCCAACATGCCTGATTACTCAAATTCAATGGCCGCAGCCTCACTAATGGTCGATAATCAAACGATTTTTTAAAGGTGCGATTCTTACGAACGAAAAATCATTCGGAATTCGACAATGGTACGACGTTATGCATTATTTCCTTTATATACAGTATCTCACAAAAGTGAATACACCCCTCACATTTTTGTAAATATCTTATATCTTTTCATGTGACAACACTAAAGAAATGACACTTTGCTATAATGTAAAGTAGTGAGTGTACAGCTTGTATAACAGTGTAAATTTGCTGCCCCCTCAAAATAACTCACATTAATGTCAAAACCGCTGGTAACAAAAGTGAGTACACCCCTAAGTGAAAATGTCCAAATTGGGCTCAAAGTGTCAATATTGTGTGTGGCCACCATCATTTTCCAGCACTGCCTTAACCCTCTTGGGCATGGAGTTCACGAGAGTTTCACAGGTTGCCACTGGAGTCCTCTTTCACTCTTCCATGACGACATTACGGATTTGGTGGATTTTAGAGACCTTGCACTTCCCCACCTTCTGTTTGAGGATGCCCCACAGATGCTCATTAGGGTTTAGGGTCTGGAGACATGCTTGGCCAATCCATCACCTTTACCCTCAGCTTCTTTAGCAAGGCAGTGGTCACCTTGGAGGTGCAATTGGGATCGTTATGTTGGAATACTGCCCCGCAGCCCAGTCTCCGAAGGGAGGGGATCATACTCGGCTTCAGTAGGTCACAGTACATGTTGGCATTCATGGCTCCCTCAATGAACTGCAACTCCCCAGTGTCGGCAGCACTCATGTAGCCCCAGACCATGACACTCCCACCACCATGCTTGACTGTAGGCAAGACACTTGTCTTTGTACTCCTCACCTAATTACCGCCACACAAATAACCAAATAAGTTTATCTTGGCCACAGGACATGGTTCCAGTAATCCATGACCTTAGTCTGCTTGTCTTCAGCAAGCTGTTTGCAGGCTTTCTTGTGCCTCATCTTTAGAAGAGGCTTCCTTCTGGGACAACAGCCATGCAGACCAATTTGATGCAGTGTGCGGCGTATGGTCTGAGCATTGACAGGCTGACCACCCACCCCTTCAACCTTTGCAGCACTCATATGTCTACTTTCCAAGGACAACCTCTGGATATGACGCTGAGCATGTGCACTCAACTTCTTTGGTCGACCATGGCGTTCTGAGTGAAACTTGGCCTGTTAAATCGCTGTATGGTCTTGGCCACCATGCTGCAGCTCAGTTTCAGGGTCTCAGCAATCTTCTTATAGCCTAGGCCAGAGATGTCGAACCTTGGCACCCCAGATGTTTTGGAACTACATTTCCCATGATGCTCAACTACACTGCAGAGTGCATGAGCATCATGGGAAATGTAGTTCCAAAGCTCACCATCACTGGCCTAGGCCATCTTTATGTAGAGCAACAATTGTTTTTTTCAGATCCTCAGAGTTCTTTGCCATGAGGTGCCATGTTGAACTTCCAGTGACCAGTATACACATACATACACACACACACACACACACACATACATACACACACACACCACACATTTTTTTTTTCAAATCATTTTTGAAAAAAAAAAAAAAAAAAAAAAAAAAAAACTTTAAGAAAAAAAAAAAATATATCTTTTGAAAAAAAAAAAAAAAATCTTTTGAAAAAATGTTCAGCTCTTTCAGCTAATGATGGGACTTCAACTGTTTTACGATTTATACTTTTTAAAATATTAAGCTTTTTAACACTTTTCACAGTTACTCAAGCCACTCCACCCAGGTACTCCGCCCACTCCAGTTGTAGAGGCAAGAACACTTTTCACAATTTCCCCAGAAATTGTAGCTTTTCTAGTTGCTTTTGCTGTCGCTAACCACATGCCTGTCTGCTGCCTGGACCGACGCTCTCCTCTGTGGACCACTGCACTTCTAAAACCAAGGTAATCTTGTTATTTGGTATGTACCTGCTATGTGTTAGAAATATGAAGGGCCTTCAAAAATGTGATTGGTAGTCAGAAAATTATATGTGTAAATTTATGCTGCTAGAATGCCTGGAGGTGCTACTTGGATGTTGGGCCTCTGTATGTGGGCAGGCTGTGTAAAAGTCTCAAATATGTGGTATCACCATACTCAGGAGGAGGAGTAGCAGAATATATTTTGGGGTGTCATTTGTGTTACAAATATCTTATAACTGGACAACTGTGAAAAAAAAAAAAAAAAAAAAAAAATTTGTTTTCATTTTTTCCCCCCAAATTTTCCAAAAACTTCTGGAAAAAAAATGAACCGTTTTAAAAGACTCATCATGCCTCAGATTTTACGTTGGGGTGTTTGCTTTCCAAAATGGGGCCATTTTGTGGGCAATTTCATTGTCTTGGTGCTCCAGGGCCTTCAAAAGTGTAATAGGTGGTTGAGAAATGAGATGTGCAATTTATGCTCGTAGAATGCCTGAAGGTGCTACTTCAATGTTGGGCCTCTGTATGTGGCCAGGCTGGGTAAAAGTCTCACACATGTGGCATCGCCATACTCAGGATAAGTAGCAGAATGTATTTTGGGGTGTAGTTGCAATTATGCATATGCTGTGTGGGAGAAATAACCTGTTAATATGACAATAAATTTTTTTCCAAAAAAACACTCACCATGTTTCTTAGTGAATACCTTGGACTGTCTACTTTCCAAAAGGGAGGCATTTGGGGGTGGCATTTGTACTTTCCTGGCTTGTTAGGGTCTCAAGAAATGATAGGCTGTCAGTACATCAGGTGTGATTAGATGTGACCAATTTTCAGTGATTGGCACCATAGCTTGTAGACTCTACAACTTTCACACAGACTAAATAAAATTCACTAATTTGGGTTATTTTTACCAAAGATATGTAGCATTATAAATTTTGGCCCAAATTTATGAAAAATGACTTATTTGCAAAATTTTACAATAGAAACAAAAAAAATAAAATAAAATAAAAAATTGTGTTTTAATTTTCGCAGTTTTTTCGCTTAAAATCGCAAAAAATAAAAAACCTAGTGGTGATTAAATACCACCAAAATAAAGCTCCATTTGTGAGGAAAAATGATAAAAAAAAAAAACAAAAAAAAAAAAAAACAACTTTGTTTGGATACAGTGTAGCATGACTGAGTAATTGTCATTCAAAGTGTGAGCACTGAAAGCTGAAAATTGGTCTGGGCGGGAAGGTGCATAAGTGCCTGGTATTGAAGTGGTTAAAAAGGGAAATCTGAGAAAGCGGAAGACCTTTGTTACGTAAAGTAATCCTAAAGTCTCTTTTTTTGTTTAAAAACAAACATGTCATACTTACCCACGGTTTGCTATGGGGGCACCCGAGCCAAACCGCAGCTCTGTGTCCATTCGGATATGTAGTCGTGGCACCTTCCAGCTCATTGGCTCACTGACTTTGATGACAGCAGTGGGAGCCAATGAGGGAGAGCCCCGGACAACCGAGCCTCTTCTGCACCATCGCTGGATCGAGATGAGCTCAGGTAAGTATTAGGGGGGCTGACAGGGGCTGCAGCACACAGAAGTTTTTTTTTTTATCTTATTGCATAGTATGCATTAAAGTGGATGTAAACCCCCCAAATTTTCTTTAAATTTAGACTCATATCTGTTACAGCAGAGGATGTAATTTCATCTGTGCCCAGTCTTGCCACAAAGAGTTAATCCAGCTCTGAACAATCCTCTTATCTTTCTTCAGCAAGATAAAAACAGACAGAGAAATAGGTGTAGTTCTTCCCCCTTGCTGTAACAGGTGATTTTCCTTATCTCATGCACAAGTGTGCATCCTTTCCTCTCCAGCTCTCCCAGGATTGGGCATGCTGAAGTCATGTGTTGAGTTTTCTGGGTTTTCACTGGATGTTATTGATCATGGGGGATAAACCACAAGACCAGCAGAAGTTCAGTATAAAAAATATCGATGCCTGGCCAAGGGGAGTGTAAAAGGGTGATGGTGAGTCTTGCATCAAGACTCCAACCCACCGAGCCCTGGACAATAGACCGAGCCCTGGACAACAGACCTGCCTACAGAATCTGGAGTATTGCAGGGCTCCAAACAGCTAAAGGGGAGATATTTGACTGGTAAGGATACATGCAGGAGACATGTATATCCATATCTACCTACCCATCTATCCATGAATCTATGGAAGTCGTTTAGAAATGAGAGTGCGTTTACATCCACTTTAAGATAAAAAAACCTTCTGCCGTTAGAACCACTTTAAAAAGGGGAACAAGTTTCAAGTTGTTAAAAGTGGTCAACATTATGAAAGACTGAATACACATCAAAGTTGATTTGGCATTTAGGTAGATTATTCAACAGTATCAAAGAAGTTAAAATCCATTTTGTGTGCACCAGAAGTCTTTACCAACTCAGATATTACCCTGTAAAAGTAGTGGATGACACCAGTGGGCTGTACATAGTTTGTGCAGAGAACAGAGCTGTGTGGGGCCCCAGCAGGCCACCCACTACAGGCTGCCTACAGAATCTAGAGAAGGGGGCAGATACAAGACCTGTTACTCCAACACAAAAGAGAACATTTTGAGAAGTCTAATAAGGGAGATCATGTCAGTGATACAAATAAGTTAAAGTGGTTCTAAAACCTAAACTTTTTTTTACCTTCATGCATTCCTTGCAAATGATTAGGCATCAGTATCCATATCCCCCCTCCCCCTTTACTTACCTGAGCCCTCATTTGATCCAGCGCTGTGCACATCTGCAGCTCTTCTCTCCCCTGTTCCTGGTCTCTTGGGCTTTTCTGAGGCACTGCTGCCAAAGTCAGTGACGAGGGAACAGTGGGGCAGAGCTGAGATTTGCAGTCTGTCAATAGACGCAGACAGCAAGGCTTGGAAGTGAGCCCGCAAGAGTGCCCCCATAGGAAGTGGCTATTGGGGCACTCACCAGAGGAGTCAGGAGGAGGTTCAGGGTACCTCTGTGCATTTCCATTGCAGAGCAAGGAAGTATAGACCTGTTTAAATAAATAAAAAAAAAAAAAAAAAAAAAAAAAAAAGACCATTGAAGCTTTACAATTACTTTAAAAAAGTTATGCTAAAAAATAAATCTGGATTCTTTTAGCATGTAGTGGGAGTAAACTCCCATGCATGATTTTTACCTATAGGTAAGCCTTAATATAGACTTACCTAATTAGGTACTGTAAAGATCTCCTAAACGTGCGCCAATTAGGAGATAATTACTGAACCTGCAGCCGGTGACCTCATCGGCACACGTGCTCTGAAGGAACGGCATACCCATGCCCATCACCCATCACCTTGCAGGTTAAAGAAAAAAAAAAAAAAAAAAAAAAAAAAAAACCACAACAGAGGTTTACTACCGCTTTAACAGACCTGCATGGTAATGTACAGAGGTGCATGACTTAAGTATGCAGCAGAGTAGGGGGTCAATTAAGAATAGAACCTAGGTTTTAGTATGGATTCACACATTTGCGATTTTGCTTGATGCGTTTTCCATTGAAATAAATGGAAGTGTATCAAAACACACATCCTGACCCATGTAAACGTTCAATACAAAGTGCATTTCAACATTAAAATTTGCATGTAATTAAAGGCAGTGAGTACAGCCTACCTTTATCAATACACTGCTTTGTTATCCAGGCACAGCTGTAGTGTATACCATGGAAGTCACTTCTGTCACTGATCTGAGAACACCTGGCTATGATGCAGGAAGTTTGAAATAATATTAGTTTATAAGGCCTCATGCACACTGGACGTTTTTGGACATTTTTTTTTTTTTACTGCTGCTGTTTTTGGCCTCAGACTTTTTTTTTTTCTACAGTCAATAAACTCCCCATCACGTTATCCGATGTGTCCATGCACACATAGGCTGTTATCAGCAGTATTTGGCTGGGCTGTTTTTTGGCTTTAACGAAAACCCCCCAAAACTAGTCGGTTCTGAGAGGAGTTTTTCAGCTGTGAAAACGCTCCAACGTCAAATGCTGATAAATGTGGCTCATCAGCGTTTGACGTTTTTGATTCATTGAAAATTTAAAAAAAAAAAAAAAAAAAAAAGGCTAAAAAACGCTATTGAAAAAAAAAAAAAAAAAAAAAAAAAAAACTATAAAAAAAACTCACTGCAAAGCTACTGGCGTTTTTAGAACGTTATTTTAACGTCCAGTGTGCATGAGGCCTAAAAGTTTGTTCTCCAACTCAACACTAAGGCTGCTTTCACATTGGGGCGGTGGGGGCGTCGGCGGTAAAACAGCGCTATTTTTAGCGCTGCTTTACCGTCGTTATTGCAGCGGTATTCGGCCGCTAGCGGTGCGGTTTTAACCCCCACTGGCGGCCGAAAAAGGGTTAAAACCGCTCGTATAGCGCGGCTATAGCCGCGCTGCCCCATTGATTTCAATGGGCAGGAGCGGTGAATACACCGCTCCTTCACCGCTCCAAAGATACGGCTTGCAGGAGTTTTTTTCTTCTCCTGTCAGTGCACCGCTTCAGTGTGAAAGCCCTCGGGCTTTCACACTGAACAAACAGCAGCGGCTGTTTTGGGTCGGTTTGTAGGCGGTATTTTTAGCGCAAGAACGCCTGTAAACCGCCCCAGTGTGAAAGGGCTTTTAGTATGCAGGTAGATACTTGTCCTGGCCTCTGTAAGGCCCCTTTCACATGGGGCTAACTGTTTTGGTCAATAGGGGATCTGTTCGCTGATCAGAGCAGAGAGGAGGCGGATTACAGGTCCCTGTCTGCTCAGTTTATACAGAGTGGACATGAACAGTGCCCCCTCTGCTCTATGGGTGGCCAGGTGTAAAAGGACTCTGCTGCCCTTTTACCGATCCGCCTACACGGGGAACGACAGATCCCCTTCCATTTGTCTTTAGCAGACCAGACTGATCAGGTCTGCCAGTAAAACTGACAGATGGAACTAATTGGAAAGGTCATGTGAAAGGGGCCGAATAGGCATGAGTTAACAGTCTCTCTCACATACAAATCATTGGTCTTGCCTCACAGCCACCAACCATTTTCCAGCTGTCATTTTTCATTGTAGGTTTGAATGCAAATTGGTTCAACAGATCAATACACATACATGAAACACGTACCAATGAAATTCCTGGGCCCAGTTCTACAACAAAATTTATGGCAGACTTCACCTGCACCAGTGGAATACAACTGCCACTCCCTGGTTCGCACAACACAGCTATGAGAAGCCAATGTAGAGTAAATGCCAAATGGTGTTCCTAGGTTAGACCAACAGGTAACAGCAAAGACAAACGAAGGATGAAAAGTGGCAACACAAGTTCAAATACAATACATACATATGTACAGGAGTTAGAGGCACAAGGGCACCATCATTTTATCCTCCTGCAGAAATTGTATCTTTTCTAGAATGATCGGGGTTTTGGGCTTAAACACTTCAGCTCCACACACATACATGCATACACACTTTTCACAAACTAGAGCTTTCTTTTGGTGGCATTTGATCACCACTAGGTTTTATTTACTTTATATTAAGGCCTCATTCACACGAGGCGGATTCGCTCCCAGGGAGTCCGCCTCTGTCCGCCAGCTCAGCGGGAGATCTCTCTGTTGATCTCTGCTGAGCCGGATGACAGGTCCCTCTCTGCTCACTGAGCGGGGAGGGGCTTGTCGAGCGCCGCTGGTTGCTATGAGGAGATCGGATGAAAACGGACAGCATGTCCGTTTTTATCAGATCTCACCCAATCCGATAGGGACGGATGCGAACGTAGGAGCCATCTGTCTGATTTTAGCGGATCGGACCAGGTCGGATGTCAGCAGACATGTCCGCGCTGACATCCGTTGCTCCATAGACTAACATGGAGCGCCCGTTCAGGTCCGCCGACAAAACTGACAGGCGGACCTGAACAGTCAATTCGTGTCAAAAAGGGGCCTTAAACGGAAAACAGACCAAAAAAAAAAAAACCCACCACACAATATTTTTTTACTTTCTGCTATAAAAAAAAAAAAAAAAAAAACATAGCCAATGATTTTTTTTTTTTAATCCCAAAATTTCAGTCAAAAATGTATTCTGCTACGTCTTTGGTTAAAAAAAAAAAAAATTCCCCAATAAGTGTATATTGATTGTAGACGCTATAACTTATGCAAACCAAACTTTAGGCTATATACTGGAATGTTTATTTTCTATACTACCAATGGCAGTGATCAGTGGACTTATTATGGAACTGCAATAGTGCCGCGGGTAATCTGACGCCAACATCGCCAGTGTCACCAATACAGTAATTAGAGCTAATAATATGCACCGTCGCTGTACTAATGACACTGGCTGGGAAGGGATTACCATCTAGGACAAGCAAGGGGTTAAAATGTGTGCCTAACTAGGTTTACTGTGTGTTTTCACCAAGCAATGTGGAAAGAAAAAGAGAAAAAAAGAAAAAGAGAAAAAGAAAAAAGAGAAAAAAGAAAAAGAAAAAGAAAGAGAGGCTGCTGACAGTGGAGATCCCTGTGTTTACCTACACAGGGCCTTCTTCTGTCATTTTCTCAGCCAATTGGCAGGTTCTGGCCATAAATATTTGGCCGAGAGACTCGCTGATCTGTTTGTGCTGTAGCAAATGGCATCACAGCGGGGGCAGATGGTCGCGCGTCCCTCTACCTGGAAATACAATATCATGTACCTGGTCTAGCGCAGTAGGGCCGCCCTGCAAGTGTGTTGGACAGTCCTGAAGTGATTAGGGCAGTTGTACTTCTTGGGCTTATGTACACTACAGCTTCTAAACATGAGTTTAGGAGCTTTTGGTATTTTTTTTGCCTCCTAAACTCAACTTCATAAAAGCCTGTGTTCATGCACACATTGGCCTTTACAAGAGTTTAAAAAAAACGCGGCAAAATTGCAGGCGGTCAACCTAGTCTGTGTGTATGTGAACCCTTGGTGACTGTAGGTCTTTTACACTGTTTTTTCACAGGCAGACAGTGAACCATACTGTATGTGTGCAAGTTTAACCGCTTCAGCCCCAGAAGATTTTACCCCCTTCCTGACCAGAGCTCTTTTTGCGATTCAGCACTGCGTCGCTTTAACTAGCAATTGCGTGGTCGTGCGACATTACACAAAAACAAAAAATTGACGTCCTTTTTTTCCCCCCACAAATAGAGCTTTCTTTTGGTGGTATTTGATCATCTCTGCGGTTTATTTTTTGCGCTATAAAACAAAAAAAGCGAAAATTAAAAAAAAAAAAAAAAAAAAAAAAAAAAAAACACCACGCAATATTTTTAACTTTTTGCTAGAACATCCCCAAATATATATATATATATATATATATATATATATATATATATATATATATATAAAATATATATATTCCTCAGTTTAGGCCAACAGGGTCTGGCAAGTGGTAAAACGCTCTACTGTATTAATTCACAAAATTAAAGTAATTAATTCACAGATAAAATGCTGGCTTTTTCTTACACCAACTTAAACATAAAAAACAGGGACTAGATACATTTTAACTCGAACTGGACTTTGACATCAGGCCGTTTCAAAGTGCCAGAGGACAACATGAGTGCATCACAAAAGCAGCATCGTCTAATTAGAGTTAACAGGTTTGGAAAAATTTGAGTGTAGTAAAAGCTGCAAAGGAAGTTGGGAGAGAGACAAGTAATAAACACTCAGATGCAGCAGAAGGGATTGAGAGCATAAGTCAAGAGAGCGTGAGAGAGGAGGGGGAAGAGAGGGAAAACTGGATGGTTGGAGAGAGAATAAAAAGAACATTGAAGGGGGAAGGGTAGTGCAAGCACAGATCATCCTACTGCTGGACAGTTCATTAAAATCTACAACACTAATCCAAAATAAAAATAAAAAAAAAAATTAAAAAAAATGGGGAGGAATCAATTTTGTAAAGTTTCACAGTGCGACCATCAGAATAATTTCAGAAAAAAAAAACACTTTTTTTTCCCAATCTTGTATTGAGTAAGGCTCCATTCACACTAGCGAGCAGGGTGGATAAAAAGCAATGATTTTTTTTTTTTTTTTTCACATGGGATTTTTATGAAATTTATTTTAATAAAATGCTTTGAGTAAAAGATCTAAAGATAGTTTTCTGATACATTAATAATTTAGTTTATTCAGCATGAAATAGAGCTTAGTTATGTAGCATGAGGCTGTATATTCTGTAATATTTACATTTTTGGTAAACTCATTCTATGAATCCAAGCTCTGCAAGCCGAGATAACATGCACCGCTATGATGCATTCACACAATTTCCCAGTAACCATGAGATAAACCACGGTTCAGGAATATTCCTTTATCCCACTTATCCTGTTAGTGGGCATCCATTCACCTGCTGCCGCCACGTCCCTCACCTTGTATCACTGCAGCATCACCAGCCATCCCATTAAAGTGAATGGGACTGTCAGTGAGTCAACAGCGGGTCAGAGATGATAGTTGCTCTTTAAAAAAAATTAGGATTTAAAAATCGAGTTGATTTAAATCAAATCAACCCTTCTAGCGAGACTCCCGAAGTTTCACCGTTTCCTGTACGACTGAGTGCGTCTTTGATCCGACTCTACACTCCCTGGAACAAAGTCGCAAGTAGAGCAGGCACTTTTTAAAAGTCGCTGCCACCGTCACAACGATTTGAAGGGTGCCATTGAAAAGAATGGACTGCAACTTGTCATGTGACTTTGATATCCAAAGTTGCATGGCAAGTCGTAAAAGTGTGAATGAAGCCTAGGAGAAGGTGTTATACTACCCAGTCAATTCTTTTCATCATCTGCCATCTATGTCCCATTGTAGAGATTTCCCTTTACTTCCTTTGCCATAGCCACAACGGAAGTGAGGGAAAATCCATGGTTGTTGCCAGAACTGAAAGATTTCCCCTCTTTTCCTGTTCTGTTGACAATCAAAAATCTGAGATTTTCTTTTAATTTCATTCTCAATGATAATGGAAAAAAAAAAAAAAAATAAAAAAAAATAAAAAAAGAGGACAAACCCAGAAGGTGCATCACCCTAAAGGACACCGACCGCAATAAAAACCTGACAAGAGTTATAATCCCTCTCCACTTATATACTAGTTATACTTTACTTTGACAGAGTGGGGATGAGTTAAGCTAGATACACACTATAGGAAAATCGGGTGAACAATCGTCTGGTTTTCCTCAATGTTTCACAAGTGGAAAATGAGAATGGAAATAATGTATGAAAATTCTTGTTTATGGCTTCTGATCATGCACAGTCTTTCGTATCCGATTTTTTACGTACGAAAACAGGACACAAAAAAAAAAAAAAAAAAAAAAAAAAAAAAAGAAGAGGGGAATGTGAGCTGGCACAGCCACAATGACAAAACTCCATCCCTAATAGAGACATTTATACCTGCATTTAGAGTTTATCAGTTCATATGACGGCGCCCCAGAACAAGAGCTGCAACGCCCCGCCGTCATTTGATAGTGAGCGCGGGCAAGCAGTTAAAGAAAAATTTCAGGCTCTTGATAACTATACCTAAACTTGCTCCTGCCCTCTTCTATATCCTATTGCAACTACCCCGTGAAAGGAAGAGGTTTATACTTACCTTTTCAGAGGGCGCTCTGGTCCAGTCATGTGATCTGGAATTAGAATTCCGATTTTAAAAAAAGGGGTTGTAAAGGGTTTGTTCTTAACCGTTTCCGGATCGCCCACCACACATTTCCTGTGGCAGGGTGGCCCGGCTGCCAAAAACAACGTACCTGTACAGTAGGTGACCGCGATATTGTGTCAATCTCGCCGCATTTCTCGGCGAGATTTGACACCTGCGAGCCCCATCGCGGGAGCCAGCGCCGAGATGGCTCACTCATCGGGAAAGGAAAACTTTTTTTTCCTTTTCGCGATGAGCGACAGGCAGTGCTGACAGCTGTCTGGTATGAATCCTGAGAGGAAACACCGCGCCAAATTTTAAATAAAAAACCGGCATGGGCCCCCCCCCCCCCCCAGGGGCATACCAGGCCCTTGGGGTCTGGTATGGTGGGCCCCCCAAAATCCGTACCAGACCTTTAACCGAGCACGCAGCCCGGCCGGCCAGGAAAGGGGGTGGGGACAAGCGAGCGCCCCCCCCCCCTCCTGAGCCGTACCAGGCCGCATGCCCTCAACATGGGGGGATGGTATCGTGCTGGAAACACAATCTCGCGGTCAGGTACTGTACGTTGTCTCTTCTTCTGGATCGGGGACCCGCTGATCGATGACAGGAGAGGAAGACCACTGTTCTGTCAGAGGAAAATGGAGATCTTGTGTTTCTGCTAAGTAGAAACACAAGATCTCAGTTTTCCTCCAGTTAAACCATCCCCCACACAGAAGTCACTCTCTAGGAGCACACTTAACCCTTTGATTGCCCCTGATGTTAATCCCATCCCTGCCAGTGTCATTAGTACAGTGACAGTGCATTACTAATAAAAAATATCCTAAAGTTTGTAGATGCGGTGACTTTTGCACAAACCAATCAATACACGCTTATAGGGATTTTTTTTTTTTAATTAAAAACATGTAGCAGAATACATTATTGGCCTAAATTGATGAAGAATTTCGATTACTTTTTAAAAAAAAAAAAAAAAAAAAAAATTTATATGTTTTACAGCAGAGAAGTAAAAAAAAAAATAGTTTTTTTAAAAAAAAATTGGTGGTCTTTGTTTATAGCGCAAGAAAAATTTGTGGGGAAAAAAAAAAAAAAAAAAAAAAAAAAAAAGGACATAAAATTTGGGTACAGTGTTGCACGACTGCCCAATTGTCAGTTAAAGCAATGCAGTGCCGTATCGCAAAAAAAATGGACTGGTCATGAAGGTGGGTGAAGCCTTCCGGGGCTGAAGTGGTTAAATAGCACACATTATAATTACCTGCTCTGTAACAGTTTTGCACAGAGCGGCCCCGATCCTCCTCTTCTGGGGTGCCTCGCTGGCGCTCCTGGCTCCTCCTCTTCATCGGGTGCCCCCACGGAAAGCCGCTTTACATGGGGGGCACTTGTGCAGGCTCGCTCCCGAGTCCCGCTGCTGCGTCTATTAACAGACAGCGGGACTCTGCCCCGCCACCTGGATTTGATTGACTGCAGTGGGAGCCAATGGCCGCTGGGCTCGTGCACAATCGCTGGATCGGATTGGTCTTAAATAAGAAAAAAGGGAGGGTCAGGGGGGCAGCTGCAGCAAAAAAGGTTTATCACCTTAATGCATTCTAGAGACTTTACAATCACTTTAAGGCTGACTCAGTAGACTCTGCAGTAATTATGTAGTAGCTGCTTTTCAAGCTCTCCTCCAGTGTTCCTCTGAGCTGTGCAATTAATACGCTATATGTAACCAGAAAGTGGTTCTATATGAATGGAGATTGACAAGCACCTGACAGCTCCTGGTGTCACACGGACAGCATTTGTGTGAGAAGCCAATATGTAACAAAAGAACAAGAACGCAGATGGCAACCACACAACTCTAAATACAAACAAGTCAAAGGATTCTCATTTTACCTTACACCTGGTGTCAGGACATGAAGCAATTACCCTCTGCCCCGAAGGTACAGGGCCTTCCTCAGCACTTTTTACAAACCATGGCTTCCTCCCAAGACACCACTCAATCATGCATAGAAATCAAAGATCATATGGGGCCTGGGAGCAGCATTTTCCAGTGACTTGACTAACAGATTAGGTTAATGTTTTTCTAAGTGAACCCGTGTGATAAAATATATCCTTATTGAAGTGTTTGTAGAGCCAACTCTATTATTCATTTCATTTTGGATAGACAAGGAAAGGGCTGTACACTAATCAGATCAGATCAGTGTATTTCTGCAGCAGGTAAGGCCAGGTATTTCTAATCAGCCTCTGACAGGAAGCCTGTACAAATTGATGACAGGCTGATACTGCAGCTGTCCATGGCTATTTGAATGTAACTGCACAAGGAGCCATTATAGAGGCTGGATTGTCTGTGTCCCAAGAATACACATCTATCACTAACTACTAAAGTCAATTGCTGCATGTGCGATTAGAAGCGAACAGCCCTGGACAGCGTCAGCCTGTCATTTATTTGTACAGGCTCCATTTTCACGGATGATCAGAAAAACCTGCAGTATCTGGCACAGAAATACGCTGAATTTTGGTGGTGTGTGGCCATAATCATCTGTGAGCCGTAGCTGGATCCATGGCCCCTTTCAGGGTGGATAAAAATTATTATTATTTATTTTTTTTTTTTAAACAAAAGATTTTTTTGATATTTATTTTAATAAAATGCTTTTTGAGTAAAAATCTAAGGATAGTTTTCCATTTAAGATACATTAATAATTTAGTTTATGTAGAATGAGGCTGTATATTCTGCAATATTTACTTTTTTGGAAACTCATTCAATGAATCCAAGCTTTGCAAGCTGAGATAACATGCTCTGCATTGATGCATTCACACAATTTCACAGTAACTATGAGATAGAACAAAGTTGAGGAATATTCCTTTATCCCATTGTTTTGCAAATCTATGTACATTACAAACTGTAGGATTGGATCCTTCATTTTGAATGCAAATATTAAAGATTTGAACTACCATGAAGAATGAGTCCTTACATTTAAAGAGCACCTGTAATTTCAGATTCATCATAGCAGTGCCCGTTAGCGGGGCATCCATTTACCTGCTGCTGCGTCCCTCAACTTGTTGTGTCACTGCCGCACTAACAGCCATCCCAATAAAGTAAATGGGACTGTCGGTGAGTCAACAGCGGGTCAGAGGGGGAGCTGCTGTGGAAAAGAGATGACAGTTGCTCTTTAAAAATTATGATTTAAATCAAGCCTTTTTTTACCAGTGATTTAAATCAAATTCACCCTGGCCCCTTTGGTAAGCAGCAAAACAAAAGCCACTTTGCAGCTTTCTACGTTGCAATCAGGCAAATACCATCAGTCAGCATTGCAGAGAATTATAAAGAGCTGACAGTTCAAAATCAGTAATCCGTGCATGCACCTTTGCTGGATGTTACTGTAAGGGGACTTGCACACTAGGGCAGATGGGCGTCGGCGGTAAAGCGCCGCTATTTTTAGTGGGCTAGCAGGGCGCTTTAAACCCCTGCTAACGGCCGAAGAAGGGTCAAAAGCGCCGCTGCAGCAGCGCTGCCCATTGATTTCAATGGGTGGGGACACTTTAGGAGTGGTGTATACACCACTCCTACAGTGCCTTAAAGATGCTGCTTGCAGGACTTTTTTGAGCATCCTGCCAGCGCACCGCTCCAGTGTGAAAGCACTCAGACTTTCACACTGAAGTGAGAGGCGCTTTACAGGCGCAGTGTGAAGTAAGCCTTAAAAGGGGGAAGTACACCCAAAGCTCATTTGGCTCTACTTCTCCTGTGGATCATAGGAGTGCAGTTCGTTCTGCACTCCTGTGACCCATTTTGAGCTGACAGCAGGCTGAAATCCGCTGTCAAAATAATAACTGCTTAAGTAAATGTATATAAAAAATGTAAATAACAGTGCAACAAATAATCCTCAAAAACAAAAATTGTTACAAACAAAAAATAGCAGTGAAGTTCAAAGGAAAAACAAGATGCTGTGATCTTCCACCTCCGTGTTGAGTAATATGTCAGTGTTCATAAATAATCCACCAATAGTTATATGGCCGCTCACCTTATACTTAGACCCCCGTTTCACAAGTGGGTGCCAGTAATCAGCCCTCTAATGGGGATAAATTCAGATGAATGCTTCCGCTCCTCTAACACCTCCCTTCAGTGCTGCATATTCTCATTCAGCGGTATATAAAAAAAGATAAACAAATGAGATCTAGTGCTCTCTGTCAAAGTTTACTATCAAATAAAATAGGAGGTAGAACACTCACAAATAAAGGCACTCAACCATGCCAGCGTATCAAACAGGTGGCATATTTCCAATGCGCTTCATTTTTGTATATATTTTATTCTATCTTTTCATGTGACAACACTGAAGAAATGACAATTTGCTACAATGTAAAGTAGTGAGTGTACAGCTTGTATAAGTGTAAATTTGCTGTCCCCTCAAAATAACACACAGCCAATAATGTCTAAACTGCTGGCAACATAAGTGAGTACACCCCTAAGTGAAAATATCCATATTGGGCCCAATTAGCCATTTTCCCTCCCAGATGTCATGTGACTCGTTAGTGTTACAAGGTCTCATGTGTGAATGGGGAGCAGGTGTGTTAAATTTGGTGTTGTCGCTCTCTCATACTGGTCACTGGAAGTTTAACATGGCAACTCATGGCAAAGAAGTGTGAGGATCTGAAAAAAAGAATTGTTGCTCTACATAAAGATGGTCTAGGCTATAAGAAGATTGCCAAGTCCCTGAAACTGAGCTGCAGCACAGTGGCCAAGACCATACAGCGTTTAACAGGACAGGATCCACTCAGAACAGGCCTCGCCATGGTCGACCAAAGTAGTTGAGTGCATGTGCTCAGCATCATATACAGAGGTTGTCTTTGGGAAATAGATGTATTCCAACATGATAACGACCCCAAACACACCTCCAAGACTACTACTGCCTTGCTAAAGAAGATGAGGGTAAAGGTGATGGACTGGCCAAGCACGTCTCCAGACCTAAACCCAACTGAGCATCTGTGGGGCATCCTCAAAACGCTAGGTGGAGGAGCTCAAGGTCTCTAACATCCACCAGCTTCGTGATGTCGTCATGGAGGAGTGGAAGAGGACTCCAGTGGCAACCTGTGAAGCTCTAATGAACTCCATGCCCAAGAGGGTTAAGGCAGTGCTGGAAAATAATGGCGACCACACAAAATATTGACACTTTGGGCCCAATTTGGACATATTCACTTAGGGGTGTACTCACTTTTGTTGCCAGCGGTTTAGACATTAATGGCTGTGTGTTGAGTTATTTTGAGGGGACAGCAAATTTACACTGTTATACAAGCTGTTGTAGCAAAGTGTCATTTCTTCAGTGTTGTACATGAGGGGTATACTCACTTGTGAGATACTGTATAACGAAAAGGCAAAACTTTTTCTGTTTTGGATACAGTGGAGAGAGTCAGTCTTTATTGCTGTCCTGTTTACCATCATCAGTGAAAGTAAAAAAAAAACCCACATTTTGCTTTGTCCCCAGAAAAGTACCAGAGAGGATATCTTCCAATGGGGGACACTAGTTCTGGTGACCTGGGGGTTCTCAAGGAATAAGTTTTGCCTATAGTTCTCCTTTTAGGAACAAAGTCTTACATGCATAAAAAGTTACTTCATCTACTATTTCTAAGGGCCGGTTCACACTAGTGCTATTTCAGATGAGACTTGAGTCGCACAAAAAATGCATGACAATAGAAATCACATTGTTCTCAATGGTGTCTGCTCACATCAATGCAACTCACATGGCACAATTTTGGAAAAAGTTCCTGTTTTCTGGTGTGGTTCCAGAGTGGATTTTGGCCTCATAATATACAAACCGGGTCCAAGTAGCACTACATAAATCGCACAAAGTTGGAGCAAAATTGGATTGCAGCAGTGTGAGCCTAACCTAGTTTCCAAACTTAAAATTTTCTTGGCAACGTGAAGAGCTTAAACCATCTAACCGTACAAGTGACAGATGGACTTGCTTGATGTGCTGTTTGTATTTACCATACAAACAGCAAGGGAGACCCTCGGCCAGTGATTAATAATTACGATTTTAACAATGTCCCCACTATACATCATCCTATAAACTCTCTCATAGGCTTTGTTCGCAGAGAGCTCATGTGCTTAAAAAAAAAAAAGGGTCTCAGAGCTACCTTGTGCTATATAACCCCCCCGATACAAAAGTTCAAGCCAAATTTTGTCTAGGGAGCTCCTGTGTGCATAGGGCCAGCTTTGTAGTGTCAAAGGTCATGTGAAAGCATCTTGTGCTTCTCCCTATTAGGCTGCATTCATACTTGGCATTTCCGGGACACGCACAGAAAACATGTTTGTGTTTTTTGGAAATGTGCTGCAAACGCGTACTGCGCTTGTGGTGCAATTTGTTAATGGCATCTTAAACACAGTTAGCAGATGCAGATTTTGCAGTGCAGACCCCAACCTCTGTCCTGGAAACTTACTGCATGCCAAAGTATTTTGTTTCACTACCTGTCCACTTTTGCAAGTTGCTTTTCCCCCATGCCCATCTGCAGTGCTGTCCTAAATGGCGTTGGCACTTCCGGTCCTGGCTGCCTATGTGATGTCATCAGGCGATTCCTTTGACTCCTGAGATATTGGTGTCAAACCCAGGAGTCCAAGGGAAATCGCCCGATTCTCTTTTGATGGACAGGTTGCCATAACGACAGGGCAGGAACTTCCGTTGCATCTGCCATGGCAACCAACTAACTGCACCATGCAGCGTTATTACTGTGCAGGAGCAAGATCAGGAGGTGCATGCTGGGTAGCTAGCTGCACCTAATCCCGGAAATAAACACAAGTGGGCTTCAGATGCTCAGAACTGTGATGGCATCTGCCTGCTTCCGAGATCAAGTAATTTTTTTTTTTTTTTTTTTAGAGAAAAAAAAAAAAACAAAAAACCCCCACACACCCCCACAAACAATATCCAAATTGTAATGTACATTCACATCAGTACCTGCCCTCAAGGAGCTTACAATCTAAGGTCCCTAACTCACATTTATACATACATAACTAGGGGTGCTGAAATTAATCGTTGCATCGCGATTCGGGTGTCCCTGATGCGGCATCGATGCATAAGGACCGGAAAATCGATTGCGGGTGACGTCATGACGACTAGCCCCACCCCTCCCGGGAAAGCGCTCAGAGCATATATTTTTAAAATTACTTTCTTTTAATAAATGCTGTGTTACAATGGATGATGCGCCCCGCTGTATGTGCTTTTTTAAAAAAACTATGTCACTTCATACCGAATTTCACAGTAGTATGATACATCCCGCTCATGTGACTCCCGGCCCATCCCGCCCCTCTCCTGAGTCCTGACATCAGCGGGGAATTCAGTCCCGCCCGCCTCTTTTCTGATACGATAGCTATAGTCAGCGGGCGGGGCTGAGAATTCTCCGCTGACGTCAGGACTCAGGAGACGTGAGAGCAGAGTGGAGAGGGACGGGACGGGAGTCACATGAGCAGGATGTATCGTACTACTGTGAAATTAGGTATGAAGTGACAGTTTAAAAAGCACATACAGTACGGCGGGGCACATCATCCATTGTAACAGCATTTATTAAAAGAAAGTAATTGTAACAACAGTAAGTAGAGTACAAATGTACTCTACTTACATCTCACGCTCCGTGCTGACAGGTCCCTGGCTAGCCTGTGCACATTCCACCGTTAACTCCTAGTGTGCTGGAAGGTGAAAACAGGAATGCCAAGGAACTGTCAGCACCAGTGGTGGCCCGTGCATTGTGGGGGGGTTAGTGAAGTGATGGCTGCATTTGACGGGCACAAGTGGCTGTGTTTGACGAACTGGGAACTGTGAGGTTTCCCAGAAGATTGCAGGGTGAAAGGGCCGCCTAGGCGGCCCAAGCGGAAGTGGGAGCTCGTCGGTAATCATGATGCATCGCGGAATCGAATCGTTGACCAGATAATCGTAATAGAATCGTGAGACCAGTGAAGATGCGCACCCCTAATACATACACATACTAGGGCCAATTTAGACAGGAGCTAATTAACCTCCCAGTGTGTCTTTGGAGTGTGGGAGGAAACCAGAGTACCCAGAGAAAACCTACAGGTTTTGCGCAGCACAACACTCTGTGCCGGTAGTGCCGTAGTTGGGATTCAAACTGAGGACCCTAGTGCTGCTAGGCAGAAGCACAGGTGTAAACCTGGACTTAGCTCGCACAGCATTTATCATCTTAGGTATTCCTTATTCCTGTGTGAATACAGCACATGGGCTGTGCCAAGCAATAGAGGATAACAGCAGTCTGTGCAGACCCAGTCCTTCATGGATGTGTTAGGTCATTATCAGCCTAGTTCATGTTTCTGCCTTAAAGCTGAGCTCCAGGCTCCATTAGAAAAAAAATTAAGAGTAAGGAACTACACATACTGTAGCTGCTGACTTAATATTAGGACACTTACATGTCCATGAATCCAGCGGTGTCTACACCCGAGCCAATTTTTCAATTGGCTCTCAAGTGCTGCCATCTTGGCTAAGGCAAGCCTTATGGCTTCACAGCCAGCTCTACTGTGCACGCGCGAAGCATGCTGCGCTTTGTGAATGGCCCGGCGGCAGGGGAAGGAGGAGGGGGGCCAAACTTACAGATGAATTTGTGGCAGCGAAGTTAGCTGGAAGTGGGAACCTGTCAATTTTTTTGGCATTACTTGGAATTTTTTCATATTTGTGGACTTCACAGCACTCATTATTTAGGTGTGATTAGGTTTTTATGTATATCACGGGTATATAGAACTAATTAATTATATAATTTTTAATTTTTGATAACTTTTTTTTAATACACATTTATATGTATGTTTTTGTGACCATATATTTATATATTTTTCTGTGTGGATAAATCTGGGATATCCATATTTATTTTTATTTAGCACTATCAATTAGGTAAGGGAGCACACTTTTTGCACATTAGGGAGACTGCTCCTATCACTAGTTCCCTGTATTCCCTATTTTGATAGAATCAAGGCAGCGCCATACACCCCATTTTTTTGCATTTTCAATACTGTTAGTCCCCTTAGGGAGCTAATTAGGGGAGGCTGCAACCTATTATCCTGAGCGCGGAGACAACAATATTCTGTCAAAACCAGGTACCTGCCCCCTCCCCCCTCTCCCGTGAAAGGTGGAACTCCCCTTTAAGTGTATTTATCTGTAAACAAAACATAAATCAAGTTCCATTTGTCCTTTTTTCAGCACAGATTACAGAAAGGAGGCCAGAATCTGACTGGTTGTTGTATGAGCGATGCAGACTGCCATACTGCAAAGTCCTTTGTTATTGCTGATGGCTGTACCAAAGCAATTTCCATAACAAAACAGTTTGATACACTTCAGCTGTCCATAATCCAAACAAAGCTTCAGAGGTGTTCTGGTAGAAATCGAACTGTGGGAAAATTCAAAACTTCCACAAGTTTTAAAACTAAAAATCTAATTAGTTATCATAGGACTACTAAAATAGTCGTATTTGTTTGATAAATGTATTTGCAGAGTATGGAAAGCTTCGTTTTCAGAAAGAGTGCATATCCCAGGCAGCTAGAAATGAAAATAGGACACAAATCCCCCCCAGAGCAAACTCCCAGTATGTGGCACGAATAAATGACATTACGACAAAAGAAGAGTAATATCAGGTCAGAGAATACCATTCATCAGTCACAGCTGTATGTCTGCTGCCAGACTAGAATTCAATGATTCGGGTTATAAATAAAGGACAATACAGCATCAGGTCAGACCAATATAAAAAGGACATTGGCTGCCGTGGAAATGATTAATCACTCAAAGGAAGCAACACAAACAGAAGTAAGCAGATTGGATTCCAGCCCGCTCGGGTGTAAGCGCTGCAGATCTTACAGACCCCGGCACTACAGTTGTGTTGGGGTGGAGACCTGACAGTAGTGCCGAAGTCTAGGATAGGAGATCTGCAGAGCAAACATCAACAGAATAATCTTTCCTGCATATGTAGCAGTTAGCCCCGGTTCACTCTGATGCGGTGCGAATTTAAAGCGGTGCACAGTGCAAATTTGCATTGCGACTTTTTTTTTTTTTTAAATCGCAATGCGAATTCTGCTTAGCATGTGCATTTTCCATGCAAATTTGTGAGGGAAGTGGTCACATCTCCAAATTTATTTTCTATAAAATCTAGGCAAAAAAAAAAAAAAATATATATATATTATTAAAAAAAGAATTTGCAGTGATGTGAACATTGGACTGCAATTTCAATCCGGTCCCATAGAAGCCCATGGAAATTGGCACCGCACTGAACTCGCATAGGACCCTTTCTGAACCGGATCAAATTTGCACCACATATATGTGAACAGCCTTCATTGCATGCTTTTTACATGACATGTGAATCTATGCTTTTCGGATTGCATCTGATCTGCATAGAATTCACATAAATGTGAACTGGGGCTTAGAGAGATGAGACAAACCACTTACAGCTGACAGGGGTGCTTACAATGATCAGCTTTAACCTAAAACCTTTATTACAAAAGAGAAAAAAATAAAAAATAAAAACCTGTTGCTGTAACTTCTTGTGTAACAGCAGTGCGAGCTGGAGTTTGTCTTCAATATTTTATTGTATCTAAATCTGCTAGCTCATAGAAGACTAACCCCCAAATTGACAATGCTGCTGTCCAAAGGCTTCTCCATCCAGATTGGAGGCACTCGAATAGAGGGGGTGTTACTGGCCAGATCAGGTGAAAAAAAAAAAAAAAAACCCCCACACACAATGATTGGCAAGCTGCAATCCATTACATTTTTTGATTTTGAGTTTAAGACCACTTGAGACAGCTTATTTGCATGTATTACCCAACACACCGAAATAGAGCATGCAGCATTTACAGCAGTGCATGGCATTGCTGACTGTCATGTAGGGCTGAAACAACTAATCGATTAATCGACAACTAATCGATTGTGAAAATAATCGATTACTATTTTCATAATCGATTAATCGGCCAGTAACATAATGGGGTTAAAAAAAATTAAATTGAGCCTTTTTATAGTACAAAAAGAGCAAATCTTTACTGTAAATGTGACTTTCACATTTCTACAGTAAAAAAAATTAACCCCTTACAATAGAGATTATCTGCTTTTTTGTACTATAAAAGGCTAATTTTAGGGTTTTTTTAACCCCATTATGTTACTAAACTTTTAAACCTGGTTCACATCTATGTGTTTTTTGGTGCTTTTTGCAGAAACGCACTGCAGTTAATTTACATGGTTTCCTATGGGACACATTCACATCTATGCTTTTTTTCAGCCGATGAGTATTTGGAAAGGTTCAGGGACTTTTTTTATGCAAAACAGTGCTTTTTTGGTTCAATATACTTCAATGGAAAAGCTGCAGAAAAGCATGTAATGCGTTTTTGTAGCAATTTGTGTTTTTTAATCTGCCCAACAACAAATTGGCCAAAAAAATGCAAAAAAAATGCAAATTGCAGCAAAATCACGTGTGCAAAAATCAAAACGCACAGCAAAAAGCACTGCAGAAACATATCAAAAGCAAACTGCATAGGTGTGTACAGAGCCTTATGCTGGCCACACCGATCAATTTTCAGATGAGAATATTCAGACCAAAAATCTTTGTATATTCACTGAATGAAAGAATGTTGTTTGAAATTTTCACTTTTTTTTAACATTGTGTTTTTAAAATGAATGAAAACCACATACACCGTCAGAAAACTTCTTGGTCAAAGGAATTTTCAATCATTTCCAAATTGTCACTGTGGTTGAAAATGACCGTCAATTTGACCCCACTAATGATTAGAAAATCTAACAAACGTGCTTAAAATGCCATTTTGTTTTTGAAGGAAGACATTGTTTTTTAAATTGATCTCTGAGTCTGATGATATTTACTAGATTCACCCTTTAATAGTATATATCCTCTAATAGCATATACAGTCTATCTTTTCTGTCTGTTATTCTCAGAGTGGATTAGATATGTTGCTCCCTAACCATATAGTTATTTTTATTTACCACTGCATAGAGATATTTAAGAATAAATTGGCTTTTTATAAAACTTTACATATTAACTAAATTATACACAACACTTTTTTTTTTTAAGCTTATCAACCGATTAATCGAAACAATAATCGGCCAACTAATCGAGTATGAAAATAATCGTTAGTTGCAGCCCTACTGTCATGCTGTGCTGCAACTCATGTGCATTGAGAAGCTGCTTTGGGGTGCCACATCACACAGCACAGCGGTGTGAATGGAGCCTTAAGCTGGTCTTGCTGAACTGACCGAATTTTGATCCACCTTTGGCTGGCTTTTGGCTCCTTTCACACTAGTGGACTCCAAAGTTGCGCGATTTTCAGTGCAACTTTGACACAACTTTAAAAGTGACTTTGAGACTTTTACACTCTCTGGCATTGAAGTCTTATCAGAGTCAGATCAAAGTAGTGCAAAAACCTTTTCTGAAGTCGCAGTGACTTTAGTTTCAGCTCTCAGAGTTAAATGGCATTTCACATGTCCTGCTGTTTTGGGTCTCAAGTCGTACAAGTGTGAAAGGAGCCTAAAGCTCGGTTCACACTAATGCGACATAGGATCCGCTTTGTGAGACGCCAAGTTGGATAACATGTGAAATTCAATGTTTCCCTATGAGAGCGGTCTTAACTGACTACTACACAAGTCTGACTTTAGAAAAGGCTCCTGCGCTACTTTGGTCTGACTTCGATGCCGCGGAGTGTAAAAAGTCAAAGTCGGCACAACTATGGAGTTGGGCTAGCGTGAACCGAGCATAAGGCGCTGTTCACACCTGAGCATTTTTTTAGCTTGTAAAAACACTCAGCTCTGAAGCGTCAAAACACCCAACAACCAAAATCCCATTAATTTCAAAGGCCCCTGTTCACATATGAGCATTTTGTCGCCTGAAGAGCAAAAAAAGTACACGA
The DNA here is from genome assembly GCA_037952835.1 of Lithobates septentrionalis. Lineage (NCBI taxonomy): Eukaryota > Metazoa > Chordata > Amphibia > Anura > Ranidae > Lithobates > Lithobates septentrionalis. The sequence continues at coordinate 9,905,472 of JBBDGP010000319.1, forward strand.
GCTTCTTTTTGGCAGATTACAAGCGTTTTTTTTGACCCCCACAGACTTCAACAGAAACACCTGACTTGAGTAGAAAAATGCTCATAAAAACACTCAAATGGCAGCTCTCCACCTTTAATTTCCTTTCCCTCTCCTCCCCCTAGTGGTTTCTATTGGCTAAACAAAAATGCCTGAAGCTGTAAAAAACGCTTATAATATACTTCTACAACACTTTAATAACTTATAATATACTTTTAAAAAACACTTTTTTTGACAGGTACCCTGTCCCCACTTCCGTCGGACCTCGCCGCAGCGAGCTACGCCAGAAGCCCGGCTTTATCCTCCTTCCCCTACTGTCGGGCCAGCAGGAGAGTACAGCCGCACTTCGCGCATGCGCAGTAGGGACCCGGCCGTGAAGCCGACAGGCAGCAATGGCAGGGGCAGCACCCAACGGAAATATCAGATGCGGTGCTGACATCGCTTGACTCCAGGACAGGCAAATGTCCCAATATTAAAAGTCGGCAGCTACAGTTTGTGTAGCTGCTGACTTAATTTTTTTGGAGGGGAAGGCAGAATGCCCCAAAAAAAAAAAAAAAAAAAAGCCAGTAAGCGAAGCGCTCGGGTCTGAATGGAGCCTAAATAGAAACACATGCTGTGTGCTTACATTAGAAGTTTGGCAGGATGCCATGATTCTGCTTCTCTAAAAAGTGAATTGGGGAAAGAAGTGAATTTTTGGCTGTGAACATTGAAGATGTATTTCTCCACAAAGTCTATAGATACAGAGGTGAGTGAGGACTTGTTTTAAAGTGCTTTACTGATTTTTCAGAATAGGTAAAATATGCTAACCAAGACAAAGAAACTCAAGCACTTAGAAGAGATAGAAGAAAACTGGTTACTTTCAAAAGAACACTACCTACCAAAACCTACAACGGATCTACAGTAAATATAAAAAAACAAAAAAACAAAAAACAAAAAACAAAAAACAAACACACACACACACACACACACACACACACACACACACACACACACACACACACACAACACCCTGTTGAAATGTCAGGTTTCTGTGATAAAAATTTATATACAAAGAAATCATTCCAGAACATTTTCCACCTTTAATGTGACCTATAAACTGTACAACTCAGTTGAACAACAAACTCAAATCTTTTTAGGTGCAGGGAAGTAAAATTAAAAAACTAAAATAATTTGGTTGCATAAATGTGCACACCCTCTTATAACTGGGGATGTGGCTGTGTTCAGAATTAAGCAATCACACTCAAACCCATGTTAAAAAAGGAGTCAGTACACACCAGCCATCATTTAAAAGTGCCTCTGATTAACCCCAAATAAAGTTTATCTTTCCTCACACTTCTTAGTCACATCCTACAGCAAAAGCCATGGTCTGCAGAGAGCTTCCAAAGCATCAGAAGGATCTCATTGTTAAAAAGGTATCAGTCAGGAGAAGGGTACGATCTTCCAAGGAATTAGATATACCATGGAACATAGCAAAGACAGTCATCATCAAGTGGAGAAAATATGTGACAACAGTGACATTACCAAGAACTGGACGTCCCTCCAAAATTGATGAAAAGACGAGAAGAAAACTGGTCAGGGAGGCTGCCAAGAGGCCTACAGCAACATTAAAGGAGCTGCAGAAACATCTGACAAGTACATGTGACAACAATCTCTCGTATTCTTCATATGTCTGGGCTATGGGGTAGAGTGGCAAAAAGGAAGCCTTTGCTTATCAAGAAAAACCACCAAGCCCGGCTAAATTTTGCCAAAACACATCTGAAGTCTCCCAAAAGCATGTGGGAAAATGTGTGCGTTCTTGTCTGATGAAATCAAGGTTTTAACTTGACCATAAATTCCAAAAGATATGTTTGGTGCAAAAACACTACACATCACCAAAAGAACACCATACCCACAGTGAAGCATAATGGTGGCAGCATCATGCTTTGGAGTGGTTTTTCTTCAGCTGGAACAGGGGGCTTAGTTGAAGGTAGGGGGAGTTATGAACAGTTCTGAATACCAGTCAATATTAGCACAAAATCTTCAGGCTTCTGCTAGAAAGCGGAACATGAAGAGACCTTCAACTTTCAGCAGAACAATGACCCAAATCAAAAGAATGGCTTTGGAAGATTAAAGTTTTGGAATGGCCCAGACCTGAAGTATTAGTTTAAGGGTGTGCACACTTTTGCAATCATATATTTTAGTTTTTTTTATTTTAACTTCCCTCCACCTAAAAGATTTCAGTTTGTTGCTAATCTGAGTTGTACAGTTTATACCGTATATACTCGAGTATAAGCTGAGTTTTTCAGCATTTTTTTTTAGTGCTGAAAGTGCCCCCCTCAGCTTATACTCGAGTCAAGCACTTTTCTGCAGCAAAAAATGTCATTTTCCAAACCGACTTTGGGTTTCGGTTCGGAAAATGTCATTCTCTGCTGCAGAAAAGTGCTTGACATTTTCTGAACTGACTTTGGGGCCCCGTATCTCGGGTCCACTTGATGCTAGGAACCCCAAATTTGGTGTGCATTGTGGGAGCTAGTTCCACTGGGTTTGCACACCAAATTTGGGGTGCCTAGCACTAAGTGGCCCCGAGATACGGGGCCCCAAATGTCATTTCAGGACCCTTTGGGTTCAGAGACTCCAAATTTTGGCAGCAGCTAGGGGGCATCTAGGAACCCTTAACGACTGAGTTTGAAGTTCGGGGGATCTACGGCTGCAAATGGGCACAGTGAGGCATGCAAATGGGCACAGTGAGGCTGCAAATGGGCACAGTGAGGCTGCAAATGGGCACAGTGAGGCTGCAAATGGGCATTGTTGACCCTCTTTTCCCACTTACAGTAGCTGCGCATTTCTCACCCTAGGCTTATACTCGAGTCAATAAGTTTTCCCAGTTTTTTGTGGTAAAATTAAGTGCCTCGGCTTATACTCGAGTATATACGGTAAGTCACATTAAAAAAGTGGAAAAAGTTCTGAAGTGATTTATCTTAGTCTCTTTTTTACATCACAGAAACCTGACATTTTAACAGGGGTGTGCAGACTTTAGATCCACTGTATATCTATCTATAGACTGCTGAAATAAACATACAAGTGTCAACGTCTCCATTAAAAGCTTGTTCCGGCCAGATTCCTCCCATGTGTCCTTATTGGATAGTGAGGACATTCAAAGGCCAACTGGTAGGTTAGAAGGGCGTTGCAAACCTTGACCTAACAAAAAAGTTGATAATTTCATGTAACTGCATCTGCCAATATCACCGGGTCTATGTAGAATTTTGACATGTACTTCAACGAAAGAAAACTCTGATTAGGCACTTTTGCAATATCAGCCCAGTGTGAAAATGGCTAGCTTTGTTACTTTATTGTATCTGGACAATAGGAGCAATATATAGTTCATCCCAGCTGCACTCAACACAAAGATCCAACTTAAAAATGATACAATGGGGGCTGCAGAGCCAGATGATACTGTACTAAAGCCTTTGGATAGTTCTATCCCTTTTTCCACTAACGTGAAGACGGGAGTGTTTGCGTATTGTATGTGTGTGGCCATGGTCAGTCAAAGTTCTTCATGCTGTGCCACAATGTTGATGCAATTGTGCCGAGTAATTGTTACCCCATAATAGGGGCTGTGTGGTTTACAGCTGGACACACATGCCAAGATCTATTTAAATGGAGGATTAGCATGAGTCTTTATGGCTATAAACAATGCCACATCTAGTACAGTGCAGACCAGAGACTACTGTGTGCAAATTCCTGGATATCTTCAAGAATGGAGTAGTAATACAGAGTCAATAATCAAATAAACACTGTACTAATCTAAAACTGTCACATAATAAAGCCCCAACATTCAGATTTCAGTTCTAGAGTAATCAGAAACAGCAGAAGGAACATCACACTCAAACTGCTGTCTGGAGAAAAGACTGCATTCACTGTAATAAATTTAGAGTGAACTGGAAAATCCTTAAAATAAAATGCCTTCAATAAAGCACCCATTTTTTTAATTTACACATTGAACAAACCTGAGCTTTATTTTATTTCTGGCACAAGCCCATGTTAACAACTGGCATAAGTAACCAGACAGACACACCCAAAACCTCTGGCTACATGTGCTGCCAACCTCCATGTTAGTTTATGTCTTCAACACAGATGACTAATATGTCAAAACTATTCTTGCATTAAAAATAATGACTACTTCACCATTAATAAAAATCCCCAAAATGTGTGGGAAAAAAAAAAAAAAAAAAAAAAAAAAAAAAAAAAAAAAAATACTTACAGTGGTGTATTTTATGAAAAGGACAAGTAAGCAAAAGGGTTTTCCATAAAAAAAAAAATAAAAAAATAGATTGTTCTAAAAGACTCACTTATAAAATAACTCTAAGGGCTCTTTCACACGAGGGATCCGTATGTCCGTTTTTCATCCTTCCGTTTTCGGATGAAAAACGGACATACATGTATCCCTATGGAGCGTCGGATGTCAGCGGTGACATGTCCGCTGACATCCGACCCGCTCCGATAAGTGTAACGGAGGAAAAACCTACTTTTCCATCCGTTTTCGGATCGGATCGGATGACGACGGACACTACGGACCGTCATCATCCGATCCCCCCATAGGGGAGAGCGGCGCTCTGACAGGTCCGTCGCTGCACAGTGTGCAGCGATGCACCTGTCATCTTCCTGCTCAGCGGGGATCGGCGGAGCTATCCCCGCTGAGCAAGCGGATGTTCACGGGGCGGATCATGACTGATCCGCCCCGTGTGAAAGAGCCCTAATAAGTGACTTTTGGCCCACATGTAAGCTTTTCCAGAACTTGCCTTTGTCTCTGCCTTTGTCCTAGTAGTAACTCAAGTAAGCAATTTATAAAAGAACATGGAAATATAATTCTTGCAGAACTCATTTACAAAGTATTAAAATTTGTGTACCATTTCTGGTGACACCACTTTTGAGAACCTGTTCGCCAACTACTGTCTGACACATCTGTAAAGGACTGCAAGGATACCTGGTTTAAAAAAAGGCAAGCAAAAACAGACTTGCTTTCATTTAGCCTTAGTGCATGTAAATTCCTGTTTAATTCACATGCGATTCAGTGTGGTATGATTTGAGTCTGTTCAGTTTTCGCTCTGCATTGCGCCAAAGTCATGCATGCAGCAATTTTGGAACCGCACTGCAACTGATTGCATGGTACTTTTGTACACCATGCAATCTGGTGCTGGAAAACATGCGGCATTTGCGATCTGCACTTGAGGTGTTAAGATTGCACCGACAACCCACAGAGGATATTTGAATACAGTGCAGGAAACGCTCACAGATCACAGCATTTCCCACACCACATTAATGTGAACCTAGGCTAAAATTATATTTATAAGGAAATTGTAAAATCACATATTACTTGCCACATTGTAATTTAATTAGTTGTAGCCTACTCCTATTAATCTGAATGATCATGAGGTTTAAAAATGTACTTTGTGAAGATCCCAACACGTTTACGTCTTTCAATTCTGTGACAAGTATTCACTATGCCTAGACATTGCTCTGTCGTCACACATTTCACAGAGCCTGCTTTCTGAACTACAGAGGTGATGAGAGGAGGAGTTGTAAGTGGAGTCTGTACAGGAATCACTGCTTGCAGACAGCAATGTATCATGGGACATGTAGTCCTTAGAAAAGGACAGTAAACAGCAGAGGAGGAGGAGCTGCAAAGCATGCAGGGAAGGTGTGGAAAGAAATGACCAGCAGACAAGCAGAACTCACAACATTGAAAAGGAGATTGTTCAAAAAAGGATTTTGGATTGCTAAATAGGAACTATTGTTTGCATTGAGGTTATAAAAAAAAAAAAAAAAAAAAAAACAGAGTTAGGTACCTGGTAACTCTTTTTCTAAGAAGTCTTCCAGGGCAGCATCCGAGAGATAGGCTCCTCCTCCCTAAAACAGGAAACACATTAGTCCACCATTATAAATTTCACACTCTTACCTGTGTGCCTCAGTTATGTTAAAGCACCGAAGGAATTCCCTGTAAGCTGCAAGCTCCCCCTCTGTACCTGGTTATTGTTGTTTCAAGGGTGGGAACTAGTGCTGCCCTGGAAGACTTCTTAGAAAAAGAGTTACCAGGTACCTCTGTTTTCTCGAATCGTCTTCCAGGGCAGCATCCGAGAGGATATATCAAGCAATACTTACTAGGGTGGGGTTAGAGACTGGAGCACTTTACGACCAAATTCTTGGTCTTGGTCAGACAGCTGGTCTATGCGGTAGTGCTTAGCGAAAGTACTGAAGCTCGACCATGTCGCTGCCCTGCAGATCTGCTCCGGAGTTGCCCCTGCTTTCTCTGCGGCCGAGGTTGCCCAGGCTCTAGTTGAGTGCGCTCTGATTTCACTAGGTGGAGTGAGATTCTGTGCCTTATAGGTAATCTGTATGGCCATCCTTATCCATCTGCTGATGGTGCTTTTTGAAGCTTGTTTCCCTCTGTTGATTCCTGCATAGAGGATGAAGAGGGAGGTCGTTTTACGCCATTCCTTTGTTCTGTCGAGATACGCTATGAGCGTGTTCCTTACATCAAGTTTGTTGTAGATGTCTCTTTTCCTACTATCCATGGTTGTTGGAAGTGAGGGTATGACGATGTTTTGGGTTCTGTGAAATGTAGAAGAGACCTTGGGTAGAAACGCCGGATCTGGAGAGAGAATTATCTTGTCCAGATGTATTAGACAGTATGGTTCTATTGAAGATAGAGCTTGGATCTCACTCACCCTTCTGGCGGATACTAAGGCCAGAAGGAGCGCAGTTTTTAATGTGAGGTTTTTGTCTGAGCTGTCCTCGATAGGTTCAAACGGAGGGGAAAGAAAGCCCTTAAGTACTGTGCCCATGTCCCAGGTGGGAGTTTTGTACAATTTGGCTGGTTTGGATCTTTTAAGAGCTATGAGGAATCGTCTTATCAGCGGGTCCTCCGCTAGTCTAGTATCCATGACCGAGGAAAGTGCTGCAATTTGTACTTTCAGGGTACTTGGTGATATGTTTTTGTCTGCACCATCTTGTAGGAAGTCCAAAACTATTGGAATTATCCCACCGTTGGAGATTGGTCTGTCCTCGTACCAAGAAACAAATTTTTTCCTTATTTTCTCATAGATGGCTCTCGCTGCCGGCTTTCTGCTGTTTAAGATGGTGTTGATTACTCTGTCTGACAGGCCTTTGTTCTGGAGTTTTACCCTCTCAGTAACCAAGCCGAGAGCTTCAAGATTTTGTGGTTCGGATGGTTGACTGGGCCTTGTGACAGTAGATCCGGGTGGTCCGTCAGTGTCAGCTGAGGTTGTATGCTGAGATTTTTTAAATGACTGAACCATGCTCTCTGGGGCCAGTGTGGTGCTATTAGTATCACCGTTGTTTTCTCTGCCTTTATTTTTTGGATTACTTTTGGGATTATGGCAGTTGGAGGGAATGCATAGCACAGATGCCATTTCCAGTTTTGGTTGAAAGCATCCACCCCGCTGTTGCCATCTGTAGGGTCCAGGGAGAAAAATAATCGGAGATTTTGCGTTCGCCCTGGAAGCAAATAGGTCTACTTCGGGTATTCCCCACTTCTGGGTGATTTGAGTGAAGGTTGTTTGGTTTAGCGACCATTCCGTGTGTTTTATCGTTTTCCGGCTCAGGAAATCTGCCACTGTATTGTCTGTTCCTTTTAGATGGATACCGGATATCGATCTTATGTTCACTTCTGTCCACAGTAGGATAGATTGTGTCAGTCTCATCAGTTTTTGGGATTTTGTGCCCCCTTGTCTGTTTAGGTATGCGACTGTCGTTGCGTTGTCTGATTGTATCTTTACATCTTTCCCCTGTAATGCTGGCTTGAAGGCTTTTAGCGCTTCTCCCACAGCCTTCAGCTCTCTCAAGTTTGAGGAGGCTTGAGCCCATTTGGGTGTCCATTTCCCTTGTGAGAACCGCCCTTCCATGTGGGCTCCCCATCCTAGGGCGCTTGCATCGGTGGTGATGCTGACTGGATTGACTTGAGCCCATCTGCGCCCCTCGATGACCCGAAGTGGGTTGAGCCACCAGTAGAGTGTTTGTTTGACTGTGGCGGGGACGGGAATGGATTTTTCTAGGGATGCTTGCCTGCCATCCCACTGGGAAAGAATGTAGTTCTGTAAGGGCCGCATGTGATTTTGTGCCCAGGTGATGGCTGGAATGGAAGACGTCATCAGTTCTAGTAAGGACATTCCGTGCCTGATCGTTGTGGAATGGTTCCTTAGCAGGGACGTAATTGCTTGTGTCATTTTTACGTCTTTTTCCTTTGTTAGGAAAATTTTTGACAGTCTGGAGTCCAGCACGTATCCCAGGTACACTACTCTCTGGCTTGGGATCATTTGCGATTTCTCTGCGTTTATTAACCATCCCAGGTTTTGCAGATAGTTCATACTCGTGCGCAGGTTGTTTTCTAGGATTGCTGCCGAGTCCGCAAAGAACAGGAGGTCGTCTAAGTATGGTATTATTCCAATACCCTCCTGTCTTAGACCTTTTAGCGCTCCCGCTATTATTTTTGAGAATATTCTTGGAGCTGAGGAGATTCCGAAGGGGAGAGCTGTGTACTGTAGGTGCAGCGTAGCTGCTGGCCCCTGGATTGCGAACCTTAGAAACTTTTGGTGATCCTTCCTTATGGGGACATGTAGGTAGGCATCCTGTAAATCTAGTGTTGCCATGAATGTCTCCCGCGGTAGGATGTTCCTGATTGAATAGATAGATTCCATTCTGAATCTCTTGTATCTTATTCCTCGGTTGAGTGGTTTGAGGTTTAGTATCAGCCTTAGTTTGCCTGATGGTTTTCTTTTTGCGAAGATGTGTGAGTAGAAGCCCTTTTGTTCCTCCTCTTGGGGAACGTGACAAATCACCTTCTGATCCAATAGTTTCTGTAGGGATTCTAGAAACACCTTTGCTTGATTGCTGTCCTTGGGCAGCATGGTCGCTAAGTATTTGGTTGGGGGGCGGTTGGAGAATTCTATTGCGTAACCGTCCGCTATGGTGCGCAATATGAATTTGTTTTCTGTTATCTCCTCCCATTGGTGGGAGAAAGCCGCCAATCTGCCCCCCACCTGAAGGCAGTCATTGTTTTTTGTTCTTTTGGGTATTAGGCTTGAGGATGAATTCACCTTTGCCTTTCTTGTTTTGTTGACCCCAGTGCTTTTTTGCCCCTGGCTTATTGAATTTTTTGAAATGCCGAAAGGGCGCCTTCCCTTGTCTCTTCTTGGTTTGAGGGAACCCCTTATTTTTTGCTGCAGTCCTATCCAGGACTGTTTCTAGCTCGGGACCAAACAGTAGGTCTCCAGTAAATGGTATGCCACATAAACGGTTCTTGGAAGGTGCATCCCCCCCCCAGGATTTTAACCACAGGGCTCTGCGGGCCGAGTTTAGTAGTGCCGTGGTACTAGAGGATATTCTGGCAGTTTCTGCTGAAGCATCTGCCAAGAAAGCTGCCGCTCTAGTTAGTGTGGGGATGGTTTTAATTAGTTCCTCCCTGGGCGTGTCGTTCTCCAATAGATCTTGCAGCTGGGTTAGCCAGATTAGTAAGGTTCGGGCTGTGCAGGTGGAAGCAATGGCCGGATTTAGGTTTGCCGCTCCTGCTTCCCATGCCCTTTTCAGGAGAGCTTCTATTTTCTTGTCCATGGGGTCGCTGAGGGTACCTGCGTCATCAAAAGCCAAGTCCGATTTGTTCGTGATTTTTGCCAGAGAGGCATCCACCTTGGGGCATTTAGCCCAGGTTTTGGTGTCTGCTTCCGCAAACGGGTATCTGCGTTTGATTGTGGCGGGGATGAAAAGCTTTTTCTCTGGGTCTTCCCATTCCTTTTTGACTATGTCTTTAAGCGTTTGGTGTACCGGGAACGTTCTTGGCTTTTTGGGCTGGAGCCCTTTGTACATTCTGTCATGTATAGTGAGTTCTGCGGTTTTCTGTTCTTTAATGCCTAGAGTGTCAGTGATGGCTTTGAGAAGACTGTCTGTGTCCTCAGAAGGGAACAGGTTGCAGTCTCCACCATTTTGTCTAAGCATTTCTGACACAGGGGCTTTTTCCAATCTGGGGAAAGCCTGTGGCTGCATGAGGCACATGTTTTGCCTTTAGCCTTCCTTTCCTCGGGGGTCTTTGCCTGCAAGCAAGCATAGAGACAAAAAAACCCCGTGAGATAGGTGGTCAAAAAAACTGCCTGTAGATAGGCAGTAAAGAGGTTAAGACAGAGATAATTCAGGAATATTCTGGCTTACCTTGGAGCTGTCCTGGCTTGCAGGATCTGCAGGGCAGGGTGGGGAAGCGTCAGACATGATCAGCCACCAGGATTCTCTGCTTAGAGGCCTTTTTATCTGCTTCCTGCATAAGCTCCGGCCCCGCCCCCGGCTGACCCCGTGCAGGTTGGTGGACACACCTGCACATGCCGCTGTATTGTAGAGTATACGTGCTGGTAGTGGAGGGTAGCATTAAACAAATTTGCTATTTGTATTCTGTTTTCTTCTTTTTTTTTTTTCTTTTTTTTTTTTAAACTTCCCGCCCCTAGGTGTCCCTGCTCTATCTCCGCAGTAGATAGACTACGGGAAAATGGCCGCCAACCCGGAAGCGGAACTTCCTCGGCGCCATCTTGGTACACCCCCGACTTCCTGTAGCGGCCTGCGGTGAGGACGCTGCTGCGCCGCCCGGAGAGCGGCGGATTCGTTTGGGGGGGCAGCCGCAGCCACCAGGGACCTAATTGGAAGGTACGAAATCCTCCCTGCTAGACCCTCTGCTACTGAGGTTCTCGGCGGCGGTCGGCGGCGGCGGCGGGGGGGGGGGGGCCCCGCCTCTGTGCATGTATCCATCCCCCCTGGCGGGCTCCAAATTCTGCGGAAAGCCAGAGGGGGGTGCTTGCAGAAGCATACACAGGCCTAAACAGCGGCATGGGGTGGGGATGACAGAGTCCTCCTGCAGCCTGGGGGGATGATTGCAGACCCCTCAGTAGGGGCGAAATCTCAGGCTTTGAGCAATGTTGCCCAGTGCTGCTCCTGCTCGCCCTCCCAAAGCCCCTTGGGCTGTATGGGATGCTGGCAGGGGGTCTCCTGCAACAAGCACAGAGACAGGTGAAAATAAAATAACAAACGTTTTTGCAGCTCCTGTGGGTCCGGAGGAAACACAAACAACTGAGGCACACAGGTAAGAGTGTGAAATTTATAATGGTGGACTAATGTGTTTCCTGTTTTAGGGAGGAGGAGCCTATCTCTCGGATGCTGCCCTGGAAGACGATTCGAGAAAAAGTGTATGCTGTGACCATAGCTCTAGTTTTAAAAATAATGAGATAAACACGCCGCTGAACAGAAACAAACCTGATCTCACACTCTGCTTTGGATCAGCTATGAGATGTATCCTGGAAAGGAGATCATACGAGTAAAGTGTATAGTGAATTGTCAGTTTAAAAAGGGAACGGTTATGTTCTACATTGTCACAGTGCTACATTTCCTATACAAACTTTATGTTCTCTTTATAAACATAAGGTCTTTTTTCAAAGCAAAAAAAAAAAAAAAAAAAAATAGAAAAAAATAAAATACACAACCCAAAACACACACACACACACACACACACACACACACACAGCGGTCCATTTACACCACCATAAATCTGTCAAACATCCTTTTCAATACATGGGAGATGGAGAGACTACCTCAATGTCGATTCAAGTCTTAAATATTCTCCTGATTCCCGCTGAATCAGTCAAAATTCAAACAGTGGCTCACCCCGTTAGTAAACTCAGCTCAACAAACTTTGATTGAAAAAAATCAAATGAGCTGGGTGGAAAATATGATGCAGCCACTATTTGGGCCTTCAGGCTGCTGCAGCTGCCAGAATGCAAGCCTCATCAGGGTAGCTTTCTCTGTCCATGCTGTTAATGTGGACAAGAGAAACAATGTTACACATTTAAGAAACACTTGGTACTTACTAATGTCTCACTGCATCCAAGCTTCCTCTGGCTTCCTGTGCTGTGCTTCCCCAAACGTCTTCTGGGGAAAGGCACACACCTAATATTAGATTCATCAAAACTACATATCCCATCATACCGAGTGTAAGTGCATGTGTCCCCTCATAATCTTTTGCCTGCACTGACATACTCAGGCAGCCACATTGAAGACACCTCTGATCCACCTTCCAGAGAAGTGATTGACAACAGCCCTGTTCTCATTGTCACTTCATCAATATAAGTAGCAGCAGAGGCATGTCTTTGGTGTTTGCTGTCCTCTTAGCCTGCCTGCTTGTGTCAGTACAGGCAGCATGCACAAAAGGGTGGCTCTAACCACAGTGTGTAGTATTCTGCAAAGGAGCCACCCAGCACTGGGGGAGCCAGCAGAAGAAACAATAAATAAAATAAAACTAGCACATTAAGAGGCAGCATAGATTGTTGGAGAGGGTCTCAAACACTTAGGGCACTTTCACACAGGCAGTGGGGGTGGTAAAGTGCCACTAGTTTTAGCGGCGCTTTACCGCTGTTTAAGTGGCACGCTTTTAACCCCCCCAAAGAGGTTCAAATTGCCATCAAAAAGGTCCCGATGGCGCCCTGGGGGAGGGGCAAAACGCATTGATCATTTCTGGCTATTTTAAACCACTGATGTCACTTCCGCCCTCCATGGAATGCACACCGAGCAGCGGAGAACCTAGAAGAGTTGTTCGCTTTACTGACGCCTGTTTTTTTCCCATAGTCTAGTAAGTGGCGCTAGTTACGCGCTTATTGTGTGACCCTGCAGTACTTCACTATTAGCTTCTCTTTCTATTTTTGGGAGCCTGTTGGATTCATTTTTTCTGACCATCCCCAAGACCCCTGTTTATATGGAGAGTTTCTGAGGAATTCATCCCATCTCACCAGATCCATAAAGCACAAGCGTATATGACCCAGAGACTGCAAAGCTGAGGGTCCATAATTTCTGGTGAGTGGGGTCACAAGAGGGAGCGTGGCACACAGCACCTGGAACTACCATCGGAGCACTAAAGCACTTTATTTTGATTGGAGCACTTTGCACAATATTTGAGAATATTTTTTTTGTATTTATATGAAGGTGTTATATGTAGCACTTTAGTAATATATTTCATGAGCACATGTAATTCTGCAAGCGCTGTATATATGTATACTTACTAATGACTCATTCTAGCCTCACTCAGCTGCCGGTTGGGAGATCCTGCAATTGTCCAGAAATGGCCATTGCCTTATTTGGGTAATGTCAAGCAATACCCCCCCCCCATTGTTCTCATTCACTTGTGGGCTGGGCAATTTACCAGCGAGAAGCTGAATGGAGCTGGGGACGAGTCATTACTTGCCATGACACACCAACAAGGGAGCCATTTGTGGGAATATGTCATGTATGCCAGCTCACTTTGTTCATCATAGAAGTGGTGCTAATTTATTTTGACAGTCACAGCCATAGCAACAGGTTCTTAGGGCTAGCTTACACTAGTGTTACCCTCTGAGGTGCGATCTATGTTTAAATCACTATTAGAGGGTATTTAACAGACGAGGAGGCGTTGCACAGCCTCCTCATCGCTTGCTTTAACCCCCTTGAGCCTCGCAATAGCGTGTCACAAGTTGCGGAGCGCCCTCATTCAGTTGAATAGGTTGCGTTCAGCAGGTGGTGACAATTTGTGCTCTGCCATGATGCAAAGCATTGCAGCCACTGAATATATTCTTCCCCCTTCTGCTGTCTTTGCAATATAAAAAGGGGATTGTTTGGGGGTGTTAAAAGCGACTTAGATGTGAACTTTTACTGGCCACCCAAACACAAGTGTAACCGAGACCTTGACGTGGTGGTAGTAAGAAAGCTTTACAAAACTCTTGCAACACTTTTTGAATTAGGGGCCATTCCAACAAAAAAAGTGCAGTAACTGCTGTATTAAATGCCACCTTCCTCAGATTAATCCAAACTATTCACAGGCTGCACATGTCAGAACAATAAGGCCTAGTACACACTATTAGAAAATCAAACAATCATCCGATTTCCCCCAAATGTTTGTACCATGCGGAAAACAAGAAAAACAATTGAATGGTACGAAAACTTCCCACGAATGGAACTATGTGCCAGGATAGACCATCGATTCCGATCATGCGTGGCCTTGCTCATTTTTTTTTTTTTTTTAAACGACAAATGCTGCACTAATTAAATGAAAACGGTTTGTCCTACTAACTAATGAGAAAACATTTCCAGCATGCCTCTTTTAAAATTTTCATCTGAAAAGTCAATATTGGCTCTTGAAAGCAGAAAACAGAAAATCGAGCAATCGTTCTGAATACAGATTTTTTTGTTCGATTTTCTAATAATGTGTACCAGGCTCAAAGAGTAACTCCACTTTTGTTGAGAAAAAAAACAAAAAAAACAAACAAAAAACAAGCAACCCATTCTCATCTGAATGATCTATGTAAAGAGCAAGGATTTTAACTTGTTCCCGTCTGCACTATAGCCGAAAGACAGCTACACCGCGGCTCTCTAGTTCTCGGAGGACATCCTGTCATGGACACAGCTGATCACAGTTCGGGGTAAATGGCCAATCACAGCTGCCCTTTATCATGTGATTAGCTGTGTCCAATCACAGCTGGTCACATGTAAACATACTTGTGAGTTATGAGCATTTCTTTCCTCACCCCCTGTCTCTGTGTGAGGAAAGGAGAGCCGATAACCAGCAAGTCTGACAGTGCAGAACGAGCACATTCTTTACACTGATAATCAGGGCCCTGATGATCAGCGTAGCCCCACCAGTGAAGAAGAAAACATTTAGGCCTCATGCACACGGGATGTTAAAATAACGTTATGAAAACGCCAGTAGCTTTGCAGTGATTTTTTTTTACTTTTTTCAACGTTTTTCCAAAGCGCTTTTAGCGTTTAGTGTTTTTCCGCGTTAACATTTTTTTTTTTTTTTCAAATTTTTATTTATTTTTTTTCAATGGATCAAAAACATTAAAAAACGTTGGAGAGCGAAGTTTTTGAGCCTTTATCAGCGTTAGAGCGTTTTTACAGCTGAAAAACGTCTCTCAGAACGTACTGGTCCTGGGTTTTTTTTTTACAGCTTAAAAACGCCTATGCCATTTGCAGCTCAAAAATGCCTAGGTGGGCATGAAGCCATAGACTAACATAGACAGGCATTTTTAAGCTGCAAAAAATGCTCAAAAATGCGGCTGTAAAAACGTCCGCGTGCATGAGGCCTTATTTGCAACATTTCATAAAACCAAATGTTTGCACTGTTCATTTAGCAAAAAATAAAATATTCAGTGGTTAAAAGATCACCAGAAAGAAAGCTGTGTCTCCAGAAGAGGATAAAAATTTCATATGTGTACAGTGTTGCATGACAGCGCTGAAAGCTTAAAATTGGCCTGGGCAGGAAAGGGGTGAAAGTGCTTGGGATTAAAGTGGCTAACAAACTTTGCTGCAGATTCCTAACTTATGTTATTCTGAAGAAATACCCATTAGTCTGGGTCCACGTGTAAAGTGAAGGCGAATGGAAGTGATTTTGTAATCAATCAACTGCTGCACCTGCAGGGCTCTAATGAGGAAAGTGATAGCGTCTGCATCCCTGTAGATGTGCCTTTAGGAGTACCTCAAAAAAAATAAAACATAAAATTAAAAAAAAATTAAAAAGGGGGGGGGGGGGGGGGGAGGGTAGAAGATTTTTGCTGCAGAGGATGCCAGAAATTTTTTTTTAACTTGGATCTTAGTGCAGACTTCTGTGAAAATCAAATAGCCAAACCACACAAGCTGGAAATGCAATATCTGAGGGGGGTGTTCTGTATACATTCTGTGTAGAGAACACCTCCATGTTGCATTTTACAGAAAATTAAAAGGGGCTGCAGATTAAAAAAAGGAATCCTTTTCAATAACATTCAATTACAATATGACTAGAGAGAGATAGAGATAATTTTCCCCATGAAAGTGGAATTATACTTAAAAGCGACACTAAAAAGGTTTGTGGTTTTTTTTTTTTTTAAATAAATAAAAAAATTATTATATTATATATCAAACATATCATACTTGCCTCCACCGCACAGCTCGTTTTGCACAGCGTGGCCCCGAACCTGCTCTTTCAGCTCCTCCCCACATCAGATAACCCCCTAGGAGAAGCGCTCTCCCGGGGGATAACTTGTGGGCGCGATCTGAAGTCCAGCAATCGACGTCCATAGAGGCCGAAAGTAGGACTCAGCCCCGCCCCCCCACGTTATTGGATTTAATTGACAGCAGCGGGAGCCAATGGCTGCGCTGCTATCAATCTATCCATTCAAGAGCCGAGAACCCCCTGCAGAGAGAGAGCGCGTCTGAGGGTTCAGGTAAGTAAAACGGGGGGGGGGGGCGGTCACTGCTAGGTGTTTTTTCACCTTAATGCAAAAAAAAAAAAAAAAAAAAAAAAAAAAAAAAAAAAAAAAACCACACACACCACCACACACACACAAACCTTTACAACCCCTTTAAGGCTATGGCCATCTAAACAATTTTTACTTTTAAGGTTTTACAACAACACGTTTGGCCCCGCCCCTGAGCTTAGTTATGATTAAGCTCCGAGGAGCAGAGCGAAGCATGTTAGGGTGTGGCCTGGTTGGAGTCCAGGCTGCGGTTGTCACTCTTAAGTCCTGTACACACACACACACACACACAATCAGAAAATCGTTTGGAAAATACCGCTTTCGAATCGATCGTACGATAATCAGATCGTTAGTACAGAGCTTTCGAGAGCCGATCAGGACAGTTCATCCAATATTATTCTATCGGAATAAATAAATAATAAATTACAACACATGACATCACTTCCAAATTTTTTTTCTATCATGTGGGAATTTTCGTGACTTTAGTAAACTCAGATTCGATCTGAGATTAGCATGTAAAAAAAAAAAAAAAAAAAAAAAAAAAAAAAAAAAAAGAAAAGACGGATGACCATTCGTCCGATAATCTCATTGTGTGTATGGGGCATTACACTGATTCCAGACAGCAGACGTGCGGCTTACAGGGATTCCCCCTTTGTCTTGAGTCATAGCAGGAAGAGCTCCATCCCGCATCAGCACTCCCAGCAGCGCATGCTTGAAGATCTACAGAGAGCCCGAGCGGCACACCAAGTTATATTAGATCACCAAACTATACGTTTGGAGGTCAGCAGTTCTACTGGCCAGAGATACACTTTTATTCCCTTTGGGGCACTATAGCTTAGTGGCCAAATACGCAGCATCAAACGGTGACAAATGACACCCAGTGTTAATTTCGTCGACTAAAACATTTTAGTCGACTAAATGAATATTATTTTGGTTGACTAAAATTAAAACAACTGAGATGACTAAAATACGACTAATGCCCTGTACACACGACTGGTTTTGCCGTCGGAATAAACTCCGAAGGTTTCTCCGACGGAACTCTGACAGAATTCCATTCAAGTGGTCTTGCCTACACACGGTCAAACCAAAGTCCGACCGTCCAGAACACGGTGACATACAGCACGTACGACGGGACTAGAAAAGGGAAGTTCAATAGCCAGTAGCTTCCGTCTTGTACTTGCTTCAGAGCAAGCGTTGCTTTTGGTCCGACGGAACAGCATACAGACGAGCGGTTTTCCCGATAGGAATTGGTTCCGTCGGAAATATTTAGAACAGGGATATGCACTTAGTGGACCTCCAGCTGTTGCAAAACTACAAGTCCCATCATGCCTCTGCCTCTGGGTGTCATGCTTGTGGCTGTCAGAGACTTGCTATGCCTCATGGGAGTTGTAGTTCTGCAACAGCTGGAGGTCCGCTAATTGCATATCCCTGATTTAGAACATGTTCCATTTCTAGGTCCGTCAGAATTTTCGGAAACAAAAAAAAAAAGAAAAAGAAAAAAAAAAGGGGTCAGATGAGGCATACACATGATCGGAATATTTGATGAAAAGCTTCCGTCTGACATTTTCTGTCAGACATTCCGCTTGTGTGTACACAGCAAAAGCTGAGCAGGAAATCTCTCCGTTGATCTCCGCTGAGCCGGCCGACAGGTCCCTCTCTGCTCACTGAGCGGGGGAGGGGCCTGTTGGGCGCCGCTGGTTGCTATGTAGAGATCGGACGAAAACGGACAGCATGTCCGTTTTCATCAGATCTCACCCGTTCCAATCCGCCAGGGACGGATGCCAACGTAGGACCATCCGTCTGATTTTAGCGGATCGGGCTGGGTCGAATGTCAGCGGACATGTCACCGCTGACATCGGTCGCTCCGTAGACTAACATGGAGCGGCCGTTCGGGTCCACTGACAGGTGGACCTGAATGGTCTGACAATGTGAAAAGGGCCTTAAACTAAAATGCCATTTTAGTCAAAAGACTAATGCTGGCCATACACTATACAGAAAATCGGCCGAACCCATTTTCGAAAAACGAACGTTCGACCGTGACCGCAAACGATCGTGCCATCATATAATGACCGATAGATTGTTCAGTGGACATGAATAAATAATTTTTTGTTTGTTTTTTTACATATACCTAGTGCAGACAGTTCGGACGGGAAACACATTAACCTTGCAATTTATCGTACGTTCGGCAGAAATTTACCAAACTTCCCGTTCGTTTTTTTACCACAAAAACGTCACAAATGATTATCGATTTGTGCCCATTAACTTGCCGAAAAACGAACGAAGTGTCTATACGAACGATTTTTCGGCCGATTTTTCGTATAGTGTATGGCCAGCATAAGACTAAAACTAAATTGACTTCAAAATTAACACTGGTCTGTAGTGCATGTCCATATCTCAATGTAATAATAAATAACAAATTTAGATTTTTCACTCCAGCAGTATATAATGAGTTTGGAAATTGTAGAGAAATGTTAACTAATGCATTACAATATAATAACACCTATTAGATTTTAGTCGACTAAAACGTACGACATTTTAGTCGACTAAAAACGTACTGGAGATTTAGTCGAATAAAACAATTGCAGAAGACTAAAATGGGACTTAAACTAAAATGTCATTTTAGTCCTAAGACTAAATCGAAATTTGCTGCCAAAATGAAGACTGCTGACACCTGCTACTGATGTTGCCATTGGTCAGTGACCTTCTACTGTATGATCCCCTAAGGATGAGACACATGTACTCCCAGGATCATGCTGACAATGTAAGTACACAGGGGACAGAGCTCATCCAACATGATGGGTCAGGAGGGTTGTGGTAATCTCCCATGCACCTGCCCAGCTTGTCCATCCCTCAGAGGTCAGCCTCCATACATAGAAGGAGCCCATCTTCTCTCAGCTTAGTCCAGGTCACAGAGCTCAGCACATTAGTGTTGTATAAGCAGCCCATTCACTAGGAAGATGACATCATGGTCCACAATGACCAGTCCCCCATGTGCAGTAGATGAAGCCAGGACATGGGAGGAGGCACACTTACCTTCACAAACAGTTCAATGAGGTTGTCTTTGTCCTCCTGCACTCCGTTGTGCGGCACCGAGATAGACATGCTGCTCTGATAATGTTAGTCAGCCAACTCTTCCCGGGCTCTTCCCCTCAGCTCCCTCCTGTCTTCTCCTCACACTTTCCCCGGTCCCGCGGTGTAGTAGAGTGATAGTGAGCAGGGAGAAGTCGCCCAGTACAATGAAGCCTCTTCTTCTTCTTCTCTGACCGCCTATGTAACGGGACTTTACTGGCAGAAGAGGCACAGGAGAGGGAGGAGGAGGAGGAGCAGGGAGGGGCGGCCGCCCGCCCGCCATGTGGAGCCTTGTTTAACCGCTTCGCTCTCACAGTCTAGTAGAAGCTGAGGAGAGGGAGGTGAGGAGGGGGGATCACTAATCACTTCTTTTTCCTTTCAGTTTTCTGTTGGAAACAGCCAGGGCGAGCACAGGATGTTCTCACATGGACATTTCACATAGGTTTCTGGAGAAATAGTGTAATTCCACATCTATTAGGAATACAGCCGTCAGCATTGTGAGGGAAAGTAAGGGGAGACGCCTTCTTCACAATCATAAAACGTTCTGCCTAGTAAGGACGATGAGAACATCACACCGAAAATACCGCTTTCGGAGCGACCGTCCAATAATCGGATTGTTAGTACGTAGCTTTCGAGGGCCGATCACGAAAGTTCCTCCTGAAAAATTTTCACATACGATAACGGAGCGACCGAATTTCGTGTAATTAGTATTTTGTACAAAAAAAAAAAAAAAACCTGTGACCAAGACCACACATGCTCGGAAAAGAGAGACTACATTAGAATCAGTGGCGGCTGGTGTTTTTTTTTGGGGGGGGGCAGCAAACAACCACACCCCATCCTCCTGGTCGGCCGGTGGCACCCCACTGCTCACCCGTCATCCAAAACCCCTCCCCCCCAGGGGTCTCGCGGTCGGTCATCCAGCACTTACCCCATCTAGACTCTGGGCGGGCAGCGCCGGTGGCTTCCTCCCACCTCCTCCTAGGCATTCAATAGGATCGCCTGTCCTTTCAGCCAATCGAGTGATGGGTCTCACAACCCGCTTCCTGATTGGCTGGGAGGAGGATCTGCGTGAGAATAGCGATTATTCATTTGCTATTCACTCATTCAGTCTAATACTCACATTTATTGGTTTTCGATAGCAGACTAGCATGCAAAAAGTAAATAAAAAATGGACAATCATTTGTCCGAAATTCTTATTGTGTGTACTAGGCATTACAGGAACGGCTGTGGTGGCTTCCAGAGAAGGTTTCAGGGCCCTCATTGATTGATTTCTCCATATATAGTCATAATAAAGTGGTGGTAAACTCTTTGACAGAATACAAAAAAGTTTCCACCTGCAAGGCAATATCATATGCGCTAGTATGAACCGCATACTAGCACATTATGAATAACTTACCTTAAAATGAAGCCCTTCAGCGGCATGCTGTCACCGCTGCAGGGGCTTCACCCGGTCTTCCTTCTGGATTCAGGGACTTAGGCCATCTGACTGGATGAGCTGCAGTGATGTAATGCATGCGGGAGTCCCAGCCGCACCACACAGCTCTGAATGAACAGCACGGGTGTGCCGTACCTTCAGAGTGCATGCGCCAGTGACATCACCGGCTGCTGCTCGTTAGAATATCTCCTAAAAGGTGCACATTTAGGAGATATTCATTTTACCCACAGGTAGCCTTTATTATAAGCTTACCTGTAGGTAAAAATAAAATATGAGGGTTTACTACCACTTTAACTTGCTCCTGTACTTTTGCCTCCTCCTCTCCACATGGTAAAAAGGGCTGACCTTTTTATATGGGGGGGGGGGGGGGATCTACCCTGACCCCCTCTCCTTCCCCCTCAATTGTTGCCATGCTCCTGAAGCCTTTCGGGATTTGCACATTGCCCTTCCCACGGGGTTTCATCTTTTACACAGTGCTGGAGGAGGAAGGACCTGGCCTGTGTCCTCAAGGAGCCAGCTGCCTGAACCTGGAAGAGACAGCCAGCTCCCAATGATGTCAGAGGAGAAGAGGACCACACAAGACCCCGCGTATTGCAGCTGAGAGCAGATCACAGCAGGGCAACCTTGGATTAGCTGGCCAGGCGAGTATGTGAATTCATGGTAAAAGTTGAACTGGTACTAAAATCTAATTTTTTTTTTTACCTTAGGCTGGGTTCACACTGGTACGACACGACTGTCATACCACTTTGGATCCAACTTTGCCCTGCGAATTGAAGTCCGACATGCATCTGACTTCAATGAACAGGGATCCGACTTTGATCCCCGACAATACCAGGCAATATGTCTGGTATGAATCTTTAGGGGGAACTCCACGCACAATGTAAAAAAAACCCAGCATGGGTTCCCCCTCTAAGAGCATACCAGGCCCTTCGGTCTAGTATGGATTTTCAGGGGAACCCCCACACCAAAAAAATTGCGTTGAGATCCCCCTAAAATCCATACCAGACCCTTATCTGAGCACACAGCTCAGCAGGTCAGGAAAGGGGGTGGGGACGAGCGAGCACCCTCCCCTCCTGAACCGTACCAGATTGCATGCCCTCAACATGGGGCAGTGGGAGCTTTGGGGCAGGGGGGCCGCAGATTGATGAGGACAGGGGCCTCTTCCCAACAACCCTGGCCGTTGGTTGTCAGGGTCTGCGGGCGGGGGGCTTATCGGAATCTGGAAGCCCTCTTAAACAAGGGGGCCCCCCCAGATCCCGGCCCCCCACCCTATGTGAATGAGTATGATGTACATTGTACCCCTACCCATTCACCTAAAAAAGTGTCAAAAATAAAACACATTACACATATGTTTTAAATGGGAGCCATTGACAATCACAGGCAGTGAGGAGGGAGCAGAGAGCGGGACGAAGCCATGCTCTTTGTATCTTATGGACAGACAGAGCCAGCTCAGGAGCGAGCACGCACAAGTGCCCTCATAGCAAGTGGCTTGCACTCAGCAGGGGGGGGGGGGGGGTAGAAAAAATGGTATCAGGGCTGCTCTGTGCAAAACCATTGCACAGGGCAGGTAAATATAACATCTGGCCCATGGAACAATAAATCCATCTCTGCTGCCACATATGATAACATTGTGCACCTGAGAGGCCAAGCACCAGGACTGCACTATGATGATAAGTGAAGTAGGCCTCATGCTTCTCTATACCCAGAAGTACTGGGTATTTTTCATTGCTTCAGGTGACCAAAAAGAGCCACCGGAGGAAAGGGAAGGTAGTACATATGCTGCTGATGGTTCTCCTGCAATGTGGATTAGTTGTATGAAGCTGTCATTCAGTCCTGCAAGATATATCGCTTTCAACTCCCAGATCCATTTAACCTCTTTCTGTAAAACAACTTGAATAAAGTCTCCACTTCATGAGTTCTTAGATATTCTTTGTATTAGCCAACATCTTAGAAATTCAGTATTACCAATATGTTTAAATGCAAAGTGCTTTGCTAAGGGTGATCTCAAATTTGTTGAACTAATGTCATATATGTGATCATATAGTCATTGTTTATAGAAATCTCAGTAAAAGACCAGGATATAAACCACCCCCTCCACGTTACAATCATTACAGCTCCTGCACCTGAGAAGCCTTCCCATGTGCAGTCTTAACATCTGACCCTCAATCATAAATGAACAATATTCACATTTTCTACATATAGCGCTGTCTGTATAGTATATATAATACAGTTCAGAGTATATAGTGCAGTCTGTGTAGTATATATAATACAGTTCAGAGTATATAGTGCAGTCCGTGTAGTATATATAATACAGTTCAGAGTATATAGTGCAGTCAGTGTAATATATATATAATACAGTGGAGAGTGTATAGTGCAGTCCGTGTAGTATATATAATACAGGTTAGAGTATATAGTGCTGTCCGTGTAGTATATACAGTATAATACAGTTCAGAGTATATAGTGCAGTCCGTGTAGTATATATAATACAGTTCAGTATATATTGTGCAGTCAGTGTAGTATATATAATACAGTGGAGAGTATACAGTGCAGTCATTGCAGTACATATAATACAGTGTAGAATATATAGTGCAGTCAGTGTAGTGTATATAATACAGTGCAGTGTGTATATAGTGCAGTGCAGAGTATATAATACAGTGTATTGAAGTGGTTAAGAGGAACCTTATGAAAGAAATAAGAAAAAAAATGGCATGGGGTCCCCCCCAAAATCCATACCAGGCCCTTTGGGTCTGGTATGGATTTTAAGGGGAACTCCACTCCAAAAAAAAAAAAAAAAACAGCTTGGAGTCCCCCACAAAATCCATACCAGGCCTATTGGGTCTGGCATAGGTTTTAAGGCGAATTCCATGCCATAATTTAAAAAAAATTGTCGTGGGGTCCCCCTCAAAATCCATACCAGACCCTTATCCGAGCATGCAGCCTGGCAGGTCAGGAAAGGGAGGGGACAAGAGAGCGCCCCCCCAATCATACAAGGCCGCTTGCCCTCAACATAGGGAGAGTGCTTTGGGGTTCCCCCCAAAGCACCTTGTCCCCGGTGGTTGTCGGGCCTGCGGGCGGGGGGCTTATCGGAATCTGGAAGCCCCCTTTAACAAGGGGGCCCCCAGATCCTGCCCCCCATGTAAATGGGTGTCGGGTACATTGTACCCCTACCCATTCACCAAAAAAAGTGTCAAAAGTAAAAACCACAAGAGACAGTTTTTGACAATTCCTTTATTAAAAAAAAAAAGTATCCTGCGATCTTTAATCACGCCGTCCGACGGACCCGAAAAATAGAAAAAATGAAAAAAATGGAAGGCCTCCTGGCGACTGCTGTCTCTTGGCTTTGACAGCTGTTATATAGGCAAGGTCGGGGCCACCCACTGATGTAACCGAGTGACAGCGCCCCCTTCTGACATCATGTGACATCAGAGGGGGCAGGGTCATCTAGTTACGTCAGCAGGTGGCCCCGCCCTTGCCTATATAAAAGCTGTCAAAGCGAAAAGACAGCAGTCGCCGGGAGGCCTCCCATGGGACATTTTTTTTTCTTTTTTATTAAAGGAATTGTCAAAAACTATCTCTTGTGGTTTTTACTTTTTGACACATTTTTTGGTGAATGGGGTAGGGGTACAATTTACCCGATACCCATTCACATGGGGGGGCGGGATCTTGGGGACCCCTTGTTAAAGGGGTCTTCCAGATTCTGATAAGCCCCCTGCCCGCAGACCACGACAACCACCGGCCAGGGTTGTCGGGAAGAGGCCCTTGTCCCCATCAACATAGGGACAATTTGCTTTTGGGGGCACCTCAAAGCACCATCCCCATGTTGAGGGCATGTGGCCTGGTATGGTTCAGGGGGGCGCTCGCCCATCCCCCACTATTCTGACCTTCAGGCTGCATGCTCGGATAAGGATACCCGAAGGGCCTGGTATGGACTGGGGGGGACCCCACACCATTTTTTCATTGATTTTTCATCTATATTGCAAGTTTAAATGACATTTTTTTCTTTAGAAATGTAGTTATTGCTGCGGCATGTTCTACATATTGCACAGATGTGCCACTTTACAGGCAGACTAAGGGGACCCCCCAGACACGATATTTAAAAGAATATTTAATTTTTAATGTTACACTTTAAGCATCATTAACCACTTCAATACAGGGCATTTTCACCCCCTTCCTGCCCAGACCAATTTTTAGTTTTCAGCGCTGTTGCACTATAAACAAAAGAAGAGCGACAATTTTGAAAAAAAAACACAATATTTTTTACTTTTTGCTATAATAAATATCCCAATTTTTAGAAAAAAAAAACACATTTTTTCCTCAGTTTAGGCCGATATGTATTCTTCTACATATTTTTGGTAAAAAAAAAATCGCAATAAGCGTACATTGATTGGTTTGCGCAAAAGTTATAGCGTCTACAAAATACGGGATAG
This sequence comes from Lithobates septentrionalis, assembly GCA_037952835.1. Lineage (NCBI taxonomy): Eukaryota > Metazoa > Chordata > Amphibia > Anura > Ranidae > Lithobates > Lithobates septentrionalis. The sequence goes on from JBBDGP010000319.1 coordinate 9,930,704, forward strand.
ATTTATGGTATTTCTTTTTTCTTTTTTTTTTTACTAAGAATGAGGGCGATCTGCAATTTTTTTAGTGACTGTGACATTGCGACGGACATATCGGACACTTTTGACACATTTTTGGGACCATTCACATTTATACAGCGATCAGTGATATAAAATTGCACTGATTACTGTGTAAATGTGACTGGCAGGGAAGGGGTTAACACTAGGGGGTGATCGAGGGGTTAATTATGTTTCCTAGGGAGTGATTCTAACTGTAGGGGGTGGGGACTCACAAGGGGAGGAGACCGATCGGTGTTCCTCTGTACACGGAACATACCATCGGTCTCCTCTCACTTGACAGGACGTGGATCTGTGTGTGTAAACCTGCTTGGTTAAAGGGTTATCGTGGGTGCCCGGGGGACATCGTGGCCGCCGGGCACACGCACCGGGTCCCGAGCAACGCGGAAGGCGCGCGCGTGCCCCCTAGACGGCCCGGGAAGCCCAGCACGTCATATGACGCCTGCCCAGGGTGGGAGATCCCTCCTGCGGGCGTCATATTACTATGGGCGGGTAGGGAAGTGGTTAAAATCACTGCTCCTGAAAAAACTATTGTTTTAAAAACTTTTTTTTGCATTGATACATGTCCCCTAGGGCAGTACCCGGCTCCCCATACACATCTTATGGCAATAGCTTGCATAAAAGCCTTTAAAATGAGGACTTTTGATTTTTCATGTTCGTTTCCAATAGACTTTAATAGGGTTGTTCACTAGAACTTTTTGCCTGTTCAAGGTGTTCTGGTGCGAACTGAAACGGAGGGTGTTCAACCCATCCCTAATGAGTTCTATTAATGGTTAAGCTGATGTGACTACTGTAAACATCCATGTGCTCATGTATTCCTAAAACTGCGGAACCATTTGGAAAATACTTAATTTTTAACTAGAATATCCTAACCACTCAACTCAGGGGGTCTTGTATTGTACAGTCAGAAGATAGTTTTAATTTTCTAGGTTTCTCTAGACAAAATCGCAGTAGGATCTGTTGCCACTGGAAACACAGACTCTTTCTTCTGGGTTTTACATGTTCTTCACAAGCAGTATACAGTATAGTTTCCCGTAGCCTGCCAGTGACTTTAAGTTTATCCACAGTAAAATAAACTATTCTGAATGAACTTCATACATGCTATGTGTGTGTCTGGTGAATGTAAAGTAAAGTTAACAAGAAATTACATTCACAAGCTGATTAGTTGCTGTGGGCAATGATAATTTTTGTACATTGAACATTTTTATACATGGGAAGCTGAATTTGGATTGGGGTTTTAAACCGCTTCCCTTCCTGTGTTCCTGTAAATCACAGTGTTTGATTTAAAAAGGAAATTATGTACATCTTCTTTCCTTGTCATTACATACTCTACTTTGGCCTGTTTCCTTTTTACACTTAAAGTGGAACTAAAGTCTTGTCACATAATTTGTAATAAAAACATCTTTTCCATTCTGAAGCTTCCCTTCAACCACTTTGCATATGATTTCATATATACTGTGATTCTGTACTTGCCAAATATGCTGCAGAAATCTCCCTCCACTGAGTCTGGCTACATCCATTTTAACTGTGGGCAGCTGAAGCTGCTGCCTGTTCACTTCCTGGATTTACACAGACACACAGAGGCACACCTTCAGCTCTGCAGCTCTCATTGGCCCTCTTATGACTCATCCCCCTGCATACCTGGCAAACTCTCATGAGAGTGAGAGAGAGAGCTGTGCATGATATCATAAGCCTAGGCTTTTTACCAGACAAGAAATAGGAAGTGGGCTGTATAAGGTATTTACTGGCAGAAACAAGAGATGGAAAGATGAAAAAATGACTGAAGTTCCGCTTTAACAAAAAGGCAAAACTTTTTTTTTTTGTTTTTGATAGAGTGGAGAGGGATTGGAACGCCTGTCAGTGTTTATTGCTGTCTGTGCCCCATTAGGGAGATTCACCCTCTCTATTTGTCCTGTTTACCATTATCATTGAAAGTGAACGTAAAAGAAAATCCCAAACTTTGGGTTGCCCCCAGAAAAGTAATAGAGGGGAAATCTCCCAATGGGGACACTAGTTCAGGTGACCGAGGGTCCCCAAGGAATTCCCTTAATTTGTAGGGATTTACTCTCACTTCTTGTGTGGTTATGGGACAGGAAGTAAAGGGAAATCTCCGCAATGGGATGCAGATGGTGAAAAAAATATGACAGGGGTTATAACCCTCCCTTACTCTATCCAAGATATAAAAAAAAAAGGTTTGCCTATAGTTCTACTTTAAGAATACATGAGGTGACACGTTTGATTGCAGGTCCAGGTAGTGCCTTGAGATTCTTCTTCCTGATGGTACTCTTTTGCTGATTTTAGGTCATGTTATTCTGTACTTCATGAGCACTAAATACATTATTATACATTGCATAATACATACAGCTGTGCATCATGAAGACCTGCCTACAGTATATATGAATTATGAAATAACTAGGAAAAGTGTGACAGTTCGTTAAATGGGATGAAATTCTGCATTTCTTAAACTTAGAATAAAAAACTCTCCATACATATAGTGGTATAGCTGCTGAGTTAAAGGATGATATACAGTCCAATTTGATAAATATTCCAATTAGGCAGTGCTTCCACGTGGGGAAATCCCCATGAAGATATCAACCTGACTCCCTGTAAAGATATCAGCTAGACTCGAACTGTGACATAACCATTATGGAATCAGTGCTCACGGTCATTAAAATCCTCCCTCCCTAAACTTTAGAAACTTCTTCTAGAGGCAGGGGGAAGCAATCAAACTCCCAGCCAGTGCAGCCCTGGGCAGACAAAACTAAACAATCAAAGCTTCTTTATAGTTACAACAGGAGCCAAAAAGTAAATTTACCTAGCAGCCTAACTAGGAGGGTGCTACAATCAGTTAATATCTTACCTATAGTTTTTACATAAGGCATGTAGGAGAGTCTGAAGCCAGCTGGAAGAAGATTGTATAGTCCAGCCTATTTCAACCAGGGTGCCCAGGCACCCTGGGACGCCTTCAGGTTTCTTCAGGGGTGCCTTATGTCTAAAAATTGGCCAAAAAATTGTATGCAAGCCAGTGGGTGGATGAAGTCTAACTTTTAGTTACACAAAGCTATAGGTTTTAATTGTGCACTATTACAACCTTCTAGCTGCTGGCCTCCTAACAACCAATGGGGTCACATTGGCTAAGTGAGGGAGAGAAACTGAGGGAGAAGAGAAACATTGGAATACCAGTGTGCAAAGGTGTATTTGTTTGGAAGAATGTATCACCTCTAATGTTGGGTGTCCAATATGTGTGGATGTGGGTGCCTTGACTGAATAAAGATAAAAAGGATTAGGGAATAGGATTGGGACTTTACATGAGGCATGTGGATGTATGTAATAATATATATATAGGTACACTGGATGTCATAATCCCCTAGGGGCAATTCATGATAGCAATAGTGGCGAACATGATTAGACAATAGAATAAAGCATTTATGATATAAAAAATATAATCATAAAAAAAAATCAACAAAGTTGATATAGTAATAATACATTTAATAGATAATAAATTTCTAGACATGATTTGTGACACACAATAAATGAAAATCATAACAGAAATCGACTATATACAAATAATAAATACATAATTCACATAATTAATGCAGATAATGAACATGATGATTGGTTATAATTTATTGGAGCAAGCTTAGCTCGGCATCCCTGAGTGAACACTCAACGCGTTTCATGGCCTGTTACACTCACACACAATTATGTTACTCATCATCCTTCATTTATCTAATATTGTTTATTGTTTCTTAACACTATTGTATTCACATATTATTATTTTTTTCTTTACTCTTACCTCTGTTACACAGAATTTGGCATATGCCATTTTACGCGTACAGCATGCATCACACCTTCCACAGGGGCCATCAAGCCCACTCCGTGGCTGTACATTCCTGTTGGTCCTTATTTGGGGACTTCCTGCCTCAGCCCCGGGCGAGATTACTCGCATCGGACCACCATCCAACCCCACCTTTGGAGCTTATTCCATCTTATGGGCTGCTTTGTAAGTAGTAAAGAAATTGCCCTTTCTTTCAACTTTAGGGTAAAATGCACAATTAGCTATTAAACTCATTATTTATCCCATTACTTTGTAGCTCAACCCATGCAACCAACTCCTGATGATTGGCAACAGGCCATGAAACGTGTTGAGTGTTCACCCAGGGATGCCGAGCTAAGCTTGCTCCAATAAATTATAACCAATCATCATGTTCATTATCTGCATTAATTATGTAAATTATGTATTTATTATTTGTATATAATGGATTTCTGTTATGATTTATTGTGTGTCACAAATCATGTCTAGCAATTTATTATCTATTAAATGTATTATTACTATATCAACTATGTTGATTTTTTTATGATTATATTTCGTATTTCATAAATGCTTTATTCTATTGTCTAATCATGTTCGTCAGTATTGCTATCATGAATTGCCCCTAGGGGATTGTGACATCCAGTGTACCTATACTTTATATATATATTATTACATACATCCACATGCCTCATGTAAAGTCCCAATCCTATTCCCTAATCCTTTTTATGTATATATGCAGGGAAGGAGGCATGTCGATGTTCAGTTCTAGGTTGAGACAGGTCACACACATTTCTAGTTTCTTGACTGAATAAAGTTTGAGAAACACTGTTACAGTCGTATGATACCTTAAAGTGGTTGTATAGTGTTTTTTGTAACTTTTACCTACAGGTAAGCCTATAATAAGGCTTACCTGTAGGTAAAAAAAATATCTCCTAAACCTGTACGGTTTAGGAGATATTCCCCTTGCTATGAGCCGCTGACTGCAGCGGCGCATGCGCACAGGGGATTCTCGGCTGAAGGCCCGGCAACTGCCGGACCTTGCCGGGTAAGAAATCTCCCGCGCGCAGCCACTCACAGCGCTAGAACTGCGATACCCGGAAGACACGCGGAGGCAACATGACAGCTCCCTCGGCGTGGACCAGGTAAGATACCGACGCCTCGTTCTAAGGTAAGTATTTCATAATGAGCAGTGCATACTAGCTCATTATGCCTTTTGCTTTACAGGGGTAAAAAAAAAATAATAATTTTTGCGGGTATACAACCGCTTTAATTGAGCTTTTTGACTTTCAGACTAAATATCATAATAATTGTAAGCCACGCACTGTACACCATCATAAACACAGCATCTCTACTGTGAAACATGGTGTTGGACGTTTCTCTGTAGCAGGACCTGGAAGGCTTGCAAAGGTAGAATGAATGCAGCAAAATATAGGGAAATGTTTGAGGAAATACAGATACAGTCTATAAGAAACATGGGTCTAAGGATATTTAAGCTTTATGCTCCCAAACATAAAGCTCGGACTACACAATAATGGCTTAAAAACAAGCACAGCAACCTATGGTTCAGAAACCACACCTGGCATAAAAGCTTAGGCAGCAGTTCCAAAAAAGTACAGTCGTATGACATTGCAGATGGATTTGCTATTAGAAACAACAGGTCTGTGTCTAAAGGTTACATGGCGCAAGGAGGCATCTTTTCCTTTTACAGTTATGTCCCACACCTCTTTTTCCATTATCAGTGGAGAAATGGTAATGTAAAAACATGAATTCCTTAGATTGGGACTTTAAACCGGACTACAAACAGTTTGATGGTAAAAAAATATTCAAAATTTATTACACATTGATAGGATATAGCAACATGAACATGGGGATTTACGCAACAAACACAAATATTGGGAACAGAAATGGAAACCAGCTGCAAGGAAAAGCCCAGAGCTTTGTCAGACAGACAGAACATCCAACGCGTTTCGAAAAACAAAATGCAGATCTTCTTCAGGGACAGAGGGCTTGCGAGTTCCAGATCTGTAGCTTATATCACAAATGTTGATGCTCCACCCATAAAGACAAGGAACATAACTCAAAAATGAAAAGAATGCTGTTGCACACAAGCAACAGAAAATGTGAATGACATCAGCCAGGGGTCCGTATGTTGTGGGATGGTATTGTTGATTATTATTGATTATTATTGTATATATATATATATATATAGTGGTATAACTCTATATAGACCATAGCTATAGAGTAGAGGTAGAATAGTACTTTCCCCTTAATGTAAGTCCGGTTCATAGAGAGTGTGTATCAAAAGTTATTAAACCATCCAGAACATCAATGGTTAGAGATGGTTGTATCCATCAGCCAGATACCTGGATGTGTCTTATGGATCTTAAAGTTGACTCAAAAATGATGTGGCTGGTGGTGTCTGGCAAGGTAGAGCAGAGACTCTACGCATTTCACAACATCATTGTTGCTTAGTCAAAGCTATGACTAAGCAACAATGATGTGAAATGCATCAGATGTTTGCCCCGCTTCTGTTGTCACAGAGTAAGGACCAGTGAGCATATTTTAGACCAGCTATACTTTAATGGTTTCCTCAGCATAAACTGTTTCCAAAGACCCTATATACAGTCATACCACAATGTCCTTGCTCCAATTCCTATGGAAATTCAGTCTTCAATTTTATTGTTGTCGTAAGACCATGATAAAAAGAACACGTAGACGCGTTTTGGCACACAGGCCTTGTTCACAGCACAATCATATTGTAATCACAGTCATATTGTAATTGAACGTTATTAAAAATTACCTTTCCTTTTTAATCTAAAGCCGCTGTAATTTTGTGTAAATGCAATATGGCTACCTGGAGGTGTTCTCTATACAGAATGTGTACTGACCAACCCCCAGAAACATAATTTCCTGCTTGTGTGATTGGCTCACCAATTTTCCCAGAAGTCTGCTTAAGATACAAGTCAGATTTCAGGCATCGGCTGCAACAAAAATGTCATTTTTGGTGAGATACTCCCAATGGGAATACATCTAAAGGGATTCAAGCTCAACAGCTTTCCTCATTAGTGCCCTGCAGTTGCACAGCTGGCTGATAATTATAAAACCACTCCCATTAGACCCACTCAGCACAGAGGAACAAACAGTGATTTCTTCAGAATAACAAAAGGTAGAAATCTACAACAAAGTGTGTTATAATCCTTGCAATGTACATAGATCACCCAGAGGGGAATGTTTTTTTCTCAACAAAAGTGGAGTTATGCTTTAAGAAAGAGAAAGGAAAGGGTTTTGGGACTTTAAATGAGGCATGTATATGTACATAATGAAATAAAGGGTATCTAGTTGTAAACAGGCTACATGTCGTAGTTCCCAGTGGGAACAAAATGTAACCGTAGGATTATAAGTTTAAATTCATAACTCCAATCAATTACCGTATATACTCGAGTATAAGTCGAATTTTTCAGCCCTTTTTTTGGGCTGAAAGTGTCCCTTCGACTTATACTCGAGTCCCTGCCGTCTGTCTGCATGATCAGCGTGTCATGCAGGCAGCGTGATGATAGTGTTCGCCGGCTATTGCAGCTTTCAAAAGCCGCGCCTTCTGCTCATCTGTGATAGGCTGAACAGCTGTCAGTGTACAGCCTATCACGGACATTCTCTCATGCTCGTCCGTGGTATGAGAATGAGAGAATGTCCGTGATAGGCAGTCAGCGGTCAGCCTATCACAGACGAGGAGGAGGCGCGGCTTTTGAACTGTGGAATGGCCGCCGAACACTATCATCACACGCCGGCCGCCGTTTGAGGATGGAGATCGCCACAGGGAGGATGGAGATTGCCACAGGGAGGCTGCACAGGACACAGGTAGGCTGCACATGCACACAGGACACATGCACACAGGACATGTACAGGACACAGGACATGTACAGGACACACATGTACAGGACACACACACATGTACAGGACACATGCACAGGGTACAGGTAGGCTGCACAGGACACAGGGAGGCATGCAGCTGCAGATGGGCATTGTTGACCCTCTGCATTTCTCACCCTCGTCTTATACTCGGGTCAATACATTTTTCCCAGTTTTTTGTGGTAAATTAGGGGCCTCGACTTATACTCGAGACGACTTATACTCGAGTATATACGGTAAATGCAATTAATAGATACAATACACAGTATGATATATGATGTATCACAGGGATATGCAATTAGCGGACCTCCAGCTGTTGCAAAACTACAAGTCCCATCATGCCTCTGCCTCTCGGTGTCATGTTTGTGGCTGTCAGAGTCTTGCTATGCCTCATGGGACTTGTAGTTCTGCAACAGCTGGAGGTCCACTACCTGCATATCCCTGATGTATCATATAAATGATATATAATACATGATTTCCACAAAGAGGAACATAATAAATAATAATAATCATAATCATATTGACATATTTAATGTTAATAATTAATAAACATGATTGGTACAGGCGAAGGCAGATAATAGATTAATTAGATACAAATACAGGTCCAATAATTATGACCGTCATGATAAATGTAAACATTCAATAAAATTAACAGGATTCATAATTTTAAGACAAGCTTAGCTTGGCATCCTTGAGTCAAAACGCGACACGTTTCATGGCGTTAGCAGCCAATCATCAGGAGTAGGATGCATAGACTTTGGCTACAGGGTAAGATGGAAAAAATAAATAAATCAAGTCTAAAAGGGTGTACCATATACTGTACAAGAGGGAACTGAGGACTTATACGTTACCTATGGTATAGCCCATATATATATATAGATGACCCAGCAGTTGCTCAAGATGGATTGGGATGGTGGCTCTGAGAGAGCCGTCCCTCCATTGTGTTATGTCATACAGGGAGATGGGGTAGGAAACAAATGCACAAAGGAAGATGAATGGATCTAAAAAATCTTCATTGCATCATGAGCATTCCCTGATAATGAGCAAAATAGATATTGTTAAAAATAGGTTAAAACTAATGGTACATGGCTGTTTATGTGTTCAGGTAAGCATGTACAGTGCACCCCCCCTTTTGGACTGGGGGCACACTATTTAGGCCAGCAAGTTCAGGGCCAGTGGAAGGTAGTTCCAATGCAAAGTTCAAACTTTCTGGAACTGGAGGCCGTTTGGCGCGCTCTGCTAGCGTTCCAGCCGATATTACAAGAGCAAGCAGTCAAGGTCCTTTCGGACAACAAGACCACTGTGGCTTACGTGGCCTGACAAGGCACCAGGAATCTCCCCCTCTTAGGGGTGGCTTGCCAAATCTTCCTGTGGGCGGAAAAGAATGTCTGCTCTCTTATGGCAACTTATCTCCCGGGGTCTGAGAATGTACTAGCATATCGATTGAGTTGGAAGTTCATAGATCAGAACGAATGGGGCATCAATCCCAAATATTTACAAAAGATCTTCAAGGCCTGGGGAATGGCAGTTATAGATCTGATGGCAATGGAGAAAAATTTCCAGCTTTCACGCTTCTTCTCCCGAGTTTGGCATCCGCAAGCTCTGGGCCAAGATGCTCTCTCCAAACCATGGAATTTTCCTCTAGTTTATGTGTTTTCTCCGCTCCCATTGATTCTCAAAGTCCGGTTGAAAATCCGTCAAGAGAAGGTCCCGACGATAGCAGTACTACCCTTCTGGCCAAGGAGGCCGTAGTTTTCGTTGGTGTGGAAGATGACGTTGTGCCAGCCTATTCCACTACCTCCTTCCCAGGTATAGGAAAAAGGAGAACAGTTGGGAATTTATATAAGGCGGTGACCTGGTAAGGTCAATTGCCTCCATCCCTATCTATATGTCAAAAAAAGAGGGGAAAGGGGATTGGGACTTTGAATGAAGCACGTGGGTATAAAAAATTCAGTTTATTGTATAAATTAACATGCAAACGCACAATCATGAGTAAGTGTATATCCAATACAATTATAATAACTGGTACAATTCATAAGAATGTATATCTATATATACAATGTAGATGGGTTGCCACATGATTATAAACGATTATCAAAAATTATACATACTGACAGATACCAATTGAATCATAGGGACACAGCATATAATAGCTCTATGCATTTCGTGGATTGATCCACTCTTCAGGACCATGCGCATGAGTTCAATAAAATACAATAGAGGGAGTTGCTGTATGGTCTGATCCTAACCAAGGAAAAAAGAAAAATCATAAAAAATGTAATAAAACCAAGTATAAAAACCCACTCTCTACCATACTTATGTAGCGCTGGTAGATTTACAATCTACCGCAGGTTAGGTAAATTTAGTAAATTGTGTGTTAGGAAGGTTAAAAGTTCGCCTCTGTTCTAGCTTGGCTGACGTTGTGTGTGCTTCCGTGCTGACCGGTGGGTGTCGCTGTTACCACTGGTCAGTGTTGGAAAGGCAACGTGTTGAAGTGTATAGATGCTCCTCTGTCTCGGAGACAAGCTCGGTGGAGGTGGTCCTCCGAGTTGCATTCTGGGAATAGGGTATTTATGGGACAGACGCCATGTTCTAGGGTTTTTTTTTTAGGACGTATTTACGTCGAAGGACGTATCCGAAAGAAGTAACTATACAGCATAGTGTTGCCGGTTCAGCTTAAAGGTTCAGGCACTGTGACTGACTTTCACTGCAGAGAAAATCTGATACATCCTGTGGCAGAGGATCGTAAGGATTTACCCCCCAAACTAGTCTGTGGCAGAGACTTTTGATCCGTGCTGCGTACTGGCTGCTAGACCGGTGAGAGAGGCCTATCCAGACGAGCAAGGAGTGTGTCCCACAAGGTTAGCGCATTCCACCCAATTATCTGAATTCTACCAGGACATTTTTTCGCTAAGATTCTATAAGAAGATATTTAAGTTTCTCCTGAAAGTTTCCTTTTCCGCCTCTTTCCTGCTACTTCCTAAACTTTGTTTGTTCAATAAAGCATTGAAAACGTACTCCAGTGTTGGTGCATGTGTGGTCCAGAAGTAAACTCAACGGAACCCCTAGACCCAGTGCCAGTGAAACCAAGGGAAGCAAGGTGAAGGTAACAGACCCGCTTAAACTAGCAGCTCCACCGTGAGTTAGTGCTACATGTGGGGGCTCGTCCGGGATTTGTTGACCGACAATTGTTGCAACCCAGTGGAGTGTTTTAGCGGGAGGTTACAGAGAGAGCTGGACTTTGAGGAAAAAAAATCTTTTCAGGAAGAGGAAAGGTTAAACTGCGGGACTTTGCTTTTGAGTGCGTAGACGGTGTGCGCCAGAAGATGCCCGGGAGCTATGTGACTGAAAGAACAAGTGGGAGGAGCTACCCTACTTGCTACCACGTGGGACGCGTGTAGTGTGCTTGGCGCCAGAGGAGAAGCCTCGTGATCGTGCTGAAAAGATCAGAGTGTGGCCATGTCTTTTCCGGCGTTGCAATCGGTTGTGGGACCCAGAGTGTTCCCTACAAGCACCATGATGAATACTGTGCAATCTGGAACTCTGCTCACGGATACTGGAGTTCGGATGAAGCCGCAGGGGAAGTTTGTCCTGTATACCTCGGGAGATGTTGAGGGACTGGGCATGACCTGCCATCGATGTGGAGGATTGGCCGTACATCTTCGTCCATTCGGCCAATGTCCACAGTGTGGAGAGTACTTGTTTGTGGTGGAGCCATCTACTATGCCGCCCCGTGCCTATCGGATGGATTGGGTGACAGGTATCGCTACAGTGGAAGCTGCTACCGCTGCAGAGAGAGAGTGACGGGCCGCTACTTTGCCTGTTGCTACTGAAAATGTTTCAGAAAGAGACACTGTTGCTGCCGTCTCATCAGGAGACATTACTTTGATTTCTGAGTCCACTACGCCTGTTCCGGAAGTGCCTACTCTGAAGAAGGTGGGCTATGTGAAGGCTTCCCGCGGCCGTGGTCGAGGCCTACCCCAGAGGTTACCTGAGCCGGAGCTACCAGAGTCTACGCCTGGGACGGGTAAGCCACTGTTGGGGACTGTAAATAAATATTTGCCAGCGGAAGAATTAAGGGACTCGGAAATAGAATCCATGTCGGATCTTTCCGGGGATGATGACTTGTTTGAAACCATGTCGCAAGAGCTATTGTGGTCACAAGGCGAGGATGTTGCCTCCACAATGACCCTTCCTGAGTGGACTGCCATGGGTTCTGGGAAGACGTCACCCTGTGTGGAGATGCACAGTGCCGTTGCTGGGACTTTGTCAAAAGTTATTGATTCGCTACAGACACCGGCCGGGTCTATGGTGAAAAAGTCATTAGATTCCTGTGTACCGCCTGGTATGGGGAGAGACAGACCTTTGCCAAAACTTGCTCGCTTGCAAAGGATGTTAAACAAGCGTGTGGCTGCAGAGTATGGATTGGAGTTCCCCTATGTGCCTCAGGATGTCATGCGGGAGATTGAAGCTAATCGGGAGCTTTGGTATAGTGACGCTATTTGGGACTACTTGTCTGTGCCTAAGCCCTTTAGAAAGACTAGATGTTCTGTCCGGATGGATGAACGTTTCAACGGATGCTTTGTACATTGGAACTATGGTCGGCATATCTTATGCTGATAAAGTGGTAATCTGTAGACCGGGAAAGGACAATGCTGTGTATTTTATTACCACTGTGAATAAAGAAGGAAAATATGTAACTTTGCCAGATTCTCAGTTTTACTGGTAATTATGGACACTATCACTTTGAAGTTACCTAGTTAGATAGTGACAGGGTAAAGAGATCTACGTGGTCAAGATCTACAGATCCTGTTCTGTGTTTAAATCCAAGGACTTCTGTTTGCTAGCCGGATTTCTTTTAAAAAAAAAAAAAAAAAAAAAGAGAGTTCTTATGCAGGGATGGACTTCAAAAGTATATATTTTTTTCCTAATATAAATAATAGGAAGAGAGTCTCATTCTAAATGAGGCTTTGCTCCTGGTGTTGCGCAGGATGTATATATGTGTGTTTAAATATGTTTCCTTTTCAGGGATCATCGGATCATATGTATAGCTGGGAGGCTTTTCAGCTAGTTAGTTAGTGAGGATGTGTAAAATTATATTGTGGTTTTCTTTGCGGCTGTGAACATAATGTTTTATAAGATATAAGTCTCATAGTGTCTTTAAACTGTCCTTTTCCTCTCTCTTTGCCTAAAGTTATGAGAAACTCAAATGCTACTCTCAGGCTTGAGAGTTACTGTTACTGTGTCGGGACAGACGTTGGGGACAACGTCTATTGTAGTGGGGGGGGGGGGTATGTAGCGCTGGTAGATTTACAATCTACCGCAGGTTAGGTAAATTTAGTAAATTGTGTGTTAGGAAGGTTAAAAGTTCGCCTCTGTTCCAGCTTCGCTGACGTGTGTGCTTCCATGCTGGCCGGTGGGTGTCGCTGTTACCACTGGTCAGTGTTGGAAAGGCAACGTGTCGAAGTGTATAGATGCTCCACTGTCTCTGAGACAAGCTCGGTGGAGGTGGTCCTCCGAGTTGCATTCTGGGAAGAGGGTGATTATGGGACAGACGCCATGTTCTAGGGGTTTTTTTTTACAGCCACCTGCTGGCCCTCCTGGCCGACAGGTATGCGTTAAGGAGTTATCTCGTGGTCCTCCGATCGGGAGGCCCACGATACAGCGGCGCAGGGGTGGGCCCAGAGGCTTGTCTGGGGCCTACCACCGCGGCCGAGGAATGGTCCTGAGCTGTCGGTCCTGTGTGACGAAGCTGGGCGGCCGAGGAGATCCCAGGGGAGGACCCGTCTTGGAGAGATCACGCAGCGTGCTGGTCTATAGAGGGGCCTGGTGACTCGGTCGAAGGACGTATCCGATAGAAGTAACTTTACAGCATAGTGTTGCCGGTTCGGCTTAAAGGTTCAGGCACTGTGACTGACTTTCACTGCAGAGAAAATCTGATACATCCTGTGGCAGAAGATCGTACGGATTTACCCCCCAAACTAGTCTGTGGCAGAGACTTTTGATCCGTGCTGCGTACTGGCTGCTAGACCGGTAAGAGAGGCCTATCCAGATGAGCAAGGAGTGTGTCCCACAAGGGGAGCGCATTCCACCCAATTATCTGAATTCTACCAGGACATTTGTCGCTAAGATTCTATAAGAAGATATTTGAGTTTCTCCTGAAAGTTTCCTTTTCCGCCTCTTTCCTGCTACTTCCTAAGTTTGTTTGTTCAATAAAGCATTGAAAACGTACTCCAGTGTTGGTGCGTGTGTTGTCCAGAAGTAAACTCAACGGAACCCCTAGACCCGGTGCCGGTGAAACCAAGGGAAGCAAGGTGAAGGTAACAGACCCGCTTAAACTAGCAGCTCCACGGTGAGTTAGTACTACACTTACAAGGTTGACTATATAATAAAAGTGTGGCACTGTAGATTGGGGACCCCCAAAGGGGGGGCATCTCCAACGGGAGCTGAGGTGGTGTGAATGGCCTGCTGTCCAGCAAGAAAATCATCCAGGGGAGACATATAGTAGTCAGAGTGACCATAAGTGCTGAGACCATCAATGAAGGACTTCTGAAAAAATATATATGTATATATATTTTATATAGTTATAATATGACATGTGCAAGGTGTCCTGTGCTCGGTAAAGAACAGGGGGATTGAAGTACTAGAGAGTATTGGTGGTAGCCAGGGTGTAAGAAGTGAAAAGTGATAAAGATATAAACGCATCACCAAGAAAGGTTGAATAAAACAAACAGTGCAGTGCAACTAGAGATGAATTCTAATTACCAATTAGACAGTGATTAGTTCATAGGGTCCTGGCATCCAAGGTGATTCATGTAGTGAACCAAAGTGAGCAAGAAGACACCAGAGTGAATCTGACGTCCCTGGGTGAAACCTATAAGGGCAGGGCCATCACACGCCCACCAACATCACGTAGGCGTGCACTGCAGGACAGGGGCGGATCCAGAGTCTATAATATAAATGGTAAATACCAGAGTCTAGTCTCGGGAGGGGCACTGCCAGAAAATACGTTTTTTTGCAGGCGATTTATCGGGGAAATGGCTGGTGTTAGCGCTTCAATCATCCTGGCACCATGGTTGTTATGGTGTCATGGAGATTGAAGCGCATTATTTCTATTATTACATTGTTATGTAAAATGAAATGGTTCAACTCACCATAATGCAGAATTAGTGGAAGCCCTGAGTGTGTCACTTGCCACCGTCATCTGCCACCAGATGCGGATTGTCACTTGCCACACCACCTGCCACACGTTGCGGATTGTCACTTGCCACGCCATCTGCCACACGTTGCGGATTGTCACTTGCCACCATCGTCTGCCACATGTTGCGGATTGTCACTTTCCACGTCACCTGCCACACGTTGCGGATTGTCACTTGCCACCATCGCCTGCCACCAGATGTGAATGGTCATTTGTCACACCACCTGCCACATGTTGCGGATTGTCACTTGCTACGTCACCTGCCACAAGTTGCGGATTGTCACTTGCCACATCACCTGGCACACGTTGCAGATTGTCACTTGCCACAAGTTGCGGATTGTCACTGCCACGTCTCTGCTACAAATTGCGGATTGTCACTTGCCTGCCACCAGATGCAGATTGTCACTTGCCATGTCACCTGCCACAAGTTGCAGATTGTCATTTGCTACGTCACCTGCCACTCATTGCGGACTGTTACCTGTCACTCGTTGCCGATTGTCCCTTGCTGTGTCACTTTCCTGCTAAGGTGGGGATTGTCTCTTGCTGTGTCCCAGAGTCAGGCAGCAGAGAGATGATGTAATCTCTCTGCTGCCCATGGCTGCCTGCACAGTGAGGGAGGAACTGCAGGGATGCAGGGCGGGCGGTGAGAGATGATGTCATCTCTCTGCTCCCCCACCCGCAGGCTCACTGATTGGCCAGCCACCCTCTCACCCACCAAGCGGCCCAGCTGCCCGGCCCACCCGCTCTCACCCGCTCACCGAGCTGCTCAGCTGCCTGGCCCGACCTCTCTCTCACCCACCTGCGGAGCCGCCAGCTCTCTCAGTCCCCCGCCCGCTCTCTCACCCGCCCACCCGCGGAGCCACGCGCTCTCTTACCCACCCGCCGAGCCGCTCAGCTGCCCGGCCCGCCTGCTCTCTCACCCACCCACGGAGCTGCCCGCTCTCTCACCCTCCCACTAACTCACCCGCATCTAATTTCTCGGAGGGCAATTGCCCCATTGCAGGAGGGAGGCGTCCTTGGGTGTCACGGAGAACCACCTGGTGTCAGTGCCATTACACACCTCCATCTAGCCACCAGATGGTACTACCAAGGAAAGGAGGGGCAGTGACACCGCACCTGCAACACACAGAAGGTGACGTTGATGCACGGTGCATGAACGTCCACCCACCCTAGGTAGAAGAGGAGGAGGAGGGTCCGTGGCATGCATCGCAGCTCCCGGGAGGGATGGAAGCCAGAGGGCTCCTAAACCAAATCACATGACACACTAAAATAGAGCAAGGGAGGCTGTATATCTAATCATGCCGTGGACCCTCCTCCTCCCCTTCTACTTAGGGTGGGGGGACGTTCATGTGCCATGCATCGACGTCACCGTCTGCGTGTTGCAAGTGCGGTGTCACTGCTGTGGCACCGCCCCTCCTTTCCATGGTAGTACCATCTGGCGGCTAGATGGAGGAGTGTAATGGCACTGACGCCGGGCGGTTTTCCTCCCGGCCAAGGACGCCCCCTCCTGCAGTGCACGCCTATATAACGTTGGTGGGCGTGTGATGGCCCTGCCCTTATAGGCTTCACCCAGGAACATCAGATTCACCCTGGTGTGTCGTTGCTCACTTCGGTTCACTACATGAATCACCTTGGATCCCAGGACCTTATGAACTAATCACTGTCTAATTGGTAATTAGAATTCAGCTCTAGTTACACTGCACTGTTTGTTTTATTCAACCTTTCTTGGTGATGCGTTTATATCCTTATCACTTTTCAACATTTTATACCTTTTTATTCAACCTTTCTTGGTGATGCGTTTATATCCTTATCACTTCTTACACCTTTCTATTCAACCTCTTCTGGTGATGCGTTTATATCCTCATCACTTTTCACTTCTTACACCCTGGCTACCACCAATACTCTCTAGTACTTCAATCCCCCTGTTCTTTACCGAGCACAGGACACCTTGCACGTGTCATACTATAACTATATAAAATATATATACGTATATATTTTTTCAGAAGTCCTTCATTGATGGTCACAACACTTATGGTCACTCTCACTACTTCAGTTTCTTGAAATCTGTCTCCCATGGATGATTTTCTTGCTGGACAGCAAGCCACTCACACCACCTCAGCTCCCGTTGGAGATGCCCCCGCCTTTGGGGGTCCCCGATCTACAGTGCCACACTTTTATTATATAGTCAACCTTGTAAGTATAGTAGAGAGTGGGTTTTTATACTTGGTTTTATTTTATTTTTTATGATTTTTCTTTTTTCCTTGGGTAGGATCAGACCATACAAGCAACTCCTTCTATTATATTTTATTGAACTCACGCGCATGCTCCTGAAGATTGGATTAATCCACGAAATGCATAGAGCTATTATATGCTGTGTCCCTATGATTCAATTGATATCTGTCAGTATGTATAATTTTTGATATCAATCATTTATAATCATGTGGCAACCCGTCTACATTGCACTGTATGTATAGATATACATTTTTATGAATTGTACCAGTTATTATAATTGTATTGGATATACACTTACTCATGATTATGCGTTTGTATGTTAATTTATACAATAAACTGAATTTTTTTTACCTACGTGCTTCATTCAAAGTCCAATCCCCTTTCCCCTCTTTTTTTGACCTCCTTCCCAGGATCTTCTAATACAGAACGGGTTATGTCATCCAAACCCACAGAAGTTGAAACTGATGGTGTGGAGATTGAAAGGAGATCTTTTAAACAATTGGTTCTCTCGGATCGGGTAATGGATACCTTATTGCAAGCTTGGAAGAAGACAACTAATTCGACCTATCACAGGATTTGCAAAACCTTCTTATGCTTCTCGACTGAAAGAAATTGGGATTCTATGTCCCCTTTGGTCTCTAATGTATTAGAATTCCTGTAAGTTGGGCTTGACAAAGGCTTGGCCTACAATTCCTTAAAAGTGCAAGTGTCGGCTCTTTCTGCTATGTCAAACAAGAGATGGACTTTGGATCCTCTGGTGGTGTGTTTTTTAAGGGCAGCAATCGAGAGCAGACCTCCAGTGAAGTCTTTTTTCCCCAAATAGGATCTGTCTGGTTTTGAAAGCCTTACTAGCTCCTCCATTTGATCTGATTTCCTCATGCTCTCTCTTTCATTTGACGTTAAGAACCATATTTTTGACAGCAATTGCTTTAGCCAGGAGAGTGTCCGAGTTATGCGCTTTCTCAGCCAAAGAGCCGTATTACTTTGTTTTTCAAGACAGAGTGGTGCTCAGGCCTGTGCCGAGTTTTCTACCAAAGGTGGCAACATCGTTTCACATGAGTTGGTAGGCAGTCCTCCCGGCATTTCCAAAAGACAAGTCGGAAGAAGAATGGTCAAAACTTGATCTGGTGGCCTCCTTGTCAACCTACTTGGAACGGACTAAATATTTCTGTAAACAGGATCAGCTTTTTGTTTTCCCCAATGGTCCAAAAAAGGGCATGGCAGTCCCGCCTAGAGTGGTGTCTCCTTGGCTTGTCAAGACTATTCAAATGGCGTAGAAGGTTCTGGGCTTGTCACCACCCTTGGAGGGTAAGGCGCACTCTATGAGGGGCACGACAGCTTCCTGGGCAGCGTATGCTAAGGTTTTGGCAAAAGTAGTGTGCAGAGCAGCAAACTTGAGCGCACCTAACACTTTTATCCGACATTACAGCCTCGTCGGAGGCTTTTGGTTCTACTGTTTTGGCGGCGGCTGTCGGCCATTAAAAGATTTTGCCTCATTTAATTTCTCAGTTTGGTGTTTGTTGGCTAATAATATCTTGCCCTCCCTTTTTTACAGCGTATTCCTTTTTACGTCCCATGGTAGGCTGACATGAGGAGGTCCAGGAATAAGGAAAATTATTTTCTTACTTACCGTAATTTTCCTTTCTTGGATCCTCCTTATGTCAGCCGGGAACTCCCACCCAATTTCCATTGCGAGATGTGTATTTTTGAACACTGTCTTGGGCAGACAGCTGCCCTTTTATGGTCTAGGAAAGAGGTTGTCCTGGAGGGGTCAGAGGGGGTGGAGCTGACCCATGGTAGGCTGACATGAGGAGGATCCAGGAAAGGAAAATCAAGGTAAGTAAAAAACTATTTTCCTTATTTTTTTTCCTTTTTGGATAGAGTAGAGGGATTAAAACCTTTGTCAGTTTCTATTGCTGTCTGTTTGTTCTGTATACCATTATCATTTAAAGTGAAAGTAAAAGAAAATCCCAAATTTTGGGTTGTCCCCAGAAAAGTAATAGAGGGAGAATCTTCCAACAGGGGCACTGCTTCTGGTGACCTGGGGGTCAACAATGGAATCTGCAGACTTGTTGTGACTATGGGACAGGAAGCGAAGGGTAATCTCCCTAATGGGACACAGAAAGCAAATAAATTAACTGCCAGTTATGACCCTTACTTTATCGGGGAAAAAAAAAAGTTTTGCCCATAGTTCTACTTCACGTTACTAGACTAGATGGGGTGTTTGTGGGTAGAGCAGTTTGAAGTAACTGACTATTGAATCTGTTTTATAAAACGTCATCATTTCCTTATGCACCATCACACAGTTTGAGGTTTTCTGCTGTAGAGAACTATTCCCTTTTGGTTACTGCAGCTTTTTATCAAAAAACTATTTAATTAAAAAAAAAATGTGTTTTTTCAAATTTCTATTGCCACTTGTTGTTGAAGTAATTTGTACTTATTGTCACTGCCTGCCTGACAATAACAGCTTTGTCACATACATCTCATGTGTTGCACATCCTTGGAATGGTTTTAAATGCTTTTGCATCACTGACTTGCTATTTAAAAATTTGTAATAAAAAAGAAATTGAATTATGCCGCGTACACACGGTCGGACTTTCCGGCATACTTGGTCCGGCGGACCAGAGTGTGCCGGACAGTCCGCCCGTGTGTGGGCGGCGGCGGACTTTTCCGGCGGACTTTTTCCCAAAAGCCCGCCGGACCTAGATTTGAAAAAAGTTTTAAATCTTTCCGTCGGACTCAGTTTCGGGTGTGTGTGCTGGTCCGACGGAAAGCCCGCTCGTGTGTAGGCTGGTCCGACGGACCAGATACGACACGAGGGCAGGGTATTGCATCTCGCGCTCGCTGCAATAGGAAAAACAAATCTTCCTATTGCGGCGAGCGCGGTGCATACCAGGCCCTTAGGTCTGGTATGGATTATAAAGGGAACCCCGCTACGCTGAAAAAACGGCGTGGGGTCCCCCCTAAAATCCATACCAGACCCCGATCCGAGCACGCAGCCTGGCCGGTCAGGAAAGGGGGTGGGGACGAGCGAGCGCCCCCCCCACCTGGACCATACCAGACCGCATGCCCTCAACATGGGGGGTGGGTGCTTTGGGGGAGGGGGGCGCCCTGCGGGGCCCCCCCACCCCAGAGCACCTTGTCCCCATGTTGATGAGGACAAGGGCCTCTTCCCGACAACCCTGGCCGTTGGTTGTCGGGGTCTGCGGGCGGGGGGCTTATCGGAATCTGGGAGCCCCTTTTAATAAGGGGCCTCCAGATCCCGGCCCCCCACCCTATGTGAATGAGTATGGGGTACATGGTACCCCTACCCATTCACCTAGGGAAAAAGTGTAAGTAATAAAACACACTACACAGGTTTTTAAAATATTTTATTAAACAGCTCCGTTCGGGGGGGGGAATCTTCCTCCGGCTTCGGGGGTCTTCTTCCGGCTTCGGGGGTCTCTCCGCTTCATCTTCTCCCGGCGTCCAGTTGGTTCTTCTCCGCTCTCTTCTCCCGGTGTTCCAGTTCTTCGGCCGGCTCCTCTGCTGTCTTCAGGTAGCTCTCTTGCCAGCAGAGGTCCGGACTTCTGGGCTTCTGGGCTTCTTGTCTTCTTGTCTTCTCTTCCCCAGATGTTGACACGACGCTCTCTCCTGCTGGACTGCTCTCCGAGGGCTGCGTTGTGACTTATATAGGTGGAGACCCCGCCCCCTTTTGATGTCACAGTCCCTGGGCATGCTGGGACTGTGATGTTTTAGGGGGCGTGGTCAACATCACCCAGTGACCACGCCCCCTAAAATGTCACAGTCCCAGCATGCCCAGGGACTGTGACATCAAAAGGGGGCGGGGTCTCCGCCTATATAAGTCACAACGCAGCCCTCGGAGAGCAGTCCAGCAGGAGAGAGCGTCGTGTCAACATCTGGGGAAGAGAAGACAAGAAGACAAGAAGCCCAGAAGCCCAGAAGTCCGGACCTCTGCTGGCAAGAGAGCTACCTGAAGACAGCAGAGGAGCCGGCCGAAGAACTGGAACACCGGGAGAAGAGAGCGGAGAAGAACCAACCGGACGCCGGGAGAAGATGAAGTGGAGGGACCCCCGAAGCCGGAAGAAGACCCCCGAAGCCGGAGGAAGATCCCCCCCCCGAACGGAGCTGTTTAATAAAATATTTTAAAAACCTGTGTAGTGTGTTTTATTACTTACACTTTTTCCCTAGGTGAATGGGTAGGGGTACCATGTACCCCATACTCATTCACATAGGGTGGGGGGCCGGGATCTGGGGGCCCCTTATTAAAAGGGGCTCCCAGATTCCGATAAGCCCCCCGCCCGCAGACCCCGACAACCAACGGCCAGGGTTGTCGGGAAGAGGCCCTTGTCCTCATCAACATGGGGACAAGGTGCTTTGGGGTGGGGGGGCCCCGCAGGGCGCCCCCCTCCCCCAAAGCACCCACCCCCCATGTTGAGGGCATGCGGTCTGGTACGGTTCAGGGGGGGGGACGGACGCTCACCCCCACCCCCTTTCCTGACCGGCCAGGCTGCGTGCTCGGATCGGGGTCTGGTATGGATTTTAGGGGGGACCCCACGCCGTTTTTTCGGCGTAGCGGGGGTTTCCTTTATAATCCATACCAGACCTAAGGGCCTGGTATGACCCGCGACGGGGCTCGCAAGGTGTCAGTCTCGCCGATAAAAGCGGCAAGATTGACATCCTTTGCTAGTCCCGTCGCACCTGAGTCACGTTCAAAATGAACGGACTTGTCCGTGTGTGGGCAAGTCCGTTCATTCTGAAAGTCCGCCGGAACTCCGGCGAAAGTCCGTCGGAAAGACGGGCGGACTTAGCCCGCCGGAAAGTCCGGTCGTGTGTGGGCAAGTCCGTCCGTTTTAAAGTCCGGCGCACCTGGCGGACAAAGTCCGTCGGAAAGTGTGCCGGACCAAGTAGGATAGAAAGTCCGACCGTGTGTACGCGGCATTAGAAAAAAAAGTGGCTCCCAAACTGTGGCCTGTGGGCCTGGATTTGGTGTTTGTCTGCTTTTAACTGGCCCTTGGGGTACTATTCCTACCACTGACACCAATGACAGGGCACTATTCCTCCCACTGACACCAACAACTGGGCACTATGCCTTCATTGACACCAAAGATTGGGCATCATTCCTACCACTGACATCAATGATGGGATAGGATTCTCCCACTGACACCAATAATGGGACACTATTTTTCCCACTGACACCAACAATGGGGCACTATTACTCGCAATGACACCAACAATGGGGCTCTATTTCTCCCACTGATATCAATGATGGGCCATTATTCCTCCTTCGTACTAACCACAGGCACTAGTTTTTTAATTCCACAGACTACCAACCCTGCAGCTTTCCTTCTACTGACCGCTAAGTTTGTGGCATTGTTTACTCGCAATAATGCTGAGACATTTTCTGTTTCCACTGCCCACATTACAGTGCCCCCTGAAGTCTGAAGGGCAGTGAACTGCCTCTTTGTTTAGAAAGTTTGGTGATGCCTGATTTACCATATTAAAATACTGCATATGGTAAATTATTATCTGCTTAGTAATTGGCACTGTTATAATTTGTACTGAACCCTTAAAAATGATATAAAATTATTTTTGTTGGTTATGGAACATAGTTAACTGTTCCATTGCTACAAAGTAAAGAATTGTTCTCTGTATATATTTCTAAGAATGCTTTGCTTTATTTATACAGCCCATGAATTTGAAAAAAATGGTTGTGCTCATGAATACTACTCAGAAGTCAGAACAGCCTCATGAGCTCTCTAGTCAGTTATTCTGCAACTGCTGTGTGAGTTAAATGAGTACAGTTTTTACTGAATGCTTATTTGGAAATGTTCTACTGAGAAGGTGACGTAAAAAAGTATGACATAATGTCTGTTTGAAAGGGCTAGGTCTTTCTATTGGGTACAGGCTAAAAATAACACACATGAGGAAAATATAAAGTGCAACACAAAAAAAAAAACTGATTCATCCCAATCGTAATAGAATGTGACAGACGGTCAGACTAGCTACTTCTGCCGAAAAGTTGTTGTTTTGAGACCTCTGTAGCCAGCATATTTAATAAGATATGCCCAATCGGTTGATAGTGGCAACACAGACGTTTTGTTTACTTGGTCAATTTATTATTTTTTACAGTTTAGTGAATTACAGGCAACAAGAATGTTGTCTGCAGTCTGATATAGGGGCTTAATAGTACCAGATCATATAACCAACACCAAGGCAAAGGATGTTATGGAACTGGTGACAGAAGACAGCCATGCCTGGGCTTGCCAAAAAGTGCACACATCAGACTAACGTGGGATTCCCATTGTAACCGAAAAAGTTATCTTTACAGTTTATGCATTTAATTTTTTTTCTTTATATGATATATCATTGTACCTTTTTGTTTATTATACTTCTGCGTTAATAAGTCAAAAAAGCCAGGCCTACGATGCCTAATGATAAATTCTGCAAACTATGGTAACCATCCATTCTGAATTTAGTTGAAACAGTTGATTTTCTAAAGGAGAATAAATGGTCAGCTAGCATAAAGAATAGGGTGATGCTTTGCTCAATTCATTCATTCAATTAAGTGTGAGCCAAAAACACAATTTTTTTTATTGCATTTGCAACTGATTGGGTATAAATGTGAACATAGCGAAAAAAACATCATCTTGTTCATATAGTTAAGCAAATACGCATTTTGTTAAGTGAACAACCTCTATTCCTTTAGTAAATAAGCCCTATAACATCAGGGTCAGGTTGTGGGATTGCAGAGGAGACACAATATCAGGGTTTGAACCTCCTCCTGCCCTCTAGTAGTTTAACAGCATAGATAATTGGCAGAATAATCAGAGTTACTGCATAGAAAAGTCTCTATAATACTCTATAACAACAGAGATTATAGCTGAGAATCACTACTTCAGTAAACCAGTTCAGGACATAAACAGCTTTTTCTGATTATCCTCATAAATGACGTTCCTCCAGTGAAGTCCAGAGTGTAGCTCTGGTCTGAATAGCTGGAGGGATCCAAGGTCCATGGACAAAGAGCCACTTCACTGGGCCTGGAGTATTCTGATAGCAATCAGGGAAGGGCTCCCTACTGGGTCTTTTGGAGAAGCGGCAAGTTATTAGGCTCCAGCCCAGCTGTCTGCATGCCAGTTCTGACAGTGGAGGGCCTCTTACATGGCTGCAGATCACTTGCCCAGCTATCTCTGCCATGATAGGTGCAGTTACAAAACAGAAAAAGGCAGTATGGCTAAGTATAGGAAAGGTATGTAAAGGCAGGGGAAGCGATTGACAATTATGGAGGGATACATCATGAGCTGCTTTTACAATATACAGTCAGTCGTTTCCCTGTTGTCTAAACCCTGTCCACACTGCAGCAGCAGTTCAAACTGGCCATGATTCATGGACGTGCTCAGGGGATGTGCCAGGTGTTCCTGGGCACACCCTAATCACTATGTGCAGTGCCGATTCTCCCTACTGCCCAGGCTTCCCTATGTTGGCCCCCCGCCCTGCAGTGCTGCTGGGGATGTTACTCTATAACAACAGAGATTATAGCTGAGAATCACTACTTCAGTAAACCAGTTCAGGACATAAACAGCTTTTTCTGATTATCCTCATAAATGACGTTCCTCCAGTGAAGTCCAGAGTGTAGCTCTGGTCTGAATAGCTGGAGGGATCCAAGGTCCATGGACAAAGAGCCACTTCACTGGGCCTGGAGTATTCTGATAGCAATCAGGGAAGGGCTCCCTACTGGGTCTTTTGGAGAAGCGGCAAGTTATTAGGCTCCAGCCCAGCTGTCTGCATGCCAGTTCTGACAGTGGAGGGCCTCTTACATGGCTGCAGATCACTTGCCCAGCTATCTCTGCCCCATCAAGTTTGGCCTCTCTGAGCTCCTAATGGAGGAGAGGAATGTGTACTCTCTGGGCATGCCCAAGAATCTAGGAACCTGGGGACAAAAAGGGACCTAGGCCTGCATCTGATTATTGTAAGTAAATGGGCACTCCGGTACAGTGGTCTAGCCTTCTCTAACCTCTGATCATTGTTTCTTCTTTGTACTGCAGTGCAGCATAACCAGTAGAATACATGCTATGCAGGCAATAAAATCAGTACTATAGTGAGTCGGCAACTCATGGTAGATAAGTAACAGATTGTTAGGTGCAGTTACAAAACAGAAAAAGGCAGTATGGCTAAGTATAGGAAAGGTATGTAAAGGCAGGGGAAGCGATTGACAATTATGGAGGGATACATCATGAGCTGCTTTTACAATATACAGTCAGTCGTTTCCCTGTTGTCTAAACCCTGTCCACACTGCAGCAGCAGTTCAAACTGGCCATGATTCATGGACGTGCTCAGGGGATGTGCCAGGTGTTCCTGGGCACACCCTAATCACTATGTGCAGTGCCGATTCTCCCTACTGCCCAGGCTTCCCTATGTTGGCCCCCCGCCCTGCAGTGCTGCTGGGGATGTTTCAGGATGCAGAGTGGAGGAAGGGGCTAGTAAATATGTCCTTTTCTAAATGAACACAGTGGACACACTCACTCACTGTGCTCACTTATAACTGAAGCATAGTAAACTGTGTTTACTATGCTTCAGTTTGTGAATGAACAAGAAGGCCCTCAGCACAGAGCACTTCCCATTCATTCTCTGCTCCATGCAGCTGAGGCTGCAGAGAAAGGCATTTGTGTTTGAGCTTTAGGGTGCACACCCTAATGTAATAGGTTATGCACACCTATGCCATGATTTAAGGGGAAAAAATGCATGTATGCTATGAAACCATGGGGTTTATTTACTAAAGGCAAATCCACCGTAGACATCGGGCGCAGGCGCACTGAGTGTGCCGTTTCTAACGGCGATCATTTCGTTAGTGGTGGCACCAGCGCGCATGTGCAGGAGTGACGTCATTGCGGCTCCGGCCAGTCACAGCGCCGGAGCCGCGATACCCGGAAGTCACTCCGAAATAGATGGCAGCGTCGGAGGAGGCGAACGAGGGCCGATGCGGGGGCTTCGATCTCAGTTAAGTCATTCATAATGAGCTAGTATGCTATGCATACTAGCTCATTATGCCTTTGTCTTTCCAGGTGTATTTTTCTTTTTAGAGGCTTTACTTCCTCTTTAACTAGAAGTACAAGTTCTTTTAAAAGAATTAATTCTTACAGATTAATTTAAATTTCCTTAATTTTTTATTGTGAAAATGATCTCACTGGTTGCACACACATATATGTACAGTGGGGCAAAAAAGTATTTAGTCAGCCACCAATTGTGCAAGTTCTCCCACTTAAAAAAGATGAGAGAGGCCTGTAATTGTCATCATAGGTATATCTCAACTATGAGAGACAAAATGTGGAAACAAATCCAGACAATCACATTGTCTGATTTTTGAAAGAATTTATTTGCATATAAGTATATATAAATATACTATACTATACTATAAATATATATTATGGTGGAAATGAAGTATTTGGTCAATATCAAAAGTTCATCTCAATACTTTGTTATATATCCTTTGTTGGCAATGACAGAGGTCAAACGTTTTCTGTAAGTCTTCACAAGGTTGTCACACACTGTTGCTGGTATGTTGGCCTATTCCTCCATGTAGATCTCCTCTAGAGCAGTGATGTTTTGGGGCTGTAGTTGGGCAACACGGACTTTCAACTATCTCCAAATGTTTTCTATGGGGTTTAGATCTGGAGACTGGCTAGGCCACTCCAGGACCTTGAAATGCTTCTTACGAAGCCACTCCTTCGCTGCCTGGGCGGTGTGTTTGGGATCATTGTCATGCTGAAAGACCCAGCCACGTTTCATCTTCAATGACCTTGCTGATGGGAGGAGGTTTACACTCAAAATCTCACGATACATGGCCCCATTCATTCTTTCATGTACACGGATCAGTCGTCCTGTTCCCTTTGCAGAGAAACAGCCCCAAAGCATGATGTTGCCACCCCCATGCTTCACAGTAGGTATGGTGTTCTTTGGTTGCAACTCAGCATTCTCTCTCCTCCAAACATGACGAGTTGTGTTAACACCAAACAGTTCTACTTTGGTTATATCTGACCGTATGACATTCTCCCAATCCTCTTCTGGATCATCCAAATGCTCTCTAGCAAACCTCAGACGGGCCCGGACATGTACTGGCTTAAGCAGGGGGACACGTCTGGCACTGCAGGATCTGAGTCCCTGTCGGCGTAGTGAGTTACTGATGGTAGCCTTTGTTACGTTGGTCCCAGCTCTCTGCAGGTCATTCACTAGGTCCCCCCGTGTGGTTCTGGGATTTTTGCTCACCGTTCTTGTGATCATTTTGACCCCACGGGGTGAGATCTTGCGTGGAGCCCCAGATCGAGGGAGATTATCAGTGGTCTTGTATGTCTTCCATTTTCTAATTATTGCTCCCACAGTTGATTTCTTCACACCAAGCTGGTTGCCTACTGCAGATTCAGTCTTCCCAGCCTGGTGCAGGTCTACAATTTTGTTTCTGGTGTCCTTCGACAGCTCTTTGGTCTTCACCATAGTGGAGTTTGGAGTGTGACTGTTTGAGGTTGTGGACAGGTGTCTTTTATACTGATAACAAGTTCAAACAGGTGCCATTAATACAGGTAATGAGTGGAGGACAGAGGAGCCTCTTAACCACTTGAGCCCCGGACCATTATGCTGCCTAAGGACCAGAGGTCTTTTTCCAATTTGGCACTGCGTCGCTTTAACTGCTAATTGCGCAGTCATGCAATGCTGTACCCAAACGAAATTTGCGTCCTTTTCTTCCCACAAATAGAGCTTTCTTTTGATGGTATTTGATCACCTCTGCGGTTTTTATTTTTTGCGCTATAAATGGAAAAAGACCGAAAATTTTGAAAAAAAATGATATTTTCTACTTTTTGTTATAAAAAAAATCCAATAAACTCAATTTTAGTCATACATTTAGGCCAAAATGTATTCGGCCACATGTTTTTGGTAAAAAAAATGTCAATAAGCATATATTTATTGGTTTGCGCAAAAGTTATAGCGTCTACAAACTAGGGTACATTTTCTGTAATTTACACAGCTTTTAGTTTATGACTGCCTATGTCATTTCTTGAGGTGCTAAAATGGCAGGGCAGTACAAAACCCCCCCAAATGACCCCATTGTGGAAAGTAGACACCCCAAGGAAATTGCTGAGAGGCATGTTGAACCCATTGAATATTTATTTTTTTTGTCCCAAGTGATTGAATAATGACAAAAAAAAAAAAATATTTACAAAAAGTTGTCACTAAATGATATATTGCTCACACAGGCCATGGGCCTATGTGGAATTGCACCCCAAAATACATTCTGCTGCTTCTCCTGAATATGGGGATACCACATGTGTGGGACTTTTTGGGAGCCTAGCCGCGTACGGGGCCCCGAAATCCAATCACCGCCTTCAGGATTTCTAAGGGCGTAAATTTATGATTTCACTCTTTACTGCCTATCACAGTTTCGGAGGCCATGGAATGCCCAGGTGGCACAAACCCCCCCCAAATGACCCCATTTTGGAAAGTAGACACCCCAAGCTATTTCCAGAGAGGCATATTGAGTCCATGGAATATTTTATATTTTGACACAAGTTGCGGGAAAGTGACACATTTTTTTTTTTTTTTTTTTGCACAAAGTTGTCACTAAATGATATATTGCTCACACAGGCCATGGGCATATGTGGAATTGCACCCCAAAATACATTTAGCTACTTCTCCTGAGTACGGGGATACCACATGTGTGGGGCTTTTTGGGAGCCTAGCCGTGTACGGGACCCCGAAAACCAATCACCGCCTTCAGGATTTCTAAGGGTGAAAATTTTTGATTTCACTCTTCACTGCCTATCACGGTTTCGGAGGCCATGGAATGCCCAGGTGGCACAAAACCCCCCCAAATGACCCCATTTTGGAAAGTAGACACCCCAAGCTATTTGCTGAGAGGCATGGTGAGTATTTTGCAGCTCTCATTTGTTTTTGAAAATGAAGAAAGACAAGAAAAAACTTTTTTTTTTTTCTTTTTTCAATTTTCAAAACTTTGTGACAAAAAGTGAGGTCTGCAAAATACTCACTATACCTCTCATCAAATAGCTTGGGGTGTCTACTTTCCAAAATGGGGTCATTTGGGGGGGGTTTGTGCCACCTGGGCATTCCATGGTCTCCGAAACTGTGATAAGCAGTCAAGAGAGAAATCAAAAATTCACGCCCTTAGAAAGCCTGAAGGCGGTGCTTGGTTTTCGGGGTTCCGTACGCGGCTAGGCTCCCAAAAAGTCTCACACATGTGGTATCCCCGTACTCAGGAGAAGCAGCAGAATGTATTTTGGGGTATAATTTCACATATTCCCATAGCATGTTTGAGCAATATATCATTTAGTGACAATTTTGTGCAAAAAAAAAAAAAAATTGTCTCTTTCCCGCAACTTGTGTCGCAATATAAAATATTCCATGGACTCGACATGCCTCTCAGCAAATAGCTTGGGGTGTCTACTTTCCAAAATGGGGTCATTTGGGGGGGTTTTGAACTGTCCTGGCATTTTATGCACAACATTTAGAAGCTTATGTCACACATCACCCACTCTTCTAACCACTTGAAGACAAAGCCCTTTCTGACACTTATTGTTTACATGAAAAAGTTTTTTTTTTTTGCAAGAAAATTACTTTGAACCCCCAAACATTATATATTTTTTTAAAGCAAATGCCCTACAGATTAAAATGGTGGGTGTTTCATTTTTTTTTTCACACAGTATTTGCGCAGCGATTTTTCAAACGCATTTTTTGGGGAAAAAACACACTTTTTTAAATTTTAATGCACTAAAACACACTATATTGCCCAAATGTTTGATGAAATAAAAAAGATGATCTTAGGCCGAGTACATGGATACCAAACATGACATGCTTTACAATTGCGCACAAACGTGCAGTGGCAACAAAATAAATACATTTTTAAAAGCCTTTAAAAGCCTTTACAGGTTACCACTTTAGATTTACAGAGGAGGTCTACTGCAAAAATTACTGCCCTCGATCTAACCTTCGGGGTGATACCTCACATGCATGGTGCAATTGCTGTTTACATTTGACGCCAGACCGCCGCTTGCGTTCGCCTTAGTGCGAGAGCAGGGGGCGACAGGGGTGCTTTTTTTTTTTTTTTTTTTTTTTCTTTATTATTTTTTTGCTTTTTTATCTTATTTTTAAACTGTTCCTTTCATTTTTATTTTTTTTTAATCATTTTTATTGTTATCTCGGGGAATGTAGATATCCCCTATGATAGCAATAGGTAGTGACAGGTACTCTTTTTTGAAAAAATTGGGGTCTATTAGACCCTAGATCTCTCCTCTGCCCTCAAAGCATCTGACCACACCAAGATCGGTGTGATAAAATGCTTCCCCAATTTCCCAATGGCGCTATTTACATCCAGCGAAATCTAAGTCATAAAATGCTCGTAGCTTCCGGTTTCTTAGGCCATAGAGATGTTTGGAGCCACTCTGGTCTCTGATCAGCTCTATGGTCAGCTGGCTGAATCACCGGCTGCATTCTCAGGTTCCCTGTTGAGACAGGAGAGCCAGAGAAAAACACGGAAGACGGTGGGGGGGGGGCATTCCCTCCCACGGCTTGTAAAAGCAGTCTAGAGGCTAATTAGCCGCTAGGATTGCTTTTACATGAAAGCCGACCGCTGGCTGAAAAGAATGATACCAAGATGATACCTAAACCTGCAGGCATCATTCTGGTATAACCACTCAAAGTTGTGAATGGCGTACCTGAAGACAAAAAAATGGTTAACAATAAAGCACAGTAAACGGTAAAGTATAAAAAATTGCATACCTGAAAAGCAAACATGATAAAGCATAATAACAATAAAACATTGCAGAATAGAATACAGTAAAAAAGAGCAGAACAATAGAGAGAATAGAGAGAGAGAGAACAATAAAACGACAACTATTTTTTTTTATTTTATATATATATATATATATATATATATATATTTTTTTTTTTTTTACACTTTTTTTGTAACTAACTTTTATAACTGTAACCGGTTCCAGGTTCGGGTCTCTCAAAATGCGATGGCATCTTGGGAGACCCTGTGAAAGTGTGCCTAGTCTGTGCAATGCTGTACCCTACGCTAATACTCAACTAGTGTATGGTAGCGTTCAAAACATTCACCAATGCAAAGACCAGGATTGTCAGGACAGGAGGGACAATAATAGCGGGTGTCACGCCTATATCCGCGCTAGCTGCAGACACAATATCTTTTTTGGGGGCGTTCGCTGGGTAGGGGTACTCGGGAGGACATAAAGAAAATGCCTCTCATGCAGCCGACTGCATTTGGTTGGGGATGTGAATGGGGGAAGTACGGGCGCTGCAGAAGCGGTGGGTTCCCAATTAGGATTGGCGAATGCAGCAGGAAGGGCATTATGGGCACGACGGGCCTGTGTTTGTCTTTTTGGTGGCAGCGGGACACTACTTGTGCTTGCCACCTCACCAGCTTGAACTGCACTTATGGGACTCGCCACGTCACCAAGTGTTACTGCAGTGCTGGTTTGACTACGACCGGGGTGTACTAGGCCGCTGGCGCTTGCCAGTTCACCAAAACGCTACCAAAAAATCTGTTAGCGATCGCAGGGATCAGGCCTGACTCTGCGAACGCTGCAGTTATGCGTTTTAGTCTTTTGTAAGTGACAGTGATCGATCGATACTGCACTTGGGTGGGCTGGGCTGGGCCGGGCGGAGGGGCAAAACGCAGGTGCTAGCAGGTATCTGGGCTGATCCCACTAACACTGCGTTTGTGAGAACCTTAAACTGCTGGGGATGCTAGTATAGATCTGATCGGATCAGATATTGATCCGTTCAGATACTATACCACTAAGGGTGGTGTACGGTGCGTGCGTGGGTGTTAGCGGTACTGGCGCTAACCTGACGCTGCCTGGGGCTGGTGCTTGCCAGTTCACCAAAATACTACCAAAAAAACTGTTAGCGATCGCAGGGATCAGGCCTGACTCTGTGAACGCTGCAGTTATGCATTTAGTGTTTTGTAAGTGTCAGTGATCGATCGATACTGCACTTGGGTGGGCTGGGCCGGGCGGAGGGGCAAAACGCAGGTGCTAGCAGGTATCTGGGCTGATTCCGCTAACACTGCGTTTTTGGGAACCCTAAACTGCTGGGGACACTAGTATAGATCTGATCGGATCAGATATTGATCCGTTCAGATACTATACCACTAAGGGAGGCGTATGCTGCGTGCGTGGGTGTTAGCGGTACTGGCGCTAACCTGACCCTGCCTGGGGCTGGTGCTTGCCAGTTCACCAAAATACTACCAAAAAAACTGTTAGCGATCGCAGGGATCAGGCCTGACTCTGCGAACGCTGCAGTTATGCGTTTAGTCTTTTGTAAGTGACAGTGATCGATCGATACTGCACTTGGGTGGGCTGGGCTGGGCCGGGCGGAGGGGCAAAACGCAGGTGCTAGCAGGTATCTGGGCTGATCCCGCTAACACTGCGTTTTTGGGAACCCTAAACTGCTGGGGACGCTAGTATAGATCTGATCGGATCAGATATTGATGCGTTCAGATACTATACCACTAAGGGAGGTGTATGCTGCGTGCGTCAGTGTTAGCGGTACTGGCGCTAATCTGACGCTGCCTGGGGCGACGCATATCACCGCCGGGCGATCAGGGGGCTAAACCTTTATTCGGTAATAAACGGCGGGTGCCCTGACACTATAAAAAATAAACAAACTAACCAGCGTCAACCGTAACAGTTATACGGTGATCAGTGGTGAAAGGGTTAACTAGGGGGCAATCAAGGGGTTAAAACATTTATTCGGTAGTATATGGGGGTCCCTGACGCTATAAAACGCTGACGGCGAACCTAAATATTTATGTCCCTAACTAGCGTCACCAGCGACACTAATACAGCGATCAGAAAAATGATCGCTTAGTGACACTGGTGACAGGGGGTGATCAAGGGGTTAAAACTTTATTAGGGGGGGTTAGGGGGGTACCCTAGACCTAAAGGGGGGTAATACTCACTGTCCCAACACTAACTGTCACAAACTGACACCAATGCAGTAATCAGAAAAAAAAAAAAAAAAAAAAAAAAAAAACTGCTGGTGTCAGTTTGTGACAGGGGGGGGGGGTGATTGGGGGGCGATCGGGGGGCGATCGGGGGGGGGGATCGGGGTGTTTTGTGTGCCTGGCATGTTCTACTGTGTGTGTGTGTGTTGGTGCAGTCACTCACTTGTCGTCTCTCCTCGGGCCGGAACGGAAATTACCGACCCGAGGGGAGATGACATCATTTCCTTTGCTGCTGTTTAGCATACAGCAGCAAAGGAATGATTCGATTGGCCGGCGGCGATCGCGAGGGGGGGGCCACGAACGGATGGTCTCCCCCTCACCACCGATCGCCGGGGCACAAAGGACGACCGCCTCGGGCACCGGGGGGGGGGGTCCGATCGGACCCCCCACCCGCGGAAGGCAAATCACGTACACTGTACGTGATTTTGCCTGTCCGTGCCACTTTGCCGACGTACATCGGCGTGAGGCGGTCGTCAAGTGGTTAAAGAAGAAGATACAGGTCTGTGAGAGCCAGAAATCTTGCTTGTTTGTAGGTGAACAAATACCTATTTTCCACCATAATTTGCAAAAAAAATTCTTTCAAAAATCAGACAATGTGATTGTCTGGATTTGTTTCCACATTTTGTCTCTCATAGTTGAAGTATACCTATGATGAATATTACAGGCCTTTCTCATCTTTTTAAGTGGGAGAACTTGCACAATTGGTGGCTGACTAAATACTTTTTTGCCCCACTGTATATAAATATATACAATTTTGTTCAGGACCTTTTCCTTTAACCCAGTTCTAAGGCTTTTCATGTACAAAACATATTTTATGTATTTATTCCATGTAATTCTTTCAGTTTAGAAAGTGAAGGAGGATAGATTAGTTCTAAAATCTTATATATCAACACACAACACACTCAACAACACTAAATCGTAGCTATAAAATAGGAGTCCTGTATGATCAAGTTGTTTAAAAGTTTCCTAGAATTTCCAACAGCTTCACTATAGAATGATGGCAATGCAATGAAATGATTTTTCTCTGAATCCTCATCAAGTCCTATTTTGGCTACAGTGGGTGTAACTGTGGACATGTTTCTTTTCACAAATGAGTATGTTTATGTGTCAGCTTCCTGGAGCTAGGAGCCTTGGACTTTTTGAAGAGGAAATATAGCTTTATAGAGCCAAAAGGAAACTGAAAATAAGATCAAATTTCTGTTTAAAATCTTTCGTGGTAAAGTAAATCTTTACTTTAGCTTCTTTGTTTGTAATATCAAGTCAAGCGTAGAAATCACTCCTGTAACAAATATATGGTTTGTAATAAAATGTTAGTAAATCTTTCGGTGGGAGATAGCAGTGCTGATGTAGAACAAAAATAACTATGCAGCCTAGCAGCAAAAGAGTGATAACTTTGTTATGACCCTGGTGTAAGTAGTGTAAATGCATCCTGCCAAAGAAGTCAGCACCAGGGTGTAGGCAGGCTGCCTACAGTGTTTTAGATAGGAAGTTGGCTGGCCCAGGTTGGGGACAAGTTCATATTCTGCACCTCTGTTCCCGGGGTTTTTGGTCCCTGCCTATCCACCCTGTATTATATAATCAGGGGGAAGGCTAGGTTTAGGGCCTTTACCTGTTCCTCATTCCTTGAGATACAGTAGCTGTCATGAAGCGCTAAGTGGGACTGCTGCACCCAGCAGTCCATCAGAAGACACCGGGAGCCTGGTGAACTACCAAGTCTTGGAGGATTACACTAAAGGACTATTACCTTGTTGAGGTACTCCTGGGCAGCCTAGCTGAGTCAGGTAGGGGATGTTGCACTGAATTGTACATGTTGGACGTTGCAACAAAATGTTCAGTAAAGTTGTCTCAACTGTTCTAAGCCTGGTCCTAAAGTCATTTAAAGGGGTGCATGATGGTTTCTGAAAGATCTAGGATCAGTAAAGCACATGTGGGATATAAAGTAAAGCCACTACGAAAGGTGTACTCAACAAGAGAAGCAGTAGGAGTAATTTAGTTGCTGTGGGTAACCAGATATAGTGAAAGGTAAATTACAGCCAGTCATGAGGGGTGGTACCTGGTGTAGGTGACGAGTCCTATGGTAGCGAGGGGGTCGGTGATCTAGCTCCCGCCCAAGCGTTCAGTTTCCCATAGCAACTGGGTACAAACCTACGTTATGAAGACCCATAGCCTGGCCACATGGTATGGGAGAGAAGGAAGTAACAAGTGCACACATGAAGTCCACACTAAGTGCATGGCAGGACCACATTCTGGGAGTGAGGTGAGAGAGTTAATCCAGCTCTGAGCAATCCTCTTATCTTTTTTCAGTAAGATAAAAACTGACACACAGAGAAATAGTAGTCAGTTCTTCCACCTTGCTGTGAGTGACAGGTGATTTACATATCTCATGCAGGAGCCTGAGAGAGACATTCAGTGTACTTCAGATCCCCTCCTCCTTTCATCTCCAGCTCTCCCAGGATTTGCTGCTCCACACTTCAGCATGATTGGGCATGCTGAAGTCATGTTGTAACTTTTCTGGGTTTTGACTGGATGTTAGTGATCATTGTGGAAGTTCAGTGTAAGAAATACACAGGAGAAAATGCATGTTGACAAGAGGAGTGTAGAGGTGGGCGGGGAGTCTACTGACATCACGACTCCACCCAACGATCTCCGGACAACAGACCCACCCACAGAATCTTCAGTTTTTCGGGTCTCATAACAGACAGAGGGGAGACATTTGACAGGTAAGGATACATACAGGAGGCAGCCCTCAAATTTTCCACTCGCATTTTGCCAGTGGAAAATAGGGCTTGTGAATTGGGCTGCCTGGGAGTGGGGGGGGGCGAGCACCGCCGGTGGGTGGGGTTGATCAGGAGCCATTCTCCCAGTGATCGTCCTAGTGTAAGAGAGCATGGAGGAAGAGGAGAGCCACGGGGTCACCGAGCGGCGTATCATGCTGTTACAGCTTACATTGAAATTGCCTCCGCTCTGCTCGCCATCACACAGCCCTGCCTCCTCCTAACCCCGTGCCTGTGATAGACAGAATGTGGGTCCAATGCTGGGATGTGTTCTGTCTATCACAGGCACGGGGTCAGGAGGTGACGGGGCCGTGTGTGACGGCGAGCAGAGCGGAGGCAATTTCAATATAAGCTGTAACAGCATGCTCCACATTGCAGCCTCTCTGTGCCCTCATTGCAGACTCACTGTGCCAACATTGCAGCCTCACTGTGCCCCACATTGCAGCCTCACTGTGCCCCACATTGCAGCCTCACTGTGCCCCACATTGCAGCCTCACCGTGCCCCACATTGCAGCCTCACCGTGCCAACATTGCAGCCTCACTGTGCCCCACATTGCAGCCTCACTGTGCCCCACATTGCAGCCTCACTGTGCCCCAGATTGTAGCCTCACTGTGCCTCCATTGCAGACTCACTGTGCCAACATTGCAGCCTCACTGTGCCCCACATTGCAGCCTCACTGTGCCCCACATTGCAGCCTCACCGTGCCTCCATTGCAGCCTCACCGTGCCTCCATTGCAGCCTCACCGTGCCTCTTGCAGCCTCACTGTGCCAACATTGCAGCCTCACTGTGCCCCACATTGAAACCTCACTGTGCCAACATTGCAGCCTCACTGTGCCCCACATTGCAGCCTAACTGTGCCCTACATTGCAGCCTCACTGTGCCCCACATTGCAGCCTCACTGTGCCCCACATTGCAGCTTCACTGTGCCCCACATTGCAGCCTCACTGTGCCCCACATTGCAGCCTCATTGTGCCCCTTGCAGCCCCACTGTGCCAACATTGCAGCCTCACTGTGCCCCACATTTTAGCCTGACTATGTCCCACATTGCAGGCTCACTGTGCCCAACATTGCAGCCTCGCCAGGGTGGAGGAAGAGAGAGGGTGGCCAGATTATGACTGGAGGAAGAGGAGAGCCACAGGATCACAGATCGCAACTAGCATGCTGTTACAGCTTATATTGAAATTGCCTCCACTCTGCTCGCCGTCACACACAGCCCCGCCTCCTCCTGACCCCGCACCTGTGATAGACAGAACACATCCCAGCATTGGACACGCATTCTGTGAGGCTGCAATGTGGGGAATGGTGAGGCTACAATGTTGGAACAGTGAGGCTGCAAGGGGCACAGTGAGGCTGCAATGTGGGGCACAGTGAGGCTGTAATGTTGGCACAGTGAGGCTGCAAGGGGCACGGTGAGGCTGCATGAGGCACAGTGAGGCTGCAAGGGGCACAGTGAGGCTGCAAGGGGCACAGTGAGGCTGCAATGGGGGCACAGTGAGGCTGCAATGTTGGCACAGTGAGGCTGCAATGTGGGACACAGTGAGGCTGCAATGTTGGCACAGTGAGTCTGCAATGGGGGCACAGTGAGGCTGCAAGGGGCACAGTGAGGCTGCAAGGGGCACAGTGAGGCTGCAATGGGGGCACAGTGAGGCTGCAATGTTGGCACAGTGAGGCTGCAATGTGGGAAACAGTGAGGCTGCAATGTTGGCACAGTGAGTCTGCAATGGGGGCACAGTGAGGCTGCAATGTGGGCCACAGTGAGGCTGCAATGTGGGGCACAGTGAGGCTGCAATGTTGGCACAGTAAGTCTGCAATGTGGGACACAGTGAGGCTGCCATGTGGGGCACAGTGAGTCTGCAATGGGGGCACGGTGAGGCTGCAATGGTGGGCACGGAGAGGCTGCAATGATGGGCACGGTGAGGCTGCAATGATGGGCACAGGTCACGCTTCAATGATGGGCACAGGTCACGCTTCAATGATGGGCACAGGTGAGCCTGCATTGATGGGCACTGGTGAGGCTGTGCTGAGGGGAACTGATAAAGTTGTTAATATTTGTTTTTGTAACTTAATTCTGCATAAGACATTTAAGTGTCCTTTCATGAGATAATTTATGAGTGCGTGATTAGGGGCGGGGGGCAAGGTAGGGGTTGGGCAACTGGTGGTGAGTAACCCTTGAGGCCTGGCTGGTAACTCAGGACTTGAAATTTTGAGCCCTGCAGGAGGCATCTATATCCTTATAGATAACCACTAAGGCAGTAGTTTAGAAAGGATGAGAGTGGGCATTACATCCACTTTAAGCCATGGACACCTGGGATTGCAGAACTTTCTCATTTAATATCTTCTTTATTCTATACTTATTTTTTTTTTTTTAATTCAATAATCTTTATTAAACTTTTCCTCATTACATACAGAGGTAAAAAATAGAAAAACAGTAATATATATATATTTTTTCCAACCACTTATAGGCATCAGTCCATCAACACAAATTATACAAAAATACCTTACATTCTGATGCTTATCTACCCCCCCCCCTCCACCCCCCACCCACTCCTTCCCAACCCTCCCCTAATAATGGGCTATATTAAAAGGTTGCCTGGCCTCTATCTATTACTAATGTCGCTTCAGCTATTAAGTCTTATGGCATTAAATCTCCATTACCTCGAAGCCGTCTTAGCAAATAGTCCCACATTTTATGCACAATTCAAAAATTAATTCAGGTCAAGGGGTTATGCCCAACCAATGTAGCCAGGGGCTCCAGATTTTTAAAAATTTTTCATAACTATGTCTCCTAGTATAAACTGTTTTTTCTGCCCAAACTAGCTTATCCACTGTCCTGATCCAGTCTTCTATGGTTGGGGGTGTATTGGATAGCCAAGACTGTGCTATTAATTTCCTGGCTTGGTAAAGGCACCTTCCTATGGCAATTTGCTTATTGTTTTCCCCCAGCAGTCCGAGAATACATTCCCTGGCCTCCTGCTTCAACTTTGTTTTAAACCTAACTTCCACAGTTCTAATTATCTCTGACCAATATCTCGTCAACCTTGGGCATCTCCATACCATATGGATTAGGTCACCAGTATCCAAACATCTAGGGCATTTATCGTCCGGTCTGCGACCAAAGCTAAACAATCTCTTGGGGGTATAGTAAACCCTATGTATGAGAAATAGGTGCGATACCTGTTGTGATGGAGATACCGATATCGATGGGCTGGCCTTCAAGATTCCCTTCCACTGGCTGTCCGTAATCTCTCCAACCTCCCCCGCCCATCTCTCCCTAATGTCCAGGGTCGTACGCAGATCAAGTAGCCTTTCGGAAATTTGACCATTTATTAATGCTATCAGACCCTTGGTGGTATTTGCTCCTATAATTCTGTTTAAAAGGGGTATGTTGCACCATTCTAATGGGGATTTACTGAATTGACAGTTAAGTGCATGCCTGATCTGCAGGTAGGTATAAAAAGTGTTATTTGGGATCCCATATTCATCCCTTAATTCAGAAAAAGATTTCAAATTTTTGCCCTCATATAACTGTACCAATCTACTTATTCCGTGGCGAACCCATGTCCAGTTTTTTTCCACTGTAATCAGCTCCCTCAATTCCCTATTGTTCCATATAGGCGAGAATTCCGTGTGGCCTCCATATCCCATAATCCTCTTAGTAGACCGCCAAACTTTAAAGATCAATTTATGTGTTGGAGGTCCCTCCTGAAGTGTCCCCGCCTCTAATGCCTCTGCCAAAGACCCATATGGGGAATCATAGAGCATAACTTTCACGTTGGGGTTCAACAGGGCCTGACATTCGCAACCTCCTAGCTGTTGTAGTTGTGCCGCCAGGAAGTAGCTATAGGGATGTGGTACTGCCAATCCCCCTTCCCCAACCGGGCGCTGGAGTGTTTGCAATTTGATTCTTGCCTGCCCTTTCTTCCATATTAGTTCTCTAAATAAGGTTTCTATTTTTTTAAACCAACTCTACCAAATCCAAACTGGGGAATTGTGGAGTACATATAATAATTGTGGCATCCAGACCATCTTGATCAAATTGACTCTACCTGCCAGGGATAAAGGGAGTTGACACCAAACCGCGCTTTTTCTTCTGAATTTTTCCAGTAGAGGGACTAGATTATCCACTATATATTGTGCCGGGTCAGTTGAAATAATTATGCCCAGGTATCGCATCCTCTCCACTACCCTCAACCTCGACATACCTCCCCTTTGGATATTATATGTTGAGTCTAATGGGAGCAACGTTGATTTCTCCCAGTTAACCACCAGGCCTGAAGATTTCCCAAATCTTTCCACTAGTTGTATTGCCTTTTCAAGGGATGGCCCCGTGTCCCCAAGAAAAATCAGCACGTCGTCAGCATAAAGTGCCACTTTTTCCCGCCTAGTTCTCTCCCCAAATCCCTGTATATCAGACGAGTGTCTTATCGCCTCTGCCAGCGGCTCCATTGCTAGAGCGAATAGCAGAGGCGAGAGAGGACACCCCTGCCTCGTCCCTCTCTCCATAAAGAACCACTCCGTATATTCGCTGTTAATTTTTAACCTGGCTTTTGGATGAAAGTACAGGGTCTTGACCCATTTGATAAATTTAGGGCCAAACCCAAACTTCTCTAGTACCCACCAGAGGTATCCCCACTCCAGGCTATCAAACGCCTTGGCAATATCCAAAGCGAGGACCGCTCTGGAGCCTCCCACCTCCGCTGGTGACTGGAGGTTCAGGTAAGCCCTCCTGATATTAATACTAGTAGCTCTGTTGGGGATAAACCCTGACTGGTCCGGGTGCACCAGCTCTGATATATATTTTTTTAGCCTGGTAGCCATTACCTTTGCCAATATTTTTATATCAGAGCATAGTAGAGATATGGGTCTATATGATGCTGCCTCAAGATGGTCTTTTCCCTCTTTCCTTATCAGGACTATATTGGTTTCAGTCATTGAAGGGGGCAAGGTGCCATCCGTCATCGCCCAGTTCAATGTCTTCAAAAGTTCTGGGAGTAAAGCCTCTCTAAAATACTTAAAGATTTCCACAGGCAGCCCATCCGGGCCTGGGGCTTTCTGGTTCGGCATATCTGATACTGCTTGCTGTACTTCCTCAAGAGTTATAGGGGAGTCCAGACTAATCCTGTCGCTTTCAGAGAGATGTGGCAGGTTAATACCCTCCGAAAGGTTCTCTATCTCTTCTACTTCCAGTTGTTGTTGCGATTTATATAGATTACTATAATATTCAAAGAAAGCCTTTTTAACCGCGGAGG
Source organism: Lithobates septentrionalis (assembly GCA_037952835.1). Classification (NCBI taxonomy): domain Eukaryota; kingdom Metazoa; phylum Chordata; class Amphibia; order Anura; family Ranidae; genus Lithobates; species Lithobates septentrionalis. The sequence continues at coordinate 9,971,963 of JBBDGP010000319.1, forward strand.
AGTCTGACGAGATTACCCCACTAGGAGTCCGAATCGCTGCGATCGTTGAGGAGGGTGAATTAGTATCAGCTATTAATGCCAACATACGGCCCACTCTTTCCCCCTCCCCAAAATACCTCTGCCTCTGGAATAGTCTCTTATTTTCCGCATTTTTAAGTGTGTCCATCTTATATTCCTGCTGCTTATTTACCCAAAGCTCCTGTTTTTCTGGGCTTGGGTCCGCCACATATTGTTTTTCTAAATTTAATAACTCTTTCCTAATCTGATTACCCTTTTCTCTTGATTGTCGCTTAACCCGTGATATATACTGTAAGAGGATACCTCTCAAGAACGCTTTTAGAGAGTCCCAGACCAACCCCTGCGATGCCGACCCTGAGTTAAATACCACAAAATCTTTTATTTTTTCAGATATTTCTTCTTTTTTTCCTATGATCTCTAACCATATGGAGTTCAATGCCCATATTCTCTCCTTGGGTCCATTACAGATGTTTATCGTCAGCGTCAGAGGAGAATGGTCTGACACCCCTCTCGGCCTATACTCTATTTTTCCTAAAAGGGGAAGCACCCCCCTGTTTCCCACTGCCATATCTATACGGGAGAGAGTGTGGTGCGATTCTGAAAAGCAAGAGTACTGCCTCTCCTCTTGATTACGAATTCTCCAGAGGTCGCACCACCCAATCTCTTCAAACAGCTGGCTAAGCCGCCCCTCAGTTGCCCTATCCTCCCTTGCTCTTGGAGGGAACCTGTCAAGTTTACCGTTAAGAACCATATTGAAGTCGCCCACCACTATGAGTGGGACATCCCCCTTGTCCTCAACATATTCCAGGAGATGATATAATATCCCCATTTTAAAAGGAGGGGGGATATACACATTGGCTATAACAAAGGATTTACCCTCAATTGTGCAGAATAAGAAAACATAACAACCCAACGGGTCTATCCTAGCATCCCTACAGGAGAACACTACACCCTTTTTAACCAGTACACACACTCCTCTTGAATAGGAGGTGTGCACTGAATGGAATTGTGCTTGGAATTTTTTATTCCGAATTGAAGATTTAGACTCATTGGTGAGGTGTGTCTCCTGTAAGCATACCAGATCCGTACCCAGAAATTCCAGCTCTGAGAATACCGTAGCTCTCTTGGTGGGGTCTCTCATACCCCGAATATTCCATGAGGTTATTCTTACCATCCTAGCCTTCCTTTAAATTATAAGCGTACATACTAGTAAATACCAACTGCATACAAATATATAATAATATAAAAACTCTGTTGGTCAAGGAAAAAAGAAGAAAAGAGAAGAAAAAGAAACAAAGAGGGAAGATAAAGAAAACAAAAAAGAAACGGGAGAAAAGAAAAACACCCTCAAGAACATAGACCCTCTATAATAATAAATATTAAGACTTTCTTTACTTAACCCCACTAGTGTCAAAAAGTTATATATATGTGCCTCGGATAGAAAATTTCCCATCCTTTTTAATCGAACTAAATTTTTCTTTACTAATTTTGAATTGTAAATAAATGTGTCAGCAATCTATGTAACGACTTTATCTTTACCATGTGTGCAATTAGTGCTAATACATAACAACCCCTTAATTTTAATTGTAGCTTACGTATTTCTCTACCCTTGTGCCCTTCCTTCCCCCTCCCCCCCTGCCTTTCTTGGCCTACCCTAGGAGCATTCCTTGTGACCCATTTACCCCTCCCAACCATCACATTCCCCAACTCTTTTCCCCTTTTCCTCAGCAAAACAGGGGTGAGGGGAAAACCCCCTCCCCTGTTAGGCTTTACCCCCCCTCTCACACTGCCCTCCCCCCCCCCACCACAATCACCAATGCCGCTATCGACCCTAGAACAATCTCCCTCCACCTTTGGCAAACTCTCATGGATATTTTCCTCTGCCACCTCGATCACCCCCCCCCCCCTCCCCTCCCTGCTGCAGGAGAAAAAAAAAAAACAAAAAAAAAACAAAAAAAACATCAGTCAGCTAGTAATCCTCTAACCCTACAAGTCTTTTTTATTTTCTTCCAGCCATTTTGCGGCCTTATCGGGTGAATCAAAAAATTGTGTCCCTCCTGGAGCATCAACGCGTAATCGTGCCGGATAAAGCAGAGCATAAGATATTTTCATGTTCCTCAGGTTACGCTTGGTTTCAACGAATCCTGCCCTTTTCTTTTGCAGATCTGGAGAGTAATCCGGGTATATTGAGATTCTAATGTCTTTATAAAAGATATCCCCCTTTTCCCTAGCTTTCTGCATTATTATTGCTTTATCCCTGTAACTGAACAGCTTCATTATCAATTGTCTAGGGCGGGAACTTGAAGTGTTTAACCTAGTGGGCACCCTATGGGCCCTCTCAATAGCAAAGAGATGGGAAAAAGTCTCTGCCCCAAAAACTTCCCTGAGCCATTTTTCCAGGAACATTTCTGGACAGGCCCCCTCACTTCCTTCTGGGAGGCCTAGGACCCTCACATTCTGTCTGCGGAGGCGATTCTCCATTTCATCCATTTTGCTTTTATAAGTATCCAGCTGGGTCTGCATCAATCTGAATTCTTGCCTCATGGGCTGCAAAGTATCCTCCACTTGACTTAGCCTCTCTTCCAGATTAGAAGTCCTCACAATAGTACTCTGTAGTTCTTGGCTCATAGAACACAGTTCCTCTTTAAGGCCCCTCAATTGATCACATAAGTCGCTCAGTGATCCCCTGCAAGCATTAACTGCGCACAGAACTTCTTTCAATGTAGGTTCGGGCTCGCTGGGTACTACGGCATCAGGGTTAGCTTCATTCATTTTTCCCGGGGGGTTCTTTTCAGGATTTTTTTTCTTTTTCCCCTCTTTCACATCTGTTAACGGTGCTGACGTATTTTTACTTAAGCTTTTTCTATCCCCTGCGCTTCCCGTCTTATCCTGGGGCTGTTGGATACCCTTGGCTGGAGAGTGCGAGGGGGTATGAGCGTATTTCTCCAATTTAGATGCCGCGGCTGCTACAGACGCTGCAAGATTCCCCTTCTCTTTAGCAGCCCGGGTAGCCTGCGCAAGAGACCCCTCTTGAGATTGTTGGGGATGCTCCTCTCCCTTTTTTTTGGTCATTTTTACAAAACGTATCTATTTGCCAGTTAACTATGCCAGGGAAGGTGACTAAAACAGGTACCCCTGTTACTATTTTTCCCCTATGCCTTAGTGAGCCCCCAGGTAATGTTCATAAACCGATGCAGCCTTAATGGATCCCCAGATAATGTTCGTAAACCAGTACAGTTTTTAAATTAACCATTCATCCAAGAGCTCCTAGGCACATATCCACAGCTTCTTATACTCCTGTACCTTGATATTAGGCTAGGAAAGGACACAGTTCTTAAGTTGATTACCTCAGTTGTTGCATAAAACATTGCACAAGCCACTGCGCCGCGCAGCCCATACCGTCCAGATCAGCTCATCCGATGGGGCCCCTGGTTGTTCCAGGCTCCGTCCCGCACTCTCGTGGCTTCCCGAACGGATCACACGCCGAATGCGTCTCTTCACTAGCAGATCACACAGAGCTCCAAATCCCGCGAGAGCACGGAGCGTTGCCGGGCAACCACACAAGCTTGCTGCAGCCAAGCAGACCAGTAATCGCCGCCACTGCCAGCCGCCTCCTCCTTCCCTCCCGGAGCTCGCGAATCAAAGGTACATCTCAGGTACTTCTCAGGATTGGTCTTTGACAGTATGAAGAAGGCTAGCGTAGGCTAACAGAGTGGCCAGAAAGAGACCCGGGGATACGGGCATCTATGCATTCTGAGTCGGGTCAGACAGTCATTAGGTCGTTGGGGTATCTGAGTAGATTTGACAGCTCTGTGCTTGTTGCCAGGGAGAACAGAAACATTCCTACATTTACCAGGATTGTTTGTTTTTATTTTTTTCCATTTCAGTGGAAAGTACTGTCTCTAATAATCTGGCACTTCTATCTTTTGATACTTTCCCTATGCCAACATTTTCTTCAAATCTGGAGATTTAGTGAACCTCCACCCTTCCTCCCTCTTTTTCTGTTATGGTAAATTCCATGCGGGGAATGTTGTTCACTATGTGAGTGAACAGGCAATTGTGAACAGTGGTGATTGGGGCATGGGCCTAAATGGCTGAGCGTTAGCTGGTGATTTGTGTGTGTCCTATATGAACTTTAATTTCTTATGTTGATGTATCTAAGCCCAAATGGTTACGTCTGGTTTGGTTTGGATTAATAAAGTTACTTAATAGGATTATTTGAAGTTATTATGTTAGTTGTTTGAAGTGGTTGTAAACCCTTACATATACCCAGCGAAGTGACTGGCCTCAGATGATACATAGAGATGAATCAAATCTTCTATTCTCTACAGCCAAGTGCAGAGTTTATAAAGCTTGTCTGACAGTTCAGAAAAAGGGAGTGTAGAGATGAAAGCTACACTCCGCAGAGCTCAGTGAAGAAAGTTCTGAGAGTTGATTGGAGGGAAGGGACCCAAGGAAGGGACCCACCCCCCATCCACACAGCTCACAGAAAAAGAGCTGAAACTGTCAATCTTCCGGAGATCCCTCCCCTGTCACCATTTTTTTCTTGGTGTCAGGAAAACTTGTCAGAGGTGATTCATGCTGATAGCAGAGGAACGGGACAGCAGACAGAAATTAAACTTTTAATTGAGGCAAGTACATACTGTAGAGGGATATGCTTTGTTCGTATTTCATGTCTGAGGTTTCTAGCCACTTTAAGGCTAAGTTCACCTTTTCCACTATAATTACACTTTCCCGATGAATAAAAGCGTTTTTTACTGTTCTTTCTGCACAAGCCTTCCCTAACCACTTATTCTTCCTTTACCCTCCATTATTGAAGCCTTTTAATCTTCAACCTCTTTAATCAAAAATGTTAAAGATGCACCTACACCCTAGGCTTCCTATAGTGTCATGTAGTGAAGGAGGGGAGAGAGGGGTGACCTGGGAAAGGTGTGTGGGCAGAAGTGGTGCCCAAGGGGCGGGCAGGAGCAGTATTTTAGAACAATGAGAAGTGGGCATAAGCATCAGTTGGACTTGCCACATGAGTGGCAACAGGAGGAGTTCATATGGGCTAATGGTTGGGATGTCCTGCTTTAACACAGGATGCATGACTAGATGCTGGCGAGAAGTATTTGTACACAAGGTAATTGGTGGCTGTGGAGGGCCTGGTCGAGCAACTATTGATTCCTTTAACTTAAACTGGGAAAGAGATACATTAATTCTAAATAGGGAAGCTACACTGAAACAAATAAAAATAAAAAGATGAACTACGCCTTTAAATTGTCATGTTTATTAAACCACTAAATAAAGCCTAAAATCTAATTAAAAGCCATTCAAATGTATATATTGTCATTTGTTTCTATATTTATTCCTTGTTGTACTATATGTGGGGTAGGCTTGTGCAGTCCCTCCTGCAGTAAACCAGGGAGATTTGACAAGGCTATGATACCAGCCTATCACTTCACAAAGGAGGTTGGACTTGTAGGGAGCTGTAGTCTGATGGAGCCATGCTAGTACAGACTATGGGGAGGCTTATCAGTTGAAAGAATATGGAAGCCAAGGCTGTACCTTTCTCAGGGCCCATTCTGTTTTAAATCTATGGATTTCTGCTGTTTCTGGTTTATTATTCTCTAAGAAGACAAGGGCTTAGGGACAACATTGTGAAAGTGGAATCACGTTGAGATCAGTTTTCTTACGTGCCATCTCATAGGTGTTGACTATAAAGACTGGAGCTAGGCTTACTCATAAACATATTTAGACGTCCAGGTTAAAACACTGCTGGCTTACCAAGAATCTACAACGAAAAGTCGATGTTGCCCATAACAGTCATTCAGATTGCTGCTGCAGATTAGAAAGTGATATGCCCCGTACACACGGTCGGACTTTGTTCGGACATTCCGACAACAAAATCCTAGGATTTTTTCCGACTGATGTTGGCTCAAACTTGTCTTGCATACACACGGTCACACAAAGTTGTCGGAAAATCCGATCGTTCTGAACGTGGTGACGTAAAACACGTACGTCGGGACTATAAACGGGGCAGTGGCCAATAGCTTTCATCTCTTTATTTATTCTTAGCATGCGTGGCACTTTGTCCGTCGGATTTGTGTACACACGATCGGAATTTCCAACAACGGATTTTGTTGTCGGAAAATTTTATCTCCTGCTCTCCAACTTTGTGTGTCGGAAAATCCGATGGAAATGGAGCCCACACATGGTCGGAATTTCCGACAACACGCTCCGATCGGTCATTTTTCATCGGAAAATCCGACCGTGTGTACGGGGCAATAGGCTGCCATGAAGTATATGTTTTTTATTCCACACATGTTTAGTGAATGGGACCAACTTAATATAAGACTATAATGTGGCTGAAATAAGCTCATCCATACAAAACAATCCAACTTATTATTATTAGGCCTCACTAAGCTCTTTTAAGAGAGGAACACTAAGGAACAAGTGAAAGTTTTGCCTGGAATTAATTAATAAAAGTGCAGTTATTAAGACATTGTATGTTGAGATTTAAAGTGTTTGTTAACCCCCCCCCCCCAAAAAAAAATGTAGATTCTGGTTCCTTAAAGCAAATTACACAGCACAGCGCTTGTGCTGTGTAATCTGCCCCCCTCTAAACTGTAAAAAAAAACCCTGAACATGGCACTTCCTGTATCCACTCTCTAAATAGACCACGATAACCAGAGTAGCTCCGCTCTGAACACTGTGGTTTAAGTACGTCCCTCCATCATACGCTGTCCCCTCTGCTCTCCTCTCTCCCCCCTCACCTCCCTTCTTCCTCCCTGTCATCTGCCCCTGTGTCTGTCTCCGGCCCGGCCCTGCCCCCTGCCGCTATTGCTTGTAAAATAAAAACATTACATTTTCAATGCCAGCCTCTCTATTAGAGGCTGGCATAGCACAGAATGTCATTCGTTTAAATAACGAGCAGTGTAAATACCTAACCTGAGCTGTCTTCAGGCCAGCCACGTGACTTGCGGACGCTTTACAGCTTCGAGACAGGGCTTCTGTGGAGGAGACAAGCGGTCACGTGATCTCCCCAGCTGACGTCAGAGGGAGATCACAAAGCCATCCATCAGAGCTAGAAAGCGGCCCTGAGTCATGTCACCGGCCTGGAGACAGCTCAAATTAGGTATTTACTCTGCTCGTTTTGTAAAACTAAAGACATAGTGTGCTATGCCAGCCTCTAATAGAGGGGCTGGCATAGTTTTATATTTATAGGTTAACAAACCCTTTAAAGTGATTGTAAACCCTTACAGACCACTTTTACTTACAGGTAAGCCTAGATTAAGGCTTACCTGTTGGTGCAATAAATATGCAATAAATAAATGGTGCAATAAATATCTCCTAAACCTACACAGTTTAGGAGATATTTGCAAAAGACAGGCACCGATGTCTATGGCTTATGCGCCGTAGACAACGGCGCGCAGGCGCACTAAGTGTGCCGTTTCTAACGGCGATCATGCCATTAGTGGCGGCTCCAGCGCGCATGCGCGGGAGTGACGTCATCGCGACTCCGGCCAATCACATCGCCGGAGCCGCGATACCCGGCAGGAAGATAGACGCTTCGTGGAAGAGGGGACAGCGGTGACATCGCAGGCTCCTGTGTCAGGTAAGTGACACATAGTAGCATAATAGCCCATTATGCTTTACCTGTGCAGGGAAACAAAGAGGAAGTAAAACCCATCAGGATTTACTCCCTCTTTAATAAACCCAACTGAAGTGCGGAGGACATGCTACAAATTTAACATACTGTATGTTTTTGGGACTGTTCCATCCATATTTTTTCCCAAATACCGGAAGACAAATTACCATAGTAAATAAATATTTTAAACACACAATCCAGAATGTGGGAAAAGTTAGGCCATGTCCGTTTTACTGGGTTTAGAACTAATAATAATAACTTTATTTAGAATTAAAATGTACAAACCACCAAATGACAAGTTGAAGCAACAATACCAGTCTTTAAACTCAAGCTGACCAAATTTACTATACCAACCAGGGCCGCCAATAAGGGGGTACCACCAGTCCTCCACTAGGGGGCCAGGGCCCCATTACTTTAATGGGGGGGGGACCTGGCAGCTTTAAGTTTCATTAGTATGCAGGCACTTTATTTGTGCTTCCCTGAGGCTCCCAGGTGATCTAATTTAGATGTATAATATTTCCCTAGGCCCCATCAGTTCATCAGAGTGGACCCAAGAGACTGTAGCATGGATGGTGCACAGACACTCTAACTACAAACACTTCAGTCATGTCATGCCCTTGATGATGAATGATACAGCAGCTTTGATAACCACACAGTTCTTTTACTTTGAACCACAGCACCTGTACTGTGTGATCATCATGATGATCTGAGCAGAGTGGGCGGGTGACACATCTGTGCCTGCTCAGTTTCTGCAGAGCAGACATAGACAGAACTCTCTCTGCTCTATGGGAGTAAATGGAATCCACTGTCCGTTTACACACAACTACCTTCCAATCCGATTTGCCTAAACAGAACAGGAGGGATCCCCTTTCTGTTTTTTTTAGCAGACTAGGTCAGACCCAGAGGTAGGTGGGTGCAAATTCACTGTTTACACCCGCTTGTCCATAGTAATGCATGGACCTTCTGATCAGGTCCACTTGAATATACTGACAGGTGGACCTGATTGGATCACCGGTGTGAAAGGGGTCTTACACTTGTGTTTGGGTGGGGGTGGTGGTGGTGGTAAAATTGTGTGGCTCAGCTGCATGTTTTTACCACCCCCATCTGTTCCCCCTTATACTGCAAAGGAAGTGGATGGGGGATAATATATACTGTATCCTTGATGCTTTTTGCACAGCAAAAATTATCACCGCTGTTATATTCAGCTACCACCCACCACTGTTCCCAGGCTCTCCCGCTCCACCAGGAAGCTCAGAACTGCTACAAGCAGTTGGGTTGGCAGGGCACAGAGGAGAAGGAATCTCTCTCTATCCCTTCTCTCTTTGAGGAATAAAGCCAAAAGCTATGAGGATTTAGTCACTTCCCCTTTCGGGTCTGCGTTTACCTGACTAGTACAGACCAGAAAAAGAGCCACTCAAAGCAATCTGTGTATGATTGGCTGCTTTGGATCTCTCAATAAATGTCACTGTCCAGGCAATCGCAAGAGATGTTGTTAATTTTTTGTGATAGCAATGAATTAAAAAGAAATCTAAAAAAGCAATAACTCTAGCGCTAGAGCTCACATTTAACTCTAAACTGGTAACCTGTAAAGGTTTTAAAAGCGTTGCCTATGGACAATTTTATCTATTTCACAAGCATGAAGAAATGCACAATTTTGAATCTTAACATGTTTGGTATAGCAACATCATCTTTTATATTTTACCCAGCAATTGGATAATATAAGTTGAAGACAAAGATTCATTTGTATCAGGGTGGGAGCAGGAAGGTGCCGGCGGCCCAGGGATTGGGGGGGGGGGGGGGCAGTTGACCCGGGGGCCATCAGGTAGGCTGTGCAGGTCACCATGATTTATAATAAGCAGCCCTGATACCACCCCATAACTGTTACAGTGTCCGCCCACAATGTAGCATTACCCCATAAAGTTCAACTGTAACAAAGAAAAACAATAAAAAAAAGGAAGGGCTGGGCAGGTAAAGTGATCCAGTGATCAGATGAAGGAGTAGGAGGATTCTGAGATAACTGCTGACAGTTAAATGTCACAGAGATTAGATAATTGTTGTCTCCTTAAACATGAATCACCAATCCAATGGTCTGTTGGGTATTAGCTTGGCTTGGTGATAGCCCACAATTTGCCTCCTTCCCAGAAACTCCAAACTGCTTGGCACCTGAAAGTAAAGCAGAACAGGGTCCTTAGATAAATAAATTAATAAACATGGAAAGGCTGTGTAATATATGCGGATTGGAAGGACGTTGGGAGTCAATTATATTTAAATCTGTATAATGTAGATAAGAGGGCTATGTAGTTACACTATAAGAACATATGCTATGTATGAGTATGACACTGAAATGTAGAACATTGTGCACTGGAAGATGTATTTACTTAAAATGTTCAATAAAAACCTTTTTGATTTAAAAAAAAAGAAAGAAAGTAAAGCAGAAACAACCAAAAAGTAGCATAAGGATTTCATCCAAACTAAACATGAATTATTATTAATTGAATATAACAAGTTAATGGCAAATAAATGAAAGAAAAACTAGAGTGATAATCCCATGGGGATACTTACCTATTCTTTCTGTGGTCCTAACATTTTGAGGGTAGGTATATGGTTTATATATTAAAATAGATTTGATTTATTCATCCCTTCATATGGCATAATGAAAGCTTAGCTCTTGTGGGACAGATGAATGAGTGTGTTGCTTTCTCTGGACTGTCATAGTAACAGTAAAGCAATTTGAAAAGCAAAACAGACGTACCACAACACGCTGGCAAATAGCTCTCAGGAAACCATAAAATATATGAAGCATGTTATAGAACAACCCATTGCATTTGCATGAAAACAAAAGCCTATTCTAAAGTGTCTTCTACTAGGAAGTTTATAGAGACAGAAAAAAGCAGCCCATAGATGAGTCAATTTTTTGTTCAACCAGTGGGGTTGAATGAAGAAAAATAACTCGATCCCCCAATTCATACTCTTGAGGTGGATGGGGAATCCTCCCTGCTGAGCCTTTGTATTCTGATAGTGGGGAGACTTCCCTGCCATCAAAATACACATGATGAACATTGCAGGCTATAGCCGACAGTGCTGATTGGGTGGGGAAAATGTAACAGGCTGGTTGTACATAAGTCGATCGGTAGATAGAAAGCTTTAGGCAGCCCTTAGATGATACAGTTGTTATCGTTCAACCAGCAAGCTGAATGAAAAAACTGACTTTATCCCCCCCTTGCACACACTCGACATGGATAGAGGAATCCTCCCTGCTGAGCTATTGTATTACAACAGCAGGGACACTTCCCCGCCATCAGAATACTATGATCAGGCAGGCTATAGCTTTTTTGAGGAGGGAAAATCTGACAGGGCAGTTTACAGAAGTCGATCGGGAGAACGATTTCTGTAAAAGCATACATGGATCAAAATTTGGGCAGTCCCTGCTGAACCAGACGAATTTTAATCCATGTATGGGCGGATTTACACAGGTATTAAAACCTTCCTCTCACCCACATTTTAAAATACGGTTATGTCATCTATAAACACAAAGCAAAAAGTTAAAAACTAAAGCAGGACATACATTGATCATATTTTGGATGGTTCTTGATGAACCGTCCAAGATTTGCTTTGTGGTTAGCTCCATCCTGGCTGTCATCTTTCGGCTGAAAAATCAAAGGAGCTGGGCAAAAAAAAAATTAACCGCTGTCAGAATACAATAGCCATACAACAAAACAAAAACTCTTGCGCATAAATGTGTAGCCCGACAGTTCAAAGTTCTCAATGGATAGTAGCTTTCAGCCTTGCTGCCCTCAAGGATAGGGAAATCCTAACATATAGACAAAAAACAGAAAAGAGAGGGCGCACCGGCCTTGTGCATTAAGGTAGCACCTAGGTTAGGCTCTGAAGAAGAAGATGCTACCTTCGAAAGGCGTCAGCCAGCAGCTGTACGTCTTGTCCGTAGGTCTGGAGACTGCTATTGGTGTATCCACCATCACCATCAATAGACCAATATGCGTGATTTTTATCTACCCTTGTGAGTAGTACTTTTACGTTTCCTTTTTTTAAATAAACTTTTCTAAAGATAATGCACAAGGCCGGTGCGCCCTCTCTTTTCAGTTTTTTACAATAGCCATAGCAGGAGATCCGTCCATTCGCTCTGTCTTATGTGGCTGGAGGGATCTGTTCGATTTTTTTTTTTCATTCTGCAGGCTGACAAATATGTGTGTGTGACCAGCCTTAGGCCTCTTTCACACGGACGATCCGTTCAGGTCCGCCTGTCAGTTTTTCAGGCGGACCTGAACGGACGCTCCATAGACCTCTATGTAGCGTCGGATGTCAGCGGTGACATGTCTGCTGACATCCGACCCGCTCCGATCCGAAAAAGTGTGACAGAGGAAAAACCTACTTTTCCATCCGTCTGCGGATCGGATCGGGTGACGACGGACTCTACGGTCCATCGTCATCAGATCCCCTATAGGGGAGAGCGGCGCTCTGACAGGTCCATCGCTGCACACCGTGCAGCGACGGACCTTTCATCTGCCTGCTCAGCGGAGATCGAAGGAGCGATCCTCCGCTGAGCAGATCGGGCTCCGTACACGGACACGTCCGTGTCAAGGAGCCCTTATTCTTGTCTTTTGCATTTTTAGATGTAGCACCCTCTAGTGCTAGACTTGTGTAGGTAAATTTACTTTTTTAACTCTGTAATTGGGTCGGATTACTGTAGGTCAGGCTAGAGGGCTCTACAGGTCAGGTTTCTGGTACCTGAGTGATAGAGCAGTGGGCCTGGGCTGTGCAAGCATATGGTTGGTTGCTAGAATGCTGTGCAGTCTTAGCAACCAACCACTAGATTTACTGACAGTGGCGGTGTGTGAAACACGTGTTGGAGAAAACACAGGATATGCCACCCACTGCGCTGTAAGCCAGCTGCATTATTTTCATGGACAGTTCTCCCATCTACAGACCTAAGTGAATGTTTTTTTACAAACTGTTCATGAAAAAACAGACAGTTGGCAGCCCTGGCAGCAGCACAGTCCTACTCCAACACCACAAAGAGCCCTGGTAACAGCTGTTTCCCCAATTCAGTGGCACCCTCCAACAGTCACCTCCCACTTCCCATGTGAGATGGCTCTGAGCCCTGACTTCTTGTTTCTTTTCTTACTTTCAGCAGCACACCGTCCTCCTGGTACTTGAAGTCATCACTTAAAGCGGTAGTAAACCACAGCAAAGAAAAAGTTAAAAAAGGGACCTCTGCAATTTAAAGGGATTGTAAAGTTAGAAGTTTTTTTTTACCTTAATGCATTCTATGCATTAAAATAAAAAGCCTTATGTGTGTAGCAGCCTCCTTCAGCCCCCCCTAATGCTTTCCTGAGGTCCCTCCCTGTCCAGCGATGTCCACGAGTGTTTCAGCCATCCGAGATTCTCCCTCCTGATTGGTTAAGACACAGCAGTGGTGCCATTGTCTCCCGCTGCTGTCAATTAAAGTCAGCTATCCAATCAGGGGAGAGAGGGGTGGGCCGGGTCGTAGCTCTGTGTCTGAATGGACACAGGGAGCAGTCAGTTGAGTTCAGGGCTCTATGGGGCCAAACCATCACTTCCGGGACTCCTTGTTCTTCTTTACACTAAAGATAGTTCTTAATGATATTGGCTGTATGTTTGGGGTCGTAATCCTGCTAAAGAATACATTTGGGACCAATCACATGCTTCTCTCATGGTAAGATGGATCAGTATCTGCCTGTATTTCTCAGCATTTAGGACACCATTGATCCTAACCAAATCTCCAAATGTTTGCAGAAATGCAGCCCCAAACTTGCAGGGGACCTCTACCATGCTTCACTGTAGCCTTGTTTCCACATCAGAGGTATTGTTTTTCACTGCAAATCTTCCATTAAGACCACTTCTGGCCAGACTTCTCCAGACAGTAAATGGGTTTGCCTGGGTCCAGGGCTGGGACAAGGGGTTAGCAAAAGGGGCGGCCACCCTGGGCACTGTGGTATCATGTAAGATGGGAGGGTGTCATGAGAAGATTTGGGGGGAGGGGATTTGTGTTGGAAGGGGCAATTTGGGGGGGGGGCGGCAGGGGGTAAGAATGTTTCTAGGAGGGGAAATTAGGAGAGTGTGTTGGGAGTGGTGACTTAGGGGGATGACTCTGGGGTAAATTTGCTGCTAGGCAGGAAGTGGGGGGGGGGGGTTTGTGCTAGGATGGGGGATTGGGGGGGATTCTTGCTGGAAGGGCTGATTTGGAGTGGGGGTATAGGATTTGTTCTAGGATGGGTGACTTTTTTTTTGGGGGGGGGCATTTGTGCTCGTGGAATTTTGGTGATGAGGGAGCAAATATATGTTCTGGGAGGGGGAATTTCAGCAGTGGGCGGATTTGTACTGGGAGGAGGGGAGCTTTATGCTCAGGGGGTAATCATGCAAATTAGTGCTAATTTTTTTGGGGGGGGATTTTTGCTGGCACATCTTGGGGGGTGGGGCACAGTTTGGCATGTTCACCCTGGGCTCTAGAATACTTTGTCCCAGCACTGCCTGGGTCCCTCTGGTTTCCACCAGTTCTGTGTTGATGGCACTGCTGAACATCTTTCAATGTCGAAGGAAAGTAAGCATGATGTGGCTTTCATCTGCTGCTAAGTTTCCTTGGCTGACCACTGCTTCTACGGTCCTCAATGCTGCCTGTTTCTTTGTTATTCTTCAAAAGAGCTTGAGCAGCACACCTTGAAACCCCACATTTTTTAAATCTTTGCCTGGGAGAAACCTTGCTGTAGCAGTATAACTACCTTGTGTCTTGTTACTATGCTCAGATTTGTCATAGTGTATTACTGTTAAGATCGGGTTTACCTGCTGGTGGCACTGTGGTGCTCTGGGTTGATTGCTGCAGTTATAGTACCCTCTCAGTGTGGCCAGGTGGAGCTAATTGCTGGAACCTACTGACTGCTGGGAGACACCTGCTGGTGGATACTGGAAATGCAGCAATCGGCCCAGAGCACTACAGTGCCACCAGCAGGCTAACCCGATCCTAACAATTACCTGTGACATTAAAGCGGAACTTCAGTCATTTTTTTCAACTTTCCATCTAATAAATCTTCTTCCCTTGTAGTTTTAACTTTGGATAGTAAAACATTTTCTGCCAGTAAATACCTTATACAGCCCACTTCCTATTTCTTGTCTGATAAAAAGCCTATGCTTTTGACATCATGCACAGCTCTCTCTCTCACTCTCATGAGAGTTTGCCAGGCAGGGAGGGGGGATGATTCATAAGAGGGCCAATAAGAGGTGTGCCTCTGTGTGTTTGTGTAAATCCAGGAAGTGAACAGGCAGCAGCTTCAGCTGCCCACAGTTAAAATGGTTGCAGGCAGACTCAGTGAAGGGAGATTTCTGCAGCATATTTGGCAAGTACAGAATTACAGTATATATAAAACAATATGCAAAGTGGTTGGAGGGAAACTTCAGAATAGCAAAGATGTTTTTATTACAAATTATACGAGCAGACTGCAGTTTCCCTTTAACTGCCTTTCACAACCTCACCTTAGTAGCAGAGTTTGACTGTTCTTCACCCAGTTTTCAGCCTCCTACACAGCTGTTTCTGTTTCAGTTAATGGCTGTGTGTCAACCTACATTTAAATTAATGATTATAAGTAGGGATGCTGTCATGAGAGGGTTTACCCGTTGGTGGCGCTATCGGCCTCTTGGATCGCAGTACCAGTGTCCACCAGCGGGTGTCTTCCAACACCTGGGACCTGCAGTAAGAGGTCTCTCCTGCTGGTGGCACTGTTGCATCCTTGGGCCGTAGTACCGGTGTCCACCAGCGGGTGCACTCCGGCAGTGTGGAGCAAACAGCACACGCTGCGATCAGCTGTGACATGAGGTCAATTTATAATCAGTCCTATAAATACCCGGCAAGCCCTCATATGCTTGCCTTGGTATCTTTCTTCCTTGCGCCCTGACCTGTTATCCTGCTATCCTGTAAACCTGTATCGGACCCTGAACTTGTTCCTGAGCCTGTATCCTATCCCATCCATTATCTCCCTTTCCCAACCTGCCCTTGTTCAGTTGCTGATCTCCTGTGTATGACCTTGGCTTGGCTACGTTTATGTTTCTGGTATATCCCTTGTTCCTGCTGACCTGCTGTGTATGACCCTGGCCTGGCTGACATCTGTGATTCCGGTATTGCCCCTTGCTGTATATATTATCTGTTGTTTGTGGGTTTCTGTCGGTTGGTTGAGCACTATTTATATTTGGGGTGTTTGTTTATATTACTTATCTTAAATAAACATTCTTATTTCACTTTACATGCGTTTTGGTTTCCTCTTTGCAGTCCACACAATCTGGTCACACTTGTTCATGACAGTATACCAAGGCCATCTCTGACCAGAAGTGGCTGCACAAGGGAACCATCTCGGTTCTGTTGCACATTACTGGGATGAATTCAGATATAATTGCTTATTATGCTCTGCTGGCAACAGAGAGTTCTGAATATCTCCGCCAGACATTGAAAGGGTGGTCCAGTGATCAGCTGCTGGAGATTATCCGTTTAGCTCACTCTGTGGTCGATCAGGGCAGTATACGGTTTGAGGATGTTCAGCCTTTGATTGGAATGTGTACAGAGCTGGCTCTGCCTTGTATTCCAGAGGGCCATGATGACTTTTCTCCCCCCTTCAGCATTAACCAGGTTGCGTCCTTAGTATGGCTGTTGGAGGATGACTCTGCATCCTTTTTTGAGCATTATTCGGTTTGTCCCAAACAGTTGTTGAAGGATTGTATAGATGAAGTGCAGTCGCTGGTCAGACAGAGGGAATGTGAGGCCACTTTTGTGCTACCTGTACTTCAGGCATGGTTAGACCTGTTATGCCCAGCTTCTGTCAGCTCTCCACAAACCAGACCTGCTACTAAATACCTGCCTGCTCAGATGTCCTTTCTCCCATCACCCCTGGCAACCTCAGCTGCAGTCCAATATACCCTGCTCCCCACCAAGTATCAATGCCCTGTTTTTACTTCCTGTACCTATCCTGCCTTTAACCCACCTGCCTCTTCTCTAATACCTGCAACTTCCCCACAAGAACTCCCTCTGGCTGCTGTTCCCCCTTCCTTGCCATATCCCAGCCCTTCCTTTCAGTATGCCTCACCTCCTGTCTACAGTCCTACAGCCACCTACAGATCTCCAGCAGTTAAGCCAAAGAAGAAACGGAAGTTCTTCCCCACTCATACAATCCTGCCAGTAACCCAACCTGCTCCCACTTCCCAGCCTGATGTGCCAGCTTCCCAGTCTGATGTGCCGGCTTCCCAGTCTGACGTCTTGATGCCTGCCTATCAGTCTGATGTTCCAGCTTCCCAGTCTGATGTTCCAGCTTCCCAGTCTGATGTTCCAGCTTCCCAGTCTGATGTTCCAGCTTCCCAGTCTGATGTGCCAGCTTCCCAGTCTGATGTGCCAGCTTCCCAGTCTGATGTGCCAGCTTCCCAGTCTGATGTCTCGATGCCTGCCTACCAGCCTGATGTGCCAGCTTCCCAGTTTGACGTGCCAGCTTCCCAGTTTGACGTGCCAGCTTCCCAGTTTGATGTGCCAGCCTCCCAGCCTGATGTCTTGAAGCTCGCCTTCCAGCCTGATGTCTTGATGCCTACCTACCAGTCTGATGTGCCAGCTTTCCAGTCTGATGTGCCAGCTTCCCAGACTGATGTGCCAGCTTCCCAGTCTAATGTGCCAGCTTCCCAGTCTAATGTGCCAGCTTCCCAGTCTGATGTGCCAGCTTCCCAGTCTGATGTGCCAGCTTCCCAGTCTGGTGTGCCAGCTTCCCAGTCTGATGTGCCAGCTTCCCAGCCTGATGTCTCGATGCCTGCCTACCAGCCTGATGTGCCAGCTTCCCAGTTTGACGTGCCAGCTTCCCAGTTTGACGTGCCAGCTTCCCAGTTTGACGTGACAGCTTCCCAGTTTGATGTGCCAGCTTCCCAGTTTGCTGTGCCAGCTTCCCAGCCTGATGTCTTGCAGCTTGCCTTCCAGCCTGATGTCTCGATGCCTGCCTTCCAGTGTGATGTGCCAGTTCCCCAGTCTGTTGTCTCAGTGCCTGCCCTCCAGCCTGATGTCTCGAAGCTTGCTTCCCAGTCTGATGTGCCAGCTTCCCAGTCTGATGTGCCAGCTTCCCAGTCTGATGTGCCAGCTTCCCAGTCTGATGTGCCAGCTTCCCAGTCTGATGTGCCAGCTTCCCAGACGAATGTGCCAGCTTCCCAGACGGATGTGCCAGCTTCCCAGACTGATGTGCCAGCTTCCCAGACTGATGTGCCAGCTTCCCAGACTGATGTGCCAGCTTCCCAGTCTAATGTGCCAGCTTCCCAGTCTGATGTGCCAGCTTCCCAGTCTGATGTGCCAGCTTCCCAGTTTGATGTGCCAGCTTCCCAGCCTGATGTCTCGAAGCTTGCCTTCCAGCCTGATGCCTCGATGCCTGCCTTCCAGTGTGATGTGCCAGTTCCCCAGTCTGTTGTCTCAGTGCCTGCCCTCCAGCCTGATGTCTCGAAGCTTGCTTCCCAGTCTGATGTGCCAGCTTCCCAGTCTGATGTGCCAGCTTCCCAGTCTGATGTGCCAGCTTCCCAGTCTGATGTGCCAGCTTCCCAGTCTGATGTGCCAGCTTCCCAGTCTATTGTCCCAGTGCCTGCCTTCCAGCCTGATGTCTCAGTGCCAGCTTCCCAGACTGACGTGCCAGCTTCCCAGACTGACGTGCCAGCTTCCCAGACTGACGTGCCTGCTGCCCAGCTCGAAGTGCTCATGCCTGCTGCCCAGCCTGATGTGCCTGCTGCCCAGCCCGAAGTGCCCATGCCCGCTGCCCAGCCTGATGTGCCTGCTGCCCAGCTCGAAGTGCCCATGCCTGCTGCCCAGCCTGATGTGCCTGCTGCCCAGCTCGAAGTGCCCATGCCCGCTGCCCAGCCTGATGTGCCTGCTGCCCAGCTCAAAGTGCCCATGCCTGCTGCCCAGCCTGATGTGCCTGCTGCCCAGCTCGAAGTGCCCATGCCTGCTGCCCAGCCTGATGTGCCTGCTGCCCAGCTCGAAGTGCCCATGCCCGCTGCCCAGCCTGATGTGCCTGCTGCCCAGCTCGAAGTGCCCATGCCCGCTGCCCAGCCTGATGTGCCTGCTGCCCAGCTCGAAGTGCCCATGCCCGCTGTCCAGCCTGATGTGCCTGCTGCCCAGCTCGAAGTGCCCATGCCCGCTGTCCAGCCTGATGTGCCTGCTGCCCAGCTCGAAGTGCCCATGCCCGCTGCCCAGCCTGATGTGCCTGCTGCCCAGCTTGAAGTGCCCATGCCCGCTGCCCAGCCTGATGTGCCTGCTGCCCAGCTTGAAGTGCCCATGCCTGCTGCCCAGCTCGAAGTGCCCATGCCTGCTGCCCAGCCTGATGTGCCTGCTGCCCAGCTCGAAGTGCCCATGCCCGCTACCCAGCCTGATGTGCCTGCTGCCCAGCTCGAAGTGCCTGCTGCCAAGCTCGAAGTGCTCATGCCTGCTGCCCAGCCTGATGCGCCTGCTGCCCAGCTCGAAGTGCCCGCTGCCCAGCTTGGTGTATTCCTGCCCGCTATCATCTCGGATGTGCCCACTGTCATCTCGGATGTGCCCGCTGTCTGCTCGGATGTGCCCGCTGTCTGCTCGGATGTGCCCGCTGTCTTCTCAGATGCACCCACTGTCCAGTTTGATGTACCCGATGCCCAGCCTGATGTGCCCTCATCTCTTCGGTTGGAGGCCATGAACTTTGGACAATTGCACCTTGTTAGAGCGTCCGGAGGCCACCCCTTTAGGGGGGGGGGTACTGTCATGAGAGGGTTTACCCGTTGGTGGCGCTATCGGCCTCTTGGATCGCAGTACCAGTGTCCACCAGCGGGTGTCTTCCAACACCTGGGACCTGCAGTAAGAGGTCTCTCCTGCTGGTGGCACTGTTGCACCCTTGGGCCGTAGTACCGGTGTCCACCAGCGGGTGCACTCCGGCAGTGTGGAGCAAACAGCACACGCTGCGATCAGCTGTGACATGAGGTCAATTATAATCAGTCCTATAAATACCCGGCAAGCCCTCATATGCTTGCCTTGGTATCTTTCTTCCTTGCGCCCTGACCTGTTATCCTGCTATCCTGTAAACCTGTATCGGACCCTGAACTTGTTCCTGAGCCTGTATCCTATCCCATCCATTATCTCCCTTTCCCAACCTGCCCTTGTTCAGTTGCTGATCTCCTGTGTATGACTTTGGCTTGGCTACGTTTATGTTTCTGGTATATCCCTTGTTCCTGCTGACCTGCTGTGTATGACCCTGGCCTGGCTGACATCTGTGATTCCGGTATTGCCCCTTGCTGTATATATTATCTGTTGTTTGTGGGTTTCTGTCGGTTGGTTGAGCACTATTTATATTTGGGGTGTTTGTTTATTTATATTACTTATCTTAAATAAACATTCTTATTTCACTTTACATGCGTTTTGGTTTCCTCTTTGCAGTCCACACAATCTGGTCACACCTGTTCATGACAGATGCAATGATACCATTTTTTTTACAATGAGTACAAGTAACGATACTTTTTTTGTAGTACACGCCGATACCAATTAATGATACCTACCGCAACTGTTTTGTTTCAGCTTCAACAACTTCAGCTGTCAGCAATGATACATAGCATTGAAAAGTTATTTACAGTCAGCACAGGGGAGGAGCCTAGCGCCGGCTCCAAGGGAGGTGTGAGACAGGGCGCCTACGAGCCTCGGGGATGCCTCGCGGGGTGAGAGACCGCGAGTGGCCGGCATAGGATCGAGCGTCCGGCTCCCCACCTGTCCCACTTCCCCCTCCCACCGAAACCGCTGAAGCTGCGGCGGTAGAGCCGAAGCGTCCTTTCGCTATGGACAACAGGCGAGGCTGTCCTCAGTGTACCTTCTCCCTTGTATAGCTCGGCGTTGTGAACAGCCGGTAGTATCAGTGATTCATGAGTCCCGGCCAGGGGGCACACAGAGTGGAGCTGCAGTTCTTTGTTTAAACCGAGTGCTGGGCGCTGCAACAGGGAGCAAGATTAAGAAACTAAAGGACTCATTGCATCGCTCAGCTGTCTGTGAAGAAGAAGCAAGGTAGGAGAAGCTTCGTTGATATCACTGTATTACTACTGACAAGCTTGGGTATGAACTGCGCGGGCTTAATTTGGATCACCTGATGTGAGACTGGGAGATCAGGAAAACGCAGGCAATTAGGGCTCATTGTTATTTCTGTCATAGGCCCTGTTAAAAAGGACTGGAGTACTGAGGCCCCTCTGGCTTCTCCCCCCTGTCTATAAGTTAGAAGCGGACATTTGAGCTGAGAGGTTGAGCATCTGTTGAGAGTGCCCTCCATGGGGATTGCTCTGCCCCTATCACCCCCCCTTTTTCTGGGGGCTTTTTTCTCTTTCTTGAGCACGGTCCCAGAGCTGGGATAGTATCTATAAAGAGAAGTAGTCACAAGACAACCATCCTCAGCGCATTCTGTGGCCTGGAAGGAGGAAGAAATCGGCACATTTACCTCAGAGACCTTATACAGTTCCATGGGGTACAGCAGACCCTTCACCCTTACGATCTGAGGGGGGAAGGAGATCCCCAAACAGAAAAGTATCTAGAGGGGTGACTGCGATACTCCTTTTCATTTAATCACAATAAGGGGTGAACCGGGACAGGGAGCGGAAGCATGAGAGGCCGGTCATAAAGAACAACGGAACCCCATAACACAAGAGAGAGCCTAAACACCAGCTCCATACGAAAATATTTAAAAGAAGCAAGTGCAAAGAGCCCAGGAATGGAGGCGAAACACCCAGGTACAAAGAAGAAGGAGCAACAGAAACAAAAGGGGGGACAGGGTGACAGAACTCACGAAGAGCCGGATTTGGAGGGGGCGTCTGCATGCAGCGCGGCCGAGGAGCAAAGAATCATGGCTCTAGTTCCGAGTAAATTAGACATGAGTGAAATGCTCACTAAACTGGAAAAAAAACTAGAAAGTGTGATAAAAGCGGAGATTTTAAATATCCGCTCCGACATGGGACACCTTCTCCGCCGGGTAGAGGAAGCTGAAGAGGCCTCAGGTATTCAAGCCAAGGACATATCAGACTTAAAAGTACAAGTCAGGAAGATACAAAACGAAAACCGTTTGCTGACGTTCAGACTGGAAGAACAGGAGAACCAGAGCCGGCGACAAAATCTACGCATCAGATCTATCCCGGAACAACAAAATGAGGATCTGGGAGAGAAGATGAGGAAGATTTTCAACCCCTTGCTGGGCAGGCGAGAGGATGAAGTATTAACCACTTGACGACCGCCTCACGCCGATGTACGTCGGCAAGGCGGCACGGACAGGCAAAATCACATACAGGGTACGTGATTTGCCTTCCGCGGGTGGGGGGTCCGATCGGACCCCCCCCCCGCCGCCCGAGGCGGTCCCGTTTTGTCCCCCGGCGATCGGAGACGAGGGGGAGGCCATCCGTTCGTGGCCCCCCCCTCGCGATCGCCGCCGGCCAATGGGAACACTCCTTTGCTGCTGTATGCTAAACAGCAGCAAAGGAAATGATGTCATCTCCCCTCGGGTCGGTAGTTTCCGTTCTGGCCCGAGGAGAGACGACAAGTGAGTGAGTGCACCAACACACACACACACAGTAGAACATGCCAGGCACACAAAACACCCCGATCCCCCCCAGATCGCCCCCCGATCCCCCCCAATCACCCCCCCCCCCGTCACAAACTGACACCAGCAGTTTTTTTGTTTTTTTTTGTTTTTTTTTCTGATTACTGCATGGTGTCAGTTTGTGACAGTTACTGTGTTAGCACAGGTACTGTTACCCCCCTGTAGGTCTAGGGTACCCCCCTAACCCCCCTAATAAAGTTTTAACCCCTTGATCACCCCCCGTCACCAGTGTCACTAAGCGATAATTTTTCTGATCGCTGTATTAGTGTCGCTGGTGACGCTAGTTAGTGAGGTAAATATTTGGGTTCGCCGTCAGCGTTTTATAGCGACAGGGACCCCCATATACTACCTAATAAATGTTTTAACCCCTTGATTGCCCCCTAGTTAACCCTTTCACCACTGATCACCGTATAACTGTTACGGTTGACGCTGGTTAGTTTGTTTATTTTTTATAGTGTCAGGGCACCCGCCGTTTATTACCGAATAAAGGTTTAGCCCCCTAATTGCCCGGCGGTGATATGCGTCGCCCCAGGCAGCGTCAGATTAGCGCCAGTACCGCTAACACCCACGCACGCAGCATACGCCTCCCTTAGTGGTATAGTATCTGAACGCATCAATATCTGATCCGATCAGATCTATACTAGCGTCCCCAGCAGTTTAGGGTTCCCAAAAACGCAGTGTTAGCGGGATCAGCCCAGATACCTGCTAGCACCTGCGTTTTGCGCCTCCGCCCGGCCCAGCCCACCCAAATGCAGTATCGATCGATCACTGACACTTACAAAACACTAAACGCATAACTGCAGCGTTCGCAGAGTCAGGCCTGATCCCTGCGATCGCTAACAGTTTTTTTGGTAGCATTTTGGTGAACTGGCAAGCACCAGCCCCAGGCAGCGTCAGATTAGCGCCAGTACCGCTAACACCCACGCACGCAGCGTACACCTCCCTTAGTGGTATAGTATCTGAACGGATCAATATATGATCCGATCAGATCTATACTAGCGTCCCCAGCAGTTTAGGGTTCCCAAAAACGCAGTGTTAGCGGGATCAGCCCAGATACCTGCTAGCACCTGCGTTTTGCCCCTCCGCCCGGCCCAGCCCAGCCCACCCAAGTGCAGTATCGATCGATCACTGTCACTTACAGAACACTAAACGCATAACTGCAGCGTTCACAGAGTCAGGCCTGATCCCTGCGATCGCTAACAGTTTTTTTGGTAGCGTTTTGGTGAACTGGCAAGCACCAGCCCCAGGCAGCGTCAGGTTAGCGCCAGTACCGCTAACACCCACGCACGCACCGTACACCTCCCTTAGTGGTATAGTATCTGAACGGATCAATATCTGATCCGATCAGATCTATACTAGCGTCCCCAGCAGTTTAGGGTTCCCAAAAACGCAGTGTTAGCGGGATCAGCCCAGATACCTGCTAGCACCTGCGTTTTGCCCCTCCGCCCGGCCCGGCCCAGCCCACCCAAGTGCAGTATCGATCGATCACTGTCACTTACAAAACTCTAAACGCATAACTGCAGCGTTCGCAGAGTCAGGCCTGATCCCTGCGATCGCTAACAGTTTTTTGGTAGCGTTTTGGGGAACTGGCAAGCGCCAGCGGCGTAGTACACCCCGGTCGTAGCCAAACCAGCACTGCAGTAACACTTGGTGACGTGGCGAGTCCCATAAGTGCAGTTCAAGCTGGTGAGGTGGCAAGCACAAGTAGTGTCCCGCTGACACCAAAAAGACAAACACAGGCCCGTCGTGCCCATAATGCCCTTCCTGCTGCATTCGCCAATCCTAATTGGGAACCCACCGCTTCTGCAGCGCCCGTACTTCCCCCATTCACATCCCCAACCAAATGCAGTCGGCTGCATGAGAGGCATTTTTATGTCCTCCCGAGTACCCCTACCCAGCGAACCCCCCAAAAAAGATGTTGTGTCTGCAGCAAGCGCGGATATAGGCCTGACACCCGCTATTATTGTCCCTCCTGTCCTGACAATCCTGGTCTTTGCATTGGTGAATGTTTTGAACGCTACCATTCACTAGTTGAGTATTAGCGTAGGGTACAGCATTCCACAGACTAGGCACACTTTCACAGGGTCTCCCAAGATGCCATCGCATTTTGAGAGACCCGAACCTGGAACCGGTTACAGTTATAAAAGTTAGTTACAAAAAAAGTGTAAAAAAAAAAAAATATATAAAATAAAAAAAAATAGTTGTCGTTTTATTGTTCTCTCTCTCTCTATTCTCTCTCTATTGTTCTGCTCTTTTTTTTACTGTATTCTATTCTGCAATGTTTTATTGTTATTGTTATTATGTTTTATCATGTTTGTTTTTCAGGTATGTAATTATTTATACTTTACTGTTTACTGTGCTTTATTGTTAACCATTGTTAACCATTTTTTTGTCTTCAGGTACGCCATGCACGACTTTGAGTGGTTATACCAGAATGATGCCTGCAGGTTTAGGTATCATCTTGGTATCATTCTTTTCAGCCAGCGGTCGGCTTTCATGTAAAAGCAATCCTAGCGGCTAATTAGCCTCTAGACTGCTTTTACAAGCCGTGGGAGGGAATGCCCCCCCCCCCACCGTCTTCCGTGTTTTTCTCTGGCTCTCCTGTCTCAACAGGGAACCTGAGAATGCAGCCGGTGATTCAGCCTGCTGACCATAGAGCTGATCAGAGACCAGAGTGGCTCCAAACATCTCTATGGCCTAAGAAACCGGAAGCTACGAGCATTTCATGGCTTAGATTTCGCCGGATGTAAATAGCGCCATTGGGAAATTGGGGAAGCATTTTATCACACCGATCTTGGTGTGGTCAGATGCTTTGAGGGCAGAGGAGAGATCTAGGGTCTAATAGACCCCAATTTTTTCAAAAAAGAGTACCTGTCACTACCTATTGCTATCATAGGGGATATTTACATTCCCCGAGATAACAATAAAAATGATTAAAAAAAAAAATATGAAAGGAACAGTTTAAAAGTAAGATTAAAAAAGCAAAAAAATAATTAAGAAAAAAAAAAAAAAAAAAAAAAAAAAAGCACCCCTGTCGCCCCCTGCTCTCACGCTAAGGCAAACGCAAGCGGCGGTCTGTCGTCAAACGTAAACAGCAATTGCACCATGCATGTGAGGTATCACCGCGAAGGCCAGATCGAGTGCAGTAATTTTTCCAGTAGACCTCCTCTGTAAATCTAAAGTGGTAACCTGTAAAGGCTTTTAAAGGCTTTTAAACATGTATTTATTTTGTTGCCACTGCACGTTTGTGCGCAATTTTAAAGCATGTCATGTTTGGTATCCATGTACTCCGCCTAAGATCATCTTTTTTATTTCATCAAACATTTGGGCAATATAGTGTGTTTTAGTGCATTAAAATTTAAAAAAGTGTGTTTTTTCCCCAAAAAATGCGTTTGAAAAATCGCTGCGCAATTACTGTGTGAAAAAAAAAATTAAACACCCACCATTTTAATCTGTAGGGCATTTGCTTTAAAAAAATATATAATGTTTGGGGGTTCAAAGTAATTTTTTTGCAAAAAAAAATAACTTTTTCATGTAAACAATAAGTGTCAGAAAGGGCTTTGTCTTCAAGTGGTTAGAAGAGTGGGTGATGTGTGACATAAGCTTCTAAATGTTGTGCATAAAATGCCAGGAGAGTTCAAAACCCCCCTAAATGACCCCATTTTGGAAAGTAGACACCCCAAGCTATTTGCTGAGAGTCATGTCGAGTCCATGGAATATTTTATATTGCGACACAAGTTGCGGGAAAGAGACAAATTTTTTTTTTTTTTGCACAAAATTGTCACTAAATGATATATTGCTCAAACATGCCATGGAAATATGTGAAATTACACCCCAAAATACATTCTGCTGCTTCTCCTGAGTACGGGGATACCACATGTGTGAGACTTTTTGGGAGCCTAGCCGCGTACGGGACCCCGAAAACCAAGCACCGCCTTCAGGCTTTCTAAGGGCGTGAATTTTTGATTTCACTCTTCACTGCCTATCACAGTTTCGGAGGCCATGGAATGCCCAGGTGGCACAAAACCCCCCCAAATGACCCCATTTTGGAAAGTAGACACCCCAAGCTATTTGCTGAGAGGTATAGTGAGTATTTTGCAGACCTCACTTTTTGTCACAAAGTTTTGAAAATTGAAAAAAGAAAAAAAAAAAATGTTTTTTCTTGTCTTTCTTCATTTTCAAAAACAAATGAGAGCTGCAAAATACTCACCATGCCTCTCAGCAAGTAGCTTGGGGTGTCTACTTTCCAAAATGGGGTCATTTGGGGGGGGTTTGTGCCACCTGGGCATTCCATGGCCTCCGAACCTGTGATAGGCAGTAAAGAGTGAAATCAAAAATTTTCACCCTTAGAAATCTTGAAGGCAGTGATTGGTTTTCGGGGTCCCGTACGCGGCTAGGCTCCCAAAAAGTCCCACACATGTGGTATCCCCATACTCAGGAGAAGCAGCTAAATGTATTTTGGGGTGCAATTCCACATATGCCCATGGCCTGTGTGAGCAATATATCATTTAGTGACAACTTTATGGAAAAAAAAAAAAAAAAAAAAAAGTGTCACTTTCCCGCAACTTGTGTCAAAATATAAAATATTCCATGGACTCAATATGCCTCTCAGCAAATAGCTTGGGGTGTCTACTTTCCAAAATGGGGTCATTTTGGGGGGTTTTGTGCCACCTGGGCATTCCATGGCCTCCGAAACTGTGATAGGCAGAGAAGAGTGAAATCATAAATTTACACTCTTAGAAATCCTGAAGGCGGTGATTGGTTTTCGGGGCCCCGTACGCGGCTAGGCTCCCAAAAAGTCCCACACATGTGGTATCCCCATACTCAGGAGAAGCAGCTGAATGTATTTTGGGGTGCAATTCCACATAGACCCATGGCCTGTGTGAGCAATATATCATTTAGTGACAACTTTTTGTAAATATTTTTTTTTTTTTGTCATTTTTCAATCACTTGGGACAAAAAAAATAAATATTCAATGGGTTCAACATGCCTCTCAGCAATTTCCTTGGGGTGTCTACTTTCCAAAATGGGGTCATTTGGGGGGGTTTTGTACTGCCCTGCCATTTTAGCACCTCAAGAAATGACATAGGCAGTCATAAACTAAAAGCTGTGTAAATTACAGAAAATGTACCCTAGTTTGTAGACGCTATAACTTTTGCGCAAACCAATAAATATACGCTTATTGACATTTTTTTTACCAAAGACATGTGGCCGAATACATTTTGGCCTAAATGTATGACTAAAATTTAGTTTATTGGATTTTTTTTATAACAAAAAGTAGAAAATATCATTTTTTTTCAAAATTTTCGGTCTTTTTCCGTTTATAGCGCAAAAAATAAAAACCGCAGAGGTGATCAAATACCATCAAAAGAAAGCTCTATTTGTGGGAAGAAAAGGACGCAAATTTCGTTTGGGTACAGCATTGCATGACCGCGCAATTAGCAGTTAAAGCGACGCAGTGCCAAATTGGAAAAAGACCTCTGGTCCTTAGGCAGCATAATGGTCCGGGGCTCAAGTGGTTAAGGATTGACAGGGTCCACAGAATAAGGAAGCCCCCCCATATAAAGCAAGACACCCCTAGAGACGTTATAGTCAAATTTCATCAATACGAGGACAAAGAAAAAATCTGGAAGAAATTAAAAGGGGCCCCTCCAATAAGCTTTGAAAACAAAGATCTGCAGATATTCACTGATCTATCAGCGGGCACTCTGGAGAGGAGAAGACAGATGAGACCAATCCTAGATCAAATCAGGAGGGCAAATCTAAAATATAGCTGGGGGTTTCCAACATCCCTGATAGTTACTAAAGATGGAAGATCTTACAGAATGAGATACATGGAAGAGATGCAGGACTTCTGTAACAATCTGGGCATTCCCATCCCTGATTTGTTATAATTACTGAAGGAGGAGCGACGGGGGAGGGGGTGTAGGGGGAGAGAGGAGAGTGTGTGGGGGGGTTTTCTCTCTTCTCTCTTCCTTTCTCTCTCCCCCCCGCCTCCCCCTCCCACCCCTAAGGGGATGGCTATTCTCAGAGGCACGAGGACTAATGTATTTTGGACTCTATTTGAAATTGAATAAAGGGCAGGGATTGGGAAGGGCTGGCCGCTGGACGGTCCTCTCTAAATAATATAAAATAATATGTATAAGGTCCGAGCGGGAGGGGTGTTGTGGTGGTGTGGGTGCATCGCTGGACAGAGGCGCTCCAAGCCTCCATCTCCTGTGTCTCCCCCCCTTTGGGAGGGGCAGGCGCTGGACGCCGGTGCTGGAGCTCACCCCTGGGGGAGAAGCTCCGCAGTGTGGAATGGGAGAATTTCCATATGGGCGGGCTTTTGGCGAAGGGAGCGCCACAGGGAGGTGGGGGGGAGGTGGGGTGGAGGGGGAGGTGAGAAGGGGGGAGGAGTGGGAATGGGGAGGAGGGAATCAGGGTAGGGGGAAGGGGAAGGGAGGGGGGGGACAAGAGGTGGGAGGGGGTATTTGCAGGATGTGTTCGAGAGGAGCAGAGTATAGAGGTGAACGCTCACCCCATTAGCTATGCCCGAGATCAAATTTATATCCTATAATGTAAAAGGGTTAAACTCACCTAGGAAAAGACACAAAATATTGAGGGAACTGTGTCTCCTACGCGGGGACATAGTCTTCTTGCAGGAGACCCATCTGACTCTTGATACAAGGGTCAGGTTGTTTTCCCCTAGGATCCCTCAATGGTTCTATGGGGACTCTCCTGACAGGGGGTCAAGGGGAGTCACCATAGGGTTGTCTAAGGCATCGAACTTCTCAGTGAGGGACAGACTGATAGACCCTGAAGGTCGTTATATTTTTTTAAAAGGTTCTATCGGATCAAGAATGTTTACGTTGGCTAATGTTTACTGTCCTAATAGAAGCCCAACTATTTTCCTGGGACAAGTGTTGGAGAAGCTGCTGGTATTCGGGGAAGGGGAGGTGGTCTTGGCAGGGGATTTAAATTTTTGCTTAGACCCCGCTCTGGATAGTACGTCTCGTGCCCAGGGGATAAAGAGGGTGTCATTAGGGGCAATTAGGCGGAAATTATTCCACAGCCAGTTAATGGATGTGTGGAGAGTGCAACATGCTAAAGAGAGGGATTTCACCTTCTTCTCCCCTGTGCACGGGACTTACTCCAGATTGGACTACATTTTTGTGGACCATAGTTTATTGGAGGGGGTTGTAGAAACTAGAATAGAAATAACGACCCTCTCAGACCATTCCCCAGTTACGATGAGGCTGAAGTTCCCAGAAGCGGGGGGACGTCCTCTTTCGTGGAAGCTGAATGAGGATTTGTTCAGAGATCCCGAAGTGTTAGAGCAGATCCAGAATGAGGTGAATTTCTTCTTCAATACAAATGACACGGGTGAGGTATCACCCTCTATTCTATGGGAGGCGCACAAAGTCTATATCCGAGGGACTCTTATATCCATAGGAGCAGGCCGGAAAAAAAAAAGGGAAGGAAGAAAGGGAAAAACTGATAGAGGATTTATTCTGTTTAGAACAAGCACACAAAAAGGCCAAGGGGCAGGATCAGGACCGTTACCGTTTAATGGTTGCCAGGAGGGAGGAGCTGAGGGATATGATGGAGCAGGATGCTAAGAGAGCCATCAATTTAATAGCCAGGGACAAATACCTATGGGCAAACAAGTCGAGTAAACATTTGGCCAGATTAATAAGGAAAAAAAGAGGGCGGAATTTTATCGATAAAATAAATAGCACAGGAGGGAAAGAGATAGTGACTAGCGGAGGTATGGCAGAGGAGTTTAGAAAATTCTACGCCGATCTTTATTCTATAGGGCAAAAGGGGGGGGGAGGTTAGTGCCCGGTTAGCCAGGAGCAGGGAATTCCTAAAAGAAGCAGGTTTAACGGTGCTGCCCATAGAGGACAGGGATCTCTTGGATAAACCAATTGAGGAAGAGGAAATCTTAGCAGCCCTGAGAGATTCCCCGAAGGGTAAGAGCCCAGGCCCAGATGGTTTCTCTACCATCTACTTAGAGAAAATGAAACACTTACTGGTCCCTAGGTTGCGTCAATATTGGAATGATCTGGGCACCGGGTGTGAGATGGAAGGCGATGCATTGTCCGCTACAATAACCCTGATATTGAAAGAAGGGAAGGATGCCAGGCTGTGTTCAAGCTACCGGCCCACATCCCTGTTAAACGCAGATGTTAAATTATACGCCAAGGTGCTGGCTAATAGACTGAAGGGATGTATGGCCGGTCTGGTGCACCCGGACCAGGCCGGCTTTGTCCCTGGAAAACAGTGCAGGGATAATGGGGTGCGGGCGGTGCTGCTGTCGGAGTTTTGTAGACGCAGGGGACCCCCAGCTCTATTTCTGTCGATAGACGCCGAAAAGGCATTCGACAGGGTAGACTGGGGGTTCTTGATGAATACGCTGGAAGCCATGGGGTTCGGATCTAGGTTTATTTCCTGGGTCAGGGCTCTATACAGTAGCCCAACAGCAGCTGTAAGGGTTAACGGGGGGCATCTCAAAATCCTTTGGGATGGTAAACGGAACAAGGCAGGGCTGCCCGCTCTGCCCCCTCTTGTTTGTCTTGTCCCTCGAACAGTCCTGACTGCAGCGGGGTGAGGGTGGGAACGGAGGAGCATAATTTGGCGGCATTTGCCAACGACATTTTATTTTTTATTTCAAACCCCAGAATAACCCTCCCTAATGTGCTCCGAATCCTCAGAATATACGGAGAAGTTTCCAATTTTAAAATCAAACCCGGTAAGTCCGAAATCTTAAATATCAGCTTAACTAAGCAGGAAGAAGTCCATTTAGCTGCAGTGTTTCCCTTTCCCTGGAAAAAGGAGATCAGGTATTTGGGAATTAAGCTAGCCAACACCCATAGGCGTGCGCACGGGGTGTGCCAGGTGTGCCTGGGCACACCCTAATCACCCCGTACTGTGTCCAGAGATTTGCCCCAAAATGCTGCATCTAAGAGAGTGTGTGGCCCGCGCTGCCTGTGAAACAGTTTCACAGGCAGCAGAGCGTGAGAATTGCCAGAGCTGATCAGTGTATGGAACTGTCAGATAATGACACTGCATGCAGGAAGTGAGACCAGCTGTCTTAATGTCAGGGTGATGTTGGGGGTGGGCGGGACAGAACGGCCATCAAACACCAGCCAATGGGATGGGGTCTGGGCGGGCCGCTACATGTATGTGGCCCCGCCCCCTCTCTGAAGCAGCTCAAACATTGGCTTGTGTTTATAGCGCTTGGTCCCGCCCACTCCCGACATCGTGGCTGAGTTGTAAGTCATCACAACTCAGCCGCGATGTCGGGGGTGGGCGGGATCAAGCGGCAACACCAGCCAATGATTGGGCTGCTTCAGAGAGGGGGCGGAGCCAGAAAAATGTAGCGGCCCGCCCAGACCTATCCTATTGGATGGTGTTTGGTAACTGTTCAGTCCCGCCCACCACCAGCATCACCGCTGACTTTTAACAGCTGTGTCTCTCCCACATGCATGCAGTGTCATTATCTGACAGTTTCATACACTGAACAGCTCTGGCAATTCTCACCATCTGCTGAATGTGAAACTCCTCCTCTCCCCTATCTGTGCCACCCAATGCTGCCAATCAGTGCCAACCAATGCTGCCTATCAGTGCCAACCAGTGCTGCCAATCAGTGCCAACCAGTGCTGCCAATCAGTGCCAATCAGTGCCAACCAGTGCTGCCTATCAGTGCCAAACAGTACTGCCTATCAGTGCAAACCAGTGCCGCCTATCAGTGCCAACCACTGTTGCCTATCAGTGCCACTGCTGCTTATCAGTGCCAACCAATGCTGCCTATCTGTGCCAGTGCTGCTTATCAGTGCAAACCAATGTTGCCTATCAATGCCAACCAGTTCTGCCTATCTGTGCCAGTGCTGCTTATCAGTGCCAACCAATTCTGCCTATCAGTGCCAACCAGTGCTGCCTATCAGTGCAAACCAGTGCTGCCTATCAGTGCCAACCAATGCTGTAAATCAGTGCCAACCAATGCTGCCTATCAGTGCTGCCAATCAGTGCCCATCAGTGCTGCATATCAGTGCCCATCAGTGCTGCCTATCAGTGCCAATCAGTGCTGACAATTAGTGCCCATCAGTGCTGCCAGTCAGTGCCCATCAGTGCTGCCAATCATTGCCAACCAATGCTGCCTATCAGTGCCAACGAATGCTGCCTATCAGTGCCAACAAATGCTGCCAATCAGTGCCAACAAATGCTGCCAATCAGTGCCAACAAATGCTGCCAATCAGTGCCAACAAATGCTGCCAATCAGTGCCAACAAATGCTGCCAATCAGTGCAAACCAATGCTGCCTATCAGTGCCAACCAGTACTGCCTATCCGTGCCAGTGCTGCTTATCAGTGCCAACCAATTCTGCCTATCAGTGCCAACCAATTCAAACCAGTGCTGCCTATCAGTGCAAACCAGTGCTGCTTATCAATGCCAACCAATGCTGCCTATCAGTGCCAGTGCTGCCTATCAGTGCCAACCAGTACTGCCTATCTGTGCCAGTGCTGCTTATCAGTGCCAACCAATTCTGCCTATCAGTGCAAACCAGTGCTGCCTATCAGTGCCAACCAATGCTGCCTATCAGTGCCAACCAATGCTGTAAATCAGTGCCAACCAATGCTGTAAATCAGTGCCAACCAATGCTGTAAATCAGTGCCAACCAATGCTGTAAATCAGTGCTGCATATCAGTGCCCATCTGTGCTGCCTATCAGTGCCCATAAGTGCTGCCCATCAGTGCTGCCAATCAGTGCACATCAGTGCTGTATATCAGTGCTCATCAGTGCTGTATATCAGTGCTCATCAGTGCTGCATATCAGTGCCCATCAGTGCTGCCTATCAGTACCAATCAGTGCTGACAATTAGTGCCCATCAGTGCTGCCTATCAGTGCCACCTACCAGTGCCCATCAGTGCTGCCAGTCAGTGCCCATCAGTGCTGCCTATCAGTGCCCATCAGTGCTTCCAATCAGTGCTGCCTATCAGTGCCAATCAGTGTAGATCAGTGCTGCCAATCAGTGCTGCGAATCAGAGCCTATCTGTGCCCATAAGTGCTACCAATAAGAGCCCATCAGGGATGCATATAAGTGCCCATCAGTGCCACCTATCAGTGCCAATCAGTGCCCATTAGTGCCAATCAGTGCTGCCTATCAGTGCCACCTATCAGTGCACATCAGTGCTACCAATTAGTGCCCATCAATGCTGCCAATCAGTGCAGCCTATTAGTGCCCATCAGTGCTGCCTTAGCAGGGATGGTGGAAACCCCTCTACAGATAATTGCAATACAAATTACCTTCGAGTGCAACAACTTTTTAGTTGGGAGGTTCACACCATTATAGCACTTTGGATTTTTTATTTTTTAGAGTGTTACACTTAATTGTATATGTTTTAGTTACAGTTATAATGTGAATTATTGCACTTGAAGTTAATTTCCCACCACCCCTGCTAAGTCCATGTCTTTATGGACCTTGCTTTGTGCACTGGGGAGCAGTCATGTTGGAAAGGTCATCTCAAAGTTGAGAGCATGAAATTGTCCAAAATGTCTTGGTATGCTGACGCCTTAAGAGCTCCCTTTACTGGAACTAAGGGGCCGAGCCCAACCCCTGAAAAACAACTCCACACCATAATCCCCCCTCCACCAAATGATTTGGACCAGTGCACAAAGCAAGGTCCATAAAGACATGGATGAGCGAGTTTGGGGTGGAGGAACTTGACTGACCTGCACAGAGTCCTGACCTCAACCCGATAGAACACCTTTGGGATGAATTCGAGTGGAGACTGCGAGCCAGGCCTTCTCGTCCAACATCAGTGCCTGACCTCACAAATGCCCTTCTGGAAGAATGATCAAACATTCCCATATACACGCTCCTAAACCTTGTGGACAGCCTTCCTAGAAGAGTTGAAGCTTTTATAGCTGCAAAGGGCGGAGCCAACTCAATATTGAACCCTATGGACTAAGACGGCATTAAAGTTCATGTGCGTGTAAAGGCAGGCGTCCCAATACTTTTGACAATATATATATATGTATGTGTGCTTGAGCTTTCGGGTGCACACCCTAATGCAATAGGCTGCGCACGCCTATGCCAACACCATTAAAGAGTTATTTCCAAAAAATTACATCCCATTGTTAGATGATATCAGGCAAGAGGTAAGAAGGTTGCGGTCTAGGTTTGTCATGGTTTGGGCGAGCAAATGCGGTTAAAATGATGATTACTCCGAAAATTTTGTATAAATTCCAACTGCTGCCGATTCCTTTACCAAGGTATTTCTTGAAGGCTTTAAGGAAATTAATCAGTGAAGCTGTCTGGGGTGGCAAAAAAACGCGTATCTCCTATGCAACATTGAGCAGAGGAAAAAAAAAAGGGGGAATAGCGGTACCAGACTTTAATAGGTACTACATTGCTGTAGTGCTTTCACGGGTCACTGAATGGAGCAAGAAAGGGACGGACAAGCGGTGGGTGGACATTGAATTCTCCTTAAGTAATAATAATTTGGCACATTCACTATGGAACCCTCCAAAATTCAGAGCACTTAGCACTAACACATCTTTGTTAACGCAAAAAACTTTTAAATATTGGGATATAACACATACACAGCACAAATGGTCTTATAATTCACCGTTGATATACATGAAAAACAATTTATTTTTTGAACCAGGGAGGAGGGAGGTGGGAGGGGATTGGTTAAAAGAGGATTCTATTCAACTGAAAAACTTCATTAGTAAGGTGAAAATTTGCACTTTCACGGAATTGAGCAGAGAATCAGAACTTTGGGTGATGGACAGATGGAGGTACCTCCAGCTCTCTCATTTTATTGGAAAACTACCGAAGCCACTAAGAAGTATGGAAGAGCTCAGACCGCTGGAGCAACTCTGTACGAAGGAGCATTCAGGAGGTGTTATTGCCCAAATATATAGAATATTGGGAGCAGAACAGGAGGAGGTGGTGCCTCCTTACATTAAAATGTGGGAGCAGGAACTGGGGCCACAGTGTAATAGGAACACGATAGACAAAATTTTGAGATTGACCCACTACTGAGCACTAGACAATAGGAGAACGGAAATCCATTACAAAGTTCTAGCAAGATGGTATGCCACCCCAGACAGAGTAAGCAAAATGGATGGGACAAAGGTCAACACCTGCTGGAGGGGGTGCTCAACTGTGGGCACAATGGCCCACATCTGGTGGGAATGCCCCATCATTAAGGCCTTTTGGAAAAAAATCCTGTCATTGACAAAGGATTTCACGGGGAGGGAAATTGAGGAAGACCCATGGGCCTGCCTCTTCCATGGGACTCAGGAATCAGTCAAGAATTAGACGTGGCCAAGAGGCAGATCGCTTTAAACTGGCTGAATTCATCAAGTCCTAATACGCGAGATTGGCTCTTTGGCCTTAATGAAATATTTAATGTTGAGTGCCTAGACCGGTGGGGAACGGAACCCGACGAGGATTCGGAGCATACAGGGAAGTGGACAGGTTGGATTAAATTTAAAAGATCATGGTCCTATTTAAAGGCGATTATATAAAAATGGTATAACAAGGAAGGGATTTTCATTTTGATGGGAGCGATTAAGACGTGATTTGCACCTATCGAGTAACGTCCTGCAGGGTTGGGAAGGGAAGGGCGGCCGGGAGGGTAGAGGGGGGGGGGGCGGTTTCGGGGGATAAGTATGTTTATTTTCGGAATATATAGAGTGATTTGTACTTTGGAAATGCCCCTGGTGGGAAATGTTTTGTCATGAAAAACGATAAATAAAGATTTAAAAAAAAAAAAGAAAAGTTATTTACAAATTAAATAAATAGATTTTTTTTTAATTTAATGCTTTTTCGATGTGAAATGTGTAAATATATGTTAATATATATGTGTAAAAATATTCACTAACAAAGCTAACAAAAAAAGTTTTAATTGTTTATCGTTTATAAAATAGACCTGAACAAAAGAAAAAAAGCAGGAAAATAATCATTAAATGAAGGAGAATAGGGAGTTAATTAAGGCTGATTAGAGTAAATTAAGGCTTATTAAGGGTTAAACAGAGGAACATTTGTTCATCCCTTTGATCTGATGAAGAAACAGAAATATACAAAAAGAAGCAATGTTTCTTTTTATTTTAGTGTGTCAGGGATGAGTAATGTTGGTAATAAACATTGCCGGCTCCTTTTTTTTTTGACAGCTCCAATTACCGTACTTCTTTAACACTGGGGAGACCCACTGACAGCTCAAAGAGTCAAGCCTGAAAGTATCAGTTTAAGGTATCGGTGCATTTGCACGAGTACCGATACTTGTGCAAATACTCGGTATCGGCACCGATACTAGTATCGGTGCAACCCTAATTATAAGCACCTGCTTCATATTAACTGGTTAATCATATCCCTGACTCTAATTCTACAAAATCCCTGACTTTGTGCAAATGTACAAAATGTGCAAGTGTAAGAATTGATGCTGGTTTGAAAGGGTAGTCACACCAAATATTGATTTGATTTTGATTTTTAACAAACAAACAATTAAAATATATATTTTTGAAAGCATTCTTACTGTACAGCATTTCTTCATACCTGCCTAAAATCTTTGCACAATATTTTATAAAAATTAAATTCTTTACAATCTTCTCAGCCATCTCAAGTGGCACTTCAGCACATCATGAGGGATAGCTCTATGATCGTTATTGACAGGGCTTTTTTTCTCATAGAATAGGTGCAGGTATTCCCCCCTTTCAAGTCACCCCTTGTCTCTGCCCCATATCCACCTCCAAGCCCTGTCCCTTGGTTCCCCCCCTACCTACCTAACAATACCGCCCCTTTTAGAGAATACAGAACCAAATATCCTTTTTTGGTGCTAGATAGTTTGTATGGAATTTGCAAACATAAGGCAGTAAAATGGATCCCTTACGCCTAAAGCAACAATAGAGCCCCCCTCCCAGCAAAAATAGATCCCTCCCAGCAAACAATAGATCCCCCATGGTACCAGTAGACCCCCTCAGCAACAATAGATCTCCCTAACAATAGATCCCTCCAGCAACTATAGCTCTCCCAAGAACAGTAGACCCAAACCCGCCAGGAACAATTGCCTCCCCCAACTACAATAGATCCACCCCAGCAACAATGGATCTCCCTGGAAGGAAGAGAGGAAAGATCCCTGGTGCCGCACATCCACTGAGTCTTATGGTGGTATGAGAGAGACAACCCCACCCCACACCCCAATTTGTTTCACTCCGCCCCTCAGAGCTTAGTCATGGGGAACTATAGATCTCCCAGTAGCCAGCAAGAATAGACCCAGACCCCTTCCTCGACAGTAGGTCGCTCCCATTAACAATTGACCCCCAGTAAAAAGACATCCCCCCACCAGCAGCAATAGATACCCCCAGTGACAACAGATCCCCCCAGAAGCCAGCATGAATAAACCCTTCAACTTACCCCAGCACTCCTTGTCATTATATACATTCAGCACTGGAGGTGCCTGAACTGTGTTTTCCTGCATTCCCGCTGAAAAAAAAGCCCTGGTTATTGACGGCAGAGCACTTCCTTTTTGCTGCCCTGTTTATCCCTCACATGTAACCATCGTGAACATAAAGGTTGTCAATAAATACAAACATGCCCCTGTTTTTTTCTTTCTTTTTTTTATGGAAGAAACTGATGAGGGGGCTCATAGACATTGCATCACTGCAGGATCGGTGTGTATAGTTTCCTTTTAAAGTATAACTAAAGGCAAAACCTTTTTTTAATTTTGGTCAGAGTGAAGATTGATTAGCTTGCTGTCTGTGTCCCATTTAGGGAGATTCATTCTATTTGTCCTGTTTACCATTATCATTGAAAGTGAAAGTCGAATAAAATCCCACATTTTGGTTTGTTCCCAGGAAAGAACTAGAGGGCAAATCTTCCACTGGGGACACTAGTTCTGGTAACCTTGGTGGCCCCAAGAGATTCCCTTAATTTGCAGGGATTTCCTCTAACTTTCTGTTTTGGCTATGGAACCGGAAGTGAATCTAAATCTCCCGAATGGGACATTATTGTAATATGACAGCCGAGTGCGAGTCCTATTATCTTGGGAGGACGTCATATGACATCCTCCCAGGATCGCACCTTGTTCCAAAAAATTGTGACAAAAAATTACAGCTTCAAAAAACTTGCCATGCCTCTTACTAAATAGTGAAAAAATTATTAGACCCTGCGCTTATGGTGAAAATGAAAAATGAGGAGCTGCAGCCTCTATCAATAAATTCACCCTAAGGTGATTTTAGAAGAAATGTGAAAAAGAGGGGATAGGTATGGCGCTGCTCTTATTAGGAGGTGACCTACAACCTCTAAATACTCGAGGAGTGTGTGTCATGGGTGCATTTAGTGCAAAAAGTGGCAATATAAGTGCAGAAAATAAATATTTGTATATTCACAAAAATCCACAAAAAAATCCTACTATGTAAACTACCTAACTGCTTATATATAATGCATATTGCTATGTTCAAACGAAAAAACAATCCTGTGCAAAACCTGGAATTCAAAGTGACATTTCTGTGCAAAAAAATCCAACATATATGACTGGTGTATATTGTTGCTGTGAAACTGGGTTCAGAAATATGCATATACCGTCCTTAACCGCTTCAATACCCGCCTATAGTAAAATGACGTCCTCCTCTTTGTGGGGTGATATCTGAATGATGCTTGCAGCTAGATGCATCATTCAGATATCATTCTTTTCAGCTGCCGATTCTGTGCACGATAAGAACGATCATAGCGGCAGTTCCGCCGCTTGATCGTTCTTATAGGCGACGGGAGGGGACGTCCCCCCCTCCCGCCGCCATCTGGTGCTTCTCCGGGCTCTCCCGTGCCATCGGGGACCCGGAGAATGAATCGGCCGGCGCCGGATGTTGACGATAGAGATGACTGGTGACCAGATGGTCACCAGTCATCTCTATGACCGTGGGAGGCCCGGGCGCGTCGTTATGACGTCACGCCCGGGTACCCGGAACTAACCGAAGCCGCGATCGCGGCTGTCAGCATGAGATCGGTAAATTTTTTTTTTCCGATCTCATGCTTTCCAGCCTAGAGGAGAGATGTGGGGTCTTATTGACCCCACATCTCTCCATAAAGAGGACCTGTCACATAGATTCCTATTACAAGGGATGTTTACATTCCTTGTAATAGGAATAAAAGTAATTTAAAAAAAAAAAAATGTTAAAAGTGTAAAAATAAAAAAAATGAAGTAAAAAAAAAAAATTAAATAATAACATTTTTTTTTAAAACGCCCCTGTCCCCGATAGCTCGCGATCAGAAGCGAACGCACACGTAAGTCCCGCCCACATATGTAAACGCCGCTCAAACCACACGTGAGGTATCGCCGCATGCGTTAGGGCGTGTGCAACAATTCTAGCACTAGACCTCCTCTGTAACTCTAAACTGGTAACCTGTAAAAAATTTTAAAGCGTCGCCTATGGAGATTTTTAAGTAATGAAGTTTGGCGCCATTCCGTGATTGTGTGCAATTTTAAAGCGTGACATGTTAGGTATCTATTTACTCGGCATAACATCGTCTTTCACATTATACAAAAAAATTGGGCAAACTTTACTGTTTTGTTATTTCTTAATTCATGAAACCGTTTTTTTTCCAAAAAAAAGGCGTTTGAAAAATTTTTGCGCAAATACCGTGTGAGATAAAAAGTTGCAATGACCGCCATTTTATTCCCTAGGGTGTCTGCTAAAAAAACATATATAATGTTTGGGGGTTCTGAGTAATTTTCTAGCAAAAAAATAATGATTTTTACATGAAGTAGAGAAATGCCAGAATAGGCCCGGTATTGAAGCGGGTAAACCCTGGTGTATAAAAAAGTCCAATAAAGTGACAATGTGCTCCTTCAAATTTTTCTGTGCTTCTTGGAAAACAGTGCCCCATAAGAAACGCACTCACCACTATTATTCACCCCACAAGGAGGTATTTCACCTTCACTGTATGAGCCACTGTGCAGCCTGTGGAGTGGGAGGAAACTTCCTGTCCTGTGTTCTCCAAGTGCCTCCTTGTCTGCGATGTAAGTGGTCTCCTCACTGTTAACCTCTTAGATGTTGCCCATATGTAGAGAGGAAAGAGACTCCATAGTGTGATACCGTACAAATATCCCAACATTTATTAATAATACTGATGGGTACTCACATTTATTAAAAATCATTAAAAGCGAAAACAGTATTTAAAAACAGGAAACTGGAGCAATCTGCGCTCCACGTCTCGAAACCGGAAGTGATACAATGACACTGTATAGTCCCTTACTAAATACCTTGGACTCTCTACTTTCCAAAAAGGTGTAATTTGAGAGATATTTGTACTGTCCTGGCATTTTCGGGCTTCATGAAATGAGAAAGAAATTAGTCCATCAGTACATCAGGATTGATCGATTTTCAGATATATACAGATATATACAGTATAAACCATAGTTTGTGAACTCTATAACTTTCCTACAGACTAAATAATATACATTGATTTGAGTTATTTTCACCAAAGGAATATAGCAGTATACATTTTGGCCTAAATGTATGAAGAAAGATTATTTATTTGCGCAATTTTATAACAAAATCGTGAAAATCAAAGAAAAACATGTTTTTTCACATCTTCTGTCTTTTTCCCTTTATTTAGCAAAAAATAAAAAACCCAGTGGTGATTAACTTTCACAAGAAGAAATCTTTATTTG
The DNA here is from genome assembly GCA_037952835.1 of Lithobates septentrionalis. Taxonomy (NCBI): domain Eukaryota; kingdom Metazoa; phylum Chordata; class Amphibia; order Anura; family Ranidae; genus Lithobates; species Lithobates septentrionalis. Next base: position 10,012,893 of record JBBDGP010000319.1, read on the forward strand.
TGTGAAAAAATGAAAAGAATTTCAAATGGGTACAGTGTTGCATGAACGCGCATTGTCATTCAAAGTGTGCTGAAAAATGGCCTGGGCATGAAGAGGGTAAAAGTGTCCGGTATTGAAGTGGTTAAATCTCATTTACTGCTTGTTAAAAACAAATAATAAAAGGTCCATAGCCTAGCTGCAGGTTCACTACAGCAGATGTGTTAGGCAATACCTATAACATACAGGCACAACAGAATGTGGCAATATTTGTACGTATACTATAAAGTCAGGATAAGAGAAATCAAATGTAACAAGAACATGGCTAGTAACGTTCTTTCTCAGTCTCCTGCTGTACAATAACATATTTGTTACATGTAATACCCATGGCACTGTGTCATGTGTAGGCTTGCATGCAAAACTCATATTATTATGACAAAGCAAGATTGCACTCTGGGGACTTTTGAGATCATAAGCACAAATTCATAAGTGGAATTCATATATCTTAAATATGTGTAGCTGCTTGGATGTGAACGTTTCCTTACTCATGATCTCTCCAAGGACTATAATAATAAAACCACATAATAATCGGATAATAAAATGTTCTAATGTCAAAGCTGTTAACAATTCATATTGAACTGAATGCAATCCTGTCCCTTTCAAAAATAATAGCACAGGTCACCTAACTAATGATGTCCAAAGAACAAAGTGGTTTGGTGACTAAGTGGTTGCTCATTCTTCTAGGGAGGAATCCTGGGACATCCTGTTTGTGTGACTCACATCTTGGATCCTTCTAGTTTAAATCATTGGCCAACACTTTCACTAAAGTACATAGGGGAAGGGTACTTTAACTAACCTAAGTGACAATTGGCAATCATTGTCAGAGTATCCTATATGCCACCAAAGTAAGAAACAAATCAATATTTTCTAATTTAATATGTATTAGCTGCATAAAAGTTATGAACAGTTTGTGAAAGATGCTCCAGACAGATTAAAAGAAACATATTTAACTATTTCTAATGAATACAGAAAAGAAAACTTTTTTTTTAACTACGCTATTTATGTTGACAAGAGGAAAAAGTACAGGCATAACCTCATTACTATCCCGGCATGCTTTCCTTGTCCAGTTAGCAGGTCCTTAACCACTTGACTCCCAGGCCAATTCTGATACTTCTGATACAATGTAAAAATCTATTTCTTTTTTGCTAGAAAATGACTTACAAACATTATTTGTATATTATTGTATATATATATATATATATATATATATATATATATATATATATATATATATATATATATATATATATTATTTATTTATTTATTTATTTATTTTTTGTTTCAATAAGTTTTTATTATTATTTATAACAAAGGTACAAGGATACAATAAACATACCAAAGAAAAAGAGGGTTGTACAGTGCAATTTTCAAAGTACATTCAATCAATAACTACTCGATGCAAACTATCAACTTACAATAGTTTACCAACAATGTTGTTTTGCAAATCATATCTTTCTGTCCATATACTTCAAGATTTACCGAATGCATCATAGGACAATGAGTTTATGGCCAACAATCTCTCGTACATGTAGTTCTGATTAATTATTTTTATTGCTTCAGAAAGGTTTGGTGCTAAAAGTGATTTCCATTGCTTGAGAATTATGGATCGTGCAGCTAAAGTTGAGTGACAACTGGGCAATACATATGTTGGTATCTATCTGTACCAACATTAAAGTGTTATTAAACTCAGTAATATGAAAATAGTTCATTATTATTTATTATTAATATACAGGATTTATATAGCGACAAAGTTTAGGCAGAGCTTTACAACTTGAGGGTAGACAGTACAAATACAATACACTTTAATACAGGAATCAAAGGGCCCTGCTCGTTAAAGCTCACAATCTAAGAGGGAAGGTCAAAAGATACAAGAGGTAATAACTGTGGGGGAAAGTGCTGATGGAGAAAATTAATGTACAGTTGTTAGGTGGGGGCCAGATAGGCTTCTCTGAAGAGGTGAGTTTTCAGGAATCATCTGAAAGTGGACAAAGTAGGAGATAATCAGACAGATTGGGGTAGAGCATTCCAGAGGATGGGAAATGCTCTGGAGAAGTCCAGGAGGAGGGCATGGGATGAGGTGACAAGGGAGCTAGAGAGCAGGAGTTCATCTGCCCCCCCCCCCCCCCTCGCAGTGCCCACAGCTTATAAATAAATGTTTGCCAAGGGGTGGCACATTTGCAGATGGGGTTCTTTCTCAAAGTGGGAGTATTTCTGACTCTGCATTTCAGCGAATGCACAAAGCGAAGGAACACAAGAAGACACCTTGAAAAAAACAATACAGGTGACCTTGTTTATACTTTCAGCTCTTCCTCCTCCTTCTAAAATGCAATGTCTACCACTCCTTCTGACAGCTGTGTCTTCTATCCTTAAACTGACTCTCCCACACACTTCTTCTGCACCCCACACCTTATATACATCACCCTCACTTCTGTCCTCTCCCTATTACTGCATTCACCAACTCTGGCTAATTCTAAATCCACACGCCAAATACTCCAAACCACTGGGGCATGTCCCTTCATATAAATCACACTCCCACATTACCTCCCTCATCCTTCTGCTTCTCCTATCCTCTGGTGATGTATCCCCAAACCCTGGGCCTTCTTCACCTAACTGTACTCAACACACCGATTACCCTAGACCCTCTGGCTGGAGCTGCAATGCACACAATCTAGTTCCCATTTCTCTTCTTCCCTTTCTCTTGCGCCCTTTGTAATGCTCGCTCTGTCTGTAACAAACTCACCTCCCTCCACAATCTCTTTATCGCTAGCTCATTTAATCTACTAGCCATTACCGAAACCTGGCTTCACGAATCCGACACTGTATCTTCTGCTGCTTTATCCCATGGTGGTCTTCTTTGGACTCACTCCCCCAGACCCAAAGGAGGGGGTATTGGAATCCTTTTAGCCCCACATAGCACCTTTCAAGTACTTCACCCACCTCCCTCTCTGTCACTCTCCTCATTTGAGGTGCACTACATTTATCTCTTCTCCCCAGTTTCTCTAAGGATAGCTGTGATCTACCAGCCCCCTGATCCAGTATCATCCTTTCTTGATGACTTCTCTGTCTGGCTATCCTACTTTCTCTCTTCTGAAATCTCCACAATCATTCTTGGGGACTTCAGCAGCCCTACTAATACTAACATTCCTGTAACTTCCAAACTTCTCAGTCTAACCTCCTCCTTTGACCTGAAGCAATGGATACATGCTCCTACTCACTCTGAAGGCAATACCCTTGACCTCGTCTTTTCCCACCTATGCACTCCATGCAACCTCTCCAACTATCCTTACCCTCTCTCTGATCACTACCTTATTAATATCACTCTCTCCCCCGCCTCCTCTCCGTCCAAAAACCTAACTGTTACCCGTAGAAACCTTTGCCACCTCAACCCTTCTCTTTTCTACTCTGTGACTGACCACCTCTATGACAAAATTGCACCCCTGTCCTGCACCAGCCTAGCCTCTTCTGTCTACAACCCTTCACTTCTAGCCTCACTGGACACACTGGCCCCCTCACTACACACAGAATCAGGCCCCATCCCCTTCAACCCTGGCAAACAGATGATACTAGAAGTCTGAAAAAACACAGCTATGCTCTCGAGTGCCTGTGGCGTAAGACGAAGTCCCAGAAAGATTTCAGCCAGTATAAATCTTCCCTCCAAAAATACAATTCCAGCCTCCTCACTGCTAAGCAGACCTATTTCATCACTATCATTAAAAATGTATCATCCTGTCCCCGTCAACTCTTCTCTACCTTTAACTCTCTACTTCGTCTTCTACTGCCTTCACCCACTAACTCACTCACTGCCCGGGAGATTGCCAATCACTTCAAACAGAAGATTAATACAATTCGCGAGGAGATCTCAACTGTTAAGTTACCCTCCATGCTTTATACCTCATGCCCACAGGTACAATCATTACTTCCCTCTTTTAACTCCACCACCTCTTACCACCTGCCCTCTGGATCTCTCCCTCTCTTCTGGCATCCTCCCCAACTGTTTAAAACATGCACTTGTCAGCCCCATACTTAAACAGCCCTCATTGTTAACAACCTACGCCCCATATCCTTGCTCCCCTTTTTATCCAAACTCCTTGAACGTCTAGTCTAAAACCGACTGAGCGTCCACCTTGCTCTGATCAACCAGGAAATGTTCTCTCCAGCAATAGAGACCAAGATGAGCATGTGCAGCCTTACTACTCTGACTGTGTCATATCTGGCCTTGCCAAGAGAGACCCTACAGGAGGGGAGGATCTGTCCATAGAGTATAAAACAGCCTTTTTACACATTGCAGAGGATTAACCATTTATGTTTCACAGTGAGTATAACAAGCATGCTATTCTGAATATACAGACAGATTTTACTGTTTTGGGTATAGTACCACTTTAAGTAATGCCAATGCAGGGCAGGGGGGAGTTAATGTCCTTGTGCATGTTGATATAAGTTGGAATATTCATCTCAAAAAGCTGGTTAGGGTGGGGCATTCCCATAAGGTATGGAGTAGGTTTCCTACTTGGCCACAATTGGGCCAGGATAAAGGGGTACTGGAAGAGGAAAATCTTGCCATCCGAAATGGGGTATAATACCATCTGTTAGTGATTTTCAATGCCATTCTCCAGTGGGAAACCTAATACGTCTCTGTTACATACCTGCCGGATGAACCTGACGTGCAGTGGGAAGGCTTTCTCGTACAACCCCGGCTCAAGGGCCACCGGTGTTGCAACAGTGGCCGCAAGAGCGGTGTATGGGTGCCTGGTTCGTCTTTGGTCTTGTCAGTTCAGCTGGTGTGGCAGGAAACAGGAAGCAGGCTGGTAGGTGCAGAGCTGGTGAGACACTGAATACATAGTCAGACAAGCCGGGTTTGGTAACAGATGATCAGATATAGACGACAGGCAGAGAATGGTCAGGATACAGGCAAAGTTTGGCAACAGGATATCAAGCAGTGTAGAGCTGAGCGTGGCTACAAGGCAGGCCAGGGCCAGGATAACAGAGATCAATCATAGTCAAACAAGCCCGGGTCAAACACAGGAAACAGATCGGATCACAGGAACAGGAAGTCACGGTGTTTAAATAAGGCAGCCTGTTGCCAATCACTGAAATCAGTCTGCACTATTTTAACCCCTAGGTGGCAGATCCATGACAATGACCCAACAGGTCTCTCTTCTGTGGATGACTGCGAAAAAAGGCATTAACCAAGCCTCTGGCGTGCACATCCTGTTCAGCCTCCCAAGAGTTATCCTCTGGGCCATAACCTTTCCACTTAACTAGGTACTGTACCTGATTCCTTCTCTTCCTACAGTCTATGATGGCCTCTACCTTGTACTCCTCTTCGCCATTGATGGTCACAGGTTCTGGTGGCCTGGATACTCTATCTGAAAAAAAGTCAGGGACTGCAGGTTTCAAGAGAGAAACATGGAAGACAGGATGTATCTTAAGTGAATCAGGTAAAGATAATTCCTAAGCAACCTCATTAAGTTTCTTCTTGACTAGGAATGGTCCCACAAATTTAGGTGCCAGTTTCTTTGAGGGACATGCCAACCTGAGATTCATAGTAGATAGCTATACCTGGTCTCCTGGGTGGAGAATCAGTTAACTCCTTCTTTTCCTGTCAAAAGCCATCTTGCTTGTTGCTTGTTCCTTGGTAACCACTTCTTGAAGCAACTTATTGTTGCGGTTGAGGAAATCCACTGTTTCTTGGACAGCAGGAATTGTGGTCTCCGGAATAAAGTCAGGCAAGAAGGATGGGTGAAAACCATAATTTGCAAAGAAGGGTGACTGACCTGTGGCTGAGTAAGTGGCATTATTGTATGCGAACTCCGCCAGTGGTAGCAGCGAAACCCAGTCATCCTGGATAAAAGTGGTGAAACATCAGATATACTGCTCCAACGTCTGATTGGTCCTTTCTGTCAGTCCATTGGTCTGGGGATGGCAGGTGGAGGACAAGGATCTTTCGATTTTAAGGGCTTCACACAGAGTTTTCCAGAATCGGGATCTGAACTGAACCCCCCCGATCAGAGACAATGTTCATAGGGACTCCATGAAGCCTAACAATCTCTCTGATAAACACTTGAGCCATCTCCATGGCCGAGGGAGTACTCTTCAGAGGCAAGAAATGGGCCATTTTGGACAATCGGTCTACTACCACGAAGATGGTTGTGCATCCTTCCGATGGGGGAAGTTCCACAACGAAATCCATGGCTATCATTCTCCATGGCCTGTCAGGGACTGGCAGTGGCCGAAGTAGACCCCAGGCTCGGTTCTTCTCTACCTTCAACTCTCTACTTCGTCTTCCACTGCCTTCACCCACTAACTCACTCACTGCCCGGAGATTGCCAATCACTTCAAACAGAAGATTGATACAATTCGCGAGGAGATCTCAACTGTTAAGTTACCCTCCATGCTTTATACCTCATGCCCACAGGTACAATCATTACTTCCCTCTTTCAACCCCACCACCTCTTATCACCTGCCCTCTGGATCTCTCCCTCTCTTCTGGCATCCTCCCCAACTGTTTAAAACATGCACTTGTCAGCCCCATACTTAAAAAGCCCTCATTGTTAACAACCCATATCCTTGCTCCCCTTTTTATCCAAACTCCTTGAACGTCTAGTCTAAAACCGACTGAGCGTCCACCTTACTCTGATCAACCAGGAAATGTTCTCTCCAGCAATAGAGACCAAGATGAGCATGTGCAGCCTTACCACTCTGACTGTGTCATATCTGGCCTTGCCAAGAGACCCTGCAGGAGGGGAGGATCTGTCCATAGAGTATAAAACAGCCTTTTTACACATTACAGAGGATTAACCATTTATGTTTCACAGTGAGTATAACAAGCATGCTATTCTGAATATACAGACAGATTTTACTGTTTTGAGTATAGTACCATTTTAAGTAATGCCAATGCAGGGCAGGGTCGAGTTAATGTCCTTGTGCATGTTGATATAAGTTGGAATATTCATCTCCAAAAGCTGGTTAGGGTGGGGCATTCCCATAAGGTATGGAGTAGGTTTCCTACTTGGCCACAATTGGGCCAGCATAAAGGGGTACTGGAAGAGGAAAATCTTGCCATCCGAAATGGGGTATAATACCATCTGTTAGTGATTTTCAATTCCATTCCCCAGTGGGAAACCTAATACGTCTCTGTTACATACCTGCCGGATGAGCCTGACGTGCAGTGGGAAGGCTTTCTCGTACAACCCCGGCTCAAGGGCCACCGGTGTTGCAACAGTGGGTGCAAGAGCGGTGTATGGGTGCCTGGTTCGTCTTTGGTCTTGTCAGTTCAGCTGGTGCGGCAGGAAACAGGAAGCAGGCTGGTAGGTGCAGAGCTGGTGAGACACTGAATACATAGTCAGACAAGCCGGGTTTGGTAACAGATGATCAGATGTAGATATAGACGACAGGCAGAGAATGGTCAGGATACAGGCAAAGTTCGGCAACAGGATATCAAGCAGTGTAGAGCTGAGCGTGGCTACAAGGCAGGCCAGGGCCAGGATAACAGAGATCAAGATTTTACTGTTTTGGTATAGTACCAATTTAAGTAATGCCAATGCAGGGCAGGGGGGAGTTAATGTCCTTGTGCATGTTGATATAAGTTGGAATATTCATCTCAAAAAGCTGGTTAGGGTGGGGCATTCCCATAAGGTATGGAGTAGGTTTCCTACTTGGCCACAATTGGGCCAGCATAAAGGGGTACTGGAAGAGGAAAATCTTGCCATCCGAAATGGGGTATAATACCATCTGTTAGTGATTTTCAATGGCATTCCCCAGTGGGAAACCCAATACGTCTCTGTTACATACATGGGGGAAAACCATAATTTGCAAAGAAGGGTGACTGACCTGTGGCTGAGTGAGTGGCATTAATGTATGCAAACTCCGCCAGTGGTAGCAGCGATACCCAGTCATCCTGGATAAAAGTGGTGAAACATCGGATATACTGCTCCAACGTCTGATTGGTCCTTTCTGTCTGTCCATTGGTCTGGGGATGGCAGGTGGAGGACATGGATCTTTCGATTTTAAGGGCTTCACACAGAGTTTTCCAGAATCGGGAAGTGAACTGAACCCCCCGATCAGAGACAATGTTCATAGGGACTCCATGAAGCCTAACAATCTCTCTGATAAACACTTGAGCCATCTCCATGGCCGAGGGAGTACTCTTCAGAGGCAAGAAGTGGGCCATTTTGGACAATCGGTCTACTACCACGAAGATGGTTGTGCATCCTTCCGATGGGGGAAGTTCCACAACGAAATCCATGGCTATCATTCTCCATGGCCTGTCAGGGACTGGCAGTGGCCGAAGTAGACCCCAGGCTCGGTTCTTTGTACTCTTGCTCCGGTTGCAGATTGCACTGGAATTCACGTATCTCTTACAGGTTTCTTCCAGGTCTGGCCACCAGAATGTGCGTTTCAGGAGATCAAGCATCTTGTGGATCCCGAAGTGACCTGCTAGGGGATAATCATGACACAGACCCAAAATGGTTATACGTAAACATTCAGGCACAAATACCTTGCTTCCGTTAAACAGCAATCCTTCCCGGAGTGTCAGCGTGACGTCTGCAGGGTTAGGAACATCTGTCGAAGCCTGCTTCATTCGGATGTGGAGGTTGCCCTGTAAAAGTAAGATGTTATTTTCAGACAAGATGTTATTTGCCACTGGTGGCTCCTTGGGGTCATCAAACATTTGAGACAGTGCATCTGGTTGGACATTCTTCGGGCCCGGCAGGTAAGTAATGTGGAACACAAATCGGGAAAAGAACAGGGCCCAACGTGCTTGATGTGGCTTTAGGCGTTTAGCAGTCCTCAGGTACTCAAGATTTTTGTGGTCGGTATAGACCAATATGGGATGCGTTGCTCCCTCCAGGAGGTACCTCCACTCTTCTAAAGCCGCCTTTATGGCCAGTAATTCTCGGTTCCCAACGTCATAGTTTCTCTCTGCTGGAGAGAGCCTGCGGGAGAAAAAGGCTACTGGATGCATCAGATCCTTAGGGCCTTGGCGTTGGGAGATGACTGCTCCAATAGCGACTTCAGATGCGTCTACTTCTAGTGTATATGGCAGAGACGGGTCTGGGTGACCAAGAACAGGTGCTGAAGTAAACAGTCCCTTCAAGATATCAAATGTGGCTTGTGCCTCGGGTGTCCAATGGAAGCGGAGGTTCTGTTTAGTCAGGTGTGTGATAGGAGTTATGATAGCAGAGAAGCCCCTAATGAACCCCCTGTAAAAGTTGGCAAATCCTACGAAGCGCTGCACCCCCTTCTTGTCGGTAGGTGCAGGCCAGTCTAAGAGAGCAGAGACTTTTTCAGAGTCCATCTTGATGCCTTCAGGTGAGATTATCAGTCCCAGGAATTGGATACTGCTTTGTTCAAACTCACATTTTTCACATTTAGCATATAGTCTGTGTTGGCTGAGCCGGCTCAGCACCCTTTTGACATGACCTCGATGAGAGTCGAGAGAAATGGAAAAAATCAGGATGTCATCTAGGTAAACATTTAAAAATATATCCAGGAAGTCTCGGAATATGTCATTGACAAAGTGTTGGATGGTAGCAGGGGCATTGCATAGTCCAAAGGGCATCACCAGGTATTCATAGTGGCCGAATCGGGTGCGAAAGGCCGTCTTCCACTCATACCCTTGACGGATGCGGACTAAATTGTAGGCTCCCAGTAGATCTAGTTTGGTGAAAATGGTTGCTGACCTTAATCTCTGAAATAGTTTGGGTACTAGAGGGAGAGGATACCGGTTTTTAACTGTAATTTTCTTGAGCTCCCGATAGTCCACACAAGGTCGTAGGGAGTGGTCCTTTTTCTCAAAGTAAAATATTCCTGCCCCTGCTGGGGAGGTAGAGGGTCGGATGAACCCCTTTTTCAAGCTTTCTTGGATATACTCTTTTAGTGCCTCCTGTTCTCGTTCAGCGAGGGGGAAGATTCTACCGAAAGGGATTTCAGACCCTGGAAGCGGTTCAATTGGGCAGTCATATGGCCAATGCGGGGGGAGAATGTCAGCCCCTCGCTTACTAAAGACATCCAGGAACTCATGGTAGGGTTCAGGTACGACTAGCCACACCTCAGACTCCACACAAAGTAGTGTTGTAGAAGAAGCTGGGGACCCTGGTAGGCAGTGTTCCTGGCAATAGGCTGAGTGGAAGTTGATTCTCACTTCCCTTTCTAGCAGCTGGAAAGAGATGGGAAGGGTTAGGTTGGTGGCGTTGGTAGATGAAGAAAAGTTATTAACTGAAGAAAACATCCGCCACTTACGTGTCTTGGTTGTACATAGTGGCCCGCTTCCCCAAAGTATAGGCAGAGGTTGTTATGTCGTCGGTGCAGGCGTTCCTCCGGAGACAGAGAGGAGCGTATTAAGCTGATTTACATAGGCTCCGGTACTTCGGTGGCAGTAGTAACAGGAGCTGGTTGAACTGGAGTGAAGTTAACAGGTGCGGAGTGAGTAGGAGCTGGGATCCGGGGCATCATCCAGATCAGACGTGGCTGCTGGGCTGATCTTTCGGATTGTCGCTCACGAAGCCGACGATCAATTTGAATAGCCAGTGTGGCCTCCAGGGTATTTGGGACTCCGACACGTGCCAATTCGTCTTTCAGACCTTCTGATAACCCCCACGCGGAACTGGTGTCGCAGGGCTGCGTCATTCCACTGTGTGTCTGCACTCCAGCGTCTAAAGTCTGTAACATAATCTTCGGCCGTTCTGTGGCCTTGCTGGAGTGCATGAAGGGAAGCCTCTGCTGTGGTGGTTCGTTGCGGGTCATCGTATAATTCGGCCATCGCGCCGAAGAAGTCGGACAAGGACTGTAACAATACATCATTCTTCTCCAACATCCGATGAGCCCAGAACTGGGGCTCATCCTGAAGCAGTGATATGATGAATCCTACTTAGGTGGCTACAAGGGAGAAAGTTCGAGGTTGCAGGGCGAAGTACAGTTCGCATGCATTACGGAAGGATCGAAATTTTCCAAGGTCACCTGAAAATCTCTCTAGTGCTGGAACTCTGGGTTCAGGGGGCAACATCGCCACTGAGGTTGCTGCAGTGGCAGTCCCTGAGGCAGAAGGCGCAGAAGTGTTTGCTGGTGTACACGTTGTTCCAGTTGCGTATAACCCTCCTGTAGAGATTTGACTGCTTGGGTAAGGGCTGCAAGATGCTGACAGATGTCATCCATGGCCGACTTCCCACTTGCAGGCTCAGACATGGCTGTCTGATACTGTTACGTACCTGCCGGATAAGCCTGACATGCAGTGGGAAGACGTTCTCGTACAACCCCGGCTCAAGGGCCACCGGTGTTGCAACAGTGGCCGCAAGAGCCTGGCGGTGTATGGGTGCCTGGTTCGTCTTTGGTTTTGTCAGTTCAGCTGGTACAGCAGGAAACAGGAAGCAGGCTGGTAGATACAGAGCTGGGGAGACACTGAATACGTAGTCAGACAAGCCGGGTTTGGTAACAGATGATCAGGTGTAGATATAGACGACAGAATGGTCAGGATACAGGCAAAGTTTGGCAACAGGATATCAAGCAGTGTAGAGCTGAGCATGGTTACAAGGCAGGCCGTGGTCAGGATAACAGAGATCAATCGTAGTCAAACAAGCCGAGTCAAACACAGGAAACAGATCAGATCACAGGAACAGGAAGTCACGGGAACAGGTATGAGCTGCAGATCAGACAGCAAAGACACAGTGCTGCTGAGGTGTTTAAATAAGGCAGCCTGTTGCCAATCACTGAAATCAGTCTATACTACTTTAACCCCTAGGTGGCAGATCCATGACAGTCACCTTGAAGATAGAGTTAAAGGCAGCTTGCCATTGACTAGGGGTGAATGTGGATTTAAGAAAGATACCTTTGTCTTGCTAAATGTTATAATAACAAGGAAATACCTTTGGTCTGTTTGCCAATATAGGTATAGAAGTACCATACTTTCGAGTGAGTAGCAAACGTAGGAATGGGATGTTTAGTGAGAAAGTGTAGTATGCATACGCCTGTGAACATTGCTGGTTTGGGCATATTAAATTCCTCCTCCGGTTCCCCCAGGGTCTTAAGATCACTTTGTGCATAAAGGTTCTTAATTTGAGATATACCGCATTGCATTAGTGGATATATCACATAGTGCCTGATGTTTGTTCAGGTGCCACCAAGCTAGTAGTGATGCCTCTGTGGGTAAGGGCAGGAGGCCTAGATCCCAAGGCTTCCACATGTCATTCAGGAGGAGTAAACATAGGTTTCCAGTGGGCGATTGGGCTGACTCAATTTCTACCTACAGTAAAGCTTCCTCTGTTGGGAACCAGTCCATTATTTGGTCAAGCTGTACTGCCTGGTAGTAGTCCCTTAGGTCTGCTTAACCGGTGCCGCCTAGCGTCCTATGCCTTAATGAGGCAGGAGTATGTACATTTGGCCTTCTTCCCTTTCCAGAGATATTTGTGAGGGAAAGTCGACAGGGATGTTAGATAGTGTGTGGCAATTGGGATAGGCATAGACCTGAAAATATATAGAAGTTGGGGTAGCATGGTGATTTTGAAAGCCGCCAATCTACCATGACAGTTCAAATTGTGATATGCATTGGAGCTCTGTAGTAATTTTGGTTATCAAGGGGTTTAAAGTTAGAAGGTGCTAGGCTAGATGAGGTGGCTGTAAGGGTGAAACCTATGTGCTGTATCCCCTTTGTGCTCCAAGAGTTAGTCTAGAAAGGGAATCGGAGATAATTGGTGTAGGATTGGCTTTGTTTTGGCGTTCCAGAGTATGGATCTCCGAGAGGAGGCTAGACATTTTAAGGTTGTATTGTTTTTCGGCTCTTGATCCTTGTTGAATGCAAATGTCCCGCATGAAAGCTTTGTGAGCGTTCCACAGTACCCATGGATCTGTGACTAACTCATTATTGAATCGAAAGAATTTCCAGAGATGCTGAGAAAAACCTGTAGCAGTTATAGGGTCCTGCAAGATTCTTACATGTACCCTTAAGAGGACATCCTGCGGTACTTTAACCGGTTCCCTCCTGGCATATAGTAAAATGGCGCTGGCGGGATCCTCTCATCCCTCCGCAGAGCAGCGATCGGGGATGAGGTGTGTCCCTCGGGACACAGCACATTCCTGATCAGTTTAAAGAGCCAACGAAAATGGCTCTTTACCATGTGACAGGCTGTGTTCCATTACAGCTGGTCACATCTGATCTCCCCGTGCACGCCGCTCTTGCACACCCCCAGGGGCGTGCAGTGTGGCAATCGGCGATGAGGCGTGTCCTTCGGAAATGAAAAATTGGCTCTTTACCACGTGACTGGCTGTGTCCAATCACTTCCGGTCACAGAATGTAAACAAGCTGCGGTTATTACCGGGTTCTCCTCCTCTGTGAGGAAGAGATTGCGGTACCAGCAAGTTACTGATTACAGCGCACATCAAAAACACAGATTGCCAGTAATAAATAGTACCTGTCACCAGCCCATCAGAGTACCTGTCACCAGCCTATAAGAGTACCCGCTGTACCTGTCACCAGCCCAGCAGAGTACCTGAGTACCTGTCTCAAGCCCAGAGTACCTGAGTACCTATCTGCTGCCCATCAGAGTACCGAATACCTGTCTGCACCCCGTCTGAGTACCCAAGTACCTGTCTCCAGCCCATCGGAGTACCCAGGTACCTGTCTCCAGCCCATCAGAGTACCTGGGTACCTGTCTCCAGTCCAGAGTACCTGAGTACCTGTCTCCAGTCCAGAGTACCTGAGTATCTATCTGCAGCCCATTAGAGTACCCGTCTCCAGTACCCGAGTACCTGTCTCTAGCCCATCTGAGTATCTGTCTCCAGCCCAGAGTACTCGAGTACCTATATGCAGCCCATCAGAGGACCTGAGTACCTATCTCCAGCCCTCCAAAGTACCTATCTCCAGCTCATCAGAGTACCCGAATACCTATTCCCAGCTCATCAGAGTACCCGAGTACCTATCTGCAGCCCATTAGAGTACCCGAGCACCTGTCACCAGCTCATCAGAGTACCCAAGTACTTGTCTCCAGCCCATCAGAGTACCCGAGTACCTATCTGCAGCACATCAGAGTAGCCAAGTACCTGTGTGTGAGAAATAACTTGTTAATCTGCCAATTTTGTGTAAAAAAAAAAAATGTATTTCTTAATTTTCCCAAGAATCGTGGGAAAAAATTACAACTTCAAAAAACTCACCATGCCTCGTATTAAATACCTTGGATTGTCTACTTTCCAAAAAGGTGTCATTTGGGGGGTATTTGAACTGTCCTGACATTTCAGGGCCTCAAGAAATAAGGTGTCAATACATCAGGTGTGATTAGGTGTGATCTATTTTTAATGATTGCCCCCATAGCTTGTAGACTCTATAACATTCACGCAGACTAAATAATATCCACTAATTTGGGTTATTTTTACCAAAGATATGTAGCAGTATAAATTTTGGCCCAAATTTATGAACAAAAATTACTTATTTGCTAAATTTTTAAATAGAAACTAAAAAAAAAGTGTTTTTGTTTTTTTAATTGCTCTTTTTTCAGTTATATCGCAACAAATAAAAACCACAGTGGTGGTTAACCACTTCAATACCAGGCACTTAGACACCTTCCCGCCCAGGCCAATTTTCAGCTTTCAGCTTGAATTTGAATTGAATTGAATTTGAATGACAATTGCGCGGTCATGCAACACTGTACCCAAACAAATTTTTTATCATTTTGTTCCCACAAATAGAGCTTTCTTTTGGTGGTATTTGATCACCTCTGAGGTTTTTATTTTTTGGGCAACAAATAAAAAAAGACCGAAAATTTTGAAAAAAAACAAGTTTTTCTTTGTTTCTGTTAAATTTTTTTGTAAATAAGTATATTTTCTTCTTCAATGACGGGCACTGATATGGCTGCACTGACGGGCACTGATACGGTGGCACTGATGGGCACCGATGAGGTGGCACTGATGAAGTGGCACTGATGATGGGCGCTGATAGGCGGCACTGATGGGCACTGATAGGTGGCACTGATGGGCACTGATAGGTGGCACTGGTATGCGGCACTGATGGGCACTCATAGGTGGCACCGATGGGCACTCATAGGTGGCACCGATGGGCACTCATAGGCGGCACTGATGGGCACTCGTAGGTGGCATTGATGGGCACTCGTAGGTGGCATTGATGGGTACTTATGGTTGGCACTGATAGTTGGCACAGATGGGCACTGATAGGTGGGCACTGATGGTCACGGATGGGCACTGACAGGTGGCACCGATGGACACTGATGGGTGGCACTGATTCCCCTAGGGGTGGCATTGCTGGGCATCACTGCAACATAATGGTGCCAATCAGTGCCCATTTGTGGGCACTGATTGGCACAGATTGAGCACTGACTGGGCACACTGGGCACATGTGGATGGCCATGGGGTACATACCTGGCTGTCCACATGTTGCCCCTTCCCTGGTGGTCCTAGTGGCGATCCCTGGTGGTGTAGTGTGGTGATCTGAGCGGGGGCTGCGCTGATAAACAATCAGCACAGACCCCGCCTGCCAGGAGAGCCGTCGATCGGCTCTCCTCTACTCGCGTCTGTCAGATGCGAGTGAGGAAGAGCCGATCAACGGCTCTTCCTATTGACATCGTGATCAGCCGTGATTGGACACGGCTGATCATGTGGTAAAGAGCCTCCACCGGAGGCTCTTTACCAAGAACGCTGTAGCGGTGTGTCAGACTGACACACCGATCGCTGCGATGTGCGCCCCCGCGGGCGCGCGGCGGCATGTTATCCTGCTGGACGTCATATGACGCCCAGTCAGGATAACTGAACCACCACCCGGCCGTCATCTGCTATGGGCCGGGAGGGAAGTGGTTAAATACTACCAAAAAAATTCTATTTGTGGGGAAAAAATTATAAAATTTTTGTTTCGGTACAATGTTGCATGAATGAGTAATTGTCATTGAAAGTGTGAGAGCACTGAAAGCTGAAAATTGGTCTGGACAGGAAGGGGGGTTAAAGTGCCCTGTATTGAAGTGGTTAAGGGGCAAGAAGGATGGTTTTGGTAATCAATGGATTCTATCTATGACCAGCTCAGTTGTTTACAGAGATGGCACCAAAGGGGAAAATAGCTCCTATGAATATTGCTGTAGCTGTGTGGCGGGAACAGATTAAGTAATCTTAATGTTGTTCCTCCTTTACCTGTCCTCCAGGTCTGCCACTGCTGCTTTAAGCCACGCAATTTCTTCTGATTGTGCGGTTTGTGCATCAACTAAGGTGTTGAAGGACATAGTCTATTCTATCCCCCAGATCCGGCACTTCGGTTCAGAATTGTTTCACACATGACATCAGGTCAGAATGCAGGAAAGACCTTGAAGAGTTTAACATCTCCTTCAGAGTGGTATCTGAGATGGGCTGTCCCAGAGTAGGGAAGGCATCAATGGGAAGCCTGTGCTGCATTCACTTCCATGTCAGGGTCCTGTTCTGGCCTGTGTGGGGAGTCCCAGCAAGGATTTTACTTTACTGGGCTCCTTGTGGAGGGTGTTAAAGCACCCGAGGACCCTCCGCTGTTCAGATTGCCTATTTTCTGTTCGTTAAGGGCAGCATTGTGGGCCCCACTGTGAGCTGCCAGTGGCTCCATGTGGCTGGAGTGCAGCCATTTTGTTGAAGACCACACTGTGTCTGCTGGAAGCTGCGGTGGGTCTTTGCAGAGTCTCAGCATGGTGTAGTGGTTCAGGAAGAGGATGGAGCAGTTTGGTGTCCTCTGTGGGTAGTGGAGGTCCCGATATAAGTGATTGTCCCCGACAGACGAGCGGAGCTGCTAGATTAAGTGGCCATCCTCTTGCTCAGACGTCACGCCCCTTCCTATGTACATTTTTTTAAGCAAGTGGTGAGTGCTGTAATTTTTTATGTTACACAGTATTTGCACAGTGATTTTTCAAATGCAATTTTTTTAGAAAAAATAAAATTTAATTAATTTTAGTGCACACAAACACAATATGATCCCCAATTTATTGGTAAAATATAAGATGATGTTAAGCCAAGTATATAGATACCTAACATGTCATGCTTTAAAATTGTATAGAACGGCACCAAACTATGGTACCTAAAAATCTCCCTAGGTGAAGCTTTATAAGCCTTTACAGGCTACCAGCTTAGAGTTACACGGGAGGTCTGGAGCTAAAATGATTGCTCTAACTTCAAAGTTCATGGTGATATCTCACATACAGTGGGGACGAAAAGTATTCAGTCCCCCTTAAATCTTTCAGTCTTTGTTATATTGCAGCCATTTGCTAAAAATAATTTAAGTTCATTTTGTTTCCTCATTAATGTACACACAGCACCCCCTATTGACAGAAAAACACAAAATTGTTGACATTTTTGCTGATTAATTAAAAAAGAAAAACTGAAATATCACATGGTCCTAAGTATTCAGACCCTTTGCTCAGTATTTAGAGTTGAAAATGTTTTTATTGGTATGAAGAAACAAAAGAAAATAATACAGTTGACAATAAATATTAAACTGTGAAAGGACAACCAGCACGCCAAATGGCTATCGCCCACAGCAATACTGGCAGCTATTGAGTAGTAGATCATATAAACAGATTATGTCAAACATCAAAATGGTGAAATGGAAAGAGGGAAAATGAAAGGGGGAGAAGTAGTATAAAAGATAGGAGGGCGAACAGGGGTAAGGAAAGGGGAAGGAGGAGAAGGGAGGGGGGTGGGGGGTCTGCTGGCTGGAGACGGAGAGGAAGGACTCTAGTTTATCGTTTGCAAGGATAAAAGAATAAATCAGGGATCAGGGGGCATTCAAATTAGTGGAAGAGGTTGGAGTAGGTGTGACAGGGAGCAAAGTAACCAGCGTGTCTGAGGAGGAGAAGCGTCGCCAGACAGACCATAATATTGTGAATTTCTCGTAGGTATCATTGTCTAGCGCTAACATCTCCTCCATACGCATGATATCATTTATAGTGGAGGTCCAAAGGGCCAACGTGGGGATAGTCGTTGTCTTCCAAAGAAGAGGTATAAGTTGGCGAGCAGCAGACAGGAAGAAGCGGAGGAGACTGCGTTTTTGAGAGGTTATCGATTCTGGCAGGATAGAGAGAAGGGCTATTTCAGGGGTCAATTGCAAAGGATCGTCATAAATTTTTTCATAAACCTGGGATACCTGTGTACAGAAGGGACGGATCTGATCACACTCCCACCAGACATGCAGGTACGATCCTGTTGCAGTAGAACATCGCCATCAGGTAGACGGAGTGGAGGGGAATATTTTCCGTAGAGTGGCAGGGTCCCTGTACCACTTCGACAAAACCTTAAAATTTTTCTCTTGTGAATAACAAGAGATTGAGGACTTGTGTGTGTACGAAATGGAATGCAGTTTGCCATTCTGCTCTGGAGATGGTCTTTACCAAGTCTGCCGACCACATTCTAGTGTAAGTGGGTAAGTCATTTAGTGTGAGAGCTTGAATCAGACTGTAAATGTGTGAGAGTAAATGTCTAGGTAATTCTTGAAGGGAACTTAGGTGTTCAAATTCAGTCAGGGGGCGATGGATCTGAGAGGAACCGAAAAGATGTTTGGTGAAGGTAGTGAGGTGCAGGGAGGTGAGCCAGTCCTGGTTCCCCGTTGGGATATTTGGGGTTCCATTGTCCGCATGAACAAAGGAATGAGCTTGTGGCCAGGAGGTGCGGAGAAAAGAGCCTAGAGCATGAGCCCCTATACCTTGTGGAAAGGCTGGATTATCAAAAAGTGGTGATAAAGGAGATGGATCTGAAGACAGAATCTCACATAGTCCTCTCCTGTACCAGAGCACAAGGGCAGCTGTAGTTAGAGTAGAAGAGTTAGCTAAAGCCGGTAAGTTGCTCCTATAACCCCAAAGTAAAGCCCTTAGATCAACGGGGGATATATCCTGTTCAACCATGACCGAGGCTTTTTGATAGGGTCGTGGGAACCATTCAAGGATACGCGCCATTAATGTGGCTTTGTAATATAGCTCAAAATCTGGCAAGCCTGTACCGCCTTGCAGTTTTGGCCGTGTGAGTAATTTAAATTTGATTCTAGATAATCCTTTATTCCACAAGAAGCGAATGGAGAGAGAGCGCAGGGTAGAGAAAAAGAATTTGGGTATGATGACCGGTATGGTCTGGAATAGATAAAGCAGTTTGGGTAGAGTGTCCATCTTGAGGGTATTTATGCGTCCAAACCAAGGAATAGTTTTGTCCCCCCAGGAAGCTAGGTCTTTGCGGAGACGGGAGAGGAGGGAAATATAGTTCAATGTAAAAAGATTGGAAAGGTTAACCGGTATTATCACTCCCAGGTAAGTGATGCCCTTGGTCTGCCAGTGAAAAGAGTAGTTGGATCGGAGGGAGGACATGGTAGATGCAGGAAGAGAGATGTTGAGGGCCTCAGTCTTGGAGATATTGAGTTTAAAATTACTTAGTTTTCCAAAGCGTTGGAATTCCAAGAAAAGTGAAGGGAGGGTTATATGGGGCTGGCGAGCATAGATGAGTAAGTCATCGGCATACAATGAAAGCTTATGGTGTGCGGATGGCGTGTGTATGCCTTGTATGGAATAATTTTGGCGAATGGCGCATGCTAAATGCTCCATCACAATGACAAAAAGAAGGGGGGAAAGGGGGCAGCCCTGGCGAGTCCCGTTGGATATATGAAACGCTGCTGACGAGGTACCATTAACCAAGACCGAAGCAGAGGGGTGAGAGTAAAGTGACATGATTTTGGAAATGAAAGAGGACCCCAACCCGATTTATTCAAGTGAAAGTTTCAACAAGCGCCAATTGACCCGGTCGAATGCCTTCTCGGCATCAAAGGAGAGAAGGCAGACCTGTTGATGATGGCGTTGGGAATATGAGATGAGGTGAATAGTCTTGGTAGTATTGTCCCGTGCCTCCCTGCCTGGAACAAAGCCAACCTGATCTCTATGTATGATCCCGGGGAGAGAGGGAGAGAGACGGTTAGCAAGGATTTTGGCAAAAAGTTTAAAATCAATATTTAATAAAGAGATAGGGCGATAACTGCTGCATTGGGAGGGATCTTTATTGGGTTTCAGTAAAATGGAAACATTAGCTGATAATAGCTCTGTGGAGGGGAGAGTAGTATCGTCAATGGAGTTAAAGGCCTTGGTTAGGAACGGGACCAGCAAAGGCACAAAGGTTTTGTAAAACCTCGGGGTGTAGCCATCGGGGCCTGGACACTTGCCCGGTTTTAGTCCCTTGATGACGCCCAGGAATTCCGACTCCAACAGGGGGCCATCCAGGTCTGCGGATTCCTGGGGGTCGATCATTGGCAGCGCCGTCTCCATTATATATGTCTGCATTGGATCCTGGGAGGGAGGCACAGGACTGGGCGGAGATATTTGCGGTAGGTTGTATAATTGAGAATAGAAGTCTTTAAATGCAGTGGATATGCCTCTGCAATCAAAGACTTTGGTCTGATCTGACTTAGTGATGAAGGGAACGGGGCTACGTGGCGCTCTGGGATGGATGACCCATGCTAAGTGTTGACCACATTTGTTAGCTATGGAATAATAAGATTTGCGGGCACGATCCCTGGCTATGAGAGAATGGGAGTCTAGTAGCTGGAGGAGATAACGGCGGGAATTAGAAAGAGTAACAAAAGTAGAGGGGTCCAAGGTTTGTTTGTGAAGGGATTCCAGATCCGAAATGGTGGTCAGAAGGCGCCTAATGTCATCAGATCTAATTTTTTTCAGACGACAGCCGTTTTGTATAAGGACACCCCTGACCACACACTTCAGGGCCTCCCATTGATTAAGTGGAGAGGTGGTATCCGCTATATGGTCAGATCGAAAATTTTGGATCGCTTTAGTGACCTCAGCGACACACACTGAGTCTCGTAGAAGATTGTCGTTGAGACGCCAAGAATTCCCTCTACATGATTGTGGGGGTCAGGCAAAGGATAAGTAAACCGGAGAGTGGTCAGACCAAAGGGCATGCCCCAAGGAGGTTTGTAGTGGTGTGTCTTATGCCCCGTACACATGGTCGGATTGTCCGATCGGAGCGTGTTGTCGGAAATTCCGACCGTGTGTGGGCTCCATCGGACATTTTCCATCGGATTTTCCGACACACAAAGTTGGAGAGCAGGAGATAAAATTTTCCGACAACAAAATCCGTTGTTGGAAATTCCGATCGTGTGTACACAAATCCGACGGACAAAGTGCCACGCATGCTCAGAATAAATAAAGAGATGAAAGCTATTGGCCACTGCCCCGTTTATAGTCCCGACGTACGTGTTTTACGTCACCGCGTTCAGATTGATCGGATTTTCCGACAACTTTGTGTGACCGTGTGTATGCAAGACAAGTTTGAGCCAACATCCGTCGGAAAAAATCCATGGATTTTGTTGTCGGAATGTCTGAACAAAGTCCGACCGTGTGTACGCCCTATAAGAGGGATTGGGAAATGAGGAAATAGTCTAATCTACTATATGAGTTGTGAGCTATGGAGAAGTAGGTGAAATCTCTGTCTGTAGGATGGTGTATGCGCCACACGTCCACTAAGTGATGGGAATGTAGAAGAGATCAGATGTGGGAGAGTGAGGTCGTGGTTATGGAAGACTTACCTGTAGAAGTGTCGGCAGACGGATAACGAGCCACATTGAAGTCACCTCCAACGATAACACAGGGACCTCCAAAAGAAGCTAGTCTGGTGAGAGTGGATGATAGGAAACGCGCCTGGTCAATGTTAGGGGCGTATATATTGGCCACTGTAAAAAGAAAATTATTAAATTTTAGTTTGAGAAACACAAAGCGACCATGGTCATCAATACACGAGTCAAGAACATCAGGGTGAAAGGACCTATGAAAAGCAATAGAGACCCCTTTGGATTTCGCAATCGGGTTGGTGCTGTGGAACCAGGAAGTGTAGTAAGGATTACGAATCGTGGGAGTTGAACCAGACTGGAAGTGGGTTTCCTGTAGGAAGAGGATGTTGGTTCTTTGTTTGTGAAAGTGATAGAGGATCTGGCTGCGTTTCTCTGGGGTGTTAAAACCTCTACAATTGTAGGAAGCTAGACTAAGAGGTGGAGTAGCAGCCATTTTAGGGAGGGCGTATTGGGAATGAGGAGGAAAATGGAATAACGAGAGTCCCTCGTGAGACATCTCCAGCCAGCAGGAGGGGGGGAGAGGCAAGGTAACAAATAGAAGGAGACATGTAAGACAGAAGGGTAGTAGCAGGAAAGGATATGGAGAGAGAGAAAAAGGGGAGAGAAAGAAGAAGAAGGGTCCCAGGAACCAACTCTAGTAAAGAGGTAAAGCCATACGTTCTGTGGAGAACAGAAGTAGGAGGCTGGGATCCTGACAAATGCATATAGGACATTATACTGAATGTACTAAAATAGACCACTAGGTGGTACCATGTAATCAAAAATATAAGAAAACAAAATACATAAAACTGTAGAATAGGTAACATCTATAAACCAGGGTACGGTGCCAGCTAAGAGCACCGAATATTCCTAAGCGGGGGTTAGTGTTTAGGATGGGAGGGCTCCCGGAGCCCCAGGGCCCAATGGGCAGGTAATATATGTAATTAAGCTAGGCTGTATGGGTAAGAGTAGCGGGTATAAGTATTAAAGTATCACATTAGGATAAAACATGAGTTAACAAAATAACTGTAAACATTTGTGTTTGCCGTGAGAGCAATAGTGATGTGCTAACAGGCGCACTTGTCCCTGGAGAAGGAGAAAATAAAAGTTTAAGGTCAGTTGGTGAAAACCTCCAGCAATATGGAGCTGGGTGCACTTCGGGACCGGCTTCACAGCAGGTGAGGAAGATAATGGCTGCAAAAAGGCAAGATTGGTGGTTCAGGGTAAGTTCAACCTTGTTTAGCTTGGATCCATTATTCCAGCTTAAGGCTAAGGAACCTGGTGTCTTCCGAAGAAAAAACCCAACGTGGGTAACAATAATGAAAAAAGAATAAAACCTTCCAATTGAGGATAATGGTTAACAGGAACAACTAGCTGGAAGGTGTGTATTTGAGAGAAGAACATCATGGAAGTCTCGGAGAGGTAAATCTGCAAGGGTTCCAAGATAACGCAGGAGGTGTTCCTGCTTTCGTAAAGAAGAAGATGAACAACCAGCTAGTCTAGAGGACATCAATCGTCAGGATCTGTGCGAGACGAGGATCCAGGGCGGCGTTTGCGACTTTGTTTTTGCCACTGCGGGATGTATGGTAGGCCGGGTGTAGCAGGAGCGAAGGGCCAATCCGGCACAGAAACATGAGGCAGTTCAAGGGTGCTGAGAGATGCAGGAAGATCACCCAGCGTGCGAAAAATGGCGGTCTTACCATCATGGTGCACCCGTAATTGGAAAGGAAAGCGCCATTGATATTTCAGTTGGCGTGATTGAAGTAGCTGTGTGAGGGGCTTCAAAGCTTTCCGCATGGTTAAAGTTAAGCGTGAAGGATCAGGCAACAACATCACGGGGGTAGTGTTGAAAAGGATAGAGTCCTGTGTGCTGGCGGCACGCATGATGGATTCCTTAATGTTATAGAAATGCACTCTGCAGAGCGTATCACGAACAAATGAGGGGTCAGAGTTCCTGGGGTCAGAGGTCCTGTGAACCCAGTCAAGCTCAAGTGGATTATCTTTGGGCAATTGTAAAAGCTGGTTAAAAATGGCCGTCACCGCCGCTTTCAAGTCCTTGGGTTCCACAGATTCAGGAATTCCGCTGATGCATATATTATTACGCCTGTTTCTGCTTTAAATGTCATCTTGCTGGTACGCAAGGTGTTGCAGCATGACTGTGTGAGAGTTGAGTATTTCCTCATGCGACTGTACCGTAGCATGGAGGGTCTCAGTAGTGGCTTCTATATCCTCAAAACGAACACCAATGTCCCTTTTAAGCTCAGAGATCTCCTGCTTGTAAGTTTTCTCTATGCGGTGAACATAGTGTTCAAAGTCAGCCTTTGTAGGGAGAGACCGCATGTAGCTGTGCAGGGATCTCATCTGTGATTCCAGATCCCATCCATCCTCAGAGCCTAAGGATGCATTAGAGCGGCTTCTGGAGAGTCTGGGGGGAGAATCCTGTGTAGCTGGGATAGAGTGGGATGCCTGGGAGCATGCCATAGAGTCCAGGGCTGACTCAGAGCGGGCCGGGGACGGAGGTGCCGGCGCCATCTTGGATCCCTTCCGGCGTAGGGCCGCGGCTGAGGATCGTGTAAAAAAGCTCCCCAAATCCCCTCCAGGACGAGAACCCCCTGTTCCCTGCTGGTCTCTGTACTTAGCTTTCCCCATGGTGGTCGTTTGCACAGCCGAAATCGGTGTAGAAATGCCCTGTAGAGCCGAGGGATCCGGGAGCTGGAGCTCAGCACGTCCTCTCACTCCATGCGTCAGGCCACGCCCCCTTTGCTCAGTATTTAGCAGAAGCACACTTTTGATCTAATATAGCCATGAGTCTTTTTGAGAAAGATGCAACAAGTTTTTCACACCTGGATTTGGGGAACCTCTGCCATTCCTCCTTGCAGATCCTCTCCAGTTCTGTCAGGTTGGATGGTAAACGTTGGTGGACAGCCATTTTTAGATCTCTCCGGAGATGCTCAATTGGGTTTAAGTCAGGCCTCTGGCTAGGCCATTCAAGAACAGTCACGGAGTTGTTGTGTAGCCACTCCTTTGTTATTTTAGCTGTGTGCTTAGGGTCATTGTCTTGTTCGAAGGTAAACCTTCGGCCCAGTCTGAGGTCCTGAGCACTCTGGAGAAGGTATCCATCCAGGATATCCCTGTACTTGGCCGCATTCATCTTTCCCTCAATTGCAACCAGTCGTCGTGTCCCTGCAGCTGAAAAATACCCCCACAGCATGATGCTGCCATGCTTCACTGTTGGGACTGTATTGGACAGGTGATGAGCAGTGCCTGGTTTTCTCCACACATACCACTTAGAATTAAGGCCAAAAAGTTCTATCTTGGTCTCATCAGACCAAAGAGTCTTATTTCTCACCATCTTGGAGTCCTTCAGGTGTTTTTTTTAGCAAACTCCATGCAGGCTTTCATGTGTCTTGCACTGAGGAGAGGCTTCCGTCGGGCCACTATGCCATAAAGCCCTGACTGGTGGAGGGCTGCAGTGATGGTTGATTTTCTACAACTTTCTCCCATCTCCCGACTGCATCTCTGGAGCTCAGCCACAGTGATCTTTGGGTTCTTCTTTACCTCTCTCACCAAGGCTCTTCTCCCCCGATAGCTCAGTTTGGCAAGCTCTAGGGAAGGGTTCTGGTCATCCCAAACATCTTCCATTTAAGGGTTATGGAGGCCACTGTGCTCTTAGGAACCTTAAGTGCAGCAGACATTTTTTTGTGACCTTGGCCAGATCTGTTTCTTGCCACAATTCTGTCTCTGAGCTCTTCGGGCAGTTCCTTTGACCTCATTCTCATTTGCTCTGACATGTGAGCTGTAAGGTCTTATATAGACAGGTGTGTGGCTTTCCTAATCAAGTCCAATCAGTATTATCAAACACAGCTGGACTCAAATGAAGATATAGAACCATCTCAAGGATGATCAGAAGAAATAGACAGCACCTGAGTTAAATATATGAGGTTCACAGCAAAGGGTCTGAATACTTAGGACCATGTGATATTTCAGTTTTTCTTTTGTAGTGGTCACTACCTTAGGTAGGTGATCTTTCTGTGTTTAAATGACAGGGTACAGTTTCAGGTAAATTTAGGCAGGCCTGTATTCCTATCTCAGGCCTGGTTGTTTATTTTGGGAACTGGGAGTGTCAGTGTAGTGCAGAGTGTGGCCCCCTGTACTTGGACCCAGAGATGCCTCCTTATGCTTTCAGTGGGAGTGGTTCTGAAAGAGGGGTTGGACTTGGGATCTGAGTGGCAGGCAGCTCATATGTGGGGTTCTGGCTAATCATTAATTTGTTTGGAAGGAGGCGGGACTCTCATATAAGCTGGGGTCACATGCCAGGGAGAGAGTTCGTCAAGGAGAGATCCAGAGAGAGAGAGCCCCCTTTCGGGGAGGGAGAGAAGGTGAGCCCCCCCCCCCCGGGGAAGGGGGGGACTAGGCCACGTGGAGGAGAGGAGTTAGAGACACCGCACAGCATGTAGTCACTGGTGCCGCTGGATGCCCTCTGCGTGGAGGGGAGCGTACCAGACCGGAGAGGAGGGATGGAGGAACCATCAGGAAGAAGTAGCAACTAAGCGGAAGAAGACTGGGCGATCGACTGTTCGTGAGTGGCACATGGACTGTTTATCAAGTGAGTGAAAGCCCAGGGGAGCAGTACTACCAGAGGCTGAGGGATGTTGGTACGCAAGTCAGTGAGACAGGTGACGATGGCCTGTGACGTTTGGTTCAACAAAGCCCAGGGAATCCAATCAGTCAGGCGGGAGGAATTATTCAGAGTAATGTCTTCTTTAATCCAACTTGGAAATACTGTACAGACGGGAAGTAGTGGTCAAAAGGCGGAGGTAGAGCTCCGAGCATAAATAGAGATACAGATTGTTCTAAAAAGGTCTACGGGTGAAGAAGTTATTCAGAGTGACTCTTTGCTACAACAGCTTATGTATTCTCTAAAGTAAATCTACCAAAGCGCTATATGCAAAGAATTATTCAGATTTAGAGTATTTGCTATTCACTTTAATTATTCTCAGGTGACCATACTACTCCAGTTTTCCCATGAGAAGTTATTCAGAGGGACTGTTCATTATCCGCATTGTTTTAAGTATTTGCATGGAAAGGAAAAAGGAAAGATTATGAAGCAGTAAAAAGAGCATCTCAGAATAACCTTTCCCTGTCCCAGTTCAAGTTATGCAAATAAAAGCAAGAGAAAAGTACAATATGGACTGTTTCTATTTCTATGGGCTGTGATGTGCTTTGTGGTAAATGTGATTTACAGATAGAACACAAAAATAGCAGCTCCTACGGGGGTAGTGCAGTGGCGTAGTGTGGGGGGTGCAGGGGGTGCCGTGGCCCCGGGCGCAACATTTAGGGGGGCGCCAGTATGTGTCACTGGCTGCCTCCTCCTAATTTCAAATTCCTGTGTCCCCGGGCTCCGGCCGTCATGTTATGTGCCCGGCGCCCTGTGATTGGGCGTATGGGGGTCATGTGAGGCGTTGGGCTGGCCTGTCCTTGATCGCTCCTGAAGTCCCGCCTCCGCACATGACCCCCCATACGCCCAATCACAGGGCGCCGGGCACTGAACATGGCAGCAGGCAGAGCGCAGGGGAGAGAAGAAACAACGTGAGCCGCCGCTGTCCTCTCCTCCTCCTCCGGATCGATGCAGCCAGGACAAGAAGGTGAGTGAGAGTCTTGTTACTGGGGGGGGGGGGGGGGGGCGAGAGACACTGTAGGCAGGACAGTATAGTGGTCAGTGTAGTGTAGTATAGTGGTCAGTGTAGTGTAGTATGGTGGTCAGTGTAGTGTAGTATAGTGGTCAGTGTAGTGTAGTATGGTGGTCAGTGTAGTGTAGTATAGTGGTTAGTGTAGTGTAGTATAGTGGTTAGTGTAGTATAGTATAGTGGACAGTGTAGTATAGTGGTCAGTATAGTGTAGTATGGTGGTCAATGTAGTGTAGTATAGTGGTCAGTGTAGTGTAGTATAGTGGTCAGTGTAGTGTAGTATGGTGGTCAGTATAGTGGTCAGTGTAGTGTAGTATGGTGGTCAGTGTAGTGTAGTATAGTGGTCAGTATAGTGGACAGTGTAGTGTAGTATAATCTCAGTATAGTGGTCAGTGTAGTGTAGTATGGTGGTCAGTGTAGTGTAGTATGGTGGTCAGTGTAGTGTAGTATAGTGGTCAGTATAGTGGACAGTGTAGTGTAGTATAGTGGTCAGTATGGTGGTTAGTGTAGTGGTCAGTATAGTGTAGTATGGTGGTCAGTGTAGTGTAGTATAGTGGTCAGTGTAGTGTAGTATGGTGGTCAGTGTAGTGTAGTATAGTGGTCAGTATAGTGTAGTATGGTGGTCAGTGTAGTGTAGTATAGTGGTCAGTATAGTGTAGTATGGTGGTCAGTGTAATGTAGTATAATGGTCAGTATAGTGGACAGTGTAGTGTAGTATAGTGGTCAGTGTAGTGTAGTATGGTGGTCAGTGTAGTGTAGTATAGTGGTCAGTATAGTGTAGTATGGTGGTCAGTGTAGTGTAGTATAGTGGTCAGTATAGTGTAGTATGGTGGTCAGTGTAGTGTAGTATAGTGGTCAGTATAGTGTAGTATGGTGGTCAGTGTAGTGTAGTATAGTGGTCAGTATAGTGGACAGTGTAGTGTAGTATAGTGGTCAGTGTAGTATAGTATAGTGGATAGTATAGTGGTCATTATAGTGTAGTTTAGTATGGAGGTCAGTGTAGTGGACAGTATAGTGTAGTGGTCAGTATGAGGGGCAGTGTAGTGGACAGTATAGTGTAGTGGTCAGTGTAGTGTAGTATAGTGGACAGTGTAGTATAGTGGTCAGTATAGTGGTTAGTGTAGTATAGTATAGTGGTTAGCATAGTGGTCAGTATAGTGTAGTTTAGTATGGAGGTCAGTGTAGTGTAGTATAGTGGACAGTGTAGTGTAGTATAGTGGTCAGTGTAGTGTAGTATAGTGGACAGTGTAGTATAGTGGTCAGTATAGTGGACAGTATACTGGTCATTATAGTGTAGTTTAGTATAGAGGTCAGTGTAGTGGTCAGTATGGGGGGCAGTGTAGTGGACAGTATAGTGTAGTATGGTGGTCAGTATAGTGTCGTGTAGTATAGTGGTTAGTGTAGTATAGTATAGTGGTTAGCATAGTGGTCAGTATAGTGTAGTTTAGTATGGAGGTCAGTGTAGTGTAGTATAGTGGTCAGTATGGTGGTTAGTGTAGTGGTCAGTGTAGTATAGTGTGGTGGTCAGTGTAGTATAGTATTGGACAGTGTAATGTAGTATAATGGACAGTGTAGTATGGTGGTCAGTGTATAATGTGGTGTAGTGGACAGTGTAGTATAGTGTAGTATAGTGGTCACTGTAGTGTAGTGGTCAGTGTAGTGGACAGTATAGTATAGTTGTCAGAATAGTGGACAGTGTAGTATAGTGGTAAGTGTAGTATGGTGGTCAGTATAGTGTAGTATAGTGGACAGTGTAGTATAGTGGTCAGTGTAGTGTAGTATAGTGGTCAGTATAGTGGTTAATGTAGTATAGTATAGTGGACAGTGTAGTATAGTGGTTAGTGTAGTATAGTATAGTGGTCAGTATAGTGTAGTTTAGTATGGAGGTCAGTGTAGTATAGTGGACAGTGTAATGTAGTATGGTGGTCAGTGTAGTGTAGTATAGTGGTCAGTGTAGTGTAGTATGGTGGTCAGTATAGTGTAGTATAGTGGTCAGTATAGTGGTTAGTGTAGTATAGTATAGTGGACAGTGTAGTATAGTGGTCAGTGTAGTATAGTGGTCAGTGTAGTGTAGTATAGTGGTTAGTGTAGTATAGTGGTCAGTATAGTGTAGTTTAGTATGGAGGTCAGTGTAGTATAGTGGTCAGTGTAGTATGGTGGTCAGTATAGTGTAGTATAGTGGACAGTGTAGTATAGTGGTCAGTGTAGTGTAGTATAATGGTCAGTGTAGTGTAGTATAGTGGTCAGTATAGTGGTTAGTGTAGTATAGTATAGTGGACAGTGTAGTATAGTGGTTAGTGTAGTATAGTATAGTGGTCAGTATAGTGTAGTTTAGTATGGAGGTCAGTGTAGTATAGTGGACAGTGTAATGTAGTATGGTGGTCAGTGTAGTGTAGTATAGTGGTCAGTATAGTGTAGTATAGTGGTTAGTGTAGTATAGTATAGTGGACAGTGTAGTATAGTGGTCAGTGTAGTGTAGTATAGTGGTTAGTGTAGTATAGTATAGTGGTCAGTATAGTGGTTAGTGTAGTATAGTATAGTGGTTAGTATAGTGTAGTTTAGTATGGAGATCAGTGTAGTATAGTGGTCAGTGTAGTATGGTGGTCAGTATAGTGTAGTATAGTGGTCAGTGTAGTGTAGTATAGTGGTCAATGTAGTGTAGTATAG
Source organism: Lithobates septentrionalis (assembly GCA_037952835.1). NCBI lineage: Eukaryota > Metazoa > Chordata > Amphibia > Anura > Ranidae > Lithobates > Lithobates septentrionalis. The sequence goes on from JBBDGP010000319.1 coordinate 10,042,821, forward strand.
TGGTCAGTGTAGTGTAGTATAGTGGTCAGTGTAGTGTAGTATAGTGGTCAGCATAGTTTAGTATAGTGGTCAGTGTAGTATAGTGGACAGTGTAGTGGACAGTATAGTAGTCAGTGTAATATAGTGGACAGTATAGTATAGTGGTCAGTATAGTGGTCAGTGTAGTGTAGTATAGTGGTCAGCATAGTTTAGTATAGTGGTCAGTGTAGTATAGTGGACAGTGTAGTGGTCAGTATAGTGGTCAGTGTAATATAGTGGACAGTATAGTATAGTGGTCAGTGTAGTGGACAATGTAGTGTAGTGAACAGTGTAGTTCTCAGTGTAGTGGACAGTGTAGTGGTCAGTACTATTGTATTTGAAGGGACTCAGGGAGTGCTAAAAGTCCGCAGGTTAGGGGGGGGGGGGGCGCAAATTACTTGCCTTGCCCCGGGTGCTGACAACCCACGCTACGCCACTGGTAGTGCGCTACACTTTTTTAATGAATCTGCAAAAATGTTAACAATTTTGTGTTTTTCTGTCAATATGGGGTGCTGTGTGTACATTAATGAGGGAAAAAATTAACTAAAAAATGAATAATTTCCATCCCCACTGTATGTGGTGCGATAACCATTTACTTATACGTGCAGGGCTTAGGAATGCATTCGTATTTGCACGTGAACAAGCGTAAAATGTAATTTTTTTTACATTTATTTTATTTAAAACTTTTGTTTTACAATGTCCCTTTATTTATTAATTTTTTTGGATCAAACTTTATTGCTATCACAAGATGTTGTTCATCTCCTGTATTAGCAATAAAGTTGATAAAAAAAATTAAAGGAACAGTGTAAAACAAAAGGCATGACAGTTCCCCTTTATGGAGAGATTAATTAGACCCCAGATGTCTCCTCTGCCCTCCAAAGCATCTGATCAAACCAAGGTCGGATTGATCAGATGCTTGTACACGCCGGTAACAACAAACAACAAACCGAAACCAGAAGTGACAAAAAACTTGTTGCTTTTGGTTTCTGATCTCACAGAGAGGGAGGAACAATGTCAGTTCCTCTCTCTCTGTGTGCAGTGCAAAAGATCCTGCTAGTCGGAGCGGTTCTGGACTCCCCGATGGGACGAGAGACCCCAGGAAAGGTGGCGGTGGTATACTAATGTATACTTGCATACAAACAATGCCTTGTATTTGTAGAGTCTCATTTACACAATATGGCTGTAAAATAAGGGGTCTATTTATAAAACATTTAATGGATAAATGTAACATACATGCGTTCTCAACCAATTTTGGCCATAATTTCTCTATTGGAATAATTCCTATGATCATTTGCTCTATCTACTGGCCAAAATGCAGTATATTTTATTTCAGAAAACCATACTGCATTTTGGCCACTAGAGGGAGTTGAGAATGTAGGAATTCATTTCTTTCTATCATTTTTTTATTGATGCAAGAGCAGAGGAAAAAAAGAAAAATAACACATACTGTACATCTAGTGTCGAACATACATAGGACATTGGGTACAGCTAATTGACAGTGAAGACCTATGGTCCAATGACATAAAACAGGGGGTCACACCTTCCGCAGCACAACGCGAGATATAATGTGCTAAAAATATATACAGTAGCTCTCCAGCGCCATGGGTCTCAAAAATAAAAGTTCACCCAACCAAGACTTCACAATATTCACAGGGTAATTACCAAAAAACAGAACAGTGTAAAATATGACTGCATTTTGGCCACTGGAAAAAGCTGACAATGTAGAAATTAATTTCTTTCAATCATTTTTTATTGAAGTAAGAGCAGAGGACAAAAAGAAAAATAACAACACATACATTTTGTATTGAACATACATAGGACATTGGGTACAGCTAATTAACAGTGAAGACCTATGGTCCCATGAAATACAAACGGGAGGTTATACCTTCTGCGAGACAACATGAGATATAATGTGCTAAAATAATATAGCTCTCTAGCGCCATGGGTCTCAAACATAAAAGTACACCCAACCATGACTTCAAAGCTTCATTATACATAGGGTAATTTCCAAAAAAGAGAACAGTGCAAAACAAGACAACAAAAAAATAAAAAATTCCTCAGGCGTCCAGCAATCAGCGGCATCATAATCATACAAGTAAGATGTAAACAAGAAAAGGAGAGAAAGAAGCAAAGAAAAGAAGGGATAGAAAGCAGAACAGAAAAGAGAAAGAACCCTAGGCCTTCAATTGCAAGGTGAAACCGTCGCCTGAGAAGATGTAATGGAGACATTCATACATACAGCCCATGGCTCCCAAATTTGCTCAAATTGACACTGTGTATCATTGATAATGCGCACAACTTTTTCATGGAACATAATCCAGGAGATTTTATGCTTCACCCATTGCAATGAGACCGAAGGTCTTTTTCATGCTCCCGCTATTGTGATTTTAGCAGGTAGAAGGATAAAGAACATTAGCCTCTGAGCAAAGCGGGGCCTCCCAGGGCAATTCTTTCAACAATGCTATTTGAAGCAGTTGCAATAAGGGTAGACAAGTCAAGCGACGAAACATGGAAAAAACCCTGTTCCAAAATCCTCTAATCCTTGGGCATTTCTACCAGGAATTAATTATAGAAATTTCAGCCAACATTCTTTTAGCAAGCTTGAATGTGTGTGACATTTGTCCAACTAATGTTTTATAAATATAAATATGTGGCATAATGCATGCTAAAGAACAGTAGGGCAACTTTGTTATGCAATTGGATGGGCTAAAAAAACACACAACATGCAGTCTTTGGTGCGTAGAGAAATTACATTTTATTTCCATATTGCTAGTTAACTTCTTCCTGCCGGCTGTATATGCGGCCCTATGTAAAGACATTACTGTGCGTGCACCTGGCACAGAGACCATCGGGTACTGAAAAGCTCCCAATGCATATTTGCGATCGGGAGCTTTCCAATCATGTGACTGCGAATCACAGCAGTCGTAATGATCTGAATGCCTGTCTGTGCCTCCCATCATTTAGAACTTCTTAAAAGGCAGGAAGTGGCACCTGAAAGTGGTTAAAGTAGATGTAAACCCTAACTAATTTACTAATTTAAACAAATGACATTTCTGTTTTAATAAAGTATTTGTTTTCATCTTTTGTTTTCCCTTCTTGCCTTAGCATGCAGTATATGGATACCATCTGTTCCATTTTTTTCAAAGTAATTCAGCATGGAACCAAGACGAAGTAAAGAGACCTACTGAAAAGAAGGAAGAAATAGTAGAGGGCTGGCCACTAGGTTACAAAATATTAAGGCTGCATGTGTAGCACCCTTCTAGAGTACAGTAGGTTGCAAGGTAAATTTAGTTTGGCTCCCCTGTAAGCAGTAGAGCAGGCAGTGGCGGAACTACAAGGGTTGCAGAAGTAACATTTGCGACGGGGCCCTGGAGTTCCACCACTGTGGAGGAGCTCAAAGCCTCCCGTTATCTCAGTCACAGTTTGAAAAAACAGACTGATTTCTCCCATCCATAGGACAGAAGAATCAACCTGTAAATTCCGAGACTGGTGGCTGCAGCTGAGCTGAGCATCACACTCTTATGCCGCGTACACACGGTCGGAATTTCCGACAACAAATGTTCGATGTGAGCTTGTTGTCGGAAATTCCGACCGCGTGTAGGCTCCATCGGACATTTGTTGTCGGAATTTCCGACAACAAAAATTTGAGAGCTGGTTCTCAAAATCTCCGACAACAAAATCCATTGTCGGAAATTTTGATCGTGTGTACACAATTCCGACGCACAAAATTCTACACATGCTCGGAATCAAGCAGAAGAGCCGCACTGGCTATTGAACTTCATTTTCTCGGCTCATCGTACGTGTTGTACGTCACCGCGTTCTTGACGTTCGGAATTTCCGACAACATTTGTGCGACCGGATGCAACACAAGTTTGAGCCAACATCCTTCGGAAATAAATCCAGGATTTTGTTGTCGGAATGTCCGATCGTGTGTACGCGGCATTACACTGCCCAGCGGGCCCAGCGGACACTCCCACCCCCATCGCAGACAGCTGTGCCTGAAAGAGAGGGGATGTGTGGGCGGGAAATATGAAAAACAGCAGCTGCAGATTCCTGGCTGTGTCAACGATGCCTGAGCTTCTAGCCTCAACCCCTGGGTGAGTGTGCACACTGCAGTACACTGTGATCATTGAACTGTCCCTAGCTCCCTCTCTTCTCTCCCCCATCTGTCTCCCTCCCCCTTCCTGTTCTTCCAAGACCTTCACAATCTTTCAGTTCCAGTTATGCAGCCCATAGATTGTGCAAATTTCTTTCCTGCAACCACAGATTGCATGAAAGAAATTTGCATGATTTGCCAATCAACACAGACAGTGCTGACAGGGGAATCCCTCCTGCCGAGCAATTGTATTCTCCTGAAACAGTGATTATCACTAGCAGCTATAACAACCACTAGCGATAATCATAAGAGTATCCGGCAAGCTGGTTGTACCCAAATTGATTGATCAACTTGATACATTCAGCCTGCCCATTAATGGTTCAAACCTCAGCCAGATTCTGCTGAACCGGCCAAGATTTAAACTGTCTATGTCTAGCCTTAGCACTTAGGCAGCCCATACATTGATCACTTTTTTTCATTCAACTATTAGGTTGAATAAAAAAAAAAATATCCGATTCCCCCATCTACACATTCCAGGTGGATGGGGGAATCCTCCCACTGTGGACCAGTGGTGGAACTACCAGAGTTGCTGTCCTGTCCCTGCTATTGACAGCGCTGGTCTCTGTCCCCATGGCAGCACATTAGGACCCAGTGCTGATTACTTTATGGGGCTGATGGGCTCATGCACTGGAGTGCCAGCACAATTGTAGACAGTTGAGCTCCCTGCAGGTTGCTCAGCAGCAGTGGAGCCTTCCCTGTCATGCTGATCGGGATACAATATATATATATTGTGGTGATGCGACCCCATGTCACTAGGGATGGGCCGAACGGACCCCTGTTCAGTTCGGACCAGAACTTCCGAACACCACGAACGCTCGGACCCGAACACCAAACCCCATTAAAGTCAATGGGACCCGAACGTTAAATATCAGTAATTAGGCATACCATGGTTATAGGGGTCCGGGTCCTGCCCTGGGGGACATGGATCAATAAAAAAAAAAGTTTGTGAAAAATGTAATTTTTAAATGAGCAGTGATTTTTTGATTTTTAAAGTGAAAGCCTAAAAATGAAAAATTCCTTCCAATATAGTGTCAGGGGGTTCCCCTTAGTCTAACTGTAAAGTGGCAGATCTGTACCATGTCTAGAATCTGCTGCACCAATAATTGAATTTAAAAAGCCAAAAAAAATGACATTTTTCCTGCAAGCTGCCTTTATTTTGCTCAGCAACAGCTGGGGAGCCAGTGTATATGATGAGGCCACAATGTAGTGCACTGGGAACAAGATTAGAGATTTTTTGGATACATTCTGATGCCACTTTGACTTTGGATAGAAGTAACGGGTGCGTAAAAATGGTCTTTGGGTGTTGGTGGCGCCTTCCCACCGTAATCCTATAGAGATAATCTTGATGAAAGCAAGAATGTGGGTGGCAGGGACTGTATTTTTTTTTTCCGCTACAGAAGATGGGGCAGAGAAATTTGCCAGCTACAGTCTACAGCTGGTGGTGTGCTGCTGGTAGATGAGCTGCTAGGACCTTGGACACCCTGTGCTATACTATCATCCCTGTCAGTGGAGGCTGCTGAAAGGTAATGACTCGGTATCGCAGGGGCAGACTGAAGTGGGTGAGGAGGAGGAGGAGGAGGGACAGATTTGTGCCCCTTTTGTGTGGCTTTTAGGTGCTCTTGCCAACAGGCTGAGTGGTTGGATGTTAAATGCCTGCTTCAGCCAATCAGGGCTTGCAATGCACTGTTCAACGCCACAATGCATTGTGGTCGGTTCAGGGGGCCGAACAAACGTTCGAACGTCTCGTTTGTTCGGCTGTTCTTCGAACGTCCGAACAACGAAAGTTTGGCCCGAGCTTATGCTCGGGCTGAACCGTTCGCCCATCCCTACATGTTGCAGGTGCATATGAGCAGTGTATGCCTGATTTTGGTAAGCTTGCTAATTGTGCACCTGTGTGCTGGCTTCATAATCATCCCAGGAATAGAAGTCAGTGCTCAGACTCGGAGACAGCTCCGCCCGGCAGACAGGAAGTCTGGCCTATGAGGTCGGGAGGGTCCCAGTAGGAGACGGCTCCAGGAGAAAGAGACAGGAGGTCTCGGAGTCTAAGGCTGCAAGTGACAGCCTGTGTGTACGTCTGTAGCAGGCATATGTGGCCCACGACCAAAACAGCACGAAGCTGACAGTGAGTAAGCCAGGAGGCTATAGTTTGTTTATACAAGGATGGTGAAACTGTAGGGGAATATCACCAGTAGGGATGAGCAGGGCAGGACTTAGGGTGGTGGGGGCCCCTGGGCTTGAGTCACTTTCGGCCCTACCTTCTACCCTGTTTCCCCCAAAATAAGACCTAGCGTGATTGTCAGTGAAAGCTGCAATATAAGCCCTACCCCCCAAATAAGCCCTACCCTGTTTCCCCAAAAAAAAGCCCTACCCTGTAAATAAGACCTACAAGGACTTTAACTAGGGCTTATTTGGGGGGTAGGGCTTATATTGCAGCCATCACCGACAATCACGCTAGGTCTTATTTTCGGGGAAACAGGGTATACATCACTTTAAATAGAACAAAATGTTGACTGGTACCGTAGACAGTGTTACATGTTAAAAAAACGTAATAATCTATTTATATGACCACTAGGGATGAGCCGAACACCCCCCGGTTCGGTTCGCACCAGAACGGACAGAACGGACCGAAAATTTGCACAAACGTTAGAACCCCATTGACGTCTATGGGACTCGAACGTTCGAAATCAAAAGTGCTCATTTTAAAGGCTAATTTGCATGGTATTGTCCTAAAAAGGGTTTGGGGACCCGGGTCCTACCCCAGGGGATATGAATCAATGCAAAAAAACCTTTTAAAAACAGACGTTTTTTCGGGAGCAGTGATTTTAATGATGCTTAAAGTAAAAAAAAAAAAGTGAAATATTCCTTTAAATATCGTACCTGGGGGGTGTCTATAGTATGCCTGTAAAGTGGCGCGTGTTTCCCGTGTTTAGAACAGTCCCTGCACCAAATGTCATTTTTAAAGGAAAAAATCTCATTTAAAACTGCTTGCGGGTTTAATGTAATGTCGGGTTCTGGCAATATGGATGAAAATCAGTGAGACAAACGGCATGGGTACCCCCCAGTCCATTACCAGGCCCTTTGGGTCTTGTATGGATATTAAGGGGAACCCCGCACCCAAATTAAAATAAGGAAAGGTGTGGGGCCACCAGACCCTATATACTCTGAACAGCAGTATACAGGCGGTGCAAACAAGACAGGGACTGTAGGTTTGTTGTTAAGTAGAATCTGTTTGTAATTTTGAACGGGTACATTTTTAACGTGTTTAGCTCCAGCCAAAAAATCTTTTTTAAGCTTTTTGGAAACATAGGGAAGGGTTATCACCCCTGTGACATTTGTTTTGCTGTCTTTCCTCCTCTTCAGAAGATTTCACCTCACTTTTTGTCCCAATTACAAATGTTTTTTGAAAATTTGGGTTTTTTTGTGGAACAAGGATTGGAAAGCATCAGTGGAAAGGAGAAATGTTTTTCCCATATTAACTCTTACAGGAGAGAATTTCCCTTCCTAGGGGTAGATTTCATCTCACTTCCTGTTGTCTCCTTCCGTTTGCAAGTAGGAGTCGTTTGTAAGTTAGATGTTTGAAAGTAGGGGCCTGCCCTATATACTCAGCAGAAATTTGGGCCTTAGGTGTTGTTGTGGCCACAACACTGTAAGCCCTCACAGGGCCCTGCTGTGAAATATTAGATCAAGAATTGTAATTACATGCCCCTGTTGAACAGGGGCAGAAAAACTGGGCCTTTGGTTGTGGTGGTGGTGGTGGTGCTGGTGCCACAACACTGTAAGTCCTCACTCGCTCTTGGTGGGTGCAGAAATGGGCCCTGCTGTAAAATATTAGATCAAGAATTGTAATTACATGCCCCTGTTGAACAGGGGCTGAAAAATTAGGCCTTAGGCACTGGTGCTGGTGCCACAACACTGCAACCCCTCACAGACACTCTAGTTGGAACGCAGGAACGAGCCCTGCTGCAAAGTATTGCATCAAAAATTGTAATTACACGCCCCTGTTAAACAAGGGCTGAAAAATTGGGCCTTAGGCACTGGTGCTGATGCCACAACACTGCAACCCCTCACAGACACTCTAGTTGGAACGCAGGAACGAGCCCTGCTGCAAAGTATTGCATCAAAAATTGTAATTACACGCCCCTGTTAAACAGGGGCAGAAAAATTGGGCCTTAGGCACTGGTGCTGGTGCCACAACACTGCAACCCCTCACAGACACTCTAGTTGGAATGCAGGAACGAGCCCTGCTGCAAAGTATTGCATCAAAAATTGTAATTACACGCCCCTGTTAAACAGGGGCTGAAAAATTGTGCCTTAGGCACTGGTGGTGGCACCCAGAACCAAAAATGTTCTTACAAGCTATCAGCTTGATCATTGAGGAGGAAGAGGATAATTACTCAGGGATAGTCACTCAGCATCAGCATAGGCAGTCTTTGAAGGGATCTGAGATTTCAAAAAAAATTATTCGGTTACATCAGCATCAGGTGCTTGGTAGCTGGTGGTGATCCAAGACTGATTCATTTTTATGAAGGTCAGTCGATCGACCGAGTCGGTGGACAGACGCACCCTGTGATCGGTTACCACGCCTCCAGCAGCACTGAATGTGCGTTCCGAAAGAACGCTGGATGCAGGACAGGCCAGTAGCTCAATTGCATACTGTGCAAGCTCTGGCCAGTGATCCATCCTCAAGACCCAGTAACCCAGAGGATTTTCGGTGGGAAAGGTGTCCAAGTCTGATCTTGCCCCTAGGTATTCCTGCACCATGTAAAACAGACGCTGGCGATGGTTGCTGGAACTGATCATACATTGGAGCTGCGGACCAAAAAATTGTCTGAATGCATCGGTCAGACGACCACCTTCTCCACCGCTCCTTCTTTGACTGACCGAAGCCTCAGCAACACGTTGTCCAGAAACAGGAGTTTGTAACCTCCCAGTCTCTGGGAACGCATTGCACAGACCTTTCTGCAAGGCCTCCCGAAGATGTTTCATCCTCTGCTCCCTCTGCGATGGCAAGATAAGGTCCGCAACCTTACCCTTGTAACGTGGATCAAGGAGAGTTGCCAGCCAGTATTGGTCCTTCTCCTTGATACCACGAATACGAGGATCCTTACGCAGGCTTTGCAGGATCAGGGAGGCCATGCAGCATAGGTTTGCTGAGGCATTCGGCCCGGAGTCCTCTGGGTCACTAAGGACGACATGGTCCGCAGCCACCTCCTCCCAGCCACGTACAAGTCTATGTGTTTCTTGGGACTGATCCCTTGAAGACTGCTGCTGATGCTGAGTGCCAGGCTCCACCTCCATACTGACACAATCTTCCTCCTCCTCCTCCTCCTCTTCCTGTGTGATCGGCAGGCACGCAGGAACACTGTCTGGATAAAGGGGGTCTTGAGAGCTAAGGAAGTCCTCCTCTTCCTGCCTCTGTTCTGCCTCAAGTGCCCTGTCCATTATTCCACGCAGCTGATGCTCGAACAGGTGGACAAGGGGGACAGTGTCACTGATGCATGCACTGTCACTGCTCACCATCCTCGTGGCCTCCTCAAATGGTGACAGGACAGTGCATGCATCCCTGATCATGGCCCACTGGCGTGGGGAAAAAAAACCAAGCTCCCCTGACCCTGTCCTGGTGCCATAGTCGCACAGGTACTCATTGATGGCCCTCTGCTGCGTGTGCAGCCGCTGCAGCATGGCCAACGTTGAGTTCCACCTGGTGGGCATGTCACAGATTAGGCGGTTCTTGGGCAGGTTAAACTCCTTTTGGAGGTCCGTCAACCGAGCACTGGCATTATATGACCGGCGGAAATGCACACAGACTTTCCTGGCCTGCCTCAGGACATCCTGTAAGACCGGGTACCTGCCCAAGAACCGCTGCACCACCAAGTTAAGGAAATGAGCCAAACAGGGCACATGGGTCATTTGTCCCTGTCGGAGGGCAGAGAGGAGGTTGGTGCCATTGTCGCAAACCACCATTCCTGCTTTAAGTTGGTGTGGCATCAACCACCTCTGAACCTGCCCCTGCAGAGCTGACAGAACCTCTGCCCCAGTGTGGCTCCTGTCCCCCAAGCACACCAGCTCAAGCACCGCATGACATCTTTTGGGCTGCGTACTTGCGTAGCCCCTTGAACGGCTACGGAGCACCGCTGGTTCTGAGGACAAAGCACAGGAAGAGGCCATGGAGGAAGAAGAAGAGGAGGGGGTGGAGGAGAGAGGTGTGTCACAATCATTAGCATTTTGGAGGCGTGGTGGCGGAACAACCTCCAACACTACTGCACCTTGTCCTGCATCCTTCCCAGCTGCCAGCAGAGTCACCCAATGCGCCGTGAAACTTAGGTAACGTCCCTGTCCATGCCTGCTGGACCATGAGTCAGCAGTAATATGCACCTTACCGCTGACCGCCATGTCCAGCGAGGCATGGACATTGCCTTCCACATGCCGGTAGAGAGCCGGAATTGCGTTCCGTGAGAAAAAGTGGCGTTTGGGTACCTGTCACTGAAGAACTGCACATTCCACAAACTCACGGAAGGGGGCAGAGTCTACCAACTGAAAAGGCAGCAGTTGAAGTGCTAGCAATTTTGCCAAGCTAGCATTCAACCGCTGGGCATGTGGATGGCTGGGAGCAAACTTCTTTCGGCGGTGCAGCAGCTGGGGCAGGGAAATTTGCCTGGCACAATCTGACGTCGGTGTACCAAAAGCAGATTGCCCACAAGTACTTGGCTGTGACACACCTAATTCTACACCTTTATTCCTCTCAGAGAGGACTGAAGGTATAGTGGGGTTGGAAATCTCAGCTGATCAGGAGCAAGGAGAGGTCCTCTTTGTTCTTTGGTGTGGGTCTTTTAGATACGCTTGCCAACAAACTGCATGGCAGGTCAACATATGTCTGGTCAAGCATGTGGTACCCAAGCGGGAGATGTTTTGGCCACGCGAGATACACTTGAGACATATGTTGCAAATAGCAGCAGTGCGATCTGATGCACTTGTCTCAAAAAAGGCCCACACCAAAGAACTTTTTGAATAACGCGCAGAGACTGCAGCGCCCTGCACATGTGGAGCTTTGTGGTGTGATGCAGTCAATGTGCTGCCCTTAGGCTGGCCCCTGGAGGGCATCCTGCCTCGTTGGTGATGTGCCGCCTCCTCCTCCTCCTCCTCTCTCCTATCAGGCACCCACGTTGAGTCAGTGACCTCATCATCCCCTCCCTCCTCATCACTGGAGAAAACCTGGCAGTATGCTGCAGCAGGGGGAGCATGACTGCCAGATTGCTGTCCTTCTTTGGCACCCCGTCTGTCCGTGCTCATGTTACTGCCTTCATCGAGCTCAGTATCATTCTCAGAGCCTTCCAAACGCTGGGCATCCTCCTGGAGCATGTACCCAACACTGTGGTCAAACAGTTCGAGGGACTCCTCAGGAGGACATGGTGGGGCTAGGGAAGGAGTCACTGATGACATTGATCCGAGGGAAGAGGCCGCTGCTTTGCCAGACAAAGTACCCTGGGCATGGGTGAGAGAGGATGAGGAGGATGAGGACGGCTTGGTCATCCACTCGACCAAGTCTTCCGCATGTTGCGGCTCAACGCGGCCAGCTGCCGAAAAAAGGGCAAGCATATCCCACGGCCACGTGCTGATGAGGATGCACCGTCTCCACGACCAGCACTAGACACAGAGCCTGCTTGCCCTCTCTTATTGGCTTGTGACTGTCTGCCTCTCCTTCTTGGCCTTCCAGACATACTAATGGCCTGTAGCTGCACTAAGCTGGGATATATATATGTACTGATACTGCAGCTAGCAAAATCAACTGCCTGCCTGTAGTATGAGAACACCACCAACCTTCTACAGGTAGCTTTAGCTGAACACTGTGAGGTGGACGCACCCCACTAACTTGTAGGTTTAGCTGAACACTGTGAGGTGGACGCACCACACTAACTTGTAGGTTGAGCTGAACACTGTGAGCAGGGCGCACCCCACTAACTTGTAGGTTGAGCTGAACACTGTGAGCAGGACGCACCCCACTAACTTGTAGGTTTAGCTGAACACTGTGAGCAGGACGCACCCCACTAACTTGTAGGTTTAGCTGAACACTGTGAGCAGGACGCACTGCACTAACTGTAAATAGTCTAGCTGCCTGACTGTGGTACTAATAGGATCAAAAGAACACTAGTAATTTTCTTCAGGTAGCTGTATATACTGTAACAAGACAATCCTGCCTGTCAGTGAGAAGATAACAGGAACGGATCTAGCTGAACACTGTGAGCAGGACGCACCCCACTAACTTGTAGGTTAAGCTGAACACTGTGAGCAGGATGCACTGCACTAACTGTAAATAGTCTAGCTGCCTGACTGTGGTACTAATAGGATCAAAAGAACACCAGTAATTTTCTTCAGGTAGCTGTATATACTGTAACAAGACAAGCCTGCCTGTCAGTAAGAAGATAACAGGAACGGATCTAGCTGAACACTGTGAGCAGGACGCACCCCACTAACTTGTAGGTTTAGCTGAACACTGTGAGCAGGACGCACCCCACTAACTTGTAGGTTTAGCTGAACACTGTGAGCAGGACGCACTGCACTAACTGTAAATAGTCTAGCTGCCTGAAGGTGGTACTAATAGGATCAAAAGAACACCAGTAATTTTCTTCAGGTAGCTGTATATACTGTAACAAGACAACACTGCCTGTCAGTAAGAAGATAACAGGAACGGATCTAGCTGAACACTGTGAGCAGGACGCACCCCACTAACTTGTAGGTTTAGCTGAACACTGTGAGGTGGATGCACCCCACTAACTTGTAGGTTTAGCTGAACACTGTGAGCAGGATGCACCCCACTAACTTGTAGGTTTAGCTGAACACTGTGAGGTGGACGCACCACACTAACTTGTAGGTTTAGCTGAACACTGTGAGCAGGACGCACCCCACTAACTTGTAGGTTTAGCTGAACACTGTGAGCAGGACGCACCCCACTAACTTGTAGGTTTAGCTGAACACTGTGAGGTGGACGCACCCCACTAACTTGTAGGTTTAGCTGAACACTGTGAGCAGGATGCACCCCACTAACTTGTAGGTTTAGCTGAACACTGTGAGGTGGACGCACCACACTAACTTGTAGGTTTAGCTGAACACTGTGGGCAGGACGCACCCCACTAACTTGTAGGTTTAGCTGAACACTGTGAGCAGGACGCACCCCACTAACTTGTAGTTTTAGCTGAACACTGTGAGCAGGACGCACTGCACTAACTGTAAATAGTCTAGCTGTGTCAGGGGCCTTACCTCGGCAGGCGGGGTGCCTGGGGTGGTGTGCGTCGGGGTGCGTCGGCACGCGCGTTCCTGCGGACCTCGCCGTGCGTGTTCCTCGCGGCGCCGGCGTGAGTGTCCAGGATCGTTCCACTGTGCGCGCCGGTGTGCGGGGGCGCGCGCGCGGGCGTTGGCGGGCGCGCGTGCCTGTGTGTGCCGGGGCGCGCGCTTGCACGTCGTTTGGCGCCAAAAGCCCCATTTAAGCCAGTGAGTTCTTTTGACCAGTGCTGCCTAATCAACAGCTAGTCGTTCCTAAGCCTGACCGTGTACCTTGTCTGTTCCTGCTATACCTGTTGACCCGGCCTTGTCCCCCGACCTCTCTCTGAACGCTGCCTGCACCGACCTCTGCCTGTCTGACCATCCGCTTGCCTGTTCCACTGTACCTCTGCCGTCTGCCTGTTGCCAAACCCGGCCTGCCTCCTGACCATCCATCTGCCTGCTCCCTTGGATCCCATCTACCTGTCTGCAGACTTCCTACCTGTTGTCCACTCCAGCCTGCTCAGCTCAGTGACGGTGCTCCAGCCTACTCCAGTCTTTCCAGCTGTTAACCCTGCAACATCCGGACTGCAATACCTGGACAGCAACACAGGCCTTCATACCACTCCGTACTTTCGCGCCCTCTGTTTACTCTACCAGGGGGCCGATAGTCGGAGGGTAAGGGAGCCTACCCTCTGCCCGACAGGACTCGCCGTTCTGGTAAGTAGGAGCCTGATAAGCTGCCTGACTGTGGTACTAATAGGATCAAAAGAACACCACTAATTTTCTTCAGGTAGCTGTATATACTGTAACAAGACAAGCCTGCCTGTCAGTAAGAAGATAACAGGAACGGATCTAGCTGAACACTGTGAGCAGGACGCACTGCACTAACTGTAAATAGTCTAGCTGCCTGACTGTGGTACTAATAGAATCAAAAGAACACCAGCAATTTTCTTCAGGTAGCTGTATATACTGTAACAAGACAAGCCTGCCTGTCAGTAAGAAGATAACAGGAACGGATCTAGCTGAACACTGTGAGCAGGACGCACTGCACTAACTGTAAATAGTCTAGCTGCCTGACTGTGGTACTAATAGGCTCAAAAGAACACCAGTAATTTTCTTCAGGTAGCTGTAAATACTGTAACAAGACAAGCCTGCCTGTCAGTAGGAAGATAACAGGAACGGATCTAGCTAAACTGAATACAGTGTATATATATATATATGCAACACCTGGGATGCATATATATACACAATACACTGTAAGTGCAGCTAACTGACTGACTGTTCTGCCTAATCTATCTAACTCAAATCAAATGTCACTGTCTGTCTCTCTCTCTCTCTCAATGAACGCCGGAACACACACTACACAGGGCCGCCGTGCAGGCGGCCTTATATAGTGTGGGGCGTGTACTAAATCCCCTGAGCGATAATTGGCCAAAGCCTCCTTGGCTTTGGCCAATTACAGCTCTCTGTTCAGGCGGCGCTGTGATTGGCCAAGCATGCGGGTCATAGTGCATGCTTGGTCAATCATCAGCCAGCAATGCACTGCAATGCCGCAGTGAATTATGGGCCGTGACGCACCACACAAATTTGGCGCGAACGGCCCATATCGTTCGCAATTCGGTGAACGACCGAACAGCCGATGTTCGAGTCGAACATGGGTTCGATTCAAACACGAAGCTCATCCCTAATGACCACTGATTAAAGCTTGAAAAATGTGACACTGATGAAAGATGACACTAATATGTGACACTGATGACACGTGGCACTAATACGTGTCACTGATGACACCTGACACTGATGACAGATGACACTAATATGTGGCACTGATGACACGTGGCACTGATGATGGATGGCACTAATACGTGGCACTGATGACAGAGGCACTAATACGTGGCACTGATGAGAGATGGCACTAATACGTGGCATTGATGACACGTAACACTGATAACAGATGGCACGTGACACTGACAGGTGGCACTGATGACAGATGGCACTGGGGGCAGGTGGCACTAATAGGTGCCACTGGGGACAGATGGCGATGGGGACATTTAGCACTGATAGATGACACTGGGGACAGAAGGCATGGGGACAGATGGTGATGGGGACATTTGGCACTGATAGGTAGCACTGGGGACAGATGGCACTGGGGACAGATGGTACTGGGGACAGATGGCGATGGGGACATTTGGCACTGATAGGTGGCACTGGGGACAGATGGCACAGTGTTGTGTAGTGTAACTGTAACTAGTGTGAGTGTTCACTCACCGCTGCAGCACAGAAACTCTCCCTCCTCACACGCTGTCCCTGTGTGAAGAGGGAGAGCCGGCGATGAGAGATGATCTCATATGTTTACATATGAGATCACCTCGCATTGGACACTCCAATCGAGTGCTAAATGGCCGCTGTGATTGCCCATTTAACACAATCTGTGATTGGCTGTGTCCAAGGGATACGGCCAACACAGAACTTCCCCGATGCGCGCACGCGGAGGCGCGCAGAGGGGAAGTAAACAAGAGGACATCAAGGGATGCCCTCCCGGCAATTGAAGTCTTTCGGCTATAGCGCGGGCGCCGCGGGGCGGGGCCCATGGTCTTGGGCCCAGTCAAGCCCAATAGTAAGTCCGGCCCTGGGGATGAGCTTCGAGTTCGAGTCGAACTCATGTTTGAACAATTTGGGGTGTTCGCGGCAAATTCGAAAGCCGTGGAACACCCTTTAAGAGTCTATGGGAGAAATCAAAAGTGCTAATTTTAAAGGCTTATATGCATGGTATTGTCATAAAAAGTGTTTGGGTACCTGGGTCCTGCCCCAGGGGACATGTATCAATGCAAAAAGAATTTTTAAAAACGGCTGTTTTTTCGGGAGCAGTGATTTTAATAATGCTTAAAGTGAAACAATATAAGTGTAATATTCCTTTAAATTTCGTTCCTGGGGGGTGTCTATAGTATGCCTGTAAAGGGGCGCATGTTTCCCGTGTTTAGAACAGTCTGACAGCAAAATGACATTTCAAAGGAAAAAAAGTCATTTAAAATTACTCGCGGCTATAATGAATTGTCGGTGCGACAATACACATAAAAGTTCATTGATAAAAACGGCATGGGATTTCCCCACAGGGGAACCCCGAACCAAAATTTAAAAAAAAAATGGCGTGGGGGTCCCCCTAAATTTCATACCAGGCCCTTCAGGTCTGGTATGGATATTAAGGGGAACCTCGCGCCAAATTTTTTTAAAAAAATGGCGTGGGGGTCCCCCTCAAAATCCATACCAGACCTGAATTTTAAGGGGAACCCCGCGCCAAAATTAAAAAAAATGGCGTGGGGTCCCCCCAACAATCTATACCAGACTCTTATCCGAGCACACAACCTGGCAGGCAGCAGGAAAAGAGGGGGGATGAGAGAGCGCCCCCCCTTCCTGAACCGTACCAGGCCACATGCCCTCAACATTGAGAGGGTGCTTTGAGGTAGCCCCCCAAAGCACCTTGTCCCCATGTTGATGGGGGTGACCCCGCCCCCCTCTGACAATAAGGGGAAAGCCACAGGGAAGTCCCATGAATTCCCCGTGCTTCAGAGGAGGGCGGGGTCACCGGGTGGCCCCGCCCTCCGTTATATAGGAAATGTACATTTGTACCCCATTACCAATTCACACGGGGGGCCGGGATCTGGGGTTCCCTTATTAAAGGTGGCTTCCAGATTCTGATAAACCCCCCGCCCGCAGACCCCCACAACCACCGGCCAAGGGTTGTGGGGATGAGGCCCTTCTCCCCATCAACATGGGGACAAGGTGCTTTGGGGCCTACCTCAAAGCACCCTCCCAATGTTGAGGGCATGTGGCCTGCTACGGTTCAGGAGGGGGGGCCGCTCTCTCATCCCCCCTCTTTTCATGCGGCCTGCCAGGTTGCGTGCTTGGATAAGGGTCTGGTATGGATTTTTGAGGGGACCCCACGCCATTTTTTTTAAATTTTGGCGCGGGGTTCCCCTTAAAATCCATATCAGACCTGAAGGGTCTGGTATGGATTTTGAGGGGGACCCCCACACCATTTTAAAAAAAAATTTGGTTCAGGGTTCCCCTTAATATCCATACCAGACCTGAAGGGCCTGGTATGGAATTTAGGGGAACCCCCACACATTTTTTTTTTCATTTTGGGTCGGGGTTCCCCTGTGGACAAATCCCATGCAGTTTTTATCAATGAACTTTTATGTGTATTGTCGGACCGACAATTCATTAATAGCCGCGAGTAGTTTTAAATGACTTTCTTTTCCTTTGAAATGTAATTTTGCTGTCAGACTGTTCTAAGCACGGGAAACATGTGCCCCTTTACAGGCATACTATAGACACCCCCCCAGGTACGAAATTTAAAGGAATATTACACTTTTATTGTTTCACTTTAAGCATTATTAAAATCACTTCTCCCGAAAAAACGGCCGTTTTAAAAAATTCTTTTTGCATTGATACATGTCCCCTGGGGCAGGACCCAGGTCCCCAAACACTTTTTATGATAATAACTTGCATATAAGCCTTTAAAATGAGCACTTTTGATTATTCATGTTCCTGTCCCATAGACTTTAACGGTGTTCGCGTGTTCAAACAAATTTTTTTGCCTGTTCGCAAGTTCTGCTGCGAACCGACTAAAACAGTAGCCAAAAGCTGCCCTTGTGTCGTTTTTGGTCCGTCGGACTAGCATACAGACGAATGCTTTTCCCGATAGGAATTAAGTCCGTCCGTCGGAAAGATTTGAAAAATGTTCTATTTCTAGGTCCGTCAGAATTTTAGAAAGAAAAAGTCCAATGAAGCCCACACACAATCGGAATGTCCGACACAATGATTTCACAATGATTTCTGCTGGAAAGTCCAGTCATGTGTACGCGGCATAAGACTAAAATGAGACTAAAACTAAAATGCCATTCTAGTCAAAAGACTATGACTAAAACTAAATTGCAATTGCTGAAATGTAGGACATTTTACTCAACTAAAATGTACTGGAGATTTAGTAGACTAAATACGACTAAAACTAAAACAATTGCAAAAGACTAAAATGGGATTAAAACTAAAATGCCATTTTAGTCCTAGGACTAAAATTAACACTGAATATCACTGTTTGTTTGAACTTTTTCCTTACCTTTAAATAAAAGTGGGCTGCCATGCCCTAAAAACGCAGTCTGGAGTGGGACGTTTCTGGAAAACTGCATGCACCACTTGAACCTAATCACCCCCAAGTAAACTCCCCCAACCTCACCCCTATTCATCCAATACTGTCATTCCTCAGGAAAGAGAAGTAAAGTGTTGCCAAATAATGGGTGTAGTCAGGGCTCATCTTCTCCCCCCCCTGTCAACAGCTCACCTCCCCATCCACAGGTCACCTTCTCTTCTCTTGTCCACAGCTCACCCCCCCCCCCCCCACACACACACAGGTTACCTTTCCCCCCATGCACAGGTTACCTTCTCTTCTCTCGCCACCCCCCCCACATCTCACCGTCTCCTCTTTCTCCACAGCTCACTCCCCCCACAGGTTACCTTCTCCTCTCCCCCCCACAGTTCACCTCCTCCCCCCAACAGCCCCCCCCCCCTCAGGGTACCCTCTCTTCTCTCATCCACAGTTCACCTCCCCCCACAGCTTGCCCTACCCCCCCTCCACAGCTCAACACATGTTACCCTCTCTTCTCTCGTCCACAGTTCACTTCCCTCCCCACAGCTCACCCCCCCCCTCTCCACAGCTCACCTCCCCCACCCCCAGGTTACCTTCTCTTCTCTCGTCCACAGCTCTCCCCCCCTCCTGCACAGGTTACATTTTCCCCGCAGCTCACCATCTCCTCCTTCTCCACAGCTCCCCCCCACCCACAGGTTACCTTCTCTTCCCCCCTACAGTTCACCCCCTCCCCCCGCAGGTTACCTTCTTTTCGCTCATCCACAGTTAACTTCCCCCCTCAGCTTACCCTACCCCCTCACCCACAGGTTACCGTCTCTTCTCTCATCCACAGCTCATCCCCCCACCCCACCCACAGGTTACCTTCTCTCCTCTTGTCCACAGTTCACCCCCCCTCTCCACAGTTGAAGCTCCCCTCCTCCCCCCATCCACAGCCAGCTCACCCTCTCCACCCCCACATTCCACAATTCACATTAGCATGTGCAGCCCCCCATCGACAACCCTGTTTTTAACTGTCAACATGTCAACATGTCACCTCTACACAACTCTCCCCCCATCCACAGCTTACATCCCCAGTCCACAATAACCTCTGCACCCCCATCCACAGCTTGTCTTTCCCCGCCTCCACGTTTCACTACTGCAACCCAATCCACAGCTCTAAACCTTACAACCCCTCATCTTCCACCTCTGCACCCCAAGTCTCACCCCCCCCCAGCACTCTTAACCCAGTACAAATTCCCCTGTCCACAACTCTCACTTTGCACAATCTAACTCCCCCCAGCTCAGACCTCTGCAGAACATCCACAACTTCTCTACTCTCTCTGCACAACCAGCCCCCCCCCACCACTTTCCCTCTGCAGCTCTCTCACCTGCATTGGAATTTGAGCAGTTCAGCAGACTTCCGTTCTGTTCTGTCAGATCAGGCTTTTTTTTCTCCTCAGCTTACGGTGCAGTCTCCTCCGTGCAGCTCCACCTGTCAGAACTGGTAGGAGTTGCAGAGCGCTTCACCCGGCTCCGTGCTACACAGATGTGACAGGCAACAGGCGGGATAGCTGCCTTTGACATCCCCCATTAATGCCGATAGTTGCGTCGTGTGGACCCGGACCCAGGGCACCGATCAGTCAGATGTGGGGCAAGTGCCCTGGATGCTGGCGTTAGCATACTGTCAGAAACCACAAAATCAGGTTGAGACAGAAGTGCAGTGAAATCACACTTGTTTAATACTAAAAGTAAAAAGAACAAACATAGTCAAAACATAGCCAAAGTTCAGTAACCGGAACGGATAGTCAGCCAAGCCAGAAGTCAGGAATCAATGTAGTGGAACAGCAAGCAGGATCTGGAGCCAGAAGGGATGTCAGCAAAGCAAATCTTGAACAGGATCGGAGATAGTTTCTGTGATGTTAACCAAGGCAAAGGCTGAGATTCCTCTGGACTGGATGGCTTAAGTAGGCAGGACTGACGAGCAGGATATCATCAACAGCTAAGTAACTGTGGAGAGATAGGAGCTGGCAATTAGCCGACAGCTGAGTGGCCAGCTCAGAGAAGGAAGGGCTGAGCCCAGCCCTCACACATACAGAAGCTGGTGGAGGAAGCGAATTGTATAGAAAACTTCCTCTACCGGCTTCTGTTTTATGTGACAGGGAGCAGAGGAGACCGCTGCCTGAGGTAGCAGAACTGCATTCCGGCACGTAGCAGCAGAAAAAAAAGGCATGTATATATATATAATATATATATATATATATATATATATATATATATATATATATATAATGTATGTGTGTATATATACAGTATTTCACAAAAGCGAGTACACCCCTCACATTTTTTAAAATATTTTATTATATCTTTTCATGTGACAACAATGAAGAAATGACACTTCGCTACAATGTAAAGTAGTGAGTGTACAGCTTGTATAACAGTGCAAATGTGCTGTCACCTCAAAAATAACTCAACACACAGCCATTAATGTCTAAACCGCTGGCAACAAAAGTGAGTACACCCATAAGTGAACATGTTTAAATGGGGCCCAATTAGCCATTTTCCCTCCCCAGTGTCATGTGACTCGTTAGTGTTACAAGATCTCAGGTGTGAATGGGGAGCAGGTGTGTTAAATTTGGTGTTATCACGTTCACTCTCTCATACTGGTCACTGGAAGTTCAACATGGCACCTCATGGCAAAGAACTCTGAGGATCTGAAAAAAAAATTGTTGCTCTACATAAAGATGGCCTAGGCTATAAGAAGATTGCCAAGACACTAAAAATGAGCTGCAGCACGGTGGCCAAGACCATACAGTGGTTTAACAGGACATAATCCACTCAGAACAGGCCTCGCCATGGTCGACCAAAGAAGTTGAGTGCACATGCTCAGCGTCATATCCAGAGGATGTATTTGAGAAATAGACATATGAGTGCTGCCAGCATTGCTGCAGAGGTTGAAGGGGTGGGGGTCAGCCTGTCAGTGCTCAGACCATACGCCGCACACTGCATCAAATTGGTCTGCATGGCTCTCGTCCCAGAAGGAAGCCTCTTTTAAAAATGATGCACAAGAAAGCCCACAAACAGTTTGCTGAAGACAAGCAGACTAAGGACATGGATTACTAGGAAACATGTCCTGTGGTCTGATGAGACCAAGATAAACTTATTTGGTTCAGATGGTGTCAAGCGTGTGTACAACCAGATGAGGAGTACAAAGACAAGTGTGTCTTGCCTACAGTCAAGCATAGTGGTGGGATTGTCATGGTCTGGGGCTGCATGGGTGCTGCCGGCACTGGGGAGCTACAGTTCATTGAAGGAACCATGAATGCATGAAGAGCATGATCCCCTCTCTTTGGGGACTGGGCCGCAGGGCAGTATTCCAACATGATAACTACCCCAAACACACCTCCAAGACCACCACTGCCTTGCTAAAGAAGCTGAGGGTAAAGGTGATGGACTGGCCAAACGTGTTTCCAGACCTAAACCCTATCGAGCATCTGTGGGGCATCCTCAAATGGAAGGTGAAGGAGCGCAAGGTCTCTAACATCCACCAGCTCAGTGATGTCGTCCAGGAGGAGTGGAAGAGGTCTCCAGTGGCAACCTGTGAAACTCTGGTGAACTCCATGCCCAAGAGGGTTAAAACAGTGCTGGAAAATAATGGTGGCCACACAAAATATTGAGAGAGATCAAGAGGGGGTGCAGGATACTCCAGAATCACAGACAGATACAGGGAGACAGATTCTGAAGCAAAATTCTCCACTAGCAGCCTTAAAGCATTTGTTACCCCATATTCCTGATATGTGCCTGTTGTACCATGTACTTATATGAAAAAGTATCCAGTTCTCTTTTTATTATTTCCTTTGTGTGTAAGCCCTGGTGTTCCTCCCGGATCTCTGCTGTCCTATTAAAAACTGACCACACTAAGCAGGAGAGCACAGGGTGATCAGTTCTCTAGTTATGCTGGGAACTCAGCCTGTTCTCCTCCAATGATCAGACATGTCCTGACATGCCCCCCTGCACAGCCTTTCACTGGGAAGCTCAGTGTACTGTTGCTTCTCCTCCCCCTGCTCTTATGCAGCTGAGAACCGAGGGAGTGTGATCACTTATTAAAAAAAAGGTGAAAAAAGGTATTTATAATGTTTTTCTTATATCTATATACAAATGTTTTGCCTTTCATATGCTGATGTCTAACTGCAATAGACCATCAGTAGCACAGTTGCCTCCCAGGGGCAAAGCCCCAGGACAGAGAGCTCCTAACAGCCCTCCCAAACATTTACCTTCTCCACAGCCACCTTAAGGGTGCCCTCTCCAAGGGATTGGCTGAGGTCAGATAAACATTGTAGCCCAGTGGCTGACCCTCCTACTCTATTTTTGGAAGCTTCTTCCAGAGGCAGGAAGGAGCAATCACCTGCCAGGCTTAGGGAAACCCGATAATACCTAGAAAATGGATTGCTGTTCAGCTGGGTACAGCAGAGCCAAAAACTAAATGTATCTAGCCTAGGGTAGGGGTTTACACAGCATTACAGGAAGGCCTGGACACAATAGGGGGGGTGGGCTGAGACCTGGCATTCGGGTGCTAAACATTCGGGTGCTAAACATTTACAGGTAAGATACTCATTAGGAGGAGTTACACTGGGAAAATTAGAGAAGATAATGAGCAATTAAAAAAGATTTGGAGGTCCTAGTGAACCATAAACTAGCTATGAGCAAGCAATGTCAGGCTGCTGCTAGCAAAGCAAGCTGAATACTTTCATGCATTAAAAAGGGTATTTATTCGAAGGATAAATCAATACTCTTACCCCTTTAAAAAAACACTTGCGTATTTAGTTCTGTTGTGGTAACCAAGCAACAGAAAGTCTATTCTAGAACTAGAAATTGTCCAAAGAATAGGAAACAAAATTAAGGACCTCAGCTAGAGGAGAGATGGACATGTGGTCCCAGTTTAAGCCTGGAGAAAAGGAGGTGCAGTTCTTTACCTTTAAAGCAGAAAAAATGTGGATATTCCTCCCCAAATAGCAGGGTCTTCTGTGAGTACTGACAAATTCAAAATACCTCTAAATGTATATACTATACTTCTAAATGTCTTCCTCAATGAGCACAACTTTCAGGGATATGTATATTCTTGGAAAACAAACTGACACACACACTGGCACACTCATAGGTTGGCCTGGATGGTGTTTTTTTCCAACTTTATGTCTATGTAACTATATCTTTTTAATGAAACATTTCAAAAGAATCAAATTGAAAATTGTTGAATATGCATGTTTAGTTGAGGCAGCCATATTTCTGTTCAGACATATTTCCAATAACATTTTTACAGAATCGCTTTAAGATATCTGCTTGTGAAGCTAGCATTCCAGATCCTTGTGATCTGTATAAAGCTAGCTGGTCACAGTCCAAATGTGAGTGGACTTTTGGGCTGATCTCAGTCGTCAGTCATCAGGAGCGTACCACAATACTGTTTCTGGAGGAATGTGAATACCATACCTCCCAACCGTCCCGGATTGCCCGGGAAAGTCCCGCTGTGGGAGGTCTGTCCCGCGTCCCGGGCACCTTCATTCCGGGACAATACAATGTCCCGGAATTGCCCCATTGGCCGATCTGATGCCCCCTAAAAATTGCCGCTGTCCCTCACTGCCCGGCGCTATACTGGTTCTTGCCAAGACCGCTTCATTTCACCCCCAGATGCTGCCTGGCTAACTGCCAAAACAACTGGTTGCTAGGCATGGCCCGCCTGGCGTCTAACAACCAGTGACGTCACGAGGAGGAGGAGAGTGGAGCCCCAGCATTCAGTGCGAGCTGGAGGAGGATTCCTCCTCGTGCCTAAGCTCTGCCCCTGGTTCCACCTCCCAACTCCGGGTCTCCCCTGAAGGCTTTTCCTGCTCTGGAAGAAAGGTAGGTGAATGCTCCCTGCATTGTCCTGTGCACACAGAATGAATCCCGCACGGCACAGCCTGAGGCTGGTTTTCTCACTGTGTGGAAATTTTCTTTGATTGGAACTTGCGGCTGCTTGTCCTCATGGTGATTGGCTGCAGCACATGGCAATCATCCTCCTGTATTTGCCAACAGAACACTCCCCGTGGGGGCGGGGTCAGTTGCCGGTCTGTGCTGAAGACGAGGAGGAGGGCTTTCTGCAGGTCTGTGTATGTGTGATAGGAAAGTTGCTGCAGTTAACTTAAGCTGTTGCAGTGTCCTGGCAGATGACAGATAGATTTCTGGTGAAGCCTGTGCCCAGAATCTTAGCTCAGGTTGCAGACACAGAGCATCACTCATTCTGTCTGTTTAATCTGTACAGGACTCTGCAGCAGGAGATAAGGAGAGTGTGTGCTGAGAACGGGGAAGTGTTCTGTGTGTGTCTCAATCTGAATTGCCCTGTTTATGCTTCCTCTCCTGAGCTCTCTGTCCACCCCCATTCATCCTGAATCCTGAGATCTCCCTGTCCATCCCAACTTCCCATCCTGCAATCTCCCTGTCCACCCCCCCTCCCATCCTGCGATCTCCCCGTCCACCACCCTTCCCACCCTGCGATCTCCCCGTCCCACCCTGCAATCTCCCCGTCCCATCCTGCAATCTCCCCATCCCACCCTGCAATCTCCCCGTCCCACCCTGCCATCTCCCCGTCCCACCCTGCCATCTCCCCGTCCCACCCTGCCATCTCCCCGTCCCACCCTGCAATCTCCCCGTCCCACCCTGCAATCTCCCCGTCCCACCCTGCAATCTCCCCGTCCCACCCTGCAATCTCCCCGTCCCATCCTGCAATCTCCCCGTCCCATCCTGCAATCTCCCCGTCCCACCCTGCAATCTCCCCGTCCCATCCTGCGATCTCCCTGTCCACCCCAACTTCCCATCCTGCGATCTCCCCGTCCAATCCTGCGATCTCCCCGTCCAATCCTGCGATCTCCCCGTCCCACCCTGCGATCTCCCCGTCCCACCCTGCAATCTCCCCGTCCCATCCTGTGATCTCCCCGTCCACCACCCTTCCCACCCTGTGATCTCCCGTCCACCACCCTTCCCACCCTGCGATCTCCCCGTCCCACCCTGCGATCTCCCCGTCCCACCCTGCGATCTCCCCGTCCCATCCTGCGATCTCCCTGTCCAACCCAACTTCCCATCCTGCGATCTCCCCGTCCAATCCTGCGATCTCCTCGTCCCACCCCAACTTCCTATCCTGCGATCTCCCCGTCCCACCCTGCGATCTCCCCGTCCCACCCTGCAATCTCCCCGTCCCATCCTGCAATCTCCCTGTCCACCCCAACTTCCCATCCTGCGATCTCCCCGTCCCACCCTGCGATCTCCCCGTCCCACCCTGCGATCTCCCCGTCCCACCCTGCGATCTCCCCGTCCCACCCTGCAATCTCCCCGTCCCACCCTGCAATCTCCCCGTCCCACCCTGCAATCTCCCCGTGGGTTATTTATAATTTATATTCTGCATATGCTGCAGCCTCAGTAAGTTATTTTGTTTCTTAAAAAGTAAATATGTTTATTATTTTCACTAAACACTACTTGGAGTTGTTACTGCTGTTTTTTTTAAGAGATTTTGTTTTAAATAAATGTATTTTCTTGTTGAATCTTATAGTATTGGGTATTTATTTTCACAAAGCTCATCTATCTATTGACTTCGTGCCGGTTCACACTGGTGCGATGCGAGAACACTGCGAATCCACTGCGTGTTCCCGCATCGCATGTCAGTTCACACTGCCATATGCGAATCACTGGGGAGTGTCAATACATTGTTAACAACACCCCCAGTTCAGCTTGCATATCGCACTGTGAACTGACAGTTCGGACATGAATCGGATCACATATGTGTGAACACACATGCGATCCGATTCTGGTCCGAACAGAAAAAAGGGTCCTGTGCGTGTTTGCACCGAATGCGGTGCGATATCAGCCATACTATCTCTATGGCTGATATCGCACCACACAGACATCGCATGTAATGTGAACGGCAGTGCGCTGCGAATTACATGCGATATTTGGCATCGCACCAGTGTGAACCGGCACTTCAGGTCCACTATTAATATCCTGCAAAATCCAAGGTAGCAGAAGCAACAAGAGAGAAAAATAATTATTTAAATGGTGTATATCTTTGGTTATGACCTGGCAGCTATGACCTGGTTTGTATAGCTGAATGTTTAATATACATCCATCATGCTGTGCTAATTGGCATGCCATTAAAATGGGTAGCTATATTATATAGGATTTAACAGAAATTTAATTTATAGCACTTAATATTATAGTGATGTAAACATGTCTCCAATATGATTGACCACACCTCTTAAACCACAACCAAATGGCCACGCCCTTTTTTGCTGGCCACGCCCATTTCTCGGCATGGTGCGCTGCGCTCTCCACACATCGGATCTTCTAAGTGTCCCTCATTGTCAAGTTCAAAAGTTGGGAGGTATGTGAATACTGTTGTTTCTATTCTGAAGAAAAAGCGGTTTTCTTTTCCATATCTTTTCTCGGTTGGTTCCTCCATGGGAGGTTCTGTGTTCATTATACCCACCTGGTGAAACTTAAATTTTTAAGGAGGCAATCTGCAGTGTCAACATCCCTTTATAAGTATTTAAACTAATTGTAAAGCTTTACATTTTATTTCATTAAAATAACAAATGTCACACTTGCATGCTTTGTGCAATTGTTTTGCATAGAGCAGCCCTGTTCCTCCTCTTCTGTGGTCCCCAACCAGCTCTCCTAGCTCCTCCCCTTGCTGAGTGCCCACATAGAAAACCACTTGCTATGGAGTCACTTGTGCATGCTTGAGCCTGAGTCGGGCTGTTTATGTCTATTCAGACACACAGTGCAGTTCAGCTTTGCCCTCTACTCTCTGCTCACAGATTTTGACTGACAGCAGCAGGAACCAATGGCTTCCGCTGCTCTCAGCCAAGCCTGTGAGAGCGGGGAGAGGGGAGAAGAGTTGCTGCAATTGTGCACCCGCCGGATTGAGATTGGACTCAGGTGAGTATTTAGGAAGGGCAGGGGGGAAGCTACTTTGAAAAGCTTTTTTTATCTTAATGCAGAGAATACATTAAGGAAAAAAATGTTTTACCCTTACAGCCACTTTAACCCTTAAAGCGGTAGTATACCACACCTTTTAAAAAAACAACAAACCCTGCAAGACAATGGCATAATTTGCTAGTATGCGTCACATACTAGCACATTATGAAATACTTACCTTTGAATGAAGCCCTCCAGCGGCACTCTGTCACCGCTGACAGGGCTTCCATCTTCATGCATGCGCATAGGAGTCACAGCACAGAGCTCTGAAGGGATGACACGGTGACGTCACTGGCTACATGCAGTGTGTATATCTCCTAAACAGTGAAAGTTTCGAAAATATTCACTGTACCTACAGGTAAGCTTTATAATAGGCTTACCTGTAGGTACAAGTAAAAAAAAAAAAATACTTTACTACCACTTTAAGAAGTATCTCACCAAAAAATTGTATTCCTATTGTAGGGGATGCCTAAAATGTAACTTTTACTATATCTTAGCACAGACATCTGAGAAGATCAATGAGGCAATCACACAAGCACAAAATTATATTCCTGGGTTAATTACATACACCAGTGGTGTACAGAACGCCTCCAGGTTGACATATTACATTTAATTGTTATTATCATTTTTATAAAATTACAGCAACTTCAGATTGAAAGGTAATATTTAATAACAATAAAAAACAAACAGAGTCTTGCGAGCTACCATGTGAAAATCCAAATGATGGTTAAAGATGATCAAAGGACAGCTGCTAACATTAATCACGTCCCATATGCTTGTGCCAAAAAAAAGTTTTATAACAATATAATGCTGCGCTATCCAAAAAAAATCATATGATAATTGTACTAAATCCTAATATTACTGACTGCAGTTAAATAGTTGTGGTGAAATATTGCATTCCTATGTGAAAAATCTAGTGAACATAATAATGCAATCTTATGCGATTAAAAGTTGCGATCATAAACAAAAAAATTTTTTGTTGTTGTTGTACATAAACAAAAAATATATATTTATTTTTACAAATTTTTTTGTTTATGATCGCAACTTTTATTGCATAAAATTGCATTATTATGTTCACTAGATTTTTTTTTTAGTGGTGGTGAATATCTCACCACCTCCATTTAACTGCAGTCAGTAATATTAGGATTTAGTACGATTACCATAAGTTTTTATTTGGATAGTGCAGCAATATATTGTTATAAAAATTGAATAACATTAATTTACAAAATGGGAAGTATAGCAATTTTATATGCTACTCTATATTAGTTTGTTTTTACAAAAGTGAAATCTGCATTTATGCTTTGTCTCCAATGTACATGAAAACTTGTGGAAAGTAAGTCCTCATGCACACGGACGTTTTTACAGCCGCGTTTTTTACAGCTTAAAAACGCCTGTCTATGTTAGTCTATGGATTCATGCCCACCTAGACGTTTTTGAGCTGCAAATTGCCTAGGCGTTTTTAAGCTGTAAAAAAAACCCAGGACCAGTGCGTTCCGAGGAGCGGCGCTAGAGCTGTAAAAACGCGAAACGCGGAAATACGAGCAAAAACATGCAAAAACGCGACCGCGGCGTTTTTTCGCGTTTTTTAACTCCGGCGTTTTTTGGTTAAAAAGAGATGATTGGACACTGTAATCTCTGTAAAAACAGGAATTTCCTGTCTGGACATTAGATTACCCAAGAGTCCTTTGCACAGCCGTGTGACTGTGGTGATATTGGCTTCAAGATGGCTAGTGCAGTCTCTCAAGTGGAATTAATAAATGCGGTACAGGCCCATCCAGAACTGTGGGATGTGGCACATCCACTGCATGGAGACCACATCCGGAAGGTGAAAGCCTGGGAGGACATATGTGCTGCGATTACCCCTGGCTGGGAACAAATCAGAAATGCGGAAAGAAAGGAGATAAGTAAGTCTATTTTCCTTGAATGCATCATCTGTTTGTGTGTAATGTAAATGAAGATTGCATATTTAACCCTTTGTTTTCCATGTTATTTTAGGCAAAATTATGCAGCGCCGCTGGAAGTCCCTACGTGACCGTGTCAGGAGGGACCTCACGGACGAAGACAAGGCGGCACGTAGCGGAGCACCAGCGCCAACCAAAAAAAAACATGTTTACCACACCAATCTCCAATTCCTCAGGCAAAATATGCAGAGCCATACCAGACCGTAAGTTTTTTTCATATATTTGCCTATGTACATTGCTTTTCAGGCAGTATGTTCCATGGCTATTGTAACCACTTTCCGAATGCCACATGTACATATTCGTCGGCAGAATGGCACGGCAGCACAAATGGGCGTACCTGTACGTCCCTTTTAAGTTGCCGCCTTGGCGGCGCGCTTTCCCATTTTGAGGTCCATGAGTCCGACAGCGGGTCCTGTGGACTCAATGTCCGCGGGCACACCGGCGATCGTCTCAGGGAGAGGAAGAGGTCAATGCCAGTGTAATTTTTACAGTATGTCATTGCAATTTTAATCGCACTGATCGCTGTAAAAATGACAATTTTTCCAAAAATATGTCCAAATTGTCCAATGTGTCGGCCGTATTGTCGCAGTCATGCTAAAAATCGCTGATCTCCCCCATTACTAATAAAAAAAAATTTGCAATCATTGCAATTTTAATCGCACTGATCGCTGTAAAAATGACAATTTTTCCAAAAATGTGTCCAAATTGTCCAATGTGTCGGCCGTATTGTCGCAGTCATGCTAAAAATCGCTGATCTTCCCCATTACTAATAAAAAAAAATTTGCAATCATTGCAATTTTAATCACACTGATCGCTGTAAAAATGACAATTTTTCCAAAAATGTGTCCAAATTGTCCAATGTGTCGGCCGTATTGTCGCAGTCATGCTAAAAATTGCTGATCTCCCCCATTACTAATAAAAAAAAAATTTGCAATCATTGCAATTTTAATCGCACTGATCGCTGTAAAAATGACAATTTTTCCAAAAATGTGTCCAAATTGTCCAATGTGTCGGCCGTATTGTCGCAGTCATGCTAAAAATCGCTGATCTTCCCCATTACTAATAAAAAAAAATGGTCCGGGCTAAAGTAGTTACGTTTATACAATTTGTATTGTTTGCAGGACAACTTCAAATTTTAGACTCGGAGAGGTCGATGAGGAAGATGCAGAGCTTCAGAGACCAAACAGTCCAATGACCACCTCTGGATCTCCACGACCGATCAGCGAGGGAGTTGTTGAGGGCACAGATGAGGTAACTGCTTCGGTCTGCCTGTCTATCTCATTGTCTGTCTGTCCATGTACATGTCAATGTAAACATTTTTTTTCTTTTGCAGGAATCAAGGGCTGTGGAAACACCGTCTCCTGACAGTTTTCAAAGTGGAGAGCAGCGCGGTCGTGGCGGTGTTCGTGTCCGTGGGCGTGGACGTCAGGCGAGGGGCGGCTATAATCCCGAGGCTGATGACAGGGTGCTAGCACTGCTGCAGGAAGTGCGGCAGGAGAGGCGCAGTATGGATGTCTTTTTAGACACCAATAACCCACGCGCCTGCTTCTGCCGCAGCCTTTACCACATCCTGGAGGACATTGGGGGAGACCAAGAGAAACTTTGTATGGATCGCATGTACGCTATTGCAATGCAATACAGACATGCAAAATTGAGTGGCGGGCCACCTCCATGCGATCCATATAATGTTTCTCATGATCCCCCAATGGCCCCTGGGACCTCAGCAGTGCTAGCACCCCACTCTCACTATCAGCCCCCTCCTCAACGCCAACCACCACCTATGCCGTCCCAGACCTCATACCATAGCCTGCAAGCGTATGCTGATTTTCCACCTTCCACCTCCCATTTTCAGCCCTCATACCCTCTACCCCGCTACCAGCAGGATTTTGGGAGTGATCGCCAGGCCCAACCATTACCCCGTCCCCAATCCCCACATCCCCAATGCAATCAACCATCCACCACCACCTATCACCAGTTGTGATCCCCAAATAAAATCTTTTCTTTCTTGAAATACCAGTTGTGATCCCAATCCTTTATTTAATTTTTTATTTTTTTTGAAAAGTCTTTTATATGATGCACAACAGCACTCCTTTGCACTCTGCTTGCCCTGAAGGCAGAGTGCAAAGGACTCTATCGTACTCTGCCTTCGGACAAGCAAAAGCTTGCTCTTTTTTGGGCTTAGCCTAGGCTTACCCCGAAGGCAGAATCAAATTGACTTGTAGAACAATCGTTGACAAATGGACCAAAAAATAACAAACTTCAATTTTGAAATGCTTTATTTCAAAAAACACAAGACAGCAAAGGTAGATATATTGCAAATATTTTTTAGATATAATCATTCTGCCATGATACCTCTCCATCAGGGGATTCAAAAAATTCTGCAAATTGGTTTCGAATGCTCATGACACGTGCAGTTGAACGCAAGTCCATAAATTGAACCCTCTGAAGTTGTCTAATGGGCTCCTGTTCAACATTATTTCTGTCACTGTCCCGCAGAAAATTGTGCATAACGCAGCATGCCAGGATGACTTGAATGGCGTTGTCAACATCCAATTGCATACTTGTCAGCAAAACTCGCCATTTGGCCGTGCACACCCCGAATGCACATTCAACAACACGGCGTGCACGGCTGAGCCGATAATTGAAAATTTTTTGTTGTCGGCTGAGACCAGTGCCACTGTATGGCCTCATTAGATTTTCAGCCAGTCCAAAGGCCTCATCTGCCACCATGACTAATGGCAAGCTGGGTTCTTCAGTGCAGGGTAGAGGCCTGCTTTCAGGAATATTGAGTCGTCCCTCATGTAGACGACGTCCGAAGGCCGACTCGCGGAATATGCGGGCATCACCTTGGCTTCCATATGCTCCCACATCTACAAACAGAAATTTGAGGTGTGCATCGGACAATGCCAGGAGGACCACCGAAAAATATTTTTTGTAATTAAAATATGAAGATCCAGAGTGGGGAGGCTTCTTCACCCTGATGTGTTTCCCATCAAGGGCTCCTATACAATTTGGGAACTGAGTTTTTTCCCAAAAAGTGTCCACAACTGATTCCCAGATGTCTTCGGTTGGCTCTGGCATTACAACGTTATGCAATTCCTCCCATATTGCCACACATGTTTCCTTTATTATTTTTGAGACCGTTGAGAGGCCAAGGAGGAAGTAGTGATGCAAGGAAGCATAACTTTGTCCCGTGGCAAGGAACCTAAGATAACATAATAAATTTAGTTATTGAAAGAGTAAAGCATAAACATAAGTCCTAACCCTACCCTTAAACCTAACCCTATCTCCTAACCCTAACCCCTAACCCTAACTCCTAACCCTAACCCCTAACCCTAAACCCTAACCCCTAACCCTAACCCCTAACCCCTAACCCTAACCCCTAACCCTAACCCTAACCCCTAACCCTAACCCTAACCCTAACTCTAACCCCTAACCCTAACCCCTAACCCTAAGCCCTAACCCTAACCCTAACTCCTAACCCTAACCCCTAACCCTAACCCTAACCCCTAACCCCCTAACCCTAACCCTAACCCTAACCCTAACCCCTAACCCTAACCCCTAACCCTAACCCTAACTCTAACCCCTAACCCTAACCCTAACCCCTAAGCCTAACCCCTAACCCTAACTCTGAACCCTAACCCTAACTCCTAACCCTAACCCCTAACCCTAACCCTAACCCTAACCCCCTAACCCCTAACCCTAACCCTAACTCCTAACCCTAACCCCCTAACCCCTAACCCTAACCCTAACTCCTAACCCTAACCCTAACTCCTAACCCTAACCCCTAACCCTAACCCTAACCCCCTAACCCTAACCCTAACTCCTAACCCTAACCCCTAACCCTAACCCTAACCCCTAACCCCTAACCCTAACCCTAACCCCTAACCCTAACCCTAACCCCCTAACCCCTAACCCTAACCCTAACTCCTAACCCTAACCCCTAACCCTAACCCTAACCCCTAACCCTAACCCTAACTCCTAACCCTAACCCCTAACCCTAAACCCTAAACCCTAACCCCTAACCCTAACCCCTAAACCTAACCGTAACCCTAACCCCTCCTCCCATATGTGTATTCACTTACCTGAGTGTCACTAGCATCCGTTCCTCCGGTGACACAGAGCTACGCATCACAGTGTCCATCCTTGTGAGCCTTGGCCTGAGCCTCTCCAACAGGTCATCAAAGAGCGGCACTGACATCCTTGTAAAGTTGAAGAACTTTGTTGGATATGAGCGCAGTTGGGAATAAATATTGCCAAAGTACCCCGTAGAAAACCGATTGGATACCATTGGATGCACCCAAAATCTACGTCTGCTGCTTCTCTCCTCCTCCTGTCTCATTCTCCGCTGCCTCCGCAACACAATCAAAAGGATTGCCTCATCGATCTTTTGCATGACAGGATCCATATTTCTCAGAAAAATACTGAAAAATACTGAAATATACTGAAAAATCTGAAACACTCTGAAACACTCTCTCCTCTCTCTCTCTCCTACCAAAATGGCACCGACACATGCTCATTAACATATTTTCTTTGGTTTCTGTGGCATTGTGGGAAATTTGGGAGTGTATATAGCTGAGAGATGTGTTTTTCATTAAAAAAACGCTACTTAGCGCTAACGCGGAAAAACACGCAAAAACGTGCAAAAACGCTAATGCAAAACGCGGTAAAAATCGCGTTTTTAACGCCGGTTTTTCCAGGCGTCGAACCTAGCTTTACAGCTCGTTTTTTAAAACGTCCATGTGCATGAGGACTAACTGTTTACTTGTCCTTTACCGTCTATCTATTGCCTGCTTTATTGTCTATTTTATTTATCAGTCAATGAGATATCATAATTATAATACGGAAATCCCCAGATACAATACTCCTAGTTTTGTGTAAGTTACCTTTAGAATCTTTGTGAGCCCTTAAAGAGACAGCTCATTCTAATTATAGGGTAAAGCCTAGTACACCCAGGCCCAATGTTGGGTGGCATCGGGCCGGTTCAATAGAAACCGTCCGACATTTAGTCCGTGTGTACTGCAGCCGGTCCTACACAAGCCGGCCAAATGGGGCATGACCAAAAAAGGTCTTCCGATCAGCTCTCAATTGGTGCTCTGACTGAAGTGTTCTGGCGGGGGGCAATCCTCCCTGTGAGAACACAATAGCACAGCAGGGGAGATCGCTGTACTAATGTCAGATAGTTAGTACAGCAGCTCCTTCTGAGCTGTCAGTGTGTACTAGGCTTAAAGTAGATGTAAACCCTCACATTTACACAGTAAACAGCCTCAGATGATACACAGGGATGAAAAAAATCTCCCTACATAAGTTTTACATGTATATCTGCTTCATCTTTATATATTCTTTAGAAAGTGTGAATCATGTTACAGATTTTCTCTTCCTGTTCAGCACTGGGAGTGGATTATTGGAATACAGCCAAGACAGCTGATTGGAGGAAAGGCACACACCCCCACTCCACATAGGCAAAGGAAGGAAGGATGTATAGAGCTCTGCTGTGACAAGTCAAGCTGTCTGCTAATTTATTTATTGCAACCTCCCACCACACAAACTTCAGGCTGCTTTTATCTCCTGTGTCAGAGAACTTGTCAGAACTTGTCAGAGGTTATCACGCTGATAACAGAGCTACAGGACAAAAGAAACACACTGGTCTCTTTGAAGAGAGATAAAAAAACACTACAGATATGTTCTCAGGTCAAATTTAATGAATTGGGTTTACATCCACTTTAAGTTACTGGATAAATTAAAACAATAACTAGCTACACCATCAGGGTATATGCATCATTCACTTTGACCTCACTAGATTCACACTGCAGCTATGTCTCTGTTAGACTCCATGCACACTGGACGTTAAAATAATGTTATAAAAACGACAGTAGCTTCTTTCAAAGTTTTTTACATTTTTGCAATAGCGTTTATTAGAGTTCTTTAGCGTTTTTCCACGTTAGCGTTTTTTAGGGTTATCTTTTTTTTGAAAATGTTATTACTTATTTTTTTTTCAATGCATCAAAAATGTTAAAATATGCCAGTGAGCCACGTTTTTGAGCGTTTATTGATGCTCATCAGGGTTTATGAGCGTTTGGCGTTTTTTGTGGTCAGAAAACGAATCCTGAACGCGATTTTATGGCGTTCAGAAAACAGTCCATAAACTCCACTGCTGATAAACATCCAAAAACGTCCATGTGTGCATGAACACATAGGACAACATAGAGGGGAGTTTATGGGCTGTTAAAAAAAACACCAACATAAACAAAAAAAGAGCAAAATTTTGAAAAAAACACAATATTTTCTAACTTTTTGCTATAATAAATATCCCAGAAAAAAATTAAAAATTAAATGAATTTCTTTATCAGTTTTGGCCGATATGTATTCTACATATTTTTGGTAAAAAAAAAAAAAAAATCTGCAATAAGCGTATATTGATTGGTTTTCGCAAAAGTTATTGTGTCTACAAAATAGGGGATAGATTTATAGCATTTTTATTATTATTTTTTTTACTAGTAATGGCAGTGATCTGCGATTTTTATCGGGACTGAGACATTGCGGCGGACAAATCGGACACTTTTGACACTTTATTGGGACCAGTGACATTTCTACAGCGATCAGTACTATAAATAGCCACTGATTACTGTATAAATGTCACTGGCAGGGAAGGAGTTAACACTAGGGGCGATCGAGGGGTTAAATGTGTTCCCTATGTGTGTTCTCACTGTGGGTGAAATGTGGCAGAATAGAGGAGGAGAGAGATCGTTGTTCCTACTTGGTAGGGACATACAATTTGTCTCCTCTCCCCTGACAGAATCGGGATTTGCGTTTTTACACACACAGATCCCGGTTCTGGCTCTGTCATGAGCTATCGCGGGTGCTCGGCGTCATCGTGCACGCCGGGCACGTGCATAAGTTCCGGACATATGCTGGCGGCGCGCACCTGCTACAACATTTTAAAGAGTTACAGCTACGACGGCTCGTGCAGCAGTGCCAACCTGCCGCAGTATAACTGTGGCGGCTGGTCGGGAAGGGGTTAATAGACACACCTCGTATATGTGTGGATTGATTTACCAGATCTGGAATATGACCCAGTTTAGACGAATTTGCTGGAGATATATTTTAATAAATTTTAAAACTTTCTTTTAAAAGATACAATGGTAAAATTGGATGGGCTTTCCCATGGTCCCTTGCATTTCCTCCAAGCTTTTCATTTTCTTACTGCTTTTTAGCGTAAACAGTCGGTAGGGCTTTTGTCATTACACACAAACTATACAAAAGCAGAGCAAACTAGAGCAATCATCATTCCCAGGGTGCCCTGGAGCTAAGCAGATGTCAGAGGCTGGTCAGAGAGGCAATCTGCTGCACAATTTATGGCCATTATCAAGTTAGCAACTGCATTTTCTAATTGCATTGGTCTGAGTGGGCATTGATACAATATCCCAATTATTCCCATGTGTTAGTAATATGTACAATACTTGCACAAGGTTTTCTGGGCTACAGAGAACAGAAAGCGATATGTTGGGACTACTGTATGTTAGAATTGGCTAAAAACTACTGATAGATATGTCCCTAATCCTAAGGCATTTCCCCCACCCCTAATGTCATTATTGCCCTCCAGTGTGGCCTCTGCACTGACCTTGTGCATGAGCTTGGGGCCTCCCAGCAGTTGGTATCAGATTAAGGGACCATTGCCAGAATCTGAGGCTGCCCTCTTTCCCCTGCCCTGATCAATAGGATGGCACTGAAGTCCCTTGCTGTCAATGCTACCAATTGCATTGCAGCTTCCTCAGATCTTTCTTCTCCAAGACCATGCTGTCCAATCCAGCAACCACCATACTAATGGTGTCAACAAGGGTATGGTAGCTGATTTTGTAAGATATTGTAATAATAATCAATTTGGTATTAATTGTACTTCAGTGATTGACAAAAAAAAACTTAACTTACTTGATTTGGAACTAATACTAATTCAAACATCTGCATCAGATTACATCCTGAAAAATTATGTCATCATCACCAAACATCCTTTCAATTGATGGAATAAGAGAAATGTCCAAAATCTTAATATAAACTTGTGCATTTATTAAAGATTTAATAACTGTCACCTCCCCGTACCTTTACCTGACATGCAACCCCATATCATCAATGATTGTGGAAATTTGCATGTTTTCTTCAGGCGGTCTTCATACATTTCATTGGAAGGGCACCAAACAAAAGTTCCAGCATCATCACCCTGCCCAATGCAGATTGGTAATTCATCGCTGAATATCACTTTTATCCAGTCATCCACAGTCCATGATTGCTTTTCTTTAGCCCACTGTAGGTTGCTTTTTTCTGTTTAGGCGTTAATGATGGTTTTTGTTTTAACGATTCTGTATGTAAATCCCACTTCCTTTAGCCAACGTCTTACAGTTCGGTCACAGACATTGACTTCAGTTTCTGACCATTTGCTCTGCATTTGTTTTGTTGTGTATTTTCTGTTTTTAAGGCATACTGTCTTCCTTGGTCTACCAGTACACTTCCCTTTAACAACCATCTCATTTGTTTTGTTCTAACGAAAACCATCAATAACTTCTAAATAGAAAAAAAGGTTACAGTGGGCTAAAGAAAAGCAATCATGGACTGTGGATGAATGGATAAAAGTGATAGCCAGCGATTAATTACCAATCTGCATTGGGCAGGGTGATGATGCTGGAACTTTTGTTTAGTCCCCTTCCAATGAAATGTATGATGACCACCTGAAAAAAACATTCAAATTTCCACAATTTTTGATGATATGGGGTTGCATGTCAGGTAAAGGTACAGGGGAGATGACAGTCATTAAATCTTCAATAAATGCACAAATTTATATTAGGATTTTGGACATTTTTCTTATGGGAATGAATACAGAAATAGATAATAACATTTGAAATAATGACTACCAGACTAAAACATAAATTGGTATGAATTGGCCACAGCCCTTTTTTGTTGTTGGTATAAATTTATTTATATTTTCACAAAATAGTCCAGCCATCACAGCTGAAACTAAACCATTAAACTTAACACCACAAACTGTCCCCCTCATAAGAAGGGACTTAACAAACCACACAATTCCTGGCTGCGACAATGGGTGGGAAGGAGGGCGTGTCTTCTTACTTGTCACCGCTGCTCTGCTGAGTAACTGACTTCTCCACTCCTATTTGTAGGTACTCTGGGATCCAACTGACAGCGGCCTCGTGCATAAGGGTAAGTAACCAATCATTTTAAACAGCTTAATTTTGTTTTATTATTATTTAAATCTTTAATCATCATACCTCACTCCTATTCTGTCTCATTCCCATTTGATGGGCAAATTATTGTTCCTCCTCTTTTATTCCATCAATTGAAAGGATGTTTGGTGATGGTGACATCATTTTTCAGGATGTCATCTGATGTAGATGTTTGAACTGCAAAGTACATGGTGATTCCATAATATTTTCCTCAG
Organism: Lithobates septentrionalis; assembly: GCA_037952835.1. NCBI lineage: Eukaryota > Metazoa > Chordata > Amphibia > Anura > Ranidae > Lithobates > Lithobates septentrionalis. The sequence goes on from JBBDGP010000319.1 coordinate 10,081,772, forward strand.
AATTGAGTGATTCCATATTTTTTTTTCTTCTGCTTAATCTTCAAGAACAGTTGCAACTGACTACAGTTAATTTTCTTTTTTCTTTTTTTTAAACTGTTTCTTGAAGCCAGAAGTGGTGTGGTGTGGTGATTCCATACTTTTTGCCAGGGGTTGTACATGACGTGAATAGAAAAATAGATCTAGCTTACACAAGATATCCCAGTTCCCAGAAGGTCAATTATCTAAGGTTTTTTCCACTGAGACACCTAAAAAATCCTATGTTTCTAACCCAATTCAAACCTGCTGACTGACCCAAAGTTAAAACAGCAACTCCTGAAATACCCGAGGGTTGTTTTCAGAAAACTAGGGGTTTAGAAAATCCTATTGAAACGACAATATCATAAAACAGGGTGTTTCATTGTTTCATAACATTCCTTCCTTTTCATCTATGACTGGAACTTTACAATGCAAGAAACATAGATTTTTAGCATATAGTCATATCAAGTATGGTTTGAAATCTTGTTGTGACTATAACAGTCTGAAATATAACATCAGGGACTTTATTTCTTGCTGAACTCCCTTTGTTGTCTATTGTCTTGCTTGCCCATGTTAACTTTCTTTATGTTGGTAGAACTATTTGTTTACTTCATAGAACATAGGAGACATGTTTTTTTTTTCCTGACACCCCTTATTTAATAAATAAAATTCATCAACAGTGATTATTGCACATCATCATTATCTCTCTATTTATCTCTCTCTCTCTACACCAAATCTTAAAAATACATTCGGACAGGGTGTTGTACGAATGCCATAGCTGTGATCCTTTACTTCAAAACTGCAACTTTTTTTGTAATTTCTTTAGCTGCAGCATCTTTAACTCAGCCTGCAGAGTTTGACAGGCAGCACCGCCTGTCAAACTCGCCCATTGATTTCAATGGGGCCACTCTGCACATGCAAGCCAAACTCGCTTGCAGTAGCAGCATGTCCAACAATGTAAAACTACCATTCAGCAATGTAAAAAAAAAAGCAAGGTGGCGGCAGTAGCACCTCATGAACGCCTGTCAGCTGCTGCTATACCCCTCGTTGAAAAGCAATCCACCACAGATCACTTTTTAGAGGGCAGTAAGCATTAACACAAATGTGAAAGAAACTTGAAACACATCATCCATTTCACACTCACCACCAACCAGGCCACGCCCCAGCCACTTTCCATGTTAGCCACCTTCCTTGAACCTATATCACAGGTGACCATTTCCCAACCTTCAGATGACAGACCATACTCCAAAGGTGAGAGACAAAAAGGTACTACTGTGTACTACCAAAATAGTGGACTTTTAAGGCTTGGAAACAATCAAGAGAATGTCTAATCAAAGCAATCAATTATACTGAACACGTGTGCGGTGGACGGCTGTATCCCAGGGGCATGTTGACCTTTTGAATTCCCGTGTTAACAGCTATATACTGCCGGGCATCAATTACCTGTATGATCCAAACCCAATCATTGAATGGTGTATGACGGATACCCTGCGACCACTTTGGCACCTCCTCAGGCCAGGACCTTAGATTGTCCATTTTCCCCTGCGTTTTGACTCTGCTATTACGGATGTACTTTCAGTCCTCAAATCTACTGTTCATCATATCATGGATACTATAATTATGTATCTCAAACTAAGATAGAGAAATGTATTCTCTTATCTGTCGCATCTCTGAACCTTGATCAAGTCCCGAAGAAGCCTAACGGTGAAACGCGTAGACGCACAAGGGCTCACTGCACATATATACAGATGCACATATGCGATGCTTTTATCCTCTTTTTTTTAATAGTGTATAATATTTTCAATAAAATTGATTGCTTTCATTAGACTTTCTCTTGATTGTTTCCAAGCCTTAAAAGTCCACTATTTTTGTAGTACACAGTAGTACCTTTTTGTCTTTCAATTTATGGACGTAGCTTTTTATGCACTTCCTTTGTAGTGATTCTACTCCAAAAGGTATCACTCCCAGTTTCTCCCCCCACCCGCTGATTGATATCCCTCCATGACCACTTCACACCCCCCTACTGACAGACCTCTCTCCCCAGCCTTTCCCCACACACCCTCTCACCTGCTGACCTGTGGATGGGGGAATCACTGCTGCAGTGTTATTGCATTCTGCCAGTGGGGAGCCTTCCCAACCCACAGAATGATCAATGTTGCTAACCATAGCTGGCAGCACTGATTGTTTTGGGAAAAACCTGACAGGCTGGTTGTACTCAAGTCGATTAATAAATTGACTTGTGTAGAACCAGCTAGCCCATACATAGATTGACTATGTCTGGTCTCTGCTTAATTGGCTTAATTTTAATCCATGTATGGCCCGCCTAACCACTACGCAGTCCCTAAATATCCTTCCACGAACCTTTACATTTTTCCTTCCCAAGTTCCTTCATCCACCTCCCTGTACATAGTGCCCGCTGTCATACTCTCCACCCTCCTCTCCTGCACATACTGCTCACTGTCATACCCTTCAAACTTCTCTCCTATACATAGTGCAACCTATACATTATTGGAAGAAGCGGCAGAGGAGTACATTTTTATGCCCTAGCTTCATCTGGAGGGTCCATTGGAGTGGTGTTGGCAGTGGGAATCAATTTGTTATTCCAAATGCGCAATTTGACCTACCTCAAAAAGTGGTCAAAACACCTGTGGTGAGTTGCCACCTTTCCATTAAGCACATGTGGTGGAAGAACTAGAAGCCTTATTTAAAAGCATTTTTTGGTGTTGGGAACACTATCACTAATGGACTTTTTAGCTTGCTATATGTTCAACAATATATGTGTTTTTTTGCAGTGATATATGTTCATGATTTTGGTTCATGATGTACAGTTGTGCTCATAAGTTTACATACCCTGGCAGAATTTATGATTTCTTGGCCATTTTTCAGAAAATATGAATGATAACACAAAAACTTTTCTTTTACTCATAGTTAGTGTTTGGCTGAAGCCATTTATTATCAATCAACTGGGTTTACTCTTTTTAAATCATAATGGCAACAGAAACTACCCAAATGACCCTGATCAAAAGTCTACATACAATGGTGATTTTGGGCTGATAACATGCACACAAGTTGACACAAAGGGGTTTAAATGGCTATTAAAGGTAACCATCCCCACCTGTGATCTGTTTGCTTGTAATTAGTGTGTGTATAAAAGGTCAATAAGTTTCTGGACTCCTGACAGACCCTTGCATCTTTCATCCAGTGCTGCACTGACATTTCTGGATTCTGAGTCATGGGGAAAGCAAAAGAATTGTCAAAGGATCTACAGGAAAGGGTAGTTGAACTGTATAAAACAGGAAAGGGATATAAAATGATATCCAAGGAATTGAGAATGCCAATCAGCAGTGTTCAAACTCTAATCAAGAAGTGGAAAATGAGGGGTTCTGTTGAAACCAAACCACGGTCAGGTAGACCAACTAAGATTTCAGCCACAACTGCCAGGAAAATTGTTCGGGATGCAAAGAAAAACCCACAAATAACTTCAGGTGGAATATAGGATTCTCTGAAAACGTGGTGTGGCTGTTTCAAGATGCACAATAAGGAGGCACTTGAAGAAAGATGGGTTGCATGGTCGAGTCGCCAGAAGAAAGCCATTACTATACAAATGCCACAAAGTGTCCCGCTTACAATACGCCAAACAGCACAGACACAAGCCTCAAACTTTCTGGCACAAAATCATTTGGAATGATTGAAAGGGTTAATCCTGTGTCTAGGAGGGGGTCCCTTTTAACCTCTCAGACCTCAGATCAATGTATTATGCATTTCAGATATATCTGGAATCAGTTCCCCGCGAATGAAGAAATGACACGCACACAATGTTACATTCTCTGAACTGATTGTATTGGTAAGCCAGGAGGCGGCTCTTAATTTACAAGTCACACAAACTATTCATAATAAGACATGCGCAATAGATATTAAGGCAATTACAATAAGACAAAACAAACAGTCTTTGTTCTCTGCTTCTCAGGCTGTTGAATACAAAGGAATGTGAGAACAAGATATCAAAGCGTGAGACACTTCATTTTACAAGACTTTCATGTTGAGACAAATATTTGTGAAGCTTAAAGAGGTATTCTAACTGTACATACTATTTAAGATGGCTGACAGAACAAAATGGAGGCTTAGCATAACCTTTCAACCCCCTCTTAAGTCATGAATATGACTTTCTACAGATCCATAGCCTCCTGAAATCTACGGTTCTTTCTACGTTTGTTGTATTCATTTACATAAAGCTGCAGATATTGTGTATATGCGTGAGAAGGTTGGTCTGGTGTAGTGCATTTGCTAATACAAAGCACAATAAGCTTGAAAATCAGGTAGCCTATCAATCCTAACAATATTACTATGATAATCACAATCACTATGTCCTTTAACCATGAAAACACTCAAAAGGGGTTCCATCCATAATTACCTACGTACTGGACTTGAAGTAACTTGTATGTGATGCTCCTGAGTCTGGCCTAGGGCTGTTATGACTTGTACTAACTGTGCTAAATAACACCATTCTTTCACTCCTGCGGGGATACAGCATATGTATGTATTGTTTCCCAATGAAAAACTTCTTAGAGAACTATGCTGGGGCTCAGCTCCAGCCTCAAGCGCAGCACTAAAAAGTTTACCCACAAGTATCCCAGAGGTTGTATTCTTGTATGTAGTAAGTTTACTAATGGTGTTAAGGGATTGATTTTTGAAACTACACAACTGACCTGTATGTGTAAAATTACTAGTGCGGATGGGAATACCCTTTGAAATGTTAAATACTGACTTGGAGCACATACCTACTCCTTTGGATGTTATGCCTAACTAAACACACCACTCGGCTTCATGTGTCATTCCTAAAGTGTAAAACATAATACTCCGATTGCAGTATCCTTCTGAGACATTCTTAATACTTAAGACTAGAGTATTTTTCAATAATGACTTGAGGTTTAGAGTTTAAAAGTGGGATCTTAGCAGTTTCTGGGTGTAACTTACTACAAATCCAGCATTGTTCATATCCTGACTTTCTAGCATAAGCATATTTAAATTTTAACAGTAACATTTTTTACAGAAAAACCCATTTCTTTGATTAATTCATTAGAGACATCTCTTTTACTGTGATTTCTGGGGTGAAAGTCAGTATGGTTGGTGTGTACTTCACTTTTACCACATATGAGTTTCAAGGCTTCTAAGTCATCAGGATGATAGATACAGTTAGTTATTATCCACACTGGGACAAAGATCAGAAGTAGAAATGAGCGACATCACTGTCCTTTATTCCTATGCTTGTCTTTTGCCTCTTTTCAGCCTTTCTTTAATTCCTGGGCTTAGATCAACCTTCTTTATCCTGCTGGCATGGATCCAGGTAGGACTTTCCTCGGTAAGGATGGCGGTCCTGGTGATGGCTACCACTTTGGTCAATGGTCCGAATGGAACCTCTTGTGGCTTTCGACCTTTCTGAAGCCTCTGGACCACAACTTGATCACCGACCTGGAACGGGTGGGTTGGTACCTGTGAAGAAGAAAGAGAGGTGCGGGCTACTCGTCTTTCAACAATATCAAGAGTTTCCATCAGTTTTTTTACATATTCCTCCTGTATCTGTTCCAAATCACCTTCCTCCACCATCAAAGGATGATTAGCCCATGGTGTGGGGAATGGCCTACCCATGAGTACCTCAAAGAGGGAATAACCCGTCACACTGTGAGGAGTCATTCTGATTTCAGATAATACAGCTGGGAGAACTTTTCTCCATTTGCCAAAATTCCCACCCGTAGCTTATCTTATCCTGTCTTTAATTGTTCTATTCATTCTTTCTACAATCCCTGAACTCTGTGGATGGTAGGGGAGGTGAAATTTCCAGTCTATTTTTAATACTTTTACAAGATCTTGGCAGATTTTAGCTGTGAAGGCTGGGCCATTGTCTGAATTTATTTCTAATGGACATCCCCATCTAGGAATAATTTCCTGTGTGAGGATCTTCACCACAGTCTGTGCGTTTTCATTGTTGGTGACAAAGCTTTCTGGCCAGCGTGACATCATGCCCACTATGACCAAAAGGTATTGTTGTTTCTTTCCTTCTTTGGGCATATGTGTAAAGTCTATCTGTAAATGGGTAAATGGTGTTGTTGGGTACTCAAGATGTTCATGCTTTGATTTCTTTGGGTTTGTTGGATTGTTCCTAATGCAAGTGACACATCTCCGTACAAAAGCTTTGACTAGATTAGGTAGTCCTGCAATGAAAAAATCTGCATCTAGGAGTTCACATGTGGCCTGCCAGTCCTTGTGATCCAGTCCATGGTATTGTGCAATGAACAGGGGGGCACTAGCAACAGGAATACACGGTCTCCCCTCTTGGCAGATTAATCCTGTTTTAGGATCCTTTTGCACCATTCCATCACAGTTCCATTGCACAATATCATCAGGGGTGGCAAAAGCCTGCAGTTCTCTGAGCCAATGTGTCTCTTTCAGAGAACATGGCTGAGGTGTTAGCATGGGCATTTGAATGTTTGCCTTTTGTGTAGATGCAGCTTCTTTGGCAATTCTGTCAGATAGTGCATTCCCTTTGACTATATCAGTCATTTGACATGTATGTGCCTTACAGTGCATGATAGCTAGTTTCTAGTTTTGAAGGCAACTGAATTGCATCTAGTAATGCTGTGACTAAGTCAGAGTGTGAGATGCTCTTTCCATCTGCTGCTACATATCCTCTGCGAAGCCATATTACACAATAGTCCCAGACCACACCATGAGCATATCTGGAATCGGTGTAAATGTTTACCTCTTTTCCTGCAAACAGCTGGCATGCACGAGTTAATGCTATCAAATCAGCAGCTTGTGCAGACTTATAGGGTTTTGGATTGGCCTCAAGGACAGTATCGGGCAGCTGGACCACAGCATATCCCGCGTGATAGACATTATCACTTGGTCTGCTGCAAGAGCCATCAACAAAAACGGTTTGTGCGGTAGGGATTGGTACTGAAAGCATATCTGCTCTAGGTGAATTGCCTGATGTATTGATTGTGTACTGTCATGAGGTGGTGGTAAGTCATCCTGTTCTCCTTTAAGACCTAATGTCACGTACCTTACTGTGGAGTCTGAAATGACAAGGGTGGCCTCTTGCACGGTTCCGGTGCTAACACCCCTGGAGGTGGAGACAGGGCTGCTAGGGCAACGGAAGGGTGCAGGTGCCTGTTGGCAGGATCAGGAACACCAGAGCCTAGAAATGCTGGTGAGATGTTGATCCTGGATAGGTTCAGGAAAGTCCAACAGGAGAACTTGCAAGGTCGGGAACAAGCAGGAGTTGGCAACGTGCTGGCAGGAAGGTGCACAATCGATAGGCAGGTTCGTAGTCAGGGGCTAGCGGAGGTTGGCAATGGTTTCAGGATCAAGGTTCAATCAAACAGCAATCAAGGATACAGGAACTAGCTGAGACAATCCAGCACTGATACTAGTATGCTGATCCTTTAAGTAGGGCACCCTGTGCTGTGATTCGTTGGCTTGCGGACATGCCCACGCCGACGTGCACTCGTTCATATGAGAGTACTAACGTGCGTGCCTGGTCCGGCGTTCATACATTCGTGCCGCACGTCTGGCTGGCGCATGGGAACGAGCGTTTGTAATGGTTCTCTGACATTGCCCCCTCCTTACGGGCAGCCTCCGGATGCCCTTCTGGATTCTTCTTTCTGGATGAGAGCGATGAAAGGCTTGTATAAGCCTTGGGGCATGAAGGTTTGCTTCCGGTTCCCAGGAGTTTTCTTCTGGGCCAAAACCTTTCCATTTAATTAAATATTGATTATGTCCTTGCCTTTTTCTGCAGTCCACAATGGTCTCGATCTCAAACTCCTCCTCTCCATCCACCATTATGGCCTCTGGGGGGCCCCATTTCGCGTCCTGGAAAGGGATTAACCACGTCAGGTTTCAACAAGGAAGTATGAAACACAGGATGTATCTTGAATGTGTAGGGAAGTTCAAGTTCATACGCCACTGAATTGATCTTTCTCTTGACTGGGAAAGGTCCCAGATATTTAGGTCCCAATTTCCTGGACGGGCAGGCCAGTTTCAGATTGACTGTTGAAAGCCACACACGGTCACCCACTTTCAAATCCAGTTCTCCTCTCCTCTTTCTGTCAAAGAATCTTTTATTAACCTCCTGTGTCCTGACAATGGTCTCTCTCAGCACCTGGTTATTAGTAGCAAGGAAATTTAGTCTGTCCTGAACAGCTGGTAACGGAGAGTCTGGAATTAGTGTTGGCACGAAAGAGGGATGGAACCCATAATTAGAGAAGAAGGGAGATTGGTTGGTAGCTGTATGGGTAGAGTTGTTAAATGCGAATTCCGCCAAGGGCAATAGTGAGGCCCAATCTTCCTGGGAAAAAGAGGTAAAGCATCGCAGGTATTTTTCTAGCGTTTGGTTGGTACGCTCAGTCTGTCCATTGGACTGGGGATGATACGCTGAGGAGAAATTTAGTTTGATGCCCAGTGCTTCGCACAGTGTTTTCCAAAATCTTGAAGTAAACTGCACTCCACGATCTGAAACAATGTCACTAAGGATTCCATGCAATCTCACCACTTCTTTAATAAAAACTTCAGCAGTTTCTGTTGCTGATGGGGTCCCTTTCATGGGGACAAAATGTAACATCCTGGAGAGGCGGTCCACAACTACAAAGATGGATGAAAATCCTTCCGATGGAGGGAGCTCTACAATAAAATCCATCGCAATCTTATCCCAGGGTCTTTCAGGAATGGGTAGTGGTCTTAATAATCCCCATGCTTTGCTTTTGCTGTTCTTGTTTCTGAGACAAATTGAGCATGAGCTGACATATTTCCTGCAGTCCCTTGCTAAGCTGGGCCACCAAAAATGTCTCTGGACCAAATCCATGGTCTTGTGTCCCCCGAAATGGCCGGCCAGCGGGTAGTCATGGCACACTTGTAAAATAGTAGTACGCAGATTCTGTGGTACGAAAATTTTATTCCCCTGCCAATAGAGCCCATTGTGTTCTTGAAGGTTCATATCTGGAGGCAGAGAGATTCCCCTGGATGCTTGACGTATCTGTGTCATTAAATCATTTTGTGTGAGCAAAAAATTCCCAGCCTGTAATATGGTATCCGTTTGAGGTGGAACTTCGATTTCCGTGAACATACGCGACAACGCGCCTGGTTTCACATTCTTGGATCCGGGCCGGTAGGTTATATGAAAACTGAAGCGAGAAAAAAAAAGAGCCCATCTTGCTTGTCTGGGTCTGAGACGTTTAGCAGTCCTGAGATACTGTAAATTTTTGTGATCTGTGAAGATCAGTATTGGGTGTGTTGCTCCTTCCAAGAGGTACCGCCACTCTTCCAGAGCCGATTTGATTGCCAACAGTTCCCGGTCCCCCACATCGTAGTTCCTTTCTGAAGGCCCTAATCCCTTCGAGAAAAAGGCCACAGGGTGCATTAAAGCTTTAGGTCCTTGGCGCTGAGACAGGATGGCCCCTACAGCGCTCTCTGAAGCATCTACTTCCAGTATGTATGGAAGGGCAGGATCAGGGTGCTTCAATACCGGGGCAGAGGTGAATAGTCTCTTTAATTTGTCAAAAGTAGCTTGAGCTACCTCTGTCCACTGATAGCGGTTCTGTTTTTTGGTGAGCTGAGTGATGGGCATGATGATACCCGAAAAGTTTTTAATAAATTTCCTGTAAAAATTGGAGAAACCAATAAACCGTTGTACCCCTTTCTTGTCAACGGGAGGCGGCCAGGACATTATGGCTGCGACCTTTTGAGGATCCATTGCCATCCCTCCTGTAGAGATTACTAGTCCGAGAAAGTGAATGGTCTGCCGTTCAAATTCACATTTCTCGGCCTTGGCATAGAGTCCATTTTGTCTTAACCTAAGAAGGACCTGTTTCACATGGTCACGATGTAGTTCCAGGGAAACCGAGAAAATCAGAATGTCGTCTAGATAAACGATCATGAATAAGTCTAGGAAGTCTCTGAAAATATTATTTACGAAATGCTGGAAAGTTGCTGGTGAGTTACATAACCCAAAGGGCATAATGAGGTACTCGAAATGGCCAAACCGCATCCGGAAGGCCGTTTTCCACTCATCACCCTTTCTGATCCTGATCAAGTTGTAAGCACCTCGTAGATCCAACTTGGTGAAAATCGTTGCAGAGCGGAGTCTCTGGAGTAATTCTGGAATTAGAGGCAGGGGGTAGCGGTTTTTAACAGAAATCCGATTTAGTTCCCTGTAATCCACACACGGCCTGAGTGAGTGGTCCTTCTTTTCAACAAAGAATATTGCTGCTCCGGCTGGAGAAGTAGAGTGTCGGATTGTCATGAGAAGGTCTACCCGTTGGTGGCGCTATCGGTCTCTTGGATCGCAGTACCAGTGTCCATCAGCAGGTGTCTCCCAACACCTAGGACCTGCAGTAAGAGGTCTTTCCTGCTGGTGGCACTGTTGCATCCTCGGGCCGTAGTACCGGCGTCAACCAGCGGGTGCACTCTGGCAGTGTGGAGCAAACAGGTCACACTGCGCTCAGCTGTAACGTGAGGTCAATTACCACAGCCTTACAAATACCCGGCAAGCCCTCATAGGCTTGCCTTGGTATCTCTCTCTCCCTGCGTTCTGACCTTGCTGCCTGTTTGACCTTGACCTTGAGCCTGCTATCTGCCTTGTCCTGATCTGAGGCCTTCCTAGTCCTGTCCCTTCTGTTCCTGGCTCCCTTGGATCCCTGCCCTGAACCCCATCCATCCATCCTCTCCTTGTCCTGTTCAGGTTCCCGTCCTTACCCTTCTGCTGACTTCCCTGTGTATGACCTTGGCTTGGCTTGTTTACGATTACGGTATCTCCCTTTACTTATATATATATATACATTGTTGTTTGTAGTGGGTTGTTGTGTGGGTTTTTGCACTGTTTGTTCCTGTCACTTATCACTTGTTAATAAACACCATTTCACTTACATGTGTTTCTGGTCTCCTCTGTGCAGTCCACACAGTCTGGTCAATTAGATTCTCTGACAGTATACCAAGGCCATCCCTGACCAGACGTGGCTGCACTGAGAAACCGTCCTGTTACGGTGGGCGCGCAAAATGGACTTTGATGAAATTGTCTATTATTCTCTGCTGGCGGCAGAGGATAATGAATATTGCCGTCAGACTCTTAAAGATTGGACCCGTGACCAACTGCTGGAAACGATCCAAACAGCCCATTTACTAGTAGATCGGGGTCATGCGTTATTTGAGGATGTTCAGCCTTTGATCCAGTTGTGTGCAGAGTCGGCCTTGTCATGCATTCCCGAAGGTAGTGACGATTTCTCCCCTCCTTTCAGTTGTGACCAGGTGGAATCCCTGGTATGGTTGTTAGAGGATGATCCGGCTTACTTTGATGAACATTATTCCGCTTGTTCCCAGCAGGTGTTATCCGATTGCATTTATTCAGTACAATCTCTGGTTAGTCAGGCTGTATGTGAATCAGCGTTTGTTCAACCTTTGCTGCAGGCATGGTCAGACCTCCTGTCTTTAGCTAAGCCACAACATTCCAGCCCTGCCATTAATCATCTGCCTTCCAAAAGATCTATCTCCCCGTCACCTATGGCAACCTCAGCTACAACCCAGTTTAATCAGCTCCCTACCAAATACTACCACCCAGTCTCCAAGTGTCGCACCTATCCTGCTTTCAATTCACCTGTCTCTTCTCCTCCACCTGTAACAGTCCCACAAAACCCCTCTCTAGCTACAGTTCCTTGGTCTTCCTTCGATCCAGCTACTTTCTTTGCTTACAGCCCTGCACCTACATACAAAACTGCACGGGCTAAACCAAAGAAGAAGCAAAAATTCTTCCCGACCCATACCATCCTGCCAGTAACCCAACCTGTTCCAGCTTTGCAGTCTGACGTTCCGGCTCGCCAGTCTGATGTTCCAGCTTTGCAGTCTGAAGTCCCAGCTTTGCAGTCTGAAGTCCCGGCTTTGCAGTCTGAAGTCCCGGCTTTGCAGTCTGAAGTCCCGGCTTTGCAGTCTGAAGTCCCGGCTTTGCAGTCTGAAGTCCCGGCTTTGCAGTCTGAAGTCCCGGCTTTGCAGTCTGAAGTCCCGGCTTTGCAGTCTGAAGTCCCGGCTTTGCAGTCTGAAGTCCCGGCTTTGCAGTCTGAAGTCCCGGCTTTGCAGTCTGAAGTCCCGGCTTTGCAGTCTGAAGTCCCGGCTTTGCAGTCTGAAGTCCCGGCTTTGCAGTCTGAAGTCCCGGCTTTGCAGTCTGAGGTTCCGGCTTTGCAGTCTGAGGTTCCAGCCTTCCAGTCTGAGGTTCCAGCTTTGCAGTCTGAGGTTCCAGCTTTGCAGTCTGAGGTTCCAGCTTTGCAGTCTGAGGTTCCAGCTTTGCAGTCTGATGTTCCAGCTTTGCAGTCTGACGTTCCAGCTCGCCAGTCTGATGTTCCAGCCTTCCAGTCTGATATTCCAGCCTTCCAGTCTGCTGTTCCAGCCTTGCAGTCTGCTGTTCCAGCTTTGCAGTCTGATGTTCCAGCTTTGCAGTCTGATGTTCCAGCTTTGCAGTCTGATGTTCCAGCTTTGCAGTCTGATGTTCCAGCTTTGCAGTCTGATGTTCCAGCTTTGCAGTCTGATGTTCCAGCTTTGCAGTCTGGTGTTCCAGCTTTGCAGTCTGGTGTTCCAGCTTTGCAGTCTGGTGTTCCAGCTTTGCAGTCTGGTGTTCCAGCTTTGCAGTCTGAAGTTCAAGCTTTGCAGTCTGAAGTTCAAGCTTTGCAGTCTGATGTCCCAGCCTTCCAGTCTGCTGTTTCAGCCTTCCAGTCTGATGTTCCAGCTTTGCAGTCTGATGTTCCAGCTTTACAGTCTGATGTGCCTGCCTCCCAGTCTGTCGTCCCGATGCCTGCCTTCCAGCTCGATGTCCCTGCCTTCCAGCCGGATGTCTTGCAGCTTGCCTTCCAGCCTGATGTCTTGATGCCTACCTACCAGTCTGATGTGCCAGCTTTCCAGATTGGTGTGCCAGTTTCCCAGATTGATGTGCCAGCTTCCCAGCCTGATGCCTTGCAGCTTGTCTTCCAGCCTGATGTCTTGATGCCTACCTGCCAGTCTGATGTGCCAGCTTCCCAGTCTGATGTGCCAGCTTCCCAGTCTGATGTGCCAGCTTCCCAGTCTGATGTGCCAGCTTCCCAGTCTGATGTGCCAGCTTCCCAGATTGATGTGCCAGCTTCCCAGATTGATGTGCCAGCTTCCCAGATTGATGTGCCAGCTTCCCAGATTGATGTGCCAGCTTCCCAGATTGATGTGCCAGCTTCCCAGTTTGCTGTCCCAGCTTCCCAGCCTGATGTCTTGCAGCTTGCCTTTCAGCCTGATGCCTCGAAGATAGCTTCTCAGTCTGATGTGCCAGCTTCCAAGTCGGATGTTCCAGCTTTCCAGTCTGATGTTCCAGCCCTCCAGCCTGATGTTCGGGTGTCTGCCCTCCAGCTCAAGTGGTTCCTGTCATCTGCTGCCCAGCTCAAGTGGTTCCTGTCGTCTGCTGCCCAGCTCAAGTGGTTCCTGTCGTCTGCTGCCCAGCTCAAGCGTTTCCTGTCGTCTGCTGCCCAGCTCAAGCGTTTCCTGTCGTCTGCTGCCCAGCTCAAGCGTTTCCTGTCGTCTGCTGCCCAGCTCAAGCGGTTCCTGTCGTTTGCTGCCCAGCTCAAGTGGTTCCTGTCGTTTGCTGCCCAGCTCAAGTGGTTCCTGTCGTTTGCTGCCCAGCTCAAGTGGTTCCTGTCGTTTGCTGCCCAGCTCAAGTGGTTCCTGTCGTTTGCTGCCCAGCTCAAGTGGTTCCTGTCGTTTGCTGCCCAGCTCAAGTGGTTCCTGTCATTTGCTGCCCAGCTCAAGTGGTTCCTGTCGTTTGCTGCCCAGCTCAAGTGGTTCCTGTCGTTTGCTGCCCAGCTCAAGTGGTTCCTGTCGTTTGCTGCCCAGCTCAAGTGGTTCCTGTCGTTTGCTGCCCAGCTCAAGTGGTTCCTGTCGTTTGCTGCCCAGCTCAAGTGGTTCCTGTCGTTTGCTGCCCAGCTCAAGTGGTTCCTGTCGTCTGCTGCCCAGCTCAAGTGGTTCCTGTCGTCTGCTGCCCAGTTTAATGACTCTGACATGCCAGCAGTACCCACTGTCCAGGTTGATGTACCCGATGCCCGGCCTGATGTGCCCTCACCTGTCCAGTTGAAGGCCATGAACTTTGAACAGATACACCTTGTTGGAGCGTCCGGAGGCCGCTCCTTTAGGGGGGGGTACTGTCATGAGAAGGTCTACCCGTTGGTGGCGCTATCGGTCTCTTGGATCGCAGTACCAGTGTCCATCAGCAGGTGTCTCCCAACACCTAGGACCTGCAGTAAGAGGTCTTTCCTGCTGGTGGCACTGTTGCATCCTCGGGCCGTAGTACCGGCGTCAACCAGCGGGTGCACTCTGGCAGTGTGGAGCAAACAGGTCACACTGCGCTCAGCTGTAACGTGAGGTCAATTACCACAGCCTTACAAATACCCGGCAAGCCCTCATAGGCTTGCCTTGGTATCTCTCTCTCCCTGCGTTCTGACCTTGCTGCCTGTTTGACCTTGACCTTGAGCCTGCTATCTGCCTTGTCCTGATCTGAGGCCTTCCTAGTCCTGTCCCTTCTGTTCCTGGCTCCCTTGGATCCCTGCCCTGAACCCCATCCATCCATCCTCTCCTTGTCCTGTTCAGGTTCCCGTCCTTACCCTTCTGCTGACTTCCCTGTGTATGACCTTGGCTTGGCTTGTTTACGATTACGGTATCTCCCTTTACTTATATATATATATACATTGTTGTTTGTAGTGGGTTGTTGTGTGGGTTTTTGCACTGTTTGTTCCTGTCACTTATCACTTGTTAATAAACACCATTTCACTTACATGTGTTTCTGGTCTCCTCTGTGCAGTCCACACAGTCTGGTCAATTAGATTCTCTGACACGGATGAACCCCTTTTTGAGGTTCTCGTTGACGTAGTCTTTCAGGACCAAGAGTTCAGGTTCCGAGAGGGAGAAAATTCGACCAAAGGGGATTTCTGCCCCTGATAAAAGTTCAATTGGGCAATTGTAGGCCCGGTGGGGAGGAAGGGCGTCTGCTTTCTGTTTATCAAAGACATCCAGGAAATCGTGGTATACGGGTGGAACAAGATCTTGGGATTCGGATGTGGGTTTGAGACAGCCAACAACTAGTACTGAGTGGTGGAGGATTTGGAGGCAGTTATGGAGGCAATAGGCAGACTGAAAGACCACCTTGCTGGTTGTCCAATCGATCTGTGGGTTGTGTGCTTGCAACCATGCCATTCCCAGGATGATTGGGAAGAGCGGTGAGGATATCACGTCTAGGCACAACAGTTCTTGGTGGTTGGGTGAGATATCAGTGGGCAGAGGTTGAGTTTCTTGAATGATGGGCCCAGATTTGATGTTGGACCCATCAGCTAGTCGTATGGACAATTTGTGTTGCTTGGGACGTAGAGGAATCTTGTGTTGCAGGGCGAAGGCATGGTCGACGAAGCAACTACAGGCGCCTGAGTCAATGATGGCCTGGACCTGGAGTGCCCCGTCCGGAAGCTGTAGGGAGACAGGAACAGCAATGTGAGTTGATCTTGATAGAGCCAAAGCACAAGGATCAAGAGAAGGAGAGACACACTTACGAGTCTTGTTAGGACACATGTTGGCGTAATGACTGGCTCCTCCACAGTAAAGGCAGAGATTATTTATACGGCGGCGCTGCTTCTCTTCTGGTGTCAATGGGGCATGAAGCAGGCCTAATTGCATTGGCTCGGGAGCTTCAGTGACTGGAGCAGATAGTGGGGTTGCAGGAATAGGTGGGTGGCTGGGTATCCTAGGTAACATCCACATGGGCCAGTATTGGCTGGTTCTTTCAGATCTTCGCTCCCTCAGCCGGCGATCGATCTGAATAGATAGTTAAATCAGTTCTTCAAGAGAATTGGGGACCCCCACCCGAGCTAGTTCATCTTTCAATGCCTCTGACAGTCCTGAGCGGAACTGAAAATGAAGAGCGGCATCGTTCCACTGTGTGTCGGAACTCCACCGTCTAAAGTCTGTGACATAGTCCTCCACAGGCCTACGGCCTTGCTAGAGGGAGTGGAGACTAGCCTCAGCTGTAGTGGTGCACTGAGGGTCATCATAAAGCTTAGCCATTTCATCCAAAAAAGAGTCCATGGTGCCTAGCAAGGGACTAGCTTGTTCTAATAGATGGTGAGCCCAGGTCTGGGGTTCTCCCTGTAGCAACGAGATGATGAATCCCACCTTGGTACTTTCCAAGGAGAAGGTGCGAGGCTGAAGTAGGAAATACAGATGGCAAGCGTTTCTGAAAGCGCGGAATTTACTGGGGTCTCCCATGAATCTTTCTGGAGCAGGAACTCGTGGCTCTGGGGGTGGCACCACTACTGTGGGAGTAGAAGTTGAGATCGACGGTGCAGGTGCTGCGGCTGTCTGGCATGCTGAGGTGCTTGGAGAGAGAGACTCCACTCATTGCTCAAGTTGCTGATAGCCATTCTGCAGGCCCTGGACTGCTTGAGTGAGGTTTGCAATCTGCTGGCACAGAACATCCATAGCTGAGGCCCCCCTTTCAGACTCCATTTTGCTGGATTGTACTGTCACGTACCTTACTGTGGAGTCTGAAATGACGAGGGTGGCCTCTTGCACGGTTCCAGTCCTAACACCCCTGGAGGTGGAGACAGGGCTGCTAGGGCAACGGAAGGGTGCAGGTGCTTGTTGGCAGGATCAGGAACACCGGAGCCTAGAGATGCTGGTGAGATGTTGATCCTGGATAGGTTCAGGAAAGTCCAACAGGAGAACTTGCAAGGTCGGGAACAAGCAGGAGTCGGCAACGTGCTGGCAGGAAGGTGCACAATCGATAGGCAGGTTCGTAGTCAGGGGCTAGCGGAGGTTGGCAATGGGCTGGCAGAGAGGTACAAGATCGGAAGACAGAGCCGTGGTCAGAAGTTCAAGCCGGGTTCAGTACAGGAAGCAGAAGTAAACAGAGTTGCAGGGATAATCCAAAAGAGTAGTCAGGAAGGCCAAGGTTTCAGGATCAAGGTTCAATCAAACAGCAATCAAGGATACAGGAACTAGCTGAGACAATCCAGCACTGATACTAGTATGCTGATCCTTTAAATAGGGCGCCCTGTGCTGTGATTCGTTAGCTTGTGGACATGCCCACGCAGACGTGCACTCGTTCATATGAGACTACTAACTGGTCCGGGGTTCACACATTCGTGCCGCACGTCTGGCTGGCGCACGGGAACGAGCGTCTGTAATGGTTCTCTGACACCTAATAAGGCATTCAAAATTGAAGCTGGGCCAGAGTTTATGTTTTAACTTTTTATTTTCAGGTTTGGATTGGACAGGAGGATGACTTCATACCCACTCAATCTTTGTGCTGACATATGCTGAGTATGTAAATTTTTGAGGAGTGTGGTGACATCGTGTGTAGTATGTAAGGTAGTGTCATGACCCAAGGTAAAAGATGTTGCCATCTCTACAACCATTGCACAAGAAGCCAGCGCTCTGAGACACGCGGGCATGCCTTGCACCTGTACTTGAACCACCTTTGAGAAAAAAGCTACAGGGCATAGTCTCCCACCATGTTCCTGGGCCAGTACTCCCGCCATGGTTCTGCAATTTTCCCTGGCAATATTCAGGGAGGCCGAGGCTCAGGCTGGTAACCATTGCACATTTCAACATGGCAAAAGCATTTAACATTTCATCAGACCATTTTACAATATCAGACATTTCAGAGAGGGTTGCTTGTCTCAATATATTGTCATAGAAAGAACAGTCAGGTATCCATTGGCGGCAGTAACCAATCATAACTCAACCTCCTGTTTACACCATTGTATTTTTTTCTTAGACGCTTTGTGACCACATACATGTAACCATTTCAGTAATGATAGGCTATCAGCTCGGCAGTCCTCCTCTGAAGAACTATAAATAAAAAGATCATCAACATATTGCAACAGTACAGAACCATGAGGGGCAGTCCAAGGCCTGAGGGTGGCTTGGAGTACTATAGAATAGACCACAGGTGAGTCTATGTAACACTGGGGCATTCTACACCAGGTAAACTGGCGATTGTGTTAGTCAATCGGCACAGTAAAAGCAAAAGTGGCCGTGTCTCCTCTTCTACAGGGACGGAGAAAAAAAGCATTCTTTAAATCAATCACAGTAAAACACTTGGCTGTTGCTGGAATGGAGGACAGGAGTGATGGAACATCAGGTACAATAGGTGCTATTGGGACTATGAGGTCATTTATGGCCCTCAAGTCCTGTACAGACCTGAAGGAGCCATCCGGCTTCTTTACAGGGTTAACAGGTGTGTTGTATGGAGAAATAATTTCTTCCAGGATCCCATCCTGCAGAAACTCTTTCACCATTGGCACTATGCCATCCATCTTTTCCATAGAGAGTGGATATTGTTTGTGATAGATAGGAAATGCACCTTCTTTGAGAGTGGCTTTGTATGGTGTGCATGAAATAAGTCCTATATCCAGATCCAATGTAGACCAGACCTGGGGGTCTACATTGGACAAACAGTACTCCTAGTGGCCCCAGTATCAACGAGATAGGGAAGGGGTCTCCCATTTACTGAAATAACAACCATTGGACTGTCAGTGAAATCATTTGAGACAAAAGGAAAAGCCCCATTTGATTGGAAATGTTGGACCTTGTTGGATGGATGCCTGTAGTTGTTGTGTCTGGTTAGGGGCAGAGCTGGAGTCGGGAGTCTGTGGAGAGGTGGGGTGAGGACACTGACTCACCTAATGATCCTCGGCATCGCAATTGAAACATCCATTGTTTCTAGGGCGACTCATCCCTCTTCCATTTCTGCCTCTAAACCTGCCTCTACCTCTTCCTCTAAAGTTTCCCTTCATATTTCCTTGGAAATGTTGTGTGGAGACAGGTAATGGCTTTGGTATATCAAAACAACCTGCTGCATCTTTCTGTGAAAGTGCTTTGCCAAAGTCAGTTCTAGGAAGGGTTGATCATTCAGTAATCATTTGTTTGACTGGGACCACTAAATGGGGTTTGAGATTACTCAGGAAAGTCTGGATCAATAATGGATCCATATCTGGCTGAAGACCCAAACCGGCTTCCTGTGTCCACACATCATTGAATCTTTTCCAAAATTCAAGAACTGATTCTCCTGTCTTTTGTTTTCATGCTATGGTGGTGGGCAATGAAGATTTTGGTTTAAAAATCCCTAACATGTGAATTGTTAATTCAGTCCACATATCATCTTTCCCTTGTTCTGTGTTAAGCTTGTAAACGGTTGCAGCTGTACCCGACGGTTCTACAGTAGATATAGTTCCGACCTTGGTCCAGTCCCAACCTGTACCTGTCCCTACAACACCCTCAATAATTAACCTCATATCTTCTTGTGTGTAGTTTCTGCCTTTACAAGCTCTTTTCAGGTAGGCGAGAATGGCGGATTTATGCCTTTATTTTTCTTTCTAAACATTCTGATTAGGTTCTTGTACATACTCTGAGTCTTTTATTTCACGGCAAAATGCCAATAAACACTCCTTATGGTCAGAGGTTCCCCTGATCACAAGCAAGCTTTGTACGTTATTACTTTTCTTATTTTTATAACCAAACAATTTTTATTTATATTTCAATTTTTTTGGCAGAGTGCCAACAGGTTCAAACTTCAATTGCGGTAGTACTAATGCCGCAAACAATTCCTCACTATCTATTATGGTTAGGGAGATATTAGGACTTGAACCCTGTTGGCAAAAAGCCAAATATCCAAATTTTGCACCTGACTTCCCTCTGCGCAAGAGATGTCAGTAGCAAAAAGAATTATTCAAAAAGCATGTTTTGATCAAGAATTAGCCTCAGAGTATCCTGCCGACTACGCCAATTTATTTTCCTTAACAAAATAAATTTGGCACAAATTTAAGAGTTTTTGGACATACAATAAATATACAACCTTGCTCACTGACCCGCTGTCTTGCTTCATATAACCTTCAGGGACATTACTCACCAAATATGCCCTATGGTTCTTGAAACAAAATAGCAGTCCACATATACACTCAGCGCAATTCATCAAGCGTGATACTTTTAAAGCAGTTATACAATCATACACAATTTACACAATATATAGATCGTCAGTCTCTTGTTCTGCCCCAAACAGAACTAAAAACTCTAGAGTACTCTATAAAATTCTCTTAAGGTCACCAAAACCTTTTCAAGTGTCCCCAAAACACGATTTACATGACCGGTCAACTTTTACTTATAGTAAAATAGCCCATCAGCAATCTCTATGGAGTGGAAGCCATACGGGCCCCGGCAAGTCAATTTCATTCAATAAGAATAAGATCCACTTACCGAGTCCGTTGCTGTAAAGGTAGACTTCCATCCCGGACGAGCCCCCAGTGCTGAAAGGGTTAATCCTGTGTCTAGGTCCCTTTTAACCTCTCAGACCTCAGATCGATGTATTATGCATTTCAGATATATCTGGAATCAGTTCCCCGAGAATGAAGAAATGACACGCACACGATGTTACATTCTCTGAACTGATTGTATTGGCAAGCCAGGAGGCGGCTCTTATATCAATTTACAAGTCACACAAAATATTCATAATAAGACATGCACAGTAGATATTAAAGCAATTACAATAAGACAAAACAAACAGTCTTTGTTCTCTGTTTCTCAGGCTGTTGGATACAAAGGAATGTGAGAACAAGATAACAAAGCGTGAGACAGTTCATTTTACAAGACTCTCATCTTGAGACAAATATTTGTGAAGCTTAAAAAGGTATTCTAACTGTACATACTATTTAACCACTTCAGCCCCGGAAGGATTTACCCCCTTCCTGACCAGAGCACTTTTTACAATTTGGCACTGCGTCGCTTTAACTGCTAATTGCGCGGTCATGCAATGCTGTACCCAAACCAAATTTGCGTCCTTTTCTTCCCACAAATAGAGCTTTCTTTTGATGGTATTTTATCACCTCTGCGGTTTTTATTTTTTGCGCTATAAACGGAAAAAGACCGAAAATTTTGAAACAAAATGATATTTTATACTTTTTGTTATAAAAAAAATCCAATAAGCTCAATTTTAATTATACATTTAGGCCAAAATGTATTCGGCCACATGTCTTTGGTAAAAAAAAATGTCAATAAGCGTATATTTATTGGTTTGCGCAAAAGTTATAGCGTCTACAAACTAGGGTACATTTTCTGGAATTTACACAGCTTTTAGTTTATGACTGCCTATGTCATTTCTTGAGGTACTAAAAGGGCAGGGCAGAACAACCCCCCCCCCCCCCCCAAATGACCCCATTTTGGAAAGTAGACGCCCCAAGGAAATTGCTGAGAGGCATGTTGAGCCCATTGAATATTTTTTTTTTTTGTCCCAAGTGATTGAATAATGAAAAAAAAAAAAAAAAATTACAAAAAGTTGTCACTAAATGATATATTGCCTACACAGGCCATGGGCATATGTGGAATTGCACCCCAAAATACATTCAGCTGCTTCTCCTGAGTACAGGGATACCACATGTGTGGGACTATTTGGGAGCCTAGCCGCGTACGGGGCCCCGAAAACCAAGCACCGCCTTTAGGATTTCTAAGGGCATAAATTTTTGATTTCACTCCTCACTACCTATCACAGTTTTGAAGGCCATAAAATGCCAAGATGGCACAAACCCCCCCCAAATGACCCCATTTTGGAAAGTAGACACCCCAAGCTATTGGCTGAGAGGCATGTTGAGTCCATGGAATATTTTATATTTTGACACAAGTTGCGGGAAAGTGACAATTTTTTTTTTTTTTTGCACAAAGTTGTCACTAAATGATATATTGCTCAAACATGCCATGGGCATATGTGGAATTACACCCAAAAATAAATTTTGCTGCTTCTCCTGAGTATGGGAATAACACATGTTTAGGAATTTTTGGGAGCTTAGCCGCGTACGGGGCCCCGAAAACCAAGCACCGCCTTCAGGATTTCTAAGGGCGTAAATTTTTGATTTTACTCCTCACTACCTATCACAGTTTTGAAGGCCATAAAATACCAAGATGGCACAAAACCCCCCAAAATGACCCCATTTTGGAAAGTAGACACCCCAAGCTATTTGCTGAGAGGCATGTTGAGTCCATGGAATATTTTATTTTTTGACACAAGTTGCGGGAAAGTGACACATTTTTTTTTTTGCACAAAGTTGTCACTAAATGATATATTGCTCACACAGGCCATTGACATATGTGGAATTGCACCCCAAAATACATTCTGCTGATTCTCCTGAGTACGGGGATACCACAGGTGTGGGACTTTTTGGGAGCCTAGCCGCGTACGGGGCCCCGAAAACCAAGCACCACCTTCAGGATTTCTAAGGGCGTAAAGTTGTGATTTCACTCCTCACTACCTATCACAGTTTTGAAGGCCATAAAATGCCCAGATGGCACAAACCCCCCCAAATGATCCCATTTTGGAAAGTAGACACCCCAAGCTACTTGCTGAGAAGCATGGTGAGTATTTTGCAGCTCTCATTTGTTTTTGAAAATGAAGAAAGACAAGAACAATGTATTTTTTTTCTTTTTTCAATTTTCAAAAGTTTGTGACAAAAAGTGAGGTCTGCAAAATACTCACTATACCTCTCAGCAAATAGCTTTGGGTGTCTATTTTCCAAAATGGGGTCATTTGGGGGGGGGGGGGGGGTTGTGCCATCTGGGCATTCCATTGCCTCCGAAACTGTGATAGGCAGTGAAGAGTGAAATCAAAAATTTACGCCCTTAGAAAGCCTGAAGGCGGTGCTTGGTTTTCGGGGTCCCGTACGCGGCTAGGCTCCCAAAAAGTCTCACACATGTGGTATCCCCGTACTCAGGAGAAGCAACAGAATTTATTTTGGGGTGTAATTTCACATATTCCCATGGCATGTTTGAGCAATATATCATTAAGTGACAACTTTGTGCAAAAAAAAAAAAAAAATGGTCTTTTTCCCGCAACTTGTGTCACAATATAAAATATTCCATGGACTCGACATGCCTCTCAGAAAATAGCTTGGGGTGTCTACTTTCCAAAATGGGGTCATTAGGGGGGGTTTTGAACTGTCCTGGCATTTTATGCACAACGTTTAGAAGCTTATGTCACACATCACCCACTCTTCTAACCACTTGAAGACAAAGCCCTTTCTGACACTTTTTGTTTACATGAAAAAATTATTTTTTTTTGCAAGAAAATTACTTTGGACCCCCAAACATTATATATTTTTTTAAAGCAAATGCCCTACAGATTAAAATGGTGGGTGTTTCATTTTTTTTTCACACAGTATTTGTGCAGCGATTTTTCAAACGCTTTTTTTGGGAAAAAACACACTTTTTTAAATTTTAATGCACTAAAACACACTATATTGCCCAAATGTTTGATGAAATAAAAAAGATGATCTTAGGCCGAGTACATGGTTACCAAACATGACATGCTTTAAAATTGCGCACAAACGTGCAGTGGCGACAAATTAAATACATTTTTATAAGCATTTAAAAGCCTTTACAGGTTACCACTTTAGATTTACAGAGGAGGTCTACTACTAAAATTACTGCCCTCAATCTGACCTTCGCGGTGATACCTCACATGCAGTGCAATTGCTGTTTACATTTGACGCCAGACCGACGCTTGCGTTCGCCTTTGCGCGAGAGCAGGGGGGGACAGGGGTGCTTTTTTTTTTTTTTTTTCTTTATTATTTTTTTGATTTTTTATCTTATTTTTAAACTGTTCCTTTCATTTTTATTTTTTTTAAATCATTTTTATTGTTATCTCAGGGAATGTAAATATCCTCTATGATAGCAATAGGTAGTAACAGGTACTCTTTTTTGAAAAAATTGGGGTCTATTAGACCCTAGATCTCTCCTCTGCCCTCAAAGCATCTGACCACACCAAGATCGGTGTGATAAAATGCTTTCCCAATTTCCCAATGGCGCTGTTTACATCCGGCGAAATCTAAGTCATGAAATGCTCGTAGCTTCCGGTTTCTTAGGCCATAGAGATGTTTGGAGCCATTCTGGTCTCTGATCAGCTCTATGGTCAGCTGGCCGAATCACCGGCTGCATTCTCAGGTTCCCTGTTGGGACAGGAGAGCCAGAGAAAAACATGGAAGACGGTGGGGGGGCTTTCCCTCCCACTGCTTGTAAAAGCAGTCTAGAGGCTAATTAGCCGCTAGGATTGCTTTTACATGAAAGCCGACCGCTGGCTGAAAAGAATGATACCAAGATGATACCTAAACCTGCAGGCATCATTCTGGTATAACCACTCAAATTCCAGCAACATACCAGTACGTTGCTGGTCCTTGTTGGGCATATATTTTAAACTTTTTTTTCATGCAACCTGTGGGCTGAACGAAAAAAAGATATTGATCGGTGGGTATGCCCACCATTAGAATACCTCCCTTCATCCACCCACTTCTAATGATGGGCATACATGCACTGTATATATATGCCGAAGCATGGGGGCATCCTCCCGCAAAAGTTGGGAGCAAATCGCTCCTCTGCACTCTGCTGCCCCCACGCTTCGACATATATGCTGAAGTATGTAACTGTGGTGGTGAGATCGCCTCCGACAGCGCTGGAGTCACGGCTTTATGTATCGTGGGAGCAAACGCTGTTGCTGTCAAGATAAATAAATCCGCGCTGCAACTGAATGGCGTACCTGCTAAGCAAATGATGGTTAACAAAAAAACAAAGTAACATTACAGTATAACAGTAATACTTACCATACCTGCAAAGCAAATACAAAAAAAACATAGTAAAAAATAAAACATTTAACGCAACCTGAGCCTACCTAAAATATATATATGCGGAAGTATGGGGGCATCCTCCCGCAAAAGGCAGGAGCAAATCGCTCCTCCACCCACTGCTGCCCCCACGCTTCGGCATATATGCTGAAGTATGTAACTGTGGTGGTGAAATCACCTCCGACAGCGCTGGAGTCACGGCTTTATGTATCGTGGGAGCAAACGCTGTTGCTGTCAAGATAAATAAATCCGCTCTGCAGCTGAATGGCGTACCTGAAAACAAAAAAGTGGTTAACAATAAAAAAACATTGCATAAAAAAATTGCATACCTATAAAGCAAACATGATAAAAACATAACAATAAAACATTGCAGTATAGAATGCAGGACAATAGAGAGAGAATAGAGAGAGAGAGAGAACAATAAAACAACAACTATTTTTTTTTTTTTTTTTATATATTTTTTTGTGTTTTTTTCTTTTTTTTTTACTTTTTTTTTTTTTTTTTACACTTTTTTTTGTAACTTTAACTTTTTTAACTGGTACCAGGTTTGGATCTCTCAAAATGCGATGGCATCTTGGGAGACCCTGTGAAAGTGTGTCCTAGTCTATGCAGTGCTGTACCCTACGCTAATACTCAACTAGTGTATGGTAGCGTTCAAAACATTCACCAATGCAAAGACCAGGATTGTCAGGACAGAAGGGACAATAATACCGGGTGTCACGCCTAAATCCGCGCTTGCTGCAGACACGACATCTTTTTTGGGGGGCTCGTTGGGTAGGGGTACTCAGGAGGACATATAGGAAATGCCTCTCATGCAGCCGGCTTACTGCATTTGGTTGGGGATGGTGAGGTGGAGCACCGTCTGGAAACAGAAGGCCTCTGACTATCTCTTCCTGGAATTTAAGGAAGGATCCAGTCCGTCCTGAAGCTCTGTATAGCACATAAGCATTCAGCAAAGCCAATTGAAATAAATAAACAGACACTTTTTTGTACCAGCGTCTGGCCTTACGGGCAACTAGGTACGGCGCCAACAACTGGTCGTTGAGGTCCACTCCCATGTCAAGGTTATATTCGTGGACACAGAGGGGTTTCTCCACAACATCAGTCGCCGTAGTAATTTGGACCGTCGTGTCTGCATGAAGGGAGGTAAGAACGAAAACATTCTTATTGTCCCTCCACTTCATAGCGAGCAAGTTATTACACTGCAAGCAGGCTCTCTCCCCCAGCCTAAGATGGGAATCTACAAGCCGCTGGGGAAAGCCCCGGCAATTAGGTCGCACGGTGCCACATGCTCAAATCTGATGATCAAAAAGGTGGCTAAAAAGTGGCACGCTC
Organism: Lithobates septentrionalis; assembly: GCA_037952835.1. Taxonomy (NCBI): domain Eukaryota; kingdom Metazoa; phylum Chordata; class Amphibia; order Anura; family Ranidae; genus Lithobates; species Lithobates septentrionalis. The sequence goes on from JBBDGP010000319.1 coordinate 10,107,814, forward strand.
GTGTAATAATTGTCCACGTACAAGTGGTACCCCTTTCCGAATAAGGGTGACACCAAGTCCCACACTATCTTGCCAGCGCTTCCTATGTAGTCAGGGCAGTTTGTCGGCTCTACGTGACTATCTTTGCCCTCGTAAACCATAAAACTACATGTATAGCCTGTGGCCCTGTCACAGAGCTTATACATCTTGACCCCGTATCTGGCACGCTTGCTGGGAAGGTACTGTTTGAATGACAAGCGGCCAGAAAATTTAATCAGGGACTCATCAACGCAGACAACTTGATGGGGAGTAAACAAGTCTGCAAAACGTTGGTTGAAGTGGTTTACGAGGGGCCGAATTTTGTAGAGCCGATCGTATCCAGGGTCTCCACGAGGACGACAGAGTTCATTGTCATTGAAGTGCATGAACCGCAAAATCTGCTCATATCGTGCCCTGGCCATGGAGGCAGAGAACACGGGCATATGGTAAATTGGGTCAGTGGACCAATATGACCGCAACTCACTCTTTTTATTTATGCCCATGTTGAGGGAAAGGCCCAGAAAGAGCTTATATTCGGAAACCGTAATTGGTTTCCAATCTCTGGCAAGGGAGGACTGGGGAATAGTGGCGATGTGTTGACCAGCGTACAAATTGCTTTGGTCCACAATAGATCTAAAGAGATCTTCGGTGAAAAACTGCGAATAAAAATCCAGTGGCGTAAAATCAACTGTTTCCACCTGAATTCCGGGTTGGCCAGTGAATGGGGGAAGTACGGGTGCTGCAGAAGTGGTGGGTTCCCAATTCGGATTGGCGAATGCAACAGGAAGGGCACTATGGGCACGACGGGCCTGTGTTCGTCTTCTTGGTGGCAGCGGGACACTACTTGTGCTTGCCACTTCGCCAGCTTGAACTGCACTTATGGGACTCGCCACGTCACCAAGTGTTACTGCAGTGCTGGATGTACGACCAGGGTGTACTAGGCCGCTGGTGCTTGCCAGTTCACCAGAAGGAATAGCGGCACTAGTACTTCTCTGCTCCATACGAGAGCCCTGCGGTTCTTGCACTTCAAGGACAGAAGAAGAAGATTGGGGTCTGGTACGCCTGACCTTAGGAGGGACCACAACTCCGTCGTCAGAGCTATCGGTCATGGAGCCGCTGTCGTCTAAAGGATCGTATTCTGAGCCTGAATCTGACAGATGAGTGACTTCCTCTTCACTATCTGTCATGCTCAGAAACGTGTAGGCCTCTTCACTAGTGTACCTTCGATTTGCCATTTTGGGCTCTAAATTTAGGGGTACACTAGTGAGACTCACAGGCAAAAAAGCTCCTGACTGTTAGCGACTGATTCAAAACGTTACCAAAAAAGTGTTAGCGATCGCAGGAATCAGGTCTGACTCTGCGAACGCTGCAGTTATGTGTGCTTAGTGTTTTGTAAGTGACAGTTATCGATCGATACTGCACTTGGGTGGGCTGGGCTGGGCTGGGCTGAGGGGCAAAACGCAGGTGCTAGCAGGTATCAGGGCTGATCCCGCTAACACTGCGTTTTTGGGAATCCTAAACTGCTGGGGACGCTAGTATAGATCTGATCGAATCAGATATCGATCCGTTCAGATACTATAGCACTAATGGAGGTGTATGCTGCGTGCGTGGGTGTTAGTGGTACTGGCGCTAACCTGACGCTGCCTGGGGCGACGCAGACCTTATCTGATCCTAAAAACGTAACTTATATCACCGCCGGGCAATTAGGGGGTTACATTTTTATAAGGTAATAAACGGCGGGTGCCCTAAAACTTTAATAAACTATAATAAACTATAAAAGACAAACTAACTAACCAGCGTCACCCGTAACACTTATACGGTGATCGCTGGTGAAAGGGTTAACTAGGGGGCAATCAAGGGGTTAAAATCTTTAGTAGGTAGTATATGGGGGTCCCTGTCGCTATAAAACACTGACAGCGAATCTATATACTTACCTCCCTAACTAGCGTCACCTGTGTCACTAATACAGCGATCAGAAAAACGATCGCTTAGCGACACTGGCGACGGGGGGTGATCAAGGGGTTAACCTTTATTAGGGGGGTTAGGGGGGTACCCTAGACCTAAAGGGGGGTACCCCAGACCTAAAGGGAGCTAACCCTAACTGCCCTAACACTTATAACTGTCACAAACTGACACCAATGCAAAAAAAAAAACTGCTATTGGTGTCACTGTGACAGGGGGTACAGGGGGGGATGACATCACTTCCTCTCCCTCTGTTTACATTACAGAGGCAGAGGAAGGATTTTCATTCGCCGGGAGCGATCGGGAGGGGGTGGCCACGAATGGATTTCCTTCCCCTCACCTCTCATCACCCGCAAACTAAAGCCGACCGCCTCTGGCACCGGGGGGGGGGGGGGGGGGGTGGTCCGATCGGACCCCCCGCCCGCGGGAAGGCATTCACGTACCAGGTACGTGATTTTGCCTGCCCGTGCCATTCTGCCGCAGTATATCTGCGTGAGGCGGTCGGCAAGTGGTTAAGATGGCTGACAGAACAAAATGGAGGCTTAGCATGACCTTTTAACCCCCTCTTAAGTCATCTTTCAGTGATGAGACCAAAATTTAAGCTTTTTGGCCACAACCTTAAACGCTACATTTGGAGAGGAGTCAAAAAGGCCTATGATGAAAGGTACACCATTCCTACTGTGAAACACAGAGGTGGATCGCTGTTGTTTTGGGGATGTGTGAGCTACAAAGGCACAGGAAATTTGGTCAAAATTGATGGCAAGATGAATGCAGTACGTTATCAAAAAATACTGGAGGAACATTTGCATTCATCAGCCAGGAAGCTGCGCATGGGACGAACTTGGACATTCCAACATGACAATGATCCAAAACACAAGGCTAAGTTGACCTGTCCTTGGCTACAGCCGAATAAAGTGAAGGTTTTGGAGTGGCCATCTCAGTCTCCTGACCTCAATATCATTGAGCCACTCTGGGGAGATCTCAAACGTGCAGTTCATGCAAGACAGCCCTGTACACATTACCCCTCCTGTACATATTACCCCCTCCCTGTACACATTAACCTCCCTCCCTGTACATATTACCCTCTCCTGTACATATTACCTCTCCCTGTACATATTACCCCCTCCCTGTACATATTACCCCCTCCCATACATATTACCTCCTCCTGTACATATTACCCCCTCCTGGTACATATTACCCCCCTCCTGGTACATATTACACCCCTCCTGGTACATATTACCCCCTCCCTGTACATATCAGACTCCCTTCCTGTACATATTACCCCCCCTCCTGTACATATTACCCCTCCTGTACATATTACCACACCTGTACATATCACCCCCTCCCTGTATATATTACCCCTCCTGTACAAATTACCCCCCTGTACATATTACCCCCTCCTGTACATATTACCCCCTGTACATATTACCCCCTTCTGTACATATTACCCCTGTACATATTACCCCCTGTACATAACACCCCCCTGTACATATTACCCCCTCCTGTACACAATACCCCCTCTTGCCCACATTTACCCCCCTTCCTTTTACACATCCCCCATGTATTGCATCCTCCATGTACACATTGGCCCCTATCCCCCTACACATTGCCTTCTTGCACTTGTCCACTGTCTTCAAAAATATAGCTGCGATGTTGCAGTAATTACTGCTCAGCCTGGTAGGGGTTAAAGCTGATGCTGTCTCTCACTGACTCACATTCTCTCCTCACATTCTTGAGATCCCTAATCTGTCAACCTTTGGAGTACACAGCAAGGACAGTAGAGCTGAGAAAAGTCCCTTAACAAGTCACTGAAGCCAGAGTACTATGTGCCAATTGCAGGCTTCTCAGACAGAGGTCTGATTCTTACCTGGGGCAGTCACAGTGCGAGAGACATCCACCTGGAGCACGCTTATGTGTAGGAGCTGGAGGACAGGGAGGAGGTAGACTAGGAGGAGGAAGAGCTGCTCTGTACCGCCATAGCGAGTGACATCACTGCTCTCCACACAGCAGTGAGCCGGGAAACCGGAAGTGATGGGGCAGTGGCCGCAAAAACCACCGCCCAGTCTTCCTCCATCCCCGCCAATTAAAAATCTAAAAGGAGGCCATGTACGAATCAGTGAGTAGTGGGAGTGTTTGCAGGCGGACCACTTGCGCCCCGAACCCTCCCTTAATATGGACAAATCAGCTTCCCATAGACTGCCGCTTGTTCGGCGCCTGGACACTCTTAAAGGGCTATTTATTTATTTATTTTTCATTTTATTTTTTTTTAGCTTGGGGGGGCGGCGCCCATGCACCCCCTATAGACAGGCCACCACTGCTGCCAAATGTCATACCCTCCACCTGTACATAATGCCAACTGTCTTTCTTGCCACACTCCTCTCTGTACATACTGCCCCCATAATACCCTCCCCACTCCTTTCCTGTACATACTGCCCACTGTCATCCCCTCCACACGCCTCTCCTGTACATACTGCTCACTGGCATACCCTCCACACTCCTCTCCTGTACATACTGCTCACTGGCATACCCTCCACACTCCTCTCCTGTACATACCGCCCACTGTCATACCCTCTACACTCCTCTGCTGTGCATACTGCCCACTGTCATATCCTCCACACTCCTCTCCTGTGCATACTGCCCACTCTCATACCATCCACACTCCTCTCCTGTACATACCGCCCACTGTCATACCCACCACACTCCTCTCCCGTACATAACGCCCACTGTCATACCCTCCACACTCCTCTCCTGTACATATTACCCACTGTCATACCCTCCATACTCCTCTCATGTATATGCTGCCCCCATCATGCCCTCCGCACTCCTCTCCTGTATGTATTGCCCCCATCATACCCTCCACACGCCTCTCCTGTACATACTGTCTACTGTCATCCCCTCCACACTCCTCTCCTGTACATACTGCCCATGGTTATACCCTCCACACTCCTCTCCTGTACATACTGCCCACTGTTATACCCTCCACATTCCTCTCCTGTACATAGTGCCACTGTTATACCCTCCACATTCCTCTCCCTCACCTGCACATACTTCCCACTTTTATACCACCCATACTCCTTCTCTATGCCCCTTACCCACAAAAACAGTTCTTTAAAATTATATTGAATATCCTCACTTTTACCAGCTCTAGAATGGGCACACTTTTGTTAGTTCAACTAAAGGAAATCTTCTCAGTCCTCATATTTGTTCTGCCCATTATTAGTACTCATTTAATTTTGTGATTACTATTGTGATCTATAGAGGAACATAGGGGATGTCAGCTACTCTAAATATACCACTGGTAAAAAAACTGTCCCTGAAAATATTTTTGAAATGTTGGCAACTATACACTTGGGCACTGCCCAAGGACCATCGCGTCAGTAGGGGACCCCATGAGAGGCTCCGGGGATCCTGTGGTAGATAGGTTATGCCATAATGTACAAGTATGCACAGCATATTAGCACATTTGGGTACACTTACTTGTCAGACTGAGCCCTCCAGCGCTGCGCTGTGATCAATCCGGCAGGTGCCAGGCGCTTCCATCTTCACCCGGTCTTCCTTCCGGGTTCTGTGCCTTCGGTCACTGGCCTTGGCCAGGCTGCATTGCTGTCACACCCACGCATGCTCCTGTGCATCCTCTCTCTCTCTCTCTCATCCCCTCTCTCTCTCATCCTCCCTCCGTTACCCCTCACCCTTCTCTCATCCCTTTTCTCTCTCTCTCTCTCATCCTCCCTCTCTCTATTTAATTTAATTTGTTATAACAAAAAATTGTTTGCATTTTTATTTATTTTTAAAAAAACCCCACCAAAATCCTCAGCACCAGGCCAATGATGTTCTTATTTTGGCCCTGCTCTGTAGTCAACCAAAGTGGCCAAAAATTTAGGTAAACTAGGCTGAAAACTGCATAGGCTGATGAAACCCTGAACTAGCATTTTTGGATGCTAAGTCAACAGTCCTGTAAGACTCTGCTGCCCTTCTACTAACTAAACTTAAGATACAGTATGTAAACAAAATACTAAAAATGTGTAAATAAAACTATTTTTATCTTTTAAATGTAGTTGCACACGGTTTTTGTGTCATTGTGATATTGTGTTATGCCGCGTACACACGACCGGTTTTCCCATCGGAATAAACTCTGAAGGTTTTTCCGATGGAGTTCTGCTGAAACTGTCTTGCGTACACACAATCACACCAAAGTCCGATCGTCAAGATTGCGGTGACGTACAACACGTACGACGGGACTAGAAAAAGGAAGTTCAATAGCCAGTAGCCAATAGCCTCCGTCTCATACTTGCTTCAGAGCATGCGTCGTTTTTGGTCTGTCGGAACAGCATACAGACGAGCGGTTTTCCCGATAGGAATTGGTTCCGTCGGAAATATTTAAAACATTTTCTATTTCTAGGTCCGTCAGAATTTTCGAAAAAAAAAAGTCAGATGAGGCATACACACGATCAGAATATACGATGAAAAGAATCCAACGGACTTTTTCTGTCGGACATTCTGCTCGTGTGTTCGCATCATAAGTTGAGATTTACTAGGTTTGTAGAAGTCAGAGGGACCATGGGACACAATAAAGAAAATCAATTCTGTGTGGGTCACAGCACATAGTGGTCAGATGACATTTGAAGTGGTTTAAAGCAGTGGTTCTCAACCTTACTAGTGTTGTGACCCCTTGTAAAAATTTCCCAGGGTGTGGGGACCCCTAACAGTAAAACTTTCGTAGCGTGGGTTGTCAGCACCCAAAGCAAGACAAGTAATTTGCACACCTAACCCATGGACATTTAGCGCTCCCTGAGTCCCTTCCCTCCTCGAACAGTTTTAAAACCCCTTATGGTACATTTTAGGATGTACCACTCTGTCTCTTTGTTCTCCTTTCTTTTCCTTTTATCTCTCACTATCCTAATTTCTTATTTTTTCCCCATCCCTCTCTCTAGCCCTCTTTCTTGTTCTTTCTCTTATGCTTTCTCTTTGTTCCTCCCCCTCCTTTCCTCTCCCTTCCATGTATTCTCTATTTTGATTCCTTCTCTTATTCCTTGGTGGCGGGGAGTTGGGATGAGTGGCAATGCTGGGGGGAGTTCTGCTCAGCCAACTTAGGAGCTCTTGATCAAGGTCATCTGCTGATCTGAGAACTGTAATGGGGACTTTTAATGGCAACTATAATCACAGGTAGTGTTACTTACTGTGCTTCATGTCTCCGACTTTGTAATGTTTCATAGCAGTCACACCTATGCCGATATCAGGAGATAGGGTCTCCTCCAGCCCCTCCCACTTCACATTCCTCACCAGTCAGCTGACCTCTAGTCTCTGCCCCCCAGCGATGCTGTGAACTAAATGGGCGGCTGCGAAGAGGCTGAGTGGGCGGCTGTGGGCTCCAGGAACAGCCCAGCTGGGCGGCCACAGACTCCAGGGACAGCCCTGCTGGGTTGCCACAAAAAGGCTGAGAGAGCAGTGCGATCTTCAGGAACAGCCCAGGATTCAGTGACCACTGGCCAAATCATCATTCGACCACCGAGGGGGTCCCGACTCCCAGGTTGAGAACCACTGGTTTAAAGGGTAATGATTAAATTACATTACATATGTTTCTGCAGCCACAAATAACTTATCATTTTCTGACTATGGAAAAAAAAAAAGAAATAAAATGTGTTTATTACAGGACCATACTAGAATAAAAACACAAACAATATAACAATGTCTGTGGATATATTAGCTTTATGAAAACTTGTTGATAATATTGAGATTTGTGACATCATGAGACTTGATTCTGGGAGACAAAGATAGACAGATAGACAATAACATAGATTGAGCGATAGATTTAATATTTTAGATTACAGGTAATATAGTGAATATTTTAGTAATTGTCATCTTTATTTATTAATGTAGAACAAATCATATATTATATCCTTAGTATATGGCCAGCTAACAGGAATCAAATACAAGGGCTGTACCGAAAAATAATGCAAAATTGGGCATACCGTTTTTGTTAATTTACATACTATAGGTCATTCAAATTTCACATGTTGGTAGAGTAACTCTTCCTCTATGCAAAGCTATTCAACATAGTCTCCATCACAAGCGATGCATTTATGTTATCATTAAAACCAACTCTTGAATTATTTTTGAAAGTATTCAGGTGTGCACTGTTGTACCAACTTTTTCAGAGCCACTTTATCCTTGCCTGTGTCATTAAACCAATGTCCCCGAAAACTGTCCTTCACTAGACCGAGCAAATGGAAGTCGGATAGTGCTGTACAATGGAAGGGGGACCACTGGCCTGCCAAATTTACTGACTGCCTGATTTATTGCCAGAGATGTGTGGGCTTGTGCCAGTGGCGGCCCGTATATTGTGGGCGCACACGGGCGCCGTCACCCCTAGCACCTCCCTATTCATGTGCCTGGCCCCTTTCAGGATGCCAGACACATGAAATACTATGGCGGGGATAAGTGGGGGGGTGTATTTTGAAGCACATGATTAGAGCCAGAGGCTCCAATAGGGTTCAAAATAGGGTGGGCTCGGGGCGCAAAGCACTGCGTCCCGATCCCACCCTGTTGTGTGGCATAGCGAATGAATTTTCACTATTTTCACACTAACATTCCTCCCTGCCAATCAACAGGCAGGTCAGTGAGACCTGCCTCCCGATTGGCCAAAGCATTAGGTGATCCTAATGGATGCCTAACGCTTTGGCAGAAGAGGAGACACGGCGGAGGAAGCCTGAGGAGCCGAGCGGACACCGGAACTGCAGCCACCGCTTCCCGCCGAGGAGGAGAGCCACCGAGGAGGAGACCCCCCCCCGAGGAGGAGAGCCCCATCACTACAGGAGAGGAGCAGAGCCCCGCCACACGAGCGGTAATTGCCACTGGACCGGCCGCGGGGGGGTAGTGAAGTGACAGCTGAGCCGGGGACGCGCCTGGCTGCATATACTGGGAACAAGTGGCGGCATATACTGGGCACAAGTGGCTGCATATGATGGGTACAAGTGGCTGCATATGATGGGTACAAGTGGCTGCATTTGACGGGCACAAGTGGCTGCATTTGATGGGCACAGGTGGCTGCATATGACGGGCACAAGTGGCTGCATATGACGGACACAAGTGGCTGCATATGATGGGCACAAGTGGCTGCATATGATAGGCACAGTGGCTGCGTTTGATGGGCACAATGGCTGCATTTGATGGGCGCAATGGCTGCATTTGATGGGCACAGTGGCTGCATTTGATGGGCACAATGGCTATATTTGATGGGCACAGTGGCTGCATTTAATGGGCACAGTGGCTGCATTTAATGGGCACAGTGGCTGCATTTAATGGGCACAATGACTGCATTTGATGGGCACAGTGAGGCGGCAATTGATTTGGGGGTTCAGCATTTTTCAGTTTGTTTGAGCCCCCACAAAAATTTTGAGCACCAGCCGCCACTGGCTTGTGCATTGGCATGGTGAATGTGGATCATTTTTAGATTCTTGTTTAGTCTCTTCCTCCTAATGGCTTCTCTATACTTCTTAAAGTGTTACTAAACCCAAGATCCTGCATTCACTATATCTGGTCTCCCACAGTACACTTAACATGGAAATGCAATTATTTTAGTAAATATAAACTGCTAAATACCTTTTCTCATCAGCAGTTAGAGTCTTGTGACGTCTATGAGTGTCTAGTTAAAGCTTGTAGAAGGAGTTTTCATTCTTTTCCGACTGTCCTATGAGGCTACAGGACCCCCGACCTTCTGTCTGGATAATGCCGATTGGCCCTGTGCTGATCACATGCACCCTTCCAAAAAAAAAAAACCCACTAGTAATACACACCAAACTGAGCATGTGCAGAGTGCCCCTAAGGCCCTGTAATTATCAGGAGATGGATTGGGGTAGTGGAAAAAGAGGAAGATCAGAGAAGACAGGATCAAACTGCCTTTTTACACAATGTGGAGGATCAACCCCTTAGGTTCCACAGTGAGTATAACAAGCATGCTTTACTGCATACACATACTTATTTTACTGTTGTGGGTTTAGTAACACTTTATGTGTGTCTTAATATGCCACTCACTTGTCACAGAACAGCCATATGCCAGAAAATATTCCAGAATGATATCCTTTTTATCACAAAAACAGTCACAATGGTTTTCTGTGCTGATTACTGGCTCTTGACAGTCTTAGGCCAGTCTTAGGCCTTGGGGAGGAGGTGTGACATAATTTCAAGGATTGATTCCCATGTTTCATCCCCTGTCACCAGACTGGCAAAACTGTGTCTTTTACTTGGCTTCAAACCAGAGGCGTATGGTAACTAGAAACTTCAGGGCCCCGATGCAAGATATCATGAAGGCCCCCCCCGAAAGAGCATGATTTTGGTGTTGGGGGGTGGAAGCGGTGGTACTTGAGGGGAGCGGCAGCGGTGGTTTTTGAGGGGGGGGGGGGTGGCTGCGGTGGTACTTGAGGGGGGTAGGCAGCGGTGGTACTTGAGGGGGGCTGGCTGTGGTGGTACTTGAGGGGGGTGGCTGCGGTGGTACTTGAGGGGAGGTGGCAGCTGTGGTACTTGAGGGGGGTGTGGCAGTGGTGGTACTTAGGGGGGTGGCTGCGGTGGTACTTGAGGGGGGTGGCATCAGTGGCAGTGGTGGTGCCATCCTCTCTCACCACCACCTCTGCCTCTTACTGATCCCATCCCCCACCACCGATCTCATAGCTATCCCCCCCATCACCTCTGTTGTAGAGGTGATGGGGGGATAGGGGTGAGATCTGCGGTGGTGGTGGGGGGATAGGATCAGTAAGAGGCAGAGGTGGTGGAGGTTGGGATCGATTGCACTGCAAAATGTCACTTTACTTACCGTCAATCAATTGATTCCCCTCAGATTTCCGTCACGTGCCTCCTCCAGGAATGCCTTGCCTCATGGGTAGTTGGGACAGGGACTCCATGTAGTCACAGAGGGGAGAGCGACTCCCCCTCCACTCAATTGGTGTCAGCAGATCTGCTGACTTTATTTTTCAGGGACCACCCCGCCTCCCTACATTCTCTCTGTCTCTGCATAGGCGGGGGCGAGGCGTCCACAGTCTCAGCACTGCCTCTGCCTTCTCTCTCCCCCCCTCAGCAGTCGAAAGCCCCCCTCCCTGAGGCGGAATGAACCGACACATGCCGCCTTTACCACAGCAGCCAGAATGGACACAGTCAGGCGGCCCCTCACACAGGTGGGCCCCCCTTAAGTGGCAGAACTACAAGGCCCAGTCGCAAGTGCGACTGCTGCGACCCTGATAATTCCGCCACTGCTTCAAACACTTCCAGCATATCAATATGAATTTGAGAGATGAGTTTAACAATGGCACAAATGCATCGCTTGTGATAGAGACTATGTTGAGTAGTAGATTTATATAGAGTTAGTCTACCAACAAGTGAAATTTGAATGACCTATGTAAGTTAATAAAAAAGTTATGCCTACTTTTGCATTACTTTTGGTACAGCCCCAGTAATTTGTTAAATTTCAGAAAATCAGTGGGTTGAATTCTCTGTCTCCTTTTTCGCCACCAGGAAAAAGTTGGCCAAGCTGTCGGCAGTGTGAAAGTGAGCCATTCTCTCTGGGATTGGAAATATTTCCATGCTTTGTATTGTGCATCCAGCCTGGGTGATCGCACCCCTCACAGCATCTTCATCTAGTGAAAGACAGAAGAAAGCCTTCTGCTGTACCATGTAGTAGGTGTTCCCTAGGGCTCCGATAAGCACCAGATATCCTCCTGGTCTAAGCAGTCTTGTGATATTCTGAATAGAGCAGCGATAAGACTCCAGGTCTTTACAGGCGGTCTCCAAGCAAAGGGAGGTGATCAGGCAGTCTGCAGCGGGGACCTCAATGGGATCCAGTGGATTACTCCTGGTCACATTACACTTCAGAACCTTCTGTATTCTGGACCGCAGCTTGTTCTGCTTTTCTTCCCACTTGTCCCTGCTTTAAACATGAAATAGAAAACTAGATAAATATTTCAATGACTTTAATTTTTTTTATATTGGACCTGGATTACAGCATACTAAATAATGTGTCTGTTTAGCTCTTCCAGGTATTTATCACCTTTTACAGAGACCACAGTATTCCCCCTGGGCCCTGACAATGCCTTCATGTGTTTGGTCACCAGAAGGATAGAATCATCTTTGTTCAGATATCAGTCAGGTCTCCGTCTACTTCCTGGACTGAAATTTTGTTTTAGAGACAACATAATCACCTAAACCCTGGTGGCTGGTCAGTTCTTGGCTGTGTTCACAAGGTGTGTCAAAAAAGACCCACTTTAAGGTTTTTAGGACTGGTAAAGTGTGAAAGGGGGGACTTCATAAATTGCAAGTGTTTGTTCCTGTTTTTTCCTCTGTTAGGGAGTAGGGATGAGCCGAACACGCCCCCGGTTCGGTTCGCAGCAGAACATGAGAACAGGCAAAAAATTTGTTCAAACACGCAAACACCGTTAAAGCCTTTGGGACACGAACGTGAAAAATCAAAAGTGCTCATTTTAAAGGCTTATATGCAAGTTATTGCCATAAAAAGTGTTTGGGGACCCGGGTCCTGCCCCAGGGGCCATGTATCAGTGCAAAAAAAAGTTTTAAAAACGAAAGTTTTTTCGGGAGCAGTGATTTTAATAATGTTTAAAGTGAAACCATAAAAATGAAATATTCCTTTAAATATCATGCCTGGGGGTCCCCTTAGTCTGCCTGTAAAGTGGCACATCTTTCTGAGGTGTTTTACTGTGCCGCAGCAAAATGATATTTCTAAAGGAAAAAATTTAATTTAAAACTGCTCGAGGCTGTAATGTATTGTTGGATCCTGGCAATATAGATAAAAATACCCCCAAAAAATGGCGTGGATGTCCCCCCAAAATCCATACCAGACCCTTCAGGTCTGCTATGGATATTAAGGGGAACCCCTCACCCAAATAAAAAAAAAATGGCTTGAGGGTCACCCAGGCTCCCAGGCACTATATACGCTGAACAGCAGTATATATACTATACGGCCTGCCCTATATATATATAATAATTGTAATTACATGCCCCTGTTAAACAGGGGCAGACAAATTGGGCCGTGGGTGGTGGTGCTACAACACTGTAACCCCTCACAGATACTCTTGTTGGGAGCAGAAATGGGCCGTGCTGTGAAACATGACTGCCAGCTTCTTCTCTTTCTGTGGCACCCCCTCTCTCTAGGCTCACGTTACTCCCTTCCTCAACCTGGGAACCAACATCATAGCCTTCAAATCGCTGCGCGTCCTCCAGCAGCATATAATCAACACTGTGGTTGAATAATTCTGGGGACTCCTCCATGCATGATGGTGGGGCTACGGAAGGAGTGACTGTGGACAAGGAGCCGGTGGAATAGGCTGCTTTGGCAGCTGCCTTGGAAGGCAAACTACTGTCAGGAACGGTGTCATCTCCGGTTTCTCCTGCTGGTGGCACTATTACATTCAGCACCAAAAGGGTGTAATTCCAGTGGCCACCAGCGGGGGTCTCCCTGCCTGGACTGCAGACTTGTCATCAAGCACACCTGTCATGGTTTTGCTGGACTATATAAACCCACCCTGAACTAACCTCAGTGCTTCAGAATTCCTCTGCTAAGCCCTTGTCCCGGCAGTACCTGCTCTTGTTCCTGTTTGTTCCTGTTTGTTCCTGTTTGTTCCTGTTTGTTCCTGTTTGTTCCTGTTTGTTCCTGTTTGTTCCTGAACCCCGTTTGTGTATCCTGACCTTGAACCCTGTTTCCTGTTCCCTGCTCCTTGGTCTGCTTCATTATTCCTGGTTTCTGTTCCCTTGTCGCTTTGGCTCATGCCTTATCTTTTATTTCATATTGGTTTCCTTGCTGGTGTATTATATTAGTTAGATAGATAGTTAGGTGGATTTGGGGGTTTGCTGTGTTTTCACCATTTACTTGTTTTTGGTTTGCTGTCCTGTTTTCACGTGTGTCTTTATCATTAACAATAAACATACCTTCTTATTCATTTGCTTGTTTGTCCCTGATTCCTTGGTGCAGCCCAGCGATCTGATCACCTGCATTGGATGTTGTGTATAACATCCCCTGACAGAATTCTGAAGCCATACAATCAGATCCGTTGCACCTGAGAATTGGGGCCTGAGTCCCAGCTATTGTTGAAAGATGGATTTTGAAAGTATTTTGTATTTATCGCTCCTGGCAACTGATGACAGAGACTTTTGTTATCAGACATTGGCTGAATACACTAGGGAACAGTTGTTAGAAGGCATCCGCCTAGCTCATGTTTTTATTGAGCAAGGCAGTTTTTTGTTTGAAGATGTGCAACCATTAATTTGGATCTGTACTGAGTTGGCCCTGTCTGATGTCGCTGAGGGAGGTGATGACTATACACCCCCTTTTAGTGCAGCTCAGGTAGAATCTTTAGTTTGGCTGTTGGAGGATGACTCAGCATTCTTTTTTGAACAATATTCAGCTTGTCCTCAGCAGGTGCTTGCAAAATGCATTGAATCAGTGCAGTCTCTGGTCAGACAAGCCAAGTGCAAACCTGATTCAGTGCAATCCTTAATACAGGCCTGGTCAAGTCTGTCGCATTCAGCTTCTGTTAGCTCCGTTAGCTTCTATACCTCTCTACCAATGAAATACCAGTACCCTGTTTCCTCCTGCTGCACCTACCCTGCCTTTAACTCCCCTGCTGCTTCTCAACTGCCTCCATCAGCTCCACTAAATCTCCCTTCAAAACCTACTCCCTCTGTTTTGCTATCCTTTCACTCCTCGCTTCTACCAGCTGCATTCACTACCTACAGCCCTGTACCCACTTATAGATCCCCAGTGGCTAAAAGCAAAAAGAAGCGGAAGTTTTTTCCAACCCATACCATCATGCCAGTATCCAATCCTGCCTCCCCACCAGCTGATCTGTTCCAGCCTGATGTGTTCCTGTATGCCGCCCAGCCTGATGTTCCGATGCCTGCTGTTGTGCCAGTACCTGCTGTTCTGCCTGTTGCGCCAGCACCTGCTGTTCTGCCTGATGTGCCAGCACCTGTGCCCACTGTCCAGTCTGAAGTTCCAGTACCAGCTGCCCGGTTTGGAGTTCCAGTACCTGCTATCCAGTCCGATGTACCTGCTGTTCAGACTGTTGTGCCAGTACCTGCTGTTCTGCCTGATGTGCCAGCACCTGTGCCCACTGTCCAGTCTGAAGTTCCAGTACCAGCTGCCCAGTTTGAAGTTCCAGTACCTGCTATCCAGTCCGATGTACCTGCTGTGCCAGTACCTGCTGTTCTGCCTGATGTGCCAGCACCTGTGCCCACTGTCCAATCTGAAGTTCCAGTACCAGCTGCCCGGTTTGAAGTTCCAGTACCTGCTATCCAGTCTGATGCACCTGCTGTTCAGACTGTTGTGCCAGTACCTGCTGTTCTGCCTGATGTGCCAGCACCTGTGCCCACTGTCCAGTCTGAAGTTCCAGTACCAGCTGCCCGGTTTGAAGTTCCAGTACCTGCTATGCAGTCCGATGCACCTGCTGTTCAGACTGTTGTGCCAGTACCTGCTGTTCTGCCTGATGTGCCAGCACCTGTGCCCACTGTCCAGTCTGAAGTTCCAGTACCAGCTGCCCGGTTTGGAGTTCCAGTACCTGCTATCCAGTCCGATGTACCTGCTGTTCAGCCTGTTGTGCCAGTACCTGCTGTTCTTCCTGATGTGCCAGCACCTGTGCCCACTGTCCAGTCTGAAGTTCCAGTACCAGCTGCCCGGTTTGCAGTTCCAGTACCTGCTATCCAGTCCGATGTGCTTGTTTTGCCAGTATCTGCTGTTCTGCCTGATGTGCCAGCACCTGTGCCCACTGTCCAGTCTGAAGTTCCAGTACTGGCTGACCGGTTTGCAGTTCCAGTACCTGCTATCCAGTCCGATGTGCCTGTTTTGCCAGTACCTGCTGTTCTGCCTGATGTGCCAGCACCTGTGCCCACTGTCCAGTCTGAAGTTCCAGTACTGGCTGACCGGTTTGAAGTTCCAGTACCTGCTATCCAGTCCGATGCACCTGCTGTTCTGCCTGTTGTGCCAGTACCTGCTGTTCTGCCTGATGTGTCAGTGCCTGTGCCCACGGCCCAGTCTGAAGTTCCAGTACCAACTATCCAGTCCGATGCACCTGCTTTCCTGCCTGTTGTGCCAGCACCTGCTGTTCTGCCTGATGTGCCAGTGTCTGTGCTTGCTGCCCAGTCTAAAGTTCCAGTACCAGCTGCCCGGTTTAAAGTTCCAGTACCTGCTATCCAGTCCGATGTGCCTGCTGTTCAGCTTATTGTGCCAGCAACTGCTGTTCTGCCTGATGTGCCTACTGCCCAGTCTGAAGTTCCAGTACCTGCCACCTGGTCTGATGTCTCGGTGCCAGCCCTCCAGCCTGATGTCTCGTGCCAGCCCTCCAGCCTGATGTCTCGTGCCAGCCCTCCAGCCTGATGTCTCGGTGCCAGCCCTCCAGCCTGATGTCTCGGTGCCAGTGTTCCAGTCTGAGGTGCCAGTGTTCCAGCCGGAAGTACCAGTGCCTGCTCTCCAGCTTGATGAGCCCGCTGCCCAGCTTGAGGTGCCCATGCCTGCTGCCCAGCTTGAGGTGCCCATGCCTGCTGCCCAACTTGAGGTGCTTTTGCCTGCTGCCCAGCTCGATGTGCTTTTGCCTGCTGCCCAGCTTGATATGCTTTTGCCTGCTGTCCAGCTCGATGCGGATGTGCCACTGCCCAGCGTGATGTACCTCTGCTTTCTGCTCAGCCTGATGACATGGTGCCTGCTAAAACTGTTCCTGACTGATGGCCATCTTGCCGCTGGGTCAATCTTGTCTGTTGCCTGGCTTGAATGTAATGCTCCTGTGTGGTCTGCCTCCGATGGTTTCTTTCCCGTTACCCTGCTAATTTTCATCTCCAGATCCAAACTTCCTGACCCGGGTGGTGGGGTACGTGTCCTATTTTCAGACTCTGATGGCACGTCCCCCAGTGAACTAAAAGACTCTGGCCTTGGAAGTGCGAAGAAGTCCGCAGACTCAGTAGGGAAACATTTTTAAGGTGTTTCTACACCCACTCGGACTGTCGTACCCAGGGCTGAATGGAGTGTCCGGAGGCCACTCCTTTAGGAGGGGGAACTGTCAGGAACGGTGTCATCTCCGGTTTCTCCTGCTGGTGGCACTATTACATTCAGCACCAAAAGGGTGTAATTCCAGTGGCCACCAGCGGGGGTCTCCCTGCCTGGACTGCAGACTTGTCATCAAGCACACCTGTCATGGTTTTGCTGGACTATATAAACCCGCCCTGAACTAACCTCAGTGCTTCAGAATTCCTCTGCTAAGCCCTTGTCCCTGCCAGTACCTGCTCTTGTTTCAGCCTGTTCCTGTTTGTTCCTGAACCCCGTTTGTGTATCCTGACCTTGAACCCTGTTTCCTGTTCCCTGCTCCTTGGTCTGCTTCATTATTCCTGGTTTCTGTTCCCTTGTCGCTTTGGCTCATGCCTTATCTTTTATTTCATATTGGTTTCCTTGCTGGTGTATTATATTAGTTAGATAGATAGGTGGATTTGGGGGTTTGCTGTGTTTTCACCATTTACTTGTTTTTGGTTTGCTGTCCTGTTTTCACGTGTGTCTTTATCATTAACAATAAACATACCTTCTTATTCATTTGCTTGTTTGTCCCTGATTCCTTGGTGCAGCCCAGCGATCTGATCACCTGCATTAGATTTTGTTTAACATCCCCTGACAACTACTCTGAGTCTGGGTGACAGAGGATGAGGATGATGAGGACGGCTTTGTTATCCACTCCACCAACTCTTCTGCATGTTGTGGCTCAATAACACGGCCAGCAGCAGCAAAAAAGGACAAGCGTGCCCCACGGCAATCTGCAGAGGATGCACCATGTCCACGACTACCAACACTGTGACTGTAGACAGAGGCTGCTTGCCCTCTTTTAGTGGCCTGTGAGCATCTGCCTCTTTTTGGTGGCCTTCTGGACATGATGTATTTTTTGTTTTGCAACACCACACTACACTGTATTAGATACTGTGTACACCGCTTGAAGTGTATTAGAAAGTATATAACGTTTGCACTGTATTGTATACTGTGTACACCACCAGAAGTGGAGTAGAAACTGTACACACTGTATTAGATACTGTGTACACCGCCTGCACTGTGTTAGCAACTGTACAACGGCTGCACTGTATTGTATACTGTATACACCACCAGAAGTGTAGTAGAAACTGTACACACTGTATTAGATACTGTGTACACCGCCTGCACTGTGTTAGCAACTGTACAATGGCTGCACTGTATTGTATACTGTGTACACCACCAAAAGTGTATTAGAAACTGTACACACTGTATTAGATACTGTGTACACCGCCTGCACTGTATTAGCAACTGTACACCACGGAATGCACTGTAGATATAGGCTACACCGAATGCAGAGTATATAATTATATATACTAGAATGTGTATATATATATTAATACACTGCCTGCTCTGACTAAATATAGAGTAAACACTGAATATATAGTCTATGCTAAATGCAGAGTATATATATCTATCTCAATCAAATACACTGCCACTAACTGAATAACCTGCCTGCTTAATCTAACTCAAGCTATCTCTCTGTCCACGCCAACAGCACTAAACACAGCCGCTCTGTAAGCAGCCTTATATAGTGTGGGGTGTGGACTTAGTCCCCCTAAACCATGATTGGCCAAAGGCACCCTGCCTTTGACCAATTATGGCTCTCTCAGCAGAGCGTGCTGTGATTGGCCAAAGCATACAGGTCAGGTGCAAGCTTTGGCCAATCATCATGCAGCAATGCACTGCGATTTTGCAGTCCATTATGGGGCTTTCCACGGCGCTCAAATTTCCCGCTTAACCCCCATGGAAATTTCTACATATTTGAACCGGTAAACATTAGATTTTAATTCAAATAGTGCCTGCAGATAGCAGTAATACTGTATGTATGATCCAGTTTTTTACACTTTTACATTTACCATCACTTCAAATTCATGTAATTAAAATCCAGGGTTCCAGATTAGGTACCAATAATTAGAACCTCATGAGGAAGTATACAAGTGGAACCTGTCTAATTTATTTCCCAAACATTTAGGTCTGGCGCTATTGGCAAGTGTGGTGTCTTTATGTCAAGATCAATAGAGCTCTGCTAAGCCTAGTACACACAAGTCAATTGTTGGGCGGCATTGACTGGTTCAAAAGAAATTGTCCGACATTCGGGCCCTGTGTACTGCAGCTGGTCGGACTGTCGATGGGGCATGACTGAAAAAGGTCTGCCGACCACCCCCACACTACGCTCTCAGCCAATGGCTGGGAGCACTGACCAGAGTGTTCTGGCGGGGGGGCTGTCCCCCTGTCAGAACTCAATAGCACAGCAGATGAGATTGCTGTACTAACATTGAATTATTAATTAAGCGGCTCTTCTGGAGCTCACAGTTTTTTTCATTCAGCCCTGCTGGGTTGAACGAAAAAAAACTAATAGTGTGTACTAGGCTTTAGGCTCTATTGATGCCTATGAGTCTGACAATGGATTTAAAAAGATTGCCAAATCCTGAAGTATCCTCTTCCCCATACAGCTACCCAACCCACCCCCCTTGCCCCCCTTCCCCCCATCTACTTCTCTATTGTAATTTCTTTACTCTGCTCCTCTCTTCCTTGATTTGCGCTTCTACCTATATTTTCAAGCTACTGGTCCATATCTGACCTCCAACCTATGTACCATGCACCTTTGTGTATCTTATGGATACTCCTTATTCAAAATATCTACTAGATTGTCAACCTAGTCTGGATCATAGTTTCTCCATATACGCGTTTTCACTTTAGAGGCAGCACTTTAGCAAACTCAGACTTTGGGGAGCAACTAAAGATACTTTGATCTGACTCCTATATATTATTTTCAATTCTCAGTTAAAATATACAGTACGTTTGATATGTCATAAAACTTCAGGTAGGTATTGAAAGTAATAGGTGGCACAAATTTCAAATACTTGCTAATTTGTCAAGAGCCAGCTAGCCCAGCAGATTGAAACCAAGAGCTGGTTGTCTGATGTGTTCACAAATCTCCAAGGACCTCCAAAATTTAATTTTAAGTTGTTTGGGTAACTCTTGCAACAACTGGCATAAAATTGCATGCATGTACACTTAAAGAGATTGCATATTCAGTGCCACCTATCAGTGTCCTTCAGTGCCACCCATCAGTGCCACCTATCAATGGCCATCAGTGCCACCTATCAGTGCCCATCAGTGCAGCCTATCTGTGCCCATCAGTACAGCCTCATCAGTGCTAATAGATGAAGGAGAAAAATTACCTGTTTGAAAAATTTTATAACAAACTATTAAACTGTTTTTTTTTCTATTTCAAAATGTTCGGTCGTTTTTTAGGCAAAAAATAAAAAAACCTAGCAATGATTAAATACAACCAAAAGAAAGCTCTATTTGTGTGAAAAAAAATGATAAAAATTGTATTTGGGTACAGCGTTGCATGACTGCGCTATTGTCATTCAACGAGTGACAGCGCTAAAAGCTGAAAATTGGCCTGGGCAGGAAAAGCCCAGTGTGTCCCTCACACTCCGCTTGAGTGCTTCCTTCATACACCGCATCCTTCAGACTGAACATAAATATCAGATATTATAGCCGCCTATTGCAACCAAGAACTAGGCAGGACTCGTTTGGCTGCAAAGCTGGAACACATTTTATTGAACAAACTAACAGAGAATATTTACACCCCAGGAGGACATCCCCCTCCTGATCATCTTACCCCAACTATACAAACGGAACACAGGAATATAATTAGAACAACAGATATATACTATAAACATTAAGTTAATTAGCCACCTGGATGCCTCAGAGGTATCATTCCAGGTCAGACTTGCTGTCACAGAGTTTCACACAGTGCAATACACGTTATTATAAGTATAAACACAGAACACCTTCAGACAATTGCAGGAGACCTTAAAATTTGTTTTGTTTAGTTTCGATGCATTATTTACATAAATCCGTTTAGTTAAATTCTTTTAATTCATTTTCGGAATCCTTTTTGCTTATTCGTATTCAAATCGATTTGAAAAGTTTTTGAATCAATTTCAAATTTTTTTGAATTTGAATAGTCTTCCAATGTGCAAATAGAATAACATAGAATAAAAAACAAAGGAATAAAATAGAAAAAAATAGAATAGAATAGAAAAGAATATAACAGGAAATAAAATTATAGAATAGAGTAAAACAGAACAAAATAGGATAGAAAATAAAAGAACAGAATAGAATGGATAGAATAGAAAGGAATAGAATAGAATAAAATAGAAAGAATAGGTTAGAATAGAATGAATATAACCATCTTCCTATTCTAATCTATTCTTTTCTATTCTATTCAAATTGATTCTATTTGAGTTTTGGGATATGGTTTTATTCTTTCTATTCTATTCTATTCTATTGTTTTTTTAACTATATTCTTTTTCTATTTGTTTATTCTTTTATTTTATTTTCTATTCTATTATTTTCTTTTTCTTTTATATTCTTTTCTATTCAAATGTATTCTGTTCGAAATTTGAATTTCAGAAGATGGTTATACTCTTTCTATTTATTCTATTTTATTCTATTGTTTTTTTCTTTACTATTCTGTTATTTTCTATTCTGTTCTAATCTATTATTTTCTATTCTATTCAAATTCAAATTGATTCTTTTTGAATTTTGGGAGATGGTTATATTCTTTCTATTCTATTCCATGCCATTGTTTTTTTTTAATTCTATTCTTTTCTATTCTATTATAGTCTATTCTTTTTTTCTATTCTACTCTATTCTTTTCTGTCCTATTCTTTTCTTATGTATTCAAATTCAAATTGATTCAATTTAAAATTCGAATTTCAGAAGATGGTTATATTCTTTCTATGTTATTCTATTCTATTTGTTTCTATTATACTCTAGTCTATTCTGTTCTTTTATTTGCTATTCTATTTTATTCTATTTTCTGTTATATTCTTTTCTATTCTATTTGTTTTCTATTATATTCCTTTAATTTCTATTCTATTTTATTCTCTTTAGAAATTAGAAAACTATTCAAATTCGAATTTGAAAACTATTCAAATTCGAAAAGTATTCGTAAACGATTCGAAGTCGAATTTCGTCCAATTTTTTTTTTGTTATTTCGGATTCGTTTAAATTTGGTACTATTTTAATTTGGAAATTCAGATACATAAGAATTTCTGCAAAAAAAGAAAATTTGTCAGAATTTCAATTCGGAACCAAACGAATCGCACATGTCTACATTATGGCAGGGGGCCCCAGACAGATGGCTTGCTGATGACCTTAACATCAGCTATGAGTCCCAAGCTGGCAGAGACCATCGTGGCCTTTTTAATAATGGCCTATTGCATTACATAACAGAACATCTTCCTAAATACTCGTAGCTCCCTCAAATGCCAGAGCCCATAGTTGGTAGGCAAGAGGCTAGTATTCAGTCCCCTCCAAAAGTCTCTGTCCCGGATGAGTCTATCACACTCAGTAAGCAAGTGGTTAAAGCAAAATTATGGTTTGCCTTATAGTTGGGCGAACAGTTCGAGTCGAGCAAAAGTTGGGCCAAAACATGGCCTGTTCGCCCATTCACTGAGCACCCATATTTGCAGGGAGTTCGGCAGGATGTTTGTTTGCCGAGCGCCCCACAATGCAATGCGCGCTGCATTCTAAGCCCAATTGGGCAAAGCTTTGCCCAATCAGGACACAATTTATAGCTGGTTGTTAGGGAGCAGGCTGGGAATCCGGCCATGACGTCCTTAACAATGGATGAGTCATCAGCTGTCAACGGGCTTCCCTGCTGACAGCTAAATGAAAAAAAACATTGCCGGGAATAGAAAAATGTAAAAAAAACGGCATGGGGGTCCACCCCAATCCATATTAGGTCCTTTGGGTCTGGTATGGATTTTAGGGTAAACTAAGCCAAAAAAAACCCCAAAATGGCCTGGGGTCCTGCCCAGAATCCATACCAGACCCTTATCCGAGCATGCAGCTTGGCATTCCAGGAAAGGGAGGGGATGAGTAAGCGACCCCCCGAACCATACAAGGCCCCATGCCCTCAACATGGGGGGTGCTTTGGGGTGGGGGGCTCTGATAAGCCCCCTGCCCACAGACTCCCACAGCCACAGCCGAAGGTTGTTGGGAAGGGAACAAGGTGCTTTGGGGGCCCCTTCCTGAGGGCATGTGGCCTGGTATGGTTCGGGGGAGCGCTTGCTCGCCCGCCCCCTTTATTGGCCTTCCAGGCTACATGTTCGGATAAGGGTCTGGTATGGATTCTGTGGGGATGTTTTTTTTTTAAAGTTTGGCATGGGGTTTCCCTTAAAATTCATACCGGACCCAAAGGGCCTGGTATGGATTGGGGGACCTCATTCCGTGTTTTTTTTTTACATTTTTCTATTGCTGGCAATGGTATTGTATTTCCAGCAATTTAGATGACATTTTTTTTTCTTTATAAATGTCAGTTATGCTGCAGCAGGTTCTATACATGATACAGATGCACCACTTGACAGACAGACAAGGAGACCCCCCAGGCACTATATTTAAAGGCATTTTTCAATTTTATTACCTCACTTTAAGCATTATTAAAATCACTGCTCATACAGGCTGGTAGCTGGGATTAGGAAGAGTGTGTTTCTCACTGTGGGGACCACCAGCTTTGATGAGCTCATCTCCTGCGTGTCCACTGAACGCTGTACAAGTATCCTCAAAGAACTTGGGTACAACAGAATGATTCTTCAGATCGGAAGTGGAACAGTGGAGCCAGAGCCATACAGTACTCCTAATTTTACTATGGATGTTTTCAGATACAAAGATTCCCTTGTCCAAGAGATTAGGAATGCAGATTTAGTTATAAGCCATGCAGGTGCTGGAAGCTGCCTAGAAACACTTGAAGAAAAAAAAATCTAATTGTTGTGATTAATGAAAAACTGATGTCCAACCATCAGCTTGAACTGGCCAATCAATTGCATAAGGATGGACATTTGTATTACTGCACATCCAGTACCCTGAGGAACATGCTAAAGTCCATGGATCTTTCATCTCTGAAGGTTTTTTCCACCAGGCCAACCTGAAAAGTTTGCTGAATTTTTAGATAAAGCAGTGGGGTTTACATAGCAGTTTATAAGTAGAAGAAATCTATTTCCTATGGGAATATTTAGACACATTTATAATGTGGACTTCTCCAAATGTTTATAGAACTAGTACTTTCAACTAATAGCTTTCATTATCATGGCATGTTTTTGCCTATTTCTAAACCACTGTCCTGAAAGCCTGCTACAGATGTGTTATCTTAATGTCTCCACACTGTGAAGGTGAAATATGCTGTATGTGTTTGTTAGCGAACAGGAGGTAATACACCAATGCCCTAAAAACATGACCTTGTTAGTTGCCTGAGAATAAATTGTGAAAAGTCTATATTGGCAACAATCAGATCCTCCTTTATTTTTTTATCTTTCATTTGAATGCAAAGCAGAAGCTAGAGGGTTGCTGGGGGTAGTTATCATCTTTAGTTCTTTCTACAATGTTGTCCTATATGAACAGAACCCTTTTATATTTGTTTTAAATTTATTACAGAACCATGACTGCTGAGGTGCAATAAGCCCAGTTCCCATTCAAACTTACCATGACCATTTAGCATACCTTACCCCTTCTTCCCATCCAATAAAAAACACATACAACCATTAACGTTGGAAAGGGCAAGGCCACAGCTTTATTTAACTCAAACATAACATTTAAATATTTAAACCGTGCCAGTCACAGTTGCACTGTGAGCACTCAACTTCAAATGTAAAAGGGAGATGAAGGAGGGGTTACTCCTTACCATAAGTGCCGGACCGGCCGTCTATCTCCCAATTACCATCAGGGCATAAAAAAGGTTCCATATTTGCTGGCAAGGTCACCAAAACCGCAGCACGCTGTGACATACCATCATAAATAGGGTGGGAGGGTGGGCAGCTCTTCCATGCTTTCGTCCGAAAAGGACCATAATCCCCTGGGGTGCCAAACTCCTGAGCTCAGGCCCAACCCCTGTCCCCTTTTGTACCAATCCCGAGTAAGCCAAAATTCACCTTAACTCCTCCCTGGCCATGCCCCCATCAGTCAGGGCTCTCTTTCCCGAGGGGCTCAAGAGGCCTTCATGACTGCTGAGGTGCAATAAGCCCAGGTCCCATTCAAACTTACCATGACCATTTAGCATACCTTACCCCTTCTTCCCATCCAATAAAAACCACATCCAACCATTAACGTTGGAAAGGGCAAGGCCACAGCTTTATTTAACTCATACATAACATTTAAATATTTAAACCGTGCCAGTCACAGTTGCACTGTGAGCACTCAACTTCAAATGTAAAAGGGAGATGAAGGAGGGGCCTGTCCTTACCATAAGTGCCGGACCGGCCGTCTATCTCCCAATTACCATCAGGGCATAAAAAAGGTTCCATATTTGCTGGCAAAGTCACCAAAACTGCCACCCGCCAGTCAGTAAGCTACTGAAGGGCGCCCCACCGCAGCCAGCGCTTGTTCCACTCCCCTCTGAAGTCCCAGGTTAAAGATGTCCATGCCAATCTCGTTGAGATGAACACCATCCCTCCTCAGCAAGTCAGTGTTGTCCCCTTCCAAATCTCTGTGACGGACCACAACCTCCCCGAGCCTCCGGACAAACTTGGACACCTGATCATTGACCTTTCTATGAAAATTCTCCAAGCAGGGGCCAGGGACTTCTCTTGCCCATAATGAACGAGGAACAATTTCGGACCAGACAAAAGTCATACTGTTGAAAATTGCGAAACACTGAGCAATATCACTTTTAATTGCAGAAATAAGATCCACGGACCGGGTGTAGCCAACATCATTCCCGCCAGCGTGAACAACAAAGATAACATGACCTGACACACGGGCTCGGAGCAGCCAACATTCCGTCAAGACCTGATACCAACGCAACCCGCGCAGGCCAAGCCAGCGGATTCTTGCCACGTCGGATGAGAATCCCAGATTTTTGCCGTAACTGCGGATCTCTGCACGACGAGCAGCCCAGAAGATAAATGAATCACCCAGTATCCATATTTGAGCCGGGTGAAAACCTGAAAAAGTTTAACACAAAAGATGTGGGCGGACATACAGTGAAAAACGAGACGACTCCCATCTACCCAGTCGCTGAAGTTCCGTATCGGAAAACCCCAAGCCCGAAGCGGCGGTAGCAGCCCCTATACAAAACGAGTGGGTCGAGAAGTCGCCCGCAGGTAAACCTAATGCCTCAAGACAAAGGCGAAAAACCCTCAAAAATTTAAAACGACTCAGCGAGGATGAGTCAGCATGTACTAAAAATGTGACGGATGGGGGGCGCGCAGAAACAAAAGGAAAAATCAGTGACACTGGGCAAAATGGGCCGCCACAGTGGTGTAGCACCACTCGGCGGCCCCTGCCGAAACTGACGGTCTTAGATGAGCGCAACAAAACCGTGACACTGCGCTCCGACAGAGAAACGTCCTCCAACCGAATACCCCGGGGGACGACCTGGATTTTGAAACGAATTCCCAGATGCGAAAAGCCCCGAAAAACGGCCATGAAAAAGCCACCCGAAAAAGCAAGGTCTCGAACTCCGATGAGCATACCTCCGGCAACATGGCCAATATGTCCGATAAGATTTGAAGGGAAATAGGGCGCCTAGAATCGGGAAGGTGAGTGATGCGTTTCCAGCCTCGCAATACCCAACGTACCGGGAAAGCTTTTGTGACATCCTCCCACCCCAGGAGTTGGAACCAAAAGGATAAGGCAGACATGGCAGAAGAGACAGTGGAACCCGACACACCCTTTTCTTGCAACTGGACAAGGTAAGCAAATAAAACTAAACGTCTGTCATCCGGAGAAAAAATAGAGAACTCACCGCCTGACGCTTGGAACCACTTGTGCCAGACCCGACAATACGACGCCCACGTCCGCGGAGAAAGAGATGACCGAAGAAGCTCTAACAATCCCCGGAAACAAGGTTCCATAAGTGGGCCGGACAGGGGAGGCCCTCCAGCGAAGCCGACGGAGCCAAATAGCGAAAACGGAGAAACTGTTGGCAGGAAAGAGCATCGGCAATATCGTTAGAAACTCCCGGAACGTGTTTCGCCTTAATATAAATGTTAAAATGCAAACATCTTAGAACTAAAAAACGCAACAGCGACACCACCGGAGGGTAACTGGCCGATTGCTTGTTCACTACCTGCACTACACTCATATTGTCCCACCAGAAGATTACCTGGTGATTACGCAACTGTTCGTCCCACAGTTCCACAGCTACAATGATCGGAAAAAGCTCCAACAGGGTGAGATTGCGCAACAAGTCCATGCGGGCCCATGAGGCCAGCCAACATTCTGCGGACCACTCCCCACGAAAGAAAGCGCTGAAACCACAGGAGCCTGTAGCATCAGTGTACAGCTCCAGCTGTGAGTTCGGAACCTCCTCCCGCAACCAACAAGACTGTCCGTTGTAAGACTGCAAAAAAGTTAGCCAAATCCCCAAATCGGCCCGCATGGGCTTGGTGATCCGAATGTAGTGGTGAGGGGCCGTAACACCCTTCGTGGCCCAAGACAGGCGCCTGCAAAAGGCTCTCCCCATGCGTATTACCCGGCAGGCGAATACTAGGTGTCCCAGCAAAGATTGTAGCTGTTTTAACTGCAGTTTCTTTGCCCCTTTAGCCAAACGAACCAAGGATAGAAGCTTGGTCAGCTTCTCCCTCGGCAGACGAAATACCATAGCTTCTGTATCGATCTCGATCCCCAGACAGTACCGTTACCGGACCCTCGGTTTTGTCCGCGGACAGTGGGACGGCAAAACACAGACAAAAATCCTGAAAAACTGAGAGCAGGCATTGACACTGCCCACTGCCCGCAGGGCCCATGAAAAGGAAATCATCCAAGTAGTGCAGGAGGGACTGAAAACCAGCCTCCTGGGTGACTACCCACTCAAGGAAGCTACTGAATAACTCAAAGAAATAACACGAAATGGCGCAACCCATAGGCAGGCACATGTCGAAGGAATAGCTTCCTTGAAAGTAGCAACCCAGGAGATGGAAACAATCCGGGTGGACCGGAAGAAGGCGAAAAGCGGACTCAATGTCCGATTTTGCCAACAGAGCGGACCGTCCTGCTGTCCTAACGAGGTGAAGAGCCTTATCAAAGGACGCATAGTGTACCCGGGATTCCTCGCGATCAATTCCGTCGTTAACCGAGGGGTAGGATAAGTGACGAATTAAGCAAAATTTGCCACTCGCCTTCTTTGGGACCACGCCGAGTGGGGACACCCACAGGTTGTGGAATGGGGGAAGATCAAAGGGGCCCGCCATGCACCCCAGTTCCAGCTCCTTCTGGAGCTTCTCGGCCACGATGGACTCGAATTCCACAGCCGATTTAAAATTTGAAGACATAGTAGGGGCGTCCGACGGAGAAAAGGGGATCCAGAAACCTCTATCCAGGCCATCCTTCAGGATCAGGGCCTCCCTATGAAGGGGGTACCGGTCTAGCCAGGGAAGCATCTCTAAGACGTTCACCGGCGTCCTCCGGCTTAGGAAGGTCAGTCTTGGCTCCCGCTCTGGGAAGCGGCTGTCTACCCTTCCTAAAACACTGGCTGGCGGGGTGTGCACCCCCGCAGCTGGAGCACTCGTGCCTGAAGCAACAGGCGGAGTACCATTTACAATGGCTTTCATTGAAAAGCCAGCAGATACCCTTTTTGGAAGCGGCCGACGCTCCGGATTGAGGAGCGCCGACCGTGGACTGAAAGGACGAAGGCCTGTGGGGGCACATAAGCAGCAACCACAGGCTACCATCCTGACAGTCAAAGTGAAGCTCTTTTCGCGCCGCCATCTTTTGCCAAAATTGGGTGTCATACTGGAACCAACACTGACCCCCGTAAACTTTGTACGCCCCCCAAATGAGGTCCAGATAACAGAACAATGAAGTCGCCAACTCCGGGAAACGCTCGCAGAGCACTCCCGCGTAGGCACAGAAACCCTGCAGTCAGTTCCCGAAAGTCCTAGGAAGCTGTTTTACTTTATCGCCCTGCGCCGCAACATCTACCCGCCGAGATTTGTCTACAGTTTCCCTATCCGGCGGCACTAGAGCAAGTAAATCAACTAATTCGCGTTGCCAAATCCTTTCCTTTGTCTCCTCCGGTATGTGGGTACCAGTGGGCGCTACTGCCCACAAGGCCCCTCCGGGAGGGGGGGTAGGATTTGGCGCCGCGCCCGAAATACCCATGCTAAAGAGGACCGATTTGACGGTCTTCAGGGCCCGATACAGAATCATCAACCAACCTACCCCAAATCACTTCACAATCATACTCACTGATCCTGGGGGGCATCATCGATGAGCGATCAATCGGCGAATCGGTGTCCGACACGCCTCTGGAAGACTGAAGACTGATGTGGCCAGCACCGTGAGGATCAACGGGGCCGTGTTCGTTAGGGCCGTCCCGGCCTACGGAGAGATCCAAGGTCCTGTCACCGACTCGGAAGAGTCCCCCTGGCCGAGGGCAGCGACTGCGCAGGTACAGGAGCGTCTGTGAACTCTGGCCGGCTGACCCGGGGCGGAAGCTGCCGCCAGCCCGGATCCGGAGCCTTCCGCCCAGCCGGGCGCGGGGAGACTGGCACGACCCGCCTGGTTAAGCACGTAGGGGGGTAAGCCCCAGCGACATGGGAGGAGTCACCCGCACACCCTCCGCCCGTCTGGGCGCAGGAGGGCGGCAGTGGGCACGGGGTGGAGGGGGAATGGTGTCCGTGAAGGCCGATAAGCCCACACCCGCCCTCTTGGGCGCAGAGGGGGCATACCCTATCCGGGAAGTGATGTGGCGTGGCCCAGCCTGCGAATGGAGCCTGTCCACCGCCCGTTCGGGCGCAGAGGGGGTCCTAACCTGCGAGAAGCCCATTACTGATGGCCCAGGGGCCGGTTGAGACCCCGCCCAGGAGGGCGCAGAGGGATATTGTATTAGCCCAAAAGCGTTGCTGGAAATGCCTGGGGAGGAATTACCCCCCACCCGGCCGTGTGCTGAGGGGATCATCCGCTGAGAATCACCCTGGCTGGAAAACCCAGGGGCCGGCTGAGACCCCGCCCAGGAGGGCGCAGGGGGATACAGCCCATGCCCATATACATCTTTGGGGTTGCCTGCAGCATTATCACCCCCCACCCGCACGGTTCGCAGGGGGGTGCTGGTCACATTCATACTGTGACATATCCACGGCCAGTTCAAAAACGTAGGGAGTGAACTGGCCGCCAGGGGGAGCCGCTCGTGCTCCGGAGCACCGCCGACGCCGCTAGCCGAGGGATCCGCCGCACACGGAGCCGCCGGTGCAGACGAACGGATCCAACCCCCGCCCGCTGCTCTACGGGAGGACAGCCTAGCAGAGGCATGGACCAAACGCTCACCCGCCGCCCCCCCGCTGGCAGCGGGGGCGGAAACAGGTACTACAGTACGCGAGGCCGGGGGATGGAGCGCTCCGGCCCGGCCTCGCACCATACTCTGAGAAGGGGAGGGGGACGAGGGGGAGGCCACCGGAGGCAAGGAGAGGGAGAACGCCGGGGGGGGGCACGCTGAGAGCGGGCGGCCGACCCCCGCTTCCTCGCTAGGGAAGCCCTAGGAGATGGAGCAGGGGATGAATGGAGGGGGAGAGGAGGAGGGGGCTGTAAGAGGCCGCGGAGGGGCTGGGGCTGAGGCGGGAAGGCAGGCGGGCATGTCTGCGGGCCCTGTGTCCAGCCATCTCAGGAGTGGGAACAGGGGAAGAGGCAGTGGAAGGGGCAGGAGAAGGCACCCCAGGGGATAAGAGGGCAAAGAGCCAGTCAGCCTGACCTCTGAGAGCCAGCTCACGGACCTTAGCCAGGAGGTGATCCGTGTCCATGGCTGGGGCCGCAGGGTCAGGTCTGAGCTCTTCCATGCTTTCGTCCGAAAAGGACCATAATCCCCTGGGGTGGCAAACTCCTGAGCTCAGGCCCATCCCCTGTCCCTTCTTGTACCAATCCCGAGTAAGCCAAAATTCACCTTAACTCCTCCCTGGCCATGCCCCCATCAGTCAGAGCTCTCTTTGCCGAGGGGCTCAAGAGGCCTTCATGCATGAGAGTGAGCCAAATAGCAGGAAAACTGAAGGACTCTTCCACTTACTGAAAATAAGTGAAAAGTTCCTCTGCCACTCAGTCATCTTAGTAGGCTTCCAGATCTTCTACCATTGTGGTGGATGGTTCTTAGTTCAGCAGCCCTGGTACCTTCAACATATACATATTTTCTTCATCTTAGGCTGACATAACATCCATAATGCAGTGCAAAAGCTTGTGGCCTGATTATTTTATCATCAAAACTCCTGTTACCTGAGCTGAGAATATCCTATTTTGTTGTCAGAGGGACTTCTACTCCCCTTACTTAGTTAAGTGTTTCTGCCTCAACTAGAATGATTATTTAATTGGCCGATGCCTTAAAATCCTGTACTTTTGGTGATGTTTCACTATTACAAAGATAAATAACTTTTAACCCTACTAACCACCACAAGCTGCCTGCACATAATCCTGCAGCTCATTATACAATGCTTGTACTTCTCTGTATGGTATGTTATAGGGGGGATATTCACTCATGGGGTATGCTTGGCTTTCATGTGCTAGGGTTTAGGGTTCCTCAGGGTGTGCAGGAAGAACGTTTGCCCTTACCAGGGTTATGTGCAGACATCTTGTTAAGCCTACTATTAGAAGCATATGTCGATTAAACTGCTGTGACATGTTCACTTTTAGATATTGCTTTTCAGGAAAGTTTGTCAAAATATTTTATTTAACAAGTTTGTATTATATTTTGTGTATTGTTTTACCTGTCTTTACTATTAAATTTTATACTGTGAAAAAAAAAAATAAATAAATAAATCACTGCTCCTGTAAAAACGATCTTTAAAAAAAAAATGTGTGCATTGATAGATGTCCCCCAGGGCAGTACCCCATACCTTTTTTATGGCCAATAACTTGCATATAAGCCTTTCAAATGGGCACTTTTGATTTTTGACGTTTGGGTCCATAGACTTTAATATGGTTCAGAGTTTGGGTTCAAACTTTTGCGATGTTCCGGTGCAAACCGAATCCGGGGGGTGTTTGGCCCAACTCTAGTTTGCCATTGAACAAATGGGCAAAGAACAGGCCTTTTGGAACAATGTGCTGAAGACTGATCAATCAAACACAGGGTTGTTTGGTCACAGTCATCTAGAAGGAACTGTGAATGTGAAGCATGATGGTGGAAAATTGATTGTTGTTGCTTTGCTGCTTCACAGCCTGGGCAGTTTGCAATCATTGAGTCTGTAAGGGGGACTATGATTAGGCAGGTTTTGGTGCCATACTGTGCAAGTCCCCGCCCTGCTTCTTCTTGGATAGGACAGCTGTAGTTGGATTACCTGCCATTCTATTATGTCATACTACTGGACACAGGATCGCTCATGACATCCCTGGCCCGGGGCCTTAATATTTGGGAATAGGGGAATGACCACAAATAAAATTCACTTTTCGCACTTTACTTTAACTTCACAAAGATTTCTGTGACATCTGAAATCATATTTGACACGCTATCAAAATTCTTCAGTGTGGTACACCACACATAGGCATAGACATTCTGCAACCATCATTTCTGTGCAGAACGCAAGCATACATTTTTTAAGCCATCCTTCCTCTACACCTCCATTGCTCTCCTTCATCAGAGATTTGTGACCACTTTCCCAAGTATATTTAGTCGACAGCATTAGCTTTAATCACCTCTTCACAAAACCCCCAGTGGAGGGTCATGTGGATCAAGGTGCTTCCTTTGGTATACCATTCTCTCTCTCCTTGTCCCATCTATAGCATTGTGACTGGGGCACTTTGAATGCTAAAGCACTGGGACTGGGGCACTGAGAAGTACTGAAGCATTGTGATTAAAGTATTGTGATAAGGAGAGACACCAAGTGCAGTGTGATCAGATCAATAAGAAGGAGCAAGAGGGGCAGGCGACATGGGCTGTGTAAGCATGAGCCAAGGAAGAGGATGTCAGAGGCTGAGTGATCAGTGAGCAGGATCAGGAGGAGAAGAAGATGCCGGAGGTCAAGTGATCAGTGAGTGGGATCAGAAGGAGAGGACGCAGAGGCCTGTGTGACCAGCAAGCAGTAGCAGGAGGAGAGACTGCCAAGGTGAGGGGGCGCAGCAGGAGGGGGAGGGAGTGTCAGAGGGCTGTGGGATCGATGAGCAGGAGCAGAAGATGCAAAAGGCTGCATAACTAGTGAGCAGGATCAGGAGGTGAAGACATTGAAGGCTGTGTGATAAGCAGGAGAAGGAGGAGAGGACACTAATGCCCCGTACACACGGTCGAATTTTCCGATGGAAAATGTGCGATCGGAGCGTGTTGTCGGAAATTCCGACTGTGTGTGGGCTCCATCGGACATTTTCCATCGGATTTTCCGACACACAAAGTTTGAGAGCAGGCTATAAAATTTTCCGACAACAAAATCCGTTGTCGGAAATTCCGATCGTGTGTACACAAATCCGACACACAAAGTGCCACGCATGCTCAGAATAAATTAAGAGATGAAAGCTATTGGCTACTGACCCGTTTATAGTCCCGACGTGCGTGTTTTACGTCACCACGTTCAGAACGATCGGATTTTCCGACAACTTTGTCCGACCGTGTGTATGAAAGACAAGTTTGAGCCAACATCCGTCGGAAAAAATCCATGGATTTTGTTGTCGGAATGTCCGATCAATGTCCGACCGTGTGTACAGGGCATAAGTATTGTGTGAGCAGTGAATGGGGATAGGAGGAGGAAAGCACCTTGGGCTATTGTCAGAGAGCTCACCTTGCTGGTCGCGGTGCTGGTGCGTGCCGGTGCGCGTTGGCACGAACGTTCCTGTGCGTGCTGCTGTGCATGTCCCTGCAGGCGCTGGTCTGTGTGCGGGCGCGTGCGCGCGCGGGTGTGCGCGCGTGCCTGTGAGCGTCGGCGTGCATGTGCGCGCGCTGTTTGGCGCCAATCGGCCTATTTAGGTTTGCCATGCACTCTGCTCAGTGCTGCCTGATCAACAGCTTCCGGTTCCTTAGTTCCCCCTACCTGTTCCAAGTGTTCCTGTGTTCCAGATCTCCTGACGACCCGGCTTGCCTCTGACTCTCCGCTGATTGCTGCCCGTACCCGACCTTGGCTTGTTTGACCCTCCTTCTGCCTGCTCCCTTGTACCGTACTGCCTGTCTGTTGCCGAACTCTGCCTGTGTCCTGACTTGCCTGCTTGCTCCTGCTCAGCACCTGTTTGCCTGTGTTCCAGTTCTCCATCTGCTGCTTGAAGATCCCCTTCCACCCAGCACCTGGATCCCTCATCAGGCTCTCTTACTATTCCTTACTCCCGTGCCTCCTGTCCATTCTACCAGGGGCCGCGAGTGGGATACGTACGGGAGACCACCCTCTGCCCAAGCGGACTCACCGGTCTGGTAAGTAAAGTCTGACAGTATCAGGCAGCCATGACCGAGTCCGGGCAGCGGGCCTCCCCCATGAATGAACTTTGCAGACATTTCGCGGGTCTTACCCAAGCCGTGAAGAGCCTTCAGGAAGGCTTTGCAAGATTGGAGGAGCAAGTTTCGGTTCTTTCCTCTCCCTCCAATCCCCAGGGAGCGTCTTCTGCTGGACTTACATCTGCACCCTCCGTGGTAATGCTTCCTCCTGAGCCCAGAGTACCCACTCCTGAAAGGTTTGCCGGAGAGCGCAGCAAGTACTGTGTGTTTTGCAACGCCTGCGAGCTCTATTTTGCTCTGCAACCACGCACCTTTTCTTTAGAAGCAACAAAAGTGGGCTTTGTCATTTCATTGCTGTCCGGTGAACCCCAAACCTGGGCCCACCGCCTGCTGGAACAAAAATCAGTATCCTTGGATAGTTTAGAGGCCTTCTTCCTGGCCATGTCCCAACTGTATGAGGATCCGCAGCTGACTGCGACTGCGGAAACTGCTCTGCACTCTCTACAGCAGGGTCGCAGGGCAGCGGAAGATTATGCGGTGGAGTCCAGACGCTGGAGCTCTGACACCAACTGGAACGACGCCACCTTGCGTCACCAGTTTAGAATGGGACTCTCAGATCCCCTAAAAGACGAGCTGGCACGTGTAGAAATACCCCCCTCCTTGGATTAACTCATCAACCTGTCCATCCAGATTGACCGTCGTTTGAGGGAACGCCGGTCAGAGAGGTCTTCTCACCAGTTCCGCCCTACTTGGATGCTACCTAAGGTTCCCAGTTCGGTCAGTCAACTTCCTCCCATCTCTACCGCACCTGCTCTAGACGCCCCAGAGCCTATGCAGCTTGGCTTGCTCCGACCCACTTTTCCTGAGGAAAAGCTGCGTAGACGAGCCCGCAACCTTTGTCTGTATTGCGGTGAACCCGGGCACTACGTAAGGGCCTGCCCCAACAAGATGCGTAAGTGCCTTCCTGCTTCTTCATTTTGTGCATCTATTGTACCTAAGACCGGTTCTCACCTTGCTCTCTCCATCACTTTGCAGCTTCCAGGAGGGACTACCCCAGTGACAGCCATCATTGATTCCGGTGCCTGTAGTTGCTTCGTCGACCTGACTTTCGCTGCTAATCACCGCATCCCGCTTCAACCTAAGACCCAAGGACTTACGAAACACCTGGCAGATGGATCCACCCTTCGTTCCGGCCTGGTCACCCAAGAGACTGTCCCTTTACTGGCCATCATTGGCACCCATCACCAGGAACTCCTTCGTCTGGATGCCATCTCCTCTCCCCTCTTCACAATCATCTTTGGAATACCTTGGCTGCAAGCCCATAATCCCAGCATTAACTGGACTACAGGGGAAGTTACTTTTCCTTCCGAATGCTGCCAACAGCACTGCCTGTACAGGTCCTCTACTGAAACCTCTCCACTCCTTTGTATGGACTCAGATCTGGAACTACGACAGTCCATCCCTGAACCCTACCGAGACTTTGTGGACATATTCAGCAAGAAAGGAGCAGAAACATTGCCTGTGCACAGGCCTTATGACTGTCCTGTAGAACTCCTACCGGGAACTGAGGTTCCCTTCGGAAGAATCTTTCCGCTAACTGAGCAGGAGTTAAGCACACTAAAAACCTACATCGACGAAAATCTGGAAAAAGGATTTATCCGCCCTTCCACCTCTCCAGCCGGTGCGGGCATCTTTTTCGTCAAAATAAAGGACCATTCCCTACGTCCCTGCATAGATTATCGGGAATTGAATAGGATAGCTATCAAGAACCGTTATCCCCTGCCCTTAGTACCAGAACTTTTTCAAAGGTTGGGAACCGCAGTCGTGTTCACGAAGCTTGATCTTCGTGAAGCTTATAATTTAATTCGAATCTGGGAAGGGGACGAGTGGAAAACGGCATTCGCACTCGATTTGGGCACTTCGAGTACCTTGTCATGGCCTTTGGCCTCTGCAACGCCCCTGCAACATTCTAGCACTTTGTCAATGACATTTTTCGTGACTACCTGGATTTGTACGTAATAATGTATCTTGATGATATTCTGATCTTCTCCTCCTCACTGGCCGATCACCGCAAACATGTCCGGAATGTCCTAACCCGGCTCAGACTACACGGTCTCTATGCAAAACTCGAAAAGTGTGAGTTCGAACTCCAGTGCATCCAATTCCTAAGTCTAATCATCTGGGTGGATGGCATCAAGATGGACCCTTAAAAGGTGTCCACCATCCTGGATTGGCCTGCGCCTGTGGATAAAAAAGGTGTGCACCGCTTCATCGGCTTTTCTAATTTTTATCGGAAGTTCATAAAGGGGTTTTCAGCAATAATCGCTTCAATAACCGAACTAACCAGGCAGGGAATCCAATTCTCTTGGACACCTCAGGCCCAGGCAGCTTTTGAGAAACTTAAGGAGCTCTTCACATCGGCTACCATCCTGAAACACCCTAATCCTGCTTTACCGTTTGTCCTGGAAGTCGATGCCTCAGAAATAGCAGTTGGAGCAGTTCTTTCTCAGCGGCAAGGTGCCAAAGCTCTTTTGTACCCAGTGGCGTTCTTTTCATGCAAGCTCTCAATATTGGAAAGGCACTATGATGTGGGAGATCGGGAACTTCTTGCTATCAAATCGGCTCTGGAGGAATGGCGTTACCTTCTGGAGGGTGCTGCTCATCCCATCTTGGTGTATACAGATCACAAGAATCTGGAATATTTGAGGACAGCCAAAAGATTGAGACCACGACAGGCCAGATGGGCACTTTTCTTTTCCCGATTCCAATTCCATATCACCTATAGATCGGGTTCTAAGAACATTAAGCCAGACGCGCTTTTGCGCATGTTTCTTGATTCAGAAAAGACTCTGCCTCATGACACAACCCTTCCCTCTGGGAACTTTTTGCCTCTGTGGGAATGTCCCCATACCCTGGAACCAATCTGAGCGAGGGTCTGTTTTGGCATGAAGATAAAATCGTAGTCCCTGCACCTTTACGGGTGGCAGTGATGGAACTTTGCCACGACCATAAATTAGCCGGACATTTTGGTGTGTTGAAAACTACGGAGTTGGTGCAGCGCACCTTCTGGTGGCCCCAACTGTCTAACGATTGCAAAAGTTATGTGGATTCATGCAACACTTGTGCCCGAAGCAAAAGCAGCCGGACAAAGGCTTGGGGCCTACTAAAACCTTTACCCATTCCAGAGAGACCATGGAAAATTATATTGATGGACTTTATCGTAGAACTCCCTCCGTCGGAGGGATTTTCCACCATTTTCGTTGTCATAGATAGGCTATCCAAGATGGCACACTTTCTGCCCATGAAGGGCACACGCCATGGACACTGCAAAGATTTTTGTTAAAGAAGTGGTAAGGCTGCATGGAGTCCCGGCAAGTATTGTGTCCGATCGTGGTGTCCAATTTACCTCGAGGTTCTGGAAGGCTCTCTGTGGTTCCCTGGAAATAGAGTTGGCATTCTCATCAGCCTACCATCCCCAGACAAATGGGCAAACAGAGAGAACCAATCAAACCCTAGAGCAATACCTCCGCTGCTTCTCTGCGTTCTCTCAAAACGACTGGGTCTCTCTACTACCTGTTGCAGAGTTTAGCTACAACAACTCATTGCATTCTGCTATCAACCAAACGCCATTCTTTGCTAACTACGGTTTTCATCCTTCCTTCTTGCCTAGTTCATTACCCGAGTGTACTGTTCCTGCAGTTGCTGAAACCATGAATTTTTTCTCCTCTAACAACAAACTTTTGCAGGAAACTATGGCCAAGTCTCAGGAGTACAGCAAAAGGATATATGATAGGAAAAGGTGTGGAGAACTGATCCTGGAAACCGGCAACCAAGTGTGGTTGTCCACGATTAACCTAAAAATGGCCTGTCCCTCAAGGAAATTGGGCCCCAAATTTATGGGTTCCTGCTCTGTAAAGAGGAAGATAAATGATGTTGCATATGAGCTTAATCTGCCTGATTCTCTAAAAATAGTATTTCATGTGTCTCTATTAAAGCCTGCTATTCCGAATCCCTTTACTTGCCGTAGGACCGGCCCACCTAAACCTGTCATAATTAATGATGAAGAGGAGTTTGAGGTTGAAGCAATCTTGGATTGTAGAAAGAGGAACAACAGAATTCAATATCTCATCAAGTGAAAGGGGTATGGGCCGGAAGACAACTCCTGGGAGCCAGAGAGCAATTTGCATGCCCCAGAACTTTTACGGTCTTTCAAGAACGTTCATGCCTCCAAGCTGGCTCAACTGGGCATCTGGAGGCTGCCCTTGAGGAGGGGGCACTGTCAGAGCGCTCACCTTGCTGGTCGCGGTGCTGGTGCGCGCCGGTGCGCGTTGGCGCGCACGTTCCTGTGCGTGCTGCTGTGCATGTCCCTGCAGGCGCTGGTCTGTGTACTGATGTGCGGGCGCGTGCGTGTGAGCGCGCGGGTGTGCACGCGCGCCTGTGAGCTTCGGCGTGCACGTGCGCACGCTGTTTGGCGCCAATTGGCCTATTTAGGTTTGCCATGCACTCTGCTCGGTGCTGCCTGATCAACAGCTTCTGGTTCCTTAGTTCCCACTACCTGTTCCAAGTGTTCCAGAACTCCTGACGACCCGGCTTGCCTCTGACTCTCTGCTGATTGCTGCCCGTACCCGACCTTGGCTTGTTTGACCCTCCTTCTGCCTGCTCCCTTGTACCGTACTGCCTGTCTGTTGCCGAACTCTGCTTGTGTCCTGACCTGCCTGCTTGCTCCTGCTCAGCACCTGTTTGCCTGTGTTCCAGTTCTCCATCTGCTGCTTGAAGATCTCCTTCCACCCAGCACCTGGATCCCTCATCAGGTTCTCTTACCATTCCTTACTCCCGTGCCTCCTGTCCATTCTACCAGGGGCCCCGAGTGGGATACGTACGGGAGACCACCCTCTGCCCAAGTGGACTCGGGTGGTCTGGTAAGTAAAGTCTGACAGCTATGTGACCAGTGATCAGGAGCAGGAGAAGAGGAAGTTGAGAACTGTGGGACCAGTGAGAGGGAGCAGAAGAGGACATATAGGGCTGGGTGAGCAAGAGCTGGAGGAGAGAGCACCGAGGGCCAGGTGATCAGTGAGTAGGAGAAGAGGATGCCAAGGGCTGAGTGATTAGCAAGTGGGAACTGGAGAAAAAAACCTTGGGGCCTTGTGATCAGGGAGCAGGATCAGGAAAAAAACGACACCAGGAGCCATTGTGATCAGTGAGCAGGAGATCCCAAACAGCTAGGGATACAACTAGTGTTCAGAATAGAATTAAAAGTATATTTTCCCTGGATCATCCCTATTATATTAATGGATAACATGTCTATTGGGAGTGGTGATGCGACTCGGTGCCATGTATGCGTTCCTTGAGTAAAGGGTAATGGGAGAAAACTGCTGCGCAAAATGTGAGCAACCTGTATCCTTGTAAACCCAGATCCTGAATCCTGAGTCTAAGTAAGCAACTGGCAACATTGCAAAACATTTCCAAACCGAAAGGGAATTTATAATGTACCCATCAGCTGCTGGCTGGGGCCAGTAGAGAGGGGGATGATATCTGGAGGGTCAAGCACCAGAGCAGGGTAGTCGGGGGACAGTTGGACAAAAGCCTTAGAGACCCCAGTCATGAGCTGACACATCCCAATAAATACGCCAGGTTGTGTGATATTGGGGATATCATTCAAGGAGTGACATTGCTGGAGCAGCGTGACTCCAATAGCTGTCAGGGAAACAACTCCTTCAGTGAGGATAGGAGCAAAGCTTCAAAAAAGGTTAGACAGGTTCTGGTGGTAGGGGACTCAATTATTAGAAGGATAGATCTGTTATAAAGACAGAGATCACCAAAGAGTATGTTGTTTACTGGGCACTTGGGTCAGATGGACAGATTGTTGGGTGAGCTCCAGAGGACTCACCTGTCATGGTACATATTGGTACCCAATGACAAAGTTGGAGGAAGGTGGAGCATCCTAAAAATGATTTTATGAACTTAGGTGCAATATTAAAGAAAAGGAAGATATTAAAGCAAATGGAATACTGCCTGTACCTTAAGCCATACTAACTTAACAAGTAGCTGAGAAACTCGCATAGAAAGGATAGCTATGAGTTCATGGGAACTGGGTTGACTTTTCGGTTGATTATTGGCTCCATAGCAGGGACAGGTACGTTGTTTCGTGCAATAAAGCCACACTGCCGCATTATATCTGCGGCGGGCGGTACTTAAGTGGTTAATAGTATGTAAACTATTGGAGAGGATGATAAGGGACAATATCCAAGAATTTGCTGATGAAAACGCTATTAGTAGCATAAATTCATGAAGGATCGTTCTTTCCAGACCAACCTGTTAACAACGAGGAGGTAAGCCATATTCTAGATATGGTATTTAGTATTATAGCCTGTAGAAATAGTGTATCTGGATTTCATCAAAACATTCAATACAATTCCCTATAAGCACT
Organism: Lithobates septentrionalis; assembly: GCA_037952835.1. NCBI lineage: Eukaryota > Metazoa > Chordata > Amphibia > Anura > Ranidae > Lithobates > Lithobates septentrionalis. The sequence goes on from JBBDGP010000319.1 coordinate 10,148,620, forward strand.
TAATTTACAAATGAAGCTCTGTTGACATTAGTGATAGTGTATGTTCCTGGATAGAAAACTGGTTGCAGGAGCATGTCCAGAAGGTGGGGATAAAAAAAAATATCTTCTGAATGGTCTGGAGCTGCAAACAGGGTACCCCAGAGCTCTGTTCTGGGACCAAATTTGTTCTTAAATGATATAGAGGTTGGTATAAATAGTTCAATCACAGTGTTTGCTGATGATACAAGGCTAAGCAGAGTATTAATGTCACAGCAGGCTATAGAAACTTTACAAAAAGTCCTTGATAAAATAAAGGGGTGAGCAAATACGTTGCAAATTAGGTTTAATATAAAAAAAATGCTAGACATGTGCAATTCATTTAGTTCTAAATTCATTTTATCCGAATTTCCAAATTTTCTAATTTCCATATTCGGGATTTCAAAAATTTGAAAATTAGGAAATTTGGAAATTCGAAAATTCGGAAATTTGAAAATTTGGAAATGCGGAAATCCGAAAATTCAGAAATCCAAAAAAAGAATGAAAGTCCGAAAATTCAAAAAAACGAAAATCTGAAAATAAGAACGAAAATCCAAAAATTCAAAAAAACAGAAAATTAGAAAATCTGAAATAATAACTAACTAATAATAACTTAACTATTACTAACTATTAAAGTATAGGTATTGGAATTTCCTGGAACGTAACGAATACAAATTTATCCGAAGTTACGAATTATCCATAATAATAAATGCCGTATCTAAACGAATCGAATGTAACAAATTAATAAAATAAATAACAATAATAAATCGTTATTTCGAATATTTAGTAACTTCAGATAAATTTGTATTAGTTATGTTCAATAACAGCCAAATTTGAAAGGAAATTCCAATACCTATAATTTAATAGTTAGTTATTATTAGTTAGTTAGTTAGTTAGTTAGTTAGTTAGTTAGTTAGTTAGTTAGTTAGTTATTTTGAATTTTTGAATTTTAGGATTTTCGTTATTTCAAATTTTCAGATTTTCCTTTCTTATTTTTGGATTTTTGAATTTTCGAATTTTCAATTTTCCAAATTTCCAAATTCCTAATTTTTCGAATTTCCGAAAAAACAAAAACGAATGAAACGAAAACTAACAAATTTTCCGGCAGTGCACATGTCTACAAAATGCAAAGTAATGCATTTGAAAGCCAGGAATCTTAATGCAAGTTACTTGCTAGGGGGAGAACCTCGGGGGGGGGGGGGAATCAAGGATGGAAAAGAATCCAGGGGGTCCTAGTAGATCACAAGCTCAGTAATAGCATGAAATGCCAAGCTGCAGCAAGTAAGTTCAGCAGACTATTAGAGTGCATTAAAATGGTATTTACTCAAGAAGCAAGACTATAATTCTATCACTTTACAAAACTGTGGTTTTGCCACGTCTGGAGTATGCTTTCCAGTTCTGGTCACCAGTCCTTTAGGAAGATTGTGCTGGAAATGGAGAGAGTAAAAAGAAGGGCAACAAAGCTAATAGGGAAACTGGAGGACCTCAGTTACAAGGAGCGACTACAATCATTAAACTTTATTTCCCTGGAGGGGAGACGCGTAAGAGGAGACATTATCGTAATATACAAATATCTAATTAGTGATACTCACATAGGGAGAAAGCTATTTATCCTCAGGTCACTTAAGAGGACACGTGGCCACTCAACAAGTTTGGATGAGAAGCAGTTTAGTCACAAACTTTGTAGGGGGTTCTTCACTGTAAGAGTGGTAAGGGTGTGAAACTCCCTTCCACAGTTGGAGGTGTCAGTGGGGAGTGTCGATATTTTCAAAAAACTTTTAGATGAACATCTTAGAGAACACAATATACAAGAATAAGGGAAATGGTTGTGACTAGGGATGAGCCAAATACCCCCCGGTTCAGTTTGCACCAGAACTTGCGAACAGACAAAAAATGTGTGCGAACACAGTTAAAGTCTATGGGACACAAAAGTGAAAAATCAAACGTCCTAATTTTAAAGGCTTATATGCAAGTTATTTGCCATAAAAAGTGTTTGGGGACCCGGGTACTGCCCCTGGGGACATGTATCAATGCAAAAAAAGTTTTTAAAGGAGCAGTGATTTTAAGAATGCTTAAAGTGAAACCATAAAAAACCTAAAAATGAAATATTCTGAGTGCGCATGCGCGGGGCTCGCAAAATGGCCGCGATTGCCTAGAGCTCTGCTCCCTCACGAGACGACGGCGCCCGCAGCACTTTCCTCAGCACACAGACAGACCCCAAAACAGAGGGAGGCATACTACACAGCCCCGGCTACACCCCCATATGAACAGGGCTCCGGTAAAACGGAACCTGTGGCCGCAATTAGAAAAAGCAGGAACGGCTGGGACATCCAAGATGGCCGCCGCAACACAGGCACAGCCACAGACACAGGATCTCTGCTCCACAGAACAGGCGGACTACAGGTCAGAGCAACCCCACATCCCCCTTCACTTCACACCAGGAAGGCAAACGGGATACCCACCTATCCTCACCCCCTCCCCAGCTTCCACAGAATCCCTCATAGACCGCTCTCTAAATGACTATTCTCTGTCTCCCATGGGATCTAACACAGGGCACACAGGCTATCCTCCTCAGGACACCCCAGCAAGAGACCCTGCTTTTCACATGGACACCCTCTTCCACAGATTCTCTGAAATACTGGACAAAGGGCTGGCACAAACGGCTGCTAAAATCACAGGGGATCTCAAGGCTGACTTTATCAATTTAGGAGCCCGCATCGACACGATCGAACACAAAATGGAGGAAACTATAGCTATCACTAACCAAAATTCTCAGCACATCTGCACCGTGCAAGATCAATTAGACCTAGCCATGGCTCGTATCGACGAACTTGAGAATAGGTCAAAACGATACAATATCAGAATACGTGGCCTACCAGAAAGGATTCAAAATGTTCCAGAAGCAGTGCAAGACCTGATTAAACAACTAATCCCCACCATCCCCTCTCACCGCCTAGAGCTGGACAGGGCGCACAGAGCCCTGGGGCCCCCCAGAAAAGATGGTGCCCCAAGAGATGTGATTGCCAAGCCTCATCATTACACAGTGAAAGAGGAAGTGATGAGACAGGCCAGGTCCACTCACACAGTGATGTGCATGGGTCACCAAGTGCAGATCTTTGCGGACCTCTCACTCTCCGCGATCCAGAGGAGGAGATCATTGAAACCCCTGCTTCTCTCTCTCACCCAAAGAGACATAAAGTACAGGTGGGCCTTCCTGTTTGCGGTTAAGTTCTCCGTTAAGGGGAAACAATACGCTTTCTCCTCCCTCCCAGAAGGAGAGAAATTTCTCTTACACCTGAAAATCATCTCCCAGGAAGCCGAAATAGATACAACCAATGCCGGTGTCAACTCTAACAAACGACCGACCCCCACTAGCCCTCAATCTCCCTTGGTCCACAGGAAAAGCTAAGAAGGCCAAAGACAACAACCCAACTTGAAGCCAGTGATAATTTGGATTTCATCTTACACATCATGGTTGTGAAGCAGGGACCAGAATAATAATTCCCCCAACTGTGGGGGGTCCCTCGTGCCTATATCTTTAGGCACGCTAGCCAACCGGGCACCGGTTTCTGAGTTTTCAGATTTTTTCTGTTTTTTGTTATTTTTATCATTTAATTTGCTCATCGCAGTGAACATTGATCACAAAGCAGCTACACCTCTCCGGTCTTATGGATATTCTATCCCCACACTGCTCTATGGGGCACTTTGACCACTCTGTAAGGGGTAACCTGACTGGTTCCCCCAATGGACGCTCTGCTGGGATAGAGAGGGGACTTGGGAGTAAGGGGGAAAATGCACTTGGGGGAGGTGGAGGGCCTTTAGCCAGTTAAGCTGCTAGATATTGTGATATGCTTTCGTGAGGATTTTATTTCACTAAGAGGAACGCGTTTTTTGAAGGGCGTCCGGTTTCGTGACGGACCACTTGCCCACCAACCTAACCCTTAGACACCCATTGGTCTCTGGGGGCTAGGTTGTCTGAGCCTAGATGGGCCAGGCATTGTCTGATTCCTTTCAGAAGGACACGTGGGGTTTCTCCTTCCCCGTGTCCTTTCTTTCTTTTCTAGGAGACCTTTGCTATCCTATTCTGTTCTTCCTTCCCTCCTTCCCGCTCACAATATTGTACCTAACTGCATCTTGTGTTTCAGATAACACTCGCACCCCCAAGGAAGTACCTGCTCAATACCCACCAAGATGGAACAATGACCATCACGTTATTGTCCAAGTGGCAACACATCTACGGGTAAGTGAGGGCTGTTTACGCTGCATTTCACTCCATCTGCTCCATGGCTGATGGCCCCATAGCTGAACTTCACATAGCGTCACACAATGTCCAGGGACTCAACTCCCTGATTAAGAGGAGGAAGGTTCTTGACTATTACAAACATCTCAAGCTAGACATTATCATGCTGCAAGAAACACATTTCCCCTCCCGGTATAGCCCTAAGTTTCTTCACCCACACTTCCCACAGTTCTTCTTAGCAAGCGCAAACAACAAAACCAAGGGAGTTGCAATCTTAATCTCCAAAAACCATACATTTGTGAAAATCTCTTAGCATGCTGACCCAGAGGGCAGGTTCCTCCTAGTCAAGGGCACGGTGGGAGACCACCTGTATTCCCTGGTCTCCTACTATGCTCCAAGCTAAATTTTTTGACTCCCTATTGCGCATCCTCGCTCAGAAACTGGAAGGGACGGTCATCTTTGGCGGAGACTCAAATGCAGCGTTCGATCAGGGGTTGGACAAGTCTAAACCCCCGCGGTCTCAACTAACACGCCCCACCAAAGAAGATCTCAGAATCGCAAAGACGATTCATGCCCACGGTTTGGCTGACACATGGAGGGAACTTAATCCCACCAAGCGGGACTTCACCCACTATTCCTCCCCTCACAACGCTTATGCGAGGATCGACCACATCCTGACCCCAGCCCCCTTACTCCTATTAATACACAGAGCCCAAATCAGGGAATCAGCCCTTTCGGATCACTCCATTGTCACCATAACACTCAAAACAGGAGCCTTGGGTGGATCTAGGGGACATTGGAGACTCAATGAGTCATTACTATCTGATCTCATCAGAGTTACAGAACTTGAAACAGCACTGCAAGAGTACTTTGAACTAAATAAAACAGAGGAAACCTCCCTGGAAATGCTCTGGGTGGCACATAAAGCTTTCATAAGGGGTAAGCTCATTCAGATCTCCACACAGATCAAACGAGAACGAAGGGCCGACATAATTCGGTTAGACAGAGAATATACCAAACATCAAAGACCCCTTCCATGTTCATTGACAAAGCCAGATTAGATCTCAACCTAGCACTCACAGCCAAGGCCGAAAAGGCCATTCGCTGGAACGGACATAAATTCTACACACAGGCAGACAAAATAGGTCCCTTATTAGCAACAAAACTATCTCCTCCCATCAAGATTCACGCATTGCCCAAGCTCAGGATAAATGGTCAACCCCCCACGACTAACCCATCCAAGGTACTGGAAGCTTTTCAAGGTTTTTACTCTAAATTGTATAGCCGACCAGCTACATCCACCGCTGACTTAATCCCTAAGTTCCTGGAGGGTCTTCCCATCCCCTCCCTAAACGACGCGCACAAACACAGGATGGAATCACCCATCATGGAAGAGGGGGTCATCAAGGATCTTAGAAAGGGGTCTGCCCCGGGACCTGATGGTCTATCCATACCCTATTATAAGTCCTTTGCAAGCATTCTAGCACCTCACCTGACCTCCTTCTTTAACTCCAAGACCAATGGAGACCCCCTAGACACTCACCTTAATACGGCTTTAATCACAGTCATACCCAAGCCTGACAAAAATCACGAGGACGTTAGCAACTACAGGCCAATCTCCCTCATAAACAATGACTTAAAAGTACTCACCAAAATAATGGCTAACAGGTTATCATCCTTCATTAGTCAGTATATACATAAGGATTAGGTAGGATTTACACCCGGAAGACAGGGCCCTGACCAAATACGGCAGGCAATAGATATTACCTCGATCCTACAAACTAACTGCAAAGGGGGACCGAACCAAGCAGGATTTCTTTTATCCTTAGACCTGCAGAAGGCCTTTGATACGGTCTCCTGGCCCTACATTTTCTCACTATTGGAGAGGTGGGGCTTCGGTGATCGATTCCTTGGCCTTCTGCATGCTCTCTACTCACAACCGAAGGCCCAGATACACCTACAGGGACATTACTCCAAACCAATAGACATTATAAGAGGCACCAGGCAAGGGTGCCCGTTATCTCCTCTTATATTCGCAATAGCTATAGAAACACTGGCGATCGCTGTTCGACATAATCCTGACATTAAAGGGGTGACCTGTGGGGACCAGACGCACAAATGTGGGCTATTCGCCGACGACATCCTCCTTTTCCTGACTTCCCCCCTCACTACACTCCCCAATCTCTGCTTAGTGTTACAGAAATTTGCCAAAATCTCTGGACTTGAAGTTAACTTCTCTAAATCCCAAGCTCTTAACATTTCTTTACCTCTCTAAACAGTATCCTTACTAAAACAGTCCTTCCAAATCAAATGGAGCGACACCTCCATTCGCTACCTAGGTATCACATTGACGGCCAAAACAGAAACCCTTTACACACAAAATTATCCCTCACTCTTCAGAAAACTGGAGGCAGATCTTAATCAATGGTCAAAACACGAGCTATCATGGCTGGGCCGGATCAATTCCATCAAAATGACCCTACTACCCAGACTTCTCTACTTCTTTCGCTCCCTTCCTATACCAATCAGGAAAGACCACTTACGATCTTTGCAGAGTAAAATACTTAAATATATCTGGGGGAAAAAGGGATATCGCATCCCTCAGAACACCCTATTCATACACAGACGCAAAGGAGGGCTAGGTCTTCCAAATTTACATAAATATTACTTAGCAGCTAGACTAGCCCAATTGTCCACGATTTATTCCAGATATAAAAAACCTGATTGGGTAAATAAAGAACGACAGGCTATTCCCAACCACACATTAGATCATATACTTTGGTGCCCGACTAAACTCAGGCCACCCATCCTATCACCCACTTTATCCCACTCCTGTGCCCTATGGGATTCCCTCCGGCTATCCCCAGCTCTGGTCTCCAAGGGACGTCCTATAGCACATCTCTTTCACAACCCCGATTTTGCGCCCGGAATAGACATCTCAGCATTTAAATGGTAGACAAAGGGCTATACCGGATAGGGCACTTCTTCACCTCTACTGGACCAATCAATGTCAGATTCTGTATCAAAAACCTGGATCTTCCGGAATCTAAACGATTCCGTTTCTACCAAATCACCAATTTCCTACACACTATCTGGAAGGAAAAACCTTTTCCCCCCAAATTCACAGCATACGAATTGTGGTGTGGACAAGCCATGGAGCAGAGGGGGATATCGCGGTAATATATTCAGCCCTCACTTGCCCTACGGACAAAACCCCATACATGAAGGCTTGGGAGGCTGACTTCCAATGCTGCAGGGACCTGCAGACTTGGCAAGCTGCACTAACCAGATCCTTTAAAGGGATCCAGAATATCTCCCTTATGGAGGCAAGCGTCAAACTGATAACCAGATTGTACCTGACCCCTGCCAGGCTAGCAGTCATTTACCCCTCAGCAAGCCTATTGTGCTTCAGAGGATGCCAACACCTGGACACAATGGCCCACATTTGGTGGGAATGCCCCAAAATCCGCACTTTCTGGAGAAAAGTTTTCTCTATGATCTACAAGGTGACAGCTTGCCAGGTCCCCAGGTCCCCAGAGGTGGCACTTCTCAATGCATGCATCCCAGACCTATCCAAGGCATCCCAAACGCTGATCTACTTTATACTGCTGGGTACAAAAATCACAATTGCAAAAGCCTGGAAACAGCCAAAACCTGCAATACATACTGTCAAAAGGAAGATTTCATGGATTATGGCCCAAGAAAAACTTACCAGCATTCTGACGGACACCTCCCCGAAATTCCAAAAAATATGGGAGCCTTGGGCCCAATATATGGGAACTTCCCTCATTCCGGGTGTTCAGGTACGACACCACTCCTAATCCATCCTTAGACAAATCTATCTAATAGCTATGCAAGAGGCACACAGAAGAAATACCCCTACCTCCTCATCGATCGTGAGGACCCCCTTTCCCACCCCTCCCATTCTTACTCTTTTTCCCTTTCTTTCCTCTATTCTTTCTGTCTGCTAACTCATATCAGATTGCTAAATGGTGATAAATCAATTTGAAGCTACCGTATGGCAGTCTCCCTCGCTCAGGGGGAATCACAATCACCTTATCATTCCTGTTTGCTCGGCCCATATGGGCAGAAGAGTAGAGGGGGAACTTCCCCGTCTGGCACAGTCAGATCCCGTCAGGGGTGCCGGGGGTAGAGAAAGGACCCCTGATGTTCTAGGGGTAGAGCCTGGAGATTGATATGTTAGTATTTGGGACTTGCTAGTTAATAGGTTGGCTTCCCCATTTGCCACTAAGGCTGAGATATTTATCGAAATATATTTTTATTTGTAGCATTTATGTTTCATGTTCTAGGAGGCATTCCCTTCTGAGCCTATGGATATGATATTGCATAATATGTATGTACTAATTGAAAATAAAAACATATTGAGAGTAAAAAAATGAAATATTCCATTAAATATCGTGCCTGGGGGTCCCCTTGGACTGCCTGTAAAGTAGCGCATTTTCCCCATGTTTAGAAAAGTATCGCAGCAAAATGATATTTCTAAAGGAAAAAATGTCATTTAAAATTGCTCACAGCTGTAATGTATTGCCAGATACATAAAAATTTATTTAGAAAAACAGCGTGGGTTTTCAGGTCTGGTATGGATATTAAGGTGAACTCCACGCCAAAATAAAAAAAAAAAAAAGATCCAAAGGGCCTGGTATGGACGGGGGAACCCATGCAGTTTTTTTTTAATTCTGTCATAGGGCTCCTCTTAACCAATTCAATACTATATTCAATACTATAACTATATTATATATTGTTCTCTGCACTATATACCCTGCATTGTATTAAATATACTACACTGAGTGCACTATATACTCTGAACTGCAGTATATATACTATACGGACTGCACTATATACTCTGCTGAAAAATTGGGCCTTAGCTGTTGGTGGTGGCAGAACACGGTAACCCCTCACAGTTACTCTTGTTGGGTGCAGGAACGGTCCCTGCTTGTAAATATTATTTCAGAGGCTGTTTGCCCTCTTTTAGTGGCCTGTGAGCGTCTGCCTCTCCTTGGAGGCCATCGCTGGCGAACGCGCATGCGCCGGTGCGCAGTTCCGCCGTGCATGCGCGCAGGGATACAGCTGATGCGGCTGGATAGAACACTTCTCTGACAGTGCTCCCCCAAGGGGCGGACTCCAGACGCCCAAACTGGACATCAATTCTGGATGTTTCCGATGAAAAGCTTGGATCAAACGTGGGGCATGCAAATTCCTAGAGGGTTCCCAGGAGTTATCCTCAGGAGGATATCCCTTTAATTGAATTAGATATTGGAGTTGTCTACCCCTTTTCCTGCAACTCAGAATAGACTCCACCTAGAATTCATTCTCCCCGTCCACCTTAACTGGTGGGGGAGGAAGTTCTTCTCTTCCAGAGAAAGGGCCGGACACAACAGGCTTCAGTAGAGATTCATGAAATACTGGGTCTATTTTGTAGGAGTTGGGTAATGCTAACCCAAATGCCACAGGGTTGATCATCCTTCTAATTTTAAAAGGCCCAATGAACCTTGACCCAAGTTTCCGTGAAGGAAGGAATCTAAGATTAACGGTTGATAGCCAGACTTCTTCACCAACTTTGAAGACTGGGTTCTCCTTCCTCCCCTTGTCATAATGTCTCTTGTAATTGTCCTGGGCTTTCTGTATGGTATCCTGAATTTTCTGAAAGTAAAGTTGAATAGAGGCTATCTGGTCTTGTACAGCAGGGACAGACATCTCAAGGATGATGTTAGGGAGAAAGGAAGGATGGAACCCGAAGTTTGACCAGAAGGGTGTTTGATTGGTGGCTGAGTGGATGGAGTTATTGTACACAAATTCAGCATACAGCAGGAGAGTAGACCAATCATCTTGGGAACCAGAACTAAAACAACGGAGGTACTGCTCCAGGGTTTGATTTGTTCTCTCCGTCTGGCCGTTGCTCTGAGGGTGGTACACAGAGGAGAGACAAATCTTTATTTCCAGGGTTTTACAGAGTTCTCTCCAAAACTTGGAGGTAAATTGGACACCTCTATCCGGGACGATGCTCATAGGTACACAATGAAGTCTTATTATTTCTTTAAAGAAGATATTGGCCGTATCCAAAGCAGAAGGAGCACCCACCATGGGCAGAAAATGTGCCATTTTAGAGAGGCGGTCGACAACGACCAAAATGGTGTTAAACACCCCTGAGGGAGGTAGGTCCACAATGAAGTCCATAGAGACTTCTGCCAATGGCCGTTCCGGAATGGATAAGCGTTTGAGTAGACCCCAGGATTTGGTGTTTAGGCCCTTATTGCACTGGCAAAGGGAGCAAAAAGAGTCATAGTCCTTAAAATCATGTCTCCAACCCGTCCGCCAGAAGGAACGAGAGATTAGTTCAGCAGTTTTTCAGTTCCAAAGTGACCTGCCAGTTTGTGGTCATGAAAAGTTTTAAGAGCTAGAGGCCTTACTTCTAGTGGGACAAAGATTTTTCCCTGGGCCTAGAGCAGGTCATCGTGTTTTTCCAAAGAATATGCTTCTGGATCGGTGCAGTGACTGGATGTTGATTCAATGGAAGTTATTAGATCAGATTGAGTGATCCAAAATTTTTTTTGCGGGGATAGGATAGTGCTAGGTTCAGCTGCTTGAGGGGTTTCAAGGAACATCTGGGAGAGTGCATCTGCTTTTCCGTTCTTAGAGCCAGGTCTGTAGGATATATGGAAATTGAATCTAGAGAAAAAGAGAGCCCAACGGGCTTGTCTGGGTTTTAACCGTTTAGCCGTCCTGAGATATTCTAGATTCTTGTGATCAGTGAAGATTATAACAGGGTGAGATGCACCCTCCAGTAGGTACCTCCACTCCTCCAGGGCGAACTTAATGTCACCTACATCGTAGTTTCTTTCTGGCGGGCTTAGTTTCTGGGATGCGAAGGCTACGGGATGTAGGAGGGCCTTGGGCCCCTGTCTTTGGGAGAAGATGGCCCCGGTGACGGTTTCCGAAGCATCTACTTCCAGTACAAATGGTAGGCCCGGATCCGGGTGCCATAAGATTGGTGCGGAGGTAAACAAGGCCTTTAACTTAGTGAAAGCTTCCTGGGCTTCCTGGGACCATTGAAAATGGTTGTGTTGGCGTGTTAGTTGAGTGATGGGTGCCACAATAGATGAGAAGCCAACGATAAATCTCCTATAGAAGTTAGTAAACCCTATAAATCGTTGTACTCCTTTTTTGTCTATCGGGGCCGGCCATTCTTGGATTGCCTTGACCTTTTGTGGGTCCATTGCGACCCCGTTGGTGGAGATAATGAATCCTAGAAACTGCACAACAGTCTTTTCAAAATCGCACTTCTCTGCTTAGAGGTACAATTTCTGAGTATTGCAAGAACCTTTTTGACATGAACTTGGTGTAATTCCATGGTGGCGGAGAAAATGAGGATGTTGTCTAGGTAAACGACTAGGAAGTCTTCAAGATATTCTCAAAAAATGTCATTACCAGATGTTGGAAAGTGGCCGGGGCGTTGCAGAGCCCAAACAGCATCACCAGGTACTCGTAATGTCCAAACCTGGACCTGAAGGTGGTCTTCCATTTGCCCCAGCTCAAATTCTGATGAGGTTGTAGGCGCCTCGAAGATCCAGTTTGGAGAAGATTCGGGCGGATCGGAATAGTTGAAATAGCTCCGGGATGAGTGGTAACGGATATCAGTTTTTAATAGTTATTTTATTTAGCTCCCTGTAATCGATGCACTGCCTCAAGGACCCATCCTTTTTTTCCACAAAAAAGATACCGGCTCCAGCTGGTGAGGAGGAAGGATGGATAAAACCCTTCTCCAGATTTTCATGAATGTAATTCTTGAGAGCTCTTAGCTCAGTTTCTGATAGCGGGAAGATGTGGCCAAAAGGGACTTCAGAGCCAGGCAGAAGGTCAATAGGCAGTCGTAAGACAGGTGAGGTGGTAAGCGGTCAGCCCTTTGTTTGTCAAACACATCTAGAAACTCGAGGTATACTGAGGGAACATATTGGAGGTTGTCAGATACAGGTGGGACAGCTGAGCAAGCGATTGGAGCCGGGATGAGGCAGTGCTGGGAGCAGTACTGGGAAGAGAAAGAAACTTCTTTAGTGTTCCAATTTATTTGGGGTTCATGTGCCCGCAGCTAGGGGAGCCCTAAGATAATAGGAAATATAGGAGAAGAGGTCTAGGTCTCACTGGGCAGTTGCAAAGAAAATGACCGGTACCCCCACAGTATAGGCACAGATTAGCTTGACACCTGCGTTCCCTCTCCTCGGGGGTAAGAGAAGCACGGATCAGTCCAAGTTGCATAGGCTCGACTTCAGGAGCCGAAGAGGCGGAAGGAGCCAGAAAGGGGGGATGGATGGGAGTTGGCTTGGTAAGCATCCAGCTAGGTTGAGGAACCTGGAAGCGCTCTGAGCGGCGCTCGGGCATGCGCCGGTCTAATTTGGTGGCTGACTGGATCAGCTCCTCTAGAGTAGCAGGGGTTTCCACCCTGGCTAGTTCGTCCTTAAGGACCTCAGACAATCCCTGACGATACAGATTTTTCAAGGCAGGCTCGTTCCAGCCAGTATCAGCTGCCTATTTTCGGAACTCCACTGTATAGTCCTCTATTGGCCTTTGCCCTTGAGACAGGTTATGCAAAATTGTTTCAGCCGTGGCCGTGCGCTGTGGATTGTCAAGTTGTGCCATGCTTTCAAAAAAGGAATCTACTAAGTTTAACACAGGGCTCCTCTGTCCCATCAGACTGTGGGCCCAGGCTTGTGGTTCTTCAGTTAGAAGGGAGATAATGAACCCCACCTTTACCACTTCGGAAGAGAAAGTACTGGGCTGAAGAGCTAGGTAAAGGGAGCAGGCATTCTTAAAAGCCCTGTATTTCTTGCGATCGCCTGCAAATCGCTCCGGCATGGGAACCCTGGGCTCAGGGAGCGCCATTACCACAGTTGGATTTGAAGAAGCCAGAGAGGAGGAGGCCCCACTGGCAGGTGCAGGAGCTGCGCCTGCGGGTATGTGTGGTCCGGAGAGTTGCTGGAGGCGGCTATCAATTTGGGTATAGCCTTCTTGCATTTTCTGGACTGCATCGGTGAGTGCTGAGACCTGCACCTGAGATACAGGGAGTGGGTGGCACGAAGAGGCACAGGCCACTAGCAGGCAGGATACGACTTCTGTAGAATTCCTTGAGGAGATGGCTGCTGAGCTGAGCCTGATTAAGCAGGAAGTCCGGAGGGTCAAACACTGGAGATACAAGGCAAATCCGGGTCACAGGCAGAGGATCAAACACTGGAGAAGGCAAGCAAATCCGGGTCACAGGCAGAGGGTCAAACACTGGAGGCAAGGCAGAGTCCGTTAAGCTGGCCGAAGGTCAGGTCCAGGAGAAGAGCAGAGTAGTCAGAAACGGTCTGGGTCACAACAAGTGATCAAATGCAGGAAACAGGAAGCAGATACAAACGGGAAGCTGAAGACAGACCAGCAACCAGTCTGAGCGCCTGAGCAACTTTAAATAGATCCGCCAGAGCATCATGTTGGGCGTGCACTGGTGCGCAGGCACACGCACCGGACCATCAGGCCGCGTACGCCGGAGCGCCGTTCCGCCGCGCATGCGCGCAGGGATACGGCTGATGCGGCTGGATAGAACACTTCTCTGACAGCACTACACTGTATTAAATACTGTGTACACCGCCTGCACTGTATTAGAAACTGTACACTGCCGAATGCACTGTATATATAGGCTACGCTGAATGCAGAGTATATACAGTATCTCACAAAAGTGAGTACACCCCTCACATTTTTGTAAATATTTTATTCTATCTTTTCATGTGACAACACTGAAGAAATTACACTTTGCTACAATGTAAAGTAGTGAGTGTACAGCTTGTTTAACAGTGTACATTTGCTGTCCCCTCAAAATAACTCAACACACAGTCATAATTGTCTAAACCACTGCCAACAAAAGTGAGTACACCCCTACGTGAAAATGTCTGAATTGGGCCCAATTAGCCACTTTCCCTCTCCGGTGTCATGTGACTCGTTAGTGTTACAAGGTCTCAGGTGTGAATGGGGAGCAGGTGTGTTAAATTTGGTGTTATCGCTCTCACTCTCTCATACTGGTCACTGGAAGTTCAACATGGCACCTCATGGCAAAGAACTCTCTGAGGATCTGAAAAAAAGAGAATTGTTGCTCTACATAAAGATGGCCTAGGCTATAAGAAGATTGCCAAGACCCTGAAACTGAGCTTTAGCACGGTGGGCAAGACCATACGGCGGTTTAAAAGGACAGGTTCCACTCAGAGCAGGCCTCACCATGGTTGACCAAAGAAGTTGAGTGCACGTGCTCAGCATCATATCCAGAGGTTGTCTCTGGGAAATAGACGTATGAGTGCTGCCAGCATTGCTGGAGAGGTTGAGGGGGTGGGGGGTCAGCCTGTCAGTGCTCAGACCATATGCCACACGCTGCATCAAATTGGTCTGCATGGCTGTAATCCCAGAAGGAAGCCTCTTTTAAAGATGATGCACAAGAAAGACTGCAAACATTTTGCTGAAGACAAGCAGACTAAGGACATGGATTACTGGAACTGTGATGTCCTGTGGTCTGATGTGTGTAGGGAAATTTATGATCAGTGCTGTATCACTAATATATATATATGTTTGATGTGTTAATACATTTATTATATTGTGTATTCTTCTGTCAGCACTACAGAACAAGTGAACAAACATGTTTTTCTCTTAAAATATATGTTGCCAGCAAGTTAAGATAAACATTCTGTAGAGTAAGCTGTTGTAGATGGTAATCACATTGTGAGCAGTAGTGTGAAGATGCAAGTCATTGTATGTGATGCGCTGATAACAATAAGTCACCATTCTACGTCATCATAGCTCTGAAAAATATCGATAAAGCAGAAAAGCTAGGTGTGTCTACCATAGAATGGGTATAAAAGTAGGAAAGTTGTCATATTCTCTAGAGCAGGGCTAAGACACATACATTCTGTGTGCAAGCTCTGTTCTCCATATATATATGCAATAAAAACCTTTGAATTTGGAGCCATTTTGTTTTCAGGCCTTTAATCCTTTTACATCAATGGTGCCGTAGAAGGACTCGGATTGCCAAACTGAACACAGGATCTGTGATCTATCTGACGTACAACTGAAATAAGACAAGGGCCCAAGGGTGAGTAAAAAATTGTCTCCCTGAATTGTCTGGTTGTCCTTGTACGGCGGGGGGAGCACAGATCGTGTGTCAAAACGCAATCAAAAGAACCTGGGCAAAAGGGGTGATATTTTATGTCTTGTTTGTCTACTAACTTGAATGAATGGGTTCCTGAGCCATAGTCATTAGGGCTGCTGGCTGTAAGTCCTTCGGGATTTACGAAGAATTAGGCTGCGCTGGCTTCACGCCTGGCCAGTCCAACGGAGGTGTATGAAAGTGTGAGTGTGTGGGGAAAGTTGGGGTCTCAAGGTGAGGAGAACCCCTTTCCAAGCAAATATGAAGAGTGAACATTATTGTCTGTTATATTAAACAGTTGTCTTTTTAACTAACGCAGAGTACTAAATTGTTTTAAGTGTGAATGAGAGCGTTGCCTAAACGTCAAAAGCTGGAAAGCCTGGGTTTATAGCCTAAGGTGAGGCCATACATGTATGTGCTGTTTTGATGCCTATGACGTCAACAGGTGCCCTCTGAGTGAAAGTGTATTGTCTAAATGTCATAAAACTATACTAATTATTGATACTCATGCATACTAATTGAAAGGTGTTAACAGCTACCCTGTATGAATGGGGTTTTACTAACGGGGTTCATAGAGTAAAATAAGATTTTGCCTAAATGAATAGTACTGGTAATCTTTGTACAAATTCTTTACTTGTTTTTGAAATACTGACGGTTTTATTGGGGGCAATTGCTTGGTTACTATTAGCAATAATTGTGCTTAGACCAAGAGATAGAACCGTACCGCCAGAGCACAACACGCTAGAAGGGGGAGAATACATAAAATTGCATAACCTTGCTGATGTGTCCAAGCAATGAATGTGGGCAACTTGGGGTGTTAGTAGATACCTTGTTCATCTGTTATATCATATTGTTTGTGGTGTGTATGCTGCTAAAGATCTGGAGAGATAGACAGCGTGGTTTCCCTGTGTGTGATCTCCAATTCATGCTATAACAAACTGTGCCACAAAAGTCCAGTATACAGCCTCATCCAAGTAGGGGGTGAGGACGTGCTTTCAGTGGAAGAGAGCACAAGGGGAGTATTGGCCAGCTCCCATAGGAAAGGAAAAGTAACTGGAACCTCACTGACGATCCAGTAATGGGGAATCAGGTGGGAGGAGGTGCTAAAGTTTACGGGGCGCCATTGACACCCCGGGAGGAAGTCAAGGCCCGCTATGGAAAGTGGGTAGTGAAGTACCTAAAGAAATGGCACAGTTTGGCAAAGGCAACGGATTGGCCGGTACCCATACAGGGAACATTTGATGTCAGAGTTTGGACAGCATTACACCATAACTTTAAGAGTAGGATGACTGAGCCTAATGAAGTTGCAGCACGGGCCAGATGGGAGGCAGAGGCATATGGGAAAACAGCTAAGGTCCTAGTTGCAACACTGCCCAAGGTATCGGAGGAAGAAGGTGAGTTATCAGAGGAAATGATTGCTAGTACACATATGTTAGCAAAAACACTCATCAGAAACCCAAGTAAACCTGTCTCTGACCAACTAATATCTAGTAGTGGGTCCCCACCACCATATGTCACATCATCTACCCCTATTGGAACAGGTGCTATAGAAGCATCTGCGCCAATGAGAGAGGAGGTGATGCAAGAATATATACCAGACACACCTAAGGGTAAATATTGGTATCAGAAGCCAGGATGGAGTAGCATGCCTCCGTCCAAGTTGCTGAGTACAGAAGATTCGCCAGAGGTAAGTTGGCAGGATAAAAGTTTCCTAAGAACACCTGTCGGGATGACACCAATACAAGGGGTGAGTATGCAACAAGAAAGAATTTACCCACCTCTCCCCCTTGACTCAGATGACGAAGAGGTAATAACTTCTAAGCAAGGGGGGACAGGAAGAATATTACCAGTAAGAGAGCAGAGAGCTTATAATGATAAGAATGACTTAACGGGGACTATAGTTCACCATGTGCCCTGAACTCCTGGGGAAATGAATACTTTCTTGAATTCAATCCCCAAGCCCAGGCATAGTCCTCATCTGTTTGCTAAACAGCTATGCAACATAGCTGCAAGTTACAGAGCAAATTGGGAGGACATGTTACGAATCATAAAGGGGGTGTCAGGAATAAGTGATGCTGATCTTATGATACGGGAAGCAAGGTTAGTAAAATCAGAAGATTTAGGGGTCTTCAAACGGGACTCACCAAAATTGGCACTAGAAGAGTGTGAGAAATTGAAGGAGAGGATAGGGAAGATTTTTCCGGCAGCTTCCTGGAATAAGGTGAGTTCAATGACCCAAGAAAGTAAAGAGGAAGTGCACCAATACACTGATCGGTTTAGGAATGCAGTCCTTGAGACTGGGCAGGACCCCGATAGTCCAGCCTTGGCCTCAATGATTGTCACCATGTGGGGTACAGGTTTGAAAAAATCTGTTCAGGAAAAGTTAACCACCCGTTATCCTGAGTGGAAGACCATGAGCCTACAAGCTCTGACCTCAGTGGCATCCCATATCCAAAAGAATATGGATGACATGGAGGCAAGAAAGCCACAAAAGGTGTTGCTCTCCTACCTCCCACCAAAAGAAGCCCCACAGGGCGAAAAGGGGAGGGAGGGTGGGAGACCAAGAGCTATGGGTGTGTGTTTCAACTGCCAAAAACCTGGCCACATTGCTAAATTTTGCCGTGCACCCAGAAAAAGTGGCAAGGATGCATGGGGAAAGAGGGATTGACAGGCAGAGGCCCCAGTGTGGTCAGTAATATCTGAAACTGATGGTAATGATGCTTTTGTAAAAATGACTTTGGCAGAAATGCCTTATTATAATGAACTTATATTTTTAACAGACACTGGGGCATCAAAGTCAATCCTCTCTTCCCATTGTACCCCATCTCTCCCCTACTAAAATGAAAGGACAGTGATTGGTTTGGATGGTTCCGTGGCAACTCTGAAAGAAACCGCCCCTCTGTCTGTAAAGATCGGAGATGTTACGGTACAATCTACCTTTTTGTTGTCTGATACCGTGCCTTGTAATTTGCTGGGAAGAGATATCTTATCAAAATTACAGTGTACTATAAGTTACACTCCTGAGGGGGTCTTTGTTACCTCTCCGCTGACTGAAATAGAGCAAGATGTGTGTGACAGTCTTCATGTTTTGGTGGCTGCCTCGCAAAACCCAAATTTACCACCAGCCTTGCTGGAAGTACCTCAGTCACTCTGGGCAGAGTCCAAAGAAGACATAGGTCTCCTAAATGTGACTCCAGTCAGCGTTAAGGTAAAACCAGGATCTATCTTGCCTAAACTACCTCAGTATCCTCTCTCCTATCAGCAACGGGAAGGTATCAGGGATCAAATAAGGATTTACTTGGAGAAGGGGGTGTTGCGGGAAGAAAGCTCCCCTTGCAACACACCTCTATATCCAGTGAAGAAGAAACCTACAGATAAGAAAGCTCCAGTTAAGTACCGGATGGTACATGATTTGAGAGCTATAAACAAAATAATCGAAGCTGATGTACCAGTCGTACCAAATCCCTACACTCTCCTTTCAGGTATTCCCAGTGACGCCAGCTGTTTCACTGTGATTGACCTGGCAAACGCTTATTTTAGCGTAAAGCTGGACGAATCATGTGTCTATCTTTTTAGTTTCACCTTTTCTGAAAAAAAATATACCTGGCTCCTCCTACCTCAGGGCCTGTCTGTTTCACCAAGCTGTTTTAATCAAGCATTGAAACAGGTGTTGGACCAATGGCGGGCGCCGCCAGGTGTTACACTGCTCCAGTATGTAGATGACTTGTGCTTGGCAGCAGTGACCAAGGAAGTATGTGAAAAGGCTTCTTTGAGCTTGCTGAAATTTCTGGCAGAACAAAATTGTAAGGTAGCTAAAGATAAGCTACAGTGGTGCCAGGAAAAAGTTGTTTTCCTGGGGCACTGTATCTTTAAAGGGGGTAAACACCTAACCTCAGAAAGGAAAGAGGTGATACGTTCATACCCCCTTCCAAAGAATCAAAGGTCTCTAAGAGCATTTTTGGGTTTGGTTGGTTACTGCAGACAATGGATCCCAAATATGTCCCAAATAGCTAAACCATTGTATGCTTTAACCTCAGGTAAGGTTGTGCATTTTGAATTGTCTGCTGAGGAGATACAAGCTGTAGAGGCATTAAAGGAGGCTATAATATCATCTCCAGCATTATCACTGCCTGACTATAAAAAGGACTTTTACCTATTCTGTCATGAATCAGGTAATCAGGCATCTGGAGTGTTAACACAAAAATCTGCTGATAAGCATAAACCTGTGGGATATTATTCCCAGCCTCTTGATCCTGTAATCTCAACAGCAGCACCTTGTGTGAAAGCCACGGCAGCAGCAGCCATGTTAGTGGAGAAAACTGCTGAAATTGTGTTGGGGAACACTCTGATTCTCATGGTCCCTCATGCAGTGGAGCAGGTGCTGGGACATCTTAACACGAGACACTTATCTGCTGCGAGGTTAACTAAGTATGAGCTGGCTTTGCTTACACCAAGTAATATCATTATTAAGAGGTGTGATGTTTTAAATCCAGCCACTTTGTTACCCATTCGGCCTACTCCTGTGGAGTGGGTACATGACTGTTGTCACACAACTGAGGCCTACTATGAGCTCCCAGTGATGGTACAGGATTTTGCCCTGGAGAACCCAGAGCTGGAACTGTGGGTAGATGGTTCCAGGTATTACACTGAGAAAGGTTCTCCCGTCACTGGTTTGGCTGTGGTAAGTCAAGAGAAAGTAATTTTCCAGAGGGCTCTACCAAATCATTGTTCTGCCCAAGTGGCAGAGTTGGAGGCCTTGATAAAAGCATGTGAATTGGCAGAAGGGAAATCAGTGAATATATACACTGATTCTCGTTATGCCCACGGTGTTATACATGATTTCTCTATTTTATGTAAAAGCCGTAATTTTTTGACATCTCAGGGCAAGCCTATTAAAAACTCTGCTCAGGTGAAGGCCCTACTTGAAGCTATCACTTTGCCCGCTGCAGTTGCAGTGGTCAAGGTGAAGGCTCACACAAAAGCGTCTGATGCTGTTGCAATGGGTAACCAAAGGGCAGACGAGGCAGCTAAAGCAGCTGCCTTGCTCCCCCTGGTGGTGAGTGATGATATAAGAGTATATTTCCTAAAAGGGGATACAAACACTCAAACCCTACAACAATTGCAGAGCACAGCATCTCGAGAGGTAATCAATAAGTGGAAAAAGAACAATTGTCATTACAATGAGGATACCAGTATTTGGCTCCATGAGGATGGGAGGCCGTGTGCCCCTCCTTCGATGTACCCTTCTCTTTGCTCTATGGCACATCTCCCTTCTCATATAGCCAAAGGAGGGATGGTTGATCTGATATGGAAATTGTGGTATGCACCAGGCATTGAAGAAGTAGCTAAACAGTATTGTCAGGCTTGCTTGATCTGTGCACAATACAATCCAGGGAAACGGGTAAAAACTCCTCAGGGTCACATTCCAAGGGCTCTATATCCCTTCCAGAGATTACAAATAGACTACATACAATTACCTAAGGTAGGTTTATATGAGTTTGTGCTCACGTGTGTGGACTGCTTCTCAAGCTGGTTGGAGGCATGGCCTATACGGAAGGCTACAGCCACAGCAACAGTAAAGAAGCTGATACAGGAAGTGGTGTGTAGATATGGGGTTTTTGAAACCTTAGAGTCAGATAGAGGAAGTCACTTTACTGGGCAGGTAATGAAAGAGGTACTTGCAGCCTTTAACATTGATCAACGCTTACACACTCCTTACAACCCCACAACTAGTGGTAAGGTGGAAAAATACAACGGGCTACTAAAAGCCAAGTTGAGTAAAATTACAGCTGAGACAGGGCTAAATTGGCTCCAAGGGTTGCCTATAGCTCTGTTTGCATTGAGAACTACACCGAAACAAAAAGTGAAGCTCTCTCCCTATGAAATATTATTTGGATCAGTTCCAAAGACAGGTTTGTACTATCCACAGGCTTTAGCAAGATCATATGGGTCACTCGCTGAATATGTCATCGGGTTACACAGGCATTTAAATCAATTGCACAAGAAAATATATTCATCTCTTCCAGACCCAGATGCCCTTGAAGGGATTCATGACCTGCAGCCAGGTGACTGGGTAATGGTGAAAAAGCATCAGAGGAGGGGTCTGGATCCCAGGTGGACAGGACCCTACCAGGTGCTACTTACTACAGCTACAGCAGTGAAGCTGGAAAACAGGGATACTTGGATACATGCTTCACATTGTAAACGTGTACATTCTGCAATTGTATCTGAGCAGTAGGACCAGTTCTCCTGCCTAAGGATTCTGTGTCCTCAGCAAGACACTGCCCAGAATGTGATCATATCTCTCTAGTCGTTGCAGGAACATCTACTAAGAAGTTGTGCTGTGTTTAAAGTACCCGATGAAGGATCATGAGTGCCTGGAAAAACTTGCTGCTGTTGGCGTGGTGTGGGCTTGTGGATGGTCAAACCTATCTGAATAGGATGATCCAATTACATGAGGTGATCAGTACTCAATTCAATCTCTCTAACTGTTGGGTGTGTTCTATGATTCCCCCAAGTGTGAGACATAAACCGATAGTAGCTATAGCAGTTACAGATCCCAATTTATTTTATGCAATATTGATAAAAGAAACAGCCAATAGTACCCTAGCTGAGAAACCTTGGAAACTTGTAGAAGACAAAGGGCTGTTAGTGCAGGGAATATCAGCAAAAGGAATAGGACTAATCCTTAACCACAGTACTGACCCAGAGATGGTTGAAATGGGGATTACTGATTATTATCAGGATCCGGGGAATGTCCAGGTTGTGGTGAATGGTTGTTTTAGCATAGAAAACCAGACGATGTGTCAGTGCCTTAGGGATTGCTCTAACTGTTTTGATGAAACTTTGAAAAGGTCATTGAAGGAGTTAAATGTAACGGATGAATGTGAGAAGGATTATGAGTTTACTGACTTAAATAAGTACAATCGCTCTTTACAGGAAATAGTAGATTCCCAATTGAAAATTTACCATATAAGTGTTGAAGCAAGAGTCCTACCAGGTTCATATTATTATGTGTGTGGTCGAAAGGCCTATAAGTGGCTACCAGTAAAAGCAAATGGTACTTGTGTGCTTGCTAGGCTGATTTACACTACTAGAGTTGTTAATACTACAGAACTAATAGAGGCCCATAAAGGAAAAAGATTCAAGAGAGCTACGGAAGATAAGGTATACTCTATCACTACAGCACAAAAGGAAATGGAGCGAATAGGGAAAAAGTACTCAGTTTCTTTGTTTGGGGAGGCATTTAAGACATGGACTTATGCCCCCTCATTCACAGGCTGGGGACATGAAATGATTAATAGGTTAAATGATTATGCTAATGCTACTAATATGATGTTGGGACATGTCTTGGAGGCCCTAAAGGAGGAGACAGATGAGCTAATAGAGATACGAAGACAGGTAATTGCTAATCACATGGGATTAGACATATTATTTGCTTCACAAGGAGGGTTGTGTAAAGTTATTGAGCAGGAATGTTGTACTTATATAGTTGATAATAGCTATGATATAGAAAAACATCTAGCCGCAGCAGGGGAATTGCAGGGGAAAGTGCATGAAGTTGCTAATCATACATTAGATATATCAGAATGGGGAGGGGGATTGCTATCCTGGTTGAACCCTCTATCATGGTTCAAGGGAATAGGAGAAGTGTTTAAAACCTTTCTGATAGGACTGCTGAAAATTCTGGGGGGTGATCTTAGGAGCTGTGCTATGTTTGTATTTGTGTTTTAAGATAATCATGTGTGCATGTGTAGCAATGTGTAAGGTAAAGATGAGAGCTGATAAGAAAACCTCAGATGTTTCTCTTGCTTTCTCAAAGGAAGAAAATGGCAGAAAGAGAAGTGCCAGACCTATCCTCCATCTTTGATGGCCCCTGCAGTTGTCTGTCCTGTTATGCTGCTGAAGCAGAAATGCCTGAACTAGAGTTTGGACCTGAAATTGAGAATTTATCCATCCAGAGGATCTATGAAATATTTGAAGAATCTATAAACCCTACTACAGTCGCTACCATGAACTTTGAACTAGAACAATTAAGCTGTGCTACTGGACCCAGTTCCCTACCCAATGCTGAAGAATCTCCAGAAAAGAATCAGGAGTCTGTTTATTCTGATGATTCATGCCAAATAGTGGAAGATGAACAGACTGTGCGAGAACTTTGGGTGGTGGGACATTCATATATACATTGGGCCCATAAGAAGGCATTACAAGTGGGCATGGAGAATTTGGGCTGTGATCCTAACAAGATAAGAGTAGTTTGGGGTGGTGTTAGGGGAATGCGCTGGAAAGCTTTGAGGCCACTCTTGTTGGAGGCGGCTGGTCATTGCCCTACTCCTCTTGGCATTATCATCCACTTAGGTGGTAATGACGTGGGGAGAAAAAGGAATCTTGAATTGACTTCTTTGATGAAAGGAGATCTGAAGTGGATTTCAGAGTATTTCCCTGACACCATTCTAGTGTTCTCTTCCATTGTTCTTAGACCCTGTTGGAGTCGGGGAGCGAAATGGAGGGGAAGGAGAATAAATAATGTTTTACAAAGGTTTTTGTGTAAGGAAAAAGGGTATATGTACCATAATCATTCTTTGGAAGGAGAACAGCTTGATCTCTTCCGAGATGATGGGGTTCACCTGAGTAATGAAGGAAATTGCATTTTTGTGTCTAGTTTAAAGCAGATGGTGGAGTTCTGTTTGTTTATGGGGGATGTGAATTTTTAGTTAGAGTGTGGATGATTGATGTGTGCAATGGCTAAATAAAAATTAAAGTTTGCTTGAATGAATAGTTGATGACTCTGTCCCATTAACTCCAACTCTTCGAGGGTAACATTTACCCAGTTCATGAGTATGGCTACTCCAGCTCGTGGATGTCGGTAGAGGAGATGGAATGGACAGTGTCTAGATCTTAGGAGGATAGTAAGGAACTAAAGTATTGTAACCTTCCTTTACACCAAAAGATCTGTGAACGGGGATGAGTGTGGGAGAGTAAAGGACTTATATCTTTACATTTCCATACTTAAAATTATAAATATTTTGAAGGGTCTTATACACCCGTGGTCCCTGTCACTTTCAGGTCGGTGGAAGGGAATGACAATTAGTGATCGGCAATGATCAAAGGGGGGAAATGTGTAGGGAAATTTATGATCAGTGCTGTATCACTAATATATATATATATGTTTGATGTGTTAATACTAGGGATGAGCCGAACACCCCCCGGTTCGGTTCGCACCAGAACCTGCGAACGGACCGAAAGTTCGCACGAACGTTAGAACCCCATTGACGTCTATGGGACTCGAACGTTCGAAATCAAAAGTGCTCATTTTAAAGGCTAATTTGCATGGTATTGTCCTAAAAAGGGTTTGGGGACCCGGGTCCTACCCCAGGGGACATGTATCAATGCAAAAAAAACTTTTAAAAACGGCCGTTTTTTCGGGAGCAATGATTTTAATGATGCTTAAAGTAAAAAAAAAAAAGTGAAATATTCCTTTAAATATCGTACCTGGGGGGTGTCTATAGTATGCCTGTAAAGTGGCGCGTGTTTCCCGTGTTTAGAACAGTCCCTGCACCAAATGTCATTTTTAAAGGAAAAAATCTAATTTAAAACTGCTTGCGGGTTTAATGTCATGTCGGGTCATGGCAATATGGATGAAAATCAGTGAGACAAACGGCATGGGTACCCCCCCAGTCCATTACCAGGCCCTTTGGGTCTTGTATGGATATTAAGGGGAACCCCGCACCCAAATTAAAATAAGGAAAGGCCCTATATACTCTGAACAGCAGTATACAGGCGGTGCAAACAAGACAGGGACTGTAGGTTTGTTGTTAAGTAGAATCTCTTTGTAATTTTGAACGGGTACATTTTTAACGTGTTTAGCTCCAGACAAAAAATCTTTTTTAAGCTTCTTGGAAAACATAGCGAAGGGTTATCACCCCTGTGACATTTGTTTTGCTGTCTTTCCTCCTCTTCAGAAGATTTCACCTCACTTTTTGTCCCAATGAAAAATGTTTTTTGAAAATTTGGGTTTTTTTGTGGAACAAGGATTGGAAAGCATCAGTGGAAAGGAGAAATTGTTTTCCCATATTAACTCTTACAGGAGAGAATTTCCCTTCCTAGGGGTAGATTTCATCTCACTTCCTGTTGTCTCCTTCCGTTTGCAAGTAGGAGTCGTTTGTAAGTTAGATGTTTGAAAGTAGGGTCCTGCCCTATATACTCAGCAGAAATTTGGGCCTTAGGTGTTGCTGTGGCCACAACACTGTAAGCCCTCACAGGGCCCTGCTGTGAAATATTAGATCAAGAATTGTAATTACATGCCCCTGTTGAACAGGAGCTGAAAAATTAGGCCTTAGGCACTGGTGCTGGTGCCACAACACTGCAACCCCTCACAGACACTCTAGTTGGAACGCAGGAACGAGCCCTGCTGCAAAGTATTGCATCAAAAATTGTAATTACACGCCCCTGTTAGACAGGGGCTGAAAAATTGGGCCTTAGGCACTGGTGCTGGTGCCACAACACTGCAACCCCTCACAGACACTCTAGTTGGAACGCAGGAACGAGCCCTGCTGCAAAGTATTGCATCAAAAATTGTAATTACACGCCCCTGTTAGACAGGGGCAGAAAAATTGGGCCTTAGGCACTGGTGCTGGTGCCACAACACTGCAACCCCTCACAGACACTCTAGTTGGAACGCAGGAACGAGCCCTGCTGCAAAGTATTGCATCAAAAATTGTAATTACACGCCCCTGTTAGACAAGGGCAGAAAAATTGGGCCTTAGGCACTGGTGCTGGTGCCACAACACTGCAACCCCTCACAGACACTCTAGTTGGAATGCAGGAACGAGCCCTGCTGCAAAGTATTACATCAAAAATTGTAATTACACGCCCCTGTTAAACAGGGGCTGAAAAATTGTGCCTTAGGCACTGGTGGTGGCGCCCAGAACCAAAAATGTTCTTACAAGCTATCAGCGTGATGATTGAGGAGGAAGAGCATAATTACTCAGGGATAGTCACTCAACATCAGCATAGGCAGTCTTTGAAGGGATCTGAGATTTCAAAAAAAATTATTCGGTTACATCAGCATCAGGTGCTTGGTAGCTGGTGGTGATCCAAGACTGATTCATTTTTATGAAGGTCAGCCGATCGACCGAGTCGGTGGACAGACGCACCCTGTGATCGGTTACCACGCCTCCAGCAGCACTGAATGTGCGTTCCGAAAGAACGCTGGATGCAGGACAGGCCAGTAGCTCAATTGCATACTGTGCAAGCTCTGGCCAGTGATCCATCCTCAAGACCCAGTAACCCAGAGGATTTTCAGTGGGAAAGGTGTCCAAGTCTGATCTTGCCCCTAGGTATTCCTGCACCATGTAAAACAGACGCTGGCGATGGTTGCTGGAACCGATCATACCTTGGGGCTGCGGACCAAAAAATTGTCTGAACGCATCGGTCAGACGGCCACCTTCTCCACCGCTCCTTCTTTGACTGACCGAAGCCTCAGCAACACGTTGTCCAGAAACAGGAGTTTGTAACCTCCCAGTCTCTGGGAACGCATTGCACAGACCTTTCTGCAAGGCCTCCCGAAGATGTTTCATCCTCTGCTCCCTCTGCGATGGCAAGATAAGGTCCGCAACCTTACCCTTGTAACGTGGATCAAGGAGGGTTGCCAGCCAGTATTGGTCCTTCTCCTTGATACCACGAATACGAGGATCCTTACGCAGGCTTTGCAGGATCAGGGAGGCCATGCAGCTTAGATTTGCTGAGGCATTCGGCCCGGAGTCCTCTGGGTCACTAAGGACGACAACGTCCACAGCCACCTCCTCCCAGCCACGTACAAGTCCATGTGTTTCTTGGGACTGATCCCTTAAAGACTGCTGCTGATGCTGAGTGCCAGGCTCCACCTCCATACTGACACAATCTTCCTCCTCCTCCTCCTCTTCCTCTTCCTGTGTGATCGGCGGGCACGCAGGAACACTGTCTGGATAAAGGGGGCCTTGAGAGCTAAGGAAGTCCTCCTCTTCCTGCCTCTGTTCTGCCTCAAGTGCCCTGTCCATTATTCCACGCAGCGTGTGCTCCAACAGGTGGACAAGGGGGACAGTGTCACTGATGCATGCACTGTCACTGCTCACCATCCTCGTGGTCTCCTCGAATGGTGACAGGACAGTGCATGCATCCCTGATCATGGCCCACTGGCGTGGGGAAAAAAAACCAAGCTCCCCTGACCCTGTCCTGGTGCCATAGTCGCACAGGTACTCATTGATGGCCCTCTGCTGCGTGTGCAGCCGCTGCAGCATGGCCAACGTTGAGTTCCACCTGGTGGGCATGTCACAGATTAGGTGGTTCTTGGGCAGGTTAAACTCCTTTTGGAGGTCCGTCAGCCGAGCACTGGCATTATATGACCGGCGGAAATGCACACAGACTTTCCTGGCCTGCCTCAGGACATCCTGTAAGCCCGGGCACCTGCCCAAGAACCGCTGCACCACCAAGTTAAGGACGTGAGCCAAACAGGGCACATGGGTCATTTGTCCCTGTCGGAGGGCAGAGAGGAGGTTGGTACCATTGTCGCAAACCACCATTCCTGCCTTAAGTTGGCGTGGCGTCAACCACCTCTGAACCTGCCCCTGCAGAGCTGACAGAACCTCTGCCCCAGTGTGGCTCCTGTCCCCCAAGCACACCAGCTCAAGCACCGCATGGCATCTTTTGGCCTGCGTACTTGCGTAGCCCCTTGAACGACTACGGAGCACCGCTGGTTCCGAGGAAGAGGCCATGGAGGAAGAAGAAGAGGAGGGGGTGGAGGAGAGAGGTGTGTCACAATCAGCATTTTGGAGGCGTGGTGGCGGGAACAACCTCCAACACTACTGCACCTTGTCCTGCATCCTTCCCAGCTGCCAGCAGAGTCACCCAATGCGCCGTGAAACTTAGGTAACGTCCCTGTCCATGCCTGCTGGACCATGAGTCAGCGGTAATATGCACCTTACCGCTGACCGCCCTGTCCAGCGAGGCATGGACATTGCCTTCCACATGCCGGTAGAGAGCCGGAATCGCCTTCCGTGAGAAAAAGTGGCGTTTGGGTACCTGCCACTGAGGAACCGCACATTCCACAAACTCACGGAAGGGGGCAGAGTCTACCAACTGAAAAGGCAGCAGTTGAAGTGCTAGCAATTTTGCCAAGCTAGCATTCAACCGCTGGGCATGTGGATGGCTGGGAGCAAACTTTTTTCGGCGGTGCAGCAGCTGGGGCAGGGAAATTTGCCTGGTACAATCTGACGTCGGTGTACCAAAAGCAGATTGCCCACAAGTACTTGGCTGTGACACACCTAATTCTACACCTTCATTCCTCTCACTGCAGGTCTCAGAGAGGACTGGAGGTCTAGTGGGGTTGGAAATCTCAGCTGATGAGGAGCAAGGAGAGATCCTCTTTGTTCTTTGGTGTGGGTCTTTTAGATACGCTTGCCAACGAACTGCATGGCAGGTCAACATATGTCTGGTCAAGCATGTGGTACCCAAGCGGGAGATGTTTTGGCCACGCGAGATACGCTTGAGACATATGTTGCAAATAGCAGCGGTGCGATCTGATGCACTGGTCTCAAAAAAGGCCCACACCAAAGAACTTTTTGAATAATGCGCAGAGACTGCAGCGCCCTGCACATGTGGACCTTTGGGGTGTGATGCAATCAATGTGCTGCCCTTAGGCTGGCCCCTGGAGGGCATCCTGCCTCGTTGGTGATGTGCCGCCTCCTCCTCCTCCTCTCTCCTATCTTGCACCCACGTTGAGTCAGTGACCTCATCATCCCCTCCCTCCTCATCACTGGAGCAAACCTGGCAGTATGCTGCAGCAGGGGGAGCATGACTGCCAGATTGCTGTCCTTCTTGGGCACCCCCTCTGTCCGTGCTCATGTTACTGCCTTCATCGAGCTCAGTATCATCATCAGAGCCTTCCAAACGCTGGGCATCCTCCTGGAGCATGTACCCAACACTGTGGTCAAACAGTTCGAGGGAATCCTCAGGAGGACATGGTGGAGCTAGGGAAGGAGTCACTGATGACATTGAGCTGAGGGAAGAGGCCGCTGCTTTGCCAGACAAAGCACCCTGGGTGAGAGAGGATGAGGAGGATGAGGACGGCTTGGTCATCCACTCGACCAAGTCTTCCGCATGTTGCGGCTCAACACGGCCAGCTGCCGAAAAAAAGGCCAAACGTGTCCCATGGCCACGTGCTGATGAGGATGCACCGTCTCCACGACCAGCACTAGACACAGAGCCTGCTTGCCCTCTCTTATTGGCTTGTGACTGTCTGCCTCTCCTTCTTGGCCTTCCAGACATACTAATGGCCTGTAGCTGCACTAAGCTGGGATAGAACACCAGTAATTTTCTTCAGGTAGCTTTATATACTGTAACCAGACAAGCCTGCCTGTCAGTAGGAAGATAACAGGAACGGATCTAGCTGAACACTGTGAGCAGGACGCACTGTACTAAATGTAAATAGTCTAGCTGCCTGACCGTGGTACTAATAGGATCAAATAGAACACCAGTAATTTTCTTCAGGTAGCTTTATATACTGTAACCAGACAAGCCTGCCTGTCAGTAGGAAGATAACAGGAATGGATCTAGCTGAACACTGTGAGCAGGACGCACTGTACTAAATGTAAATAGTCTAGCTGCCTGACCGTGGTACTAATAGGATCAAATAGAACACCAGTAATTTTCTTCAGGTAGCTTTATATACTGTAACCAGACAAGCCTGCCTGTCAGTAGGAAGATAACAGGAACGGATCTAGCTGAACACTGTGAGCAGGACGCACTGTACTAAATGTAAATAGTCTAGCTGCCTGACCGTGGTACTAATAGGATCAAATAGAACACCAGTAATTTTCTTCAGGTAGCTTTATATACTGTAACCAGACAAGCCTGCCTGTCAGTAGGAAGATAACAGGAACGGATCTAGCTGAACACTGTGAGCAGGACGCACTGTACTAAATGTAAATAGTCTAGCTGCCTGACCGTGGTACTAATAGGATCAAATAGAACACCTGTAATTTTCTTCAGGTAGCTTTATATACTGTAACCAGACAAGCCTGCCTGTCAGTAGGAAGATAACAGGAACGGATCTAGCTGAACACTGTGAGCAGGACGCACTGTACTAAATGTAAATAGTCTAGCTGCCTGACCGTGGTACTAATAGGATCAAATAGAACACCTGTAATTTTCTTCAGGTAGCTTTATATACTGTAACCAGACAAGCCTGCCTGTCAGTAGGAAGATAACAGGAACGGATCTAGCTGAACACTGTGAGCAGGACGCACTGTACTAAATGTAAATAGTCTAGCTGCCTGACCGTGGTACTAATAGGATCAAATAGAACACCTGTAATTTTCTTCAGGTAGCTTTATATACTGTAACCAGACAAGCCTGCCTGTCAGTAGGAAGATAACAGGAACGGATCTAGCTGAACACTGTGAGCAGGACGCACTGTACTAAATGTAAATAGTCTAGCTGCCTGACCGTGGTACTAATAGGATCAAATAGAACACCTGTAATTTTCTTCAGGTAGCTTTATATACTGTAACCAGACAAGCCTGCCTGTCAGTAGGAAGATAACAGGAACGGATCTAGCTGAACACTGTGAGCAGGACGCACTGTACTAAATGTAAATAGTCTAGCTGCCTGACCGTGGTACTAATAGGATCAAATAGAACACCTGTAATTTTCTTCAGGTAGCTTTATATACTGTAACCAGACAAGCCTGCCTGTCAGTAGGAAGATAACAGGAACGGATCTAGCTGAACACTGTGAGCAGGACGCACTGTACTAAATGTAAATAGTCTAGCTGCCTGACCGTGGTACTAATAGGATCAAATAGAACACCTGTAATTTTCTTCAGTAGCTTTATATACTGTAACCAGACAAGCCTGCCTGTCAGTAGGAAGATAACAGGAACGGATCTAGCTGAACACTGTGAGCAGGACGCACTGTACTAAATGTAAATAGTCTAGCTGCCTGACCATGGTACTAATAGGATCAAATAGAACACCTGTAATATTCTTCAGGTAGCTTTATATACTGTAACCAGACAAGCCTGCCTGTCAGTAGGAAGATAACAGGAACGGATCTAGCTGAACACTGTGAGCAGGACGCACTGTACTAAATGTAAATAGTCTAGCTGCCTGACCGTGGTACTAATAGGATCAAATAGAACACCTGTAATTTTCTTCAGGTAGCTTTATATACTGTAACCAGACAAGCCTGCCTGTCAGTAGGAAGATAACAGGAACGGATCTAGCTGAACACTGTGAGCAGGACGCACTGCACTAAATGTAAATAGTCTAGAAGATAACAGGAACGGATCTAGCTGAACACTGTGAGCAGGACGCACTGCACTAAATGTAAATAGTCTAGAAGATAACAGGAACAGATCTAGCTGAACACTGTGAGCAGGACGCACTGCACTAAATGTAAATAGTCTAGAAGATAACAGGAACGGATCTAGCTTAACACTGTGAGCAGGACGCACTGCACTAAATGTAAATAGTCTAGAAGATAACAGGAACGGATCTAGCTGAACACTGTGAGCAGGACGCACTGCACTAAATGTAAATAGTCTAGAAGATAACAGGAACGGATCTAGCTAAATTGAATACAGTGTATATATATATATGCAACACCTGGGATGCATATATATACACAATACACTGTAAGTGCAGCTAACTGACTGACTGTTCTGCCTAATCTATCTAACTCAAATCAAATGACACTGTCTCTCTCTCTATCTCTCAGCACACCGGAACACACACTACACAGGGCCGCCGTGCAGGCGGCCTTATATAGTGTGGGGCGTGTACTAAATCCCCTGAGCCATAATTGGCCAAAGCCTCCTTGGCTTTGGCCAATTACGGCTCTCTGTTCAGGCGGCGCTGTGATTGGCCAAGCATGCGGGTCATAGTGCATGCTTGGCCAATCATCAGCCAGCAATGCACTGCGATGCCGCAGTGAATTATGGGCCGTGACGCGCCACACGAATTTGGCGCGAACGGCCCATATCGTTCGCAATTCGGCGAACGACCGAACAGCCGATGTTCGAGTCGAACATGGGTTCGACTCGAGCACGAAGCTCATCCCTAGTTAATACATTTATTATATTGTGTATTCTTCTGTCAGCACTACAGAACAAGTGAACAAACATGTTTTTCTCTTAAAATTTATGTTGCCAGCAAGTTAAGATAAACATTCTGTAGAGTAAGCTGTTGTAGATGGTAATCACATTGTAAGCAGTAGTGTGAAGATGCAAGTCATTGTATGTGATGCGCTGATAACAATAAGTCACGGAATGTTAAGTCATCATTCTACGTCATCATAGCTCTGAAAAATATCGATAAAGCAGAAAAGCTAGGTGTGTCTACCATAGAATGGGTATAAAAGTAGGAAAGTTGTCATATTCTCTAGAGCAGGGCTAAGACACATACATTCTGTGTGCAAGCTCTGTTCTCCATATATATATGCAATAAAAACCTTTGAATTTGGAGCCATTTTGTTTTCAGGCCTTTAATCCTTTTACAGATGAGACCAAGATACATTTTTTTGATGTGTGGTGACAACCAGATGAGGAGTACAAAGACAAGTGTGTCTTGCCTACAGTCCAGCATGGTGGTGGGAGTGTCATGGTCTGGGGCTGCATGAGTGCTGCCAGCACTGGGGAGCTACAGTTCATTGAGGGAACCTTGAATGCCAACATGTACTGTGACATACTGTGACATACTAAAGCAGAGCATGATCCCCACCCTTCAGAGACTGGGCCGCAGGGTAGTATTCCAACATAACGACCCCAAACACACCTCCAAGACGACCACTGCCTTGCTACAGAAGCTGAGGGTAAAGGTGATAGACTGGCCAAGCATGTCTCCAGACCTAAACCCTATTGAGTATCTGTGGGGCATCCTCAAACGGAAGGTGGAGGAGCGCAAGGTCTCTAACATCCACCAGCTCCATGATCTCATCATGATCATCATGGAAGAGTGGAAGAGGACTCCAGTGGCAACCTGTGAAGCTCTGGGGAACTCCATGCCCAAGAGGGTTAAGGCAGTGCTGGTAAATAATGAGCCCTGCTGCAAAGTTTCGCACACAAAAGATTTAAACTTAGGGCCCAATTTGGACATTTTCACTTAGGGGTGTACTCACTTTTGTGGCCAGCAATTTAGACATTAATAGCTGTTTGACTTATTTTGAGGCTACAGCAAATTTACACTGTTATACAAGCTGTACACTCACTACATTTTAGCAAAGTGTAATTTCTTCAGTGTTGTCACATGAAAAGATATAATGAAATTTTTACAAAAATGTGATGGGTGTACTCACTTTTGTGAGATACTGTGTGTGTGTGTATATATATATATATATATATATATATATATATATATATATATATATATACACACATACACACAAACTAGTAGACTGTATAAATATACCAAATATACTGCCTGTACTGACTGAATATATCAAATACACTGCCTGTACTGACTGAGTTTACACGGTATATATAGGCTATGCTGAATGCAGAGTATATATATATATATATATATATATATATATATATATATATATGTAGCGCTGGTAGATTTTTTTATCTACCGCTGATAGGTAAATCTTGTGGGTTACTTGTTAGAGGAAGTTAGATTAGCCTCTGTTCCAGCTTGGCTGAGTTGCATGTAGTTACACACTGTGCCGGTGGGTGTCGTTGTCACCATGGGCTGGTGTTGCAAAAGCAACGTGTTGAAGCGTATGAGTGCTCCTCTGTCCCGGAGACAACTCGGTGGAGGTGGTCCTCCGAGTTGCATTCTGGGAGAGGGTATTTATGGGACAGACGCCATGTTTAGGGGTTCGTTTTCAGCCACCCGCTGGCCCTCCTGGCCGACAGGTATGCGTTAAGAGTACCACCCCATGGTCCTCCGTTCCGGAGGCCCACGTCGCTGCTGCGCATGGGTGGGCCCAGAGGCCTGTCTGGGGCCTGCCGCAGCAACAGAGGAACGATCCTGAGCTGTCTATCCTGAGTGAAGAAGCTGGACAACCGAGAAGATCCCAGGGGAGGACCCATCATGGAAGGATCATGCAGAGTGCTGGTCTGGAGAGGGGCCTGGTGACTCGGTTGGAGGACTTATCCTGAAGTAATCTTACTGCATAGTACTGCCGGGTTGGCTTAAAGGTTAAAGTACTGTGTCTGACATTCATTGCAAACCAATACATCCTGTGGCAGAGGATCGTACAGGTTTTATTCCAAAGAAGTCTGTGGCAGAGACTTTTGTTCATGCTACGTACTGGCTGCTAGACAAGTGAGAGAGGTCTATCCAGGCGGGCAAAGATTGAGTCCCACAAGGGGAGCGTATTCAACCATTCAACCACAAGTGTTCAATTCCAGAGAATGTTCTAAAGAATACTAAGGAAAGGTATTTGAGCTTCCCTGCAACTTTCCTTCTGCCTCTTTCCTGCTACTTCCTTTATTATTTGTTCAATAAAGCATTGGAAAATCTACTCAAGTGTTGGTGTCTACATCGTCCAGAGGTAAACTCAACGGGACCCTAGACCCGGTGCCGGTGAAACAGAGGTATCGAGAAGTGAAGGTAACAGCCCGCTTTAAACCAGCAGCTCCACCGAGAGTTATTGCTACATGTGGGGGCTCGTCCGGGATTTGTTAGCCATCAGTTCTTGCAACCTGGAGAAGTGTTTCACCGGGAGTTTACGGTGAGAGCTTGACTTTGTCATTTTCTCAGGAGAAGAAGAGGTTAAAAGTTGCAGGACTTTATTTCTGAGTGCGTAGGCGGCGGGCACCAGTAAAAGCCCGGGAGCTACGTGATCAGAAGAACAAGTGGGAGGAGCCTACCCTACTTGATACTGCGTGGGACGCGTGTATGTGTTGGGCACCAGAGAAGAAGAGAGGCCTGAGAAGATCAGAGTGTGGCCATGTCTTTTCCGGCGATGCAGCCAATTATGGGACCAAGAATGTTCCCTGCGAGCACCATGTCGAGTACTGTGTTGACCGGAACCCTGCTTACAGATACCGGTGTTCGTCTGAAGCCGCAGGGGAGGTTTGTTCTCTATACTGTCGGAGATATCGAAAGGCTGGGCATGATTTGCCACAAATCTCCGTCCATTTGGTTGCTGCCCGCAATGTGGAGAATATTTGTTTGTGGTGGAACAACCTACCATGTCGCCCCATGCTTATCGTATGGACTGGGCTACAGGTGTCGCCACAGTAGAAGCTGCTACTCCTGTTGAAAGAGAACGGCAGGCCGTGACTTTGCCTGTTGTTGCCGAGAATGTTCCGGAGAGAGACACTGCTGTTACCGATTCATCAGCGGACATTGCTTTGATTTCCGCGTACACTACGCCTATCCCTGTTGTACCTGTCCAGAGGAAGGTGGGATATGTGAAGGCTTCCTGCAGCCGTGGCCGAGGCCTACCCCAGAGACTACCCGAACCGGATCCAACAAAGTCCACGACAGGAATGGGTGTGCAATAGGGTGACCACATTTCCAAACTGCCATTCAGGGACAATTTTGCAAAGGAGCGGGGGGGGGGGGGGCTATTGTGTTGAATGTAGTTTCGAGGTTGGCGGGATTTTGGCGGCGAGTGATTTGTCGGGTGAATGGCTGGTTTTAGCACTTATATCATCCCAATACCAACACTCTGCTTATATCATCACTTATATCATCCCAACACCATGCTTGAACTGTATTTCCATTATTACATTGTAATAATAGACTCCCTTCCCTTAGTACAGACCCCCTTCCTTCAGTATAGACCCCCCTCCCTCAGTATGGACCCCCCTCTACTAACTGTAGACCCCCTCCCTCAGTCCGGCCCCCTCTCCACTAAACATAAGCCCCCTCCCTCAGTACGGACCCCCCTACTAACTATAGGCCTCCTCCCTCAGTACGGACCCCCCACTAACTATAGACCCCCTCCCTCAGTACGGACCTCCCTTATCCACTAAGTATAGGCCCCCTCCCTCAGTACAGACCCCCACTAACTATAGACCCCCTCCCTCAATATGGACCCCCTTCCCTAACTATAGACCCCCTCCCTCAGTTAGGACCCCCCTCCACTAACTATAGGCCCCCTCCCTCAGTACAACCCCCCCCACTAACTATAGACACCCTCCCTCAGTACGGACCCCCCTCTCCACTAAGTATAGGCCCC
Source organism: Lithobates septentrionalis (assembly GCA_037952835.1). Lineage (NCBI taxonomy): Eukaryota > Metazoa > Chordata > Amphibia > Anura > Ranidae > Lithobates > Lithobates septentrionalis. The sequence continues at coordinate 10,185,225 of JBBDGP010000319.1, forward strand.
CTCCCTCAGTAAGCACCCCCTCTCCACTAAGTATAGGCCTCCTCCCTCAGTACAGACCCCCCCACAAACTATAGACCCCCTCCCTCAGTACAGACCCCCCCACAAACTATAGACCCCCTCTCTCAGTACAGACCCCCCCACTAACTATAGACCCCCTCCCTCAGTATGGACCCCCCACTAACTATAGACCCCCTCCCTCAGTACGGACCCCCCTCCACTAACTATAGACCCCCTCCCTCAGTACGGACCCCCCTCCACTAATTATAGGCCCCCTCCCTCAGTACGGACCCCCCTCTCCACTAAGTATATACCCCCTCAGTAAAGACCCCCCTCCATCAAGTATAGATTCCCCTCCCTCAGTACAGACTTGCCCCCTCAGTATAGACCCCCCCACTAAGTACAGACCCCTTCTCCATCAGTATAGACACCCCTGACTAAGTATAGACCCCCCTCCCTCATTATAGACCCCCCTAAGTACAAAACCCCCCACTAAGTACAGACCCCCCCCCCACAGTAGTACAGTACAGACCCCCCATTAAGTAGAGAACCCCACAGTACAGACACCCCTTCCACTTGTGCTAGTGGAAAGGTGGGTGTCAGAAACGTGCTGGAGGGGCACTTTTTACCCTTTTCCTGATCACTGTCCATGTCCCTCCTCTGTCCATCTACAAACACATATAATATGAGCTTAGAACAGACCTCAGATCAGCGCCAGGAATGTACAGCAGTGTCCCTCTTCCCTCTCCATGTACTTGTAAATAGCCGAGGAGGGGGATGCGGCTTCGGTCTGCTCTGCTGTACAAGGCAGGGAGACATCCAGCAGAGCTGTGGAGATGGTAACAGTGCCGGTGGATTTGTGTATTTGGGGCTGCCCCTGCTGACAGCCTCGTCCAGCATGGTGGAGAGCATTAGGCGCGGAGGAGGAGAAAGTTAACTTCTCCTCCGCTTTGCATGCTGAGAGGAGTCGCGCTGTGAGGTCACTGGTTGCTAGCCACCAGGTGGCTATAGCAACCAGTGAGCAGAGTCTCAGGTGGAGCTGGAGGCAGAGCGAGCACCAGCGCTATGGCGGGGTTTGCTCGCTCTGTCAATTCCATTCCGGGACACTGTATTGTCCCGGAATGAAGGTGCCGGGACCCGGGACAGACCTGCCAATTGCGGGAATGTCCCGGGCAATCCGGGACACGTGGGCACCCTAGTGAGCAATTAATGGGGAATGTATCTGGGACTGTAAATAAATATCTGCCAGCAGAAGAGCTGGGAGAGTCGGAGATAGAATCCATGTCGGATCTCTCCGGTGATGATGACCTATTTGAGACTATGTCACAAGAACTGTTATGGGCCCAAGGCGAGGATGTCGCCTCTGTAATGACTTTCCCTGAATGGACAGCCCTGAGTTCTGGGAAGACATCACCTTGTGTGGAGCCACACAGCACTGTAAATGAGACATTGTCAAAAGTTGCTAGTTCACTTCAGACACCGGCTGGGTCTATGGTGAGCAAGTCATTGGATTCATGTGTGCCTCCTGGTATGGGAAAAAATAGATCCTTACTGAAACTTGCACGTTTGCAGAGAATGTTGAACAAGCGTGTAGCTACGGAATATGGTTTGGAGTTCCCCTATGTCCCTCGGGACATAATGCAAGTGATTGAAGCTAACCGCAAGCTTTGGTACAGTGAAGCTGTTTGGGACTATTTGTCTGTGCCTAAGCCTTTCCGAAAAATTGGATGTTCTGTTGCTATGGATGAACGCTTCAGTGGATGTTTTATGCACTTGAACTATGGTCGGCACATTCATGCTGACAAAGTGGTCATTTGCAGACCCGGAAAAGATGACGTATATTTCATCACTACAGTGGATAAACTGGGAAAAACACTGACATTGCCAGATCCCCGGTTTTATTGGTAATTATGGACAAAAGAACTTTGGGATAGTTAGTTAGTTAGTGTCAGTATGTAGAGATCTTCGTGGTCAAGATCTGAATACTCATCTCAGAGTTTCAAATCCAAGGACTTCTTTTTTGCTAGCCAGATTCCTTTCATTTAAGAAAAAAAATGTATATATAGGGATGGACTCCTAAAGATTATTCTGATGTAGATAATGGGAAGAGAGTTTCATTTTTTTCAAATGAGACTTTGCTCCTGAAACTGTATAGGTTGCATGTGTGTTTAATATGTTTTTCTTTTCAGGAACCATTTGATCTCCTATCAAGCTGTTAGGATTTTCAGCCAGATAGATAGTAGGGTTATGTACAGTCATAGGATGGTTTTGTTTGCGGATGTGAACATATTGTTTTACAAATGTTAATCTTATAATGTCTTTCTACTGTCTTTTCTTCTTCTTTGCCTAGATCCAAGTTTTAAGCTCAAATACCTGCTCTCAGGCTTGGGAGTTGTTATTTTTGTGACAGACGTTGAGGACAACGTCTATTGTAGTGGGGGGAGTATGTAGCGCTGGTAGATTTTGTTATCTACCGCTGATAGGTAAATCTTGTGGGTTACTTGTTAGAGGAAGTTAGATTTGCCTCTGTTCCAGCTTGGCTGAGTTGCATGTAGTTCCACACTGTCCCGGTGGGTGTCGTTGTCACCATGGGCTGGTGTTGGAAAAGCAACGTGTGGGTGCTCCTCTGTCCCTGGGACAACTCGGTGGAGGTGGTCCTCCGAGTTGCATTCTGGGAGAGGGTATTTATGGGACAGACGCCATGTTTAGGGGTTCGTTTTCAGCCACCTGCTGGCCCTCCTGGCCGACAGGTATGCGTTAAGAGTACCACCCCGTGGTCCTCCGTTCCGGAGGCCCACGTTGCTGCGGCGTGTGGGTGGGCCCAGAGGCCTGTCTGGGGCCTGCCACAGCAGCAGAGGAATGGTCCTGAGCTGTCTATCCTGAGTGAAGAAGCTCGACAACCGAGAAGATCCCAGGGGAGGACCCGTCATGGAAGGATCATGCAGAGTGCTGGTCTGGAGAGGGGCCTGGTGACTCAGTTAGAGGACGTATCCTGAAGTAATCTTACTGCATAGTACTGCCGGGTTGGCTTAAAGGTTCAAGTACTGTGTCTGACATTCATTGCAAACCAATACATCCTGTGGCAGAGGATCGTACAGGTTTTATTCCAAACAAGTCTGTGGCAGAGACTTTTGTTCATGCTACTTACTGGCTGCTAGACAAGTGAGAGAGGTCTATCCAGGCGGGCAAAGATTAAGTCCCACAAGGGGAGCGTATTCAACCATTCAACCACAAGTGTTCAATTCCAGAGAATGTTCTAAAGAATACTAAGGAAAGGTATTTGAGCTTCCTTGCAACTTTCCTTCTGCCTCTTTCCTGCTACTTCCTTTATTATATATATTATTTGTTCAATAAAGCATTGTAAAATCTACTCAAGTGTTGGTGTCTACATCGTCCAGAGGTAAACTCAACGGGATCCTAGACCCGGTGCCGGTGAAACAGAGGTATCGAGAAGTGAAGGTAACAGCCCTCTTTAAACCAGCAGCTCCACCGAGAGTTATTGCTACATATATATATATATATATATATATATATATATATATATATATATATATATATGTAAAACAACAAACAAAAAAGAGCTGCAACTCAAAAGTGAATTACACACCAAAACAAGTAAAGATAAAAAGGAGCTGCACTGTACATACATACTAGTCTGACTCTATATATATATATATATATATATATATATATATATATATATATATATATATATATATATCACATACACTGCCACTAACCTGTCTGCCTAATCTAGCTCAATCTCTCTATCTCCGTCAACTATAACACACTATACGGCGCTGCTGTGATTGGCCAAAGCATGCAGGTCAGGTGTATGCTTTGGCCAATCATCATACAGCAATGCACTGCGGTCTCGCAGTGCATTATGGGGCGCTCAAATTTGCAGCGAACGACCCATAAGATTCGCTGTATGGCGAACAGGCAAGCACATGATGTTCGAGTCCAACTTACATTCGGCTCAAACTCGAAGCTCATCCCTAGTTGTGACTTAAACACACACAATAACAGACTGAACCAGATAGACTGGTGTCTTTATTTTATGTTACTATGTCACCACTGCCATTTTTGTGGGCAATAACTGCACACATTACAGCACTAGAGGAGCTATAATTTAATTACAACTTTCACTTTACCTTACTGTCTGGGAACACAGCCAACTAGTGGCAGTCAAGCTAACTGCACCTGCCAACAAGCCATCTATACATTCTCTAACACATCAATGAGTGCTTAATGAGAATTTGGGGCCATCTGTCCAAAAGTAGAAATTTAACCGGGAATGAGTCTTTCAAAACAAAAATGGTCTGAAGCACACAAGCAAATTCATCAGGAAATGGTTAAAAAAGAAGAGGGTTATGGACTACCCTAGTCAAAGCCCTGATTTGATTTCCATTTAAATTTTGTAGAGGGATTTTCGAATGGGTAGTTCATACAAGAAAACCCACAAACAGCTTGCAACTGTAGGAATTTTGTATGGGAAAAAGTTCAGTCGATGTCAAAGACTGGCGGGCAGTTATACAGAATATAATTTATGCTACAGATGGCAATACCAGTTTCTGATGTCAAGGGTATACTTATTACACCATCAATTGATATTTTTGTTAATAAAATATTGACTATGCAATTTGTTTCTTTTTTTTATTCAAGTATATTACATTTATCAGTAGGCACTGTTTAAATGAAAATCTAATCTTTGTCTGTAAATATATGTTGAAATAGTCAGCACGTTCCAAGGGGTAGACTTATGCCGCGTACACACGAGCGGACTTTACGGCGGACTTTGCCCGGCGGACTTTTCGACGTACTTTCCGACGGACTTTCTGAATGAACGGACTTGCCTACACACAATCCACCAAAGTCCGTCGAATTCGTACGTGATGACGTACGACCGGACTAAAACAAGGAAGTTCATAGCCAGTAGCCAATAGCTGCCCTAGCGTGGCTTTTTGTCCGTCGAACTAGCATACAGACGGCGGACTTTTCGACCGGACTCGATTTCAACGGATAAATTTTAAACAAGTTTCAAATCTAAGTCCGTCCAACTTTTGAGAAAACTAAGTCCGCTGGAGCCCACACACATCGAATTGTCCGACGAAATCCAGTCCGCCGGGCAAAGTCCGCCGTAAAGTCCGCTCGTGTGTACGCGGCATTAGAGCCCTTTCACACTGGGGCAGTGCGGGCGTTAGCGGTAAAGCTACGCTAGTTTTAGCGGCGCTTTACCGCTGTTATAGCAACGATTTTACCCCAGCTAGAGGCCAAGGAAAGGGTTAATCGCACCCGTGTAGCTTCGGAAGGAGCGGTGTATTGCAAGCACACTGCCCCAGTGTCAAATCACTTGGGCTTTTACACTGGGATGGCTTGAGAGGCGCTTTTCAGGCGCTTTACGGGCGCTATTTTTAGTGCTAAAAAGCCGGAAAAGCGCCCCAGTGTGAAAGGGGTCTTACTGTATTTTTTTTTCCACGTTATTGTACATAAGCTCTTGATAGGATAACATTACATACTTCTTTCCTTCAATCTCACAGACAGTCTTCACAATTTCTGACCAATCAAAAGCCTCTGGGTCATTTTTCAGCCACTTCTCAAGCTCATTTCGGTTCTGGTCTGTAAAATCAGAGGCTATAATGTAAGGAAAAGATTCACAGGCAGATAGGAGTGTGTAGATGGTGGGTCCGGTGCCAATGTCAATTAGAACATCTCCTCTGATCCCTCCTGAAATGAAAGATAATGTCTGAATTGCAAACAAGACAAACTGTGGGAAAATAAATAGTAACGTGTTTTAATAAAGCGTTTATCACAACACCATTTTGGAATAACAATGCTAGCAACAACCCCTGGATGTATTAGTTTTAGGAAAATACAAAATATTTTGCCAATATTGAAATGTATAACATTAGCTGGGATCATAGGACTGAAATCTAAAAGACAAAGATATACAGTTGTGCTCATAAGTTTACATACCCTGGCAGAATTTATGATTTCTTGGCCATTTTTCAGAGAATATGAATGATAACATAAAAACATTTCCTGCACTCATGGTTAGTGTTTGGCTGAAGCCATTTATTATCAATCAACTGTGTTTACGCTTTTTAAATCATAATCACAACAGAAACTACCCAAATGACCTTGATCAAAAGTTTTTGGTGATTTTGGCCTAATAACATGCACACAAGTTGACACAAAGAAGTTTGAATGCCTATTAAAGATAACTTTCCCCACCTGTGATCTGTTTGCTTGTAATTAGTGTGTGCGTATAAAAGGTCAATGAGTATCTGGACTCCTGACTAGGGATGAGCCGAACTCCCCACGGTTCGGTTTGCACCAGAACCTGCGAACGGACCGAAAGTTTGCGCAAACTTTAGAACCCTATTAAAGTCTATGGGACTCAAACAATCAAAATCAAAAGGGCTAATTTTAAAGCCTAATATGCAAGTTATTGTTCTAAAAAGGGTTTGGGGGCCTGGGTCCTGCCCCAGGGGACATGTATCAGTGCAAAAAAAAAGTTTTAAAAATGCCAGTTTTTTTTTGGGAGCAGTGATTTTAATGAAGGCTTAAAGTGAAAAAAAAAAAGTAAAATATTCCTTTAAATATCGTACCTGGGGGGTGTCTATAGTATGCCTGTAAAGTCTATAGTATGCCTGTAAAGTGGAGCGTGTTTCCCGTGCTTAGAACAGTCCCTACACAAAATGACATTTTTAAAGGAATAAAAGTCATTTAAAACTGCTTGCGGCTTTAGTGTAATGTTGGGTCCCGGCAATATGGATAAAAATCATTGAGACAAACGGCGTGGGTAACCCCACCCCCTAGTCCATTACCAGGCCCTTTGGGTCTTGTATGGATATTAAGGGGAACCCCGCACCCACATTAAAAAAAGGAAAGGCGTGGGGCCCCCAGGCCCTATATACTCTGAACAGCAGTATACAGGCGGTGCAAACAAGACAGGGACTGTAGGTTTGTTGTTAAGTAGAATCTGTTTGTAATTTTGAACTGGTACATTTTTAAAGTGTAGCTCCAGCCAAAAAATCTATTTTAAAGCTTTTTGGAAAACATAGGGAAGGGTTATCACCCCTGTAACATTTGTTTTGCTGTCTGTGCACCTCTTCAGAAGATTTCACCTCACTTTCTGTCCCAATGACAAATGTTTTTTGAAAGTTTGGGGTTTTTAGTGAAACATGGATTGGTGATAAAGCATCAGTGAAGAGGAGACACGTTTTTCCCATATTAACTCTTACAGGAGAGAATTTCCCTTCCTAGGGGTAGATTTCATCTCACTTCCTGTTGTCTCCTTCCGTTTGCAAGTAGGAGTCGTTTGTAAGTTGGATGTTTGAAAGTAGGGGCCTGCCCTATATACTCTGCAGAAATTGGGGCCTTAGGTGTTGGTGTTGCCACAACACTGTAAGCCCTCACAGTTACTCTTGGTGAGCGCAGGAACGGGCCGTGCTGTGAAATATTAGATCAAAAATTGTAATTACATGCCATTGTTGAACAGTGGTAGAAAAATTGGCCCTTTGGTGGTGGTGGTGCTGGTGCCACAACACTGTAAGTCCTCACAGTTACTCTTGGTGGGCGCTGGAACAGGCCCTGCTGTGAAATATTATATCAAGAATTGTAATTACATGCACCTGTTGAACAGGGGCAGAAAAATTGGACCTTTGGTGGTGGTGGTGGTGGTGGTGTTGCCACAACACTGTAAGCCCTCACAGTTACACTTGGTGGGCGCAGGAATGGCCCTGCTGTAAAATATTAGATCAAGAATTGTAATTACATGTCCCTGTTGAACAGGGGCAGAAAAATTGGGCCTTAGGCACTGGTGCCACAACACTGCAACCCCTCACAGATGCTATAGTTGGAGCGCAGGAATGAGCCCTGCTGCAAAGTATTGCATCAAAAATTGTAAATATACGCCCCTGTTAAACAGGGGCTGAAAATTTGGGCTTTGGGCACTGGTGCTTGTGCCACAACACTGCAATGCAACCCCTCACAGATACTCTAGTGGAGCGCAGGAATGAGCCCTGCTGCAAAGTATTGCATCAAAAATTGTAAATATACGCCCCTGTTAAACAGGGGCTGAAAATTTGGGCTTTGGGCACTGGTGCTTGTGCCACAACACTGCAATGCAACCCCTCACAGATACTCTAGTGGAGCGCAGGAATGAGCCCTGCTGCAAAGTATTGCATCAAAAATTGTAATTACACGCCCCTGTTAAACAGGGGCTGAAAAATTGGGCCTTGGCCACTGGTGGCGGTGCCCAGAACCAAAAATATTCTTACAAGCTATCAGCATGAAAATTGAGGAGAAAGAGGATTGTGACTCAGCATAACAGGATAGCCACTCAGCATCAGCATAGGCAGTCTTGAAGGGATCTCACATTTTAAAAAAAATCAATCGGTTACATCAGCATCAGGTGCTTGGTAGCTGGTGATCCAAGACTGATTCATTTTTATGAAGGTCAGCCGATCGACCGATTCGGTGGACAGGCGCACCCTGTGATCGGTTACAAAGCGATGTGAATGTGCGTTCCGAAAGAACGCTGGATGCAGGACAGACCAGTAGCTCAATTGCATACTGTGCAAGCTCTGGCCAGTGATCCATCCTCAAGACCCAGTAACCCAGAGGATTTTCGGTGGGAAAGATGTACAAGTCTGATCTTGCCCCTAGGTAATCCTGCACTATGTGAATCAGACGCTGGCGAGGGTTGCTGGAACCAATCAGACCTTGGGGCTGCGGACTAAAAAATTGTCTGAATGCATCGGTCAGACGGCCACCTTCTCCACCGCTCCTTCTGTGACTGACTGAATCCTCAGCAACACGTTGTCCAGGAGGACCAGGAAATTGTAACCTCCCAGGCTCTGGAAACGCGTTGCACAAACTTTTCTGCAAGCCCTCCCAAAGATGTTTCATCCTCTGCTCCCTCTGCGATGGCAAGATAAGGTCCGCAACCTTACCCTTGTAACGTGGATCAAGGAGGGTTGCCAGCCAGTAATCATCCCTCCCCTTGATACCACGAATATGAGGATCCTTCCGCAGGCTTCAGGGAGGCCATGCAGCATAGGTTTGCTGAGGCATTTGGTCCAGAATCCTCTGGGTCACTAAGGATGACATGATCCGCAGTCACCTCCTCCCAGCCACGTACAAGTCCATGGGTTTCTTCGGACTGTAAATGATCCCTTGAAGACTGCTGCTAATGCTGAGTGCCAGGCTCCACCTCCATGTTGACACAATCCTCCTCCTCCTCGTCCTCTTCCTGTGTGATCGGCGGGCACGCAGGAACACTGTCTGGATAAAGGGGGCCTTGAGAGGTAAGGAAGTCCTCCTCTTCCTCCCTCTGTTCTGCCTCAAGTGCCCTGTCCATTATTACACGCAGTGTGTGCTCGAAGAGGTGGACAAGAGGGACAAGGGGGACAGTGTCACTTATGCACTGCTCACCATCCTCGTGGCCTCCTCAAATGGTGACAGGACAGTGCATGCATCCCTGATCATAGCCCACTGGCGTGGGGAAAAAAACCCAAGGTCCCCTGTCTTGGTGCCATAGTCGCATAGGTACTCATTGATGGCTCTCTGCTGCGTGTGAAGCCGCTGCAGCATGGCCAACATTGAGTTCCACCTGGTGGGCATGTCACAGATTAGGCGGTTCTTGGGCAGGTTAAATTCCTTTTGGAGGTCAGCCAGCCGAGCACTGGCATTATTTGACCTGTGGAAATGCACACAGACTTTCCTGGCCTGCCTCAGAACATTGCTGCACCACCAAGTTAAGGACGTGAGCCGAACAGGGCACATGGGTCAGTTGTCTCTGTTGGAGGGCGGAGAGGAGGTTGGTACATTGTCGCAAACCACCATACCTGCCTTAAGCTGGCGTAGTGTCAACCACCTCTGAACCTGCCCCTGCAGAGCTTACAGAATCTCTGCCCCAGTGTGGCTCCTGTCCCCCAAGCACACCAGCTCAAGCACCGCATGGCATCTTTTTGCCTACGTGCTTGCATAGCCCCTTGAACGCCTATGGAGCACCGCTGGTTCCGAGGACAAATCAGCACAGGAAGAGGCCATGGAGGAAGAAGAAGAGGAGGGGGTGGAGGAGAGAGGTGTGGCAGAATCACCACTAGTAGAATTTTGGAGGCGTGGTGGCGGAACAAGCTCCAACACTACTGCACCCTGTCCTGCATCCTTCCCAGCTGCCGGAAGAGTCACCCAGTGCACGGTGAAAGATAGGTAATGTCCCTGTCCATGCCTGCTGGACCATGAGTCAGCGGTAATATGCACCTTACTGCTGACTGCCCTGTCCAGCGAGGCCAAGACACTTCCACATGCCGGTAGAGAGCCGGAATCGCCTTCCGTGAGAAAAAGTAGTGTTTGGGAACCTGCCACTGAGGAACCGCACATTCCACAAACTCACAGAAGGGGGCAGAGTCTACCAACTGAAAAGGCAGCAGTTGAAATGCTAGCATTTTAGCCAAGCTAGCATTCAACCGCTGAGCATGTGGATGGCTGGGAGCGAACTTCTTTCGGCGGTGCAGCAGCTGGGGCAGGGAAATTTGCCTGGTACAATCTGACGTCTGTGTACCGATAGCAGATTGCCCGCAAGTACTTGGCTGTGACACACCTAATTCTTCACCTTCATTCCTCTCAGTGCAGGTTTCAGAGTGGACTGAAGGTATAGTGGGGTTGGAGATCCCAGCTGATGAGGAACAAGGAGAGGTCCGCTTTGTTCTTTGGTGTGGGTCTTTTAGGTACGTTTGCCAACGAACTGCATGGCAGGTCGACATATGTCTGGTCAAGCATGTGGTGCCCAAGCGGGAGATATTTTGGCCACGCGAGATACGCTTGAGACATATGTTGCAAATAGCAGCGGTGGGATCTGATGCAGTCGTCTCAAAAAAAGCCCACAAAGAACTTTTATGATAACGCGCAGAGACAGCAGCGCCCTGCACATGCGGAGCTCTGCGGTGTGATTCAGTCGGTGTGCTGCCCTTAAGCTGGCCCCTGGAGGGCATCCTGCCTCGTTGGAGATGTGCCTCCTCATCCTCCTCTCTCCTATCAGGCACCCACGTGGAGTCAGTGACCTCATCATCCCCTCCCTCCTCATTACTGGAGCAAAGCTGGCAGTATGCTGCAGCTAGGGGAACATGACTGCCAGATTTCTGTCCTTCTTGGGTACCCCATCTCTCTAGGCTCACGTTACTGCCTTCCTCTAGCTGGGTACCATCATCAGAGCCTTCAAAACGCTGGGCATCCTTCTGGACCATGTACCCAACACTGTGGTCAAACAGTTCGCGGGGCTCCTCAGGAGGACATGGTGGGGCTAGGGAAGGAGTGACTGATGCCATTGAGCCGAGGGAAGAGGCTGCATTGGCAGCTGCTTTGCTAGACAAAGTACCCTGAGCCTGGGTGAGAGAGGATGAGGAGGATGAGGACGGCTTGGTCATCCACTCTACCAAGTCTTCCACATGTTGCGGCTCAACACAGCCAGCTGCCGAAAAAAAGGACAAGCGTGTCCCACGGCCACGTGCTGATGAGGATGCACCGTCTCCACGACCAGCACTGTTGCCTCTAAACACAGAGCCTGCTTGCCCTCTTTTATTGGCTTGTGACTGTCTGCCTCTCCTTGTTGGCCTTCCAGACATACTAATGGCCTGCAGTGAGATGTAGCTGCACAAAGCTGGGATGTATATATATACTGATACTGCAGCTAGCAGAATCAACTGCCTATGTGTAGTATTATTAGTACGAGAACACCAGCAATTGTCTTCAGGTAGCTTTAGATGCACACTGTGCAGAGGACACAGTACACTAACTGTAAATACTGCAGCTGCCTGCCTGTGCTATTAATAGGATCAGAACAACAGCAATTGTCTTCAGGTAGCTTTAGGTGCACACTGTGCAGAGGACACAGTACACTAACTGTAAATACTGCAGCTGCCTGCCTGTGGTACTAATAGGATCAGAAGAACACCACCAATTTTCTACAGGTAGCTTTAGGTGCACACTGCAGAGGACACAGTACACTAACTGTAAATACTGTAGCTGCCTGCCTGTGGTATTAATAGGATCAGAACAACAGCAATTGTCTTCAGGTAGCTTTAGGTGCACACTGTGCAGAGGACACAATACACTAACTGTAAATACTGCAGCTGCCTGCCTGTGGTACTAATAGGATCAGAAGAACACCACCAATTTTCTTCAGGTAGCTTTAGGTGCACACTGTGCAGAGGACACAGTACACTAACTGTAAATACTGTAGCTGCCTGCCTGTGGTATTAATAGGATCAGAACAACAGCAATTGTCTTCAGGTAGCTTTAGGTGCACACTCTGCAGAGGATGCAGTACACTAACTGTAAATACTGCAGCTGCCTGCCTGTGGTACTAATATGATCAGAAGAACACCACCAATTTTCTTCAGGTAACTTTGGTTGCACACTGTGCAGAGGACACAGTACACTAACTGTAAATACTGCAGCTGCCTGCCTGTGGTACTAATAGGATCAGAAGAACACCACCAATTTTCTTCAGGTAGCTTTAGGTGCACACTGTGCAGAGGACACAGTACACTAACTGTAAATACTGCAGCTGCCTGCCTGTGGTATTAATAGGATCAGAACAACAACAATTGTCTTCAGGTAGCTTTAGGTGCACACTGTGCAGAGGATGCAGTACACTAACTGTAAATACTGCAGCTGCCTGCCTGTGGTACTAATAGGATCAGAAGAACACCACCAATTTTCTTCAGGTAGCTTTAGGTGCACACTGTGCAGAGGACACAGTACACTAACTGTAAATACTGTAGCTGCCTGCCTGTGGTATTAATAGGATCAGAACAACAGCAATTGTCTTCAGGTAGCTTTAGGTGCACACTGTTCAGAGGATGCAGTACACTAACTGTAAATACTGCAGCTGCCTGCCTGTGGTACTTATAGGATCAGAAGAACACCACCAATTTTCTTCAGGTAGCTTTAGGTGCACACTGTGCAGAGGACACAGTGTACTAACTGTAAATACTGTAACTGCCTGCCTGTGGTATTAATAGGATCAGAACAACAGCAATTGTCTTCAGGTAGCTTTAGGTGCACACTGTGCAGAGGACATAGTACACTAACTGTAAATACTGCAGCTGCCTGCCTGTGGTACTAATAGGATCAGAAGAACACCGCCAATTTTCTTCAGGTAGCTTTGGGTGCACACTGTGCAGAGGACACTGTACACTAACTGTAAATACTGTAGCTGCTTGCCTGTTGTATTAAGAGGATCAGAACAACAGCAATTGTCTTCAGGTAGCTTTAGGTGCACACTGTACAGAGGACACAGTACACTAACTGTAAATACTGCAGCTGCCTGCCTGTGGTACTAATAGGATCAGAAGAACACCACCAATTTTCTTCAGGTAGCTTTAGGTGCACACTGTGCAGAGGACACAGTACACTAACTGTAAATACTGTAGTTGCCTGCCTGTGGTACTAATAGGATCAGAAGAACCACTAATTTTCCTCAGGTAGCTTTAGGTGCACACTGTGCAGAGGACACAGTACACTAACTGTAAATACTGCAGCTGCCTGCCTGTGGTATTAATAGGATCAGAACAACAACAATTGTCTTCAGGTAGCTTTAGGTGCACACTGTGCAGAGGATGCAGTACACTAACTGTAGTACACTAACTGTAAATACTGCAGCTGCCTGCCTGTGGTACTAATAGGATCAGAAGAACACCGCCAATTTTTTGTAATGAACCTTATTTTATGACATTTTTGTGAGTAGAGTTCCACTTTGAGTAAATGTTCAATCATTATAAAAATTTTTTTTTTTTTTCAAAAAAATGATAAAACTAAGTGGGGAGGTGTAATGTAATATGACATTATCGCTAAAGACTGTATGCTATTGATGCTTTACAGGATATGTTATGATATTTGTCTTGATTTTGTTTTATAATTCATGTTTTAAGACATAGGAGAGGTAGGCTACTGACTTAGACAGTATAGCAGTGACTGACAGAAGAGACCCATGTTATTGTATAATATTCTGCAGTATAGTATGTGCAGGGATGGACAAAAAGTGAAATGGTTTTGGGTTTTTGTGGGAAGACTACAAAATTAAAACTAATGAAATATCTGGACTGACTATATTGACAGTATGACATGACCAGGGTAATAGTGACTGATAGGTGTAGTCAAGGTTAAGAAATTAAAAGAATTTTCGAATTATTGTGGGAAATAGTATAGGTTGGGAAATGTAAAAGAATAGTCTATATAAAATACTTTGTAGTGAAAACATGTACTTCAAGGGATTTATGCTGATAATTATTATTAATATTCTAAGAGTATTGTATTATGATACAACTATATAGATACATGTATATTATTTCAGCGGATGTTGTAGAAATAAAAGGAACACACTAGATTAAGTTATTAGATAAAATGAGAGTGTAGGAGCCATTGCTTTGTAGGTTGCCCTGAAGTGCTTGCCAGAGACCTATTGTATCCTGACACTGACTATTATTTTTATTTTTATTTTTTATAACTATAATTTTGAAGTGTATTTTATATCCAGACAAATATCGGGTGATCGCAGAAGACATGATGCAACTTGTTACAAATGTTAAATTGCTACAAAGGAAGGATTTCATGCAATAAAGGAGGAACTGAAACATCTGAGACTTGTACCTTTGCAGAACAGGTATGTACTGAACTTGTGTCTTACAGCATCCAAAGCAGCCTGTGCTATGATACTGGACCAGCAAATGATGATAAAGGAGATCTCTCCAAAAAACAGCACTTGGCTAAGCTGAAAAGACCTATGCAGGAAAAGGCAGAGCCTTATAGGACTGAGTCTGCTGAATGCTCCCTGGAACCACATACTTGGCTTTCATTCACTAGCTAAACGGATTGTTCCTCTTCCCTGTTATCCTTGATGTGATGTTGCTGAGTAACTGTTGCCTGTTGCAAGAAGTTTGTGGCAAGAATGATCACAATGCCACTGAGACTGACAACTATGTTTTCCGTGCCACATATGGAGAAGGACTTTGCAGCTACAGAAGAAGATGCAGTGTTTTTGATTGGACTGATTTATTTCTTTATTTTTATTTTTTGGACTGATTTTTTTTTATTTTTTGGACAATTTGTGATAAGTGTCGGGTGCAAGGGGTCTCTGAAGGGCATGGTGGGTGATCTGTACTGTAATTGCTGTGAGGCTTATGCCTCAACAGGGGGAAAATGTTGTAGAATCTCATATTAGCCAATGTATTTCATATTATTCATATTGATTTGCATATATTTTATTGATTATTATTATTATTCATATTATATAGTAGTGTTTTTATCAATATTATTATTTAATAAGTAAAGCAACAATTATTAATTTTTAATAATGTATACTGTGTTTTCCATAGATTTAGAAAGTCTTCATTTTTAAATGCTGAACTTTGGATGACCTCTCTGCTTCTTTCTTATACTTTTATAGTTTACTGGGTGAAAGTTCATTAGAATAGATTCAAGCAATATAGAATTGTCTTAGACAGATAAGAAAACAGGTGGTTAAAATAATTAGGTGGAATACAGGAAAGTTATGTACAGAATATTAATTAAGTTTGACAGGGTCAAACAAAGGTCTGCTTGTGCCCTCATTAAAACTGTTAAAATACATGCATATAGTGAAACATATAAAACATCTGGTGGGGTTATTGAAAGTTAATTATCTCAAAGTTGTAAATCTGCAAATCCTTGAAGCTAGTTAAATCTTATCAAGATAAGGAGAGTTTGATAATACAGCTGGGTGCCAGACTGTCTCTATACAGGTGTTTTTATTTGGACAAAAACAGTTATAAATCACTTTAATGAACATATAGGAATTCTGGGAATAATTAAGTTTATCTGGTTGTAGAACAGGTGTCAGATTTATGGTTGGTTACTTTGACGTAGATCTTAGCGACCAATCATATGTAAGAGAGATGGTTGAGATAAGACTTGTAAAATGGTATATAAATGCAAGCTCTGCAATTGTTAGACAGACAAGTCAGATAGGAGCTCATAAGACTGAACTCTGTGTATGCTGCCCTATTGCACGGGTCATAGAGGTCAGAACCAGTGGGCAAGTATCTGTCCATAACTTGTCTCCTCGTACGAGTCAGAGAAGACTTCTTAACTTGTTCCAGAATGTGGTCTCAGGTGAATTTCCCTCACGAACTTGGTCGAGCTGGAACTCAGAACTCTGTGAGGGGACCAGACCACCGGCCAATAGGCTGGTCCCTATCAGGTGACAGGTTCCCAAGAATTGGCAGAAAAGACCCATTCTGGTTCAAGGTGAGAACAATTCACAATTGTTTCAATTTGGTTAGAGGATAAGAATACCTATATCTAATATGCATGCATTGTAAGAAACTGTATAAATTTGACCTGTATTTTGTAATACTTTGAACATAAACCTGTATGTTATCAGCTGTTAATAAACCTGCATTGCTGAAGTTCTGCCTGGTTCGATACTTTACTATTCTACTTCACACAGTACACTAACTGTAAATACTGTAGCTGCCTGCCTGTGGTATTAATAGGACCAAACAACAGCAATTGTCTTCAGGTAGCTTTAGGTGCACACTGTGCAGAGGATGCAGTACACTAACTGTAAATACTGCAGCTGCCTGCCTGTGGTACTAATAGGATCAGAAGAACACCACCAATTTTCTTTAGGTAGCTTTGGGTGCACACTGTGCAGAGGACACAGTACACTAACTGTAAATACTGCAGCTGCCTGCCTGTGGTACTAATAGGATCAGAAGAACACCACCAATTTTCTTCAGGTAGCTTTGGGTGCACACTGTGCAGAGGACACAGTACACTAACTAAATACTGTAGCTGCCTGCCTGTTGTATTAATAGGATCAGAACAACAGCAATTGTCTTCAGGTAGCTTTAGGTGCACACTGTACAGAGGACACAGTACACTAACTGTAAATTCTGCAGCTGCCTGCCTGTGGTATTAATAGGATCAGAACAACAACAATTGTCTTCAGGTAGCTTTAGGTGCACACTGTACAGAGGATGCAGTACACTAACTGTAAATACTGCCGCTGCCTGCCTGTGGTACTTATAGGATCAGAAGAACACTACCAATTTTCTTCAGGTAGCTTTAGGTGCACACTGTGCAGAGGACACAGTACACTAACTGTAAATACTGTAGCTGCCTGCCTGTGGTACTAATAGGATCAGAAGAACACCACCAATTTTCTTCAGGTAGCTTTAGGTGCACACTGTGCAGAGGACACAGTACACTAACTGTAAATACTGTAGCTGCCTGCCTGTGGTATTAATAGGACCAGAAGAACACCACCAATTTTCTTCAGGTAGCTTTGGGTGCACACTGTGCAGAGGACACAGTACACTAACTGTAAATACTGCAGCTGCCTGCCTGTGGTACTAATAGGATCAGAAGAACATCACCAATTTTCTTCAGGTAGCTTTGGGTGCACACTGTGCAGAGGACACAGTACACTAACTAAATACTGTAGCTGCCTGCCTGTTGTATTAATAGGATCAGAACAACAGCAATTGTCTTCAGGTAGCTTTAGGTGCACACTGTGCAGAGGACATAGTACACTAACTGTAAATACTGCAGCTGCCTGCCTGTGGTACTAATAGGATCAGAAGAACACCGCCAATTTTCTTCAGGTAGCTTTGGGTGCACACTGTGCAGAGGACACTGTACACTAACTGTAAATACTGTAGCTGCTTGCCTGTTGTATTAAGAGGATCAGAACAACAGCAATTGTCTTCAGGTAGCTTTAGGTGCACACTGTACAGAGGACACAGTCCACTAACTGTAAATACTGCAGCTGCCTGCCTGTGGTACTAATAGGATCAGAAGAACACCACCAATTTTCTTCAGGTAGCTTTAGGTGCACACTGTGCAGAGGACACAGTACACTAACTGTAAATATTGTAGTTGCCTGCCTGTGGTACTAATAGGATCAGAAGAACCACTATTTTTCCTCAGGTAGCTTTAGGTGCACACTGTGCAGAGGACACAGTACACTAACTGTAAATACTGCAGCTGCCTGCCTGTGGTATTAATAGGATCAGAACAACAACAATTGTCTTCAGGTAGCTTTAGGTGCACACTGCGCAGAGGATGCAGTACACTAACTGTAGTACACTAACTGTAAATACTGCAGCTGCCTGCCTGTGGTACT
Organism: Lithobates septentrionalis; assembly: GCA_037952835.1. Taxonomy (NCBI): domain Eukaryota; kingdom Metazoa; phylum Chordata; class Amphibia; order Anura; family Ranidae; genus Lithobates; species Lithobates septentrionalis. The sequence goes on from JBBDGP010000319.1 coordinate 10,203,400, forward strand.
AATAGGATCAGAAGAACACCACCAATTTTCTTCAGGTAGCTTTAGGTGCACACTGTGCAGAGGACACAGTACACTAACTGTAAATATTGTAGTTGCCTGCCTGTGGTACTAATAGGATCAGAAGAACCACTATTTTTCCTCAGGTAGCTTTAGGTGCACACTGTGCAGAGGACACAGTACACTAACTGTAAATACTGCAGCTGCCTGCCTGTGGTATTAATAGGATCAGAACAACAACAATTGTCTTCAGGTAGCTTTAGGTGCACACTGTGCAGAGGATGCAGTACACTAACTGTAGTACACTAACTGTAAATACTGCAGCTGCCTGCCTGTGGTACTAATAGGATCAGAAGAACACCGCCAATATTTTGTAATGAACCTTATTTTATGACATTTTTGTGAGTAGAGTTCCACTTTGAGTAAATGTTCAATCATTATAAAATTTTTTTTTTTTTTCAAAAAAATGATAAAACTAAGTGGGGAGGTGTAATGTAATATGACATTATCGCTAAAGACTGTATGCTATTGATGCTTTACAGGATATGTTATGATATTTGTCTTGATTTTGTTTTATAATTCATGTTTTAAGACATAGGAGAGGTAGGCTACTGACTTAGACAGTATAGCAGTGACTGACAGAAGAGACCCATGTTATTGTATAATATTCTGCAGTATAGTATGTGCAGGGATGGACAAAAAGTGAAATGGTTTTGGGTTTTTGTGGGAAGACTACAAAATTAAAACTAATGAAATATCTGGACTGACTATATTGACAGTATGACATGACCAGGGTAATAGTGACTGATAGGTGTAGTCAAGGTTAAGAAATTAAAAGAATTTTCGAATTATTGTGGGAAATAGTATAGGTTGGGAAATGTAAAAGAATAGTCTATATAAAATACTTTGTAATGAAAACATGTACTTCAAGGGATTTATGCTGATAATTATTATTAATATTCTAAGAGTATTGTATTATGATACAACTATATAGATACATGTATATTATTTCAGCGGATGTTGTAGAAATAAAAGGAACACACTAGATTAAGTTATTAGATAAAATGAGAGTGTAGGAGCCATTGCTTTGTCGGTTGCCCTGAAGTGCTTGCCAAAGACCTATTGTATCCTGACACTGACTATTATTTTTATTTTTATTTTTTATAACTATAATTTTGAAGTGTATTTTATATCCAGACAAATATCGGGTGATCGCAGAAGACATGATGCAACTTGTTACAAATGTTAAATTGCTACAAAGGAAGGATTTCATGCAATAAAGGAGGAACTGAAACATCTGAGACTTGTACCTTTGCAGAACAGGTATGTACTGAACTTGTGTCTTACAGCATCCAAAGCAGCCTGTGCTATGATACTGGACCAGCAAATGATGATAAAGGAGATCTCTCCAAAAAACAGCACTTGGCTAAGCTGAAAAGACCTATGCAGGAAAAGGCAGAGCCTTATAGGACTGAGTCTGCTGAATGCTCCCTGGAACCACATACTTGGCTTTCATTCACTAGCTAAACGGATTGTTCCTCTTCCCTGTTATCCTTGATGTGATGTTGCTGAGTAACTGTTGCCTGTTGCAAGAAGTTTGTGGCAAGAATGATCACAATGCCACTGAGACTGACAACTATGTTTTCCGTGCCACATATGGAGAAGGACTTTGCAGCTACAGAAGAAGATGCAGTGTTTTTGATTGGACTGATTTATTTCTTTATTTTTATTTTTTGGACTGATTTTTTTTTATTTTTTGGACAATTTGTGATAAGTGTCGGGTGCATGGGGTCTCTGAAGGGCATGGTGGGTGATCTGTACTGTAATTGCTGTGAGGCTTATGCCTCAACAGGGGGAAAATGTTGTAGAATCTCATATTAGCCAATGTATTTCATATTATTCATATTGATTTGCATATATTTTATTGATTATTATTATTATTCATATTATATAGTAGTGTTTTTATCAATATTATTATTTAATAAGTAAAGCAACAATTATTAATTTTTAATAATGTATACTGTGTTTTCCATAGATTTAGAAAGTCTTCATTTTTAAATGCTGAACTTTGGATGACCTCTCTGCTTCTTTCTTATACTTTTAGAGTTTACTGGGTGAAAGTTCATTAGAATAGATTCAAGCAATATAGAATTGTCTTAGACAGATAAGAAAACAGGTGGTTAAAATAATTAGGTGGAATACAGGAAAGTTATGTACAGAATATTAATTAAGTTTGACAGGGTCAAACAAAGGTCTGCTTGTGCCCTCATTAAAACTGTTAAAATACATGCATATAGTGAAACATATAAAACATCTGGTGGGGTTATTGAAAGTTAATTATCTCAAAGTTGTAAATCTGCAAATCCTTGAAGCTAGTTAAATCTTATCAAGATAAGGAGAGTTTGATAATACAGCTGGGTGCCAGACTGTCTCTATACAGGTGTTTTTATTTGGACAAAAACAGTTATAAATCACTTTAATGAACATATAGGAATTCTGGGAATAATTAAGTTTATCTGGTTGTAGAACAGGTGTCAGATTTATGGTTGGTTACTTTGACGTAGATCTTAGCGACCAATCATATGTAAGAGAGATGGTTGAGATAAGACTTGTAAAATGGTATATAAATGCAAGCTCTGCAATTGTTAGACAGACAAGTCAGATAGGAGCTCATAAGACTGAACTCTGTGTATGCTGCCCTATTGCACGGGTCATAGAGGTCAGAACCAGTGGGCAAGTATCTGTCCATAACTTGTCTCCTCGTACGAGTCAGAGAAGACTTCTTAACTTGTTCCAGAATGTGGTCTCAGGTGAATTTCCCTCACGAACTTGGTCGAGCTGGAACTCAGAACTCTGTGAGGGGACCAGACCACCGGCCAATAGGCTGGTCCCTATCAGGTGACAGGTTCCCAAGAATTGGCAGAAAAGACCCATTCTGGTTCAAGGTGAGAACAATTCACAATTGTTTCAATTTGGTTAGAGGATAAGAATACCTATATCTAATATGCATGCATTGTAAGAAACTGTATAAATTTGACCTGTATTTTGTAATACTTTGAACATAAACCTGTATGTTATCAGCTGTTAATAAACCTGCATTGCTGAAGTTCTGCCTGGTTCGATACTTTACTATTCTACTTCACACAGTACACTAACTGTAAATACTGTAGCTGCCTGCCTGTGGTATTAATAGGACCAAACAACAGCAATTGTCTTCAGGTAGCTTTAGGTGCACACTGTGCAGAGGATGCAGTACACTAACTGTAAATACTGCAGCTGCCTGCCTGTGGTACTAATAGGATCAAAAGAACACCACCAATTTTCTTCAGGTAGCTTTGGGTGCACACTGTGCAGAGGACACAGTACACTAACTAAATACTGTAGCTGCCTGCCTGTTGTATTAATAGGATCAGAACAACAGCAATTGTCTTCAGGTAGCTTTAGGTGCACACTGTACAGAGGACACAGTACACTAACTGTAAATTCTGCAGCTGCCTGCCTGTGGTATTAATAGGATCAGAACAACAACAATTGTCTTCAGGTAGCTTTAGGTGCACACTGTACAGAGGATGCAGTACACTAACTGTAAATACTGCCGCTGCCTGCCTGTGGTACTTATAGGATCAGAAGAACACTACCAATTTTCTTCAGGTAGCTTTAGGTGCACACTGTGCAGAGGACACAGTACACTAACTGTAAATACTGTAGTTGCCTGCCTGTGGTACTAATAGGATCAGAAGAACACCACCAATTTTCTTCAGGTAGCTTTAGGTGCACTCTGTGCAGAGGACACAGTACACTAACTGTAAATACTGTAGCTGCCTGCCTGTGGTATTAATAGGACCAGAACAACAGCAATTGTCTTCAGGTAGCTTTAGGTGCACACTGTGCAGAGGATGCAGTACACTAACTGTAAATACTGCAGCTGTCTGCCTGTGGTACTAATAGGATCAGAAGAACACCACCAATTTTCTTCAGGTAGCATTAGGTGCATGCTGTGCAGAGGACACAGTACACTAACTGTAAATACTGTAGCTGCCTGCCTGTGGTATTAATAGGATCAGAACAACAGCAATTGTCTTCAGGTAGCTTTAGGTGCACACTGTGCGGAGGATGCAGTACACTAACTGTAAATACTGCAGCTGCCTGCCTGTGGTACCAATAGGATCAGAAGAACACCACCAATTTTCTTCAGGTAGATTTGGGTGCATACTGTGCAGAGGACACAGTACACTAACTGTAAATACTGTAGCTGCCTGCCTGTTGTAATAATAGGATCAGAACAACAGCAATTGTCTTCAGGTAGCTTTAGGTGCACACTGTACAGAGGACGCAGTACACTAACTGTAAATACTGCAGCTGCCTGCCTGTGGTACTTATAGGATCAGAAGAACACCACCAATTTTCTTCAGGTAGCTTTAGGTGCACACTGTGCAGAGGACACAGTACACTAACTGTAAATACTGTAGCTGCCTGCCTGTGGTACTAATAGGATCAGAAGAACACCACCAATTTTCTTCAGGTAGCTTTAGGTGCACACTTTGCAGAGGACACAGTACACTAACTGTAAATACTGCAGCTGCCTGCCTGTGGTACTAATAGGATCAGAAGAACACCACCAATTTTCTTCAGGTAGCTTTAGGTGCACACTGTACAGAGGACGCAGTACACTAACTGTAAATACTGCAGCTGCCTGCCTGTGGTACTAATAGGATCAGAAGAACACCACCAATTTTCTTCAGGTAGCTTTAGGTGCACACTGTGCAGAGGACACAGTACACTAACTGTAAATATTGTAGCTGCCTGCCTGTGGTACTAATAGGATCAGAAGAACACCACCAATTTTCTTCAGGTAGCTTTAGGTGCACACTTTGCAGAGGATACAGTACACTAACTGTAAATCCTGCAGCTGCCTGCCTGTGGTATTAATAGTATCAGAACAACAACAATTGTCTTCAGGTAGCTTTAGGTGCACACTGTGCAGAGGATGCAGTAAACTAACTGTAAATACTGTAGCTGCCTGCCTGTGGTACTAATAGGATCAGAAGAACACCACCAATTTTCTTTAGGTAGCTTTAGGTGCACACTGTACAGAGGACGCAGTACACCAACTGTAAATACTGCAGCTGCCTGCCCGTGGTACTAATAGGATCAGAAGAACACCACCAATTTTCTTCAGGTAGCTTTATGTGCACACTGTGCAGAGGACACAGTACACTAACTGTAAATACTGCAGATGCCTGCCTGTGGTATTAATAGGATCAGAACAACAGCAATTGTCTTCAGGTAGCTTTAGGTGCACACTGTACAGAGGATGCAGTACACTAACTGTAAATACTGCAGCTGCCTGCCTGTGGTACCAATAGGATCAGAAGAACACCACCAATTTTCTTCAGGTAGCTTTAGGTGCACACTGTGCAGAGGACACAGTACACTAACTGTAAATACTGTAGCTGCCTGCCTGTGGTACTAATAGGATCAGAAGAACACCACCAATTTTCTTCAGGTAGCTTTAGGTGCACACTTTGCAGAGGACACAGTACACTAACTGTAAATACTGCAGCTGCCTGCCTGTGGTATTAATAGAGATCAGAACAACAGCAATTGTCTTCTGGTAGCTTTAGGTGCACACTGTACAGGGGACGCAGTACACTAACTGTAAATACTGCAGCTGCCTGCCTGTGGTATTAATAGGATCAGAACAACAGCAATTGTCTTTAGGTAGCTTTAGGTGCACACTGTGCAGAGGACACAGTACACTAACTGTAAATACTGCAGCTGTCTGCCTGTGGTACTAATAGGATCAGAAGAACACCACCAATTTTCTTCAGGTAGCTTTAGGCGCATGCTGTGCAGAGGACACAGTACACTAACTGTAAATACTGTAGCTGCCTGCCAGTGGTATTAATAGGATCAGAACAACAGCAAATGTCTTCAGGTAGCTTTAGGTGCACACTGTGCGGAGGATGCAGTACACTAACTGTAAATACTGCAGCTGCCTGCCTGTGGTACCAATAGGATCAGAAGAACATCACCAATTTTCTTTAGGTAGCTTTAGGTGCACACTGTGCAGAGGACACAGTACACTAACTGTAAATACTGCAGCTGTCTGCCTGTGGTACTAATAGGATCAGAAGAACACCACCAATTTTCTTCAGGTAGCTTTAGGCGCATGCTGTGCAGAGGACACAGTACACTAACTGTAAATACTGTAGCTGCCTGCCTGTGGTATTAATAGGATCAGAACAACAGCAAATGTCTTCAGATAGCTTTAGGTGCACACTGTGCGGAGGATGCAGTACACTAACTGTAAATACTGCAGCTGCCTGCCTGTGGTACCAATAGGATCAGAAGAACATCACCAATTTTCTTCAGGTAGCTTTAGGTGCACACTGTGCAGAGGACACAGTACACTAACTGTAAATACTGTAGCTGCCTGCCTGTGGTACTAAAAGGATCAGAAGAACACCACCAATTTTCTTCAGGTAGCTTTAGGTGCACACTTTGCAGAGGACACAGTACACTAACTGTAAATACTGCAGCTGCCTGCCTGTGGTACTAATAGGATCAGTAGAACACCACCAATTTTCTTCAGGTAGCTTTAGGTGCACACTGTACAGAGGACACAGTACACTAACTGTAAATACTGCAGCTGCCTGCCTGTGGTACTAATAGGATCAGAAGAACACCACCAATTTTCTTCAGGTAGCTTTAGGTGCACACTGTGCGGAGGATGCAGTACACTAACTGTAAATACTGCAGCTGCCTGCCTGTGGTACCAATAGGATCAGAAGAACATCACCAATTTTCTTCAGGTAGCTTTAGGTGCACACTGTGCAGAGGACACAGTACACTAACTGTAAATACTGTAGCTGCCTGCCTGTGGTACTAAAAGGATCAGAAGAACACCACCAATTTTCTTCAGGTAGCTTTAGGTGCACACTTTGCAGAGGACACAGTACACTAACTGTAAATACTGCAGCTGCCTGCCTGTGGTACTAATAGGATCAGTAGAACACCACCAATTTTCTTCAGGTAGCTTTAGGTGCACACTGTACAGAGGACACAGTACACTAACTGTAAATACTGCAGCTGCCTGCCTGTGGTACTAATAGGATCAGAAGAACACCACCAATTTTCTTCAGGTAGCTTTAGGTGCACACTGTGCAGAGGACACAGTACACTAACTGTAAATACTGTAGCTGCCTGCCTGTGGTACTAATAGGATCAGAAGAACACCACCAATTTTATTCAGGTAGCTTTAGGTGCACACTGTGCAGAGGACACAGTACACTAACTGTAAATACTGCAGCTGCCTGCCTGTGGTATTATGTGCATAGGATCAGAACAACAACAATTGTCTTCAGGTAGCTTTAGGTGCACACTGTGCAGAGGATGCAGTACACTAACTGTAAATACTGTAGCTGCCTGCCTGTGGTATTAATAGGATCAGAAGAACACCACCAATTTTCTTCAGGTAGCTTTAGGTGCACACTGTACAGAGGACGCAGTACACTAACTGTAAATACTGCAGCTGCCTGCCTGTGGTACTAATAGGATCAGAAGAACACCACCAATTTTCTTCAGGTAGCTTTAGGCAGGGCTCGACAAACCCCGGGCGCCAGGTCGCATTTGCGACTAGAATTAGCGACCTGGCGCCTGGGGCGGCACAGCTGGGGTATCCTGTGTCCGTTCGACACCCCCCCCTCCCGCCGCGATCGCGCTGGGCCGCGCCGGTAATTGGGGCCCCGGCTTTGCGGCCTACTGCAGTCCTATGGTTCCTGGTTCCTTCTGCAATCGGGCGCCCTCTGGTGGTGGCCGTTGGTATGACAAGACATCCACCAATGCTAATGGAGCTTTCCCTACCTGTTTTCACTGCCTGCTCATCTCCTTCCCTTTACTTAGAACCCCCAAACATTATATATATTTTTTATTCTAACACCCTAGAGAATAAAATGGCGGTCATTGCAATACTTTCTGTCACACCGTATTCGCGCAGCGGACTTACAAGCGCACTTTTTTGGGAAAAAATACTTTTTTTAATTAAAAAATAAGAAAACAGTAAAGTTAGCCCAATTTTTTTTATATTGTGAAAGATAATGTTACGCCGAGTAAATTGATTCCCAACATGTCACGCTTCAAAATTTCATCCGCTCGTGGAATGGCGACAAACTTTTACCCTTTAAAATCTCCATAGATGTCGTTTAAAAAATTCTACATGTTGCATGTTTTGAGTTACAGAGGAGGTCTAGGACTAGAATTATTGCTCTCGCTCTAACGATCGTGGCGATACCTCACGTGTGGTTTGAACACCGCTTTCATATGCGGGTGCTACTCACATATGCGTTCGCTTCTGCAAGCGAGCTCGGCGGGACGGGGCGCATTTAAAAAAATTATTATTTTTTCTTATATATTTTACTTTTTATTTTTTATTTTTACACTGTTTTTAAAAAAAAATAAAAATTGTGTCACTTTTATTTCTATTACAAGGGATGGGGCACATTTAAATTTTTTTTTTTCTTATTTATTTTAACTTTTATTTTTTCACTGTTCTTTAAAAAAAAAAAAAAAAAAAAAAGTCACTTTTATTCCTATTAGAAGGAATGTAAAAATCCCTTGTAATAGAAAAAAAGCATGACAGGTCCTCTTAAATATGACATCTGGGTTCAAAAAGACCTCAGATCTCATATTTACACTAAAATGCATTAAAAAAAAAAATTGTCATTTGAAAAAAAAAAAAAAAAATGTCCCTTCAAGAGCTATGGGTGGAAGTGACGATTTGACGTCGCTTCCGCCCTGCAATGACTTGGAGATGGGCGGGGGGGCCATCTTCCTCTCACTTGTCTCCATGTCAGGCCAGGGACAGATCCGGATCGCCTCCGCCGTTACCGACGGCCACGGTAAGCGGTGAAGGGCACCGGAGCGCGGTGGTAGGGGGGGCCCCTCTCCTGCCGCCGATAAAAGTGATCTCGCTGCTAATGTGCTGCAGAGGCCACTTTTATCTGAAAGAGAACCGCCGGCTCTTGAAGAAGATACCGGGGTTATGGAGCTAGCTGCTACCATAACAACGGTATTTCTCTTCAAAGACAGGACGTATATAGTCGTCCTGCGGGAAGGAAGTGGTTAATTAAAATGAATTTATTATTTGTCATCTCCCTGCTTGGCCCCTTTCACACGGGCTGTCTGATCAGGTTTGCCTGTCAGTTTTTTAAGGCGGACCTGATTGGATCCTTAGCGGGAATATGGCAGTCTTGTGTCCCTGCATGGCAGGAAATAAAAGCAGTCACATTAGTTCTAGTCGTCTCTGTGTAAATTTAAGATTGGTTAATTTTTATATTGAAAATAAAGCTTTGTCGGTCGTTTAAAAAAAAAAAAAAAAAACCTGGCTCCTAACTTTTTTAGCTGGCTCCTAGATTCCAAGCAAATTTGTCAAGCCCTGGCTTTAGGTGCACACTGTGCAGAGGACACAGTACATTAACTGTAAATACTGTAGCTGCCTGCCTGTGGTACTAATAGGATCAGAAGAACACCACCAATTTTCTTCAGGTAGCTTTAGGTGCACACTTTGCAGAGGACACAGTACACTAAGTGTAAATACTGCAGCTGCCTGCCTGTGGTATTAATAGAGATCAGAACAACAGCAATTGTCTTCGGGTAGCTTTAGGTGCACACTGTACAGAGGACGCAGTACACTAACTGTAAATACTGCAGCTGCCTGTGGTACTAATAGGATCAGAAGAATTATTTCAGTCAAGCCTGCAGGCAGCAAAAAGGCTACTATATGGCTGTATGGTCAGTTCTTAAAGTTCTCAGTCTCTCTCTAGCAGCAAATAGTAGGTCCCCACAGCAGCAGCTCACCAGTTCCAGCGATATTGCAGCTCACCATCCAGTCAACACACAGGGGGTCATTTACTATAGTGCCAAAAAATTATCCTGCAGTGCCAAAAAATAGCTCTCAAAAAAGGCCAGAAAGACTTCAACTCTCAGAAACTCAGCGCTAATGCAAATGGAAAGCAGCTCTATTGCCGGCAATAATGCCTGTCAGATCACATATGCTGGAATAGTGGAAGTCAATGGGGCTTGAACCTGCAAAATCCAAAGTTCTCACTGAAGGCTTATATGCAAGTTCTTTGCCATAAAAAGTGTTTGGAGACCCAGGCCCTGCCCCAGGGGGACATGAATCAATGCAAAAAAAAGTTTTAAAAATGGGCGTTTTTTCGGGAGCAGTGATTTTAATAATACTTAGAGTGAAACAATAAAAGTGTAATATTCCTTTAAATTTCGTACCTGGGGGGTGTCTATAGTATGCCTGTTAATTGGCGCATGTTTCCCATGTTTACAACAGTCTGACAGCAAAATTACATTTCTAAAGGAAAAAAAGTCATTTAAAACTACTTTAAACGACCCCCACATTGATTAAGCACAAGTACATATCATACCCTTATCAGAAAAATGAGCAGCACCTCCTCTTTGCTATAGAGGGACCTCGCCATGTCCACCTAGATGGAGATCCTGACCAGCACAGGAACTTCCGTGTGATTACAATGACTTATTTCTGGGTCAGAAGGCGAAACCACACTCTTTTGATCGCTGCTGCAAATATTTGATTGCAACCACGATTAGAATTTTATTATTTTTGTTTATTTGCAGATATGCAAATTTGTATTTCTACTTATGATATTTAAAGGCGTTCGATAAGAAATTGTGTCCCTGGGTTAGCAGTAGGTGAATGACAAAAACAAAAGGCCCAGTTTGAGCCCTGGTTCACAGTGACAGAGGGAGGAAATCGTTCAGCTGAAATCACACAATTTCATTCCCGCATGTCAGTCCCGACTACAGGGGGAATTTCAGAGACATCTGTACAGGTTTTTGCACTGATATCAATACAAATTGCACCCCAAAGTCACACCAATTAAAACGGTGCAATTGCCACCACTTTGACATGTCAAATCGCACCAATGTGAACTAAAGCTGACACATATAACACTGCCTATCCACCAGCTGAATTCATTACCTGCAATTCTCCACAGCTGTTATATATAAAGATTCCACCTTTATCATTTACTTGCAGGTGTGCAGAAGCCTAGGTTTACATTGGAGCAATTTGTCATGTGATTTGAGAGATCAAATCGCATGACTATTGGCAGCAATGGCACTATTCCAATCGATGCAACACTGATTTTGTGGTGCCGCACCAATTTGCTAAAGTAGTTCCTGCACTACTTTTGCCAATTTCAGGTGCGACTTCAATAGACATTTGTGTATGAAGCCACACGGATGTCTATCAAGTAGCACCTGAAATCGCGCTGACCTTGCTACTTTGAAATCGTGCTACTTCAAGTGAATTTCAAAGTAGCATCAATGTGAACCAGGGCGAAGAGATTTGTTTTTTGGTGCACAAATACATATTGAAATAAGATATAAGAGATATTGCACTTTCCCAAAAGCACCACCCACAAAAACTGAAGGGAAAGAAAAGCAGAAGAAGAAGAAAAAAAAACACCACAACAATGCTCAATAATGTACTTTTATTTTACCAGCAGAAAAAAAAATGTATATTCAAATTTTTTTGAAGCTAGTAAATGGACAGGATATATAATGCTACATTTAGCAATGGGATTTTAAGGGCCCTGCTCATAGGAGCTTACAATCTAAAATTTGCCAAAACCTTAGAGTGGACACAGCTTTCATTTCAGTGTATAACGGGCAACACATCATATTTTTATCTGCAAGATTATAGAAACATACTTAACAGTCATTCTTACAAAGCATTCCAACATAATATTAAAAAAGACTTATTCAAAACACCCGCCACCAGCCCACAATCCACACATACATAGGTGACCATGTTCTGCTGGAAGCTGCATTTCGGTGTATACGATTAAACAACGAGATCAAAAAGGGTAGAAGGTCAGCAGATGCTTCCAAATGATGTTTGCATGATCAGACAGGAACAATACACACAACATTGACAGCATAGCCACATAAACCCACTTTTGATTGAAAAAATGCACAAGAATTTCAGCAAATATCTGTAGTTGGGCATTTGTCAATAGGCACAATATCATTCCTTCTCCCCTACAAATCACAGCAAAAAAAACCTGACCTTCTCAGGCCAAACAAACCCCCTTACTGCAGGCCTTTATATAAGAGAGGTTGTATTGTTAGCACACTGACACGCCCAATAGAAGTACACGCCCACCAGTATCTTTCAATCTATCTCTTCATGTATGTCTAAAGTGATTACACCTGATTACACCTGATGAGCAGGAACACATAATACTATTCACAGCCCTTGGTTATGTGCATCAAATCCCCAACTACAGGCCAAAGATCAAAGTCCATTTGCATCCACATAAACAAAGCAACAGTATTCTAAGCATATGTACCTGTGCAGTGTAAACCCTAAAATTTTAAATGTCCAAGTCCCTGGGCATGATTAGTGCTAATAAACATTAACATCAGTCCCTGGCTGCAATGGGCTTCCAATATAAAGTCCAAAATTAACTTTCTTACATTAGAACCTATTTTGACAGGAGACAAATGAAGTGCCAGCATGCCTTTGGATTGTAGTGAGAAACCCACACAGGGAGAACATATAAACTTCAACACAAGCATTAGCATGTTGGGGAATTGAACCAACATCCCAGGTGCTGCTAGACAGAACTGCTACCCACTTAGCCACCAGGCAGCTTCACACATGTGCTCTGCATCTCTGTGGTGTGAACCAGCCCTAAGTCCATAGCCATGCTCAGTGTCACAAGCAAATTACAATATATTGGCCTAAGTATTGGGACGCCTGCCTTTAAACGCACATGAACTGTAATGGCATCCCAGTATTAGTATTGGGTTCAAAACTCATTTGGCCCACCCTTTGCAGCTATAACAGCTTCAACTCTTCTGGGAAGGCTGTCCACAAGGTTTAGGAGTGTGTCTATGGGAATGTTTGACCATTCTTCCAAGTGCGTTTGTGAGGTCAGGCACTGATGTTGGACGCAGTACACTAACTGTAAATACTGCAGCTGCCTGCCTGTGGTACTAATAGGATCAGAAGAACACCACCAATTTTCTTCAGGTAGCTTTAGGTGCACACTGTGCAGAGGACACAGTACACTAACTGTAAATACTGTAGCTGCCTGCCTGTGGTACTAATAGGATCAGAAGAACACCACCAATTTTCTTCAGGTAGCTTTAGGTGCACACTGTGCAGAGGACACAGTACACTAACTGTAAATACTGCAGCTGCCTGCCTGTGGTATTAATAGGATCAGAACAACAACAATTGTCTTCAGGTAGCTTTAGGTGCACACTGTGCAGAGGATGCAGTACACTAACTGTAAATACTGTAGCTGCCTGCCTGTGGTATTAATAGGATGAGAAGAACACCACCAATTTTCTTCAGGTAGCTTTAGGTGCACACTGTACAGAGGACGCAGTACACTAACTGTAAATACTGCAGCTGCCTCCCTGTGGTACTAATAGGATCAGAAGAAAACCACCAATTTTCTTCAGGTAGCTTTAGGTGCACACTGTGCAGAGGACACAGTACACTAACTGTAAATACTGTAGCTGCCTGCCTGTGGTATTAAAAGGATCAGAACAACAGCAATTGTCTTCAGGTAGCTTTAGGTGCACACTGTACAGAGGATGCAGTACACTAACTGTAAATACTGCAGCTGCCTGCCTGTGGTACTTATAGGATCAGAAGAACACTACCAATTTTCTTCAGGTAGCTTTAGGTGCACACTGTGCAGAGGACACAGTACACTAACTGTAAATACTGTAGCTGCCTGCCTGTGGTACTAATAGGATCAGAAGAACACCACCAATTTTCTTCAGGTAGCTTTAGGTGCACACTGTACAGAGGACGCAGTACACTAACTGTAAATACTGCAGCTGCCTGCCTGTGGTACTAATAGGATCAGAAGAACACCACCAATTTTCTTCAGGTAGCTTTAGGCAGGGCTCGACAAACCCCGGGCGCCAGGTCGCATTTGCGACTAGAATTAGCGACCTGGCGCCTGGGGCGGCACAGCTGGGGTATCCTGTGTCCGTTCGACACCCCCCCCCTCCCTCCGCGATCGCGCTGGGCCGCGCCGGTAATTGAGGCCCCGGCTTTGCGGCCTACTGCAGTCCTATGGTTCCTGGTTCCTTCTGCAATCGGGCGCCCTCTGGTGGTGGCCGTTGGTATGGCAAGACATCCACCAATGCTAATGGAGCTTTCCCTACCTGTTTTCACTGCCTGCTCATCTCCTTCCCTTTACTTAGAACCCCCAAACATTATATATATTTTTTATTCTAACACCCTAGAGAATAAAATGGCGGTCATTGCAATACTTTCTGTCACACCGTATTTGCGCAGCGGACTTACAAGCGCACATAATACTATTCACAGCCCTTGGTTATGTGCATCAAATCCCCAACTACAGGCCAAAGATCAAAGTCCATTTGCATCCACATAAACAAAGCAACAGTATTCTAAGCATATGTACCTGTGCAGTGTAAACCCTAAAATTTTAAATGTCCAAGTCCCTGGGCATGATTAGTGCTAATAAACATTAACATCAGTCCCTGGCTGCAATGGGCTTCCAATATAAAGTCCAAAATGAACTTTCTTACATTAGAACCTATTTTGACAGGAGACAAATGAAGTGCCAGCATGCCTTTGGATTGTAGTGAGAAACCCACACAGGGAGAACATATAAACTTCAACACAAGCATTAGCATGTTGGGGAATTGAACCAACATCCCAGGTGCTGCTAGACAGAACTGCTACCCACTTAGCCACCAGGCAGCTTCACTCATGTGCTCTGCATCTCTGTGGTGTGAACCAGCCCTAAGTCCATAGCCATGCTCAGTGTCACAAGCAATTTACAATATATTGGCCTAAGTATTGGGACGCCTGCCTTTAAACGCACATGAACTGTAATGGCATCCCAGTATTAGTATTGGGTTCAAAACTCATTTGGCCCACCCTTTGCAGCTATAACAGCTTCAACTCTTCTGGGAAGGCTGTCCACAAGGTTTAGGAGTGTGTCTATGGGAATGTTTGACCATTCTTCCAAGTGCGTTTGTGAGGTCAGGCACTGATGTTGGATGAGAAGGCCTGACCTACAGTCTCCTCTCTAATTCATCCCCAAGGTGTTCTGTTGAGGTCAGGACCCTGTCCAGGCCAGTCAAGTTCCTCCACCCCAAAATCACCCATCCAAGTATTTATGGACCTTGCTTTGTGCACTGGTCCAAATGATTTGGTGGAGGGGGGATTATGATGTTGGGTTGTTTTTCAGGGGTTGGGCTTGGCCTCTTAGTTCCAGCTAAGGGAACTCTTAAGGCGTCAGCATACCAAGACATTTTGGGCTATTTCATGCTCCCAACTTTGTGGGAACAGTTTGGGGAAAGCCCCTTCCTGTTCCAACATGGCTGCACACCAGTGCACAAAGCAAGGTCCATAAAGACATGGATGAACATGTTTGGGGTGAAGAAACTTGACTGGCCTGCACAGAGTCCTAGCCTCAACCCGATAGAACACCCTTTGGCTGAATTAGAGCAGAGACTGCGAGCCAGGCCTTCTCATCCAACATCAGTGCCTGGCCTCACAAATGCACTTCTGGAAGAATGATCAAACATTCCCATAGACACAATAAACCTTGTGGACAGCCTTCCCAGAAGCTGTTCTAGCTGCAAAGGGTGGGCCAAATCAAATTTTAACCCTACAGACTAAGACTGGGCTGCCATTAAAGTTCATGTGTGTGTAAAGGCAGGCGTCCCAATACTTTTGGCTAAATAGTGTATCTGGAAAAGATTTACAATGGTGGTGGAACCTTCCTACACATAAATACTACATTTAGACATAGTTATAGGACCTGGGAGATGAGACAACTTCTCTACATGAAGTGGCATGTTTGGGATTTGAACCCAGACGCTCAGGGATATTAAGTAGAAGTGCTAACCTCTAAGAGACAGAGGTGCCACATGTGAGGACCTCCTACACATAACTACATATAAATACACATAAAAACACATAAATACTGCATTTCTTTGGACATACAGGTGTGGAATTCAAGAATTCTTCTTTTTGATTTATTCTGTGATATTTGGTGTTTTTTTGTGGGTGAGAGTAGAATATTACCCTCACATTTTTGGGTATTACATTTTGATTTCTGATGTTGGTACACATATCACATTTTTTGGGTTCAAATTATGAATATTTTGAAATAATAAAAAGCACAAAAAATTGTGATTTATTTTAAATTTGCATCAGGAATGGTATTGTTTGTGGATTGTAAAGACACCTGTGTGAGTTTGGGTAAAGATTGTTGTGAGATGGAGTAACAAGTGAAAGTGACAGAGAAAAATATATTTTATCAAAACATTCCACATTCTAGAATTCCTAAAAACAAAATATTTTAAGTAGAAGCAACAATGTTACAAACGAAAATTTATTTCAGAGAAAGATACATTTCATCTCAACATTAAAAGTTTTTTATGCGAAAATTACAATTGTTCCATTAGAATCAATGGCTGAAACTTGCATTGGACTAGAATAGAGCAGATTTTCACTTCCAAAAATGCTCTCTAATTAGCTCTCATTTTGGTATTTACTATAGCGCCGGGTAAAAAAGACACTTGAGTTAAAATGAGAGCTATTTTCAGGTCTGAGCATGCTCAGTTGTGTTGGCACCTAGTTGTCCAAAACTGGGTATTTTTCACTTCTCAGACTTTTAAAGATATTTCAGTGTAGAAATCACTTTTTACACAGTTTAAAAGCAGATTATCTTTAAATAATATACTGCATATTTCAGTACCATTTAGGCAATTATATCATGCTCTAAACCTTATTTCCTTGTGCACTACTCCAGGTTTTAGCAGAGTAAGGATTTGGGCACTATTTGGTTTCAGGGAACTATAGTAAATTTGATTTTAGGAGTATTCTCCCACCAGCGCTATAGTGAATACCGTTTTAGCACTAATTAGCGGCAATTATCGCTGCAGCGCTATAGTAAATGACCCCCATAGTAATTAGTCCACTCTCTGCTCTGAATCGAGGTGACTCTGGCTGTGTGCACTCCCAAACTCCCCGACATGCAGCAGTGGTGTTGCACACTTTAAAGTAAGGGGCTCCCTTAAGGCAAAAAGAAGCAGTGTCCTGTATAGCCTGTGAAAATGCAGCTCTTTTCCCTCTTCCTGGCAATCTCTCTCTGGGAAATGCAGTTCATAATCTCTTGATTACAGTAGAGTTGTCTCTCTCCTCTGGACTACAGTTTTTACAGTGCAGTGCTGTCTCACTCAGACTATTGAACTCCTCCCGCTCAGCAGCTCCTTCCTCTTTGCTGATATTGCTGTTAAATCGTAAAAGGGGTTATAAAGGTAAAAGTTTTTTCACCTTAATGCATTCTATGCATTAACCACTTAAGGACCGCCTCACGCCGATGTACGTCGGCAAGGCGGCACGGGCAGGCAAAATCACGTACATGTACGTGATTTGCCTCCCGCGGGTGGGGGGTCCGATCGGACCCCCCCCGGTGCCCGAGGCGGTCCCGTTTTGTCCCCCGGCGATCGGAGGTGAGGGGGAGGCCATCCGTTCGTGCCCCCCCCTCGCGATCGCCGCCGGCCAATCAGATCACTTCCTTTGCTGCTGTATGCTAAACAGCAGCAAAGGAAATGATGTCATCTCTCCTCGGCTCGGTATTCCGTTGCAGCGCCGAGGAGAGAAGACTTCACTGTGAATGCACCAACACTACACAACACAGTAGAACATGCCAGGCACACAAAACACCCCAATCCCCCCCCCCCCCCGATCGCCCCCCGATCCCCCCCCCAATCACCCCCCCCCCTCCCTGTCACAAACTGACACCAGCAGTTTTTTTTTTTTTCTGATTACTGCATTGGTGTCAGTTTGTGACAGTTACAGTGTTGGGACAGTGAATATTAACCCCCTTTAGGTCTAGGATACCCCCCTAACCCCCCCTAATAAAGTTTTAACCCCTTGATCACCCCCTGTCACCAGTGTCACTAAGCGATCATTTTTCTGATCGCTGTATTAGTGTCGCTGGTGACGCTAGTTAGTGAGGTAAATATTTAGGTTCGCCGTCAGCGTTTTATAGCGACAGGGACCCCCATATACTACCTAATAAATGTTTTACCCCTTGATTGCCCCCTAGTTAACCCTTTCACCACTGATCACCGTATAACCGTTACGGGTGACGCTGGTTAGTTAGTTTATTTTTTATAGTGTCAGGGCACCCGCCGTTTTTTACCGAATAAAGGTTTAGCCCCCTGATCGCCCGGCGGTGATATGCGTCGCCCCAGGCAGCGTCAGATTAGCGCCAGTACCGCTAACACCCACGCACGCGGCATACGCCTCCCTTAGTGGTATAGTATCTGAACGGATCAATATCTGATCCGATCAGATCTATACTAGCGTCCCCAGCAGTTTAGGGTTCCCAAAAACGCAGTGTTAGCGGGATCAGCCCAGATACCTGCTAGCACCTGCGTTTTGTCCCTCCGCCCGGCCCAGCCCAGCCCACCCAAGTGCAGTATCGATCGATCACTGTCACGTACAAGGCACTAAACGCATAACTGCAGCGTTCGCAGAGTCAGGCCTGATCCTCACCCTTCTCTAGACCTTCCTCGGTTCCTGTGCCTGCCCTGGTCGGCGTTCGCTTCTGTCTCCGCGGGGCTCCCCACCTCGGCTCCCGTGGGGGGTCATTTGGATGGCTCATGGGGCCCCGCCGCTGCACCGTCACTATACAGTCTCTCAGTGAGTATTTCCATACAGCAACCTGGGGGCTCTTACACCACGCTCCCCCATTACCAATGTCTCTTGTCCTACTGCATTATGTAATTATCTCACTATATTCTAGATACCACACGGGCTCGCTCCTGATGAGTGGCATGGAAGCCACGAAACGCGTTGAGCCACCTAATGCCGTGTTTAAACTGTCTACTCAGTCCTCATCAACCATATCCTTCCAATCTCCCCCCACAGGTCTAGTGAGGCCTTAGGTCCAGCAGATATCACTGGTTTTTACCCTTTTTTACCTTACCTTGATTTCATGATGTGCTAGGGAATTTATTCTAGGTGGTATTTTGAGTTATCATTATCCAATCTTTTACCCTGTTTATCCTTCTATTAATTGTATGAACAATATTATCATGAATGTTTATTATATGACATTATGTACCTACCTGTTCTATCTTATATCCATTTTGCTACTGTAACGTATGTGCTCTGGTATTATGTCAATAAATTCCTTTATGTTCATCTTACTACCTGCTTGCTGGTATATGCTTCATATAAAGTCCCAACCTTCCCTTCAATAATCCCCTTGGTTGTGCTATAGATTTGGGATGGAAACGCTTGACCTTACCAGGTCTTGGTTTCATTTAAAGTCCCTAGGGATGGAAATGGGTGACCTTACCAGGCCATGATTTCCTGAAAGTCCCTAATACCAAAAACCCCCTTCTTTTGTATGTATGCATAGGGATGGAAGCATGTGCCTTGCTCTATGTGCCTAAACCTACTACCTTCCAGCTGCCCCTAATGACCTTAGTGATACCTCCCCTGTGTTTTACTTTTAGTATTCTCATTTACTAAGCCCATTCATAATATCCTTTGATACCCTTTACATTGCTTATGTTCCTTCCAATTCCCTTACTCCTCCCACTGTTCTGAGGGGGCTGTGTTGTTGGCGGTGTGGTTCGGCGCGGCCGCCTTGTTGCCTGGTCCTTGTCCCCCTCGGGAGCCGCGACGCGCCTTGCGGGTCTCCTCCCCCTCCCCCGGGCCTCCCCCTAGGGGGGTGGACACTTGGTCAATGTGCGTCGACGTCACGCAATACGCTGTGCGTGCGGCTTCCCCCTTGCAGCGCCGTCACGCACAGCGTTCATTCCATCTCGTGGGCCAATCGGGAGGTTCTTCCGCGCCGTCTTGCCGGCTGTGTCCGACTTGCGGTGCTCCTCCCCCCGCCACACGGCGTGACGTTGGTGGGCGGCACTCGCGGCGGCGTTATCTGGACGCTCTCCGGGGCGGCAAGGGCACTCGAGGTTCTCCACACAGGCGATCACATACCTCTGGTATCTCCTCTTCCAGGGCCTCATCACTCACAGGTACAGTGGCTTGCGAAAGTATTTGGCCCCCTTGAACTTTTCAACCTTTTGCCACATTTCAGGCTTCAAACATAAAGATATAAAATTTTTATTTTTTGTGAAGAATCACCAACAAGTGGGACACAATTGTGAAGTGGAACGAAATCTTTTGGATTTTTGAAACTTTTTTAACTAATAAAAAAATGAAAAGTGGGGCGTGCAAAATTATTCGGCCCCCTTGCGTTAATACTTTGTAGAGCCACCTTTTGCTGCGATTACAGCTGCAAGTCGCTTGGGGTATGTCTCTATCAGTTTTGCACATCGAGAGACTGAAATTCTTTCCCATTCTTCCTTGCAAAACAGCTCGAGCTCAGTGAGGTTGGATGGAGAGCGTTTGTGAACAGCAGTTTTCAGCTCTTTCCACAGATTCTCGATTGGATTCAGGTCTGGACTTTGACTTGGCCATTCTAACACCTGGATACGTTTATTTGTGAACCATTCCTTTGTAGATTTTGCTGTATGTTTGGGATCATTGTCTTGTTGGAAGATAAATCTCCGTCCCAGTTTCAGGTCTTTTGCAGACTCCAACAGGTTTTCATCCAGAATGGTCCTGTATTTGGCTGCATCCATCTTCCCCTCAATTTTAACCATCTTTCCTGTCCCTGCTGAAGAAAAGCAGGCCCAAACCATGATGCTGCCACCACCATGTTTGACAGTGGGGATGGTGTGTTGAGTGTGATGAGCTGTGTTGCTTTTACGCCAAACATATCGTTTTGCATTGTGGCCAAAAAGTTCGATTTTGGTTTCATCGGACCAGAGCACCTTCTTCCACATGTTTGGTGTGTCTCCCAGGTGGCTTGTGGCAAACTTTAGACGAGACTTTTTATGGATATCTTTGAGAAATGGCTTTCTTCTTGCCACTCTTCCATAAAGGCCAGATTTCTGCAGTGTACGACTGATTGTTGTCCTATGGACAGACTCTCCCACCTCAGCTGTAGTTCTCTGCAGTTCAGCCAGAGTGATCATGGGCCTCTTGGCTGCATCTCTGATCAGTCTTCTCCTTGTCTGAGCTGAAAGTTTAGAGGGACAGCCAGGTCTTGGTAGATTTGCAGTGGTCTGATACTCCTTCCATTTCAAAATGATCGCTTGCACAGTGCTCCTTGGGATGTTTAAAGCTTGGGAAATCTTTTTGTATCCAAATCCGGATTTAAACTTCTCCACAACAGTATTATGGACCTGCCTGGTGTGTTCCTTGGTCTTTATGATGCTCTCGGCGCTTTCAACAGAACCCTGAGACTATCACAGAGCAGGTGCATTTATACAGAGACTTGATTACACACAGGTGAATTCTATTTATCACCATCAGTCATTTAGGACATTATTGGATCATTCAGAGATCCTCGCTGAACTTCTGGAGTGAGTTTTCTGCACTGAAAGTAAAGGGGCCGAATAATTTTGCACGCACCACTTTTCAGTTTTTTAATTGCTAAAAAAGTTTAAAATATCCAATAGATTTCGTTCCACTTCACAATTGTGTCCCACTTGTTGGTGATTCTTCACAAAAAATTAAAATTTTATATCTTTATGTTTGAAGCCTGAAATGTGGCAAAAGGTTGAAAAGTTCAAGGGGGCCGAATACTTTCGCAAGCCACTGTACACTCACTTTTCCCACCTTGGTCACTACACCCTGTTGACTTGGTTTCCACTTACTTCTTTGCCTCACGTTTTCTCTCTCTTCCCACATCTCCCCCACTCTCCATCACTTTACCCCATTTCTGGGGGGCTCCCCTCCTTCTCTCTCCTTACTTTTCTCCTCCCATGCCCACATACTCTCACTCTCTTCACCCTTCTCTAGACCTTCCTCGGTTCCTGTGCCTGCCCTGGTCGGCGTTCGCTTCCGTCTCCGCGGGGCTCCCCACCTCGGCTCCCGTGGGGGGTCATTTGGATGGCTCATGGGGCCCCGCCGCTGCACCGTCACTATACAGTCTCTCAGTGAGTATTTCCATACAGCAACCTGGGGGCTCTTACACCACGCTCCCCCATTACCAATGTCTCTTGTCCTACTGCATTATGTAATTATCTCACTATATTCTAGATACCACACGGGCTCGCTCCTGATGAGTGGCATGGAAGCCACGAAACGCGTTGAGCCACCTAATGCCGTGTTTAAACTGTCTACTCAGTCCTCATCAACCATATCCTTCCAATCTCCCCCCACAGGTCTAGTGAGGCCTTAGGTCCAGCAGATATCACTGGTTTTTACCCTTTTTTACCTTACCTTGATTTCATGATGTACTAGGGAATTTATTCTAGGTGGTATTTTGAGTTACCATTATCCAATCTTTTACCCTGTTTATCCTTCTATTAATTGTATGAACAATATTATCATGAATGTTTATTATATGACATTATGTACCTACCTGTTCTATCTTATATCCATTTTGCTACTGTAACGTATGTGCTCTGGTATTATGTCAATAAATTCCTTTATGTTCATCTTACTACCTGCTTGCTGGTACATGCTTCATATAAAGTCCCAACCTTCCCTTCAATAATCCCCTTGGTTGTGCTATAGATTTGGGATGGAAACGCTTGACCTTACCAGGTCTTGGTTTCATTTAAAGTCCCTAGGGATGGAAATGGGTGACCTTACCAGGCCATGATTTCCTGAAAGTCCCTAATACCAAAAACCCCCTTCTTTTGTACTTATTCAAAACACCCGCCACCAGCCCACAATCCACACATACATAGGTGACCATGTTCTGCTGGAAGCTGCATTTCGGTGTATACGATTAAACAACGAGATCAAAAAGGGTAGAAGGTCAGCAGATGCTTCCAAATGATGTTTGCATGATCAGACAGGAACAATACACACAACATTGACAGCATAGCCACATAAACCCACTTTTGATTGAAAAAATGCACAAGAATTTCAGCAAATATCTGTAGTTGGGCATTTGTCAATAGGCACAATATCATTCCTTCTCCCCTACAAATCACAGCAAAAAAAACCTGACCTTTTTAGGCCAAACAAACCCCCTTACTGCAGGCCTTTATATAAGAGAGGTTGTATTGTTAGCACACTGACACGCCCAATAGAAGTACACGCCCACCAGTATCTTTCAATCTATCTCTTCATGTATGTCTAAAGTGATTACACCTGATTACACCTGATGAGCAGGAACACATAATACTATTCACAGCCCTTGGTTATGTGCATCAAATCCCCAACTACAGGCCAAAGATCAAAGTCCATTTGCATCCACATAAACAAAGCAACAGTATTCTAAGCATATGTACCTGTGCAGTGTAAACCCTAAAATTTTAAATGTCCAAGTCCCTGGGCATGATTAGTGCTAATAAACATTAACATCAGTCCCTGGCTGCAATGGGCTTCCAATATAAAGTCCAAAATTAGCTTTCTTACATTAGAACCTATTTTGACAGGAGACAAATGAAGTGCCAGCATGCCTTTGGATTGTAGTGAGAAACCCACACAGGGAGAACATATAAACTTCAACACAAGCATTAGCATGTTGGGGAATTGAACCAACATCCCAGGTGCTGCTAGACAGAACTGCTACCCACTTAGCCACCAGGCAGCTTCACACATGTGCTCTGCATCTCTGTGGTGTGAACCAGCCCTAAGTCCATAGCCATACTCAGTGTCACAAGCAATTTACAATATATTGGCCTAAGTATTGGGACGCCTGCCTTTAAACGCACATGAACTGTAATGGCATCCCAGTATTAGTATTGGGTTCAAAACTCATTTGGCCCACCCTTTGCAGCTATAACAGCTTCAACTCTTCTGGGAAGGCTGTCCACAAGGTTTAGGAGTATGTCTATGGGAATGTTTGACCATTCTTCCAAGTGCCATTGTGAGGTCAGGCACTGATGTTGGACGCAGTACACTAACTGTAAATACTGCAGCTGCCTGCCTGTGGTACTAATAGGATCAGAAGAACACCACCAATTTTCTTCAGGTAGCTTTAGGTGCACACTGTGCAGAGGACACAGTACACTAACTGTAAATACTGTAGCTGCCTGCCTGTGGTACTAATAGGATCAGAAGAACACCACCAATTTTCTTCAGGTAGCTTTAGGTGCACACTGTGCAGAGGACACAGTACACTAACTGTAAATACTGCAGCTGCCTGCCTGTGGTATTAATAGGATCAGAACAACAACAATTGTCTTCAGGTAGCTTTAGGTGCACACTGTGCAGAGGATGCAGTACACTAACTGTAAATACTGTAGCTGCCTGCCTGTGGTATTAATAGGATGAGAAGAACACCACCAATTTTCTTCAGGTAGCTTTAGGTGCACACTGTACAGAGGACGCAGTACACTAACTGTAAATACTGCAGCTGCCTCCCTGTGGTACTAATAGGATCAGAAGAAAACCACCAATTTTCTTCAGGTAGCTTTAGGTGCACACTGTGCAGAGGACACAGTACACTAACTGTAAATACTGTAGCTGCCTGCCTGTGGTATTAAAAGGATCAGAACAACAGCAATTGTCTTCAGGTAGCTTTAGGTGCACACTGTACAGAGGATGCAGTACACTAACTGTAAATACTGCAGCTGCCTGCCTGTGGTACTTATAGGATCAGAAGAACACTACCAATTTTCTTCAGGTAGCTTTAGGTGCACACTGTGCAGAGGACACAGTACACTAACTGTAAATACTGTAGCTGCCTGCCTGTGGTACTAATAGGATCAGAAGAACACCACCAATTTTCTTCAGGTAGCTTTAGGTGCACACTGTACAGAGGACGCAGTACACTAACTGTAAATACTGCAGCTGCCTGCCTGTGGTACTAATAGGATCAGAAGAACACCACCAATTTTCTTCAGGTAGTTTTAGGCAGGGCTCGACAAACCCCGGGCGCCAGGTCGCATTTGCGACTAGAATTAGCGACCTGGCGCCTGGGGCGGCACAGCTGGGGTATCCTGTGTCCGTTCGACACCCCCCCCTCCCGCCGCGATCGCGCTGGGCCGCGCCGGTAATTGAGGCCCCGGCTTTGCGGCCTACTGCAGTCCTATGGTTCCTGGTTCCTTCTGCAATCGGGCGCCCTCTGGTGGTGGCCGTTGGTATGACAAGACATCCACCAATGCTAATGGAGCTTTCCCTACCTGTTTTCACTGCCTGCTCATTTCCTTCCCTTTACTTAGAACCCCCAAACATTATATATATTTTTTATTCTTACACCCTAGAGAATAAAATGGCGGTCATTGCAATACTTTCTGTCACACCGTATTTGCGCAGCGGACTTACAAGCGCACATAATACTATTCACAGCCCTTGGTTATGTGCATCAAATCCCCAACTACAGGCCAAAGATCAAAGTCCATTTGCATCCACATAAACAAAGCAACAGTATTCTAAGCATATGTACCTGTGCAGTGTAAACCCTAAAATTTTAAATGTCCAAGTCCCTGGGCATGATTAGTGCTAATAAACATTAACATCAGTCCCTGGCTGCAATGGGCTTCCAATATAAAGTCCAAAATTAACTTTCTTACATTAGAACCTATTTTGACAGGAGACAAATGAAGTGCCAGCATGCCTTTGGATTGTAGTGAGAAACCCACACAGGGAGAACATATAAACTTCAACACAAGCATTAGCATGTTGGGGAATTGAACCAACATCCCAGGTGCTGCTAGACAGAACTGCTACCCACTTAGCCACCAGGCAGCTTCACACATGTGCTCTGCATCTCTGTGGTGTGAACCAGCCCTAAGTCCATAGCCATGCTCAGTGTCACAAGCAATTTACAATATATTGGCCTAAGTATTGGGACGCCTGCCTTTAAACGCACATGAACTGTAATGGCATCCCAGTATTAGTATTGGGTTCAAAACTCATTTGGCCCACCCTTTGCAGCTATAACAGCTTCAACTCTTCTGGGAAGGCTGTCCACAAGGTTTAGGAGTGTGTCTATGGGAATGTTTGACCATTCTTCCAAGTGCGTTTGTGAGGTCAGGCACTGATGTTGGATGAGAAGGCCTGACCTACAGTCTCCTCTCTAATTCATCCCCAAGGTGTTCTGTTGAGGTCAGGACCCTGTCCAGGCCAGTCGAGTTCCTCCACCCCAAAATCACCCATCCAAGTATTTATGGACCTTGCTTTGTGCACTGGTCCAAATGATTTGGTGGAGGGGGGATTATGATGTTGGGTTGTTTTTCAGGGGTTGGGCTTGGCCTCTTAGTTCCAGCTAAGGGAACTCTTAAGGCGTCAGCATACCAAGACATTTTGGGCTATTTCATGCTCCCAACTTTGTGGGAACAGTTTGGGGAAAGCCCCTTCCTGTTCCAACATGGCTGCACACCAGTGCACAAAGCAAGGTCCATAAAGACATGGATGAACACGTTTGGGGTGAAGAAACTTGACTGGCCTGCACAGAGTCCTGGCCTCAACCCGATAGAACACCCTTTGGCTGAATTAGAGTAGAGACTGCGAGCCAGGCCTTCTCATCCAACATCAGTGCCTGGCCTCACAAATGCACTTCTGGAAGAATGATCAAACATTCCCATAGACACAATAAACCTTGTGGACAGCCTTCCCAGAAGCTGTTCTAGCTGCAAAGGGTGGGCCAAATCAAATTTTAACCCTACAGACTAAGACTGGGCTGCCATTAAAGTTCATGTGTGTGTAAAGGCAGGCGTCCCAATACTTTTGGCTAAATAGTGTATCTGGAAAAGATTTACAATGGTGGTGGAACCTTCCTACACATAAATACTACATTTAGACATAGTTATAGGACCTGGGAGATGAGACAACTTCTCTACATGAAGTGGCATGTTTGGGATTTGAACCCAGACGCTCAGGGATATTAAGTAGAAGTGCTAACCTCTAAGACACAGAGGTGCCACATGTGAGGACCTCCTACACATAACTACATATAAATACACATAAAAACACATAAATACTGCATTTCTTTGGACATACAGGTGTGGAATTCAAGAATTCTTCTTTTTGATTTATTCTGTGATATTTGGTGTTTTTTTGTGGGTGAGAGTAGAATATTACCCTCACATTTTTGGGTATTACATTTTGATTTCTGATGTTGGTACACATATCACATTTTTTGGGCTCAAATTATGAATATTTTGAAATAATAAAAAGCACAAAAAATTGTGATTTATTTTAAATTAGCGGCAATTATCGCTGCAGCGCTATAGTAAATGACCCCCATAGTAATTAGTCCACTCTCTGCTCTGAATCGAGGTGACTCTGGCTGTGTGCACTCCCAAACTCCCCGACATGCAGCAGTGGTGTTGCACACTTTAAAGTAAGGGGCTCCCTTAAGGCAAAAAGAAGCAGTGTCCTGTATAGCCTGTGAAAATGCAGCTCTTTTCCCTCTTCCTGGCAATCTCTCTCTGGGAAATGCAGTTCATAATCTCTTGATTACAGTAGAGTTGTCTCTCTCCTCTGGACTACAGTTTTTACAGTGCAGTGCTGTCTCACTCAGACTATTGAACTCCTCCCGCTCAGCAGCTCCTTCCTCTTTGCTGATATTGCTGTTAAATCGTAAAAGGGGTTATAAAGGTAAAAGTTTTTTCACCTTAATGCATTCTATGCATTAACCACTTAAGGACCGCCTCACGCCGATGTACGTCGGCAAGGCGGCACGGGCAGGCAAAATCACGTACATGTACGTGATTTGCCTCCCGCGGGTGGGGGGTCCGATCGGACCCCCCCCGGTGCCCGAGGCGGTCCCGTTTTGTCCCCCGGCGATCGGAGGTGAGGGGGAGGCCATCCGTTCGTGCCCCCCCCTCGCGATCGCCGCCGGCCAATCAGATCACTTCCTTTGCTGCTGTATGCTAAACAGCAGCAAAGGAAATGATGTCATCTCTCCTCGGCTCGGTATTCCGTTGCAGCGCCGAGGAGAGAAGACTTCACTGTGAATGCACCAACACTACACAACACAGTAGAACATGCCAGGCACACAAAACACCCCGATCCCCCCCCCCGATCGCCCCCCGATCCCCCCCCCCCAATCACCCCCCCCCTCCCTGTCACAAACTGACACCAGCAGTTTTTTTTTTTTTTTTTTTTCTGATTACTGCATTGGTGTCAGTTTGTGACAGTTACAGTGTTGGGACAGTGAATATTAACCCCCTTTAGGTCTAGGATACCCCCCTAACCCCCCCTAATAAAGTTTTAACCCCTTGATCACCCCCTGTCACCAGTGTCACTAAGCGATTATTTTTCTGATCGCTGTATTAGTGTCGCTGGTGACGCTAGTTAGTGAGGTAAATATTTAGGTTCGCCGTCAGCGTTTTATAGCGACAGGGACCCCCATATACTACCTAATAAATGTTTTACCCCTTGATTGCCCCCTAGTTAACCCTTTCACCACTGATCACCGTATAACCGTTACGGGTGACGCTGGTTAGTTAGTTTATTTTTTATAGTGTCAGGGCACCCGCCGTTTTTTACCGAATAAAGGTTTAGCCCCCTGATCGCCCGGCGGTGATATGCGTCGCCCCAGGCAGCGTCAGATTAGCGCCAGTACCGCTAACACCCACGCACGCGGCATACGCCTCCCTTAGTGGTATAGTATCTGAACGGATCAATATCTGATCCGATCAGATCTATACTAGCGTCCCCAGCAGTTTAGGGTTCCCAAAAACGCAGTGTTAGCGGGATCAGCCCAGATACCTGCTAGCACCTGCGTTTTGTCCCTCCGCCCGGCCCAGCCCAGCCCACCCAAGTGCAGTATCGATCGATCACTGTCACTTACAAGGCACTAAACGCATAACTGCAGCGTTCGCAGAGTCAGGCCTGATCCTCACCCTTCTCTAGACCTTCCTCGGTTCCTGTGCCTGCCCTGGTCGGCGTTCGCTTCCGTCTCCGCGGGGCTCCCCACCTCGGCTCCCGTGGGGGGTCATTTGGATGGCTCATGGGGCCCCGCCGCTGCACCGTCACTATACAGTCTCTCAGTGAGTATTTCCATACAGCAACCTGGGGGCTCTTACACCACGCTC
Organism: Lithobates septentrionalis; assembly: GCA_037952835.1. Taxonomy (NCBI): domain Eukaryota; kingdom Metazoa; phylum Chordata; class Amphibia; order Anura; family Ranidae; genus Lithobates; species Lithobates septentrionalis. The sequence goes on from JBBDGP010000319.1 coordinate 10,232,482, forward strand.
CCCCATTACCAATGTCTCTTGTCCTACTGCATTATGTAATTATCTCACTATATTCTAGATACCACACGGGCTCGCTCCTGATGAGTGGCATGGAAGCCACGAAACGCGTTGAGCCACCTAATGCCGTGTTTAAACTGTCTACTCAGTCCTCATCAACCATATCCTTCCAATCTCCCCCCACAGGTCTAGTGAGGCCTTAGGTCCAGCAGATATCACTGGTTTTTACCCTTTTTTACCTTACCTTGATTTCATGATGTACTAGGGAATTTATTCTAGGTGGTATTTTGAGTTATCATTATCCAATCTTTTACCCTGTTTATCCTTCTATTAATTGTATGAACAATATTATCATGAATGTTTATTATATGACATTATGTACCTACCTGTTCTATCTTATATCCATTTTGCTACTGTAACGTATGTGCTCTGGTATTATGTCAATAAATTCCTTTATGTTCATCTTACTACCTGCTTGCTGGTATATGCTTCATATAAAGTCCCAACCTTCCCTTCAATAATCCCCTTGGTTGTGCTATAGATTTGGGATGGAAACGCTTGACCTTACCAGGTCTTGGTTTCATTTAAAGTCCCTAGGGATGGAAATGGGTGACCTTACCAGGCCATGATTTCCTGAAAGTCCCTAATACCAAAAACCCCCTTCTTTTGTATGTATGCATAGGGATGGAAGCATGTGCCTTGCTCTATGTGCCTAAACCTACTACCTTCCAGCTGCCCCTAATGACCTTAGTGATACCTCCCCTGTGTTTTACTTTTAGTATTCTCATTTACTAAGCCCATTCATAATATCCTTTGATACCCTTTACATTGCTTATGTTCCTTCCAATTCCCTTACTCCTCCCACTGTTCTGAGGGGGCTGTGTTGTTGGCGGTGTGGTTCGGCGCGGCCGCCTTGTTGCCTGGTCCTTGTCCCCCTCGGGAGCCGCGACGCGCCTTGCGGGTCTCCTCCCCCCTCCCCCGGGCCTCCCCCTAGGGGGGTGGACACTTGGTCAATGCGCGTCGACGTCACGCAATACGCTGTGCGTGCGGCTTCCCCCTTGCAGCGCCGTCACGCACAGCGTTCATTCCATCTCGTGGGCCAATCGGGAGGTTCTTCCGCGCCGTCTTGCCGGCTGTGTCCGACTTGCGGTGCTCCTCCCCCCGCCACACTGCGTGACGTTGGTGGGCGGCACTCGCGGCGGCGTTATCTGGACGCTCTCCGGGGCGGCACGGGCACTCGAGGTTCTCCACACAGGCGATCACATACCTCTGGTATCTCCTCTTCCAGGGCCTCATCACTCACAGGTACACTCACTTTTCCCACCTTGGTCACTACACCCTGTTGACTTGGTTTCCACTTACTTCTTTGCCTCACGTTTTCTCTCTCTTCCCACATCTCCCCCACTCTCCATCACTTTACCCCATTTCTGGGGGGCTCCCCTCCTTCTCTCTCCTTACTTTTCTCCTCCCATGCCCACATACTCTCACTCTCTTCACCCTTCTCTAGACCTTCCTCGGTTCCTGTGCCTGCCCTGGTCGGCGTTCGCTTCCGTCTCCGCGGGGCTCCCCACCTCGGCTCCCGTGGGGGGTCATTTGGATGGCTCATGGGGCCCCGCCGCTGCACCGTCACTATACAGTCTCTCAGTGAGTATTTCCATACAGCAACCTGGGGGCTCTTACACCACGCTCCCCCATTACCAATGTCTCTTGTCCTACTGCATTATGTAATTATCTCACTATATTCTAGATACCACACGGGCTCGCTCCTGATGAGTGGCATGGAAGCCACGAAACGCGTTGAGCCACCTAATGCCGTGTTTAAACTGTCTACTCAGTCCTCATCAACCACATCCTTCCAATCTCCCCCCACAGGTCTAGTGAGGCCTTAGGTCCAGCAGATATCACTGGTTTTTACCCTTTTTTACCTTACCTTGATTTCATGATGTACTAGGGAATTTATTCTAGGTGGTATTTTGAGTTACCATTATCCAATCTTTTACCCTGTTTATCCTTCTATTAATTGTATGAACAATATTATCATGAATGTTTATTATATGACATTATGTACCTACCTGTTCTATCTTATATCCATTTTGCTACTGTAACGTATGTGCTCTGGTATTATGTCAATAAATTCCTTTATGTTCATCTTACTACCTGCTTGCTGGTACATGCTTCATATAAAGTCCCAACCTTCCCTTCAATAATCCCCTTGGTTGTGCTATAGATTTGGGATGGAAACGCTTGACCTTACCAGGTCTTGGTTTCATTTAAAGTCCCTAGGGATGGAAATGAGTGACCTTACCAGGCCATGATTTCCTGAAAGTCCCTAATACCAAAAACCCCCTTCTTTTGTACTTATTCAAAACACCCGCCACCAGCCCACAATCCACACATACATAGGTGACCATGTTCTGCTGGAAGCTGCATTTCGGTGTATACGATTAAACAACGAGATCAAAAAGGGTAGAAGGTCAGCAGATGCTTCCAAATGATGTTTGCATGATCAGACAGGAACAATACACACAACATTGACAACATAGCCACATAAACCCACTTTTGATTGAAAAAATGCACAAGAATTTCAGCAAATATCTGTAGTTGGGCATTTGTCAATAGGCACAATATCATTCCTTCTCCCCTACAAATCACAGCAAAAAAACCCTGACCTTCTCAGGCCAAACAAACCCCCTTACTGCAGGCCTTTATATAAGAGAGGTTGTATTGTTAGCACACTGACACGCCCAATAGAAGTACACGCCCACCAGTATCTTTCAATCTATCTCTTCATGTATGTCTAAAGTGATTACACCTGATGAGCAGGAACACATAATACTATTCACAGCCCTTGGTTATGTGCATCAAATCCCCAACTACAGGCCAAAGATCAAAGTCCATTTGCATCCACATAAACAAAGCAACAGTATTCTAAGCATATGTACCTGTGCAGTGTAAACCCTAAAATTTTAAATGTCCAAGTCCCTGGGCATGATTAGTGCTAATAAACATTAACATCAGTCCCTGGCTGCAATGGGCTTCCAATATAAAGTCCAAAATTAACTTTCTTACATTAGAACCTATTTTGACAGGAGACAAATGAAGTGCCAGCATGCCTTTGGATTGTAGTGAGAAACCCACACAGGGAGAACATATAAACTTCAACACAAGCATTAGCATGTTGGGGAATTGAACCAACATCCCAGGTGCTGCTAGACAGAACTGCTACCCACTTAGCCACCAGGCAGCTTCACACATGTGCTCTGCATCTCTGTGGTGTGAACCAGCCCTAAGTCCATAGCCATGCTCAGTGTCACAAACAATTTACAATATATTGGCCTAAGTATTGGGATGCCTGCCTTTAAACGCACATGAACTGTAATGGCATCCCAGTATTAGTATTGGGTTCAAAACTCATTTGGCCCACCCTTTGCAGCTATAACAGCTTCAACTCTTCTGGGAAGGCTGTCCACAAGGTTTAGGAGTGTGTCTATGGGAATGTTTGACCATTCTTCCAAGTGCGTTTGTGAGGTCAGGCACTGATGTTGGATGAGAAGGCCTGACCTACAGTCTCCTCTCTAATTCATCCCCAAGGTGTTCTGTTGAGGTCAGGACCCTGTCCACGCCAGTCAAGTTCCTCCACCCCAAAATCACCCATCCAAGTATTTATGGACCTTGCTTTGTGCACTGGTCCAAATGATTTGGTGGAGGGGGGATTATGATGTTGGGTTGTTTTTCAGGGGTTGGGCTTGGCCTCTTAGTTCCAGCTAAGGGAACTCTTAAGGCGTCAGCATACCAAGACATTTTGGGCTATTTCATGCTCCCAACTTTGTGGGAACAGTTTGGGGAAAGCCCCTTCCTGTTCCAACATGGCTGCACACCAGTGCACAAAGCAAGGTCCATAAAGACATGGATGAACAAGTTTGGGGTGAAGAAACTTGACTGGCCTGCACAGAGTCCTGGCCTCAACCCGATAGAACACCCTTTGGCTGAATTAGAGCAGAGACTGCGAGCCAGGCCTTCTCATCCAACATCAGTGCCTGGCCTCACAAATGCACTTCTGGAAGAATGATCAAACATTCCCATAGACACAATAAACCTTGTGGACAGCCTTCCCAGAAGCTGTTCTAGCTGCAAAGGGTGGGCCAAATCAAATTTTAACCCTACAGACTAAGACTGGGCTGCCATTAAAGTTCATGTGTGTGTAAAGGCAGGCGTCCCAATACTTTTGGCTAAATAGTGTATCTGGAAAAGATTTACAATGGTGGTGGAACCTTCCTACACATAAATACTACATTTAGACATAGTTATAGGACCTGGGAGATGAGACAACTTCTCTACATGAAGTGGCATGTTTGGGATTTGAACCCAGACGCTCAGGGATATTAAGTAGAAGTGCTAACCTCTAAGACACAGAGGTGCCACATGTGAGGACCTCCTACACATAACTACATATAAATACACATAAAAACACATAAATACTGCATTTCTTTGGACATACAGGTGTGGAATTCAAGAATTCTTCTTTCTGATTTATTCTGTGATATTTGGTGTTTTTTTGTGGGTGAGAGTAGAATATTACCCTCACATTTTTGGGTATTACATTTTGATTTCTGATGTTGGTACACATATCACATTTTTTGGGCTCAAATTATGAATATTTTGAAATAATAAAAAGCACAAAAAATTGTGATTTATTTTAAATTTGCATCAGGAATGGTATTGTTTGTGGATTGTAAAGACACCTGTGTGAGTTTGGGTAAAGATTGTTGTGAGATGGAGTAACAAGTGAAAGTGACAGAGAAAAATATATTTTATCAAAACATTCCACATTCTAGAATTCCTAAAAACAAAATATTTTAAGTAGAAGCAACAATGTTACAAACGAAAATTTATTTCAGAGAAAGATACATTTCATCTCAACATTAAAAGTTTTTTATGTGAAAATTACAATTGTTCCATTAGAATCAATGGCTGAAACTTGCATTGGACTAGAATAGAGCAGATTTTCACTTTCAAAAATGCTCTCTAATTAGCTCTCATTTTGGTATTTACTATAGCGCCGGGTAAAAAAGACACTTGAGTTAAAATGAGAGCTATTTTCAGGTCTGAGCATGCTCAGTTGTGTTGGCACCTAGTTGTCCAAAACTGGGTATTTTTCACTTCTCAGACTTTTAAAGATATTTCAGTGTAGAAATCACTTTTTTTACACAGTTTAAAAGCAGATTATCTTTAAATAATATACTGCATATTTCAGTACCATTTAGGCAATTATATCATGCTCTAAACCTTATTTCCTTGTGCACTACTCCAGGTTTTAGCAGAGTAAGGATTTGGGCACTATTTGGTTTCAGGGAACTATAGTAAATTTGATTTTAGGAGTATTCTCCCACCAGCGCTATAGTGAATACCGTTTTAGCACTAATTAGCGGCAATTAGCGCTGCAGCGCTATAGTAAATGACCCCCATAGTAATTAGTCCACTCTCTGCTCTGAATCCAGGTGACTCTGGCTGTGTGCACTCCCAAACTCCCCGACAGGCAGCAGTGGTGTTGCACACTTTAAAGTAAGGGGCTCCCTTAAGGCAAAAAGAAGCAGTGTCCTGTATAGCCTGTGAAAATGCAGCTCTTTTCCCTCTTCCTGGCAATCTCTCTCTGGGAAATGCAGTTCATAATCTCTTGATTACAGTAGAGTTGTCTCTCTCCTCTGGACTACAGTTTTTACAGTGCAGTGCTGTCTCACTCAGACTATTGAACTCCTCCCGCTCAGCAGCTCCTTCCTCTTTGCTGATATTGCTGTTAAATCGTAAAAGGGGTTATAAAGGTAAAAGTTTTTTCACCTTAATGCATTCTATGCATTAACCACTTAAGGACCGCCTCACGCCGATGTACGTCGGCAAGGCGGCACGGGCAGGCAAAATCACGTACATGTACGTGATTTGCCTCCCGCGGGTGGGGGGTCCGATCGGACCCCCCCCGGTGCCCGAGGCGGTCCCGTTTTGTCCCCCGGCGATCGGAGGTGAGGGGGAGGCCATCCGTTCGTGGCCCCCCCCCTCGCGATCGCCGCCGGCCAATCAGATCACTTCCTTTGCTGCTGTATGCTAAACAGCAGCAAAGGAAATGATGTCATCTCTCCTCGGCTCGGTATTCAGTTGCAGCGCCGAGGAGAGAAGACTTCACTGTGAGTGCACCAACACTACACAACACAGTAGAACATGCCAGGCACACAAAACACCCCGATCCCCCCCCCCCCGATCGCCCCCCGATCCCCCCCCAATCACCCCCCCCCCCTCCCTGTCACAAACTGACAACAGCAGTTTTTTTTTTTTTTCTGATTACTGCATTGGTGTCAGTTTGTGACAGTTACAGTGTTGGGACAGTGAATATTACCCCCCTTTAGGTCTAGGATACCCCCCTAACCCCCCCTAATAAAGTTTTAACCCCTTGATCACCCCCCGTCACCAGTGTCACTAAGCGATCATTTTTCTGATCGCTGTATTAGTGTCGCTGGTGACGCTAGTTAGTGAGGTAAATATTTAGGTTCGCCGTCAGCGTTTTATAGCGACAGGGACCCCCATATACTACCTAATAAATGTTTTACCCCTTGATTGCCCCCTAGTTAACCCTTTCACCACTGATCACCGTATAACCGTTACGGGTGACGCTGGTTAGTTAGTTTATTTTTTATAGTGTCAGGGCACCCGCCGTTTTTTACCGAATAAAGGTTTAGCCCCCTGATCGCCCGGCGGTGATATACGTCGCCCCAGGCAGCGTCAGATTAGCGCCAGTACCACTAACACCCACGCACGCGGCATACGCCTCCCTTAGTGGTATAGTATCTGAACGGATCAATATCTGGTCCGATCAGATCTATACTAGCGTCCCCAGCAGTTTAGGGTTCCCAAAAACGCAGTGTTAGCGGGATCAGCCCAGATACCTGCTAGCACCTGCGTTTTGCCCCTCCGCCCGGCCCAGCCCAGCCCACCCAAGTGCAGTATCGATCGATCACTGTCACTTACAAGGCACTAAACGCATAACTGCAGCGTTCGCAGAGTCAGGCCTGATCCCTGCGATCGCTAACAGTTTTTTTGGTAGCATTTTGGTGAACTAGCAAGCACCGGCCCCAGGCAGCGTCAGGTTAGCGCCAGTACCACTAACACCCACGCACGCAGCATACACCTCCCTTAGTGGTATAGTATCTGAACGGATCAATATCAGATCCGATCAGAAATATACTAGCGTCCCCAGCAGTTTACGGTTCCCAAAAACGCAGTGTTAGCGGGATCAGCACAGATACCTGCTAGCACCTGCGTTTTGTCCCTCCACCCGGCCCAGCCCAGCCGACCCAAGTGCAGTATCGATCGATCACTGACACTTACAAAACACTAAACGCATAACTGCAGCGTTCGCAGAGTCAGGCCTGATCCCTGCGATCGCTAACAGTTTTTTTGGAAGCTTTTTATTGAACTGGCAAGCGCCAGCGGCCTAGTACACCCCGGTCGTAGTCAAACCAGCGCTGCAGTAACACTTGGTGACGTGGCGAGTCCCATAAGTGCAGTTCAAACTGGTGAGGTGGCAAGCACAAGTAGTGTCCCACTGCCACCAAAAAGACAAACACAGGCCCGTCATGCCCATAGTGCCCTTTATGCTGCATTCGCCAATCCTAATTGGGAACACACCGCTTCTGCAGCGCCCGTACTTCCCCCATTCACATCCCCAACCAAATGCAGTCGGCTGCATGAGAGGCATTTTTATGTCCTCCCGAGTACCCCTACCCAACGAACCCCCCCAAAAAGATGTCGTGTCTGCAGCAAGCGCGGATATAGGCGTGACACCCGCTATTATTGTCCCTCCTGTCCTGACAATCCTGGTCTTTGCATTGGTGAATGTTTTGAACGCTACCATGCACTAGTTGAGTATTAGCGTAGGGTACAGCATTCCACAGACTAGGCCCACTTTCACAGGGTCTCTCAAGATGCCATCGCATTTTGAGAGACCCGAACCTGGAACCGGTTACAGTTATAAAAGTTAGTTACAAAAAAAGTGTAAAAAAAAAAAAATATATATAAAATTTAAAAAAATAGTTGTCGTTTTATTGTTCTCTCTCTCTCTCTCTCTATTCTCTCTCTCTATTGTTCTGCTCTTCTTTTACTGTATTCTATTCTGCATTGTTTTATTGGTATTGTTATTGTTATTATGTTTTATCATGTTTGTTTTTCAGGTATGTAATTATTTATACTTTACTGTTTACTGTGCTTTATTGTTAACCATTGTTAACCATTTTTTTGTCTTCAGGTACGCCATTCACGACTTTGAGTGGTTATACCAGAATGATGCCTGCAGGTTTAGGTATCATCTTGGTATCATTCTTTTCAGCCAGCGGTCGGCTTTCATGTAAAAGCAATCCTAGTGGCTAATTAGCCTCTAGACTGCCTTTACAAGCCGTGGGAGGGAATGCCCAAACATCTCTATGGCCTAAGAAACTGGAAGCTACGAGCATTTTATGACTTAGATTTCGCCGGATGTAAATAGCGCCATTGGGAAATTGGGGAAGCATTTTATCACACCGATCTTGGTGTGGTCAGATGCTTTGAGAGCAGAGGAGAGATCTAGGGTCTAATAGACCCCAATTTTTTCAAAAAAAGAGTACTGTCACTACCTATTGCTATCATAGGGGACATTCCCCGAGATAACAATAAAAATGATTTTAAAAAAAATGAAAGGAACAGTTTAAAAATAAGATAAAAAAGCAAAAAAATAATAAAGAAAAAAAAAAAAAAAAAGCACCCCTGTCGCCCCCTGCTCTTGCGCTAAGGCGAACGCAAGCGGCGGTCTGTCGTCAAACGTAAACAGCAATTGCACCAGGCATGTGAGGTATCACCGCGAAGGTCAGATCGAGGGCAGTAATTTTAGCAGTAGACCTCCTCTGCAAATCTAAAGTGGTAACCTGTAAAGGCTTTTAAAGGCTTTTAAAAATGTATTTATTTTGTTGCCACTGCACGTTTGTGCGCAATTGTAAAGCATGTCATGTTTGGTATCCATGTACTCGGCCTAAGATCATCTTTTTTATTTCATCAAACATTTGGGCAATATAGTGTGTTTTAGTGCATTAAAATTTAAAAAAATGTGTTTTTTCCCCAAAAATTGCGTTTGAAAAATCGCTGCGCAAATACTGTGTGAAAAAAAAATGAAACACCCACCATTTTAATCTGTAGGGCATTTGCTTTAAAAAAATATATAATGTTTGGGGGTTCAAAGTAATTTTCTTGCAAAAAAAAATAACTTTTTCATGTAAACAATAAGTGTCAGAAAGGGCTTTGTCTTCAAGTGGTTAGAAGAGTGGGTGATGTGTGACATAAGCTTCTAAATGTTGTGCATAAAATGCCAGGACAGTTCAAAACCCCCCCAAATGACCCCATTTTGGAAAGTAGACACCCCAAGCTATTTGCTGAGAGGCATGTCGAGTCCATGGAATATTTTATATTGCGACACAAGTTGCGGGAAAGAGACAAATTTTTTTTTTATTTTTTTTTTGCACAAAGTTGTCACTAAATGATATATTGCTCAAACATGCCATGGGAATATGTGAAATTACACCCCAAAATACATTCTGCTGCTTCTCCTGAGTACGGGGATACCACATGTGTGAGACTTTTTGGGAGCCTAGCCGCGTACGGGACCCCAAAAACCAAGCACCGCCTTCAGGCTTTCTAAGGGCGTGAATTTTTGATTTCACTCTTCACTGCCTATCACAGTTTCGGAGGCCATGGAATGCCCAGGTGGCACAAAACCCCCCCAAATGACCCCATTTTGGAAAGTAGACACCCCAAGCTATTTGCTGAGAGGTATAGTGAGTATTTTGCAGACCTCACTTTTTGTCACAAAGTTTTGAAATTTGAAAAAAGAAAAAAAAAAGTTTTTTCTTGTCTTTCTTCATTTTCAAAAACAAATGAGAGCTGCAAAATACTCACCATGCCTCTCAGCAAATAGCTTGGGGTGTCTACTTTCCAAAATGGGGTCATTTGGGGGGGTTTTGTGCCACCTGGGCATTCCATGGCCTCCGAAACGGTGATAGGCAGTGAAGAGTAAAATCGAAAATTCACGCCCTTAAAAACGCTGAAGGCGGTGATTGGTTTTCGGGGCCCCGTATGTGGCTAGGCTCCCAAAAAGTCCCACACATGTGGTATCCCCATACTCGGGAGAAGCAGCTAAATGTATTTTGGGGTGCAATTCCACATATGCCCATGGCCTGTGTGAGCAATATATCATTTAGTGACAACTTTGTGCAAAAAAAAAAAGTGTCACTTTCCCGCAACTTGTGTCAAAATATAAAATATTCCATGGACTCAATATGCCTCTCAGCAAATAGCTTGGGGTGTCTACTTTCCAAAATGGGGTCATTTGGGGGGGGGTTTGTGCCACCTGGGCATTCCATGGCCTCCGAAACTGTGATAGGCAGTGAAGAGTGAAATCAAAAATTTACACCCTTAGAAATCCTGAAGGCGGTGATTGGTTTTCGGGGTCCCGTACGCGGCTAGGCTCCCAAAAAGTCCCACACATGTGGTATCCCCGTACTCAGGAAAAGTAGCTGAATGTATTTTGGGGTGTAATTCCACATAGGCCCATGGCCTGTGTGAGCAATATATCATTTAGTGACAACTTTTTGTAAATATTTTTTTTTTTTTTGTCATTATTCAATCACTTGGGACAAAAAAAATAAATATTCAATTCAACATGCCTCTCAGCAATTTCCTTGGGGTGTCTACTTTCTAAAATGGGGTCATTTGGGGGAGTTTTGTACTGCCCTGCCATTTTAGCACCTCAAGAAATGACATAGGCAGTCATAAACTAAAAGCTGTGTAAATTCCAGAAAATGTACCCTAGTTTGTAGACGCTATAACTTTTGCGCAAACCAATAAATATACGCTTATTGACATTTTTTTTACCAAAGACATGTGGCCGAATACATTTTGGCCTAAATGTATGACTAAAATTGAGTTTATTGGATTTTTTTTATAACAAAAAGTAGAAAATATCATTTTTTTTCAAAATTTTCGGTCTTTTTCCGTTTATAGCGCAAAAAATAAAAAATGCAGAGGTGATCAAATACCATCAAAAGAAAGCTCTATTTGTGGGAAGAAAAGGACGCAAATTTCGTTTGGGTACAGCATTGCATGACCGCGCAATTAGCAGTTAAAGCGATGCAGTGCCAAATTGGAAAAACACCTCTGGTCCTTAGGCAGCATAATGGTCCGGGGCTCAAGTGGTTAAGGTGAAAAAACATCCGTCAATACCACCCCCCCAGCCCTCCCATTCTACTGACCTGACCCCTCGCCTGTCCCGCGCTCGCTCCCGACATCCTCATTCGACACTCAGTCTGGCCATTGATTGGCTACAGTGGATGGATTAAAAGCAGCGCAGCCATTGGCTCGCGCTGCTGTTAATCACATCCAATGACGTGGCGCGCCGGTGGGGGCGGGGCGCAGTGATACAGTGAGAGGCTATGGCCACCGGCTGTATCACGGGAGCGTGCCCGCAAGCACTCAACACCATGCGAGGGAGCTCGCATGAAAGTGTTGAGTCCCTGCGGGGGGGAGCCGAGACAGCCGCTGAGGGGCCACTCTGTGCAAAACGAGCTGCACAGTGGAGGTAAGTATAACATGTTGGTTATTTAAAAAAAAAAATAGCTTTAGAGCTGGTTGACACTGAAGCAGCACGACTTGCAGCGCGACTGCCTCAGGCGACCTGCACACGACAGCAGCGGCGACTTGCAAAACGACTTCTATATAGAGGTCAATGCAAGTTGCCTCAAGTCGCCCCCAAAGTAGTACAGGAACCTTTTTCTAAGTTGGAGTGATTTGAGTCGCTTCTATTAGAACGGTTCCACTGTACAGAACGGAACGGGACTTGTCAGGTGGCTAAGTCGTCTGACAAGTTGTCCCAATCCAATTGTCATTGGGACAGAATTAAGGCCTCTTGAATCGCCTTTAGGGAAAGGGAGCCTTGACTGTTGGAAGCATGGCATCACTGTGGGTTATGCCCTCAAGTTAATATCTGGGGTCAGTCTAATGCCTGTCTGGCACTTATGATAAGGACAGGCCTCTTAGACTATGTGAGTTTATGTTTATGGGTGCACACGGTATACTATGACTGGCATGTTGTTTGGTAAATTCTGGGGTCAGTCTAATGCCTGTCTGGCACTGATTGTAAGGACAGGCCTCTTAGATTATGTGAGTCTATATTTATGGGTGCTCATGGTATACTGTGACTGGCATTGTTTGGTATATTTGAAAAGTTCAATAAAGCTGTGGCCTTGCCCTATTTCCAACTTAATCAGCTTCTGTGTCTTTATTGGGGGGCAAGGTATTGGTTTATTAGTTGGTCATAAATGAGCCTATGCTTCTCAGCAGTCATGAAGGCCCCTTGAACAGCCTTTAGGGAAAGGAAGCCTTGACTGCTGGAAGCATGGCATCACTGTGGGTGTGAACCTAAAAGGGAAGTTAAGTAGCTCCCTTAGGATTGGCTACAAGACCTGAGGTGATTGGGTGGAGCCTGAACTCTAGGAAAAGGCTATGCTGAGGCACGTCCAACTGCTCTGAGGAAATTCAGCTGTCACAAGAGTTGTTAGGTGAGTATCCTTAATCTGTTCTCAGGCCCCTCACTACAAAAATCTCACAGGTGCTCTGATCCACCATACTGACTGATCCCCAGCCCATGCAGGGTCCCAAGTACTTCAGTCAGACATTGGATTAGTACTGGAGCCACTGGCAATTAATTTGCTGGCTCCACTCCTACAATCCCCACAGCTCTACAGGATCATTAGCATAGCCCTGACCTCTCCTATAACTCATGGACCCCTGTTTCTACCCACACCAGGGTGTGTCTCTCAGCCATCACATCCCCTGAAAACTGCTGCTCTGACCAGAAGGTGTCCTCTACACCCAGCAGCCTTCCCCTATGCTCATTCCTGCATGAGATGGGGCCCTTCACCACAGCTACTGGCGCTGATGGTGCTGGCTCCTCTCCTACTTTCATCACTCACTCCTCTGCCCACAACCTGTGATTACTTTTAAAACAGCATCTGCCTCTATTAATGGACACCACCTTCCTTATCCTAGGATTCCCAGAGCACTGCCATCACATGTGAATGGACCTCAGACCTTGGACACTTGCAGCATCTCACTCCCTGGATTCTGTCAGAGAGACTGAGTTCCCTGTGCCCTACAGGGCAGGAACTGATGTATCGTGTCAGCTCTCATCCCCTCCAACATATCACTCAGCTCCTCTCACTGCATGTGTGAGAGATCAGGTTTCATACTGCAGGAGGCACCTATTAACTCTTTGCATCCCTGCCTCAGCCTACACGCCAGACAGCTCTCCTCTTCAGTGTTACAGCCTCGCCAAGTGACATGCCCCAGATTCTCTGACAGGGCTTCTGTGTCTCTTGAGCAGGAGGCTCCTTCTTATTAACCCTACTTGTCCCAGCACAACCTCTGACACACAGGGTCAACTCCTGAACTCCAGACTCTCCTTCCAGCTCTTTCTGCAAGCAATCATCAGTCCTCCTACTCTACCTCCTTTGGATAAGTATGATTATGGGGTGGTCTGAGATAAGTCCAGTGTAGCTGTTTTAGGGTCACTGATGCATTTGTGCAGCAGTCCAATCAAATCTTATGTTTACTTTATTGGCTGTCACGCCAGCTGTGGCTGCCACCCTATCCCCGGGGTCTGGTTCTCACCTGGGTGGCCCAATTGATTTTCCCCTGTCTATTTGCACTTAGTACAGGCATTGAATAAATACATTTTAAAAATGGCTCACTTCCATTTTACTGATGTGTTGACACTCGTGCTTTTTGATACACAGACATTTGACATATAGAAAGATATTGATGTTAATACTAAGGGTGAAAATCTAAGCAGCTTCCTTGTATTGTTGGGAACTGGTTGCAAAGTTTCTGTGCCTATGCATTGCTCTAAAAAAATAAATACAGAAATTTTAAAAAATTACAGAATTAGTCCCTTCTTCCCTATTCAGTTCTGTGGGTCTCAGTTGGGAGGTCTACAAAATATATGGAGGGCTGTGCTGTTTAATTTTGATACCCAGTTTTGCCTAAAATGGCTGCCTGGAAATAACCACAGTAAGTTTTGACTGCTGAAATGTTACATACATAGTTACATAGTTAGTAAGGTTGAATAAAGACACCAGTCAATCCAGTTCAACCTGAGTAAGTGTCTACAATTATCCCTATTCTTATTTAAAGTACCCATATAACGCCGTCAATTTATGCAATTTATGCTCCACACAAACATCGTCCACTGACATCGGTCCCTACCCTCAAGGAGCCCACAATCCAAGGTCCCCAACTCACATTCATACATACTAGGGCCAATTTTGGACAGAAGCCAATTAACCTACCAGCATGTCTTTGGAGTTGTGTTGTTAGTCTATGGTATATGTATATTGACCTGCGTTGGTAGCTGCCAACTTTATTCACTCTAGCGCTGAATTTTTACTCTGCATATGGTTATTACTCATGTGCCAGCACAGGCCAACTTCTTTTCAGTCACATGCACAGATCGTCAGTGGTATACAAATAGGCAACTGCGGACTGTTTAATGAGAGCCACTGTGTGCGCGCGACTTTTCCCATGGCGGTGGTGCCCACCCAGCAGTTGACTTTCTGAATGGGGAATACACCACCTACCAAACCAGGTTCCAAGTTCAACTCTCCTAAGACGAAGGATGCCAGTGAAAGTCTCAAGGATGTTGCACTGGCTAGACCTGTACCCTCTCAGTAGGGAGGCTTGGATCTTACAGTCGGGATTTAATCGGGGGTTTTGGATCCCTTTCATCCACCCCTAACGCTCCTTTGGGTTTCCTCTCTTGGTTTGGTAACCAAAAAATTTAATAAATAAATAAATAAAAAATATGTGTGTGTGTGTGTGTATATATATATATATATATATATATATATATATATATATATATATATATATATATATATATATATATATATATATATATATACTTATACAACACTTTCTTTCTCTGCAGGCTTGTCAGTTAATGGTGCTATTGATCAGGAGAATTCTTCCAATACTCCACTTTTGATACTTTCTTTGCTAAGTTCTCTGGTGTTTCTACCCTTCTGGTGAAGGCTGACATCGAATCTGCCTTTTGCTTCCTTAGTGTACACTGCGGCATCATCTGTCCACTACCCATCTTCTGTCCTTTTGGGCATTGAGATTGACATTGTGGGGATGATCTGACGACTTCCTGGGGTCAGCTTCTTTCCTTGGTTAAATTCCCAAGGAACTCTAGGAAGCTATGGCTGTTGCAGCTTCAACCTTTTTTGGCCATCTTGTTTTCACATTCCACATACTTCTGATGGGCAGTGCCTTCTGAGGGCGCCTATGGTATGTATATCAGATACACATCATTACGTACCAATTATCAGCTCCTATGCATGATGACTTGGAAGCGCGGTTGTCCTTCTTGCACTCCTCTAATGGTCCTTCTTTGATGAGGAATTGTCAAACACACAACTGTAGTTTTTTACAGGTCTGCATTCAGCTCCTGTAGCTTTGGCATTTTCTTCCATGATGACTGGTCTGCTGAACTATTTGTTGTGTAACATTATGCTGTTAGAGCCCTTACCTATTATGGTCAAGTGGTTAACTGCCTCTCTGCACGCTCTCCACCTTTGTTCTCCCTGTTGTGTTTTTCTGGTGCTTGGATGTCTTCAGTTGACTGTGTGGTTTCAGATGTAGCTAATTGCTGTGGGTCTTCCTTGCCCTTCCTTTTTTGTGTAGTCTTGTTTCTGACTCCTGTTGCTCCCCCTCCGTGCCCCCCCTCCCAGGTAACCTGTCGGCAACTTTCAGACAAATGGGTGCCTCCGTGATATCTACCTTTACCCCTGGGGGTTGGGCACCTGGATCTTTTCTCCTACCTCCTCTACCTGCAGGATATAGTTGTGGCAGGTTCGACAGTGGGTACCGCTCCCTCTGCTCTATTGTTTGGTTCAGACTACTCAGCTGGGAGGACATCTCTAAAGTTTTGTTATTCAGAGGATTTTAAGGAAAATGGTTGGAAATATCTGACTTACTGTCCTTATTCTCAGCACCTGTTTTCTGTGCACAACTTAACCAACATCCTCTGCATTTTGCCCTCTGTCTGTTTTTGCATTTAGGGCTCTCTTGTTTCAAGTTGCCTTTTCTTGGGCATTCTTTGTCACCTTTAGGGTTAGTGAACTTACTGCCGAGGACAAACGCCCAGTTTATGGTAACTCAGAGGATGTGCTGCGTTCAGTAGGCTGGACTGTGAAGCATTACGGCTGTGGCATGTGTATACCCCTGTATGGCTGCCTTTAGCATATTATAAGACACAAACTAAGCCTTAAAATATAAAAAGCAATACTTTATTACAGCATATAAATATATCACCTTGTATCATTAAACCAACACGCATAACCAAACACCTTATACAAGTGCATGTACAAAAAATATTAGTGCCAGCCTGTCTTCCAAGCCAAACATATGCTGACCAACCATATGTAGCAAGGTCTCCTGCCTTGTCCAGTCTAATGAGGACCTCCAAGACCAAAGATAGCTGACATCCTTCAATATGTAGTGGATTGTGAGGCATAGTGGGAGCAAATATAGTGAAAGTCATCAATCAGACACTTTTTGGATGTAAAAGAGGGTTTATTTCTTTTGACAGTCCTTTTTTTGTATTTTTGGGGAAGAGGGTTAGGTCCAGGACACCCTTGAGCAGTTAAAGATACAATTGTCAGACTCCGAAACTTCAATAGGAGGACAGCCGTGCAGGGAAAGGCCCCAGCAAGGCAGCACTTCTGCACATGCAGGGATGCTGCCTCCTATGGCAACAGTCCTTTAACAGTTCCTAACTCAAACGTAACAGTTCTTTCAGCTTCACTACAACTGCTCCTTGTAGTTCCTCAATACTGAGCTCCCGGTCTCTCACTAGACCCTCTGATTCACTGACTCTGAATCCCTTAAGCTCCTCCAAGGTTTGCGATGGTATCCCCTCAAGCATCACCCCTGCTTCTCTGCTGGGTCCCTAGCTTGGCACTCCAGATTCTCCTCAAGCTTCACCCCTGCTAACCGGCTCGGTCCCTGGCTTGAAACACAAGGCTGCTCTGCAAGTGTCTCCTCCGCTGGTTGGGTCCCTGACTTGATCACCACTTGAAAGTTTCTCATTCTCCACCATGCCCTATGGTGAGAATATGGTTCTGGTACTTGTTTCAGTTACTGTTACTGTGGTTCCTGGTAAAGGTGGTTGGTCCCTTCGTGGCGACAGCTTCCCTCCTACTTCTGACCACTGACAAGTTCTCCGGCCGGCAGTCCCAACCCTGCGCTGCTCTCTCACTTCTGGATTGGCCCTCACACATCCTAGCAGCCAGATGCCCCCAGGATAGACCAAATCTCCGGCCTAGAAGCCCGGGGCCTACGACACACGTCCACCCAGACAGCCGTCCAGGTGGCACAGAACATAGATCACCTGACCTCAACCGAATATATAGGTTCTCCCAGCAGGCCAAGGGATTAAAAAAAAACCCTGCCCATCGGCTGAGATACCCCATATACTATTAACCTGACCTTGGGTTGTCCTTCTCATATCTAGTACCACCAAGTACCCGGCCACCTAGTGGTAGAAGAGAAAAGTGCAACAAGGCCAACTTAGGGAGAAATCAGTAATCTCTATCAAATCGACAAAGATAACTACTCCTGGCAAATAAGTTTGTGAGGAGCTCCCTGACTAAACCCCAGGGTGCTACACATATATGATCTCTTAAACTTTATTATCTGCGGTTGTTTATCTCATATCAAATCATAAACCTATTACTATCTGCATCTTGAACAAGATGCTAATGAAAATGGTACTATTAAAATATTGACAGTACTTTATCAAGCATCCTTTCCTCAACTAGTATAATCACAATTGCATATGCCCATCCAGATTCATTGGCTGCACCACTGTATGAGTAGCTGTTCATTTTGAACTTCCAATTACAGTAAAATTATACATTTTAATATAGAGGCTCTCCAGCCCATACATAGATTTAAATAGTAGCTTGTAGGCAATTGCAGTTAGCATTCCAGCCTGTCCTCAGATTGGCAGAAAGAGATATATAATCAGGTCTAGATTTGAGTGGGGTTAACCTGTCCTTTAAATCTTTAATTTCTCTATCTATCAAAGAAAGTCTTAATTTCTTTTTATCTATAAGGAATCCCAGCAGCTTGATCCCAATCTCGTTAAAGTATTTGAACCAAGGTTCTAGGTCCGTATCTTCTTGTTGTGGGGAGATATCCCAAAGAAGACCCCTAGGAAGCATTTGTTCCTTGATATATTGTTCCAGGAACGCTGTATCCCATTGGAGGTGTATTTCGGAGGTCATTAAATTCTTAAGCCTGAGAAACATACCTCCAATTTCTGTGTCTGGATTAAGTCCAGTAAAAACCCCATCAGTGTTAACCGATCTGGTGGTTCTATATTCAAACACATCCATGTTTGTACAAAAATGGGTATATGCTGCTGTGAAAAAAGGTCCAATATCTCTAAAGAAAAATATATATAACACTGCGCTAACCCAATATATAAGAAGCAGCTGCATTAAAATATGACCAATATTAAAAACACAAATACAATAAAAATTAAAGATTTAAAGGACAGGTTAACCCCACTCAAATCTACACCTGATTATATATCTCTTTCTGCCAATCTGAGGAGTCATTTAGAAAAGGAAGAAAAAGATCAGAAGACTAAAAAACAAAAGAAATATAACCGTGACCTGACAGACTATAAAACCAACTCTGTCTTCAAATGGCAGAAGATTTTAGAAACTCAGGTCATGTCTGGCCATGATGGCTCTGGGATGGAACTTCCCACCCCCAGAACACCAGGGCCTGATAGAAAATTTTCCCAGTACGAACCCTACCCAGCTAGGAACACTACTACTTCTCAATCACATATACCACACTATGTGGGCCCTCCAGAACCTCCATACTATGAAAACTATAATACACATAGGAGCAATCCCCTTCGACATCAATCAAATCAAGGAGGTAGAGGAGCCAGAAATGCAAGGAGAGGTCAACAAAGTGGACCTACCAATCGTTCACACTCACAAGGTGGACGTGGAAGACCTCCACGCGGTTGGGTAGATTATAGGGACAATTATGGACCCAGCCGCCCTGTATATGAACATATCCCTAGAACACCTATTCAGACTTATAATAGATTTCAGCCCCCACAAGACAGAAATGTCAGGACCACTCCTTACAACATGGATATGCACGTAGAGAAGAAGATTCCCTCAATAGATCGCCCTTTAACTACAATTATAGTCATCCAGGGCCCTCTCACCGCCCGGATTTTCCCAGGGATACCAACCAATACTCGGAAAGTCCAGAGCGAGGAGAGGCACCAGAGGGGGGAGGCGGGCCCAAAAGAAAAAGAATTTAACTACCACCGGTATATTTAATCTAAGCACAGCACAACTGACAATAGAAGAAGAACAGGTTCTTAACAAGGGACTCAAATTTGTCCCTCCTAGGTCCCTCAATAAATTTAATACATTTATTGACATTCAAAAGTTCGTCCGGAAGTTGAGTATCCAAAGATATTTCCTCTCCCAGGTACCTAATGGCCAATCACGCCGTTTGGACGAATACGTCCATACGGGGCTTTCCAATCCTTCATTATTTAATCCCCCAGGAGCCATAGCACCATCTATTTCAGTGTTTCGAAATCTAGTCTTGGCAGACCTGGAGGCTTTACCTGTAAGAAAAAGACACATTGATCAGAACCTGAAAAAAGGCCTAAAATCATTGTGTGAACGCAAGGATTTGATTATCCGCCCCGCGGATAAAGGGGGAGCCATAGTGGTCTTGGACAAAGCCAAATATATCTGTGAGATGCATAAAATACTTGATGATTCTACTACGTATCAACGTATTCACACAGATCCTACTATGACAAAAAGGCTTTGTCCTTGTTGATTAAAGAAGGCTCTGCTTTAAAGATCTTAGACAAAAAGGAAAGTGATTATCTTATTCCTCTGGCCCCCCGCATTCCTGCGATATATTATCTGCCCAAACTACACAAAGACCCAGTCAATCCCCCTGGCAGACCTATAGTCAGCGGGATTGACTCGGTCACATCAAGGATAGGTCAATACATTGATTATCATTTACAACCTTTGGTCCATTGCACACCATCTTTTATTAAAGATACAGGTGACACTATCAGATTATTAGAATCCACTTCCTACCAAGAGGGTATGATCCTAGTCACAGCCGACGTCTCGGCCCTATATACTTGTATCCCCCATGACCTTGGATTTGCTGCGGTTGAACACTATTTATCCCAAAACGTTTTCCTACCAGCATTGGAGCGCAATTTTATTATGGACCTTCTCAAATTTGCAATGACCCATAATTATTTTTGGTTCCAAGATAATTTTTATTTGCAAACCAGAGGTGTGGCCATGGGGGCCAACTTTGCCCCCAGTTTGGCCAACCTTTTCATGGCCAAATGGGAGGAGGATGTCGTCTATTCACCCAGGAGGCCAGAAGTGGCCCTCTGGGCACGTTACATAGACGACCTCCTCCTCCTTTGGAAAGGTGACTTCCCCTCACTACATAAATTTATGGCCCATTTGAATTGTAATGGTAGAGGTATCAAAGCACTCAGCACTTTCAGAACACGCGGGGGTCATATTTAGAGGAGCTAGATCCATCCAAGGACAAATTGCCCCCAACATTAGAGACCCTCCCAAAAAGACCCCTTTCTTTCAGGATTGTAAAGGTTTTTTTCCCTGTAGGAAATGCAGGGTATGTTTTTACAACACCAGTGGGAGATGAAAATCGGACACTTTCCAATCTACAGTTACCCAATGTACCTATCTTATGAGGCACTTTACTACATGTAACAAAAATAAAAAGAAAAACTGCGCTACAGAGCAAAAAGTCAAGGTAGAAGCTGCACATAAATGTGTATACCATGGAAAATAAAAATAAATAAAGTGCGCTAACTGCATGAGAATATACACATAAATGTGAATGCATATTGGTGGTAGTGAAAACCACAATCTGCTGAGAGCAAATAAATGACTCAATGGGTGATGGAAAAATATACGTGCCAATCATAAAAACTCAAATAAAAAGAAAAAAGTGTACATGTGAAGTACAACAATAATAATAACGTGAAAACATGATAATCAAACAGACTCAGTCCATGAGTTCAAACATAAAACGTTCATCAGTGAAAAAATACTTCCATCCACTATACAGCTTAGCAGCAACCAATCTCCCTATGAGTGGATCGACAAAGGTGAGGGATGTGCAGGATGGTACAATTCCACTGGCGGTGATTCCAATAAGTGAGAAAAGTGGTAAAGGTGGACTCTTACCCTCCGTGTTGGACCCCCTCCTTGGCAGGGTCTATCAGGCATGCAGATTTTGCCCTCTGCAGGGACCGTGTGATGAGAAGATCTCCCCAGCAGCTGTCAGGAATGCTGTCTCCGGTCCGGGCTAGTCCAAGTGAAACTGACAGCTGCTGGGGAGATCTTCTCATCACACGGTCCCTGCAGAGGGCAAAATCTGCATGCCTGATAGACCCTACCAAGGAGGGGGTCCAACACGGAGGGTAAGAGTCCACCTTTACCACTTTTGTCACTTATTGGAGTCACCGCCAGTGGAATTGTACCATCCTGCACATCCCTCACCTTTGTCGATCCACTCATAGGGAGATTGGTTGCTGCTAAGCTGTATAGTGGATGGAAGTATTTTTTCACTGATGAACGTTTTATGTTTGAACTCATGGACTGAGTCTGTTTGATTATCATGTTTTCACGTTATTATTATTGTTGTACTTCACATGTACACTTTTTTCTTTTTATTTGAGTTTTTATGATTGGCACGTATATTTTTCCATCACCCATTGAGTCATTTACTTTACTACATGTACCACACAATATGTAGTTTACCTTTTAACCTGCCCCTGTAAAAAACAGTACGTGGGTCGTACTAAAAGAACTTTTTCAGTGAGAGTAGGTGAACATCTTACTAATATACAGGCAGGCAAGATTAACCATACGGTGCCAAGACACTATCTTACACATCATAATCAGGACCCCACTGGAACTCAGTTCCTTATAATTGACAAATTTGTTGCCAATTGGAGGGGGGAGTCACGTGTGCGGGGGGTCTCGAGACTCGAGACATATTGGATATTCAAATTATGCACTTACTCGCCCCATGGGTTAAACGTTGAATGGGATATTAATTCCTTTATCAATCAAGCGTAATTGTCCCTTAAAATTGGAGATAGCTGACATCCATTACACATATCCTACTACACAATTTCCACGTTATTTTTCCACATGTTTCCTTCTTTTATCATGCACGTTTACACTTTCACACCTTCAATCTTTTTTTATATTTAATTATATTACTTATATAATAATGCTTTCAATATTATTGCCTGTTATGGTACACGTATACATATCTATTCATGACATTTTGATAGATGCACACTCCTCAACTATATTTATAAGTAATTTTTTGTAGCTATGTAATATATTTTTGTTTGGTCTTTAAGGGAATGACACCGTGAGAAGTGATGACTTTTATTCCCTCCGTATTTCCGGTTGTCCCCGCTGTAATACTCATTACTTCTGTTCGGCAAGGGAAGATTGTACCTTCCCTGCTTACAGTTCGGAAGGTGCTGGAGACACCAGACCCATCCATTGGTTCCCTGGGAGCGTGTGACTTCCTACGTGGTCACATGTCTCTTAGGATCCTAATAACGGAGACGCTATTCGTCTCTCAAGATCATGTGGCTATGTCAGCTGACATACCACATGACAGGCTTTCGTTGTTTTATTTTTTTTTCTATTCACTGCGCTGACCCGACAGACGGGATCGCGCAATACACAGCATGTGAGCCGCATGGCTACGTCAGAGGCGACGTGGTCATGTGACCATCCTTTGAATTTCTATTTACGATTTGGATTAGCTTCTCCCTCGTAACATGTATTTACATACTAGATCTGGGCACTATTTATGCACACTGGGATTACTATATTGATGTATCTTGGAACCTTCTGAGGGGGCATGGATGTTTGCAGCGCTGCTAAATTGGACACAGGGGGTCTTTCCCTTTTCATGGCCATTTCCCTATTGTGCTTGTCAATTTCCTATTGGTTAAGGGACAGCCCTCTCTCCTTAGTGGCGGGTGGTCCCATTGGATAATTTAAGGCAGTCAGCTGACTCCTCCCTGTCCTATCAGGAGTAGACTGATCATGTGACCTATTGTCGATGTCTGATTGGCCACACTATTTGTGCAGTTTTTATATAAATTTATACAGTGTAGGAGATGAGTCAGATGCCCCAGTTGAAGTCCATGTGGACGAAACATGTCGGGCGAGCCTTACTCTTTCCTACACTTGATTTTATCATTTTTTACGTGATCGCGCTTTTTATATTGCTTGTTGATTATTGGTGATATCCAATAAAAATACGTCATTTGATCTGCACTATTGGGGTTTCATATATTTTTTGGGAACTACCCATAATCTGGAGACTTTCCTGTGGCTGTGATCCTCCTTCGGTCTTTTGGACTGGCAGTTGCGATTTGGAGTACAGAGGAAAGATTCCCCTTGAAATCCGGGGCTTCTGGGACCAACCATCATCCATCTAGGATCTCTAAGCCTGCCTGATTCGGTGTCACCGGCATCCGAATCCACTTCCTCTGGTAAGCGTATTTTATCCATTTCAAGTTTATGATCGTTTAATCAATGAGACACAGAGGAGAAGATTTCCATACCAGTTCAACACTCCACACACAGTTCATTCTGGGACTTTTTGTTGTTTGGTTTATGGTTATATATTGGGACATTACTATATCTTACCTACCATTCATCATGTTATATGTGTTCCATCCATGCGCATTTTTCTAAGGGCTATCATTACTGATGTGTTTTCCACCATTGGTCATCATCTTTAGCGCCTACATTTTTATTGTATTTGTGTTTTTAATATTGGTCATATTTTATGTAGCTGCTTCTTATATATTGGGTTAGCGCAGTGTTATATATATTTTTCTTTATGTATAATATCACTAGGACAGAGGTCCATTCAGCAGGACACAGAGGTAGTTGCCATGAGTAATGGCAAGGAAGAATGGCAACCAGTCATTACCGTGGTACCTGGCTAGGTTAGGCCCTCCGGTAGCAAGGGAGTCGGTGCTTTGACTTCCTCCCTATCTGTCTGTTTCCACTGGTCACTGGGAGTGGACTAGCATTACGGAGATCCTTGGCCTGATTACTAGGTATGGAAAAAAAGTGAGAACACGTCCACGCAATGTGCTGAGCAGGACCCATTCTGTTTTTGGGAGTGAGGTAACAGAGGTTTGCTGACTGGTGGAGTGGGCAGAGGCTCAGCCTACCCCTCTGAATGCAACACATATATTAGTACAGGTGTGTAGGACATGGGGCGAAGCTACTTATGGAGGAACTCCATACTTTGGGTACTGCACACATGTGGCTCATCTCTGAGTTAAGAGGTCACCTTAACCCCTTCCTGACGATGGTGTGCATATATGTGGCCTCACTGAACTGAGCTTTTTTCTGTGGGGGCCTCACAAATGCATATCTCTCTTTGTGCTGGGAGTGCACCACACATTGCGCTCCCAGCACAGATACTTGGCTCTCACTGAGACCCCCGGATCTCATACTAATGATCGGTAAGTGGGACTCCTGGTTCTGGGTCACATGATTGTTGCAATTGGCTATTACAGTGATCAGTCACTGTACAGCCCGCCCCTGTGTTTACGCCTTTTTCTGAATATAGAGAAAGATACAATGCATCAACCAGGACAGGGGCTTTTGGAGGGGACTGCAGGGTGGCCTCTTGCCTTCTGACTATGGACCCTGGATTTTGAGGAGGTTCTATTCTTTGGAAGGTGTGTGCCTGGGGGACCACTGGTGTAGTTTTACTTTGGCTTCAAGTCCATGTCTCCCTGAAACACACAGACTCTGAGAAGACCCGGATACAGATTTGGGGCCTCTATGCCCAAATCAGCATTGACTGCTTAAACCCCCCTCCTATACACAGAGGAGATGTTAATATAACCAGCTCAAAACAACCTGATGCTGGGGTATCCTGCTATAATCTATTTACTAAGGTGTCATTCTCCCGTGGTATTATTTCTTCATTGTGTCTTCCCTAGCTGTGAATTGCCATTGTTAATTTAGTCCCCTATTGTTTCTGTCTGTCTGCTGATGCTGTGTAGAGATTTGGACAGACCTAGGTCTTCTTACTGGGAAACTGGTGCCGATTGGTCTGGGTGGGCACTGAGTCACCTTTGCTTGTCTAAGTGACTAGTTAGCTTACTGTTTAATTAGATTGCTGTTTATGTAGTGGTGCCCCCGTAGGAGCTGCTAAGTGATGTGGCCCACCTGTCACCCTGCCCAACCTGGCGTTCACTCCTCAGTCACTTTCAGGCAGAAAACGGTCCATGTGCTTTTTTCTGTTATTTTTATTAGGGATAATAACATGGATGGGGTAAGGGGATTATGAAATGACCAGGAAACTGTACATCAATCAATTGGCGGATTGTATAGCAATCAATTGGTAGATTGTATATATCAATCAATTGGGACAACTATATACACTTCTCTGTACAAGTTACCACTTAAGTTTCCTCCAGCACTTTCCTTGCTTGCAGACTATTCCTCTTCCTTCCTCCTGCACAACTCTTTATCACCCAGGAGCAGCTAGCACATGTTTAGGTCGGACACTGGCTCAGCCAGGCCTTAGCCATTGCCTTGTGCAGGCAGGGGCCATGGGCCCCTATAGTGTAGCAGATAGAAATGAAAAATTTTTAGTTCTAGCTGTCCTACTGGTGGACTACTGCTCCCAGTCAGCCCTCTTCAGGCCCTGCCAGCCCTCCTGGCTGCAGCTGCCCGACTTCACTGCCCATGACATTGCAGTCCTTCCTATGTGCTCCACACCCAGCTCTGACTGTTTCCTCTCAGTCCTCTCTGGCATGCCTCTCCAGTTCTCCCAACTGCACATGTCACTCACCATCCCTCCTGGCTGCAACCGGTGGCTCCCTCCTGAAGACTTGCCCAGCAGTACTAGCTCCTGCTGTCCTCTCTTGCTTCTCCTGTGCCTCCTGTTCAGAGCCTCCATGATTTTCTGGAGGGCTCAGTCCTGCACCTGAGCCCAGGGCCAAGGCCTGGTATTTAAGGAGGCCTGCCCCCTTCCAATCCAGGTTGGGGATTGGTCAGGGCTGCTTAACACACCCCAGACAGCTCCACCTATCCTCTCCTCCTCTCTTTCTAGTACCTTCCAGAAGGCTCTAGAAAGAAGAGAGAGGTCTTAGTGATGCTGCCTGTGAATCATCAGCTGCTGTCTCTGAGCCACTCCCAGCCCACACAAACCAAAACAAACAGGCCTAGCTTCCAGCCCTAAATTTGCCTGCACTTACAAAAAACCTAATCTAGCACCTACCTATGCAAAGGGTGCTACATTTATGTTTCTGTTGGCTGTTCCTTAGCTATGTTAATTATCTTACTGTTTGCATAAAGTGATCAAGCCCTTACCTGATTTTGTGTGGTAAATAGATTATTTGTGAATTTACAATAAAGTCAGTTCCAGTCTGCACCTATGCTAGTTTCGTCTAGATCTTGGGTGAAATATTTCACTATAGTACCTGTTTCCTGGTTCCAGACTGGAGGAAGCTGTATACTGATGGAAGCACCCAAGAGGGGTGCCAAGTAGTCCATCACATAAGTAAAGTGTGTAAAAATAAAAATAAAATAAAATGTAAAATTAAAGAAAAAAATAGCTAGCTCAAGGTCAGATCTAGTTCAGTGCCAGGGTTAGAGTTAGGGTCAAGGCAAGGATCAAAAGTCAAGGACGGAGTCAAAGGTCAGGGTTAGTATATTTTTGGTAGGACTTTTAAAAAAGCGCATTTTTTTAAATTAGTGTCAGTTAGTGAAGTGTGTTTCGGGTAGGATAAAAAAAATGCGCACCATTATTTCTGGGCCTTATTATGGGTACAAACAACAAATAACGTAGACATATATGATCAAGGCTGCTGTTAGAAATCACAGGGCCCCGTACAGACCCCCCACCCTGAAAATATGAAAAATATATTTTTACTAAAAATACACTAAAATCATTATTAGCGAACACAAATTAAAAATTCCTGGTAAATCTTGGTAACTCTAAAAGATAAAATTGTATTAAGTTAATAAATAAAGCTCTGTGTAAATGAGGTCCTGGGGCTCATTCACATAGGTACTGTTGCCTGTACAGTGTGAATCAGAGTTTTATTTTTTTTTTCTATTGCTTTATGCAGGCAGCCTATGTTACACTATACTAACAGAGTCACAGGCCCCAATTTGACAGGCGTGTGCATGCAGGTGTATGGTCCCAAACACAGACAGTGTGCATTCAGGGCCACTCACTCGCACCTGCATACCTGTCAAATTAGGATCTGCGGCTGTGTTTGTACAGCTGCTGCATACTCTAATGCCGCGTACACACAGTCAGATTTTCCGACAACAAATGTTCGATGGGAGCTTGTTGGCGGAAATTCCGACCACGTGTAGGCTCCATCGGACATTTTCCATCAGAATTTCCTACAAACAAAATTTGAGATGTGGATCTCAAATTTTCCGACAACAAAATCCATTGTCAGAAATTCCGATAGTGTGTACACAATTCCGACGCACAAAATTCCACGCATGCTCGCATTTGTTTTTCAGTGCGTATTTTATAGTACATATTTGATTCTCAGTGTGTTCTTGTGCGCTCGTTTCTGATTTTCAGCTCGCTTTTCTCAGGCCTTTCTGATTTTCAGTGTGTTCTGTTAGTTCGTTCTGGCTAGCCGACCGTTTTGAAGCCATGTTGTGGTTACATACTCGTCGTAGAGTGTGTGCTGTGCAGGGGCTTGATGTTGGGGTTCCTATTACTTTGACCCAAGCCCAGTCCATAAACAGGGCGGGGAGGAGTCATCTCTGGATGACGGACCCCGTTTTTCACCGTCTGTTGGCTTTGCTGTTCCCTCATATTACCAATCAGGACACCTGCATGCGGCAAGCCATCACTCCCGAACAGAGGCTAGTCGCCACGTTGCAGTACTTGGAGGCAGGGAGAAGTCTGCAGGACATCAAGTTCTCGACAGGCATCTCCCCCCAGGCTCTGTGGATCATTATTCCAGAGACCTGTTCTGCTATCATTCAGGTCCTGCAGAAGGACTATATTAAGATAAGATTTCTCCTCCTGTATTTAATTTTTGCCAATGTATTGTATTTCTTTCATCATTCCCTACGTACCATGATTGTAATATGCTGTGAATGTTCCCTTTGTCCTCATGCATGCTGGAATTTTTTAAAGTTCCTTTTTGTCCTTCATGCATATTTGCCTTCACCAACCTCCCCAGCGTGCTATCCTGGGCCCATACACACCTAGCCTAGTCACTTAACAATGTATTTTGTCAGCTCCATTGTAGTACTTTACCTTAAACACCCCCTAAAATGTGTACAAATGTTATTTGTGTCCTTAAATTCATGCAGAGTGCTTGAGGCTTTTTTTGAGGTTCCCAAACTCATTTGGAACCCTCACTTCCCCCAACTGCTAGGTCTGCTGACTTTGCCCAACCCATACACACTATACCTACCTCTTTTGTGGTTATATTTCTGTATGAATTTGCCAAAGCATGTAGTAAAAGGGCGTGCCTGAATACTTTCAAATGGTACTGTTTAAAGTTTTGTTCTCCTATTATCTTGATAGGTAATTGCAGAATGAAAAAATGTGCTTCAATTTGTACGGTGTGTATTCATATTTTTTTATTATGACACTTCTTATCTGTCCAGTGGGCTGCCAATAGTGTAAGTAAGGAGGGGCTGGCTAAAGTTAAACACATTTTTTATGGATTCAGCTCTCATGGAAGTGGAGAGGGTTACCTGTTCGAAACACCCCCCCCCTATAATTTTTACAATGGGCCATCAGAGAGGGCGAGGAATCTGATAAGTGTACTTTATATACTTTTCTTTAAATACGCCTTCAAATAAATGTTATACTGATGTTGGCCAAGAATGTTTGTGTTTAATCTGCTTGCAATGTTTATATGCAAAATTACAAATTTTTTTGTTCTTGTTTGACTCCACAGTTTCCTTCAACGCCACAGGAATGGCAGACTGTGACATCCCAGTTTGCCCAGCGGTGGGACTTTCCCAACTGCGGAGGGACAATAGATGGGAAACACGTCCACATCGTACCACCCCCCAACTCGGGGTCATATTATTATAATTACAAGGGGTTTAATAGTATAGTGTTGTTGGCGGTGGTGTCGGCGACTTACGAGTTTCTGTATGTGGATGTTGGAAAAAATGGCCGGATGTCGGATGGTGGAGTCATTGCCCAGACAGAGTTTTACAGACGGCTCCAGAATGGCAGCTTGCGCTTGCCACCTCCAGAAGACAATGTGGCGGGACTCCCGTCTGTCTTCGTCGGGGATGAAGCTTTTGCGCTGGGGGACCATCTTCTGCGGCCATTCCCGATGAGGACCCTCATCCCGAACCAGAGGGTTTTTAATTACCAGCTGGCCAGAGCCAGAAGAGTGGTTAAAAAATGCCTTTGGAATAATAGCCAGCCGGTTGCGCCTATTTCTGACAGTGATCCATATGGCGGAGTAAAAACTGAATCATATTGTCCTTGCCTGTTGCATTCTCCACAATTTCCTACGGAAAAATGCTATAATCTATGTGGCCTCAGTTGGGACTGAGGCCGGTGTTCCAAATCCAACTACCTTGAACACACTTGAACCTGGCCGCCCTGGCTTGCCCCCCCAAAGGGCCCGCAAAGTTAGACTGAAGTATCTCAAGTGCTTTGCGGGTAGGGGGGTCATTGATATGCCAGACAATATGTGAAACTTTTCTCAAATAAATATTTTTGGTATAAACTGAACTCATATTTCATTTGATTTACTGCTTGTGTTTCTTTTAGCTGTCTCCTAGGTTCTCCAAAAGCCTTTTTATGGCCATTTTCTACAATAGTGCAAACGTAATTTATTTGATACATGAGGTGACAATCTCTTCTTCAGCGAAATATTATGTTGTGGGTCTGCTACACACACACCTTGTTTTTGTTGTTAATGTATGTAATGCATTCATGATAAAAAGATGTATCATTTTCAGCACCATGAATGAATTTTGGGGAGTCACGAAAAGCACTGTGGGAGTTATTTACTAAAGGAAAATCCACTTTGAACTCCAAGTGCACTGCAAAAGTGCACTTGAAACTGCACTTGTAGTGCAAAGTGAATTTGCCTTTAGGAAACAACCCCCATTGTCACTGTAAACAACAACTTACTCCAAAAACTGCTATTGAGCATTCAAAGAAGAAGCACACATTGTTGAGTGTTAAAATTTTTACTTTGTGCACATTCACATGTGCGTTAGAAAAGGGTTTTTGAACAAACCAACATATTTTAGGAATAACATTTTTGGTATAGACAGTACAAATAGCCTTTTTGTGTTAAATGGGCACGTTTAAAACCATAAAACAATACCCAACTCAGGAACTTACAAAGTTCAACTTTGAAAAAATGAAGGCAAGATCAGACATTAGTATGTCCAAACTGTGTGTATCTTGCCTTCATCAGATGGGGTGATGTCACCCCTGTGAAAGCCAAATTTTGAAGATGCACACAAATTGAGAGTCAAAATGGGGATTTCCCTCCTGATCTTTTCTATTTGTTAACATTCAATTTTCAACAGTCATGAGCTGAAAATTGTGTGTGATTGATGAACAAAAAACTTTGTTCTTTTTTCATACACAGGAAAGCCTAGGCCAGGAGGAGGGCATGGAATGTGGCAGCCAGGAAGAGGATGTGGAATGTGGCAGCCAGGAGGTGGTGGGGGTAAGTGGCAGCCAGGAGGTGGCCCTGCCCAGTAGCCTGACAGAATCCCAGGTCCCTCCCCTCCGACTTCTAACCAAAAGGCCCAGGAAGGGGAGTAAGATGGAGAAGGCAGCGCTTGGGCTGATTCCGGAGGCTAATGCTGCCCTCAGAGCCACCCCCACTCTTCAAGAGGCCTTTGCCTGCATGACTGCCAACAAAATGCAGTCCTGTGTGAGAAAATTATGTTTATGACATTAATTAAGGGGTTGAGGGGCCAAATCACAACCAAAACACACCTGTGTGAGTTGGACCATACTACTCCTCCTCCTCCACCTCCTGCCACACCTCCACAGCCACAGCCTGGAAGCAAGGAGGGAAGGAAGTGTGGAAGTAAGACAAGAAAGTGATGGCCTGGGTTCAGTCTGGTCTGACAAAAGACGCAGGCTGTGATATGACCACAGCCTGGGGACATATATATCATCTGCTGCTGTTCCTGATCTCTTGTAGTCTGGGACCGGATTGTGCTATATGGACTCCTCGGGCTACCGAGTTGATGTGTGCCCTGGGGTGCAAAGGCTTTGCCAATTTCACCAATTTCTCCAGCGTTGCCTTCCTCTTTATTTTATTATGACCCATAATAAATGGCTATTTTGTATTCACAAATACTTGCCTATGTGTTTTACTTCAAAAAGGACAGTTTGTTTGTGAGTAGGCAGGTACATTTTCAAAATACAATGTCAAATTAACAAGGGTCACCAACATAAACCAACCTCCTTGAGGTTAAAAAAATTCAAGATAATAATGGTGTTGTGGTAACTTGACACACAAAACGAAAAACAATATTATGGAGAGCACTAGAAAAAAAAACAAGGAGAGCTTGATTAAAAACAAAAAAACTATAAACAAAAATTAAATACATTATTATGGAGATCTGACGAAAACCAAAAAATAAAATATTCAGGAGATCACGAGAAATAATAAAGAAAACATTTTATCAGAACTCTGTGTGAATATCAGTAGCAAAACACCTTCATTATTCTAGCCTTGTAAAGAGGAAGAGAATGCGCTGAATTAAAAGACTTAAAAAATTGCAGCGTGACGAATGTGCTATCTCCATTACGAACGCTAGTTTTACCAGACCGAGTGCTTCCATCTCGTATTTGATTCTGAGCATGCGTGGAACTTTGTGCGTGAGAATTGTCTACACACGATCGGAATTTACGAGAACAGATTTTCTTGTCGGAAAATTTGAGATCCAGATCTCAAATTTTGTGTGACGGAAATTCCGATGGAAAATGTCCGATGAAGCCTACACACGGTCGGAATTTCCGTCAACAAGCTCCCATCGAACATTTTCCGTCGGAGAATCCGACCGTGTGTACGGGCATTAGAGTAACAGGCTGCTCCAGCTGCACAAACTGCTCATTCATACGGTATTGGCCAGGGAACCAATGTAAATGAGCCTTTCATTTTTTAAATTATTTTCATAATTTTTTTTTTAATGATTTTTTTTTTTAGAAAAAGTAATTTTTTTTTGATGATTTTTAAAAATAATTTTTTACAATTTGTTATTATTTTTACATTTTTATTTTTTAATTACTGTATTAGCCGGCGTATAACACGCACCCCAAGTTTAGGAGGGAAGTTTAAGGAAAAAAACTTACATTTTAAATGCCCATCAATGCAGCCTCATCAGTGTCCATCTGTAGCCTTGCCCATGATTGCAGAATGATCAGTGTTCATCTGCAGCCTTGCCCATCATTGCAGAATGATCAGTGTCCATCTGCAGCCTTGCCCATCATTGCAGAATGATCAGTGTCCATCTGCAGCCTCGCCCAACAGTGTTCATCTGCAGCCTTGCCAACAGTGTCCATCTGCAACCTTGCCCAACAGTGTTCATCTGCAGCCCTGCCCAAAATTGCAGCATGATCGGTTTTAGATTGTTACTGGTACTCAATTTAGGAGGGAACGAGGGCCGCCGAGATAGACAGAGCTGGATGTCCTGTGTACTCGGCTCCTCTCGGCTCGGCTGCAAGTCCCACCCAGTCCTGCCCCTTGGCCCGGCTCCTATGATGGACACAACACTGGTCCAATGGCGGGACATAAATGCTAGGAGGCGGGACTGGGTGTGACTGGGAGCGGAGTCTCTCCCTCTAGCAGTTGAAATCCGGCAGGAGAGGGGGAGAACTGGCTTTCAGCTGCTGCAGAGAGCCGCACAATGCATCCCTCCCTCTCCAGGCCCTCCTGTGTGTCTGGCCCCCTACAGAAGGACCAGCGGTACCCCCCTATCAGTGGCCCTGGTTGTACAGATTTATTAACACATGTCAAAGTTGCAAAATTGTGTTCAGACATTAACATTAGTTTTACTCTATCTCGGGCAAACAAGGGGTTACATTTGTGCCAAACTATCTGTAATGTGTGCTGCTTTTACTATTTGATCCCTACATTTCTAATCTCTGCTTTGCAGGGATGAGAAACACAGAGATCATTCCCTGTGTACACAGATCGTTCCTTGTGAATGTCAACACAAAGCTCTGAGCTGTAAATGTACACAGCCTATCAGCAGGTCCTGGCCGTATAGCATTGGCCGGGACTTTCTGACAGGCCCCCGTTGTGTACAATCAAAGTGGGTGCCAGCTAGGGGTGCAGAATTTAATCGCTGAATCGATGCATCGCGATTCGGGTGTCCCAGATGCGGCATCAATGCATGTGACCGGCAAAATCGATGTGAGAGCGCTCCGAGCGTGGCTGTCAAAATAACTGTTTTGTAATAAATACAAAGTTATAATCCATTAAGTGCCCACCGCTGTATGTGCTTTTTAAAATATATGCAGATTCATACCTCATTTCTTAGTCTATGTATAATTGTTTATGCCGCATGTGACTGCCCGGCCCGCCTCTCTCCTCTCACGTTTCTTGTCTCACGTCTCTCCTGGCGTTAGCCCCGCCCGCCTCTCTTCTAATCTGATAGCTAGAGTCGGTGGGCGGGGCTGAGAACTCCCACTGACGTCAGGAGAGACGTGAGATGGGAGACGTGAGAGGAGAGAGGCGGGCCGGGTAGTCACATGAGCGGCATATACAGTTATACACAGACTAAGAATGAGGTATGAAGCTGCATATATTTTAAAAAGCACATACAGCGGTGGGCACTTAATGGATTATAGCTCTGCATTTATTACCACACAGGTATTTTAACAGCAGTTATGCCCTGTACACACATTGATCGGACATTCCGATAACAAAATCCATGGATTTTTTCTGACGGATGTTGGCTCAAACTTGTCTTGCATACACAGGGTCGTACAAAGTTGTCGGACAATCCGATCGTTCTGAACGCGGTGGCGTAAAACACGTACGTCGGGACTTTAAATGGGGCAGTAGCCAATAGCTTTCGTCTCTTAATTTATTCTGAGCATGCGTGGCACTTTGTGCGTTGTGTACACACGATCGGAATTTAACCGATCGGATTTGTTGTCGGAAAATTTTTTAGCCTGCTCTCAAACTTTGTATGTCGGAAATTCCGATGGAAAAAGTCCGATGGAGCCCACACACGATCGGAATTTCCGACAACACAATCCGATCGCACATTTTCCGTCGGAAAATCCGACCGTGTGTACAGGGTATAAGAGTACAAATGTGTACACCTTCTACACGTGCTCCGTGCTGACATTTCCCTGGCTTCCCGTTTGCACATTTCACTGTGTTAACTCCTAGTGTGCTGAATGGTGCAAACAGAGAAGCCCAGGGGAACTGGCAGCACGGAGACAGTTGTACAGGGAACTTCACAGGGCTGTTTGCTGTGGATTCTAACCTCTCTTGACCTCCCAGCAGCCATGTGCGTGAATTCCTGTACCCTGTAGTGCACCGGATTATTGCACTTTTCAAAGCGGAGATCCTACACAAAAAGTGTAGCTGTTGAATTTTAATAAACCGACACTCACCTGTCCCACGGTCCATCGATGCGGCCACACGGAGCCCCGCTCCTCTCAGCCTCCTCTCCTCGGCACCATCAAATCTACTGTGGGCAGTGGCACCCGGCCGTGAAAGCTTACGGCTTCACGGCCGGGCGTGCACTGCGCTCTGCCATTGGCCAGCCAATCTTCCGGTGTGGTCTTCTGCTGCTGTCGCCCATCTGCTTCAAGGTTCGATATGTTGTTCATTCTGAGATGGTATACTTCATACCTTGGTTGTAACAAGTGGTTATTTGAGTTACTGTTGCCTTTCTATCGTCTCAAACCAGTCTGCCTATTCTCCTCTGACATCAACAAGACATTTTCCTCCACACAACTGCCGCTCACTGGATATTTTCTGTTTATCGGACCATTCTCTGTAATCCCTAGAGATGGTTGTGCGTGAAAATCCTAGTAGATCAGCAGTTTTTGAAATACTCAGACCAGCCTGTCTGGCACCAACAACCATGCCACATTCAAAGTCACTTGAATGCCCTTTCTTCCAAATTTTGTTGCTCAGTTTGAACTTCAGCAAGTCTTTTTTACCATGCCCAGATGCCTAAATGCATTGAGTTGCTGCCATGTGACTGGCTGATTAGCAATTTGTGTTACCAAGCAACTGAACAGGTGTACCTAATAAAGTGGCCGGTGAGTGTATATCTTCCTGTGCAAATCTGCAAT
Organism: Lithobates septentrionalis; assembly: GCA_037952835.1. NCBI lineage: Eukaryota > Metazoa > Chordata > Amphibia > Anura > Ranidae > Lithobates > Lithobates septentrionalis. The sequence goes on from JBBDGP010000319.1 coordinate 10,268,044, forward strand.
AAAGTGCCTCTTCAACTAAGTGCTTCTCATGAATCACAAAGTGCTTGTGCATCCAAACTTCATTCATGGCACCCTTTGTGAGCAACACTCACCAGATGCTATGTGACCTTTTATGAAAAAAAGGAAGGTCCCAAGCTCTTTTGTACACACTCCCACTCCTCCAGGTTTACTCCTCACACTGTTCAGTAGGGAATATGTCCAAAAGATACTCCACCAACTCCAGAGAATAAATCCAGAAGAGAAGACCACCAATAATGTAACACAGCTTTATTAACAATTTTAAAAACATAATTTGCACACTTATATTGATGTATATGTAGATTATCCCAATTCGTTTTCTTTTGGCACAACCACTTCCTGACCAAGGTTGTTCATTGCAGGTTCACAAGTGATTTTTTTAATGAAAGCTGGTGAGTTAAAGTATCAATGGGTACAATAGTCCTGGTTAGGTAGCTCTTCACAAATCTGTGGCATATATATACACTGATCAGCCATAACATTAAGATCACTGACAGGTAAAGTGAATAACATTGATTGTCTTATTACAATGGCATCAGCAAGTCATTGGGATATATTGGGAAACAAGTGAATATGTTGTCCATGAAGTTGATGTCTTGAAAGCAGAAAAAATGGGCATCACAGTTTTTTTTTTTTATGAGAGTGCGTAGCCGCAGACTGGTCAGGGTGCCCATGATGGCTTGCGTGCACAGTCTAAAGCACCTACAATGGGCACATGAGCATCAGAACTAGACCACAATGAAAATCAATGATTTTTTTTTTTAAATCTAAAAAAATCTGATTTTTTTTTAATTTAAATCATTTTTTTTGTTTTTTTTATTTAAATTGTATCTTTTTTATTTTGATCAAATTTTTTTTAATAAAATGCTTTTGGGGTAAAAATCTATCGAAAGATAGTTTTCTATTTAAGATACATTAATAATTTAGTTTATTCAGCATAAAATGGAGCTTAGTTGTGTAGCATGAGGCTGTATATTCTGCAATATTTACATTTTTGGTAAACTCATTCAATGAATCCAAGCTCTGCAAGCTGAGATAACATGCACTGCATTGATGCATTCACACAATTTTACAGTAACCATGAGTAACCACAGAGTAACCAAAGTAACCATTTTAATAAATAAAAGAATTTGAGTAATTCTCCAACTATGTGTGATTAACATATTAACCTAAAATAAGTTCTGATATAGCTGTTTTACTAACATGACAGCTTATTATTCTAAATAGGAAACCTTCATTTTGTTTGCAAATATTAAACATTCAAACTACCAGCAAGAATGAGTCCTTACATTTAAATGTTATTTCAGATCCATCATGGCCGCACCTGTTAGCGGGGGCATCCACTCACTTGCTGCCACCACGTCTCTCACCTTGTTGTGTCACTGCCGCATTACCAGCTGTCCCATTAAAGTGAATGGGACTGTCAGGGAGTCAACAGCGGGTCAGAGGAGGAGCCACTGCGGGACAGAGATGACAGTTGCTCTTTAAAAATTATGATTTAAATCAAGTTGTTTTAAATCAAGCCTTTTTACTACTGATTTATATTGTGATTTAAAATCGACTTAATTTAAATCAAATCCACCCTGCCACAAAGCAATGGAAGAAGGTGGCCTGGTCTGATTAATCACTTTTTCATGTGGATGGCCGGGTACCATCTTTTACTTGGGAAAAAGATAGCACCCGGATGCAATTTGGTAAGATGGCAAGCCGGCGGAAGCAGTGTGATGCTTTGGGAAATTTTATGCTGGAAAACCTTGGTCCTGCTATTCATGCGGGTGTTACTTTGACACGTACCACCTACCTAAACACTGTTGCTGACCAAGTACACCTCTTCATGGAAACGGTATTCTCTGATGGCAGTGACCTCTTTTAGCAGGAGAATGTGCCCCACTATACTGCAAAAATGGTTCAAGAACAACAAGTTTAAGGTGTTTACTTGGACTTCATATTCTCCAAATCTTAACCCGGTGAGCATCTGTGAGATGTGCTGAAAAAATAAGTTTGATCCATGGATGCCCCACCTCTCAACTTACAATACCTGACAGATTTGCTACTGATGGCTTGGTGCCAGATACCACAGTATATCTTCAGAGGTCTAGTTGCATCCATGCCATGACAGGTCAGGGCTATTTTGATAGCAAAAGGGGGACCTACTCAATATTAGGTGGGTCATAATAATGTCATGGCTGATCGGTGTAAGTACAGTTTACAAAATGTAAATAACCACCTCCATAAGTATAATGTCCAAATGAAATAATTTTTAATTTTTTTTACAAAATCTAATTAAAACCACAAGAAAGACCCGAGTAGAATATAGGGGATGATAAAAATCCATGTAACAACGTGAAAAAAATGATAAAATAGGTGTGATTCTTATCATGGAGCAATCAACCATTTTCTCAATATGAACAGCCCAGCAAATGAAACCCAAAGCCGAGCAGCAGTAAAAAAATAAAAATAAAAAAAAATTACAGATAAAAAATAAAACACAGAAATGTTAGCATTGCTAAATATTAACCATTAAGATGTATGAAATGAGTACTAATATTTTAAGATATAATAATAAATATTGTTCATAGAGGAATAGAACGATAATAATATTGGAACTGTAGTAAATAATGGATCTCAATGGTAGAGTGTATACATACCTGGCCCAAAAGTTTCATAAAGTTTTTTTAGTCTAAATTTCAGTATGTCATCTCTTTTGGACACAAGAGTGCAGAAGGAAGTCAAATACGCCTTAGAGTCAAAGCTGGACAGATATGTTTCCCCTCCGGTAAAATCCATCTCATTGAATAGGGAGACTGCAAACATAAATATAAAAGACACAAATTGTTGTTTTAGCGTCGGCAGTAAAGTATATGGGTAAAGATAAACTCATAGTAAATGATTGTTAGAACTGTTTACTTGTACATTCCTCATTAACTTATCAATGTGTGAAAAGTCATGATGTGTTATTCGCATCTCCTGTCCTTACATAGTTACATTATTATTATACAGGATTTATATAGCGCCAACAGTTTACGCAGCGCTTATAGTAGGTGAGGTCGAAAAAAGACACAAGTCCATCAAGTCCAACCTATGTGTGTGATTATATGTCAGTATTACATTGTATATCCCTGTATGTTGCGGTCGTTCAGGTGCTTATCTAATCGTTTCTTGAAACTATTGATGCCCCCCGATGAGACCACCGCCTGTGGAAGGGAATTCCACATCCTTGTCGCTCTTACAGTAAAGAACCCTCTACTTAGTTTTAGGTTAAACCTCTTTTCTTCTAATTTTAAATGAGTGGCCTTCCGCAAAAAAGTTTTATCCCTATTGTGGGGTCACCAGTATGGTATTTGTAGATTTAAATCATATCCCCTCTCAAGCGTCTCTTCTCCAGAGAGAATAAATTCAGTGCTTGCAACTTTTCCTCATAACTAATATCCTCCAGATCCTTTATTAGCTTAGTTGCCCTTCTTTGTACTCACTCCATTTCCAGTACATCCTTCTTGAGGACTGGTGCCCAGAACTGGACAGCATACTCTAGGTGCGGCCTGACCAGAGTCTTGTAGAGCGGGAGAATTATCGTTTTAGCTCTGGAATTAATCCCCTTTTTAATGCACGACAATATTCTTTGCTTTGTGAGCAGCAGCTTGGCATTGCATGCCATTTCTGAGCCTATCATTTACTAGGACCCCCAGGTCCTTTTCCATCCTAGATTCCCCCAGAGGTTCTCCCCCCAGTGTATAGATTGCATTCATATTTTTGCCATCCAAATGCATTATTTTACATTTTTCTACATGGAACCTCATTTGCCTCCTTGTACTATCTATAATTTCCTCTCCTTATGGAGCTCTCCCAAAGTGGCTATGTTTATAGGAGTGTAGCACTACCCCCCGTAAGAGTCACTGGTTTTAACTGGTTCTCCCCCAAACAGCACACAAGCCACCCAAGCATAGGTGTGTGCCTCCTTTGGTGCCAGCGGCGTCTTGTTTTTGGTTTGGGAGCTGCAATATGTTTACAAGGGAGGTTCACACATCTCCTGCTGCCCACCCCGCCCCTCGGGATAGGTGGGGCCACCTGGATATCGGCGCCAAGTCACTACACCCATCAGGTGACGTCCACGCTGTGGGTGTAGTGTGTCCATGCTTGGGTGTAGTGTGTCATATAGGATGGCCGTGGGGCGTCTGCACATGCGCATCCCCACTCAGCGGTTGACACCCCGGCGTCAGCGTGCCTTGCCATCCCCACATGGCGTTGGGGGCGGAGCCCACCGGGCCCCCCGGGATGCAAATTGGAGGGTGGATATGGCTGGGATTGCCTCATTCCTTGTTTTTCACTCCACTTGGGACAGCTGATCTTGCCATTGGCAGCCATAATCCTACACAGGTACACTCATCTCTTATACTCTAGCATTTTGATGCCTGATATTGGGTCTTACACACACACATATATATATTTTGTTGCACATATTGTAACCGTCCCTTTCCTTTTGCTCTAGGGATTGTTTTCCTAGATATCCACTTTGGTTTCTGTGCTTTTTCCACATTCCCTCACATTTACCCTTGGGTCTCCATGTCCCGCTCCATCTTTAGGTTGGTGCACATACATATTCATTTATATACTAAATTATACAATTTGTATGTTCATGTGTAATCAACAATATTGATTTACCAATATTTGTGTTACAGCTGACATTTACAAACTAACTATTGAGACCCTCAGGGTTAAACACTCCCACCCATGCTATGTCTGCCCTCCGTCTGTCCCCTGGTGATGGTTTTGGTCGGTCTCTCCCCCTCAGCTCCCATGACATACACTTGTCGCTGCCGCCTTTAGGGATAAAGAAATTTGGCACTTTGGCTCTGCAGATTGGTCAGTATTGGGTTCCATACCACTGAGCCCCTTTCACCATTTGCTTTAAAATCGATCACTGTGTCACACATATCTTTGTGTTCAATTTAGATACATTACACATGCATCTTCCCCTGAGGAAGTGAGCCACGTCTCACGAAACGCATCTGATTACTTTGATGCCTGTGACTACTGTATGATATCTACATGTACCAATGTTACTTTTATAATGTACAATGACAAGCTATGCTACTGTCTACCACCATGAATGTATGTACATTACTTCTCGATCAAAGATTTTTCTGTATTTACTGCTGTTATTTTGGCCTACTGTGACCACCTCACCTAAAGTCCCAGGGCGACCCTCTGTATTTTCTCCTGGTAAGGGTCACCGCTGTTCCAAGTTTTTTCCATTTGTGGATAATGGCTCTCACTGTGGTTTGCTGGCGTCACCAAGCCTTAGAAATGGCTTTATAATCTTTCCAGACTGATACTTGTCAATGACTTTGTTTCTCATCTGTTCTTGAATTTCTTTAGATCACGGCATGATGTGTTGCTTTTTGAGATCTTTTAGCGTGCTTCACTTTGTCAGACAGCTTTTATTTAAGTTATTTTTTGATTCAACAGGTCTGGCAGTAATCAGGCCTGGGTGTGGCAAGTTAAATTTAACTCAGCTTTCCAAAAACTTGTGGTTAATCACAGTTCATTCATGATTCAGCATTGGAGGGGGCAGGTTTGAACAGCTTTTTTCCCCTAATAAATGAAATAATCATTTAAAAACTGCATCTTGGATTTACTCAGGTTATCTTTGTGTAATATTAAAATTTGTTTGATCTGAATCATTTAAGTGTGAGAAATATGAAAAAATCAGGAAGGGGCAAATACTTTTTCATAGCACTGTATATTTACCTGCCTTTTCCTTTTCTGAATGAACACAGTGAGTGATCAGTACGGATTGCTCCTGTGTCTATTCATTGCTGAAGCATAGTAAACTGTGCTCACTATGCTTCGGTTTGTGAATGAAGAGGAAGCTGCTCAGCACAGAGCACTTCCTATTTATTTACTGTCCAGTGCAGCTGAGGCTGCAGAGAAAGCACTGGGGAGTTTTTGTCCTCAGTCCCTTTCTCTGTCTCAAAAGTGAACCCGAACATTTCACCACAGCAGCATAACAGGGCTGTTAAAAATGTAAAAAAAAAACTGTTAAAAAAGTAAACAAATAATTATAGTTTGGTCTCTGAAGAGAGATTGGCATTCAGAGCATTTGACAGGTGATCAGGAGGCATTTTATCGCCTCCTTATCGCCTGCTTTAACCCATTCAGCTCTGAATGGGTTGTGTTCAACAGGGGTATAATTCATGCCGCGGCTGTAAAGCATCACGGCCACAGTATACGTACACCCCCAGGCACTGCCTCTACAGTTATGGGGTAGTGGGTGTCAGAATGTACCCTTCCGGCCATCATAATTTAACCACATCACTTTTAAACCGCACCCACTTTTTTTGGTGCACCGCACAATGTGTGCCAACCCCCCCCCTCCCAAGTGTTCCTCATTCTCAACTTCAAAGGTTTGGAGGTATGCTAATCACCCGGTGAGCACAAGGCTGTTATTATTTTGAAACATGTTGGTACGGAGTTCTGCCACCTCCGGTGCTAGCCCCTTGCCCGCTGCTCACTGTCACTTGCATACACTGAAGCCCAGATTTTGTGTGTACAAGTGACAGACTCCTCTCCCTGCAGTGTGCCATTTCTGCATTATCCCTTTGAGAGCAGGGGAGAGAGGGGGCAGGGGATGTGCAGAGGTCTAGTGCCCAAGTGGCAGCTCCTCCGAAAGCCTGCGCTGGCAGCCTGCACACTGCTACTGTACATTTTGGATGCCCTCTGGCAGCAGCCCCTCTCTCCTATCTCTGTTATTCTTTAGGTGGGGTAGAGAGGATTTGGGGCAAAAAGGACAGCTCTGTACTGGAAGCAAAGGGTGGGTTTGGGGGGAGAGCTCTGTACTGGGGAAGGGGGGAGGGTAGTTAACTGTTCTATGAGATATGCACTCCTTAACCCTGCATCCCAGACATAGCATACTTCTGAGTAGTGCAGCCTGCACATAGCACACTCTTGAGCCCTATGTCCTATACATAGCACACTCCTTAGCCCTGCACCGATGTACATAATGCACTTCTTAACTCTGCACCCTGTATATAGTGCACTCCTTAACACATACATATATATATATATATATACCGTATATACTCGAGTATAAGTCGTTCCGAGTATAAGTCGAGGCCCTAATTTACCACAAAAAAAATGGGAAAAAATTATTGACCTGAGTATAAGACGAGGGTGAGAAATGCACAGCTACTGTAAGTGGAAAAGAGGGTCAACAATGCCTATTTGCAGCATCACTGTGCCCATTTGCATGCCTCACTGTGCCCATTTGCAGCCATAGGTCCCCTGAGTGTCAAACTCGGTAGTTAAGGGTTCCTAGATGCCCCCTAGCTGCAGCCAAAATTTGGGGTCTCTGAACCCAAAGGGTCCCCGAAATGACATTGCTGCAGATGGACACAGTTGACCGAATTTGGGGCCCCATATCTCGGGGCCACTTAGTGCTAAGAACCCCAAATTTGATGTGCAAACCCAGTGGAACTAGCACCATAAAATTTCCAAAGCTGGGGTTTCTAGCACCAAGTGACCCCGAGATACAGGGCCCCAAAAATCAGTTCAGAAAATGTCAAGCACTTTTCTGCAGCAGAGAATGACATTTTCCGAACCGGGTTTGGGGCCCCGTATCTCAGGGCCACTTGGTTCTAGGAACCCTAGCTTTGGATATGTTATGGTACCAGTTCCACTGGGTTTGCACACCATATTTGGGGTTCCTAGCACCAAGTGGCCCTGAGATATGGGGCCCCAAATTAGGTTCAGAAAATGTCAAGCACTTTTCTGCAGCAGAGAATGACATTTTCCAAACCGATTTTGGGGCCCCGTATCTCGGGGCCACTTAGTGCTAGAAACTTCAGCTTTGGATATGTTGTGGTACCAGTTCCACTGGGTTAGCACACCAAATTTGGGGTTAATAACAGTGGCCCTGAGATACGGGGCCCCAAATTCGGTTCGGAAAATGAATTTTTTTGCTGCAGAAAAGTGCTTGACTCCAGTATAAGTCGAGGGGGGCACTTTCAGCACAAAAAAATGTGCTGAAAAATTCGACTTATACTCGAGTATATACTGTATATATATACACATATATATATATATATATATATATATATACACACACACACATATATATATATATATATATATATATATATATATATATATATATATATATTTTGTGAGATTAGGGAATTAAGCTCAAGTAGCAGGTGCATTTACAATGAGCTGCTCTAGGGATGAGCTTCGAGTTCGAGTCGAACATTGGCTGTTCGCAAGTTCGCCGAACAGCGAACAATTTGGGGTGTTCGCGGCAAATTGGAATGCCGCAGAACACCCTTTAAAAGTCTATGGGAGAAATCAAAAGTGCTAATTTTAAAGGCTAATATGCAAGTTATTGTCATAAAAAGTGTTTGGGGACCTGGGTCCTGCCCCAGGGGACATGGATCAATGCAAAAAAAAGTTTTAAAAACTGACGTTTTTCAGGAGCAGTGATTTTAATAATGCTTAAAGTCAAACAATAAAAGTGTAATATCCCTTTAAATTTCGTACCTGGGGGGTGTCTATAGTATGCCTGTAAAGGGGCGCATGTTTCCTGTGTTTAGAACAGTCTGACAGCAAAATGACATTTTGAAGGAAAAAACTCATTTAAAACACCCGCGGCTATTGCATTGCCGACAATACACATAGAAGTTCATTGATAAAAACGGCATGGGAATTCCCCAAAGGGGAACCCCAAACCCAAAATTAAAAAAAAAAATGACGTGGGAGTCCTCCTAAATTCCATACCAGGCCCTTCAGGTCTGGTATGGATATTAAGGGGAACCCCGCGCCAAAAAAAAAAAAAGGCGTGGGGTCCCCCCAAAAATCCATACCAGACCCTTATCCGAGCACGCAACCTGGCAGGCCGCAGAAAAAGAGGGGGGACGAGAGTGCGGCCCCCCCTCCTGAACCGTACCAGGCCACATGCCCTCAACATTGGGAGGGTGCTTTGGGGTAGCCCCCCAAAACACCTTGTCCCCATGTTGATGAGGACAAGGGCCTCATCCCCACAACCCTGGCTGGTGGTTGTGGGGGTCTGCGGGCGGGGGGCTTATCAGAATCTGGAAGCCCCCTTTAACAAGGGGACCCCCAGATCCCGGCCCCCCCCCTGTGTGAAATGGTAAGGGGGTACTTACCCCTACCATTTCACAAAAAAACTGTCAAAAATGTTAAAAATGACAAGAGACAGTTTTTGACAATTCCTTTATTTAAATGCTTCTTCTTTCTTCTATCTTCCTTCATCTTCTGGTTCTTCTGGTTCTTCTGGCTCTTCTGGTTCTTCCTCCGGCGTTCTCGTCCAGCATCTCCTCTGCGGCGTCTTCTATCTTCTTCTCCTCGGGCCGCTCCGCACCCATGGCATGGGGGGGAGGCTCCCGCTCTTCTCTTCTTCTTTTCTTCTCTTCTTCTCTGCTTCTCTTCTTCTCTTCTTCATTTTCTTCTCCGGGCCCCTCCGCAACCCATGCTGGCATGGAGGGAGGCTCCCGCTGTGTGACGGCGCTCCTCGTCTGACAGTTCTTAAATAACAGGGGGCGGGGCCACCCGGTGACCCCGCCCCCCTCTGACGCACGGGACATGGCGGGACTTCCCTGTGACATTCCCCGTGACGTCACAGGGAAGTCCCGTCAAGTCACCGTGCGTCAGAGGGGGGCGGGGTCACCGGGTGGCCCAGCCCCCCGTTATTTAAGAACTGTCAGACGAGGAGCGCCGTCACACAGCGGGAGCCTCCCTCCATGCCAGCATGGGTTGCGTAGCGGCCCGGAGAAGAAAATGAAGAAGAGAAGAAAAGAAGAAGAGAAGAGCGGGAGCCTCCCCCCATGCCATGGGTGCGGAGCGGTCCGAGGAGAAGAAGATAGAAGACGCCGCGGAGGAGATGCTGGACGAGAACGCCGGAGGAAGAACCAGAAGAGCCAGAAGAACCAGAAGAACCAGAAGATGAAGGAAGATAGAAGAAAGAAGAAGCATTTAAATAAAGGAATTGTCAAAAACTGTCTCTTGTAATTTTTAACATTTTTGACAGTTTTTTTAGTGAAATGGTAGGGGTAAGTACCCCCTTACCATTTCACACAGGGGGCAAGGCCGGGATCTGGGGGTCCCCTTGTTAAAGGGGGCTTCCAGATTCCGATAAGCCCCCCGCCTGCAGACCCCCACAACCACCGGCCAGGGTTGTGGGGACGAGGCCCTTGTCCTCATCAACATGGGGACAAGGTGTTTTGGGGGGCTACCCCAAAGCACCCTCCCAATGTTGAGGGCATGTGGCCTGGTACGGTTCAGGAGGGGGGGCCGCACTCTCGTCCCCCCCTCTTTTCCTGCGGCCTGCCAGGTTGCGTGCTCGGATAAGGGTCTGGTATGGATTTTTGGGGGGACCCCACGCCGTTTTTTTTTTTTTTTTGGCCAGGGTTCCCCTTAATATCCATACCAGACCTGAAGGGCCTGGTATGGAATTTAGGAGTACTCCCACGTCATTTTTTTTAAAAAATTTTGCTTCGGGGTTCCCCTTTGGGGAATTCCCATGCCGTTTTTATCAATGAACTTCTATGTGTATTGTCGGCAATGCAATAGCCGCGGGTAGTTTTAAATGAGTTTTTTCCTTCAAAATGTCATTTTGCTGTCAGACTGTTCTAAACACAGGAAACATGCGCCCCTTTACAGGCATACTATAGACACCCCCCAGGTACGAAATTTAAAGGGATATTACACTTTTATTGTTTGACTTTAAGCATTATTAAAATCACTGCTCCTGAAAAAACGGCCGTTTTTAAAACTTTTTTTTGCATTGATCCATGTCCCCTGGGGCAGGATCCAGGTCCCCAAACACTTTTTATGACAATAACTTGCTTATTAGCCTTTAAAATTAGCACTTTTGATTATTCATGTTCGTGTCCCATAGACTTTAACGGTGTTCGCGTGTTCGAACAAACTTTTTTCCTGTTCGCATGTTCTGATGCGAACCGAACAGGGGGGTGTTCGGCTCATCCCTAAGCTGCGCCAGTCCAAACTGTACTTTTAGGGTGTGGCAGCTTACTTTTATTGAATAAAGGAAGGTTCACTTATACATCAGTTGCTCATGCAGGGGATTCTTCCACATAACATGAATTAACGAAAATACCAAGCCACCTGGCTTACGTGTTGGCAGCAGGGCTGCTCCTCTTACCAGTTCTTTGACTGTGTCATTCAGATCTCTCAGAACACTTGGCTCTCTAGCCTTCAGTCGCAGTGCCCTGCTGCGTGGTCCACCTTTGGCCTAAGGATTGGGGTTCTCCTGACACTTCTGATAGGAGCTGACCTGACTCCTGGGACTGAGACCTGCTGTCTAGTGGCTTCTGGCTGGTCCCTCTTGAGTCAGCTTTTCCTATAAAAACTTATAGGGACAGAGCCTCTCTCTGTCACAATATATAAATATATATATATATACACACACACACACACATATACACATGCACACACACGCATGCATGCTTGAGCTCTGGGGTGCACACCCTAATTCAATTCAATAGGCTGTGCAACCAAGTGACAGTCCATACACTCCCTCTACAATAAACAAACTAGGGCATGGGTGCTCAACCCGTGGCCCTCCAGCTGTTGTGGAACTACAAGCTCTATCATGCCTCTGCCTTTGGAGTTATGCTTGTAACTTTCAGCCTTGGAATGCTTCATGGACTAGGGGTTGTCTATTTGTAGTTCATTGCTGGAATAACTTGTAACTGGAGAGGGTATGGGGCATGAAATACTCCAAAAAATGCTCAGCAGTAGCCAGTAATCAGAAGAAAGTCTTCTAGCAGTAGTAGTAATGATTAGTAGTGAATAGTCTAAGGCAAATGTCTAATGCCTCGCACACACAATCAGAAATTCTGCCAGAAAAAGTCAGATAAGAGGTTTTGGTCCCAAAATGCGACCATGTGCATGCTCCATCCCATCGACTTTTGCTGGCGGAATTCCAGCCAGCAAAAGATTGAGAGCATGTTCTCAATTTTTCGGTCGGAAAAAGTTCCGATCAGAAATTCCGATTGTCTGTACCAATTCCGACGCGCAAAATTCCTACGCATGCTCGTAAACAACTCGACGCATGCTCGGAAGCATTGAACTTCATTTTCACAGCTCATCGTAGTGTTGTACGTCACAGCGTTCTTGACGGTCGAAAGTTCAGACGGAAATTCCGCTTGTGTGTACGCGGCATAAGTCTTTTGTGGTGTGGTTCTGCAGTCAGCTCTGAGCAAAGTCCATTTGGGCCTTTGATCCTATAAAGCACACAAAATTTTAGCTGCGATACCTGCAAACAGAACAAGGAAAAACACACACTCCTATTGTAGCAAGGTCCCAGGCTCCTTCGGTCTAATAAGAACCTCCAGGGCCAGATATAACTGACATCCTTCTGTATGTAGTGGGTTGTGAGGCACAGTGGGTGCAAAGATGGTGAAAGCCATTGGGCGCCAGACACTTCTTGGATGTAAAAGAGAGTTTATTTCTCTTAACAGTCCTTTTTGTATTTTTGGGGGGAAAGAGTGTAAGGGCCAGGACCCCTTAGATAGTTGCAAACTCAATTAGCAGACTCTGACTTCAATAGGAGGACAGCCATGCAAGGAAAGGTCTCCAGCAAGATGCCACATCTGCACGTGCAGGAATGCTGTCACCTATGGCAACAGTCTTTAACAGTTCCTAACACAAAGCGTAACGGTTCTTTCAGCTTCACTACAACTTCTCCATGAAGTTCTTCCATACACTGAGCTCCTGGTCTTTCACTAGACCAGTGGTTCTCAACCTTACTAGTGCCGTGACCCCTCAATAAAATTTCCCAAGTTGTGGGGACCCCTAACAGTAAAATTATTTTCGTAGTGTGGGTTGTCAGCACCCAAGGCAAGACAAGTAATTTACGCCCCTAACCCACGGACATTTAGCGCTCCCTGAGTCCCTTCCACTCGTACAGTATTAAAACCCCTCATGGTACATTTTAGGATGTACCACTCTCTCTTCTCCTTTCTTTCCCTTTTAACTCACTCTCTATCCTAATTTCTTGTTTCCCCCCCCCCCCCCATCCCTCTCTCTAACCGTGTTTCTTGTTCTCTCTCTTATTCTTTCCCTCCCTGTTTCTTTGTTCCTCCCTCTCTTTTCCTCTCCCTTCCAGTGCTGGGGGGAGTTCTGATCAGCCAACTTAGGTGCTCTTGATCAAGGTCATCTGCTGATCTGAGAACTGTAGTGGGGACTTTTAATGGCAACTATAATCACAGGTAGTGTTACTCACTGTGTCTCCGGCTTCACTGTGTCTCCTACTTTGTGGTGTCTCATAGCAGTGACACCTATGCCGAAATCAGGAGCTGGGGTCTCCTCCAGCCCCTCCCACTTCACATTCCTCACCAGTCAGCTGACCTCTAGTCTCTACCCCCCAGCCGTGAACTGGATGGGCGGCTGCGAAGAGGCTGAGTGGGCGGCCACGGGCTCCAGGAACAGCACAGCTGGGCGGCCACAGGCTTCAGGGTCAGCCCTTCTGGGTGGCTGCAAAAAGGCTGGGAGAGCGGTACGGGCTTCAGGAACAGCCCAGGATTTGGTGACCCCTGGCAAATCGTCATTCGACCCCCAGGTTGAGAACCACTGCACTAGACCCACTGATTCACTGCCACTGAATCCCCTGAGCTCCTCCAATCTTCACGGTGGTATCTTCCTCAACCGTCACCCCCGCTTCTCTGCTGAGTCCCTAGCTTGGCACTCTAGATAACTCTCAAGCTTCACCCACGCTGGCCTGCTTGGTCCCTAGCTTGTCACACAAGGCTGCTTTGCAAGTGTCACCTCCAGTGGCTGGGTCCCTGGCTTGATTCCCACTGAAGTTTCCCGATTATTTACCATCCCCGTCTGATGAGAATGCTGCTCGGGTTTTTGCTTTAGTTACTCGCTGTGGTCCCTGGTAATAAGGCGGATAGTCCCTTCCTGACGACAGCTTCCCCTCTACCACTGACCACGACAGGTTCTCCGGCCGGCAGAACGTCACTTTTGGTTGGACTGCAAGCCGCAATCCCAACCCTGCGCTGCTCTCTTGCTTCTGGATAGGCCCTCTGACAGCCTAGCAGCCAGATGTGCCCAGGATAGGCCCAATCTCTGGCCTAGCATATGACACACGTCCACCCAGACAGCCATCCAGGTGGCTCAGAACATCGATCACCTGACTCCACCTGAATATATAGGTTCTCCCAGCAGGCCAAGGGATTCAAGAAAACCCCTGCCCATTGGCTGAGATACCCCACATACCCATAACCTGACCTTGGGTTGCCCTTCTCATATCTAGTACCACCAAGTACCTGGCCACCTATTGGTAGAAGAGAAAAGTGCAACAAGACCAAACTTAGGGAGAAATCAATAGATCTTTATCAATCAGCCAGGGTAACTACTCCTGGCAAGTAAATTTGTGAGTAGTTCCCTGCCTAAACTACAGGGTGCTACACTATCACTAACTCACTATCTAATCTTTACAGTCTATCAGCAGAGCAGAGGGTTATAGGCCTGCTGGCTGAAATAAACAAACTGCAATACATTTTTTTCCAAAGAGTCTCTGGTAGGAGAAGCCCCCCCCCCCCCCCAAGTTTAATAAACAGTACCATGCCTCACCAGTGGCAGGTATGGTTGCCCCCTCATCCCTTTAAAACAAACACATATTAATTACACAGGTTCTGTGGCTGATTAAGGTGGTAATTAAACTCACTTGGTGCCTTATCTGCATTAAATTAGCCTCAGAACCTGTGTAATTTATACAGTGGGGATGGAAAGTATTCAGACCCCCTTAAATTTTTTACTCTGTTATATTGCAGCCATTTGCTAAAATCATTTAAGTTCATTTTTTCCCTCATTAATGTACACACAGCACCCCATATTGACAGAAAAACACAGAATTGTTAACATTTTTGCAGATTTATTAAAAAAGAAAAACTGAAATATCACATGGTCCTAAGTATTCAGACCCTTTGCTGTGACACTCATACATTTAACTCGGGTGCTGTCCATTTCT
The DNA here is from genome assembly GCA_037952835.1 of Lithobates septentrionalis. Classification (NCBI taxonomy): domain Eukaryota; kingdom Metazoa; phylum Chordata; class Amphibia; order Anura; family Ranidae; genus Lithobates; species Lithobates septentrionalis. Next base: position 10,283,072 of record JBBDGP010000319.1, read on the forward strand.
TCTGATCATCCTTGAGATGGTTCTACACCTTCATTTGAGTTCAGCTGTGTTTGATTATACTGATTGGACTAGATTAGGAAAGCCACACACCTGTCTATATAAGACCTTACAGCTCACAGTGCATGTCAGAGCAAATGAGAATCATGAAGTCAAAGGAACTGCCTGAAGAGCTCAGAGACAAAATTGTGGCAAGGCACAGATCTGGCCAAGGTTACAAAAAAAATTTCTGCTGCACTTAAGGTTCATAAGAGCACAGTGGCCTCCATAATCCTTAAATGGAAGACGTTTGGGACGACCAGAACCCTTCCTAGAGCTGGCTGTCCGGCCAAACTGAGCTATCGGGGGAGAAGAGCCTTGGTGAGAGAGTTAAAGAAGAACCCAAAGATCACTGTGGCTGAGCTCCAGAGATGCAGTCGGAAGATGGGAGAAAGTTGTAGAAAGTCAACCATCACTGCAGCCCTCCACCAGTCGGGGCTTTATGGCAGAGTGGCCCGATGGAAGCCTCTCCTCAGTGCAAGACACATTAAAGCCCGCATGAAGTTTGCTAAAAAACACCTGAAGGACTCCAAAATGGTGAGAAATAAGATTCTTTGGCCTGATGAGACCAAGATAGAACTTTTTGGCCTTCATTCTAAGCGGTATGTGTGGAGAAAACTAGGCACTCCTCATCACCTGTCCAATACAGTCCCAACAGTGAAGCATGGTGGTGGCAGCATCATGCTGTGGGGGTGTTTTTCAGCTGCAGGGACAGGATGACTGGTTGCAATCGAGGGAAAGATGAATACGGCCAAGTACAGGGATATCCTGGACGAAAACCTTCTCCAGAGTGCTCAGGACCTCAGACTGGGCCGAAGGTTTACCTTCCAACAAGACAATGACCCTAAACACACAGCTAAAATAATGAAGGAGTGGCTTCACAACAACTCTGTGACTGTTCTTAAATGGCCCAGCCAGAGCCCTGACTTAAACTCAATTGAGCATCTCTGGAGAGACCTAAAAATGGCTGTCCTCCAACATTTACCATCCAACCTGACAAAACTGGAGAGGATCTGCGAGGAGGAATGGTAGAGGATCCCCAAATCCAGGTGTGAAAAACTTGTTGCATCTTTCCCAATAAGTCTCATGGCTGTATTAGATCAAAAGGGTGCTTCTACTCAAAACTGAGCAAAGGGTCTGAATACTTTGGACTATGTGATATTTCAGTTTTTCTTTTTTAATAAATCTGCAAAAATGTCAACAATTCTGTGTTTTTCTGCCAATATGGGGTGCTGTGTGTACATTAATGAGGTAAAAATGAACTTAAATGATTTTAGCAAATGGCTGCAATATAACAAAGAGTGAAAAATTTAAGGGGGTCTGAATACTTTCTGTCCCCACTGTATGTGTTAGGGTTTAAAGGTATGAGGTGGCAACCCTGGTGGTGGCCCGTCCATTAGGGGCGCATGGGCGCCCCCCCCCGTCCATGCATCTGGTCCACTGATGTACATACAGGGGCGCCGGATTATGGATATCAATGAAGTGGGAGGGGGGTGTGTTTTTTGGAAGCGCATGATTAGTTCCAGAGGCTCTAATAGGCTTAAAAAAAGGGCAGAGCACTGCGCCCCGATCCCACCCAGTTGTGCGATGCTAACGAATGAATATTCAATATCATCACACTTAATCTCCTCCTCGCCAATCAGGAAGCAGGTCATGAGACCCATTTCCCAATTAGCCAAAATGTCAGGCGATCTTATTGGATGCTAATACCTAGGAGGAGGAGAGAGGAGATGCATGGTAGCGTGCACGGCAAAAGCCGCCAAGCTGGAGGAGAGGACACTGGAGCAGCTGCCCGCTGCTCGCCACCAAGATGGGGTACGCCGTGCTTGAGGATACCGGAGCTGCTGCTCCGCCACCTGCCACCTAGATGGGGTAAGTGCCCCACCGACCGGCAGACAGTGGGGGGTCAGTGCCGCCGGCAGCCCGAGGGGAGGGGGTTGGTTGCAGTTCCCCCCAAAAAAACACCACCAACCGCCATTGGGCCTCACCCAACGTTCTTAAGTGAGGACAAAACATCCATCTGAAACAGGTCGGGATGTTAGGCCAGGCCAGTCTGTGTACAACAAAGGAACACCCGGGTTGGGGTCCGCTGTGCTTGAGCACACCGGAGCCACAGCCCCTGCCACCTAGATGGGGTAAGTGCCGGACCGACTGGCAGACAGCCACTGGACCTCACCCAACGTTCTTCAGTGGGGACAAAACATCCATCTGAATAAGGTCTGGGTGTTAGGCCAGCCCAGTCTGTGTACAACAAAGAAACACAAGCAGCAATCTTCCCGGCTGTCCATGTGAATTTGTACCTGCGAGTTGAGCACTCCACATCAGACCTTCACAGGTAATAGCGAGGATTTGGCAGTCTCTTCAGGTTGCCATCAGCTCCTCTAACAGCAACAGAGCCGAATTGTCAAATATCCTAAAATCGGGTCCAGGCTTTGTCACAGTCTGGCACCCGCAAGTGCTTGGGGACATGCATATACTCCCACACCAGGTCATCCTCCCATTCTCCCCGGGAGTCCTCAATGATGTCCATGATGTCAGGAGGGACATAGGGATAGTCCAGACCCCACTCCAAAGCTGTTCTTTGCTGAACCTCCCGTTAAAACCTGGAAAACCTTGGCAGTTCTCTAGGCTTTCCCTTCCCAAGAAAAACACAGGCCTTGGGTGACCTCACTACCCACTGCCTGTTCTCATCGGCTCTGGTCTTGGTGGTAGAGGGTCTGTTATGGAAAGTCTGTCTCACACTGACTGGGATCTGCACGGCTCCTCTGGTCCCTTCAGCAAAGTCTGGTGCACCCATCTTCTCAGACAACACTTCCACATGTTCCTGGGAGTCCCCCCCCAGTCTCACTCTTCCCCTGAGCCACTCTGCTACTTCCTCATCCAAGGGCCCAAATTTCACCTGCAGTCTGTGCAACCCCCAGTCTATGCACCCACCACTGACACTCCCCACTGGCTCACCTGAAGACGAGCTGTGTTACCAGCACTGGCTCCTTCCAGGTGGGGCTGACAGGATTAACTGGTATGGCCGGCATCTTAGGGATATCATCTAGCTCCTGCTAGGCAGTACTCACAGGTGCCAGGTCTCCAACTGGGCTGCAGGCCATGGAAGACTTTCTTCCCCAATGTCACTTTTCCTCGCAGGGGAGTCACCAGACTCAACCCCACCTTGAGCAGATACTTCAAGGCCTGCTCTGGCTTTCCGGGACTTCTGTGGCTATTCTGTGCAGAGATCTGACCGCAGATCCACACTGTAATTAAGTGGCCCTTGTTTGCTTGGTGTTAGCCTGGTGAGTGAGTCGTCACAGTGCTCGCACCGGATCCAGGCACTAACCACCGCAGTCGGTATTCTGCAACCAGGACACAGTCCCCTCGATTATTCCAAGGGCGATTACGCCTCGATGCCCCAGCTGGACATTGATGTCCATCAGTGTCCGCTCCTGCATATCAGGCAACCAGGTCAGCGCTGGGTACACACGTGCACCTTTGCCATCTTGCTCCTCTCTCCCTCACTGCAAGCAGGACACGCTGGGTCTCCTCTGGGCCGTGGCTCCGCCCCCAAGCTTCCAGACGGGCTAGTGCTCGCAGCTCTGATATGGAGGCTGTCACTAATTATCCTGCAGTTTCCTGCTTGTGTACTCTTACCTCTTTGCTGCAGTGCTTCTCTACCCTGATTCATTTCACATGTGTGGTTTGGCTGTGATCGCCTATGGGTGTCTTCTGCTATTCTGTGGACCTTTTTTTCTTTCCCTCCCATCACTTTCTGGCCGCCTCCTAGTTTGCTTGTCTATATAAGACATTCTCAGTGTAACCCACATTGCCTGAGCAACTTTACAGTTCTATGAGCTCCCGTCTGCATACCTCTTGTCTATACTGTGTCTGACTACCCATGTACCGATCCCGGTTTCGTTAACCATATGTGCTTGTTCGCTGTCCACCCTGACCTCGGCTTGTCTTCTGGATTTCCTTTTGTCTGCTGTTTTTCTCTGCACATGCGATGATACTGATGATACTAGCACTTGCAGAACTTGTCAGGACATGCCGCTCGGCACAGACTGTGCCTGAGCAACTGGGAGCAGCAGGTGGCAGCAAGTATTTACTGTGGTTGCCATGAGCAACAGCAAAGTCTGTAACACACTGGAATTAGCAGGGTTAGGACAGTCCTCAACATCAGCCGTGGTTGGGCAGCTGATAGGCCCCCTCCTGCATATAGGGGTCTACATGTGACAGCCATGGGTGATAGCAGGTTTTAACACAAGTGTCCATCCCAGCCACGCTTGGGGCAACAGGGTATGCAGGGCAGCACTGGTTTGGCAGCAGCTCCACTGGTTGCTATGGACAACGGCACTTGGTTTAGGTAATACAGTCACAAACAGGCAGAGCATAGAAGTCCATTTGCCCGGTTTTAACCCTCAGTGGTCCTGAAAGCAAAGTACAGCTCTCTGGCTCGATGAATCTCCGGTTGCTAGGAGCAGCAGTTGTGCAAGTTGCCGTGGGCAATATTCTAGACAAAGCCCCCAAATGTACAGTAGATATGGACAAATGATGAGATCACAGAGGGAGGCATAATGACACGCCAAATTGGCCCATCTGTATTGTCAACAAGCAGTGATAGAATCCTGATTACTGGAAGTTTAATCCAAGGATACCCAACTATATCCTTTTTTGTCCAAGTTGTCGTGGCCCAAACAAGGAGAGGTATATTATGTATATTACATCACAAGGATCGTTGCCGGTTTTCCCGGACAGCATGTTCTGGTAAAAAACTGTTTTTATCCCCCTTTTTCTTCAGCTTGGGAAAAGGATATAGTTGGGAATCCTTGGATTAAACTTTCAGCAATCAGGATTCTAATACTGCTTGTTGACAATACGGATGGGCCAATTTGTCGCGTCATTATGCCTCCCTCTGTGCTTTCACCATTTGTCCATATCTATCTACCCCTGTGATTTTGGAGCCAAACACTTATTCGATTTTAAGATATTCTTCAATAATCAGTGATTTATTTGCAGCTCCTGATAAAAGGTTTCCTGAGGAAGCCGTTGTATGGCAAAACATTTAGAGAATTGGAATCTGCTGCATTTGTTCCATGTACTGTATGGATATATATGATGACAATATGTTGACTTAAATGTTCCTAATAAATTTTTGATATATTTTATATATTTGTGTTGTGTTTTGGCACCTTAAAAATCCCATACCTTTCCTTTTGTTACTAATCAATGGCAAGAATTGTTTGCCCTGAATTTATTTGTGAAATCTGTAATACCTTATCTGTTTCACAACTAATGCCGCGTACACATGAGCGGACTTCTTCTGAACTCCGAAGGACTTTTCGATGGAGTTCCGACGAAACGGACTTGCCAAAGTCCGATCGTTTCGAACATGATGACGTACGACCAGACTAGAATAAGGAAGTTCATAGAGAGTAGCCAATAGCTGCCCTTGCGTCGTTTTTGGTCCGTCAGACTAGCATACAGACAAACTGATTTTTTGATAGGAATCAAGTCCATCGGAAAGATTTGAAACTTGTTCTATTTCTAAGGTCAGATTTTTAGACAGAAACGGTCAGATGAAGCCCACACACAATCGAATTGTCCGACGGATTTGTTCCGTCGGACCTTTGATGCCGACAAGTCCAGTCTTGTGTACGCTGCATAAGTTTGATATGGCAAATTTATTGTTTTTATAAGGATTCAGCTATGTTAGTTGGCCTGAAAACCTAAAATTTCTATGAGAGTCTGGCATCTTTCTAATTTGTGGCAGCAGCTTTTAGATTGAAAACATTCCCTAGATAAACACATGATGGTATTAAGAACCCTTTTCCCTCTTTGTATCCAATTAACAGATACATGGCAACATTGTGTTACCCTCTAAAGCAGTGGTTCTCAACTCCAGTCCTCGGGACCCACCAACAGGCCAGATTTTAAGTATTACCTTGGGGAGTTGCAGACTAGAATACTGCAATCACTGAGCAGCAAGTGATATCACCTGTGATGTATTTCAGCTATCTTGCAAACCTGGCCTGTTGGTGGGTCCTGAGGCCTGGAGTTGAGAACCGCTGCTCTAAAGTCCTAAATATCTATATATTGTTTCCAACCACAAGATGGCAGCATTAGTCTTAGTCCTGATTGTCCCTTGAAAAGGCCTATCATGGATAATAAATCATTACCAATGCTTTTTAAGATGTTTTAGGAAAGTTATTTATGTACAGTATCTCACAAAAGTGAGTACACCTTTCACATTTTTGTAAATATTTTTATTATATCTTTTCATGTGACAACCCTGAAGAAATGACACTTTGCTACAATGTAAAGTAGTGAGTGTACAGCTTGTATAACAGTGTAAATTTGCTGTCCCCTCAAAATAACCCAACACACAGCCATTAATGTCTAAACCGCTGGCAACAAAAGTGAGCACACCGCTGAGTGAAAATGTCCAAATGGGGCCCAAAGTGTCAATATTTTATGTGGCCACCATTATTTTCCAGCACTGCCTTAACCCTCTTGGGCATGGAGTTGACCAGAGCTTCACAGGTTAACACTGGAGTCCTCTTCCACTCCTCCATGATGATATCACGGAGCTGGTGGATGTTAGAGACCTAGCCACCTCCACCTTCCATTTGAGGATGCCCCACAGATGCTCAATAGGGCTTAGGTTTGGAGACATGCTTGTCCATTCCATCACCTTTACCCTCATCTTCTTTAGCAAGGCAGTGGTCGTCTTGGAGGTGTGTTTGGGGTCGTTATCATGTTGGAATACTGCCCTGCGGCCCAGTCTCTGAAGGGAGGGCATCATGCTCTGCTTCAGTATATGTTGGCATTCATGGTTCCCCCAATGAACTGTAGCTCTCCAGTGCCAGCAGCACTCTTTCAGCCCCAGACCATGACACTCCCACCACCATGCTTGACTGTAGACAAGACACACTTGTCTTTGTACTCCTCACCTGGTTGCTGCCACACACGCTTGACACCATCTGAACCAAATAAGTTTATCTTGGTCTCATCAGACCACAGGACATGGTTCCAGTAATCTATGCCCTCTGGTTGTCTTCAGAAAACTGTTTGCAGGCTTTCTTGTACATCATCTTTAGAAGATGCTTCCTTCTGGGACGACAGCCATGCAGACCAATTTGATGCAGTGTGCGGCGTATGGTCTGAGCACTGACAGGCTGACCCCCAACCCCTTCAACCTCTGCAGCAATGCTGCCAGCACTCATACATCTATTTCCCAAAGACAACCTCTGGATATGACGCTGAGCACGTGCCAAAGACAACTTCTTTGGTCGACCATGGCGAGGCCTGTTCTGAGTGTAACCTGTTCTGTTAAACTGCTCTATGGTCTTGGGCACTGCGCTGCAGCTCAGTTTAAGGGTCTTGGCAAACTTCTTATAGCCTAGGCCATCTTTATGTAGAGCAACAATTCTTTTTTTCAGATCCTCAGAGTTTTTTGCCATGAGGTGCCATGTTGAACTTCCAGTGAACAGTATGAGAGCGTGAGAGTGATAACACTAAATTTAACACACTTGCTCCCCATTCACACCTGAGACCTTGTAACACTAACAAGTCACATGACACCGGGGAGGGAAATTTTCACTTATGGGGTGTACTGACTTTTGTTGCCAGCAGTTTAGACATTAATGGCTGTGTGTTTAGTTATTTTGTGGGGACAGCAAGTTTACACTGTTATACAAGCTGTACACTCACTACTTTACATTGTAGCAAAGTGTCATTTGTTCAGTGTTATCACATGAAAAGATATAATAAAATATTTACAAAAATGTGAAAGGTGTACTCACTTTTGTGAGATATTGTACATAAATAACTTTCCTAAAACATCTTAAAAAACATTGGTAATGATTTAACATCCATGAGAGGCCTTTTCAAGGGACAATCAGGACTAAGACTAGTGCTGCCATCTTGTGGTTGGAAACAAACATTACAACAATTATTATAGGACGCAAAGATAAAATAAAAAATATTAGTATAAAATAATAAGAAGAGCCTAGGAGTTCAACTATTGTTTATGAAGGCATTGACATCCCATTCTATGTTCAAGCCATATGGTCTATAAGATTTTAAACAAAAAAATCACCAGGTTTCCATTTTAGAGATCTCTCTCCTGGTGTGACTACCTGTACAAATTGGGGTTAAACTTATCTATAGCCATGAAAGTCATACCTATCAGAGTTTTACCATGGCTTAACGCATAATGTTTTGACAAGCTATGATTCAAAAAGCCTTTATTAGCCAAATGCTCATTGAGTCTAACCACTAGTTTGCAAATAGTGTGACCTACATAGTGTAGCCCACAAGGAAATGTGATCAAGTAGACCACATTCTTGGTCGAACATGTACTGGAGGAATTTAACTGATATGTTTGACGAGTAGCATTAGAACCAAAAGAGAGATACTTTCTCTCTCTAAGACAATTGTTATTGCAAACCTCGCAAACCAGTAACCCTAGGGTGTTCAGGAAGTATGGGACCTAGTATTTTGTAATTTTTCAAAACATTCCAGTGTTTTTTTTTAAAGATCTTTTTAATGGAGAACTGCTAGTTTGAATAGGTAGTGAAAAAAGAAAAATGGGAAGGGAAATCGTCATCGTTGTTTCTAATCTTAGGTTTTAACAATTCTTCTCTTTCCCTTGAGCTAACATCAACAATGACCAAATCAAGTTCATTAGCCGCATAACCCTTCTGGAGGAAGCAAGCTTTAACCAGTTCCCGCCCGCCTCCCAACAAAATGACAGCAGTGCGGCTCTGGTTCTGAGACGGTGTCATATGATACCATCCCAGAACAGCCGCTCTTGCGTGCCCACGGGGGCGCACAGCACGGCGATCGCAGCAGGACACGGCACGACCCTGTTCTCTGTAATGACCCGCGTCCGCGACTCTTTAACCATGTGATCGGCTGTGTCCAATCACAGCCAGTCACATGTAAACACGGAGATGCTGGTAATCGGCGCTCCTCACCTCACACTGACAGAGTGTGAGGAGAGGAGAGCCGATCAGCGGCATTTTCTCTCAGGGGGCAACAAAACATGTAATCAGGGCACTGATCATCAGTGCCCTGATTACATTATAGCAGCAACAGTGTCACCAATCAGTGCCCACCATTGCCCACCAGTGCCAGCAATCAGTGCCCAACAGTGCCAGCAATCAGTGCCCACCAGTGCCCACAAGTGCCAGCAGTGCCCATTAGTGATGCCAGTCAGTGCTGGCTATCAGTCCCGCCTAGCAGTGCTGCCCATCAATGGCCATCACTGCTGTGCATCAATGCTCATCAGTGTCACCCATCAGTACCACCCATCAATGCCCATCAGTGCCCATCAGTACCGCCTATCCGTGCCGCCTATCAGTGCCGCCAATCAGTGCCCACCAGTGCCCATCAGTGCCACCTAACAGTGCCCATCAGTGCCGCCTATTAGTGCTCATCAGTGCCACATATCAGTGCCACCTATCAGTGCGGCATATAAGTGCCTCCTCATCAGTGCCACCTAATCAGTGCCCATAAGTGCCGCCTCATCAGTGCCCCGTAAGTGCCACCTCATCAATGCCCACCAGTTCAGCCTATCAGTGCCCATTAGTGCCGCCCTATCAGTACACATCGGTGAAGGAGAAAAATTACTTAATAACAAAATTTACTGAGAGAAAAAACATTTATTTTCAAATTTTTTGGTCTTTTTTTGTTTAGTAGAAAAAAAAAAAAAGCAGTGATTAAATACCACCAAAAGAAAGCTCTATTTGTGTGAAGAAAATGATACAAATTTAATTTGGGTACAATGTAGCATGACCGCGCAATTGTCATTCAAAGTGTGACAGCGCTGAAAGCTGAAAAATGGCCTGGGCAGGAAGGGGGTGTAAGTGCCCTGTAGGCAAGTGGTTAAGGAACTCCGCTTCCCTCATATAATCCTCTTGAAGGGAGCAATTTCTCCTCAATCTCAGGAATTGGCTCATAGGGACAGATCTTAGCCAAGACTCATGATGACAACTATCCATCTCTATGTAGCTATTCCTGTCTGTATCATTGAAATAGGTAGATGTAATAAACCTGCCATTCTGAATTCTAATGTCCAAATCATTAATCATCAAAAAATGGATTGTGGAGGTACTGGCCTCATGCTGAAGAATGATGCCTTGACCATTGGCGTTCAACTCGCCAATGAACAGATCCAAAGAGGCTCTATCTCCCTCCCAGTAGAGTTGCCACATCATTCCTTTAATCCAGGACACATATTAATTACACAGGTTCTGAGGCTGATTTAATGCAGATAAGACACCAAGTGAGTTTAATTACCACCTTAATCAGCCACAGAACCTGTGTAATTAATGTGTGTCCTGGATTAAAGGGATGATGTGGCAACCCTACCCTCCCAGAGGAGGAGGACATCATCTATATAGTGCCCCCAGAAGACCAATTCAGTCCTCTGTTGACAGTAGAAGACGTCCTCCTTCCACTTGGCCATAAACAAGTTGGCCATACTTGGCGCAAACTTGGCTTCCATCACTAGTCCACGACCTTGCAGATAATATGAGCCGTTAAACCAAAAATAATAAATGTGGCTCATCGCAAAGTTGAGGAGATGGAGAAGAAGAAGGAGGAGAAAGAAGAAAATACCAGAGTCTCTCTCTAGATAGCATTTTACAGCCTCTCTACCATGTTTTTTTTTTTTTTTTTTTTGTTACTTCAGCAAGTTCATTTGAGAGGTTTAAATCACCATAATTAGCTCATTTTTATCCCATCTCATTATCGTCACATCATAGTAGCATGTCTTTTACTTTTTTATAAATTTTATAGTTATACAATTCTCTACATTATCTTTTACAAAAATTTTCCCCTCCCCGCCTCCCCCTCCCTACCTGGCCCCTGCAGCTGTCCTTATCGTCTCTTCGAGCTTTGGCGATTTCTAATGTTCAAGGTCTCGTCCTACAATGTGATTACTTCCAAATAGCGCTCGGATTTTCTAAATTTGTTCCAACATTCCCATTTGCCCCCTTGTGTATCACGGTCACTTCCTGTAAAATCCCTTGCCTCAAATCGCTCCAGAAAGTATATTTCATTGACTCTAGCAACCCACTCTCCTATCTTCGGCGCTTCTTGTTTCTGCCAATTCTTAGGAATGATATTTTTAGCTGAATTTAATAATACCGGAACTATTGAGGCTTTATACCATCTCGTTCCCCCTTCCGACCTATGGAACAAACAGTCCCAAGGGTCAAGGGGGATCGCCTTGCCTGTTATTTCCTCAATTATCTTGATCACTTCTTGCCAGAAGTTTTTTATTTTTGGGCACTCCCACCACAAGTGTGACATAGTTCCTGAAAGTGCACAGCCTCTCCAGCAATTCGGGGACCTATCCGAAGAAAATGTGCTAACTCTAACCGGGGTCATATACCATCTAGTCAGACACTTATAGTTGCACTCTCTGGTTTTTGAATCCTCTGCCGTTCCGTGTGTTGCCTCTAAGATACGCCTTACTTTCTCGTTATCACCGAAGGCTCCCAATTCCTCTTCCCATTTCCTGATAAACGGGGGTAGCTCCGTCCCCAGCTCTCTCACAAAGATTCTATAGATTACTGCAATTTTTCCCTTCTTCAGTTCTTTGCTAAAAAGTTTTTCTATCGGTCTATACTCTGCTTCCTCCCTTAAAGGTCTAGGGAGACTAGCAATGAAGTGCGCTAACTGGCCATATCTCCACCCGTTTAAAATCCAAACCCCATCTTGTGCTGCCATTTCGTGAAAGGTGATTATTTTTCCCCATTTAATTATACCCCTTACCTGTGCCTCACTATCCAGTATCCAATTACCCCCACCTTCTCCATCCCCGGGGGGAAGAGCAAGTTCTCCTTTAAATACATTAAGGGGGAGTTGTAGTCCCATTTGTTTTTTGTGTGAATCTGATCCCAGATTTTATATGTGAATTGTGTGATATAATGTCTATCTTTTCCCAGCCCCCTAGCATGAGTGGGATTCCAAATCGCGTGACTTAATTGTGTATTACTCATCCTTTCTTCTAAACTAACCCATCTTTTAGTTTCTCTACTATGTGCCCAATCAAGTGCTCGTGCTAAGACCACGGCTTTGTGATATAACCTAAAATCTGAGAGGGCCAGCCCCCCACTTGCTTTTTCCCTCCTCAGTATCTTTAGAGCAATCCTTGTTTTTTTATTATCCCAGACATATTTATTTATAAGACTGGATAATACTCTGAAAAAATTCTCCGGGAGGGGAATCGGGAGCATCTGCATCTTGTATAGAACTTTTGGAGCGAGCACCATTTTTACAAGATTAATTCGCCCTAGCCATGAGACGGGGCAATATTTAATTCTATTTATTTCCCTTTTTATTTCATTTAACAAGGGAATGAAATTCTGCTTATATAGCTTCGCTTTATCGCATATTAAATTAACCCCTAGGTATTTTAGGGAATCTTTCCTTGGAAAATGGAACACAGTCTAAGCGCCTCCAATTTATCAATATTTATTTTTAGGGCTTCTGATTTTTCAAAATTTATTTTAAAGTTTGAGAGCTCGCTATAATTCCTCAGACTGATTAGCAAGTTTGGAATCGTAATTCTAGGGTTAGAAACATAGAAAAGCACATCGTCCGCAAAGGCGGCTAGTTTGTGTTCCTCCCCCCCCCACTATACAGCCGCTTATGTCAGGGTTTTTCCTAATCATAGCTAGGAGGGGTTCTAAGGCCAAGACAAACAATAGGGGCGACAAAGGACAGCCTTACCTCGTCCCGTTTTTCATAACAAATTGTGCTGAGGGTGTCTTATTAACTTTTACAAATACTGCGGGTTGGTTATATAAGATTTTTATCCAATTTAGCATTGTGGGCCCTATTCCCATTTCTACAAGTGTATGAAACATGAATCCCCAGTCTACCCTGTCAAACGCTTTTTCGGCGTCAATTGACAGGAGTAGACTGGGGACCCCGCTCGTTCTAAATGCCTCCATTATCAGGAGAGATCTCACCCCATTGTCCCTCCCCTCCCTCCCAGGGACAAATCCCACCTGGTCTGAATGGACCAGAAAGGGCATTTTCTCTCTCAGCCGGGATGCCAGCACCTTAGCGTATAGCTTGGTATCCGCGTTTAAAAGCGCGATCGGCCTATAACTTGAGCATAAAGTCCTGTCCCTCCCCTCCTTTGGTATAAGTGTTACAGCTGCCAACAGGGCATCTCTACAGAGAACTCCCTGCCTCCCAAGGCCATTTCAAATATGGCGCAGCCTGGGAACCAGGGATCCACTGAATTTCCTGTAAAAATTATTTGTGAAGTCGTCGGGCCCAGGACTTTTGCCCGTAGGGGAAGACTTTAATGCCTGATAGATCTCCTCTTCCGTTATCTGGCGTTCTAGCTCTAATGTGTCCGCTTCCGCCAGCGTGGGAAGTCCCGCCCCTTTTAAATACTCCTTCGTCTTCTCTTCCTTGTTTCCCTTATTTTTTCCTTCTTTGCCAACCGAATAAAGCGATGCATAAAACTGTCTGAATTCCTCTGCTATCTCTTTTGTAGTATATCTCATTTCACCTTTACAATTTTTGATCTTCTCTATATAGTTTTCATCTTTTTTTTTCCTAGTGACTGACGCTAGATGTTTCCCCACCTTATTACCCTTCATATGAAACCTTTTTAATTGCATATTCCTAGATTTCGCCACCTCTTCTTCTAATAACTCCCTAAGCTCTTCTCTTATTAGTGTCAGTTCTTTAAATGTAGCCTCATCCCTTCCTAGTAAAGCTTTATGAATTTGTTCAAGCTGATAGATTTTGGCGACGAGATTTTCTTTCTTTAATCTCCCCTCTCTCTTTTCCCCTGAGTCTATGGAAATTATGATCCCCCTTATGTATGCCTTGAATGTCTCCCACAGAACCACCCCCCGTTGTATCGCTCGACTCATTGTATGTAAAAAACTCATCAATTTCCCTCTGAATTTTCTCAACCACTGTATCTTTCATAAGGAGGGCCTCATTGAACCTCCAAGAGAACGGGACCCTTAGAAGACCCCTGAGCTTTACTGTCATGGAAATTGGTGCATGGTCTGATAGGGTTATAGCTTCTATCTTTGAATCTGCTATACACTCCAACAGGCTATGGTCAACCATCAGGTAATCCAGCCTCGAATAGGTCCCATGGACCGGGGAAAGGAAGGAATAGTCTCTCACTTTGGGGTACTGTACCCGCCAAACATCAATGAGCTGACTATCATGCAGGTTCTTCCCTAATCTCATCAGTGATCCTTTCCCCATATCCCGGGTCCCAGAGGACCTGTCCAAGGCCGGATCCAAACAAAAATTAAAGTCACCCGCCAGGATTGTTTCCCCCTCCTTAAATGCATTCAGACTCCTTAGGGTCTGGGAGAAGTATTTTATCGGGTCTCTGTTGGGGCAATAAACATTGGCCAATGTGTATTTCCTGTCCCATAGGTTAATTTTTACAAACAGGAACCGCCCCTCTTCATCCACCCGCTTCTCAATCTGTGTGAATTTGATCCTTTTTGAGAACCCAATAGCTACTCCCTTCACGGTATACCCAGGCTGGGAAATTCTTTGAATTCAGCTTGATGTTTTCCTCCTGCACCAGATGGGTCTCCTGCAAGAAGACCACATCTGCATCATACCTCTGTAATACATTCAGAATTTTCCGCCTCTTCCCTGGTGAATTTAAACCTTTCACATTGTAGGACACACACTTAACCTCTATCCCAGCCATCATCCGCCTTACTCAATATTGTACAGCTGCAGGGGCACCTCCCCTCCCCCCCCTCGCCCAACCCCCCCTCCCCCCTCCCCTCCTCCATCCCCCTCCCCCACCCCCCCCCCAACCCCCCTCCCTCCCCCCCTTGGCCACTGCTTGGCCACTGCTTGGCCGTTGGGATACAGAGTCGGGGATAACATATTACCGACCTGTTTCCCCTCGTGCTCCAGGGTGGGGCACTGGTCGTGGACAGCTGTGGTGGCCCCCCGCCTATAATGGGTGTGGGGCCTTGAAGGGCCTTCTTCTGACCCCTTCTTTACTCCAACTCCCCGCCCCCCCGTCCCCCCCCAAGAGCCCAACTCCCACCAACCCACCCCCACACACCCCCCCCCTTTTGTAAGTAATGGTACTGATCTTCGACTCTTCTACCCAGGCATAACCCCATCTGGAATATCTGGGACTGAGATCTCTAGGTTTCTACAAAAAACTTGCAGATCCCCCATATTTTTCATTTTAAATGTCCTGCCTTCCTTTTTCACGCTTATTGACAGTGGGAAACCCCAACTATATTTCAGGTTGTCTCCCTTCAATAAGTCCAACAGCAGTTTTAGTTGACGCCTTCTCGCCAGGGTTCCTGCCGACAAATCCGAAAATATTTGAACCTCCTGATTGCGAAATTTTAGTGGTTGCACCCCTATTAAATTTTTCCAGATTTTTGCTTTGTCCTCAAATTGATGGAACTTTACTATTATGTCCCTGGGCACATCTTCTCTGATATTGCGGGGCTTTCTTATCCTATGGACTCTGTCAATTTTAAGTTCACCCTCCGAACTCCTTCCTATAAGTGGGTTGAAAAGTTCTTTCATTACTGTAAACAGATATTCCCCACTCTGTTCAGGTATGGATCTAATCCTTAAGTTCTGTCGCCTACTTTGGTTTTCCTGCTCTTCCAATCTATACTTCAGCTCGTATTGGTCCCCCTGGAGGGTTTTTACTTGTTTTTTAAGGCTCTCTATATCCTGGGCCTGCTGTTCCGCCATCCTTTCCGCCTCTTCTACTCACCTAAGGAGGTGTCCTAGGTCTGACCTGACATTAGATATTTCAACTTTAATTGAATTTTCCAGCCTGATGAGCATATCTTGCATCTCATATTTAGTTGGAAGGGCCTCTGCGGCGTGTTCGGTTTCCATGCTTAGGCCTGGTTCTGCCTCAGCCTGGGCCTCCGTATTATGAGTCCCCCTTGCACGCCCTTGTTCTTAGCTGTGACCTTTTTTTTTTGTCTTTGACCTCTTGTTGTTTATTGTCTGGTCCAGGGCTTTTTAAATATTTTTGAATTGTACTTGAATTCAAACTGTCCCTAGACTTGCTAGGCTCTGCTTGCTTTTGAGAGCGTCCTCTCATGTTCCCTGCTTCCGGACTATACCACCTTTTGCTCTCAGAGAGAAAGCACCCCCCAAATAAAAGAGAAAAAAAACAAGATCAATGCACAATTTCCAGTAGAGTTGCCACATCATTCCTTTAATCCAGTACACATATTAATTACACAGGTTCTGGGGCTGATTTAATGCAGATAAGACACCAAGTGAGTTTAATTACCACCTTAATCATCCACAGAACCTGTGTAATTAATGTGTGTCCTGGATTAAAGGGATGATGTGGCAACCCTACCCTCCCAGAGGAGGAGGACATCATCTATATAGTGCCCCCAGAAGACCAATTCAGTCCTCTGTTGACAGTAGAAGACGTCCTCCTTCCACTTGGCCATAAACAAGTTGGCCATACTTGGCGCAAACTTGGCTCCATCGCTACTCCACGACCTTGCAGATAATATGAGCCGTTAAACCAAAAATAATAATTGTGGCTCATCGCAAAGTTGAGGAGATGGAGAAGAAGAAGGAGGAGAAAGAAGAAAATACCAGAGTCTCTCTCTAGATAGCATTTTACAGCCTCTCTACCATGTTGATGGGAAATTATGGTATACAAAGAAGCCACGTATGCAGTGGCCATAATATATCCTTCTTTTCAGGTTATTTGATTTTAAAATATTAATAACCTGCGTGCTATCTTTCAGGTAGGATGGAGTTTTAGAAATGAGAGGCTGCAAAAAATTATCTATAAACCTCCCAATTCTGGAGGTGACAGAATCGATTCCACTAATTATAGGCTAACCTGGCGGATTCAAAGGATTCTTGTGCACCTTTGGGAGATAATAGATCACCGGAATGCGAGGTGCAACTGCTTATTCAAAATGCCTCTTTTGAAACCTTTATCTACAATTACCTGAAGCTCTTTCTTATACCTCTGAGTCGGATTATTCCCCAAAGGAAAATAAGTATCTTAATGGCTGTGTGTTGAGTTATTTTACGGGGGCAGCAAATTTACACTGTTATACAAGCTGTACACTCACTACTTTACATTGTAGCAAAGTGTCATTTCTTTAGTGTTGTCACATGAAAAAATATAATAAAATATTTACAAAAATGTGAGGGGTGTACTCACTTTTGTGAGACACTATATGTATAAACACAGTGTTATGAAAGTCTTGACCTTTATGACTTGCAATATAAGCTTATGAACTGACATATTTAAGTTAGTACAATAGTTATAACCAATTCAATTCTGTGAGTGGCGTTTCATCCTGTGTTTGTCTTTCTCAAAGCTGAGACAATGGTTGGTCACTGGATAACCAGGCTTGGTAATCTGTTGTGTCTACAAGTCTACCTGAACACACATACGAGGTAGCTTCACATTCCAAAAGTTCCTGCAATAATTTGGGACGACTTTATCGTGACTTGCATTGACCTCTGTTAATGAAGTCGCAAGCAAGCCGCAATGAAGTTGCGCAGGATGTCAGCTGTCAAAGTTGCCTGATTTTAAAGGTGCATATATGTGAACTGGCACGTAATGGTAATGGTAATGGTAATAGCGCTATGTCTTTGGCCTAGTAAGAAAATTCCTTGAGCTCAAAATTTAAAATTCTAAAGATATGCATATCTCTTTCCATAACAGTTCTGACAGATACCTCTGGAAAGCTGAAATGAACCCTTTTGTATAGTTGATTCTCATAAAATCTATTTATTTTCTTTAGAATGGAGTGCAGAGTTTTCTGATATCATGATTTTCTGAAACCCCATTCATAGACTCAATAGTCATGGACATCCCTGAGAAATTTAACCCTTTTTTTTTCCTTTAAATATTCTTTATTGATTTAATAAAAGCATACAGTTGCACTCAATTTTACATACATTAATTAAACTATTAACCATTAAATCCTTGCAACAAGCAGTTGTGGAGACATTAATAGGTTTTTCTTTTTTTTTTTCCTCTTTCCCCTTCCTTTCATCTACCCACTCCCCTCCCTCCCCCCGCCCCCCAAGGACTCCCCCCCTCCCACCCGTCCTGATCAGTAAACTTAGAAAAGGGTGTTTAAGCTAACTAATATGATATCATGATTCCATCTGCTGGACAGGGTTGCCCAATTTTTCTTTCACTACCCCTCTACACTCCTAGATTCTCTTCAACTAGGGCTCTCTCTTAAATTTATATGCGGCTCAGAGGGAGATGCCCGACCATTGTAACCAGGGTCTCCATATCTTTATAAATTTACCATAGCTACTCCACCAGCTTATCCACTGTCCTGACCCATTCTTCCGGAGTTGGGGATGTGGCAGAAAGCCAGGACTGTGCTATCAGTTTCCTTGCTTGATAGAGGCACCTCACGATAGCAATATTAGTACTATTATTCCCTATATTCTCCCTGTCAGACCAAGGACACATACCCTGGCCTCCAGGATCAGTTTGGTATTAAACCTGGTTTCTATAGTCTTTACTATCTCTGACCAAAATCTTACTAATTTTGGGCAACTCCACATCATATGTATGAGATCTCCTGTCTCCAGGCATCTAGGGCATTTGTCGTCCAGTCTGCTGCCAAATCTAAATAATCTCTTGGGAGTATGATAAACTCTGTGCAGCAGGAAGAGATGCGAGGCCTGCTGCGACGGAGAAACGGACACCAGCGGGCCAGACTCCAGCATCCTTTTCCACTGGTGATCCGTAATCTTCCCCACGTCTACCTCCCATCTCGCCCTAATGCCCAAGTTTGGTTGTAGAGCCAATAACCTTTCAGCCATTTGCCCATATATCATTGCTATCAGGCCTTTGGTATTGTTTGTTCTGGTTATTTTATTAAGAAGTGGTGCAATTCCTGAATTGACTGTCCAAGGCATTCCTAATCTGCAAGTAACTATAGAATGTTTTGTTTGGGATTCCATATTTTCGTCTCAACTCAGTGAAGGATTTAAGATATTATCGTCATATAACTGAGCCAGCCTGCATATTCCGTGACGTTCCCATATCATGTTTTTTTCCAGTGCTAACAATTCTTGCAAAAATTTATTGTGCCATATGGGTGAGAATTCAGTGGGGCCCTTATAACCCATGATCCTCTTAACAGACTGCCAGACTTTGGTAACTAACTTATATGTTGGGAGCCCATCCTGTAATGAGCCAGCCTCTAATGCTTCCGCCAGGGAATTGTGTGGATTACCCTGCAGCATAATTTTGCCACTAGCGTTCATCATTCCTTGGGTCTCACATCCCCCTATGTGCTGTAATTGAGCAGCCAAGTAGTAGCTGTATAGTTGGGGTACTGCCATTCCCCCTTCCCTGATGGGTCGCTGTAGAGTTTGTAAGCTAATCCTTGCCTGCCCTTTCTTCAATATTAATTCTCTAAATAAGGTGTTTATTTTTAGGAGCCAGTTCTTCCCAATCCAGACTGGGGAGTTATGGAGCACGTACAATAGTTGTGGCATCCATATCATCTTGACCAAGTTAGCTCTGCCTGCCATAGACAAAGGGAGTTGACACCAAATGTCGCTTTTCCTTTTGAATTTTGCTAAGGGGGGGACTAAATTATCTCCAATATATTGGTAGGGGTCATTTGAGATGACTATGCCCAGGTAACTGATCTTCTCTGTTACCCTTAGCCGAGATATGCCACCAGTAAGAGTGCTAATAGTTGAGTCTATCGGCAAAAGTGTTGACTTTCCCCAGTTAACTATCAGTCCCGACAATCTCCCAAACCTCTCCACAAGCTGTATTACTTTTTCTAAGGATGGCCCCATATCTCCCAAAAAGAGTAGCACGTCATCAGCGTATAACGCTATCCTTTCTTCCCCACTTTTCCTCTTAAATCCCTGCATACCGGTCGAGCTTCTTATTACTTCTGCTA
This sequence comes from Lithobates septentrionalis, assembly GCA_037952835.1. Lineage (NCBI taxonomy): Eukaryota > Metazoa > Chordata > Amphibia > Anura > Ranidae > Lithobates > Lithobates septentrionalis. Next base: position 10,303,039 of record JBBDGP010000319.1, read on the forward strand.
GTGGCTCCATTGCTAAAGCGAATAGCAGGGGTGACAGCGGGCACCCCTGCCTCGTCCCTCTCTCAAGAGGCAGCCATTCTGAGTATTCGTTATTGATCTTTAGTCTGGCACTTGGGTGGGAATATAAGGTTTTCACCCACCTGATAAACATAGGGCCAAACCCAAATCTCTCTAGTACCCACCAGAGATATACCCATTCCAGGCTGTCAAATGCCTTGGCAACATCCAAGGACAAGACTGCTCTGGAACCCTTGTTCCCTATCAGGGACTGGAGATTCAAATATGTCCTTCTAATGTTTACACTGGCAGACCTGTTAGGGATAAACCCTGTCTGGTCCGGATGTACTAGTCCTGAGATGCATTTGTTTAGCCTGATTGCCATTACTTTTGCCAGAATTTTAATATCAGAGCATAGCAATGAGATTGGTCTATATGAGGATGCGTTGAGATGATCTTTCCCCTCTTTCTGTATCAGTACTATGTTGGTTTCTGACATCGAAGAGGGCAGCCTACCCTCTGTAGCCGCCCAGTTTAGTGTCTTCAAAAGTATTGGAAGTAACGCCTCCCCGTAGTACTTATAAATTTCCAAGGGCAACCTGTCCGGGCCCAGGGATTTCTGATTGGGCATGTCTACTACTGCTTGTTTTAATTCTTTAAGAGTTATGGGAGATTCCAGTCCGATCCTGTCTGTTTCAGAGAGAGTCAGCAAGTTAAGAAACTTTCTGTCTCTCTCAGTTCTAGCTGTCGTTGTGACTTATATAAATCTCTATAAAATTCAAAGAATGTATCTTTAACTTTAAAGGGATCAGACGAGATTTCCCCACTGGAGGTCCTAATCATAGGTATCGAAGAGGAGGGGGAATTAGTGTGAGCTAGTAATTCCAGCGTACGACCCACTCTTTCCCCCTCTCCAAAGCACCTCTGCCTCTGGAAAAGTCTCCTGTTTTCAGCATTTCTGGTTATGTCAATTTTATACTCCTGCTGCTTTTTCAACCATGACTCCTGTTTTCTGGACTTGGGTCTTCCACATATTGTCTCTCCAATTCCAGCACCTCTTTTCTAATCTGCTCTCCCCTTGCCCTTGATTGTTTCTTAACCCTTATTACCTGCTACATTAAAATCCCCCTAAAGAATGCCTTTAGGGAATCCCAGACCACCCCCTCCGACGCTGAGCCCAAGTTGTTTTCTACGAACTCTTTTAATTTTGCGGATATATCTTCTGTACCCCCTATTATCTCCAACCATGTTGGGTTTAACGCCCACAATCTCTGAGTGTGTCTATCATGAATGTTTACCGACAGCGTCAAAGGCGAGTGGTCCGATATCCCCCTCGGCCAGTATTCTATTTTACTTACAAGAGGCTGTACTACCCTATTACCTATAGCCAAGTCAATACGAGAGCGTGTGCGGTGCGACCCCGAGAAGCAGGAGTACTGCCGGTCCTTTGGATTTCGGGTTCTCCAGAGGTCGCACCACCCAATCTCCTCAAGTAGCTGGGCGAGCCGTCCCTCAGTCACCCTTTTCACCCTGGCCCCTGGTGGAAACCTGTCCAGGCAACTGTTGAGGACCGCATTGAAATCACCCACCACTATGACCAGAGTATCAGCTTTATCCTCCACGTATTCTAACTGGCATTACAGAATCTCCATCTTAAAAGGGGGAGGAATATACAAATTAGCTATAATAAATGGTTTACCCTCTATAATACAGTGTAAAAAAACATAGCAACCCAATGTATCAATCTTGACATCCCTGCAGGAAAACGCCAGACCTTTTTTGACCAATATACTCACTCCCCTTGAATAAGAGGAGTACACTGAATGAAATTGGGCTTGAAATTCTTATTCCTAATTAATAATTTGGACTCATTGGTCAGGTGTGTTTCCTGCAGGCACATCAGCTCAGTGCCGTGGGACTCCAACTCTGAGAATACAGTGACTTTTTTAATAGGGTCGCCCATTCCCCTGATATTCCATGAGCTTATTCCTACTGTTCTAGGCAGCATTAGCGAAGAGAAACAAATAAGGAATGAAAGAAAGATAAAAAACAGAAAAAAAAATACAACCCTTGCAGGCAGAAGGCAGAGAAAAAAAGAGTCTGTCTTAAGTAACTAAAAACACAAACAACCCCTCTGCCAAGGCCAGCCTGTCTAAAGTACCTATCTTTTTGTATATCTTCCATTACCACAATCAACACCATTGCTGTGAGGAAATGAGAGCCCGTACTCACAATTTCCCGACCCCCTTTACCCTCTAAATTTACTTTGCTATTTTTAAATGTGAATAAGTGTCTCAAAAGTCTATGTGCCATTTTTACCTTTTCTCTCCCCAGCTTTTGTTCTAGTGCAGTGCAACCCTTTATTAGTATTTGGAACTCATGTACTTCTTTACCCTTAGGTAACCCCACCCCCCTTGGCTAACTTGGCCAACCCTGGGGACATACCTTGTGATCCTTCTAAACCCCATCAACCCACTCTTTCCAGCACTCCTTCACCCAATCAAAAAAATGCTTTCCCTTGCTTATCCTTACTTGCACTCCACCACCTCCCTCCCCTCCCTTAACCCAAATTTCATACAGCAGTGTTCTCAAAAAAACATCAACCCACCACCGTTTACCATCTCTCATTAAGAACCTTCCCCAGCCATCCCCTCCCCCTCCATCTCTTGCTGCTGCTGCAAAAAAAAAAATCCCAATCAAACGTCAAATAATTTTAACTCTTTATGCTCCAGCTCTAAAAGTTCTTTTTGTTGTCTTCAAGCCACTTTGTGGCCCCGTCAACAGAATGAAAAAATTGTGTTACCCCTAAGGCCTCTATGCGCAGGCGCGCCGGGTACAGCAAAGCGTATGTTATTTTGAGAGTCCGCAGACTACGCTTGATATCCGCAAATCCTGCCCTTTTCTTTTGCAAGTCCGGGGAATAGTCTGAGTATAGTGAGATTCTAGCGCCATTGTAGAAAATATCCCCCTTTTCTCTGGATTTTTGCATCAATGTCGCCTTATCGTTATAGCTGAACAGCTTCATGATCAATGGTCTGGGGCGAGTACCTGGTGAAGTAATCCTAGTGGGCACTCTATGCGCCCTCTTGATGGCGAAAAAATGCGAAAATGTCTCAGCTCCAAAAACCTCCCTGAGCCACTTTTCCAAAAATACTTTAGGACAGGAGCCCTCACTTCTCTCTGGGAGGCCCATTACCCTCACGTTATGTCTGCGCAGCCTGTTTTCCATTTCATCCATTTTAAATTTATATGTGTCTAACTGGGTTTGCATCAATTTAAACTCTTGCCGCATTGGGTGTAAAATATCTTCGACTTGGATGGCAGCAAGGAACTGGGGCAGGGAGAGAGCTCACGCACCACCGCTCACCTCCACATCTGGTCACGCCCCAAAATTTAACCATTTTAATCTCCATAATTTCGTTCTCTGATTTGGTTACTATATCTGGTACATTTCTGTCCAAATCTGGAAAGTGAGGCAAACTTTCAATTTAGAGAACGATTCTTTAGGCAGTTTAATGTCAGTATTCAATTTAACAAGACTATTTTTCCTGCTCTACAAATAAATGCATTAGGTAAAAAGATCACTTACTCAGGATTGCGTTCCACCTGGTTACAAATTTGTTTGAGTAGACTGCAGTGAGTATCTTTTTAATCAGCAAACCACGTGGTTATCATCTGATTAAATATGTAGTTTGAGACCTGTTCAATCACACCAAACTGTCATTCTGTCAGAAACCATTAACCAGACTGAGACAGAAGTACTGTAAAATCACACTTATTTAATAATAAAAATAAAAAGGTAAATAGAGTAAGCGTAGTCAAAGCATAGCCAGAGCCCAATAACCGTATTGGGTAGTCAGCCAAGCCAGAGTTCGCTAACCAGATCAGGTAATCAGCCAAGCTAGAATTCAGTAACTAGATTGGGTAATCAGCCAGGCCAGAAGTCAGGGATCCAAGTAGAGGAACAGCAAGCAGGATAAGGAGCCAGAAGGGATGTCAGCAAAGCCAGTCTTTAAACAGAAACGCAGGAGATGTTTTCTTGTGATGTGACCAAGGCGAAGGCAGGAATGAAGTGAGCTGGAGATCTTTAAGTAGGCGGGACTGATGAGCAGATCCACAACAGCTAGTTAACTGTGGAGAGAGATGAGAGCTGGCAATTAGCCGACAGCTGAGGGCACCAGCTCAGAGAAAGAAAGGCTGAGCCAGCCCTGACACATTCCTGATTTTAAAACCTGCAGAAGCTTATGATATTCCTGTTTGCATGCCAAGTCCTCCGGGATATTGCTGGTATCACAAGTGAAAACCTATTTAACCCATTCACGGCGTGCTGCATTGGTTGGGTTCACGTCTTGCCACTCCAACTATTGTTGTTTTGTGCTTTTTAAAGCACAGCAGAGACTGTTTTTCACTCAGAGACTGAAACAGGATGGATTGCCATTAAAGCATCTGGTCAATTTCTATCATTGCAGCATTGAGAGTATTCTTCTCCACTGCACTGTAGTGTGGTATGCCAGCTGCAGTGTGGAGGATAAGAAGTGCCTGTCTCGTGTGGTGAAAACAGCACAGCGGATCATAGGTACGGAGCTACCGAATTTGGACACAGCATATGCCTACTGATTAAAAAAAGCAGGCAAATGCTATTAGTAGTGATCCGACCCAACAAGGTTACATAGGGTTGCCACGTCATTCCTTTAAAACTGAACACATATTAATTACACAGGTTCTGTGGCTGATTAAGGTGGTAATTAAACTCACTTGGTGCCTTATCTGTATTAAATTGTCATCAGAACTTGTGTAATTCATACGTGTTCGGGTTTAAAGGGATGAGGTGGCAACCCCAGGGTTACAGGGTGTTTGTCCCATTGCAATTAGGGAAAAGATATAGAACACTTAAAATACACACTAATCGCTTAAAGTATAGTTTTTTCCCTAGGGCTGTATTGTCCATAACCACACTGGGTACAGCTTTTTAGGTATTTTTATGTGGAATTTAAATTTTTTCAATAGCATTTTATATTTTGTTATATTTAAATAGATATGTGGGCATGTGCTAGGAGCATGTGTGTGTGTGTTTGTTGAGAAGTGTTTTATTGCTGTTAAGAATATCCTGATGAATTTTGTTGTATGTATACAATGACAATAAAGTTTATCTTATCTTTCAGGAAACTACTCCATTAAATATTCTCACCATACACAATTCGACAGATATAACATGTTGGGCAGCACCCAAATGGAGAGCATCCACACACAGTTCCACACAGGTAAGGTGCTGCAACCCAATTATACCTCTCTCAGGTTGTAGTATGGCGCTTCACTGTGCCAGACTAGCAGTCTTCATCTGCTTCCCAGTAGATACTCATGAACGAACGTCGGCAACAAGGTGAAGGTAGACAAAAATCTTCTTTGTTGTAAATAGGGAGCAAAATGTTCCATGGCATGACCCATACTAACAAGTTTCAGTCCAGAAAAAGCCCTTATTCATATCCTGGTTACAACAACACTGACAACACAGATATATAGCAGGTCAACTATAGTCAACACACCTCCAGTAATTCATTCAAATTGATTCACCAACACACGCAGGGAAGTGGGTGGGTTGTTGACTGCTATAATGGCAAAAACAAATTTACACCAATGCTCATTCACAAAGAAAAAATAATAAAATCAATAAAATGGAGGGAACATGTTATAATTAATATTATTATACAGGATTTATATAACGCCGACAGTGTGTGCATCACTTTAAAACAGTAGGGCAGACAGTACAATTACAATACAATTCAATACAGAAGGAATCAGAGGGCCCTGCTCGTTAGAGCTTACAGTTTAGGAGAGAGGGTCAAGTGATACAAAAGGGTAATAACTGTGAGGCATGAACAGTAAAGAACAGTTGTTAGGTGGAGGCAGGGTAGGCTTCTCAGAAGAGAAAAGTTTTCAGGGATCGCCTAAAAGTAGATAAATTTGGAGATAGAATAGGGTAGGGTATTCCAGAGGATGGGAGAGGCTCGGGAGAAGTCCTGGAGGCGGATATGGGAGGAAGTGATGAGGGAGCTAGAGAGCATGAGGTCTTGAGCATGAGGAACGAAGAGGACGATTAGGTTGGTATTTTCAGACAAGACTAGTGATGTAGCTGGGGGCAGAGTTGTGGATGGCTTTGTAACTTATTGTTAGTATTTTGAATTAAATTTGTTGGGTGAGTGGCAGCCAATGGAGGGATTGGCAAAGAGGGGTAGCAGACGCTGAGCGGTTTGTAAGGTGGATGAGTCTGGCAGCAGTATTCATGGACTGAAAAGGGGATAGTCTATTTAAAGGTAAGCCAATGAGGAGGGAGTTGCAGTAGTGGAGGCGGGAGATATCCAGGGAGTGAATCAGGAGCTTTGTGGTTTCATTGGTTAGGAAGGAACATAGTTTGGAGATGTTGTGGAGGTTGAGGTGGCAAGAGTTGGAAAGGGATTGGGGCTGAAAGGAGTTCAGAGTCCAGGATAACACCTAGCACCCTGGCATGTGGGGATGGGTGGATGGTTGTGCCATTGCTCTTGACAGAGAAGTCAGGGGAAGAGGCACATGGGGGAGGAAATATTATAAGCTCAGTTTTGGACAAGTTGAGTTTGAGGAAGTGGTGTGACATCCAGACAGATATGTCTGTTAGTAAGTTAGTGACGCGTGAGGAGACTGATGGAGTGAGTTGAGGGGTGGAGAGATAGATTTAGGTGTCGCCAGCGTAGAAATGATATTGAAAGCCATGTGAGGCAATCAGCTGACCCAGGGAAGAGGTGGAGATTGAAAATAAGAGAGGTCCAAGAACAGAACCTTGGGGGATTGCACTGGAGGAGGGCAAGGGTGGCAAAGCATAGATTATAAAAATAGACTCTATTGTTAACCCAAATGCAGATCCAGGTCCCGCCTGAGGTTTAACCCCAAGGGTGACCTGGTCTACAGTCGATGTATCCACCATGCTTCTCTTTGCAATAATCTTCAATGTCTTTCTCCTCCTCTTTGCAATTCATACACTCTCTCAATGCCACAAAATCAAAAAAAGGTAGTATCCCCTCCATGCACATCTCTAAAATGTCATAAGACACTAGATATTTGATGCGCTTGTAAATTAATGGAGTTGCAGAAGTGTTCTTCAATACAAGTTCTATGATAGCATATAGTGCAACCCACATGCTGCAAACAACTGGCAGTGCAGCATATAAGTTATACTTTATACGTTGAACCACAATCAATGAAACACTTAACCTCAAAGTGTTCCCCATTAACTAAAACTGTAAAAAGTTTTTTGTACATAGATTTAAGCTACAATATCTGCATATTTTAATGCCACAGGCAAAAGAGCCTATGCATGACAACCAGGTGGAAGATTTACTTTTTGAGCAAACTTGGAGAGAGAAGTGTACCTAATGTAGGTGCTCTACGACTCCATAATCTGCATCCAGGTCCCAAAACAGCATGCAGTTCCTTGTCTGTATATAAGATGGGTAAATTCTTCTTAATAATGTTTACAATATGATGGTACTCTTTTGAGAAAGTAGTTACAAATGTAGCTATAAAGTTATTTTTTTATGTGCATACCTCTCCTCCTTTCTGTACATTTGGCTTGCCCAGTAAAATATTCCTGTCTCTCCACATTCTATACTCCAAGTGGAAAAGCCTCTATCCGAGAGGCTGCAAGGCTGGGTTCACATTATTGCGAATTGGACGCGGGTTTTTAACCGCATGCAATTCGCATAGCAGGAGATTGTGACCAGCTCTCTATGGAGCCGGTTCACACATCTCCGCAGCGGCTCCGGAGCGAATTGCACAGGAGTCCTGTGCATCTTCTCGTCCATTTCATGTCCGAATTCAGCCCAAACTTAGGGCTGAAATTGGACCCGAAACGATGAATGGAGACGCACCGGCTCCTGCTGTGGGCCGCTGCGTTCTCTAGTGTGAACCCAGCCTTAATAATTTCAGATTCTTTTTCAAAAATGCAATAGTTAAACAATTCCTACAAGCCTGGATAAACTCCCCCACTGGTATAGCTTTAATTGTATGAAACGGATTACAGCTAGTCGTGTACCAGCTAGTGTTCCCCACACACAATTTGGGAAAGTAGTTGAATAAACTGATCTTGTTGTCCAAATTGCTCTGTAAAGTGACATCTACAGGTGGCATGAAAATTAGGGGCACATTGGAGATTCAAATCGTTATTTAAATATCCCACAAAATCCTCCAATTTTCTGGTGTCACCCTCCCATATAGCCAGTAGGTTGTCTATCTATGTAGCGGCCAAACCAATGCAGGTATTTGGCAAATGGGTTCTGATGTGTAAAAAGAAAAAATTCTTCCCACCATCTCAAAAATACATTTCCCATGGAAGGCGGAAATTTTGCTCCCATTGATGCTCCGCATGTTTGCATATAATAGGAGCCATCAAACATAAAAAAAAATTGTGAGTTAAAAGATACTCAATACATTGGAGCAAATACACCTGCAACTCAGAGTAGGATCTATACTCAGTGGCGGTGCATCCATAAGGGTGCGCAGGCGCCGCCCCCTCTCCAGTCACCCCCTATATGACCAATGGATAGATTCATGCATTGCATGAATCTAACCATGGCCATGGCTGCCACCTCCTATTCAGGCACCCGCCCCCTTTTCAGGTGCCTGAATTACAGCGGCGGGGGGCATTTTTGAAGCACCCTATTAGAGCCACAGGCTCTAATAGGCGTCAAAATAGGTGAGTGGGTTCACCCAGGTGTGTTAGAAAAGCGAATGAATATTTGCTTTCCTAACACTGAACCGCATCTTCACCAATCAGGTGTTCGGGTCTGTTACCCGTCACCTGATTGGTTGAAACGACAGGCGCTGTGATTGGATGCTTATCAGGAGTAGAGGACTGGAGGAGAATCATGGAGGACACTGCTCGCCGCCGTCATCCGCTGACAGGGTAAGTGCCTGGCAGACAGCGAGCGAGCAGGGGGGGTCACACTGGCGGCATTCGATGGCACAGTGGCAGCATTTGATGGGCAGTGTGGCTGCATTTAATGGGCACAGTGACAGCATTTGATGAACACAGTAAAAAAAAGAAAAAAAGGGGCAATGTGGCGCTTACTAAAAAAACAATTAAACTTTTCAATTAATAAAAAACCTAGAACTACTAATAATCTTCGGAAGTTCCAATGGAATAAATCCAAAATTATATAGCGTCCTTAAATTAATCTCTCATCAAAATTGTTTAGCCAAAGATTAGAAAACCAGTGCTATAACAATTAAACAATTAATGAATAACCGCCCTCAAGGCAATAATATCCACAAAGATAAAGCTAGCCTTTCCCAGACAAAATCCAACCCAATATTGCGTCCAGGTCAAGGTAAGGAATCACAGATACGGCATCAACAGTATATAAGAAAAATGCAAAAAACAAATATCAGTGTGCAAAAAAACTATATAAAAAAATCTTTAATCAATAAAATAATTAATCCTAATGTACCAAAGAAATATTGCAAAAAGAGCAAATAATAAAATCACTTGTTAAAAATAAATACATTGAGATCCTAAAAATACACTGAAATCCTGAAAAATTAATACATACAAAAATCAAAGTGCAAATACGCAATCTGTGCAAGGTACCAATAATAAAAGTATAAATAGAAAGTTAAGTGCTAATATGTAATCTGTGCAAAATAACAATATTGAAAAAAGTGCAACAAGAAATAATTGTGCAAACGCAAAAATAGTGCAAATAGACAATCATGTGCAAGTGTAGCAAAAAAAAAACTGCGACAATAAATAATATTGTGCCAGAGATGTGCAAAAAAAAATAATGTGCAAAAAATGCAAACAACTAACAGTATATAGTGTCCAAAATATTCCAATGAAGTGCTCAAAAAATTAAGTATGATGATCATCAGATGAAAATTTGTGAAAAAGAAATCAAATGCATCAAAAATTGTGAGAAACAAGGTCCCATACACAGTTCAATTCAAATTGTGCCAATTTCTTTGAATGTGAAGTTCAGTTCATCAAATAAACGAGTGACACCATCCAACCAATCTCCAGTGTGTGTGTGGTATTGTTTCGCTCAGCCTCTCACCTTATATATGAGAATAATAAGCCTTACTGACAGATCCACACTGGCCGATCCGTTCCCGGGCTCCCTCAGTGACACCGCTCCTAAGGATCTCTTTTTTCCTCTGCCAGGTCTGTCTCCACAGCGTTTCAAACTCACAGCCAAATACCGATCAGTATTATAGAATGGAAAGGGAGGACTCCATAGTGTAGTAATTAGATCAACAGTTTTAATGAAAGGTAAAACACTTACAATTAATAGATAAAAATCAGCGTGTAACAACTAATGTCGTCACCCGACTCTCTTTCCTGACGCGTTGCGTCACTGTCCACGTGACTTTTTCAAAGGGTATAGAGTCGGGTGCATGAAGGTGACTATGAAAGCAGAGCGGTTGTCATAGTAACCCTCATTATATAAACAGATAACCCTTTATTTAATAAATAACGTCCATATAAAATCCCTAATGCTTCTAAAATAAGGGATACAAGAAAAGAGATAAAATTGAGAAATGATAATCAATAATAAGTTCCGAGCGCAATAATTAATGCACAGCGCCATCTGGTGGACAAGTCCATAATAGCTCTTCTGTTAAAACAGGCATCTAATACATAAAAATAGCTACTAACGACCCAGACATGACATCTAGTGGATGTCTCAAGGAATTGCAGTCCTAATAATTAAAAGCGCAAATTAAAAAACTCCATTAACTGGGCAAGTAAATACTAAAAAATAGGTGTACCAGAATTAAAAATGCCATAAAATCTCTGGAGTATTTATAATAAAAATAAATATATTTAAGCAATAAGGAGAGTGAATGAAATGGAACTATTCAGATCAAAACAAGAAAATTAAAATTAAATAGGGCAAGTTGAATCAGTGATCAATAATTAGAAATAAAACAATTCAAGTCGAATTCCACATTGTGTCCCAATGGCACTAATGTACGGAGCTTGTGTATCCAACGAGATTCAGATTGACTCAGTTTTATAACTTTATTATCCCCCCTCCAATGGTGTTTATATTTTTCTATCCCCCATACCAATAAAGAGGAGGTGTCTCTAGTGTGAAACTGGTCATAATGTCTGGACAGACTAAAACCGTTCTTTATATTTTGTGAAGTCTCTTCCAAAGTTCCTTCCAAAGTTCCCTTTTAGTTCTTCCAACATACTGGATCCGACAAGGACATTCTAAGAGGTAGACCACCCCTTCTGTTCTACATGATATAAAGTCCTTAATCTGATATTCTGATAATTGTTTTATTTCTAATTATTGATCACTGATTCAACTTGCCCTATTTAATTTTAATTTTCTTGTTTTGATCTGAATAGTTCCATTTCATTCACTCTCCTTATTGCTTAAATATATTTATTATTAATACTCCAGAGATTTTATGGCATTTTTAATTCTGGTACACCTATCTTTTAGTATTTACTTGCCCAGTTAATGGAGTTTTTTAATTTGCGCTTTTAATTATTAGGACTGGAATTCCTTGAGAAATCCACTAGATGTCATGTCTGGGTCGTTAGTAGCTATTTTTATGTATTAGATGCCTGTTTTAACAGAAGAGCTATTATGGACTTGTCCACCAGATGGCGCTGTGCATTAATTATTGCGCTCGGAACTTATTAATTATCATTTCTCAATTTTTTTTTTCCAAATAACGTTTTTATTTTTCAATCGCATGTGCAATACAATGTTTAAAAGAGAATAATAAATGCAATGGCATTACATAAACTTAAGTTATCATATGAGTTGCTGATGCTAAACATCTATACACTAAAGCTAGATGCCTTTGGTAATCCAATGTCTGTCTTTTAGTGATTCAATTGGCATACATGTTATTGGTATACATGCTATACTATTGCAAAACTGTAATTTTATAATCTGTAACTATAGAAGTCACAGGACTATGCAGTGAGGGAGAATAGAGGTGGGTAGGAGGAAGAGAGGGGGATAAAGAAGGAGGAAGAAAGAGAAAAAAAGAAGAAAAAAAAGGAGTAATTAAAAGGGGGGGATATAGAATTCGTTGAAGTGGTGGTGTTACCTGATCAAGGTGGGTCCTCCCGGAGGTGCCATGGCTCCCAGACCCTGTTATGTGCCTCCAATCTGTCTTGTATTCTGGCCGTCATTTTTTCCATCACTTCCATTTCCTTAATTCTGGCATAAAGATCCTCAGCAGTTGGTGGGGTAGAGCGTTTCCAGTGAAATGCTATGAGGCATCTTGCTGCCGTTTAAATATGACGCACTAATTTCTTATATGGGGTAGAAAGTTTGAGTGGCGATAGGCCTAACAAGAAGAATTTTGGGGACGCCTGGACCTGTGCGTCCAAAAGGCGATCCAGTAATCTCTGAACTGTGGACCAGTAAGGGGCTAGTAACGAGCAGCTCCAATATATATGTAGAAAGGTGCCCTTTGCCCCCTGGCATCGCCAGCACCTATCTGAGCTATTGGGGAAAATGGTATGGAGCACCTCTGGAGTCATGTACCACAATAGGAGAATTTTATAGGAGTTCTCCTTATACAATGAGCACATTGAGCTCTTTGCCGTTTGGGACCATATGGTCTGCCACTGTGTCATAGGGATTTCCTCGCCGAGGATCTTTTCCCATTTGGTCATATAAGAATGTTTGCCTTGCCCATCTCTGGAGCATGTGTTTAGGATCTTATATATGCCCGATAAGGATGAGCTTCGTGTTCGAGTCGAACCCATGTTCGACTCGAACATCGGCTGTTCGGTCGTTCGCCGAATTGCAAACGATATGGGCTGTTCACGCCAAATTCGTGTGGCGCGTCACGGCCCATAATTCACTGCGGCATCGCAGTGCATTGCTGGCTGATGATTGGCCAAGCATGCACTATGACCCGCATGCTTGGCCAATCACAGCGCCGCCTGAACAGAGAGCCGTAATTGGCCAAAGCCAAGGAGTCTTTGGCCAATTATAGCTCAGGGGATTTAGTACACGCCCCACACTATATAAGGCCGCCTGCACGGCGGCCCTGTGTAGTGTGTGTTCCGGCGTTCATTGATAGAGAGAGAGAGAGAGACAGACAGTGACATTTGATTTGAGTTAGATAGATTAGGCAGAACAGTCAGTCAGTTAGCTGCACTAACAGTGTATTGTGTATATATATGCATCCCAGGTGTTGCATATATATATATATACACTGTATTCAGTTTAGCTAGATCCGTTCCTGTTATCTTCCTACTGATAGGCAGGCTTGTCTTGTTACAGTATTTACAGCTACCTGAAGAAAATTACTGGTGTTCTTTTGATCCTATTAGTACCACAGTCAGGCAGCTAGACTATTTACAGTTAGTGCAGTGCGTCCTGCTCACAGTGTTCAGCTAGATCCGTTCCTGTTATCTTCTTACTGACAGGCAGGCTTGTCTTGTTACAGCATTTACAGCTACCTGAAGAAAATTACTGGTGTTCTTTTGATCCTATTAGTACCACAGTCAGGCAGCTAGACTATTTACAGTTAGTGCAGTGAGTCCTGCTCACAGTGTTCAGCTAAAACTACAAGTTAGTGGGGTGCGTCCTGCTCACAGTGTTCAGCTAAACCTACAAGCTAGTGGGGTGCGTCCTGCTCACAGTGTTCAGCTAGATCCGTTCCTGTTATCTTCTTACTGACAGGCAGGCTTGTCTTGTTACAGTATATACAGCTACCTGCAGAAAATTACTGGTGTTCTTTTGATCCTATTAGTACCACAGTCAGGCAGCTAGACTATTTACAGTTAGTGCAGTGTGTCCTGCTCACAGTGTTCTGCTAAACCTACAAATTAGTAGGGTGCGTCCTGCTCACAGTGTTCAGCTAAACCTACAAGTTAGTGGGGTGCGTCCTGCTCACAGTGTTCAGCTAAACCTACAAGCTAGTGGGGTGCGTCCTGCTCACAGTGTTCAGCTAGATCCGTTCCTGTTATCTTCTTACTGACAGGCAGGCTTGTCTTGTTACAGTATATACAGCTACCTGAAGAAAATTACTGGTGTTCTTTTGATCCTATTAGTACCACAGTCAGGCAGCTAGACTATTTACAGTTAGTGCAGTGCATCCTGCTCACAGTGTTCAGCTAAAACTACAAGTTAGTGGGGTGCGTCCTGCTCACAGTGTTCAGCTAAACCTACAAGCTAGTGGGGTGCGTCCTGCTCACAGTGTTCAGCTAGATCTGTTCCTGTTATCTTCTTACTGACAGGCAGGCTTGTCTTGTTACAGTATATACAGCTACCTGAAGAAAATTACTGGTGTTCTTTTGATCCTATTAGTACCGCAGTCAGGCAGCTAGACTATTTACAGTTAGTGCAGTGCGTCCTGCTCACAGTGTTCTGCTAAACCTACAAGTTAGTGGGGTGCGTCCTGCTCACAGTGTTTAGCTAAACCTACAAGTTAGTGGGGTGCGTCCTGCTACAGTGTTCAGCTAAACCTACAAGTTAGTGGGGTGCGTCCACCTCACAGTGTTCAGCTAAAGCTACCTGTAGAAGTATATATATATCCCAGCTTAGTGCAGCTACAGGCCATTAGTATGTCTGCAGGGCCAAGAAGGAGAGGCAGACAGTCACAAGCCAATAAGAGAGGGCAAGCAGGCTCTGTGTCTAGTGCTGGTCGTGGAGATGGTGCATCCTCATCAGCACGTGGCCATGGGACACGCTTGGCCTTTTTTTCGGCAGCTGGCCGCGTTGAGCCACAACATGCGGAAGACTTGGTCGAGTGGATGACCAAGCCGTCCTCATCCTCCTCATCCTCTCTCACCCATGCCCAGGGTACTTTGTCTGGCAAAGCAGCGGTCTCTTCCCTCGGCTCAATGTCATCAGTGACTCCTTCCCTAGCCCCACCATGTCCTCCTGAGGAGTCCCTCGAACTGTTTGACCACAGTGTTGGGTACATGCTCCAGGAGGATGCCCAGCGTTTGGAAGGCTCTGATGATGATACTGAGCTCGATGAAGGCAGTAACATGAGCACGGACAGAGAGGGTGCCCAAGAAGGACAGCAATCTGGCAGTCATGCTCCCCCTGCTGCAGCATACTGCCAGGTTTGCTCCAGTGATGAGGAGGGAGGGGATGATGAGGTCACTGACTCAACGTGGGTGCCTGATAGGAGAGAGGAGGAGGAGGAGGAGGCGGCACATCACCAACGAGGCAGGATGCCCTCCAGGGGCCAGCCTAAGGGCAGCACATTGACTGCATCACACCCCAAAGCTCCACATGTGCAGGGCGCTGCAGTCTCTGCGCGTTATTCAAAAAGTTCTTTGGTGTGGGCCTTTTTTGAGACGAGTGCATCAGATCGCACCGCTGCTATTTGCAACATATGTCTTAAGCGTATCTCACGTGGCCAAAACATCTCCCGCTTGGGTACCACATGCTTGACCAGGCATATGTTGACCTGCCATGCAGTTCGTTGGCAAGCGTATCTAAAAGACCCACACCAAAGAACAAAGAGGACCTCTCCTTGCTCCTCATCAGCTGAGATTTCCAACCCCACTAGACCTTCAGTCCTCTCTGAGACCTGCACTGAGAGGAATGAATGTATAGAATTAGTTGTGTCACAGCCAAGTACTTGTGGGCAATCTGCTTTTCGTACACCGACGTCAGATTGTACCAGGCAAATTTCCCTGCCCCAGCTGCTGCACCGCCGAAAGAAGTTTGCTCCCAGCCATCCACATGCCCAGCGGTTGAATGCTAGCTTGGCAAAATTGCTAGCACTTCAACTGCTGCCTTTTCAGTTGGTAGACTTTGCCCCCTTCCGTGAGTTTGTAGAATGTGCGGTTCCTCAGTGGCAGGTACCCAAACGCCACTTTTTCTCATGGAAGGCGATTCCAGCTCTCAACCGGCATGTGGAAGGCAATGTCCATGCCTCGCTGGACAGGGCGGTCAGCGGTAAGGTGCATATTACCGCTGACTCATGGTCCAGCAGGCATGGACAGGGACGTTGCCTAAGTTTCACGGCGCATTGGGTGACTCTGCTGGCAGCTGGGAAGGATGCAGGACAAGGTGCAGTAGTGTTGGAGGTTGTTCCGCCACCACGCCTCCAAAATGCTAATGATTGTGACACACCTCTCTCCTCCATCCCCTCCTCTTCTTCTTCCTCCATGGCCTCTTCCTGTGCTTTGTCCTCGGAGCCAGCAGTGCTCCGTAGTCGTTCAAGGGGCTACGCAAGTACGCAGGCCAAAAGATGCCACGCGGTGCTTGAGCTGGTGTGCTTGGGGGACAGGAGCCACACTGGGGCAGAGGTTCTGTCAGCTCTGCAGGGGCAGGTTCAGAGGTGGTTGACGCCACGCCAACTTAAGGCAGGAATGGTGGTTTGCGACAATGGCACCAACCTCCTCTCTGCCCTCCGACAGGGACAAATGACCCATGTGCCCTGTTTGGCTCACGTCCTTAACTTGGTGGTGCAGCGGTTCTTGGGCAGGTACCCGGGCTTACAGGATGTCCTGAGGCAGGCCAGGAAAGTCTGTGTGCATTTCCGCCGGTCATATAATGCCAGTGCTCGGCTGACGGACCTCCAAAAGGAGTTTAACCTGCCCAAGAACCGCCTAATCTGTGACATGCCCATCAGGTGGAACTCAACGATGGCCATGCTGCAGCGGCTGCACACGCAGCAGAGGGCCATCAATGAGCACCTGTGCGACTATGGCACCAGGACAGGGTCAGGGGAGCTTGGTTTTTTTTCCCCACACCAGTGGGCCATGATCAGGGATGCATGCACTGTCCTGTCACCATTTGAGGAGGCCACGAGGATGGTAAGCAGTGACAGTGCATGCATCAGTGACACTGTCCCCCTTGTCCACCTGTTGGAGCACACGCTGCGTGGAATAATGGACAGGGAACTTGAGGCAGAACAGAGGCAGGAAGAGGAGGACTTCCTTAGCTCTCAAGGCCCCCTTTATCCAGACAGTGTTCCTGCGTGCCCGCCGATCACACAGGAAGAGGAGGAGGAGGAGGAGGAGGAGGAGGAGGAAGATTGTGTCAGTATGGAGGTGGAGCCTGGCACCCAGCATCAGCAGCAACCGTTAAGGGATCAGTCCCAAGAAACACATGGACTTGTACGTGGCTGGGAGGAGGTGGCTGCGGACCATGTCGTCCTTAGTGACCCAGAGGACTCTGGACCGAATGCCTCAGCAAACCTACGCTGCATGGCCTCCCTGATCCTGCAAAGCCTGCGTAAGGATCCTCGTATTCGTGGTATCAAGGAGAAGGACCAATACTGGCTGGCAACCCTCCTTGATCCACATTACAAGGGTAAGGTTGCGGACCTTATCTTGCCATCGCAGAGGGAGCAGAGGATGAAACATCTTCGGGAGGCCTTGCAGAAAGGTCTGTGCAACGCGTTCCCAGAGACTGGGAGGTTACAAACTCCTGTTTCTGGACAACGTGTTGCTGAGGCTTCGGTCAGTCAAAGAAGGAGCGGTGGGGAAGGTGGCCGTCTGACCGCTGCGTTCAGACAATTTTTTGGTCCGCAGCCCCAAGGTATGATCGGTTCCAGCAACCATCGCCAGCGTCTGTTTTACATGGTGCAGGAATACCTAGGGGCAAGATCAGATTTGGACACCTTTCCCACCGAAAATCCTCTGGGTTACTGGGTCTTGAGGATGGATCACTGGCCAGAGCTTGCACAGTATGCAATTGAGCTACTGGCCCGTCCTGCATCCAGCGTTCTTTCGGAACGCACATTCAGTGCTACTGGAGGCGTGGTAACCGATCACAGGGTGCGTCTGTCCACCGACTCGGTCGATCGACTGACCTTCATAAAAATGAATCAGTCTTGGATCACCACCAGCTACCAAGAACCTGATGCTGATGTAACCGAATATTTTTTTTTGAAATCTCAGATCCCTTCAAAGACTCCCTATGCTGATGCTGAGTGACTATCCCTGAGTAATTATCCTCCTTCTCCTCAATCATCACGCTGATAGCTTGTAAGAACATTTTTGGTTCTGGGCGCCACCACCAGTGCCTAAGGCCCAATTTTTCAGCCCCTGTTTAACAGGGGCGTGTAATTACAATTTTTGATGCAATACTTTGCAGCAGGGCTCGTTCCTGCGTTCCAACTAGAGTGTCTGTGAGGGGTTGCAGTGTTGTGGCACCAGCACCAGTGCCTAAGGCCCAATTTTTCTGCCCCTGTTTAACAGGGGCGTGTAATTACAATTTTTGATGCAATACTTTGCAGCAGGGCTCGTTCCTGCGTTCCAACTAGAGTGTCTGTGAGGGGTTTCAGTGTTGTGGCACCAGCACCAGTGCCTAAGGCCCAATTTTTCTGCCCCTGTTTAACAGGGGCGTGTAATTACAATTTTTTATGCAATACTTTGCAGCAGGGCTCGTTCCTGTGTTCCAACTAGAGTGTCTGTGAGGGGTTGCAGTGTTGTGGCACCAGCACCAGTGCCTAAGGCCTAATTTTTCAGCTCCTGTTCAACAGGGGCATGTAATTACAATTCTTGATCTAATATTTCACAGCAGGGCCCATTTCTGCACCCACCAAGAGCAAGTTTCACGGCGCATTGGGTGACTCTGCTGGCAGCTGGGAAGGATGCAGGACAAGGTGCAGTAGTGTTGGAGGTTGTTCCGCCACCACGCCTCCAAAATGCTAATGATTGTGACACACCTCTCTCCTCCATCCCCTCCTCTTCTTCTTCCTCATGGCCTCTTCCTGTGCTTTGTCCTCAGAACCAGCAGTGCTCCGTAGTCGTTCAAGGGGCTACGCAAGTACGCAGGCCAAAAGATGCCACGCGGTGCTTGAGCTGGTGTGCTTGGGGGACAGGAGCCACACTGGGGCAGAGGTTCTGTCAGCTCTGCAGGGGCAGGTTCAGAGGTGGCAGGGCCCATTTCTGCACCCACCAAGAGCGAGTGAGGAGTTACAGTGTTGTTGCACCAGCACCACCACCACCACCACCACCACCAAAGGCCCAATTTTTCTGCCCTTGTTCAACAGGGGCATGTAATTACAATTCTTGATCTAATATTTCACAGCAGGGCCCATTTCTGCACCCACCAAGAGCGAGTGAGGACTTACAGGGTTGTGGCACCAGCACCACCACCACCACCACCAAAGGCCCAGTTTTTCTGCCCCTGTTCAACAGGGGCATGTAATTACAATTCTTGATCTAATATTTCACAGCAGGGCCCTGCTTGAAAGTGTTGACAGTGTTGTGGCCACAACAACACCTAAGGCCCAAATTTCTGTTGAGTATATAGGGCAGGCCCCTACTTTCAAACATCTAACTTACAAACGACTCCTACTTGCAAACGGAAGGAGACAACAGGAAGTGAGATGAAATCTACCCCTAGGAAGGGAAATTCTCTCCTGTAAGAGTTAATATGGGAAAAACATTTCTCCTTTCCACTGATGCTTTCCAATCCTTGTTCCACAAAAAACCCCAAATTTTCAAAAAACTTTTGTCATTGGGACAAAAGTGAGGTGAAATCTTCTGAAGAGGAGGAAAGACAGCAAAACAAATGTCACAGGGGTAATAACCCTTCCCTATGTTTTCCAAAAAGCTTAAAAAAGATTTTTTGGCTGGAGCTAAACACGTTAAAAATGTACCCGTTCAAAATTACAGACAGATTCTACTTAACAACAAACCTACAGTCCCTGTCTTGTTTGCACCGCCTGTATACTGCTGTTCAGAGTATATAGGGCCTGGTGGCCCCACACCTTTCCTTATTTTAATTTGGGTGCGGGGTTTCCATTAATATCCATACAAGACCCAAAGGGCCTGGTAATGGACTGGGGGGTACCCATGCCGTTTGTCTCACTGATTTTCATCCATATTGCCAGGACCCGACATTACATTAAACCCGCAAGCAGTTTTAAATGAGATTTTTTCCTTTAAAAATTACATTTGGTGCAGGGACTGTTCTAAACACGGGAAACACGCGCCAATTTACAGGCATACTATAGACACCCCCCAGGTACGATATTTAAAGGAATATTTCACTTTTTTTTTTTTTACTTTAGGCATCATTAAAATCACTGCTCCCGAAAAAACGGCCGTTTTTAAAAGTTTTTTTTGCATTGATACATGTCCCCTGGGGTAGGACCCGGGTCCCCAAACCCTTTTTAGGACAATACCATGCAAATTAGCCTTTAAAATGAGCACTTTTGATTTTGAACATTCGAGTCCCATAGACGTCAATGGGGTTCTAACGTTCGTGCGAATTTTCGGTCCGTTCGCAGGTTCTGGTGCGAACCGAACCGGGGGGTGTTCGGCTCATCCCTAATGCCCGATATGAGCCCCCTCTGGGTATTACCTCCCAAAATCATAGTTTCAAATGGGGAGGGGGGTGAAAATTGCAGGTTAGGTGTTATAGTAAGTGCATAATGTTGGATTTGTAAATACCCATAGAACACCTGTTTGGGGAGTTCATATTTGTTTTGTAGATCAGTAAATGGCAAAAGTTTTCGTGTCCTAGGGTCCACCAGGCTTCCAAAGTGGAATAAATTCCGGGAGGTCCAGGGGTGTGACATTTGATAAGTTAGGCTATCCGGCACTTTGGGGTTACAGATGAAAGAGGTCAGGAGCGATTTTTCTGATGACATCCCATGGGCAGGAGCCAGTTTATGCCATATCCTCCGCAAGTGGGACATGGGACCTAGCATACTCTCAGGGGCCACATCCGCATTCGCGCTCCACCGTAAATTATTTGGATGTGTGGGAGCTAGCCATAGTTTCTCAATTTCTGTCCATTTATTGTAGGACTTGTGGGTGTACCACGATGCTACTGCGCGCAGTTGGGTTGCGTAGTAGTATTTAATAATGTTAGGGAATGCTAGTCCCCCTTCATTGCGGGATGCCATCAACACTGATCCCGGTACTCTGTGTCTTTTGTAATTCCAAACATAGTGAAGTAGATCAGACTGGAGTTTTTTCAGTTGGTTGAGTGGAATTGGTATGGGTAGTGTTTGAAAAAGATAGAGGAGCTTCGGGAGAATAGTCATTTTGAGTGAAGCGATTCGTCCTAGTAAAGAAATATGGTGCTTTTTCCATTGGAGCAATGAGGATCTAATTGAGCAGAATAATGGGGGGAAGTTTTCTTGGTATAGGGTGTTGAATTTGGAGGTGATGTACTTCCCCAGGTACTTCAGGGATGTCACTTTCCATGTGAATGGAAAATTAGATTTTAAGAGTATGACCTCCGTGGCCGGGATATTAATTGGGAGTACCTCTGACTTTGACGCGTTTATTTTATATCCTGAAAGAACTCTAAAGCGGTTTAGTTCTGTATGTAAGACTGGAAGGGTAACGTGGCGTTGAGTCATTGTGAGTATAATATCATCGGCGAAGAGGGAGATTTTAAATTCTCTACCTCTGACCGAGATCCCCCTAATATCTGGATTGTTCCTGATGGATGCTGCCAGGGGTTCTACACAGAGTGCAAATAGCAGGGGCGAGAGTGGGCACCCCTGTCTAGTCCCGTTCGCCACTGAAAATGTTGGGGAGAGTGCAAAGGGAGTTCTGACTTGGGATGAGGGGTTAGTGTATAAGTGTTTGACAGCTTGTAAAAAAGGGCCCCGAAATCCCATAAATTGTAAGGTGGCGAACAGAAAAGGCCAACCCAAACGATCAAACGCTTTTTCTGTGTCCAGGCTTAATAGCAAAGATGCCTGGCCTTCCCTGTTCGCCACCTCCACCAAATCTATAACTTTTCTAGTATTGTCACCTGCTTGTCGCAGCGGAACAAATCCCACCTGGTCCTTATGGACCAGGGAGGGGAGAATCTGATTAAGATGGTTGGAAAAGAGTTTGGTAAAGATTTTAAGGTCAGAGTTCAGTAATGCGATGGGTCTGTAACTAGCGCATAGGGAGGGGTCTTTGTCCGGTTTAGGAATAAGCGTGATAAAGGAACGTTGCATGTCTGGGGGTATGGGGATGTCTTGAAGGAAGGCTTGAAATATCCTGCGCATATGCGGGAGTAATGTGGGAAGAAATGTCTTGTAGTATTCATATGGAAATCCGTCCGGTCCTGGGGCTTTACGTGAAGGCAAACTTTTAACGGTCATTTCTATTTCCTCATCTGTGATCTGTGCGTTCAATGATAGCAAATCAGTTGGCGTTAGGTGGGGGATTCCGCTGCATTCTAAATACTCTCGCATTTTGTGGGATAGGTCCTGTGAGGGGGGTTACTGGGTATGTCTGGGTTATTATATAAATTTTTGTAAAAGTCTACAAAAACATGGGCAATCTCCGTGGGATGGGATACCATTTGTCCCGATTTATTTTTGATTTGGTGTGGCGTATGCATGTGGGATTTGTCTCGTAATTTGTTAGCTAAAAGGGAATGCGCCTTGTTTCCTTTATCGTAAAACATTTGTTTCAGTCTGGTCAGTGCTTTTTCTACTTGGCCTAGAGCGAAATCTTTAAGGGTGGAACGGAGATTGATTACTTTCCGGAGAAGGGGTATTGTGGGGGTGTCTTGGAGCTTACCTTCCAGCACCCTGAGATCCCGCTCCGCGTTTGATTTCGCTGCTAGTTTATCTTTCTTCATTGCGGAGGACAATGCCATACAGTTACCACACAGGACAGCCTTATGGGCCTCCCAGAGTGTAGATGGTGAAATATCTGGAGAGGCATTTTCTATAAAGTAATGTTTAAGGGTGGAATGTAGTTCTAGTTGAGAAGGAAGGTGTTGGAGGAGGAACGTGTTAAGTCTCCAGTTATAGGATCTACGGTTAGGGATATCTAAGTTCAGCTTAAGTAGAATGGGGGCATGATCCGACCATGAGATAGGGAGTATTTGAGCTGCTTGTATTAGTTTGAGTGTGTGGTTATTGACAAAGAAGTAGTCTATTCTGTAATGAGTGCAGTGGGGGGCGGAATAAAATGTAATCTGCCGATCGCCTGGATGAAGGGCCCTCCACGCGTCAAAGAGCGCATATCGTCTAGAGATTTGTCGAAACAGTCTAGATTCCCTAAGGACTCCCGTTGGTGACGCCCGGGGACCCACCACCTGACGATCCCCAGTTGCTGATTGGACAAGATTGAAATCCCCCCCACCACCAAAACCCCCGGGTTTGATTTAAAGATGCGGGAGTATACTTTGGAGAGAAAGTTGTATTGCTTAGTGTTTGGTGCATATAGGGCGCATAACGTGACTGGTTGTGTATGCCACTGTCCCCGCAAGATAATGAAGTGGCCTTTAGGATCAGCATAGTGGTTTACGCAGGTGAAGGGGGCTCCCTTTTTAATAAGTATAGCCACGCCCGCTTTTTTTTGAGTACTGGATGATAAATATATTTGGGGGAAATACCTGGAGGCGAACGCGAATGAGCCCTCTTTATTGAAATGTGTCTCTTGTACTAATACAATATCTGCCCTCGACTGCCTGAACTCCCTCAGTGCCAGATGCCTTTTTTTGTTAGAATTTAGACCATGGACGTTTAAGAAAAGTATCTTTGCCATCTATCTACGTGTGGGAGGACGTGTATTTGCTTACCTACTGAGGACGCACCAGGGTCTGTGGTCGAGGACCAGGAGCCGGCCCTCTCCGGGAGGAGACCAGGACACCTCACATTCACCTTTGTGTATACCTGAGGTCGACTAAGAGGGAGAGAGGATAAAAAGAATTGGGGAAGAGAGAGGTGAGTAATTAAAACCAAGTGGTAACAGAACGCACAAATTATCATCAATACTTGACTGGCCAACAGGCCACGATAACCACGGATTCCCAGATGCCTCCCCCCCGCCAACCCAAAAGGACCAGCCAGGAGAAGGCACCAGGGAGCCCGCAACCGGTAAAGTAATACAAACAAACTATATGATTCGCTAAACTTTGAATCAGGAGGGGGTTAAAGGTGATCGGGTGAGTATCTACTTTCTCAAAGCTCGATCTATGTAAGCCCTTGTTAGTTAGTTATTCTTTGGCGTAGGGGCAATTTAGGGGACTGTAATCTAGAAATATACTGGGCTATTAAGTCCCAAGCAGGAAGAACCATTGTTCTGAAGTAGTGGTGGTCCAATCAAAGGTGTAAGCCTTTGAGGAGCGGTGAAGCTTATCAGTTCTTGTGCTTGGCAGGTTTGCGAGGTGCTTCTGGGTTTCGGGGCCGATTAGAAGTGGGCACTTTCTGCCAGACCGTAGGTGGTGTTGGCGGAGTGGCCACCAAGTTCCATTCTGGGAGCTGTGGGGGTTAAATGTCCAGGATATTACAGAATGTGCGGAGGTCCTCTGGGTATCTCAGTACAGCAGATGTGCCTTGGTGTTTTGCAGTGAGGGTGAAAGGGAAGCCCCACCGATAGGGGATTGTCTTGGTCTGTAGTATTTGCAGTAAAGGTTGGAGGAGTCTGTGTTTTTGCAGAGTGATCCAGGAGAGATCAGGGTATAAATGTAGCTGAGCCCCGTCAAAGATAACTTTGCGTGCGAGATGTGCTTGTTTCATGATTCCCTCCTTGAGGGGATAGGAGGTGATTCTACAGATAACATCTCTCGGTTTGGATGCTGCTCCTTTAGGTCGCAAGGCTCGATGTGCTCTGTCCATCTCTATATGTTTTGTGGGGGGTTCGCCAAGAAGGTTATTGAAGATAGATTGTAGAGTGGTTTGCAGGTCCTCGCAACCCCCTGATTCTGGGATGCCTCTCACACGAATGTTGTTGTGGCGCCCCCTGTTGTCCAAATCCTCTATATGCCTCTGCATGTCCCTGAGGAGTGACCTATGTTCCGCTCCCTGAAGTTGTGATCTGTGGACTGCCAATTTTGTTTCCTGGATTTCTTCTTCCGCCATTTCCACTCTGTCCGCCAGGTGTTTAAGACCTGTCTGAAGAACTTGAATTTCTGTGCGGCAAGTGGATTTCACATCTTCTATTAGTTGTCTGAAGTCCTCCTTAGTAGGCATGGCCTGCAGATATGTTTGCCATTGAGGTGGCATGTGTGGGGCCTGCATCGGTCTGAAATGCTGGCATGGTGAGGATGAAGCTGGAGGCGGGGAGCGTGGACTGAGTGATCCTGCCTCAGATGGCATGTGTGGTCCTGTTAACGGGGGTTCCCACGGTTCAGACCATGTCAGGGCCTGTGTCAGCTGGGGGGCCTCGTAAGGTGAACGTCTGTTGCTGTACAAGGAGGGGTGCTGGCTTTTTGTGCATACGAGGGATTAAAGGCAGGTTGCTGCCTACAGACACTGGGGTCTCTAGATCTGGATAGTCTCTGTGCCTTAGGCGGGGGGGGGACGATACCGCCATGGCCCAAGAACCCTCACTGTCAATCTCCACTTCATGGTGCCTCTCCATAGGGGGGTGAGCAGGGGCAGGTAAGGGTGGGTAGTCCTGGGAGAGGACTGAGGATGTTGGGGACAGTGGGGCCGGTCCCTGCATGTAGGGATCTGAGGCCGTTCTCAGCAGGCGAGGAAATGCAGCTAAGCACTGTGTATAGTGCTGTGAGGTGGCTGGCAGCATGGACGGCTGCGGCCCACGTGTCTGCATAGACTGGGGATCAGGGTGGATTGACAGACTCACCACTCCCTCATGAGTTTTTTGAGTTCCCTGGGCCTGTCACTGCCAGCGGAGAGTCCGGGGGATGTTGCTGCTGGGTGAGAAGAGGCGGCATGGGCTGTGGGGAGCTCCATCATCTGCGCGCCTGAGTGTCCGGCGCCATCTTGTCTCCCCCGCTCTGAGACATGTCCATCTGTATAAAAAAGGTGCGGAAGTCCGTGGATGCTCCTGGAGGGG
The DNA here is from genome assembly GCA_037952835.1 of Lithobates septentrionalis. Taxonomy (NCBI): domain Eukaryota; kingdom Metazoa; phylum Chordata; class Amphibia; order Anura; family Ranidae; genus Lithobates; species Lithobates septentrionalis. The sequence continues at coordinate 10,328,735 of JBBDGP010000319.1, forward strand.
GTTGTGATGTGCCCCTTTGTTTGGAGGATCAGGTGGTCCTCGATTTGCCCATGTGGGTGTTGTGGATTGTCCCCTGGGGTGCCTTAAGTGCTGCGGGCTGATGGAGCTGGGAGTTCAAGCGCCCATTAAGGTCGGCTTCCGTTCACGCCCCCATCATTTCTCAATTTTATCTATTTTCTTGTATCCCTTATTTTATAAATATATATGTTATATGTGTAAAACAAAACACAAAAACCTAAAATTCTGTGTAGGCAGCGCTACATAACCAGCAATAGCTTGTGGCGTGCTAACAAGTCACATTTGAAGATACAGTTAATAAAAGAAAGAGAAACAACTCAATCCATAAAGTAACAGTCAATGTTCTTCAGAGAGTTCACTCCAAATGTGTAATATTGTATTCAATCCTCATAAATTAATATAGCGTGGAGATATCACTCAGTGCTAAACAGTCACTTAAATACTGGCACAGACACAACCCGTAAATTCATGCGATAAAACAGAGAAGACTGGAGATAAACCCCCTATAAATTCACTTCTTACCAGACCAAGCTGGAAAATCGACTTTATTTAATTCATACTAGGAAAAAAGGGTTCCCCTGAGTGGATTTTACCGGCACTTGCAAAAATTGTTATGTAAAATGGGAAAGTACACATACATATATAGAGTAAAACAATATTTATATTTATTCAAAACGTTCTTGTATTAAAAACAATGCAAACATTTGCCCTCCTAACACTAAAGTATGAGTGTCCCCACAGTGGAGGCACATGCATTTAATGGATAAATGAGAGCAGGTGGCTGGAGGGGAGCCCACCCCTCCTTAAAGGTACAGGAGCACACCAAACACCCAGCAATAGCACAATGGCTGCAAAGGTGTTGGTGCACTGCTGGACCAATACAAACACTCACGTGATAACACAAACTTGCCACCACTCTCATTTATAGCTGGCTATCGCAGTAAGCAGCTTTGGGAGGCTAAAACAGGTACCAACAAGTGTCTGGGGAATGCCCAGGAAAAAGCCAAAGTCTACTTACCACCAGCTTGCAGACAACCAAATTGACCTATCTAACAGTAAGCGTTAAAAAAGGGGTTTAGTCCGCACGCATTTGCAAACGCATGCGTGAGCCACAGAGCCATGTCACGGCACCCTTGTATCTGTGGAATGCGTTTCGGGTACATACTATTTCAATCCTTCTTCGGGGGCATGGTTGAAAAGAAAAGTTCATCTAGATTAATTGAAAAACATATAATTAATCAATTGCCATATAAATCTATATGTCAATAGCTAGTTGTAGGTTAAATGATCCATGGATCACTTACCTGTTATGTTACCGTTGATTTTTATGCGAGAAAGATAATGGTAGTTACAACCAGGGGCGAGAAATGCTTGCGAAAGAAATGGCGTTTAGTTTGATGTTCATAGATGAGGGATACTGTTCTCTGGGTACTTCTATCACATATATAGCACTTCCCCAATGAGAAGGGGAAGAGAGAGGGGGGGGGAAAGGGGGTTTCTCTTTGTTTGTTTTTAGTGGTGTGTATAAAGGTTCACCTACCCCTGCCTCCCACGGATGCGTACAGGCCACAGCAGTATACTGGAGCGAAGAGGAACAATCCTATAAATAAAAGTTCACATAGTTTAAATGAGTAACAAATTCTCACTTAATGAGAAGAGCAATAGATTTGTATTGATATGTATTGTTAGTTGCTAATGGTTGATGGACATAGCCTACTTAGAAGTTTGTGTGTGATGAGACACTACTGCTATGTCATTTTAAGTAAAGGGGATATGTATTGTTAGTTGTAATAGTAGTTCCTGGATATGGTCCACTTACAAAGTGTATATATATATTTGTAGTAGGGAGCTCCTACTAAAACCTTATAGGTAGAAATTATGGATTCATAAGGGTTGTATTTATTTTATACTGTGGGCTCCCATTATGTATATTCATATGGTTCATGTTAGAGCGTATTGACAGTTATAACATTGTGTCATTATTATATTTCAGAGCTATATAATAAGGAATGTGTAGTATGAAAAAAATAAAATTAAAAATAAAGAGGGACTGTATGCATGTATGTGCGTGCATGCATGCACGCACTCACATACCCATACACACTTAGATGTGTGCATGAATAGGAGATCACAGGTACCTAAGTTAATGATTTAGGTGTTGCATTTCAAATCCATAAAAAAAAACTGAGAAATAGTGATAGGCAAAAAACAATTATGTGTATACAGGTCTATAGAGTAGAAAGAGAGGTCCAGCATATTGAGTAGTTAAAAAACAAAGTTCTTATACCTATTCTCATGGATCATTTAACCTACAACTAGCTATTGACATATAGATTTATATGGCAATTGATCAATTATATGTTTTTCAATTAATCTAGATGAACTTTTCTTTTCAACCATGCCCCCGAAGAAGGATTGAAATAGTATGTACCCGAAACGCGTTCCACAGATACAAGGGTGCCGTGACGTGGCTCTGTGGCTCACGCATGCGTTTGCAAATGCGTGCGGACTAAACCCCTTTTTTAACGCTTACTGTTAGATAGGTCAATTTGGTTGTCTGCAAGCTGGTGGTAAGTAGACTTTGGCTTTTTCCTGGGCATTCCCCAGACACTTGTTGGTACCTGTTTTAGCCTCCCAAAGCTGCTTACTGCGATAGCCAGCTATAAATGAGAGTGGTGGCAAGTTTGTGTTATCACGTGAGTGTTTGTATTGGTCCAGCAGTGCACCAACACCTTTGCAGCCATTGTGCTATTGCTGGGTGTTTGGTGTGCTCCTGTACCTTTAAGGAGGGGTGGGCTCCCCTCCAGCCACCTGCTCTCATTTATCCATTAAATGCATGTGCCTCCACTGTGGGGACACTCATACTTTAGTGTTAGGAGGGCTTGAAAAGATTTCCACCATTTAAATGTTCTGTTGCCTGTTAACCATAATAGATACTACAACCGCGTTGTATTATGTCTACTGTATATGTCTTCGTTGTTTGCAAATGTTTGCATTGTTTTTAATACAAGAACGTTTTGAATAAATACAAATATTGTTTTACTCTATATATGTATGTGTACTTTCCCATTTTACATAACAATTTTTGCAAGTGCCGGTAAAATCCACTCAGGGGAACCCTTTTTTCCTAAAATAAATTTTTTGGATGTGGCACGGCCCCTCTCCCTTTTAACCTAGGTAAACTAGTCACTCCCCCTTATTATTTAATTCATACTTGCTGGCTTCTCCTCGAGAAAACACACCAGGGATCTGCTGCTGCCAGGGCAGGTCGGGTCCTCTGCTCAATAGTCTCATTCACATGGAGAGAAAAGAAAAGGCTCCATAGCGTAATCTAGTTAAAAACTAATGGATTTTATTAAGCAAAAACACCCCCCTAGAGGAGATACACTTACAAAGTATCAAAGTAAGGAAAACTTTTATAACTGATTCTTAAATCCAAAAGAGATCGCGTTGCAATAACTTCATAAAACGGCAGCACGATTTCCAAACACTCGGGTCTGGATCTCAATGGTTAGTACACTTGATTAGTCGTATAGTTACACCCTGACCAGTTTCGTCATCTATGACATCGTCTGAGGGTTTAGCTATACGATCTAGTTCACCCTTTTATTTGCTCAGTATCCATACAATTGCATTAACCCATTGTGTCTCATTTTATCACAAGTGGCTATTTTTAATTCGTTTTTCACTTTTTATTTATTATGGTGGCTCTCTCTGTTAGTACCAGGGATGTATTTGATGGCACAGTGGCAGCATTTGATGGGCACAGTGGCTGCAATTCATGTTTTTCAGAATTTTTCAGTTTGTTTGAGCCCCCCCAAAAATTTTGAGCACCAGCCGCCACTGTTACTGTTTTAGATTATACCTAATTGCTTGTAAAGCCAGATGGTGGGGAATACACCGTTTTTGGAAACTTGTAATAGCTCGAAGGTGTCATGTTTTTTGGAGGTTCTAAATCTTCATGAGAGAACACTGACTCCACTGATGCCCTGGAAAGAGATGAGGTTCTAGAGTTCGTGGTATTAGATGTTTCTGATTGCGAGTCTGATATAATACCTAAATGATTGATTTGAGTTAATTTTTAGTCAATGCAGAATCCTTGAGGAACACAAACAAGATTAATGTGAATATGGACTGGGCTATCGACAATAAATTAATATTTTTTCAAGAAGCCTCATACACACCATAGTTTGATTAGTGGGCGGACACAGACACTACAATTTTGCAATGAGGTTCAAAACTAGCTGTTTACCGTAAGGTATATACCGATGAGACAATAATGATTTTCCCCTCCTTTAGATCTCCTAACTGATTGAACAAAATTTGGCAGATAATAATCTGCGTTGGACTAATTTGACCCGCGATCCCGCTGCAGTTGAATTACTGGTTGAAGTTTGTCTAGAGTTATGCCAATCAGGCAACTTAAAATGACCAAATTGTGGGGTGTTAGGAGACCTAATGGGGTAGCAAGTCAACTATCATGAAATACTTGCACACATAAAAATCAATAAGAAATTTGGAAAATATACTGTAGTTACCCCTGAAGCAGAGTTCCCCCAATATAAAAGTCAGCAGCTACAGAAAGTGTAGCTGTTGACTTTTATTAATCGGACACTCACCTGTCCCACAGTCCAGCAATGCGGGTGAACGAAGACTCGCTCCTCTCCCCCTCCTCTCTGCGGAGCCGGCATTGTCACTGTGGGCGCCCAGCTGTGGCTTCACAGCCAGGCACTCACTGCGCATGCGCGAGTCGCACTGCACACTGTGACTGCCTGGGCAATCATCTGGGACCTGTGACGTGTCCCAGATGATTGCCGAGAGGGAGGGGGAGAGGTGAACTTGCTTCAGACGCCGTGGTGCCCTGGGAGGAAGTGGGGGCTGGATCCCTCTAAAAAGAGAGTACCGGCCCCCCCCAAAAAAAAATTTCATGCCAAATGTGGCATGTCAGGGGGTCACCTTCACTTAAAGCGGAAGTTCCATTTTTGTGTGGAACTTTGCTTTAAATGGCTATTTGGCAGACTCTCCTAAAATGGCTGCCCATTACTGGTTGTAGTTGCCTTTCCAAAATGGCATCTAGCTATGTTGGTGCTGTGTCCTGGCATTACTGAGGTGTCAGATGATGGGATGTCTCAGATGATGTGTGTGTAGTCTGTTGAGGTTCCCCATGTGTTCAGCTGATGTTAGATCTGCCCTGAGTGTGTCCTCTGGCCATTTTATTGAGTAGCCAAACAATACACTAATAAAATTTGACGAAACCTGGCCCAGAAGGTGGCCAGAAGGTGGAACCTTCTCCTTATTGGTGGGTTTGTTTGATAACCACTTATGTGTTTACTTTTGTATTACCTCCCTTCACGACCAGGTGGTACCCTATGACAAGAATTGTTTATCCTAAGTTTATTTGGGAAATCTTCTGTAATAGTTCATCTGTGTCGCAACTACATTTGATATGGTAAATTAATCATTTTAATAAGCATTCAGCTATGTTAGTTGGCCTGAAAACCTCAAATGCCTATGAGAGTTTGGTATTTTTCTAATTTGTGGCAGCAGCTTTTCCTACACAGAGGTGTAATTTCAGATATAGCAATTGACATTAGGGATGAGCCGAACACCCCCCGGTTCGGTTCGCACCAGAACCCGCGAACGGACCGAAAGTTCGCACGAACGTTAGAACCCCATTGACGTCTATGGGACTCAAACGTTCGAAATCAAAAGTGCTCATTTTAAAGGCTAATTTGCATGGTATTGTCCTAAAAAGGGTTTGGGGACCCGGGTCCTACCCCAGGGGACATGTATCAATGCAAAAAAAACTTTTAAAAACGGCCGTTTTTTCGGGAGCAGTGATTTTAATGATGCTTAAAGTAAAAAAAAAAAAAAGTGAAATATTCCTTTAAATATCGTACCTGGGGGGTGTCTATAGTATGCCTGTAAAGTGACGCGTGTTTCCCATGTTTAGAACAGTCCCTGCACCAAATGTCATTTTTAAAGGAAAAAATCTCATTTAAAACTGCTTGCGGGTTTAATGTCATGTCGGGTCATGGCAATATGGATGAAAATCAGTGAGACAAACGGCATGGGTACCCCCCAGTCCATTACCAGGCCCTTTGGGTCTTGTATGGATATTAAGGGGAACCCCGCACCCAAATTAAAATAAGGAAAAGTGTGGGGCCACCAGGCCCTATATACTCTGAACAGCAGTATACAGGCGGTGCAAACAAGACAGGGACTGTAGGTTTGTTGTTAAGTAGAATCTGTTTGTAATTTTGAACATTTTTAACGTGTTTAGCTCCAGCCAAAAAATCTTTTTTAAGCTTTCTGGAAAACATAGGGAAGGGTTATCACCCCTGTGACATTTGTTTTGCTGTCTTTCCTCCTCTTCAGAAGATTTCACCTCACTTTTTTGTCCCAATGAAAAATGTTTTTTGAAAATTTGGGTTTTTTTGTGGAACAAGGATTGGAAAGCATCAGTGGAAAGGAGAAATTGTTTTCCCATATTAACTCTTACAGGAGAGAATTTCCCTTCCTAGGGGTAGATTTCATCTCACTTCCTGTTGTCTCCTTCCGTTTGCAAGTAGGAGTCATTTGTAAGTTAGATGTTTGAAAGTAGGGTCCTGCCCTATATACTCAGCAGAAATTTGGGCCTTAGGTGTTGCTGTGGCCACAACACTGTAAGCCCTCACAGGGCCCTGCTGTGAAATATTAGATCAAGAATTGTAATTACATGCCCCTGTTGAACAGGAGCTGAAAAATTAGGCCTTAGGCACTGGTGCTGGTGCCACAACACTGCAACCCCTCACAGACACTCTAGTTGGAACGCAGGAACGAGCCCTGCTGCAAAGTATTGCTTCAAAAATTGTAATTACACGCCCCTGTTAGACAGGGGCAGAAAAATTGGGCCTTAGGCACTGGTGCTGGTGCCACAACACTGCAACCCCTCACAGACACTCTAGTTGGAACGCAGGAACGAGCCCTGCTGCAAAGTATTGCATCAAAAATTGTAATTACACGCCCCTGTTAGACAGGGGCAGAAAAATTGGGCCTTAGGCACTGGTGCTGGTGCTACAACACTGCAACCCCTCACAGACACTCTAGTTGGAATGCAGGAACGAGCCCTGCTGCAAAGTATTACATCAAAAATTGTAATTACACGCCCCTGTTAAACAGGGGCTGAAAAATTGTGCCTTAGGCACTGGTGGTGGCGCCCAGAACCAAAAATGTTCTTACAAGCTATCAGCGTGATGATTGAGGAGGAAGAGGATAATTACTCAGGGATAGTCACTCAGCATCAGCATAGGCAGTCTTTGAAGGGATCTGAGATTTCAAAAAAAATTATTCGGTTACATCAGCATCAGGTGCTTGGTAGCTGGTGGTGATCCAAGACTGATTCATTTTTATGAAGGTCAGCCGATCGACAGAGTCGGTGGACAGACGCACCCTGTGATCGGTTACCACGCCTCCAGCAGCACTGAATGTGCGTTCCGAAAGAACGCTGGATGCAGGACAGGCCAGTAGCTCAATTGCATACTGTGCAAGCTCTGGCCAGTGATCCATCCTCAAGACCCAGTAACCCAGAGGATTTTCGGTGGGAAAGGTGTCCAAGTCTGATCTTGCCCCTAGGTATTCCTGCACCATGTAAAACAGACGCTGGCGATGGTTGCTGGAACCGATCATACCTTGGGGCTGCGGACCAAAAAATTGTCTGAACGCATCGGTCAGACGGCCACCTTCTCCATCGCTCCTTCTTTGACTGACCGAAGCCTCAGCAACACGTTGTCCAGAAATAGGAGTTTGTAACCTCCCAGTCTCTGGGAACGCGTTGCACAGACCTTTCTGCAAGGCCTCCCGAAGATGTTTCATCCTCTGCTCCCTCTGCGATGGCAAGATAAGGTCCGCAACCTTACCCTTGTAACGTGGATCAAGGAGGGTTGCCAGCCAGTATTGGTCCTTCTCCTTGATACCACGAATACGAGGATCCTTACGCAGGCTTTGCAGGATCAGGGAGGCCATGCAGCGTAGGTTTGCTGAGGCATTCGGTCCGGAGTCCTCTGGGTCACTAAGGACAACAACGTCCGCAGCCACCTCCTCCCAGCCACGTACAAGTCCATGTGTTCCTTGGGACTGATCCCTTAAAGACTGCTGCTGATGCTGAGTGCCAGGCTCCACCTCCATACTGACACAATCTTCCTCCTCCTCCTCCTCCTCCTCGTCCTCTTCCTGTGTGATTGGCGGGCACGCAGGAACACTGTCTGGATAAAGGGGGCCTTGAGAGCTAAGGAAGTCCTCCTCTTCCTGCCTCTGTTCTGCCTCAAGTGCCCTGTCCATTATTCCACGCAGCGTGTGCTCCAACAGGTGGACAAGGGGGACAGTGTCACTGATGCATGCACTGTCAGTGCTCACCATCCTTGTGGCCTCCTCGAATGGTGACAGGACAGTGCATGCATCCCTGATCATGGCCCACTGGCGTGGAGAAAAAAAACCAAGCTCCCCTGACCCTGTCCTGGTGCCATAGTCACACAGGTACTCATTGATGGCCCTCTGCTGCGTGTGCAGCCGCTGCAGCATGGCCAACGTTGAGTTCCACCTGGTGGGCATGTCACAGATTAGGCGGTTCTTGGGCAGGTTAAACTCCTTTTGGAGGTCCGTCAGCCGAGCACTGGCATTATATGACCGGCGGAAATGCACACAGACTTTCCTGGCCTGCCTCAGGACATCCTGTAAGCCCGGGTACCTGCCCAAGAACCGCTGCACCACCAAGTTAAGGACGTGAGCCAAACAGGGCACATGGGTCATTTGTCCCTGTCGGAGGGCAGAGAGGAGGTTGGTGCCATTGTCGCAAACCACCATTCCTGCCTTAAGTTGGCGTGGCGTCAACCACGTCTGAACCTGCCCCTGCAGAGCTAACAGAACCTCTGCCCCAGTGTGGCTCCTGTCCCCCAAGCACACCAGCTCAAGCACCGCATGGCATCTTTTGGCCTGCGTACTTGCGTAGCCCCTTGAACGCCTACGGAGCACCCCTGGTTCCGAGGAAGAGGCCATGGAGGAAGAAGAAGAGGAGGGGGTGGAGGAGAGAGGTGTGTCACAATCAGCATTTTGGAGGTGTGGTGGCGGAACAACCTCCAACACTACTGCACCTTGTCCTGCATCCTTCCCAGCTGCCAGCAGAGTCACCCAATGCGCCGTGAAACTTAGGTAACGTCCCTGTCCATGCCTGCAGGACCATGAGTCAGCGGTAATATGCACCTTACCGCTGACCGCCCTGTCCAGCGAGGCATGGACATTGCCTTCCACATGCCGGTAGAGAGCCGGAATCGCCTTCCGTGAGAAAAAGTGGCGTTTGGGTACCTGCCACTGAGGAACCGCACATTCCACAAACTCACGGAAGGGGGCAGAGTCTACCAACTGAAAAGGCAGCAGTTGAAGTGCTAGCAATTTTGCCAAGCTAGCATTCAACTGCTGGGCATGTGGATGGCTGGGAGCAAACTTCTTTCGGCGGTGCAGCAGCTGGGGCAGGGAAATTTGCCTGGTACAATCTGACATCGGTGTACCAAAAGCAGATTGCCCACAAGTACTTGGCTGTGACACACCTAATTCTACACCTTCATTCCTCTCACTGCAGGTCTCAGAGAGGACTGAAGGTCTAGTGGGGTTGGAAATCTCAGCTGATGAGGAGCAAGGAGAGATCCTCTTTGTTCTTTGGTGTGGGTCTTTTAGATACGCTTGCCAACGAACTGCATGGCAGGTCAACATATGTCTAGTCAAGCATGTGGTACCCAAGCGGGAGATGTTTTGGCCACGCGAGATACGCTTGAGACATATGTTGCAAATAGCAGCGGTGCGATCTGATGCACTCATCTCAAAAAAGGCCCACACCAAAGAACTTTTTGAATAACGCGCAGAGACTGCAGCGCCCTGCACATGTGGAGCTTTGGGGTGTGATGCAGTCAATGTGCTGCCCTTAGGCTGGCCCCTGGAGGGCATCCTGCCTCGTTGGTGATGTGCCGCCTCCTCCTCCTCCTCCTCCTCTCTCCTATCAGGCACCCACGTTGAGTCAGTGACCTCATCATCCCCTCCCTCCTCATCACTGGAGCAAACCTAGCAGTATGCTGCAGCAGGGGGAGCATGACTGCCAGATTGCTGTCCTTCTTGGGCACCCCCTCTGTCCGTGCTCATTTTACTGCCTTCATCGAGCTCAGTATCATCATCAGAGCCTTCCAAACGCTGGGCATCCTCCTGGAGCATGTACCCAACACTGTGGTCAAACAGTTCGAGGGAATCCTCAGGAGGACATGGTGGAGCTAGGGAAGGAGTCACTGATGACATTGAGCTGAGGGAAGAGGCCGCTGCTTTGCCAGACAAAGCACCCTGGGCATGGGTGAGAGAGGATGAGGAGGATGAGGACGGCTTGGTCATCCACTCGACCAAGTCTTCCGCATGTTGCGGCTCAACACGGCCAGCTGCCGAAAAAAAGGCCAAGCGTGTCCCATGGCCACGTTCTGATGAGGATGCACCGTCTCCACGACCAGCACTAGACACAGAGCCTGCTTGCCCTCTCTTATTGGCTTGTGACTGTCTGCCTCTCCTTCTTGGCCTTCCAGACATACTAATGGCCTGTAGTTGCACTAAGCTGGGATAGAACACCTGTAATTTTCTTCAGGTAGCTTTATATACTGTAACGAGACAAGCCTGCCTGTCAGTAGGAAGATAACAGGAACGGATCTAGCTGAACACTGTGAGCAGGACGCACTGTACTAAATGTAAATAGTCTAGCTGCCTGACTGTGGTACTAATAGGATCAAATAGAACACCTGTAATTTTCTTCAGGTAGCTTTATATACTGTAACCAGACAAGCCTGCCTGTCAGTAGGAAGATAACAGGAACGGATCTAGCTGAACACTGTGAGCAGGACGCACTGCACTAAATGTAAATAGTCTAGCTGCCTGACCGTGGTACTAATAGGATCAAATAGAACACCTGTAATTTTCTTCAGGTAGCTTTATATACTGTAACCAGACAAGCCTGCCTGTCAGTAGGAAGATAACAGGAACGGATCTAGCTGAACACTGTGAGCAGGACGCACTGTACTAAATGTAAATAGTCTAGCTGCCTGACCGTGGTACTAATAGGATCAAATAGAACACCTGTAATTTTCTTCAGGTAGCTTTATATACTGTAACGAGACAAGCCTGCCTGTCAGTAGGAAGATAACAGGAACGGATCTAGCTGAACACTGTGAGCAGGACGCACTGTACTAAATGTAAATAGTCTAGCTGCCTGACCGTGGTACTAATAGGATCAAATAGAACACCTGTAATTTTCTTCAGGTAGCTTTATATACTGTAACCAGACAAGCCTGCCTGTCAGTAGGAAGATAACAGGAACGGATCTAGCTGAACACTGTGAGCAGGACGCACTGCACTCAATGTAAATAGTCTAGAAGATAACAGGAACAGATCTAGCTGAACACTGTGAGCAGGACGCACTGCACTAAATGTAAATAGTCTAGAAGATAACAGGAACGGATCTAGCTGAACACTGTGAGCAGGACGCACTGCACTAAATGTAAATAGTCTAGAAGATAACAGGAACGGATCTAGCTGAACACTGTGAGCAGGACGCACTGCACTAAATGTAAATAGTCTAGAAGATAACAGGAACGGATCTAGCTGAACACTGTGAGCAGGACGCACTGCACTAAATGTAAATAGCAGGAAGGATCTAGCTGAACACTGTGAGCAGGACGCACTGCACTAAATGTAAATAGCAGGAACGGATCTAGCTGAACACTGTGAGCAGGACGCACTGCACTAAATGTAAATAGCAGGAACGGATCTAGCTGAACACTGTGAGCAGGACGCACTGCACTAAATGTAAATAGTCTAGAAGATAACAGGAACGGATCTAGCTGAACACTGTGAGCAGGACGCACTGCACTAAATGTAAATAGTCTAGAAGATAACAGGAACGGATCTAGCTGAACACTGTGAGCAGGACGCACTGCACTAAATGTAAATAGCAGGAACGGATCTAGCTGAACACTGTGAGCAGGACGCACTGCACTAAATGTAAATAGCAGGAACGGATCTAGCTGAACACTGTGAGCAGGACGCACTGCACTAAATGTAAATAGTCTAGAAGATAACAGGAACGGATCTAGCTGAACACTGTGAGCAGGACGCACTGCACTAAATGTAAATAGCAGGAACGGATCTAGCTGAACACTGTGAGCAGGACGCACTGCACTAAATGTAAATAGCAGGAACGGATCTAGCTGAACACTGTGAGCAGGACGCACTGCACTAAATGTAAATAGCAGGAACGGATCTAGCTGAACACTGTGAGCAGGACGCACTGCACTAAATGTAAATAGTCTAGAAGATAACAGGAACGGATCTAGCTGAACACTGTGAGCAGGACGCACTGCACTAAATGTAAATAGTCTAGATAGAAGATAACAGGAACGGATCTAGCTAAACTGAATACAGTGTATATATATATATGCAACACCTGGGATGCATATATATACACAATACACTGTAAGTGCAGCTAACTGACTCACTGTTCTGCCTAATCTATCTAACTCAAATCAAATGACACTGTCTCTCTCTCTCTCTATCTCTCAGCACACCGGAACACACACGACACAGGGCCGCCGTGCAGGCGGCCTTATATAGTGTGGGGCGTGTACTAAATCCCCTGAGCCATAATTGGCCAAAGCCACCCTGGCTTTGGCCAATTACAGCTCTCTCTACTGACGGCGCTGTGATTGGCCAAGCATGCGGGTCATAGTGCATGCTTGGCCAATCATCAGCCAGCAATGCACTGCGATGCCGCAGTGAATTATGGGCCGTGACGCGCCACACGAATTTGGCGCGAACGGCCCATATCGTTCGCAATTCGACGGACGGTCGAACAGCCGATGTTCGAGTCGAACATGGGTTCGACTCGAACAGGAAGCTCATCCCTAATTGACATACATCAAATAATTAGAACACTTTAAAATATTATTTGAATATACTGTAGTTATGTCAACAACACACATTTATCTAACAATATTGATTACCATTAGATAAACACATGATGGTACCCTTTTCCCAGCACTGGGCTATTTTGTAAGGATAAAGTATTTTTGTATCCAATTAACATAGAAAAATTGAAACATTGTGTTACTTTTTAAAGTCCTATATTTATATTTATATGACCATAATAATTATACTATTTTGTCTGGTAAAATAATTTATAATCAATTGGCTTGTAAACAGGGATAAATAGACGTATGTGAGAACACAGTGTGATGAAAGTCTTGACCTTTATGACTTGCAATATGGAGCTTATGAACTGACTTACTTAACTATTTGAGTTAGTGCAATAGTTACAACAAGTAAAATTCTGTAAAAGGGGTTTCGTCCTGTGTTTGTCTTTCTCAAAGCTGAGACAATGGATAACCAGGCTTGTCATTCTTTTGTTTCCACAAGTCTACCTGAACACACACATACGAGGTGTCTTCACTAGGGATGAGCCGAACACCCCCTGGTTTGGTTCGCACCAGAACCTGCGAACAGACCGAAAATTCACGCAAACTTTAGAACCCCATTGATGTCTATGGGACTCGAACTTTGGAAATCAAAAGTGCTAATTTTAAAGGCTAATTTGCATGGTATTGTCCTAAAAAGGGTTTGGGGACCCGGGTCCTTCCCCAGGGGACATGTATCAATGCAAAAAAAAGTTTTAAAAACTGCTGTTTTTTCGGGAGCAGTGATTTTACTGATGCCTAAAGTGAAAAAAAAGTGAAATATTCCTTTAAATATCGTCCCTGGGGGGTGTCTATAGTATGCCTGTAAAGTGGCACGCGTTTCCTGTGCTTAGAACAGTCCCTGCACAAAATTACATTTTTAAAGGAATAAAAGTCATTTAAAACTGCTTACGGCTTTAATATAATGTCCAATCCCGGTAATATGGATGAAAATCAGTGAGACAAATGGCATAGGTACCACCCCCCCAGTCCATTACCAGGCCTTTTGGGTCTTGTATGGATATTAAGGGGAACCCCGCACCCAAATTAAAAAAAAGAAAGACGTGGGGCCCCAGGCCCTCTGAACAGCAGTATACAGGCAAACAAGACAGGGACTGTAGGTTTGTTGTTAAGTAGAATCTGTTTGTAGTTTTGAACTGGTGCATTTTTAAAGTGTAGCTTCAGCCAAAAAATCTATTTTTAAGCTTTTTGGAAAACATAGGGAAGGGTTATCACCCCTGTAACATTTGTTTTGCTGTCTGTGCACCTCTTCAGAAGACTTCACCTCACTTTCTGTCCCAATGAAAAGATTTTTTTGAAAATTTGGGGGTTTTAGTGAAACAAGGATTGGTGATAAAGCATCAGTGAAGAGGAGACACGTTTTTCCCAGATTAACTCTAAGGCTCCATGCACACTAGGAGCAGAAGAAGCGTCAACGTTTTTAGCTTAAAAAACGTGGCATAAAAGACACAAATAGAAAGCATATTGTACAAAGTTTAGGTGAGTATATGAGAGTTTAAGCATTTTAGTTTATAGGCGGTTTTTGCACTACACACCCCTCTGCAAAAGTTTTACTCCCAGAATGCATTTCACACTGCATTTTTACTAAAAAACGTTGAAACTTGACGTTCAGAAGAAATAAGAGGAGTTTAGGAGAGATTGACGTTTTTACAGCTGCTAATCTTCTCCAGAAAACCCCATAGAGAAGGTTTTTTTTTCCTGCCTCTGAACGTCCCTGACAGAAAACGCCTGTAGTAGTCATAATGTGCAAAGACACATAGAACACAATAGAAGTGCTTCTAGAGGCAGGAGAAAAAAATGTCAAACGCCTGTAGAATCTACGTTTTTTAAGTCCAGTGTGCATGGAGCCTTACAGGAGAGAATTTCCCTTCCTAGGGGTAGATCTCATCTCACTTCCTGTTGTCTCCTTCCATTTGCAAGTAGGAGTCGTTTGTAAGTTGGATGTTTGAAAGTAGGGGCCTGCCCTATATACTCTGCAGAAATTGGGGCCTTAGGTGTTGGTGTTGCCACAACACTGTAAGCCCTCACAGTTACTCTTGGTGGGTGCAGAAACGAGCTCTGCTGTGAAATATTAGATCAAGAATTGTAATTACATGTTCCTGTTGAACAGGGGCAGAAAAATTGGGCCTTAGGCACTGGTGCCACAACACTGCAACCCCTCACAGATACTCTAGTTTGAGCGCAGGAATGAGCCCTCCTGTAAAATATTGCATCAAAAATTTTAATTACACACTCCTGCTAAACAGGGGCTGAAAAATTGGGCCTTAGGCACTGGTGCCACAACACTGCAACCCCTCACAGATACTCTAGTTGGAGCGCAGGAACGAGCCCTGCTGCAAAGTATTGCATCAAGAATTGTAATTACACGCCCCTGTTAAACAGGGGCTGAAAAATTGGGCCTTAGGCACTGATGCTGGTGCCACAACACTGCAACCCCTCACAGATACTCTAGTTGGAGCACAGGAACAAGCCCTGCTGCAAAGTATTGCATCAAAAATTGTAATTACACGCCCCTGTTAAACAGGAGCTGCAAAATTGGGCCTTAGGCACTGGTGCTGGTGCCACAACACTGCAACCCCTCACAAATACTCTAGTTGAGTGAGTGCAGCAACGAAGCCTCCTTGCATCAAAAATTGTAATTACACGCCCCTGTTAAACAGGGGCTGAAAAATTGGGCCTTAGCCACTGGTGGCGGCGCCCAGAACCAAAAATATTCTTACAAGCTATCAGCATGATCATTGAGGAGGAAGAGGATAGTCACTTAGCATAACAGGATAGTCACTCAGCATCAGCATAGGCAGTCTTGAAGGGATCTGATATTTCAAACAAAATTATTCGGTTACATCAGCATCAGGTGCTTGGTAGCTGGTGGTGTTTCAAGACTGATTCATTTTTTATGAAGGTCAGTCGATCGACCGAGTCGGTGGACAGGCGCACCCCGTGATCTGTTACAAAACCTCCAGCAGCACCGAATGTGCGTTCCAAAAGAACGCTGGATGCAGGACAGGCCAGTAGCTTAATTGCATACTGTGCAAGCTCTGGCCAGTGATCCATCCTCAAGACCCAGTATCCCAGAGGATTTTCGGTGGGAAAGGTGTCCAAGTCAGATCTTGCCCCTAGGTATTCCTGCACCATGTAAAACAGACGCTGGCGATGGTTGCTGGAACCGATCATACCTTGGGGCTGCGGTCTAAAAAATTGTCTGAACGCATCGGTCAGACGGCCACCTTCTCCACCGCTCCTTCTTTGACTGACCGATGCCTCAGCAACACGTTGTCCAGGAACAGGAGTTTGTAACCTCCCAGTCTCTGGGAACGCGTTGCACAGACCTTTCTGCAAAGCCTCCCGAAGATGTTTCATCCTCTGCTCTCTCTGCGATGGCAAGATAAGGTCCGCAACCTTACCCTTGTAACGTGGATCAAGGAGGGTTGCCAGCCAGTATTGATCCCTCTCCTGGATACTGCGAATACGAGGATCCTTCCGCAGGCTTTGCAGGATCAGGAAGGCCATGCAGCGTAGGTTTGCTGAGGCATTCAGTATGGAGTCCTCTGGGTCACTAAGGGCGACATGATCCGCAGCCATCTCCTCCCAGCCACGTACAAGTCCATGTGTTTCTTGGGACTGTAAATGATCCCTTAAAGACTGCTGCTGATGCTGAGTGCCAGGCTCACCCTCCATACTGACACAATCCTCCTCCTCTTCCTGTGTGATCGGCGGGCATGCAGGAACACTGTCTGGATAAAGGGGGCCTTGAGAGCTAAGGAAGTCCTCCTCTTCCTGCCTCTGTTCTGCCTCAAGTGCCCTGTCCATTATTCCACGCAGCGTGTGCTCCAACAGGTGGACAAGGGGGACAGAGTCACTGATGCATACACTGTCACTGCTCACCATCCTCGTGGCATCCTCAAATGGTGACAGAACAGTGCATGCATCCCTGATCATGGCCCACTGGCGTGGGGAAAAAAAAAAGCTCTCCTGACCCTGTCCTGGTGCCATAGTTGCACAGGTACTCATTGATGGCCCTCTGCTGCATGTGCAGCCGGACGTGAGCCAAACAGGGCACATGGGTCATTTGTCCCTGTCGGAGGGCGGAGAGGAGGTTGGTGCCATTGTCACAAACCTCCATTCCTGCCTTAAGTTGGCGTGGCATCAACCACCTCTGAACCTGCCACTGCAGAGCTGACAGAACCTCTGCCCCAGTGTGGCTCCTGTCCCTAAGCACACCAGCTCAAGCACCGCATGGCATCTTTTGGCCTGCGTAGTTGCGTAGCCCCTTGAACGCCTACGGAGAACCGCTCCTTCTGAGGACAAAGCACAGGAAGAAGCCATGGAGGAAGAAGAAGAGGAGGGGGTGGAGGAGAGAGGTGTGTCAGAATCACCAGTAGTAGCATTTTGGAGGCGTGGTGGCGGAACAACCTCCAACACTACTGCACCTTGTCCTGCATCCTTCCCAGCTGCCAGCAGAGTCACCCAATGCACCGTGAAACTTAGGTAATGTCCCTGTCCATGCCTGCTGGATCATGAATCAGCGGTAATATGCACCTTACCGCTGACCACCCTGTCCAGCGAGGCATGGACATTGCCTTCCACATGGCGGTAGAGAGCCGGAATCGCCTTCTGTGAGAAAAAGTGGCGTAGCTGCCACTGAGGAACCGCACATTCCACAAACTCACGGAAGGGGGCAGAGTCTACCAACTGAAAAGGTAGCAGTTTAAGTGCTAGCATTCAACATATATTGAACATATGTCTGGTCAAGCATGTGGTGCCCAAGCGGGAGATGTTTTGGCCACGCGAGATACGCTTGAGACATATGTTGCAAATAGCAGCGGTGCGATCTGATGCACTCGTCTCAAAAAAGGCCCACACCAAAGAACTTTTGGAATAACGCACAGAGACAGCAGCGCCCTGCACATCGTTGGTGATGTGCCTCCTCCTCTCTCCTATCAGGCACCCACGTGGAGTCAGTGACCTCATCATCCCCTACCTCCTCATCACTGGAGCAAACATGGCAGTATGCTGCAGCAGGGGCAACATGACTGCCAGATTGCTGTCCTTCTTGGGCACCCCCTCTGTCTTGACTCACGTTACTGCCTTCCTCTAGCTGAGTACCATCATCGGAGCCTTCAAAACGCTGGGCATCCTCCTGGAGCATGTACCCAACACTGTGGTCAAACAGTTCGGGGAACTCCTCAGGAGGCCATGGTGGGGCTAGGGAAAGAGTGACTGATTCCATTGAGCCGAGGGAAGAGGCCGGGTTGGCAGCTGCTTTGCCAGACAAAATACCCTGAGCATGGGTGAGAGAGGATGAGGAGGATGGGGACGGCCTGGTCATCCACTCGACCAAGTCTTCTGCATGTTGCAGCTCAACACGGCCAGCTGCCGAAAAAAAGGCCAAGCGTGTCCCACGGCCACATGCTGATGAGGATGCACCGTGTCCACGACCAGCACTATTGCCTCTAGACACAGAGCCTGCTTGCCCTCTTTTATTGGCTTGTGACTGTCTGCCTCTCCTTGTTGGCCTTCCAGACATACTAATGGCCTGCAGTGAGATGTAGCTGCACTAATCTGGGATATATATATATATATATATATATATATATATATATATATATATATACTGGTACTGCAGCTAGCAAAATCAACTGCCTGCCTGTAGTATTATTAGTATGGGAACACCACCAATCTTCTACAGGTAGCTTTAGCTGAACACTGTGCAGAGGTCACACTACACTAACTTGTAGCTTTAGCTGAACACTGTGCAGAGGTCGCACTACACTAACTTGTAGCTTTAGCTGAACACTGTGCAGAGGTCGCACTACACTAACTTGTAAATAATGTAGCTGCCTGCGGTACTGATAGGATCAGGAAAACACCACCAACCTTCTACAGGTAGCTTTAGCTGAACACTGTGCAGAGGACACACTACACTAACGTTTAAATAATGTAGCTGCCTGCGGTAGTGATAGTATCAGGAAAACACCACCAATCTTCTACAGGTAGCTTTAGCTGAACACTGCTCAGAGGTCGCAGTAAACTAACTTGTAGCTTTAGCTGAACACTGTGCAGAGGTTGCGCTACACTAATTTATAGCTTTAGCTGAACACTGTGCAGAGGTTGCACTACACTAACTTGTAGCTTTAGCTGAACACTGTGCAGAGGTCGCAGTACACTAACTTGTAGTTTTAGCTGAACACTGTGCAGAGGTCACACTACACTAACTTGTAGCTTTATCTGAACACCGTGCAGAGGTCGCACTACACTAACTCGTAGCTTTAGCTGAACACTGTGCAGAGGACACACTACACTAACGTTTAAATAATGTAGCTGCCTGCGGTAGTGATAGGATCAGGAAAACACCACAAACCTTCTACAGGTAGCTTTAGCTGAACACTGTGCAGAGGTCGCACTACACTAACTTGTAGCTTTAGCTGAACACTGAGCAGAGGTCTCACTACACTAATTTGTAGCTTTAGCTGAACACTGTGCAGAGGTTGCACTACACTAACTTGTAAATAATGTAGCTGCCTGCAGTAGTGATAGGATCACGAAAACACTACCAATCTTCTACAGGTAGCTTTAGCTGAACACTGTGCAGAGGTCGCACTACACTAACTTGTAGCTTTAGCTGAACACTGTGCAGAGGTCGCGCTACACTAACTTATAGCTTTAGCTGAACACTGTGCAAAGGTCGCACTACACTAGTTTGTAGCTTTAGCTGAACACTTTGCAGAGGTCGCACTACACTAACTTGTAGCTTTAGCTGAACACTGTGCAGAGGTCGCAGTACACTAACTTGTAGCTTTAGCTGAACACTGTGCAGAGGTCGCACTACACTAACTTGTCGCTTTAGCTGAACACTGTGCAGAGGTCGCACTACACTAACTCGTATCTTTAGCTGAACACTGTGCAGAGGACGCACTACAGTAACGTTTAAATAATGTAGCTGCCTGCAGTAGTGATAGGATCAGGAAAACACCACCAACCTTCTACAGGTAGCTTTAGCTGAACACTGTGCAGAGGTCACACTACACAAACTTGTAGCTTTAGCTGAACACTGTGCAAAGGTCGCACTACACTAACTTGTAAATAATGTAGCTGCCTGCAGTGGTGATAGGATCAGGAAAACACCACCAACCTTTTACAGGTAGCTTTAGCTGAACACTGTGCAGAGGACGCACTACACTAATGTGTAGCTTTAGCTGAACACTGTGCAGAGGTAGCACTACACTAACTCGTAGCTTTAGCTGAACACTGTGCAGAGGTCGCACTACACTAACTTGTAGCTTTAGCTGAACACTGTGCAGAGGTCACACTACACTAACTCGTAGCTTTAGCTGAACACTGTACAGAGGTCGCACTACACTAACTTGTAGCTTTAGCTGAACACTGTGCAGAGGTCGCACTACACTAACTTGTAGCTTTAGCTGAACACTGCGCAGAGGTCGCACTACACTAACTTGTAGCTTTAGCTGAACACTGTGCAGAGGTCGCACTACACTAACTTGTAAATAATGTAGCTGCCTGCGGTAGTGATAGGATCAGAAAAACACCACCAATCTTCTACAGGTAGCTTTAGCTGAACACTGTGCAGAGGACGCACAACACTAACTGTAAATACTGTAGCTGCCTGACTGTGGTACTAATAGGATCAGAAGAACACCAGCAATTTTCTTCAGGTAGCTGTAAATACTGTAACAACACCTGCCTGCCTGTCAGTAGGAAGAGAATAACAAGAACAGATCTAGCTAAACTGAATACAGTGTATATATATATATATATATATATATATCTATATATATATCTATATATATATAGATATATATATAGATATATATATATATATATATATATACACAACACCTGGGATGCATATATATATATATACACAAAATACACTGTAAGTGCAGCTAACTGACTGACTGTCCTGCCCAATCTATCTAACTTAAATCAAATGACACTGTCTCTCTGTCTCTGTCTCTCAACGCCGGTGTCTTGTCAAATACAGTCCCCTATCATATAGTGTCCTCCCTGTACTGTGCAGGCGCAGTACGGAGGACAAAGGAGACGCCGAAAGTCTCAGAAGTTTAACAGCTGATCATCAGCTGTACACGGCGCCTGCGCTTTTATTCTCACCCTGTGTCCAGGATCATTCCCTACTATCCAAGTGGACATAGAGTGAGAATAAATAGTTGCCGAGCGCAGCTTTAGCTGAACACTGTGCAGAGGTCTCACTACACTAACTTGTAGCTTTAGCTGAACACTGTGCAGAGGTTGCACTACACTAACTTGTAAATAATGTAGCTGCCTGCAGTAGTGATAGGATCAGGAAAACACTACCAATCTTCTACAGGTAGTTTTAGCTGAACACTGTGCAGAGGACACACTACACTAACGTTTAAATAATGTAGCTGCCTGCGGTAGTGATAGTATCAGGAAAACACCACCAATCTTCTACATGTAGCTTTAGCTAAACACTGTGCAGAGGTCGAACTACAATAACTTGTAGCTTTAGCTGAACACTGTGCAGAGGTCGCGCTACACTAACTTATAGCTTTAGCTGAACACTGTGCAAAGGTCGCACTACACTAGTTTGTAGCTTTAGCTGAACACTTTGCAGAGGTCGCACTACACTAACTTGTAGCTTTAGCTGAACACTGTGCAGAGGTCGCAGTACACTAACTTGTAGCTTTAGCTGAACACTGTGCAGAGGTCGCACTACACTAACTTGTCGCTTTAGCTGAACACTGTGCAGAGGTCGCACTACACTAACTCGTATCTTTAGCTGAACACTGTGCAGAGGACGCACTACAGTAATGTTTAAATAATGTAGCTGCCTGCAGTAGTGATAGGATCAGGAAAACACCACCAACCTTCTACAGGTAGCTTTAGCTGAACACTGTGCAGAGGTCACACTACACAAACTTGTAGCTTTAGCTGAACACTGTGCAGAGGTCGCACTACACTAACTTGTAAATAATGTAGCTGCCTGCAGTGGTGATAGGATCAGGAAAACACCACCAACCTTTTACAGGTAGCTTTAGCTGAACACTGTGCAGAGGACGCACTACACTAATGTGTAGCTTTAGCTGAACACTGTGCAGAGGTAGCACTACACTAACTCGTAGCTTTAGCTGAACACTGTGCAGAGGTCGCACTACACTAACTTGTAGCTTTAGCTGAACACTGTGCAGAGGTCGCACTACACTAACTCGTAGCTTTAGCTGAACACTGTACAGAGGTCGCACTACACTAACTTGTAGCTTTAGCTGAACACTGCGCAGAGGTCGCACTACACTAACTTGTAGCTTTAGCTGAACACTGTGCAGAGGTCGCACTACACTAACTTGTAAATAATGTAGCTGCCTGCGGTAGTGATAGGATCAGAAAAACACCACCAATCTTCTACAGGTAGCTTTAGCTGAACACTGTGCAGAGGACGCACAACACTAACTGTAAATACTGTAGCTGCCTGACTGTGGTACTAATAGGATCAGAAGAACACCAGCAATTTTCTTCAGGTAGCTGTAAATACTGTAACAACACCTGCCTGCCTGTCAGTAGGAAGAGAATAACAAGAACAGATCTAGCTAAACTGAATACAGTGTATATATATATATATAGATATATATATAGATATATATATATATCTATATATATATATAGATATATATATATATACACACAACACCTGGGATGCATATATATATATACACACAAAATACACTGTAAGTGCAGCTAACTGACTGACTGTCCTGCCCAATCTATCTAACTTAAATCAAATGACACTGTCTCTCTGTCTCTGTCTCTCAACGCCGGTGTCTTGTCAAATACAGTCCCCTATCATATAGTGTCCTCCCTGTACTGTGCAGGCGCAGTACGGAGGACAAAGGAGACGCCGAAAGTCTCAGAAGTTTAACAGCTGATCATCAGCTGTACACGGCGCCTGCGCTTTTATTCTCACCCTGTGTCCAGGATCATTCCATACTATCCAAGTGGACATAGAGTGAGAATAAATAGTTGCCGAGCGCAGCTTTAGCTGAACACTGTGCAGAGGTCTCACTACACTAACTTGTAGCTTTAGCTGAACACTGTGCAGAGGTTGCACTACACTAACTTGTAAATAATGTAGCTGCCTGCAGTAGTGATAGGATCAGGAAAACACTACCAATCTTCTACAGGTAGTTTTAGCTGAACACTGTGCAGAGGACACACTACACTAACGTTTAAATAATGTAGCTGCCTGCGGTAGTGATAGTATCAGGAAAACACCACCAATCTTCTACATGTAGCTTTAGCTAAACACTGTGCAGAGGTCGAACTACAATAACTTGTAGCTTTAGCTGAACACTGTGCAGAGGTCGCGCTACACTAACTTATAGCTTTAGCTGAACACTGTGCAAAGGTCGCACTACACTAGTTTGTAGCTTTAGCTGAACACTTTGCAGAGGTCGCACTACACTAACTTGTAGCTTTAGCTGAACACTGTGCAGAGGTCGCAGTACACTAACTTGTAGCTTTAGCTGAACACTGTGCAGAGGTCGCACTACACTAACTTGTCGCTTTAGCTGAACACTGTGCAGAGGTCGCACTACACTAACTCGTATCTTTAGCTGAACACTGTGCAGAGGACGCACTACAGTAACGTTTAAATAATGTAGCTGCCTGCAGTAGTGATAGGATCAGGAAAACACCACCAACCTTCTACAGGTAGCTTTAGCTGAACACTGTGCAGAGGTCACACTACACAAACTTGTAGCTTTAGCTGAACACTGTGCAGAGGTCGCACTACACTAACTTGTAAATAAAGTAGCTGCCTGCAGTGGTGATAGGATCAGGAAAACACCACCAACCTTTTACAGGTAGCTTTAGCTGAACACTGTGCAGAGGACGCAATACACTAATGTGTAGCTTTAGCTGAACACTGTGCAGAGGTAGCACTACACTAACTCGTAGCTTTAGCTGAACACTGTGCAGAGGTCGCACTACACTAACTTGTAGCTTTAGCTGAACACTGTGCAGAGGTCGCACTACACTAACTCGTAGCTTTAGCTGAACACTGTACAGAGGTCGCACTACACTAACTTGTAGCTTTAGCTGAACACTGTGCAGAGGTCGCACTACACTAACTTGTAGCTTTAGCTGAACACTGCGCAGAGGTCGCACTACACTAACTTGTAGCTTTAGCTGAACACTGTGCAGAGGTCGCACTACACTAACTTGTAAATAATGTAGCTGCCTGCGGTAGTGATAGGATCAGAAAAACACCACCAATCTTCTACAGGTAGCTTTAGCTGAACACTGTGCAGAGGACGCACAACACTAACTGTAAATATATATAAATATAAATTTGTCCTTCGCGCTGGCGGATTTTCAATAGTAAAGTGATTAAGTGAAATATAGTGCTGTGTAAAATAATTAATAAATATTGCCGCAAAATAAGGGTGTCCACACCAAACACTTAATGACTGAATAAAAGAAAATAAATTTCGCGCAATATTAAAAATGTGAAATATGGTGTAGATAAATATATTGTGGAACACTGTTATCTGTTAGGTGGTAGTATTATAATCTCTCTTGTGTACTATAATAATCACTGCTATTACTGAAAAAGTGAGGCTTAAATAGCAATAAACAATGAAATAATCCTCATACCACCCTATAACTAGCATGCATAAATAGATAATGACATATAGCATACAAATATGTGCATAAAAATGTGCATAAAAATATTTCCAGTGATAAATCGTGTATGATCTTCTAAAAACCACAATCAAAAAACTGTGCAATAAAACATATGTGCACCCTTTAAAAAATGTATACAATCCAATTTGTGTGAAAAAAAGTCCGTTTTGTTGCTGCAATATTTGTAGATCTTCTAATGCCAAAGTGATTTCAAAAATAAAATAGATGAATAAACAAGTACGTGAATAAAAATTCAAAAAATATATATCTGTGAATAATTCTTCTGATATTAGAAAAAATAAATAGTGAAAGTCTATCTTTCTGCTGCTGCTGTTTCTCAGTATGGTCTCTCAGAACTCTCACCTTGCTTTAGTGGTAATCAGGCATTCAGTAATGTGTCTTTAAGGTATGGGGATAGTTTCTGGTAGCTTTCTCTTTCAGTTTCTCTCCTCCAATGTTCCCTCTCTGCTGCTCCGCTCTAATGAACTCTCCTGTGTCCTGTCCGCAGCCTCCAACCACCTCCTGTGTCCTGTCCGCAGCCTCCTTCCACCTCCTGTGTCCAGTCCGCAGCCTCCAACCAACCTGGAGGCTGCGGACTGGACACAGGAGGTGGAAGGAGGCTGCGGACAGGACACAGGAGGTGGTTGGAGGCTGCGGACAGGACACAGGAGAGTTCATTAGAGCGGAGCAGCAGAGAGGGAACATTGGAGGAGAGAAACTGAAAGAGAAAGCTACCAGAAACTATCCCCATACCTTAAAGACACATTACTGAATGCCTGATTACCACTAAAGCAAGGTGAGAGTTCTGAGAGACCATACTGAGAAACAGCAGCAGCAGAAAGATAGACTTTCACTATTTATTTTTTCTAATATCAGAAGAATTATTCACAGATATATATTTTTTGAATTTTTATTCACGTACTTGTTTATTCATCTATTTTATTTTTGAAATCACTTTGGCATTAGAAGATCTACAAATATTGCAGCAACAAAACGGACTTTTTTTCACACAAATTGGATTGTATACATTTTTTAAAGGGTGCACATATGTTTTATTGCACAGTTTTTTGATTGTGGTTTTTAGAAGATCATACACGATTTATCACTGGAAATATTTTTATGCACATTTTTATGCACATATTTGTATGCTATATGTCATTATCTATTTATGCATGCTAGTTATAGGGTGGTATGAGGATTATTTCATTGTTTATTGCTATTTAAGCCTCACTTTTTCAGTAATAGCAGTGATTATTATAGTACACAAGAGAGATTATAATACTACCACCTAACAGATAACAGTGTTCCACAATATATTTATCTACACCATATTTCACATTTTTAATATTGCGCGAAATTTATTTTCTTTTATTCACTAACTGTAAATACTGTAGCTGCCTGACTGTGGTACTAATAGGATCAGAAGAACACCAGCAATTTTCTTCAGGTAGCTGTAAATACTGTAACAACACCTGCCTGCCTGTCAGTAGGAAGAGAATAACAAGAACAGATCTAGCTAAACTGAATACAGTGTATATATATATATATATATATATCTATATATATAGATATATCTATATATCTATATATATATATATATATATATATATATATATATATACACAACACCTGGGATGCATATATATATATATATATATATATATACACAAAATACACTGTAAGTGCAGCTAACTGACTGACTGTCCTGCCCAATCTATCTAACTTAAATCAAATGACACTGTCTCGCTGTCTCTGTCTCTCAACGCCGGTGTCTTGTCAAATACAGTCCCCTATCATATAGTGTCCTCCCTGTACTGCGCAGGCGCAGTACGGAGGACAAAGGAGACGCCGAAAGTCTCCGAAGTTTAACAGCTGATCATCAGCTGTACATGGCGCCTGCGCTTTTATTCTCACCCTGTGTCCAGGATCATTCCCTACTATCCAAGTGGACATAGAGTGAGAATAAATAGTTGCCGAGCGCAGCGAGGCCGTGCCCGAAGCGTGGCGAGCGAAGCGAGCCCGCGAGGGGCCCTCTTACACAGCCATCGCTAAGAAGTGCCCAAGCGCCGTGTACAGCTGATGGTCAGCTGATCAACTTCGGACACTTTCGGCATCTCCTTCTGCTCCGTACTGCGCAAGCGCTGCGCCTGCGCAGTACGGAGCGGACACTATCCGATAGGAGGACACTATATGTCAGAACACCGGAACACACTACACAGGGCCGACGTGCAGGCGGCCTTATATAGTGTGGGGCGTGTACTAAACCCCCTGAGCCATAATTACAATTACAGCTCTCTGTGCAGACGGCACTGTGATTGGCCAAGCATGCGGGTCATAGTGCATGCTTGGCCAATCATCAGCCAGCAATGCACTGCGATGCCGCATTATGAATTATGGGCCGTGACGCGCCACTCGAATTTGGCGCAAACGGCCCATATCGTTCGCAATTCGGGGAACGACCGAACAGACGATGTTCGAGTCGAACATGGGTTCGACTCGTACACGAAGTTCATCCCTA
This sequence comes from Lithobates septentrionalis, assembly GCA_037952835.1. Classification (NCBI taxonomy): domain Eukaryota; kingdom Metazoa; phylum Chordata; class Amphibia; order Anura; family Ranidae; genus Lithobates; species Lithobates septentrionalis. Next base: position 10,355,978 of record JBBDGP010000319.1, read on the forward strand.
GTCTTCACATTCCACATTTATGGGACTTGGAGATCCTTGTGAATATTAGTCAGTTTTCCTTTGGTCCCAGGTGTTGTGAGTATACCAGAAGCCTATTGTTCCTATCATGAGTTCTGCAAGCAGGCTTGTTTATCTAACACCTATGGCAGTTTCTTCTTATTGTGCTGGTTAAGGCTCAGCCCACAAGTCACACCCCAATAACTGCAATAGAGCTGTTCTAATCGATGCGACTCAAAAAAAGGCTCCTGCACTACTTTGGGGCGACTTCATCGTGACTTGCATTGACGTCTGTTAATGAAGTTGCAAGCAAGCCACAATGAAGTCACGCAGGATGTTGGCTGTCAAAGCCATGCAACTTTGAAGCCGTATAGATGTGAACTGGCACTCAATGTTAACCACTTCAGCCTCTGAAGATTTGGCTGCTCATGACCAGGCCATTTTTTGTTATACGGCACTGCATCGATTTAACTGACAATTGCGCGGTCGTGTGAGGCTGAACCCAAACAAAATTGACGTCCTTTTTTTCCCACAAATAGAGCTTTCTTTTGGTGGTATTTGATCATCTCTGCAATTTTTATTTTTTGCGCTATAAACAAAAAAAGAGTGCCGATTTTGAAAAAAAAACACATTTTGTACTTTTTGCTATAAAAAATAGCCCCATTTTTTTTAAAAAGGTATTTTTTTTCCTCAGTTTAGGCTGATATGTATTCTTCAACATATTTCTGGTAATAAAAATCGCAATAAGCGTATATTGATTGGTTTGCGCAAAAGTTATATCGTCTACAAAATAGGGGATAGAATTATGGCATTTTTATTATATTTTTTTTACTAGTAATGGCAGCGATCTGCAATTTTTATCGGGACTGCAACATTATGGTGGACACATTAGACACTTTTGACACATTTTTGGGACGATTGACAATTATACAGCGATCAGTGCTATAAAAATGCACTTCTGTGTAAATGTCACTGGCAGAGAAGGGGTTAACACTAGGGGGCGATCAAGGGGTTAACTGTGTTCCCTAGTGTGTGTTCTATCTGTGAGGGGAGGAGACTGACTATAGAAGATGACAGATCTTGGTACCTAGCTATAAGGAACTTACGATCTGCCTCTCCTCTCCTCACAGAACAGGGATTTGTGTGTTTACACACACACGTTCCTGTTCTGCCTCTCGTGCCCACGATCGCGTGTGGCCGGCGGTCACTGTGACCGCCGGCCAGGAGTATCAGCACCCCCACAGTGCAGTGGGCGTGCGCCTGTTATCCCGCTTGAGGGAGCCGACGTACAGCTACCGACCTGCCGCAGTATAATGACGGCTGGTCGGCAAGTGGTTAATAGGACTATATCTCTGGCCTAGTAAGAGAAATTCTCAAGCCCAAAAAATTAAAAATGATAAAAGTACGTATCTCTTTTTCCATAACAGTTCTGACCGATACCTCTGGAGAGATGAAATTAACCCTTTTGTATGGTTGATTGTCATAAGATCTATTTATTTTCTTTAGAATGGAGAGTAGAATTTTCTGAAATCTTGATTTTCCCCATCCCAATTCATAGACCGAATCTTCGCTATAGTCCTGGACATCCCTGAGAAATGTAACCTTTTTAATCTCCATAATTTCTTTCTTTGATTTGGTTACTATATCTTATGCCGCGTACACACGAGCGGACTTTACGGCGGACTTTGCCCGGCGGATTTTTCAACGTACTTTACGACGGACTTTCTGAATGAACGGACTTGCCTACACACAATCCACCAAAGTCCGTCGAATTCGTACGTGATGACGTACGACCGGACTAAAACAAGGAAGTTCATAGCCAGTAGCCAATAGCTGCCCTAGCGTGGCTTTTTAGTCCGTCGAACTAGCATACAGACGGCGGACTTTTCGACCGGACTCGATTTCAACGGATAAATTTTAAACAAGTTTCAAATCTAAGTCCGTCCAACTTTTGAGAAAACAAAGTCCGCTGGAGCCCACACACATCGAATTGTCCGACGAAATCCAGTCCGCCGGGCAAAGTCCGCCGTAAAGTCCGCTCGTGTGTACGCGGCATTAAACTTATGATATTCCTGTTTGCATGCCAAATCCTTCGGGATATTGCTGGTATCACATGTGAAAACTCATTTAACCCGTTCATGGGGGGCTGCATTGGTTGGGTTCACCTCTTGCGACTCCATCTGTTGTCTTGTGCTTTCAGGAAACTAATCCAATAGAACACCTATATTGGGTACACTTCTCTCTCCAAGTTTGTTTAGTTAAAAAATTAAATATTTCACCTGGTTGTCATGCATAGGCTCCTATGCCTGTGGCATTAAAACATGCAGCTATTGTAGCTTGCATCTATGTACATAAAGCATTAAATATTTAGTTACAGGCGGACGCTTTGAGGTTAAGCGTTTCATTAATTGTGGTTCAACTTATGTAGTATATCTTATATGCTGCACTGAATGTGTTTGCAGTATGTGGGCTGTACTATACGCCAGTGGTGTATGTAGGTTTTGTGCTGGCCTAGGCCTGACTAAACTCGTGCACTCATGCCCCGAAAGAAGTCCTCTTAGCAACGAAACCCATCGGGTAAAGGGGCTGTTTCCTGATATCTTGTTCCTGTTTACAGTATCTGGATGTTTTTATGGCGGCTGCCTATGTTGTATACAATGCTTGTTTTTATCTGAACAAATGTAAGTGCAATATCTTTTATTAAATTAGTCCTTTGGGATTTTACACTATCTGGTGTCTCTTTCATTTGCATAGTTAAATCTGGTCGTGGTGGGGTGAATGGAGCCTGGTCTGATTATCCAGTGAAAATTCTTAATTTGTTCTGAAGAAACATCTCCAGCTAATGACCCCTGCAATTTTTCACCTGTGCCCATCATTGCAGCGTGACGTGTGCCCACCATTGCAGCCTCACCTGTGCCCACCGATGCAGCGTGACCTGTGCCCATCATTGCAGTGTGACCTGTGCCTATCATTGCAGTGTGACCTGTGCCCATCATTGCAGTGTGACCTGTGCCTATCATTGCAGTGTGACCTGTGCCCACCATTGCAGCGTGACCTGTGCCCACCATTGCAGCATCACCTGTGTCCATCATTGCAGTGTGACCTGTGACCACCATTGTAGCCTCACCTGTGCCCATCATTGCAGCATGACCTGTGCCCACCATTGCAACCTCACCGGTGTGCCCACCTTTGCAGCCTGACCTGTGACCACCATTGCATTGTGACCAGTGCCCATCATTGCAGCGTGACCTATGCCCATCATTGCAGCGTGACCTGTGCACATCATTGCAGCCTCACCTGTTCCCACCTTTGCAGCCTCACCTGTACCAAGAAGAGAGAGGGAGGCCAGATCATCATAGGGGAAGAGAGAGTGGAGGAAGAGGAGAGCTGCCATATCACAATAATATTAACAAATTTATCAGTGCAGCCTCACCAGTACCCATCAATGCAGCCTCACGAGTGCCCATCAATGCAGCCTCACCAGTGCTCATCAGCACAGCCTCATCAGTGCCCATCAATGCACCCTTGTCAGTGCCCATCAATCCAGCCTCGTCAGTGCCCATAAATGCAGCATCTTCAGTGCCCATCAATGCAGCGTGACCTGTGCCCATCATTGCAGCATGACCTGTGCCCATCATTGCAGCATGACCTGTGCCCAACAATGTAGCCTCACCTGTGCCCATCATTGCAACGTGACCTGTGCCCATCATTGCAGCATGACCTGTGCACATCATTGCAGCCTCACCTGTGCCCACCATTGCAGCCTCACCTGTGCCCACCATTGCAGCCTCACCTGTGCCGAGGAAGAGAGTGGGAGGCCGGATCATCACAGGGGAAGAGAGAGTGGAGGAAGAGGCGAGCTGCTGGATCACAGAGCGCAGATATAGCCCGCTGTAACAGCTTACATTACAATTGCTGTCTGCTCGTGGTTCCACACAGCCCCACCTCCTGACCTGCACCTGTGAGAGACGGAATGCATCCAAGCATTGGACCGGCGTTCTTTCTATCACAGGCGCAGGTCAGGAGGTGGGGCTGTGTGGAATGACGAGCAGACGGCTATTGTAATGTAAGCTGTTACAGCGGGCTATATCCGCGCTCTGTGATCCTGCAGCTCTCCTCTTCCTCCACGCTCTCTTTCCCCGGGGCGATCGCTGGGAGAAAGGCTCCCTGCTGACGGTGCTCGGCCCCCCTCTCCCAGGCAGCCCACCCTCGCAAGCCCTCATTTCCCACTCGCAAAATGCGAGTAGGCGAATGGAAAATTTGAGGGCTGAGCTACTGTTTAAACATTAACACCTACCTCCTATATAGATTGCCAGTAGCTGATATCTATCTATCTATAGTAAGTCACTAAAATATATATCAACTCTGCCAAAGGCAAAAAAATAAGAAGATTTCCTAATATTTAACTTCCCTGTACATCACTGCAAGCTTGAAAGCCCTTAGGGGTTTCTAGTATATACAATATCTCACAAAAGTGAGTACACCCCTCACATTTTTGTAAATATTTTATTATATCTTTTCATGTGACAACACTGAAGAACTGACACTTTGCTACAATGTAAAGTAGTGAGTTTTTAACAGCGTCAATTTGCTGTCCCCTCAAAATAACTCAACATACAGCCATTAGTGTCTAAACCGCTGGCATCAAAAGTGAGTACACCCCTAAGTGAGAATGTCCAATTGGGCCCAAAGTGTCAATATGCCTTAAACCTCTTGGGCATGGAGTTCGCCAGAGCTTCACAGGTTGTCACCGGAGTCCTCTTCCACTCCTCCACGACGACATCACAGAGCTGGTGGATGTTAGAGACCTTGAGCTCCTCCACCTTCTGTTTGAGGATGCCCCACAGATGCTCAATAGGGTTTAGGTGTGGAGACATGCTTGGCCGGTCTGTCACTTTTACCCTCACCTTCTTTAGCAAGGAATTGGTCGTCTTGAAGTTGTGTTTGGGGTCGTTATGTTGGAATATTGCCCTGCGGCCCAGTCTCTGAAGGGAGGGGATCATGCTCTACTTTAGTATGTCACAGTACATGTTGGCATTCATGGTTCCCTCGATGAACTATAGCTCTCCAGTGTCGGCAGCACTCATCCAGCCCAGACCATGACACACCCACCACCATGCTTGATTGTAGGCAAGACACCCTTGTTTTTGTACTCCTCACCTGTTGCGCCACACAAGCTTGACACCATCTGAACCAAATAAGTTTATCTTGGTCTCATAAGACCACAGGACAGGGTTCCAGTAATCCATGTGCTTAGTCTGGTTGTCTTCAGAAAACTGTTTGCGGGCTTTCTTGTGCATCATCTTTAGAAGAGGCTTCCTTCAGGGGTGACAGCCATGCAGACCAATTTGATGCAGAGTGCGGCATATGGTCTGAGCACTGAAAGGCTGGCCTCCACCCCTTCAACCTCTGCAGCAATGCTGGCAGCACTCATATGTCTATTTCCCAAAGACAACCTCTGAATATGATGCTGAACGACCATGGCAACCATGGCGAGGCCTGTCCTAAGTGGAACCTGTCCTGTTAGAGAAAGAACCGCCCTGATGATCAGAGTGCAACGCAAGGAACATAGCGATAACAGCTTTCATTCAATTGCTGTGTTCTGCGCCACTCGCTGTCAGATACAGCCCCTCCTCCTGGTCCCAGGACTTTGATAGACAGATCACCCGTCTAATCCTGGGATGGGCGATCTGTTAATCAAAGTTCCCTGGCCAGGGGGCGGGGCTGTATATGACTTTGAGTGGCGGTAACACAGCAATTGAAATGAAAGCTGTTATCGCTGTGTTCCCTGCGTTGTGCTCTGATCATTCAGGCGGCTCTCCTGTTCTTCCCCCCCGTGGACACAGACTGCATAGTGGGCGCAGGCTGCATGGACACAGGCTGCATGGTGGGCACAGGCTGCATAGTGGGCACAGGCTGCATGGTGGGCACAGGCTGCATTGGTGGACACAGGCTGCATTGGTGGACACAAGCAGCCTGCATTGGTGGGCATAGGCAGGCTGCATTGGTGGGCACGGATAAAGTTGCTGCTGTTGTTAATATTTCATTTTACAACTTAATTCTGCATAAAACATTTAAGTGTCATTTCATGAGATAATTTATGAGGGCGTGTTTAGGGGCGGGATTAGGCACGGGGTCGGGTGGGGCAACTGGTGGCAAGTAATCCTTTAGGCCTGGCTAGTAGCTCAGGACATTAAATTTTGAGCCCGGGTCTAGGCTATTGTGCTGCAGCTCAGTTTCAGGATCTTGGCAATCTTCTTATAACCTAGGCCAGTGATGGTGAACCTTGGCACGCCAGATGTTTTGGAACTACATTTCCCATGATGCTTAACTACACTGCAGAGTGCATGAGCATCATGGGAAATGTAGTTCCAAAACATCTGGGGTGCCAAGGTTTACCATCACTGACCTAGGCCATCTTTATGTAGAGCAACAATTCTTTTTTTTAGATCCTCCGAGAGTTCTTTGCCATGAGGTGCCATGTTGAACCTCCAGTCACCAGTATGAGAGAGTGAGAGCGATAACACCAAATTTAACACAACAGCTCCTCATTCACACCTGAGACCTTGTAACACTAATGAGTCACATGACACCGGGGAGGGAAGATGGCTAATTGGGCCCAATTTGGACATTTTCACTTAGGAGTGTACTCACTTTTGTTGCCAGCAGTTTAGATATTAATGGCTGTGTGTTGAGTTATTTTGAGGGGACAGCAAATTTACACTGTTATACAAGCTGTACATTCACTACTTACTATTACATTGTAGCAAAGTGTCATTTCTTCAGTATTGTCACATGAAAAGATATAATAAAATATTTACAAAAATGTGAGGGGTGTACTCACTTTTGTGAGATACTGTATATTAGATTGTGATCACCCAAAGGTTTGCAGGAAAGTCTTACTACCTACCTCCTAAGTGTAGCTGACCATCTTAGTCTTCCTTGTATCTGCACCATCCTTACTACTCAGATTAGAAGCCCTGTGGAAGCTAGGTAGTTGTCCTGCAATTTCCACTCAACTGGTGTGGTTTTCCTTTCAGCCTGTGTACTTACAGCCTGCCTGGCTCCCTTCATGTGTCTTCACTAAGGATGAGCTCCGGCGTGTTCGCACATCCTTAGTCTTCACTCCACCTCTCCTGACATAGGGTCTACTCACACAATAAAGAGCTCCTCCCCCTTCACTCTACTGGCCCACACCCGTCAGCTTTCTCCTCCAGACAGTTTCAGCCACCGGACATGGCATCTGTCTCTCTGTAGCTGAGAACTCAAGTAAGAGATCCGCTGTGATGATAGAACAGTCAAAACTAAAAGTGGCGGGCCCCCCCCCCCCCACAGTTGCGGAATACTGCCTGCCTGCACAACTCATTGGTTAACCAATTCCCAACCGCCACACGCCGATGTACGTCAGCAGAATGGCATGGGTGAGCAAATGGGCGTAACTGTACGTCCCTCCCTCCCCGTAGGCGGGGGGTGCCCCCCGGCGGTCGGGTTCATTAGAGGAGCGATCAGTCTCCAGGGCGTGACCAATGATTTATTGTCTGGGCCTGGTGATCGCTCCCAATGAATGAAAACCTTCCCCTGCTTGTGTAAGTGTAAACACAGGCAGGAGGAAGTGATGTCATATCTCCTCGTGGAGTCTTTTCGATTCCAGTGAGAGAGAGGAGACATCTAAACGCAAGTTGCACCAACAGCACCACTGACATTAGCACACATAGGTATACTTTCCACCCCCTGATCACCCCCACATCGCCCCCCCCCCCCCCCCCAGTTAACCCTTTCACTCCCTGTGTCACCAATTGCAGTTTTCAGATTTTTCACTGATCACTGCATTGGTGTCATTTGTGACTGAAACAAGTGTTAGGGCAGTTAGTAGTAGCCCCCGTTAGGTCTAGGTTACCCCCCTAAACCCCCCTAATAAAGGGTTAACCCCTTGATCACCCCCAGTTAACCCTTTCACCCCCTGTCGCAGGTGTCACTAATCGATCGCCATATTTGTGTCATTGGTAACGCTAGTTAGTTAGGTGATTAGTTTCACCGTCATGTTTTTATAGCCTCAGGTACCTCCATATATTACCTAATAAAGGTTTTAACCCACTGATTGCCCCCTAGTTAACCCTTTCACCCGTATTAGTGTTATGGGTGACGCTGGTTAGTTTGCTTTTTATAGCATCAGGGCACACGCCGTATATTACCCAATAAAGGTTTAACCCTCTGATCTCCTGGCGGGTGATATAAGTTAGGTTTTAGCATCAGAAAGGGTCTGCGTCACCCCAGGCAGCGTCAGATTGGTGCCAGTAGCGCTAACACCCACGCACGCACCATACACCTCCCCAGCAGTTTAGGGTTCCCAAAAATGCAGTGTTAGCGGGATCAGCCCAGATACCTGCTAGCACCTGCGTTTAACCCCTTCGCCCAGCCCAGATAGCTATGACGATGGAGTTGTGGTCCCTGCCAAGGTCAGGCATACCAGACCCCGTTCTTCTGCTGTCGTTGAGGTGCAAGAACCGCAGGGCTCTCATATGGAGCAGAGAGCCAGTACTAGTGCCGCTCATCCTTTTGGTGAACTGCCAAGCACCAGCGGCCTAGTACACCCTGGTCTTACATCCAGCACTGCAGTATCACGTGGTGACGTGGCGAGTCCCATAAGTGCAGTTCAAGCTGGCAAGGTGGCAAGCACGAGTAGTGTCCCGCTGCCACCAAGAAGACAAAGACAGGCCCGTCAAGCTCATAGTGCCTTTGCTGCTGCATTCGCCAATCCTAATTGGGAACCCACCACTTCTGCAGCATCCGTACTTCCCCCATTCGCTGGCCAACCCGGAATTCAGGTGGAAACAGTTGATTTTACGTCACCTTATTTTTATTCGCTGTTTTTCAACGAAGATCTCTATAGATCTATTGTGGACCAAAGCAATTTGTATGCTGGTCAATTCATCGCCGCTAATCCCCAGCTGACCCTTGCCAGAGATTGGAAACCAATTATGGTTTCCGAATTTAAGAACTTTCTGGGCCTATACCTCCTCATGGGCGTAACTAAAAAGAGTGAGTTGGGGTCATATTGGTCCACTGACCCAATTCATCATATGCCCGTGTTCTCTGCTTCCATGGCCAGGGCACAATACGAGCAGATCTTGCGGTTCATGCACTTCAACGACAATGAACTCTGTCATCCTTGGGGTGACCCTGAATTTGATCGTCTCTTCAAAATTCGGCCCCTCCTAAACCACTTCAACAAACGTTTTGCAGCCTTGTTTACTCCCCATCAAGTTGTCTGCGTTGATGAGTCCCTGATTAAGTTTTCTGGCCACTTGTCTTTCAAACAGTAGCTTCCCAGCAAGCGTGCCAGATACGGGGTCAAGATGTATAAGCTCTGTGACAGGGCCACAGGCTATACATATAGTTTTATGGTTTATGGGGGAAGAGATAGTTATGTAGAGCAGGAGAACTGCCCAGATTACATAGGGAGCGCTGGTAAGATTGTGTGGGACTTGGTGTCACCCTTATTCGGGGTACCACTTGTATGTGGACAATTATTACACGAGCGTGACACTTTTTAGTCACTTGTTTGATCAACAAATTGGAGCATGTGGCACCGTGCAATCTAATCGCCGGGGCTTACCCCAGAGGCTTGTAGATTCTCGTCTTAGGCTGGGGGAGAGAGCCTGCTTGAAGTGTAATAACTTGCTCGCTGTGAAGTGGAGGGATAATAAGAATGTTTTCGTTCTGTCCTCCCTTTTACGCAGACACGACTGTCCAAATTCCTACGGCGACTGGTGTTGTGGAGAAACCCCTCTGTATCCATGAATATAACCTTAATTTGGGAGGGGTGGACGTTAACGACCAGTTGTTGGCGCCGTACCTAATTGTCCATAAGGCCAGACGCTGGTACAAAAAAGTGTCTGTATACTTATTTCAATTGGCTCTGCTGAATGCTTATGTGCTATACAAAGCTTCAGGATGAACTGGATCCTTCCTTAAATTCCAGAAAGAGATCATCACAGCCCTTCTGTTTCCAGATAGTGCTGGAACTTCCCACTGCAAATGCAGTAAGCCGGCTGCATGGGAGGCATTTTCCTTATGTCCTCCCTGGTACCCCTACCCAACGAGCCCCCCAAAGACCCGCTATTTTTGTCCCTCCTGTCCTGACCATCCTGGTCTTTGCATTGGTGAATGTTTTGAATGCTACCACTCACTAGTGGAGTTTTAGCGTAGGGTGCAGCACTGCACAGACTAGGACACGCTTACACAGGGTCTCCAAAGTTACCATCACATTTTGGGAGACCCAAACCTGGAACTGTTACAACCACTACAACTGTTATGCCCCGTACACAGGATCGGACATTGATCGGACATACCGACAACAAAATCCATGGATTTTTTCCGACGGATGTTGGCTCAAACTTGTTTTGCATACACACGGTCGCACAAAGTTGTCGGAATTTCCGATCGCCAAGAACGTGGTCACGTACACCATGTACGACGAGACTAGAAAAGGGCAGGTCCGAACCAAGAGCGGCACCCTTTGGGCTCCTTTTGCTAATCTCGTGTTAGTAAAAGTTTGGTGAGAGACAATTCACGCTTTTTCAGACTCGTGGCTTTCAGATCGTTTTTTGTTGTTCAGTTTGTGCTTGTGGGTTTGTATCTGCTCTTCAGTGCATGCAGCAAGTTACGCTTGACTCTGTCATTGTGTTCTTGTTCGTTCGTTACTGTTTTTCAGTTCGCTCTTCACAGGCCTTGCTGTTCTTCAGTGCGTTCTGTTACTTCGTTCTGAGCAGCCGACCTTTTTCTAGCCATGTTGCGTATACATACTCCTCGTAGATTTCGTGCTGTGCGGGGGCTTGGTGTTGGGGTCCTTACCTTGACACAAGCCCAGTCCATGAACAGGGTGGGGAGGAGTTCATGGACCAAGAATTGGTTGCTCCAGCGTGACCAGTTCTGTCACATGCCTTTGCTCCGTGAGATCCGTGAGAATAATTCTGATGATTTCAGGAACTTTCTCCAGATGACGGACCCCGTATTTCACTGTTTGTTGGCTTTGCTGACCCCTTATATTAGCAGGAAGGATACCTGCATGAGGCAAGCCATCACTCCGGAGCAGAGGCTCGTTGCCACCCTGCAGTACTACTACGGGGAGAAGCCTGCAGGACCTCAAGTTCTCGACAGGCATCTCCCCCCAGGCTCTGGGGATCATTATCCCAGAGACCTGTTCTGCCATCATACAGGTCCTACAGAAGGAGTATAATAAGGTAAGATTTATCCTTTAACATCACATTTTATTGTATATAATTGTTAATATACTGTATTTCTTTCCTCATTCCCTAATGACCATGATTGTAATATGCTGTGAATGTCCCCTTTGTCCTCATGCATGCTGGATTTTTATCTAATTTTATTTGTCCTTCATACATATTTGCCTGCACTTACCTCCCCAGCATGCTCTCCTGACCCTATATTCACTTCATGTAGTCACTTAACAATGTATTTTATCAACTCCATAGTAGTGCTTTACCCTAAATACCCCCAAAAAAGGTTTTAAAATGTGATGGTGCTTAAACTTCATGCAGAGTGCCAGAGTCTTTATTTTGGGGGTCCCCAAATCATTTGGAACCCTCCCTCCCCCCAACTGCTAAGTCAGCTGATACCAAATCTCTATCTATCCTCAATCATCTATCTGCTGACTTTGTCAAACCCATACACACTATACCCACCTCTTTTGTGGTCAGATTTATGGATGAATTCCCCAAAGCATGTAGTGCAAGGGACTACCTGTATACTTTCAAATGGTACTGTTTCAAGTTTTTGTATCCTATTATTATCTTGATAGGTAATAGCAGAATTTCCAAATGTGCTCAATTGTGTACAATGTGTATTTATATCTTTGTATTATGACACTTCTTACCTGTCCAGTGGGCTGTCAATAGTGTAAGTAAGGAGGGGCTGGCCAAAGTAACACACATTATTTAGGCATTCATCTCTCAATGAAGTGGAGAGGGTTACCTGTCCAAGAGCCCCCCCCCCCCCATAATGGGAGGGGGAATCTGATAGGTGTACCTTATACTTTGGTCTTTAAAAACTCCCTCAAGGCAATATCAGACATGAGTATTGAAGGCAATATCAGACATGAGTATTTACAAACTGTGTTTGATATTGCGTTCAGATGGGGTGAAGTCACCCTAGGAAAAGCCAAATTTTGAAGATGCACACAAATTGCCGAAAGTCAACACGTGCTACCTGCCATCACGGGGGATCAAGAGACGTGTTTTGTGGGGGCAACCCCTTCCTCACAGCTACTTTATTATTGAGGAAGGGGTTGCACCCCCAAAACGCCTACATTGATCTTTCGTGATGGCAGATAGCACATGTTGACACACTGTGTGCATCTTCAAAATTTGGCTTTTCACAAATATGTCAAAAATTTTTAGAAATTTTTAGATCACAAAAAGCACAAAAAAAAAAAGGGAATTTGAGGGGTTTTAAACTCTCCCTAAAACATCAATGATGTTCTTCATTTTTTTTTTGAACATCATTGATGTTTTTCTGGATGTTTTCCAAGTCCCTATTACACCTCATGATCTCCTCAATCAGGATCTGTGCGCGTGAAATGTCCTGCATCCACAACATCACGATCACCTAAAAGAAGAAACAAAAACACACCATGTATTATAAATATGCCGGCATCCATCTCTTACCTGAGCCTGTGGTCGCAGACACTCACCTGTTGTGGTGACTAGTTCCACCATGTCTCCTTCCTCCTCCTCCTCCTGTTGACTTTGTGGGATTTCCCCTTCTTCCAGAGGTGGGGGAGTCTGTGGTCTCCTCGGATGAGGGGTGTCCTCCGAGTCTTTTATCCCCTATGTTAAAAAAAATAGGTATACTTAGCACACAGATATTTCATGGAAGAAATAGAAATATGAAACATTGCTTGGAAGTTGGGTACAATTGTCTCTTTTGACAGAGTTCCAAGATGAAGAAATATTTTTGTCCTTTGTCAAGCTTGAATACTTACCTGTTTTGTACAAGCTTCACAGATGGAGATAAACCCCTATAGTATACACTGGAGCACCTGTGTGGGCCCCCTAATAAAAAGGGGGTTCTTGTGTCCCACACTAGTGCTCCAGCGTCCAGATGTGAAAACTGCTGCTGAGTGTCCTCTCCTTGCACAGAATCTAGTTTGCATTACATTCTAGTTACAAGCCCATCTACACAACCAAATTATTTTAAGACAAGTAGGCCATAAAAAATTTATTCAAATGCATTCGGCCAAAACAATGGTGTTTTCTAGACCGAACGAACAATGTTTCATACGAACGAATAATGTGCCCGTGAACATGAAAGTTGCCATTTTAAACTGGACAACAGTAAAGAAAAGCACATGGAACAGCACGAACGTACTAAACATAAAGAATAGGAACACAGCACAACTACTTACTTTTTTGCAGCACTCTCCTGATCCTTTTGTACTGCGCGTGCTTCCTTAATTTGAGGTCCAACCACCGCTTCCTGAGCTGATCCTTGGATCGCCGTACCCCGAAATTCCGGTGCAGACTCTTGACCACTTTTGCCATGATCTTGGCCTTTCTGACATTGGGGTTGGGGTAAGGTCCATACTTCCCGTCATAGTCGGCCTTCTTCAGGATGTCGACCATCTCCAACATCTCCCCAAAGGACATATTTGATGCCTTAAATCGTCTCCTTCTGGATCGGGACGTTTCAGGCTCCGGGCCTTCCTTCCTCCTCCTCCTCGTTGCTGTAATTATCAGACACCTGCTGTGTCTCCGCCATGTGCTCTTCCCCCACTGCGAAGAACGAGAAGGGACGGGGAATAGACTAGAAAGAATGTCAGGGGCGGACGGAGTTTCACGCATGCGCAGTGTCTATAAAGCGTAACACGCATGCGTAGTACGTACGATCTGTGAGCGGAGGAAGGAGTATCGGAGGCACCGATCATGATAACGAAGGTAAGAGCTAAACTTGGGCCTATACTGCTTCTAAATTGAGGCCTATATTGTAACAAGATTAGGAGAGTTTTGCCTGACATTAGGGTTTGTCTTGTGTTGTGTTTTGCAGAGAAAATGGATGGCTTCAATGACCACAACTTCCTCCCCCTGTTCATAGACAAATACAGGGAGCTGCCCTGTCTGTGGCAGGTCAAACACCCCCAATACAATAATAAACAAAAGAGGCAGACAGCGCTGGAGAAACTGTTGGAGTTGGTGAAGCCGGTGGTCCCCACAGCAACCATCCCCTATTTAAAAGCCAAAATTGGTGGCCTGAGGAGCACTAATCTAAGGGAGCGCAAGAAGGTCACGGATTCCCAGAGATCAGGAGCTGCAGCAGATGACATTTATGTCCCCAGGCTGTGGTACTATGAGAGACTGCGATTTCTGTCAGACCAGACTGAAGTCAGGGAATTCCTCTCCACTCTTCCTTCCACTCTTCCTTCCACCCCAGCTAAGGCTTCCGATGTCCAACCTGGGACTTCCAGCCAGGAAGAAGTGGAGGAGCCCAGCTGGAGCCAGGTATAGAATAGGTATAGGTTCTTCTACAGATTTCTGGTCAATAAATAAATGATGTTTACTAGATTGTTATTATTGATCACTAATTGCTGATTTAATAAAGTGTTTGACATATCAATAGACAGTAGTGGGTAAAAATAATTGGGACAAGAATGAAAAATGCTGCGCTCAGAATGATCATCAGTTATATTTGTTAACATTCAATTTGCAACAGTCATGAGGTGAAAATTGTGTGTGATTGATTACTAAAAAACTAAAACTATGTCCCTTTTTCATACGCAGGAAGACCTCAGCCAGAACGAGGCTGTGGAATGTGGCACACAGGAGGAGGCTGTGGAATGTGGCAGCCAGGAGGAGGCGGGGGTTAGTGGCAGCCAGGAGGAGGTGGGGCTAAGTGGCAGCCAGGAGAAGCCTGGGCCCAGTAGGAGCCTGACTGAATCGCAGGTTCCTCCCCTCCGCCTTCCAACCAAAAGACCCAGGAAGGGGAGTCACGTGCAGGATTCAGCACTCAGGCTGATTCAGGAGGCTTCTGCGTCCCTCAGAGCCACCCCCACTCCTGAAGAGGCCTTTGCCTGCATGGCTACCACCAAATTGCAGGGCATGCAGGAGGGCCAACGCCTCCTGTGTGAGGACCTTCTTTATAAAGTCTTAACTAAGGGGGTGAGGGGCAAAATCACACCCAATACCCACCTGAGTGAGTTGGACCATCCTCCTCCTCCCCCTCCTCCTCCTCCTCCTCCTCCTGCCACAACTCCACCACCACAGCCACAGCGTGGAAGGAAGCGTGGAAGGAAGAACAGAGAGTGATGACCTGGGTTCAGTCTGGTCTGGCCAAAGATGCAGTCTGTTGTATGACCACAGCCTGGGGACATAGATGTCATCTGCTGCTTACATGATCTCTGGGACTTCTGGACCAGACTGCACTCCCTTATATATGGACTCCTCAGGCCACCAATTTTGCAGTAAAATAATTGATGTGTGCCCTGGGGGCCAAAGGCTTCACCAATTTCTGCTGTTTCTCCAGCGTTGCCTCCCTCTTTGTTTGGTTGTGAGCCCTTAATAAAGGTTTTTTTGTTTCAATTATACTCGCCTATGTGTGTTTTCCTTCAAAAAGGACAGTTTGTGAGGATTCAGGTACATTTCAAAAATACAATGTGAAATTAACAAGGGACACCAACACCAAACAATCTCCTTTAATTAAATAATACAAGATAATAATGGTGTTGTGGTAACTTGATACACAAAACACCCCCAAAAATATTCAGGATGTTAAATAAATTTAAAAAAAAAAATAACAACCAGATCAGCCTTGAAAAAAATACAAACCCAAAAAAAAAAAAAAAAAAACACATCAGGCTTGAAAAAAATTAAAAGCAAAAAAAAATGATATAGATTTTTGGTCAGATGTGACAAATCATAATATATTGAGGGAATCACGATAAATAATAAAGAAATACGTTCGTGAGAACTCTGTGTGAATATCAGCAACAAAACTACTTTGTTCTTCCTGCATTATAAAGAAGAAGAGAGTGCGCTGTATTAAACAATTTTAAAGATTGCAGCCTGACGAAAGTGCTCTATCCATTCCGAGCGCTAATTTTACCAGACCGAGCTGTTCCGTCTCGGAATTTCTTCTGAGCATGCGTGGCACTTTGTGCGTCGGAAATTGTCCCCACACGGTCGGAATTGACGCGATCGGATTTTGTTGTGGGAAAATTTTATAGCCTGCTCTCAAACTTTGTGTGTCAGAAAATCCGATGGAAAAAGTCAGATGGAGCCCACACACGGTCGGAATTTCTGACAACACGCTCCGTCGGAAAATCCAACCGTGTGTACCGGGCATTACAGTTACAAAAAAAAAAAGTGTAAAAAAAAAAAGGTTAAAAAAACCTAAAAAAATATATAAAATAAAATACCAAAAATAGTTGTCGTTTTATTGTTCTCTCTCTCGTTTCTCTCTCTATTGTTCTGCTCTTTTTACTGTATTCTACAATGCAATGTTTTATTGTTACTATGTTTTATCATGTTTGCTTTTCAGGAATCTAATTCTTTTATACCTTACTGTTTACTGTGTTTTATTGTTAACCATTTTGTTGTTTTCAGGTACGCCATTCAGCTGCAGCATGGGTTTATTTATCTTGACAGCAGCAGCGCTTGCTCCCACGATATATAAAGCCGTGACTCCAGCGTTGTCGGAAGTGATTTCACCACCACAGTTAAAAGAAAATGGTGCATGTTTGCCCATCATTAGAAGTAGGTGAATGAAGGGCGGTATTCTATTGGTGGGCATACCCACGATCAGTTTCTTGTTTGTTCAGCCCACAGGCTGCATGAAAAAAAGAACATTACAATGTATGGCCCTCCTGTATTGATTTGTATTGTAAGTGTACTGTCTGCCCTCATGTTGTAAAATGCTGCGCAAACTGTTGGCGCTATATAAATCCTGTATAATAATGTATGTCCAACAAGAACCAGCAACGTACTGATATGTTGCTGGACTTTGAGTGGTTATACCAGAATGATGCCTGCAGGTTTAGGTATCATCTTGGTATCATTCTTTTTAGCCAGCGGTCGGCTTTCATGTAAAAGCAATCCTAGCAGCTAATTACCCTTTAGACTGCTTTTATAAGCAGTGGGAGGGAACATCCCCCCCTCCCACCGTCTTCCATGAATTTCTCGGGCTCTCCTGTCCCAACAGGGAACCCAAGAATGCACCCGAGTGGTTCCGCCAACTGACCAAAGAGCTGATCAGAGACCAGAATGGCTCCAGTCATCTCTATGGCCTAAGAAACCGGAAGCTACCAGCATTTCATGACTTAGGTTTCGCCGGATATAAACAGCACCATTGGGAAATTGGCAAAGCATTTTATCACACCGATCTTGGTATGGTCAGATGCTTTGAGGGCACAGGAGAGATCTAGGGTTCAATAGACCCAATTTTTTTAAAAAAAGAGTACCTGTCACTACCTATTGCTATCATAGGGGATATTTACATTCCCTGAAATAACAATAAAAATGATTAAAAAAAAATAAAAAATGAACGGAAGAGTTTAAAAATATAATAAAAAAGCAAAATTAATAATTAAAAAAAAAAAAACACCCCTGTCCCGCAAAGGTGAACACAAGCATCGGTCTGGTGTCATATGTAAACAGCAATTGCACCATGCATGTGAGTTATCACCGCGCAGGTCAGATTGAGGGCAGTAATAGCAGTAGACCTCCCCTATAAATCTAAAATGAGAACCTGTAAAGGCTTTTAAAGGTTTTTAAAAACGTATGTAGTTTGATGCCGCTGCACGTTTGTGTGCAATTTTAAAGCATGTGGTGTTTGGTATCCATGTTCTCGGCATAAGATCATCTTTTTATTTCATTAAACATTTGGGCAATATAGTGTGTTTTAGTGCATTAAGATTAAAAAAAGTGTGTTTTTTCCCCAAAAAATTGCTTTTGAAAAATCGCTGCGCAAATACTGTGTGAAGAAAAAAATTGCAACACCCACCATTTTAATCTGTAGGGCCTTTGCTTTAAAAAAATATATAATGTTTGGGGGGTTAAAGTAATTTTCTTGCAAAAAAATAATATTTTAAGTGGTTAAAAGAGTGGGTGATGTGTGACAGTTCAAATCCCCCCCAAATTACCCCATTTTGGAAAGTAGACACCCCAAGCTATTTGCTGATAGGCATGTTGAGTCCATGGAATATTTTATATTTTGCCACAAGTTTCAGGAAAATTACACTTTTTTTTTGCACAAAGTTGTCACTAAATGATATATTGTTCAAACATGGCATGTGGGAATGTGGGAATACACCCCAAAATACATTCTGCTGCTTCTCCTGAGTACAGGGATACCTCATGTGTGAGACTTTTTGGGAGCCTAGCCGCGTACAGGACCCCTCGAAAACCAATCACCGTCTTCAGGATTTCTAAGGGTGTAAATTTTTGATTTCACTCCTCACTACCTATCACAGTTTTGAAGGCCATAAAATGCCAAGATAACACAACCCCCCCCCCCCAAATGACCCAATTTTGGAAAGTAGACACCCCAAGCTATTTGATGAGAGGCATGTTGAGTCCATGGAATATTTTATATTTTGCCACAAGTTGCGGAAAAATAATAATTTTTTTTTGCACAAAGTTGTCACTAAATGATCTATTGCTCAAACATGCCATGGGCATATGTGATATTACACCCCAAAATACATTCTGTTGCTTCTCCTGAGTACGGGGATACCACATGTGTGAGACTTTTTTGGAGCATAGCCATGTACAGGACCCCGAAAACCAATCACCGCCTTCAGGCTTTCTAAGGGCATAAAATGGTGATTTCACTTCCTCGCTACGTATCACAGTTTCGGAGGCCATAAAATGTCAAGATAGCACAAACCCCCCTGCCCCAAATGACCCCATTTTGGAAAGTAGACACTTCAAGCTTTTTGCTGAGAGGCATGTTGTGTCCATGGAATATTTGATATTTTGCCACAAGTTTCGGGAAAACTAAAATTTTTAATTTTTTTTTACACAAAGTGATATATTGTTCAAACATGGCATGGTTATATGTGGAATTACACCCAAAAATACATTCTGCTGCTTCTTCTGAGTATGGGGATACCACATATGTGAGACTTTTTGGGAGCCTAGCCGCGTACAGGACCCCAAAAACCAAGCACCGCCTTCAGGCTTTCTAAAGGCGTAAAATTGTGATTTTACTCCTCACTACCTATCACAGTTACGGAGGCCCTGAAATGTCCAGATAGCACAAAACCTCCCCAAATTACACCACTTTGGAAAGTAGACACCCCAAGGTATTTGCTAAGAGGCATGGTGAGTATTTTGAGGATCCCATTTATTTTTGAAAATGAAGAAAGAAAAGAAAAATGTATTTTGTTTTTCTTTTTTTAATTTTCAAAACTTTGTGACAAAAAGTGAGATCTGCAAAATACTCAACATGCCTCTCAGCAGATAGCTTGGGGTGTCTACTTTCCAAAATGGGGTCATTTGGAGGGGGGGGAGGTTGTTCTATCTGGGCATTTCATGGCCTCCGAAACTGTGATAGGCAGTGAGGAGTGAAATCACCATTTTACACCCTTATGCCGCGTACACACGATCGTACATTCCGACAACAAAATCCATGGTTTTTTATCGACGGATGTTGGCTCAAACTTGTCTTGCACACACATGGTCACACAAATCTTGTCGGAAATTCCGATCACCAAGAACGCGGTGATGTACAACACGTACGACGAGCCGAGAAAAATGAAGTTCAATAGCTAGTGCCGCTCTTCTGCTTCATTCTCAGCATGCGTGGAACGTTGTGCTTCGGAATTGTGTACACAAGATCGGAATTTACGACAACGGATTTTGTTGTCGGAAAATTTGAGATCCAGATCTCAAATTTTGTTTGTCGGAAATTCCGACGGAAAATGTCCGATGGAGCCTACACTCGTCGTAATTTCCAACAAGCTCCCATCGAACATTTCCTGTTGGAAAATCCAACAGTGTGTACGCGGCTTTAGAAAGCCTGAAGGCGGTGATTGCTTTTCGGGGTCCTGTACACGGCTAGGCTCCCAAAAGTCTCACACATGTGGTATCCCTGTACTCAGGAGAAGCAGCAGAATGTATTTTGGGGTGTGATTCCACATATGCCCATGACATGTTTGAGCAATATATCATTTAGTGACAACTTTGTGTAATTTTTTTTTTTCCCCATTTTTTAATCACTTGTGACAAAAAAAAAAAAAAATATTCAATGGGCTCAACATGCCTCTCGGTAATTTCCTTGGGGCGTCTACTTTCCAAAATGGTGTCATGGGGGGGGGGTTTGCACTGCCCTGCCATTTTAGCACCTTGAGAAATGAGATAGGTAGTCATAAACTAAAAGATGCGTAAATTTCAGAAAATGTACCCTAGTTTGTAGACGCTATAACTTGCGCAAACCAATAAATATACACTTATTGACTTTTTTTTACCAAAGACATGTGGCCGAATACATTTTGGCTTAAATGTATGACTAAAATTGAGTTTATTAAATTTTATTTATAACAAACAGTAGAAAATATAATTTTTTTTCAAAATTTTCGGTCTTTTTCCGTTTATATCACAAAAAATAAAAATCGCAGAGGCAATCAAATACCATCAAAAGAAAGCTCTATTTGTGCGAAAAAAAGGACGCAAATTTTGTTTGGGTATAGCATTGCATGACAGCGCAATTACCAGTTAAAGCAGCACAGTGCCAAATTGTAAAAAGTGCTCTGGTCTTTGAGCAGCCAAATCTTCCGGGGCTGAAGTGGTTAAGGTCTGCTGCTCTACATATGTATGGGTTGGCCCGCCCTGATGGTGGCCCTGCAGGTATTATCATACCGACAGCAGTGTGGCTGCTTTATGGGGGCACCAGACCGATCTGCCTCCCAGCCCACTCCGCCCCATAAGACTGGTGGCAGGGACTCTTTTCATGCCACCCCTCTGCAAAGTGCTGCCCTAGGCCTGGGCCTTGTCTGCCTAGGCCAAGATTAAGCATTGCTATAAGTTTTTTTTTTTTTTAATCTCTTTTTATTAACATTTTTCTACCATCACAATCACATCGTGAAACACACATAAAAATACAAAATACATACAACAATAACATATTATAAAAAAAAAAATTCCTTTTCGCATCTCCCTCCCTTATGCCAAACTAAATCAGTTACTAGCATACCCCTCCCCTTCATGAATCCTCCATACCAATTCTTCCTATTTTAGCTATCATTCCTTAACTAATCTATAGCTAGTGAATTGTCTATTGACCTTTATATTTCCATCTAATCCCAAAATAAATGGTGTCAGCCCTGGTAGCATCAGCAATGGTTCCCACATTTCATTACATTTATTTGCTAAACCCCTGTTCTTATACACCTGCCATTCCTTTAACCACTTGCCGACCGCCTAACGCAGATATACTGCGGCAGAATGGCACGGGCAGGCAGAATCACGTTCCCATACGTGATCTGCCTCCCGTGGGCGGGGGGTCCGATCGGACCCCCCCCCCCCGGTGCCAGCGGCGGTCGGCATTTCACTGGGAGCGTCGTGAGGCGAGGGGGAGACCATCCGATCGTGGCCCCCCCTTCGCGATCGCTCCCAGCAAATGGGAATCCTCCTCTGCCTGTGTGTAGTTTCACACAGGCAGAGGATGTGATGTCATCTCTCCTCGGCCTGGCAGTTTCCGTCCCAGCGCAGAGGAGAGAAGACAAGTAAGTGCACACAACACAAACACACACAGTAGAACATGCCAGGCATACTTTACACCCCCGACCCCCCCCAATCACCCCCCCCCCCCTGTCACAAACTGACACCAGCAGTATTTTTTTTTTTTTCTGATTACTGCATAGTGTCAGTTTGTGACAGTTACAGTCTTAGGGCAGTGAGTATTACCCCCCTTTAGGTCTAGGGTACCCCCCTAACCCCCCCTAATAAAGTTTTAACCCCTTGATCACCCCCTGTCACCAGTGTCACTAAGCGATCATTTTTCTGATCGCTGTATTAGTGTCGCTGGTGACGCTAGTTAGGGACGTAAATATTTTGGTTTGCCGTCAGCGTTTTATAGCGACAGGGACCCCCATATACTACATAATAAATGTTTTAACCCCTTGCTTGCCCCCTAGTTAACCCTTTCACCACTGATCACCGTATAACCGTTACGGGTGACGCTGGTTAGTTCGTTTATTTTTTATAGTGTCAGGGCACCCGCCGTTTATTACCGAATAAAGGTTTAGCCCCCTGATCGCCCGGTGGTGATATGCGTCGCCCCAGGCAGCGTCAGATTAGCGCCAGTTGCGCTAACACCCACGCACGCAGCATACGCCTCCCTTAGTGGTATAGTATCTGTACAGATCAATATCTGATCCGATCAGATCTATACTAGTGTCCCCAGCAGTTTAGGGTTCCCAAAAACGCAGTGTTAGCGGGATCAGCCCAGATACCCGCTAGCACCTGCGTTTTGCCCCTCCGCCCGGCCCGGCCCAGCCCACCCAAGTGCAGTATCGATCGATCACTGTCACTTACAAAACACTAAACGCATAACTGCAGCGTTCGCAGAGTCAGGCCTGATCCCTGCGATCGCTAACAGTTTTCTTGGTAGCGTTTTGGTGAACTGGCAAGCACCAGCCCCAGGCAGCGTCAGGTTAGCGCCAGTACCGCTAACACCCACGCACGCACCGTACACCTCCCTTAGTGGTATAGTATCTGAACGGATCAATATCTGATCCGATCAGATCTATACTAGCGTCCCCAGCAGTTTAGGGTTCCCAAACACGCAGTGTTAGCGGGATCAGCCCAGATACCTGTTAGCACCTGCGTTTTGCCCCTCCGCCCGGCCCAGCCCACCCAAGTGCAGTATCGATCGATCACTGACACTTACAAAACACTAAACACATAACTGCAGCGTTCGCAGAGTCAGGCCTGATCCCTGCGATCGCTAACAGTTTTTTTTGGTAGCGTTTTGGTGAACTGGCAAGCACCAGCCCCAGGCAGCGTCAGGTTAGCACCAGTACCGCTAACACCCACGCACGCAGCATACACCTCCCTTAGTGGTATAGTATCTGATTGGATCAATATCTGATCTGATCAGATCTATACTAGCGTCCCCAGCAGTTTAGGGTTCCCACAAACGCAGTGTTAGCGGGATCAGCCCAGATACCTGCTAGCACCTGCGTTTTGCCCCTCCACCCGGCCCAGCCCACCCAAGTGCAGTATCGATCGATCACTGACACTTACAAAACACTAAACGCATAACTGCAGCCTTTGCAGAGTCAGGCCTGATCCCTGCGATCGCTAACAGTTTTTTTTGTAGCGTTTTGGTGAACTGGCAAGCACCAGTGGCCTAGTACACCCCGGTCGTAGTCAAACCAGCACTGCAGTAACACTTGGTGACGTGGCAAGTCCCATAAGTGAAGTTCAAGCTGGTGAGGTGGCAAGCACAAGTAGTGTCCCGCTGCCACCAAAAAGACAAACACAGGCCCGTCGTGCCCATAGTGCCCTTCCTGCTGCATTCGCCAATCCTAATTGGGAACCCACCGCTTCTGCAGTGCCCGTACTTCCCCCATTCACATCCCAAACCAAATGCAGTCGGCTGCATGAGAGGCATTTTCTTTATGTCCTCCCGAGTACCCCTACCCAACGAACCCCCCCAAAAAAGATGTCGTGTCTGCAGCAAGCGCGGATATAGGCGTGACTCCCGCTATTATTGTCCCTCCTGTCCTGACAATCCTGGTCTTTGCATTGGTGAATGTTTTGAACGCTACCATTCACTAGTTGAATATTAGCGTAGGGTACAGCATTGCACAGACTAGGCACACTTTCACAGGGTCTCCCAAGATGCCATCGCATTTTGAGAGACCCGAACCTGGAACCGGTTACCGTTATAAAAGTTAGTTACAAAAAAAAGTGTAAAAAAAAAAAAAACCACATACAAAAATATAAAAAAAAAAAAAATAGTTGGCGTTTTATTGTTCTCTCTCTCTCTATTGTTCTGCTCTTTTTTACTGTATTCTATTCTGCAATGTTTTATTGTTATTATGTTTTATCATGTTTGCTTTTCAGGTATGCAATTTTTTATACCTTACCGTTTACTGTGCTTTATTGTTAACCATTTTTTTGTCTTCAGGTACGCCATTCACGACTTTGAGTGGTTATACCAGAATGATGCCTGCAGGTTTAGGTATCATCTTGGTATCATTCTTTTCAGCCAGCGGTCGGCTTTCATGTAAAAGCAATCCTAGTGGCTAATTAGCCTCTAGACTGCTTTTACAAGCAGTGGGAGGGAATGCCCCCCCCCCCAACGTCTTCCGTGTTTTTCTCTGGCTCTCCTGTCTCAACAGGGAACCTGAAAATGCAGCCGGTGATTCAGCCAGCTGACCATAGAGCTGATCAGAGACCAGAGTGGCTCCAAACATCTCTATGGCCTAAGAAACCGGAAGCTACGAGCATTTTATGACTTAGATTTCGCCGGATGTAAACAGTGCCATTGGGAAATTGGGAAAGCATTTTATCACACCGATCTTGGTGTGGTCAGATGCTTTGAGGGCAGAGGAGAAATCTAGGGTCTAATAGACCCCAATTTTTGCAAAAAAGAGTACCTGTCACTACCTATTGCTATGATAGGGGATATTTACATTCCCTGAGATAACAATAAAAATTATTTAAAAAAAATAAAATGAAAAGAACAGTTTAAAAATAAGATAAAAAAATAATAATAATAAAGAAAAAAAAAAAAAGCACCCCTGTCCCCCCTGCTCTCGCGCTAAGGCGAACGCAAGCGTCGGTCTGGCGTCAAATGTAAACAGCAATTGCACCATGCATGTGAGGTATCACCGCGAACGTCAGATTGAGGGCAGTAATTTTAGCAGTAGACCTCCTCTGTAAATCTAAAGTGGTAACCTGTAAAGGCTTTTAAAGGCTTTTAAAAATGTATTTAGTTTGTCGCCACTGCACGTTTGTGCGCAATTTTAAAGCATGTCATGTTTGGTATCCATGTACTCGGCCTAAGATCATCTTTTTTATTTCATCAAACATTTGGGCAATATAGTGTGTTTTAGTGCATTAAAATGTAAAAAAGTGTGTTTTTCCCCAAAAAATGCGTTTGAAAAATCGCTGCGCAAATACTGTGTGAAAAAAAAATGAAACACCCACCATTTTAATCTGTAGGGCATTTGTTTTAAAAAAAATATAATGTTTGGGGGTTCAAAGTAATTTTCTTGCAAAAAAAAAATTATTTTTTTATGTAAACAATAAGTGTCAGAAAGGGCTTTGTCTTCAAGTGGTTAGAAGAGTGGGTGATGTGTGACATAAGCTTCTAGATGTTGTGCATAAAATGCCAGGACAGTTCAAACCCCCCCCAAATGACCCCATTTTGGAAAGTAGACACCCCAAGCTATTTGCTGAGAGTCATGTTGAGTCCATGGAATATTTTATATTGTGACACAAGTTGCGGGAAAGAGACAATTTTTTATTTTTTTTATTTTTTTTTGCGCAAAGTTGTCACTAGGGTTGTCCCGATACTACTTTTTTAGGACCGAGTACAAGTACCGATACTTTTTTCAAGTACTCGCCGATACCGATTACCGATACTTTTTTTAAATGTCACGTGACAGTTTTTTTTTTTTTTTTTTTTTTTTTTGAGGGGGGGGGGGGGGGGGGGTGGGGGTGGGGGGCGGGTGGTGGGGTGGGGGTGGGGGTATAGTGAACGGTGTCTGTGTGTGTGTTTTTGTTTTGGTTTTTTTCATTTACATTTATTATTTTTTACAATTTTTTTTTTTTATTCTTTATTGCACTGTGTGTTTTTTTTTTTTTTTTAATCAGCCCTGTTGGGGGGCTTTGGTGAGATATCAGGGGTCTTAACAGACCTCTGATATCTCCCCCTTGAGACAGAGAAATAGACTGAGGATAGATTCCCCAGTCCCTTTCTCTGCAGCGTCAGCTGCACTGAGAATGAATGGAGAGAACACAGCAGCTTCTCTCCATTCATAAACTGACACATTGTAATCACAGGAGATTACAATGTTTCAGTTATGTGAATGGAAAGAGTCAGCTGACTCTCTCCATACACACAGCGGAGAGACAGCAGAACGGAGGGGACAGACGAAGAGAGAGGGGGACAACGGAAAGCCGGAACGGATGGGGACAGCGGAGGGGGACAGAGGAACGCATGGGGACAGCGGAGGGGGACAGAGGAACGCATGGGGACAGCGGAGGGGGACAGAGGAACGGATGGGGACAGCGGAGGGGGACAGAGGAACGGATGGGGACAGCGGAGGGGGACAGAGCAAAGAAGAAGGACAGCGGGAGGTGGACAGAGGAACGGAGGAGGACAGCGGAGGGGGACAGAGCAAAGAAGGAGGACAGCGGGAGGTGGACAGAGGAACGGAGGAGGACAGCGGAGGGGGACAGAGCAAAGAAGGAGGACAGCGGGGGGGGGGACAGAGGAACGGAGGGGGACACAGCAATGGAGCAGGACAGCGGAGGGGGACAGAGGAACGGAGGAGGACTAAGGAGGAGGAGGTGACAGTCAGCGGTGATCGCGTGTGGGGGAATTACAAGCACCGATCACCGCTGTATGTCACTAAGCAGCTGAAAGCCGCGGGGGGAGAAGCTTGTAACTCCCCCACACGTCCATCACCGCTGACAGTCAAGGTATCGGCGGAAGCATCGGGAGCATTTGCCCGAGTACAAGTACTTGGGCAAATGCTTGGTATCGGTGCCGATACCGATACTAGTATCGGTATCGGGACAACCCTAGTTGTCACTAAATGATATATTGCTCAAACATGCCATGGGAATATGTGAAATTACACCCCAAAATACATTCTGTTGCTTCTCCTGAGTACGGGGATACCACATGTGTGAGACTTTTTGGGAGCCTAGCCGCGTACGGGACCCCGAAAACCAAGCACCGCCTTCAGGCTTTCTAAGGCCGTAAATTTTTGATTTCACTCTTCACTGCCTATCACAGTTTCGGAGGCCATGGAATGCCCAGGTGGCAACCCCCCCCCCAAATGACCCCATTTTGGAAAGTAGACACCCCAAGCTATTTGATGAGAGGTATAGTGAGTATTTTGCAGACCTCACTTTTTGTAACAAAGTTTTGAAAATTGAAAAAAGAAAAAAAAATTTTTTTCTCGTCTTTCTTTATTTTCAAAAACAAATGAGAGCTGCAAAATACTCACCATGCCTCTCAGCAAATAGCTTGGGGTGTCTACTTTCCAAAATGGGGTCATTTGGGGGGGGGATTGTGCCACCTGGGCATTCCATGGCCTCCCAAACTATGATAGGCAGGGAGGAGTAAAATCAAAAATGTACGCCCTTAGAAATCCTGAAGGCAGTGATTGGTTTTCGGGGCCCCGTACGCGGCTAGGCTCCCAAAAAGTCCCACACATGTGGTAACCCCATACTCAGGAGAAGCAGCTAAATGTATTTTGGGGTGCAATTCTACATAAGCCCATGGCCTGTGTGAGCAATATATCATTTAGTGACAACTTTGTGCAAAAAAAAAAAAAAAAATTGTCACTTTCCCGCAACTTGTGTCAAAATATAAAACATTCCATGGACTCAACATGCCTCAAAGCAAATAGCTTGGGGTGTCTACTTTCCAAAATGGGGTCATTTGGGGGGGGGTTTATGCCATCTGGGCATTTTATGGCCTTCAAAACTGTGATAGGTAGTGAGGAGTAAAATCAAAAATGTACGCCCTTAGAAATCCTGAAGGCAGTGATTGGTTTTCGGGGCCCCGTACGCGGCTAGGCTCCCAAAAAGTCCCACACATGTGGTATCCCCATACTCAGGAGAAGCAGCTAAATGTATTTTGGGGTGCAATTCCACATATGCCCATGGCCTGTGTGAGCAATATATCATTTAGTGACAACTTTTTGTAATTTTTTTTTTTTTGTCATTATTCAATCACTTGGGACAAAAAAAATGAATATTCAATGGGCTCAACATGCCTCTCAGCAAATTCCTTGGGGTGTCTACTTTCCAAAATGGGGTCATTTGTGGGGGTTTTGTACTGCCCTGCCATTTTAGCACCTCAAGAAACGACATAGGCAGTCATAAATTAAAGGCTGTGTAAATTCCAGAAAATGTACCCTAGTTTGTAGGCGCTATAACTTTTGTGCAAACCAATAAATATACACTTATTGACATTTTTTTTACCAAAGACATGTGGCCGAATACATTTTGGCCTAAATGTATGACTAAAATTGAGTTTATTGGATTTTTTTTAGAACAAAAAGTAGAAAATATCATTTTTTTTCAAAATTTTCGGTCTTTTTCCGTGTATAGCGCAAAAAATAAAAACGGCAGAGGTGATCAAATACCATCAAAAGAAAGCTCTATTTGTGGGAAGAAAAGGACGCAAATTTCATTTGGGTACAGCATTGCATGACCGCGCAATTAGCAGTTAAAGCGACGCAATGCCGAATTGTAAAAAGTGCTCTGGTCAGGAAGGTGGTAAAACCTTCCGGGGCTGAAGTGGTTAACAATGCATCATTTACCTGTATCCGCCATTCCTCATATGTCAGGGTTTTGGAGGATATCCATTTTATTGCCATAAGTAGCATCCTATTAATGAGTATCCTAGTTATGGAGTGTATAATTCTTTATCTAATTGGCCCAATAAGCATATTCTTGGATCTACCTGTACCTGTGTTTGATACGCCTGATTATTAGTCTCTACCACATTTTGCCAATACCTGAACAGTTTAGGACATTTCCAAAGCATATGCATTAGGTCAGCAGATGCTCTTGAACATCTCGGACATTCTATCGTATCCCACCTCCCCCATTGGTATAATTTAGCTGATGTCCTATAAGCTCTATATATTATATATAATTGGGTTAAGCATTGCTGTGGAGATATGGATACAGACTGTACATGTTCCATTATACACTGCCATGTTTCATCTGTCATTTTTCCAAGGTCTTTTTCCCATCCCCTTCTGGCTAAACAGCTGTTTACCTTCTGATTGTTCAGTCAAATGGCCAAAGAGAGTGGAAATAAGACCCCTCTTAACCTGTATCTTTACAAGAAAATCCATATGTGGCATATTTTGTATCTTAACTTTGTTATCTTTAAACTGACTCTGAAGTGCATGGTGCAGTTGTAGATATTGATAAAAGGTGTGGGAGGGCATTAAGTATTTTTTCTGCAAATCTTGAAATGTTTTTAATATATTATCTGTATAAAGCTGTGCAATATATGTTATCCCCTTTTCTCTCCATATTCCAAACCCTTTTAGTCGGTCCACTTCCTCATAGTTTTTATTTCCCCATAGGGGAGTATAGACTGAAATATTACTATATTGCATAATACGTCTCATTTCCTGCCATACTTTATGTATGAGTCCCAGGGTAGAGCCCTATGACACATAAGAAAAATCACCTGGGCGTGGCTTGGCACGCAACGCGGATGGCAGCATAGAGAAGGAGCTCCGCTCTTCCCGCAGCCTCTTAGCCTTACACTGAGACGTCAGATCCAGGATATGGGCAAACCTAATCAACTCCAGTCTGGTACACCTGCACGGCGCTCCTCATCGATCCCACAATCACACAGCATACTGGACTTATTCAGGTCCCGGCAACAGGCAGCTCGATAGTGCAGGCTCGTCCAAGATGGCGTCTGATGACCATGAGGACGACTGCAGCGAGGAGTCACAACCCGCATCTGAGGACATCGTGAGACACCACTCTTCCCCTGATCATCCCTTGTCTTATGCAGACATGTCAGCGTTTGTAGCAGATATCAAGAACACTTTCTCCTCTGCTATCACGGAGCTGAAAGCTGACCTGCTGAATGAGAAAGTGCATATCACAGAACACCTGGGGCATAAGAGGGATAAGGCAATTACCTGCTTAGAGTCAGTATCTAATGCCCATAGTACTCAACTAATTGCAGTTAACCGCCACCTTGAAGATCTAGATAATAGGGGCAGGACATACAATATCAGGGTGCGGGGGGTGCCAGAGACAATAACTTCTGAGCAAATCACCTCAGCTCTTTCCTCCATTTTCAACAACTTACTGGAGAGACCTGTGGACACTATCATTGACTTTGAGCGGGCTCATAGGGCCCTCAGACCCCATCAGAGTGAACCAGCTCCACCCAGAGATTGTCAGAAACCATAAATCAGACTGAGACAGAAGTACAGTTAATACACACTTGTTTAATAATAATAATAATAAAAAGGTAAACCGTGTAAACGTAGTCAAAACATAGCCAGAGTTTAGGAACTGGAACGGATAGTCAGACAAGCCAAAACGTCAGGAAGCCAGAGATGAGCGTAATAGAACAGCAAGCAGAATCTGGAGCCAGAAGGAATGTCAGCCAAGCAAGTCTTTAACAGGAACAGAGAGATGTGACCAAAGTCACATCTGTGGTCACAGAGATGTGGTCACAGAGATGTGACCAAGGCGAAGGCAGAGATCATCTGGACTGGACGGCTTGAGTAGGCAGGACTGACGAGCAGGATATCATCAACAGGTGAGTCACTGTGGAGAGAAAGGAGCTGGCAATTAGCCGACAGCTGAGCGGCCAGCTTTGAGAAGGAAGGGCTGAGCCCAGCCCTGACAGGTATAATGATATAATTTGCTGCATACCAAACTACAAGCTTAAGAAAGACATCCTAGCTCATGCCCGTCAAAACGAGCTAATCTCCTTTAATGAGCACAAGATCATCCTATTTCAAGATCACTCTGAGCAACCGCAGGGCCTTGCATACTCTACTGGAATCCCTGAAAGAACAAAGCATCACATACAGATGGAAGTTCTCATTTGCCCTGTCTGTCACCCTGGATAGGGTCCAACACACGCTCAAGACCCCAGAAGAATTACCATTGTTCTGTGAAGCCCTCCAAATACCACCTGTGGATCTTTCGGATTGGTACTGTAAATTCCAGCTCCCTCCATTGCCTCATAGTCCACCGGCGACACCGCACTCCACTCCGACCAAACATGTGTCTAAGAAGGCAAGATACCAAAAGCAGCAGGGTGCAGACACCTCGAGATCATCCCAAGCTACCAGAAGCAGGAGAGCCAAGGATTACACCTGAAGTACTTACTGGTTTGTCTTTTTATATTGGCATTTCCTACTGATGTCATATGATACAGCTATGGCTACTTCACTTACACCTATACATTCCTGTTGATTTCCTCAATCTCAATGAGGTTGTTATTTTGTTTGGTTACCAACTAGGCGGGCACTTGAACGTTGCTCTCTGTTTCTTTTTCTTTTTTTTTTTATATACTTTCAATCTTTATTGAACAGAGCATAAAAGTTGTTACAAACATTTGCATAGTGATATGCATCCATTAAACTCGGGTTCTGTATATTGCTTCTCAAGGGTTCATTACACTTTACTTTAAGTAACATCTTGTGTAGCATATGGGATATACATGTTGTGGTAATTACAAATTAGCTCCGTATCTTTGGATTTGCGCAATCTCTCTGTATGGTCGCATCCTCTGACCCAGAGTCTTATCTGTATATCCCTTCTGCTAATGTTTCCAGTGGTTGCATATACAGTACATATTCATTTTGGTGATTTAGTAACCTTTGTAACTTTGTAGACGATATATCGTAGTAATACAAATTAAAATAGGTAGCATAAACTAAATAATAAAGGGAACAGAAAATGAATAGGCATCATAATGTAGAGCAGAATAGTCAGAGTACATTTCCAGTCGGAACCTCTTTCCCAGGGTATTTAGACTATATTTTGTTCATTCACCTTAAGTACCACTCATTCCATGGCAACCATAATTTGGAAACCTTCTCGTATTTCCCCATTGTCGATGAGTGTAGAACTTCATATATGTGCCGTGTGTATGGATTGTGGCTATTACTTCTGATAAAGATGGAGTTTCTGTGTCTTTCCAGTGTCTGAGAATTGTAAGCCTAGTTGTTAACAATATGTGAGATAATATTGTTCTGTGAGAGGGTGGTGTGGAGTCTAAGTTTAGTGAGAGTATGGCCATATCTGGTTTTAATGGGTGGTTCAGTGGCATAATATTATGTATACCCCCCACACCACCACTACTACCATTGATACCCCCCACACCACCACTACTGCCACTGATACCCTCCACACCATCACTACTGCCACTGATACCCCCCACACCACCACTACTACCACTGATACCCCCCACATCACCACCACTGCCACTGATACCCCCACATCACCACCACTGCCACTGATACCCCCCACACCACCACTACTGCCACTGACACCCCCCACTACTACCACTGATACCCCCCACATCACCACCACTGCCACTGATACTCCCACATCACCACCACTGCCACTGATACCCCCCACACCACCACTACTGCTACTGATACTCCCCACACCACCATTGATACCCCTCACACCACCACTACTACCACTGATACCCCCTACACCACCACTACTGCCACTGATACCCCCCACACCACCACTACTGCCACTGATACCCCCCACACCACCACTACTGCCACTGATACCCCCACACCACTACTGCCACTGATACCCACCATACCACCACTACTGCCACTGATACCACCCACAAAACCACTACTGCCACTGATACCCCCACACCACCACTACTGCCGCTGATACCCCCCACACCACCACTACTGCCGCTGATACCCCCCACACCACCACTACTGCCGCTGATACCCCCCACTACTACCACTGATACACCCCACATCACCACCACTGCCACTGATACCCCCCACATCACCACCACTGCCACTGATACCCCCCACACCACCACTACTGCCACTGATACCCCCCACACCACCACTACTGATACCCCACCACATCACCACCACTGCCACTGATACCCCCCACACCACCACTACTGCCACTGATACCCCCCACACCACCACTACTGCCACTGATACCCCCCACACCACCACTACTGATACCCCACCACATCACCACCACTGCCACTGATACCCCCTACACCACCACTACTGCCACTGTTACCCCCCACGCCACCACTACTGCTACTGATACCCCCACACCACCACTACTGCCACTGATACCCCCCACACCACCACTACTGCCACTGATACCCCCCACACCACCACTACTGCCACTGATACCCCCACACCACCATTGATACCCCTCACACCACCACTACTACCACTGATACCCCCTACACCACCACTACTGCCACTGATACCCCCCACACCACCACTGATACCCCCTACACCACCACTACTGCCACCGATACCCCCCACACCACCACTACTACCACCGATACCCTCACACCACCACTACTACCACTGATACCCCCTACACCAGCACTACTGCCACTGATACCCCCCACACCACCACTACTGCCACTGATACCCCCCACACCACCACTACTGCCACTGATACCCCCCACACCACTACTGCCACTGATACCCACCATACCACCACTACTGCCACTGATACCACCCACACCACCACTACTGCCACTGATACCCCCCAGACCACCACTACTGCCGCTGATACCCCCCACACCACCACTACTGCCGCTGATACCCCCACTACTACCACTGATACCCCCCACATCACCACCACTGCTACTGATACCCCCCACACCCCCACTACTGCCACTGATACCCCCCACACCACCACTACTGCCACTGATACCCCCCATGCCACCACTACTGCCACTGATACCCCCCACACCACCACTACTACCATTGATACCCCCCACACCACCACTACTGCCACTGATACCCCCCACACCATCACTACTGCCACTGATACCCCCCACACCACCACTACTACCACTGATACCCCCCACATCACCACCACTGCCACTGATACCCCCCACATCACCACTACTGCCACTGATACCCCCACACCACTACTACTGCCACTGATACCCCCACTACTACCACTGATACCGACCACATCACCACCACTGCCACTGATACCCCCACATCACCACCACTGCCACTGATATCCCCCACAACACCACTACTGCCACCGATACTCCCCACACCACCATTGATACCCCTCACACCACCACTATTACCACTGATACCCCCTACACCACCACTACTGCCACTGATACCCCCCACACCACCACTACTGCCACTGATACCCCCCACACCACCACTACTGCCACTGATACCCCCACACCACTACTGCCACTGATACCCACCATACCACCACTACTGCCACTGATACCACCCACACCACCACTACTGCCACTGATACCCCCCACACCACCACTACTGCCGCTGATACCCCCCACACCACCACTACTGCCGCTGATACCCCCCACTACTACCACTGATACCCCCCACATCACCACCACTGATACCCCCACATCACCACCACTGCCACTGATACCCCCCCACACCACCACTACTGCCACTGATACCCCCCACACCACCACTATTGATACCCCACCACATCACCACCACTGCCACTGATACCCCCCACACCACCACTACTGCCACTGATACCCCCACACCACCACTACTGCCACTGATACCCCTCACACCACCACTACTACCGCTGATACCCCCTACACCACCACTACTGCAACTGATACCCCCCACACCACCACTGATACCCCCTACACCACCACTACTGCCACCGATACCCCCCACACCACCACTACTACCACCGATACCTCCACACCACCACTACTGCCACTGATACCCCCACACCACCACTACTGCCACTGATACCCCCCATACCCCCACTACTGCCACTGATACCCCCCACATCACCACCACTGCCACTGATACCCCCACACCACCACTACTGCCACTGATACCCCCCACACCACCACTACTGCCACTGATACCCCACATCACCACAACTGCCACTGATACCCCCACACCACCACTACTGCCACTGATACCCCCCACACCACTACTACTGCCACTGATACCCCCACTACTACCACTGATACCGACCACATCACCACCACTGCCACTGATACCCCCCACACCACCACTACTGCTACCGATACTCCCCACACCACCATTAATACCCCTCACACCACCACTACTACCACTGATACCCCCTATACCACCACTACTGCCACTGATACCCCCCACACCACCACTACGGCCACTGATACCCCCCACACCACCACTACTGCCACTGATACCCCCACACCACTACTGCCACTGATACCCACCATACCACCACTACTGCCACTGATACCACCCACACCACCACTACTGCCACTGATACCCCCCAAACCACCACTACTGCCGCTGATACCCCCCACACCACCACTACTGCCGCTGATACCCCCCACTACTACCACTGATACCCCCCACATCACCACCACTGCCACTGATACCCCCACATCACCACCACTGCCACTGATACCCCCCACACCACCACTACTGCCACTGATACCCCCCACACCACCACTACTGATACCCCACCACATCACCACCACTGCCACTGATACCCCCCACACCACCGCTACTGCCACTGATACCCCCACACCACCACTACTGCCACTGATACCCCTCACACCACCACTACTACCGCTGATACCCCCTACACCACCACTACTGCCACTGATACCCCCCACACCACCACTGATACCCCCTACACCACCACTACTGCCACTGATACTCCCCACACCACCACTACTACCACCAATACCCCCACACCACCACTACTGCCATTGCTACCCCCCACACCACCACTACTGCCACTGATACCCCCATACCCCCACTACTGCCACTGATACCCCCCACATCCCCACCACTGCCACTGATACCCCCACACCACCACTACTGCCACTGATACCCCCCACACCACCACTACTGCCACTGATAACCCCCCATACCACCACTACTGCCACTGATACCCCCACATCACCACCACTGCCACTGATCCTCCTCCCCCCCACACCAACACAACCACTGCTGCCATTGATCCACCCCACCATGACCACTACTGCCACTGATACCATCCTGCAACCACCATCTTTGCCACTGATACCATTCCCCTCCCCACCACTCATCCCATCCCACCCCCCCAACCACTACCCTCGTCACGGACCCCATCCTTTCACCACCGGTGCCACTCATTTCATCCAATGTCCCCCACCCCTGCCACTCATCCCATCCCCCTCCAACTATCACCCTTGCCACTGATCCCATTCCCCCCACAACCTCTGCCACTCATCCCATTCAACCCCCCCTACCACTGATCCCACCCCCCCAACCAAAACCCTTGCCACTGATCACATCCCCCCTCACCGCTGCCACTCATCCCATCCCCCACCACCACCGTTACTACTGATCCCATCCCCACCCAACCACTACTGCTGCCACTGATCCCATCCCCCCACCGCTGCCACTCATCCCATCTCTCCCTCAACACTGCCACTCATCCCATCCCCCACCACCGATGCCACTGATCCTACCCCCCCACCACCACTGCCACTCATCCCAGGGGCGTAACTACAGGGGTAACAATTGCAATAGTGCACATGTTGCCCCTGAACACCTGGATGGGGGGGGGGGCATTTAGAGGAACAGATCCCCTCAATTTTTTTCCTGCAGCCACTAAAAGTCTGCTTCTCCTCCTCTCCCTCTGATAGGCATTAAGTGGCTGAAGGAGGAAAATGGAGGGGGATTGTTCCCCCTCCTATCCAGGTCCTGCTGCCCCCGGGATCAGTGGGAAGGGCCCTGGCTGGAGGTCAGGGGGGCCCTCCATGGTTTCTTGCACCGGTGCCCTTAAGATTCTAGTTACGCCACTGCATAGTGGTTTAATTTTAGGGCAACTCCAGAGAATATGAGTCAATGTGCCACATTCCCCACATAATCTCCAGCAATTAGGAGAGGTATTATGATATATCTTGGATATCCGACTAGGTGTAAGGTATCATTTAAGGAAGATTTTTTGCTGCATCTCCCACAAATTGGTGCTCTTGGTGGTGGTGTATATAATTTTAAATGTTTTTTCCCATTGTTCAGCTGGGTAAGTTCTTTCCAGTTCGTATTCCCATGCTATCATATTCTGTGATTTGGTACATACGTTTTTCTCTTGAAGACCTTGATATAGGAGTTGAAATCCCTTTAATTTGTTTTGGGCTTGTGTAAAGTATTGGGTTATCTTTATGGGTAGCGTAGTTATTATGATCGGGTTTCTTTTAAGGAGTTGAGTGACCTGCATGTATTTGTATTGTTCTGTTTTTGATAGACCATATTCCTTCTGTAGAGTATCAAAGATTTTGACTGATGTGCCGTCTATCAAATCTTCAATGTGTTGAATACCTTTCGTCTGCCATGACTTGAGATTGATGTCTGGTATAATATGACTAAGTGCAGAGATATGTAGTTTTAATGGTAGTTGCGCTCCAGACCAAGCAGGGTAGCTTCTAAGATGTCCCCATGCTCTTATTGCTGCAAGAATAGTTGGTGATAGTTTATTATCTAAGTAGAAGTTTACATTGGCTGTCATTAGAAAATCCCCCAGAGACCCTTTTTTTACTTAATTTTGTTCAATCTCCGTCCATAGTGTAATGTGCCAGAGGTTAACCATTTTCTAAGTTGTGCTAGTATTGTTGCAAAATAATAGTTTTGGATGTGCACATGTCCTACCCCTCCCGCTCTCCTATGCTTAGTTAGTCTGGTGAAGGCACATCTAGCCTTCTTTCCCTGCCATATGTATCTGTTTATTATGGGTTGTAGGGAGTTGAAGTAAGAGTTCGGCAATGGGATTGGAAGAGTTCTGAAAAGATAGTAGCTGTAGCAGAATTTGCATCTTAAAAGCTGCAAGTCTGCCCAGCCACAATAGTTCAGTTTTTGCTAGTGTCTTTAGTTTGTGGGTTAGGGATTTCAAAAAGGGGGTGTAGTTTGCTGCCAAAAGGTCTCCGGTCTTAGGAGTCAATGTGATACCCAAGTACTTTATCCCATTTTTTTTCCATACATAGGGGAATTCTTGTTCTAATTTTTGTTTGGTCTGTGGCGATATTCCTAGGTTTAAGATATAGGACTTTGATTTGTTTACTTTGTAGTACGATATGCTATTGAATGTTTGTAAAGCCTTGTGGACTGTTGGTAAGGAAATTTCTACTTTGGTGAGCATCAGTATTATGTCGTCTGTGAATAAGCTTATTGTATGCCTTCTCTGGCCTATTTGTACCCCAGATATATGTGGATGTGTTCTTGGGTGGGCTGCTAGTGGTTCCATTAACAGGTTGAAAATCAGGGGGGAAGGGGGCGCATGCGCGCGAGTGAAGGAGATGGCCGCTTAAGATCTCCGCTCCGCGCCGCTGGCACACAATAACCGTCCGTACGAGGCACAGAGCGCATATCGCCGCCTGACACACACAGCGGCGGCTCCCGGATCCCCTCGGGCCGCTTCTGGGGATGTATAAAGCGGCTAAAACAAAGCCCAGGAACCGGCAAGCTCACAGGCCTGCTCCAGCCCCAGGGAAGGTGAGAGGCAAGATGGCACCCGACCCTCCAGAGCCAGACGATACCACGCAGCACTCTGCAGAGGATCCTGCATCACCTGCTGACAGCCTGCAGCAGTTCCCCTCAGACCTGGTGAGTCCTCTCCCTACAGACACTGATAACATGCTAGCTAAATTCCGCAGCATAGTCAGGGACGAGATCACCGTGGCCTCCCGCAAGCTTTCTTCTGACATGGTGAGGGGGCTTAAAGAGATAGGCCACCGCACTAACCAGCTAGAACAGCGTATGGACCTGGCCACTACAGTACTAGAGGGACATGAGGAAGAAGTAGACAAAATGAATGCTGAGATTGAACTTTTAAAGGATAAGCTGGAGGAGGCAGAAAATAGAGCTCGCAGGGACAATCTCCGCATCCGTGGCATCCCTGAGAACATCACTGATTTACAGGGTACAGCAACTGCCTTTTTTCAGGAACTGGCCCCTGGGATTCTGGTTGACAGATTGGAATTCGATCGCATACACCGCTCCCTAGCCCCTAAACCCTCTGACGGCCCACCGAGAGACATTATCATTAAATTCCATTTCTACCGTACTAAGGAGAAACTCTTGCAAGCCGCCAGAGAACAACAAGATATCTCCTTTCAAGGTAACCCCCTACAACTGTTTGCTGACCTATCGCCAGTTACAATTGCCAGAAGACGGGGCCTCAAACCCTACCTGCAGATTCTGCAAACCCAGGGGATCAGGTACAGATGGGGGTTCC
Source organism: Lithobates septentrionalis (assembly GCA_037952835.1). Classification (NCBI taxonomy): domain Eukaryota; kingdom Metazoa; phylum Chordata; class Amphibia; order Anura; family Ranidae; genus Lithobates; species Lithobates septentrionalis. The sequence continues at coordinate 10,395,157 of JBBDGP010000319.1, forward strand.
CCTTTAAGCTGTAATTTTCCCATCTGGGCCGCCAGTTCCATGCTACCTCCCCGTCTGAGTTGAGACGCCACTTTCAGGAATTACACCTAGATTTGCCCTCATCCTCCGCAGAAACACCGTCCTCTTCCTCTAAACCTGGAACTGCCGGGCCTTCTCGCCAGCTCTCACAGGTCTCCCAGTGATCTATGCCCGGATCGCAGGCGTTAAGGGATCTTCAGGCCCAAAGGTTCCACAAGTCCAACAATGGCTGAAGCCACTTCTACAACACCTCTTTGAGTGACTTAACTTGTTTCTATGCAACCCGGACCCTAATTATGACCGACGAACTTGGCCTGCCCGCAACCACTTGCTCTCGGAACAAACGTGCTACCCTGAAAGGAACTCCCTGCTCTTCCTGCACCATCTATTAAGCCTGGCTTTTCGGTTAAGGTGATGCGTCCCGCTATAGACTGCCCCAGTTGAGTGATGGCAGTCAGGGATGCGAACCCCCCCTTCAGGCAATACTTAGCAGCACGAGTTTTGGAAAGCCACTACCCTTTTACCATACGGCTGTTTTCTAACAAGACAGAAACTGGCTTGCTATACTATCCTCTCCCCAATTTTATTTATTTACTTTTTATTTGTCCTCCTTTTTATTCCCTTGCACCAATGTCTCCGGGACTAGTATATCGTTAAGGAGTAACACACCCCTGTAAAACGTATCTGTTGATTGGTTGGGCGGGGCGGCTTTGGTCTTTGTTTCTACCCACGGGTCCCTCGCCCACGCCTGGTGGTGCGGAGGACCCGTGGGTGGACACTGCCTGAGTGGGTCTGTTGGCCCACCCGGCGGCGGCATGTTTTTGGCCGCTGCCGCCTGGGGTCCTGAAGTTGCAGGTAAAGAAACCTTGTTGTTTGATTAGCGCTATTTTTATACTCTCCTTGGTTGTTTTCCTTTTTTTTTTTTATTCTCCTTCCCATATACATTGTTAACAGAAGGGCTTAACATGGTTCTTAAAGATTGAATCATTATCAGATTTTCTTTTATTTTCTTTTTTTCTTTGTTTAGGCTCTGTGCTAATATACTGTTTAACTTGTAATTATTTTTATATGAACCGGCCGGTGGTTCCAGTGGACCACTGCTCCCCCCATGAGTAGGTATTGGCTGCGACGAAAGTCTTGGCCAACGACCCACTCCACCGTGAACCTCAGAGTTCACAACTTGACGCAATTTGGTTTACATTACACACCCTACTTCAAATGTATTTCGGTAAATTTAAACCACATGCTCTCCTTTTTTCTCTCCTGTCTCTTGCTACTTTCTCTCTCCTCTCCTCCCCCACTCTCCCCTTTTGGTCCCCGGGGTTCGCGAACGGAGTTTTACATAGCAGCACACCCTTGATTCCATGACCCTCCACTGGTTATCCCTGTTCAGGGCATGAACTCTCCTCAAAAGAGGGTCAAGATATTGAAATATCTCAAACAACAAAAGATAGACATTGCGTGCCTACAGGAAACGCATTTCTCTTCCACTTCCTGCCCTAAATACTTTGCCGCAGAATACCCCCAGGTCTATTTAGCTAACGGCCCTACCAAGCAAAGAGGAGTCCTGATTGCTATACACAAATCTGTTCCGTTTATTTGCAGTAAACAGATCGCTGACCCAGATGGCAGGTATTTAATAGTTCAAGGCACAGTTCAAGACAATGATGTAACCATAATGTCTTACTATGCCCCAAATAGAAACCCGGGACCCTTCTTGACCCACATTTGTTCTCTCTTGAAGTCGCACCAGAAGGGTACCCTCCTGCTAGCAGGAGATTCTAATGTGTCATTGAATCCCTCTATCGACAACTACCCACCGGATCATAAGCCTCCCTCCCCTGCTGCCAAAACATTTAAATACTCCCTACAATCTCACGACCTGGTAGACGTGTGGAGGGAACTGCACCCCCGGGGTAGGGACTTCACCCACTACTCACATCCCCACAACTCTCACTCTAGAATAGATCACATGTTTGTGCTAAGAAAACACCTCTCACTAGTAGATTCATGCTCTGTGCTTGCCACTCCATGGACAGACCATGACCCTATTGTAACAGTGCTCCACTCTATTTTGAGCAAACCCCAACACTCCCCCTGGATCATGAATGACTCTCTCCTCTCCTTCAAAGAAATTTTTAAAGATATCCAAGACACTTCCGAGGAATATTTTAAACTTAATGTAGGGTCGGTCTCATCCCTGGTCACACTTTGGGAAGCTTATAAAGCAGTCCTTCGAGGCCATGTAATTAGGATCGCATCCCGACGTAAACGGGAAAGGGCGCAAGTCCGCCGAACGTTAGAGCACCAGTTGGAGACCTTTTTCGAGACCTTTAAACAATCTCCCACTCCGGATAATCGCAGGCTCTTTGATAAGGCTCGTACAGATTTAGACTTATGCTTAACAGATGACGCAGAGCGCACACTACGCTGGGCCAGACAAAAATGGTACGCCAAGGCCAATAAACCCAATGCAATGTTGTCCAATAGATTACGTACCTTCACCCCGAAATTTACTCCCATCACCCTGCGCACTCGCCACAACATCCTAACGGGAAACCCACAACGTGTTCTAGATGAATTTAGATACCGTCTCACAAAACTTTACTCATCTCCTGACCATCCTTCCCCCCAATCCCCCAATGACTTTCTGACAAATCTTTCTTTACCTTCTCTATCTGAGACCCACAAATCATTCATGGACCGAGACATTCAAGTCTCAGAAGTCCTTCAATGTATTAAAGAACTGAAAGTAGGTACCACTCCCAACTCTATCCAAAGACCACACTGAGATGATGGAGTCAGAGTTTACGGTGAACGAAGTAGCGGCGGCTATTAAATCCCTGAACCCGTCGAAATCTCCGGGTCCAGATGGATTCTCAGGCCAATATTACCGCAAATATACGGAAATTCTGTCCCCGCGTCTCTGTGCTTTCTATAATTCACTAAGAAAGGGGTCCTCGATACCACTCCATGAAAACAAGGCCTTTATACATGTTATTCCTAAACCGAACAAAGACCATGGAGACTGTGCGAACTACCGCCCCATATCGCTGATTAATGTAGACCTCAAAATATTGACCAAGATATTAACTACCCGCATGAACTCGTTCATATCGAAATACATTCACCCTGACCAGACGGGATTTGTCCCAAATAGACAAGCACCAGACCAAACTAGACGCATTATTGATATAATCTCTGCCTTAAATTCGGGTTGGGACGGAGGGGGCCGGAGGGGAGCACTACTGGTCTCACTAGACCTACACAAAGCGTTTGATTCTCTCTCCTGGGACTACCTCTTTTTCATTTTGGGAAAATACGGGTTTGGACCTCACTTCCTAACCACACTTAAAACAATCTACAGCTACCCCACAGCAAATATAGTAGTCAAGGGATATAAATCTCAACATATAAAGATACTTAGAGGAACTAGACAGGGATGTCCCCTATCCCCCCTATTATTTATTTTAGCCTTGGAACCACTAGCCATCAAAATTCGGGAACATCAGGATATTCTGGGAGTGAGGTGTGGCGACCGCGAGCACAAATGTGCAATGTTCGCGGACGACATTTTACTACTCCTCTCCTCTCCGGTCACCTCCCTGCCCAACCTACAGATCGTATTGCGGCATTTCTCAGAATTCTCGGGACTAAAAGTGAATCACTCTAAGACTCAGGCACTTAACGTCTCCCTACAAACACACATAATACATGCCTTACAACAATCCTATCCTTTTAAATGGCAGAAGGAGACAATGCCATATCTGGGCATCATCCTCACTCCAACACTCACTACATTGTACAAATACAACTACCCCCCACTATTTCGGAAAATATTAGATGACCTCAAAAAATGGTCGAATAATCCTCCATCATGGTTTGGAAGGCTGTGCTCAATCAAAATGACGGTCCTACCGAAGGTGCTATACCTATTTAGAACTCTCCCAATAGCAATAGTAAGGAAAGATCTGCAAACATTTCAGAGAAGATTGTTAGACTATGTGTGGGAACATAGGAGACCTAGAGTGAACAGGCGCACACTATATACACCAAAGCTGAGAGGGGGCCTGGGAATGCCCGATTTACTTAAATACTTCCAAGCAGCACAACTGTCCCAATTAATCAAATTCCATACAAAACAGCCTAGACCACTCTGGATGGCAATAGAATCTTCTCTATACCCCGACAGAGAGATTAGTCACTTAATGTGGCTGAAGGCGAAGGACAGGCCGGTCATCATGAGCCCGAGCTTGTCGTTCTCCCTGAATATGTGGGACAGACTGCTGACAGCTCATGGGTTTAAGTCCCAACACGCCCCATTGGCCCCTCTACTTGGAAATGCTTTGTTCACTCCGGGTCTCCAACCCAAAAATTTTTTGTGGTGGACCAATAAAGGTTTAATGCGCATAGCAGATCTTTGTGACCATAGGGGTGCTTTATCGAAATCTACATTACAGGAGAAATATGACTTTCCTAATTCGGAACTTTTTCGTTTTACTCAGATAAGACACTTTTTGGCGACCCTAAATCGCACCTCTGAGCTCACCACATTCACCCCAATGGAAAATCTCTGTAGAAACTTTGATAAGCACACTGGTCACATATCACAGATCTATAACATCTTGACATCATCTACCCCTAAACTGCACTATATGCACAAATGGGAGCAAGACATGGATATAGAGCTAGATATGGAAGAATGGAGCAAAATAATACAGAATGCATCTAAGTCGCTTGTTAATACCTCCATGATAGAGGCAAACTATAAAGTAATGATGCGATGGTACATGGTCCCAGAGAGGATAGCAGCTTTCGTTCCGGGGGCGTCCCCCCAGTGCTTCAGAGGATGTAACAAAAATGGCTCTATGTTCCACATTTGGTGGACGTGCCCCAAAGTGAGGAGATTTTGGATACGCACATATAATCTTATATACTCCCTCACACAAGTGAATCTAGTTAAGTCACCTTTGCATGCGCTGCTGGGGCGCCCAGTGGAAGGGACATCAAAGCCAACGCGTAGACTAATCACATTTATATTTGTGGCGGCCAGGATATCAATAGCCAAGTCTTGGAGATCCCACACAATCCCCTTTTACCTACTAAAAACCAAACTGTCATGGATAATGGTAAATGAACGCCTTACGGCAATCTTGAAGGACAAGATTAATGCATTCAATAAAATCTGGGACCCCTGGATAAGGTATCTTACGAATACGTAGGACGCCGGTTGTGTCTGGCGTTCGTGGCGTGCAGGAGCGCATCCACAACCATACCTCCCCTTCCCTTACCTTCTCCCACTGCCTCACTTTTCTCTTTTTCCCCATCTTCCTATTCCTCTTCTTTTTCTTTCTTTCCCCAGGTTCTTTACCAAGACTGTTTTTTTTTTTTATAACGAATTGATGACTCAGTAGGAACTTAGCCTATTTACGTGTATAAAATACTATCTGAGCCGGGCAGTACATATGTTATAGTAATATTATAACTTAACAGTTGAGTTTTATACAGTTACAAATGTTTTTATAGATAATAAACAATGCCACCTTCTTTTCCTAGCCTGGTTCGGGGATTTAGACGATAACAGGAACTAAAACGCTACAAGCGCATAAATAAACATAGAATTCCGGGGACTGGACCTCCGCCTAGTCACAGTAAGTTCCCAAGGGGGTGACGGGCGGAGGAAACCAGTGCCATTGGTATAAGATATAGCTCCTACGAACCAGGCTGAGACGATGTACTAGTCAGTTAAAGTACTACCCTAGAAGTGGCTATTCTCCCCCTTTGGTCTTACCTGCTTCTACCCTCCCCTCCTTCCCCCCTCCCCCCCCCCCCTTCTTTTCTCTCCCTCTTATTAAGTTTTTCTTTCCCAAAAAATTTTTTTCTTTTTTTTTTTTTTGTTGTTGTCTTGTTTACTACAGTACAAATATCGATAGACGAATGCTAAATGTTGTTCCTGATTTTTATTTTATTTTCTGTAAACCCAAAACTCAATAAATATTATTGTTTAAAAAAAAAAAAAGAACTGAAAGTAGGTAAAAGACCAGGCCCTGATGGTTTCTCGAGTCTTTACTATCGGAAATTAGCTGATGTCATCGCTCCCCACCTCACAAATATGTATAACTCGGTTAAAGATGGTCGTTCTTTCACACCAAATCTATTAACTGCCAACATAGTGATGATCCTCAAGCCTGACAAAGACCACTCCTCCTGGGCCAACTTTAGGCCAATCTCCCTGATCAATATAGACATGAAGGTTTTGACAAAAATTCTGGCCAAACGCCTTAACTCCTTCCTTCCACGGCTAATAAAAAAAGACCAGGTGGGCTTTGTCCCAGGAAGACAGGCTGGTGACGCTATCCGACGCCTCCTACAAATACAACACATTGTACACAACAGATCTCTGGAGACAATGTTTTTGTCTCTGGACATTACTAAAGCTTTCGACACCCTGTCCTGGCCCTATCTTATACAGGTATTAAACCGCTATGGGTTTGGTGCGTCCTTTATGAAATGGGTTTTAGCTATTTATGACACCCCCCAAGCTAAAGTGAAATATTATGGATTTGAGTCACCCACCTTTCCTATCCTAAGAGGGACCCGTCAGGGCTGCCCCCTCTCTCCACTTCTATTTATATTGGCACTGGAACCTCTGGCTGAGGCGATTCGATCTCACCCGGACATAGAGGGGGTAGAAATTGCGAGCTCCCCTCATAAATTATCCCTGTTTGCGGATGATATCCTGCTGACTATTACCAAGCCTAGAATCACCTTGCCTAACCTGCTGTCCCTTTTAAACACCTTTGCCGCGATCTCGGGCCTAGTTGTCAATCCCTCTAAGTCCAAAGCGATGTCAATTAATCTAGCGCCCCTTGAACTAGAACACTTAAAAGCTACTTTCTCCTTTCACTGGCTGGCCTCCCTACCCTACCTGGGGATCAAACTTACCCCGAGTTACTCAAACCTCTACCAGGCCAACTTCCCCTCGCTCTTTGGGAAACTGACAGCAATGCTCAACTCTTGGTCTGCCCTCCCACTATCCTGGTTCGGAAGGATTGTAACTATTCGAATGACCTATCTTCCAAAACTACTCTATTATTTCAGGATCCTACCGGTCCATGTTCCACCCCATATTATACGCATTCAACAACGGAAAATAATGCAATTTATATGGGGTTCCACCAGACCCAGAATCAACAAACGGGTGCTGTATGCCCGCAGGGTCGATGGCGGCCTCTCGGTTCCTAATCTGCAAGCTTATTACACGGCGGCGGCTATTGCCCCGCTATCACATCTCCATGAAAAACAGCAGATGCCGTTGTGGGCCGTCATCGACCTGGTGGACGCTCACCCGATACCACTGGCCTCTATCCCTTGGCTTCCCAAAGCTCACCGCCCAACCAATATAGGCCCTTGTTTGGCTAACTCACTTAAGTTGTGGGACTCGATTAAATACTCAGCGAACCTGATTTCCCCGCATCTTCCTCTACTCCATCTCCTTCATTGCCCGCTATTTCCACCTGGGCGTGATAATCCGATGCAATTTACGTGGTGGTCCAAGAATGGTTTTGTAGATATCCACTCTATGTTTACCCCTACCAGGATTATCCCATTCGCAGCATTGCGGTCCTCCCACGATATTCCCCTTAGGGAGCACTACAGCTACATGCAGATTCGGCATTTCCTACAACTCATTAAATCTCAACCATCTCCCTATACATTGACCCCTTTCGAAAGCTTATGCAGATCACGACCCCAATCCTCAGGTCTGATCTCTTTAATATATGCAGCCATAATAGGCTCCAAGAAACCACCCCTGAGACCATATCATCTCCAGTGGGAAGCAGAATTGGGGAAAAAACTAGATCCAGAAGACTGGCAGGCCATGACTGCTGCTCTATCCAAATGCTCCAAGAATGTGTTACATCTAGAAAACGCTTACAAAATACTCTATCGATGGTATTACACTCCAGCTAGACTTGCAAGCTTTATTCCATCCTATTCCCCCTTATGCTTTCGTGGGTGTACCCAGGAGGGAACAATGGCACATATCTGGTGGAAATGCCCCAAGGTTTGCAGACTGTGGGTCAGAATTTATGCTCTTCTCCGTAACCTATTCAATACAAACATAAGAAGGGATCCCTATGAAGCTCACTTGGGGAAACCAATCATAGAATTACTGAGACCGGAACGCCAACTGGCGTCACATATTTTTACTGCAACTAAATTGACCATAGCAAAGGCTTGGAAAACCCCAGTTCTCAGCTTCGAAGCAGTTAAGAATCGTTTAAATGATATTATGATTAACGAAAAATTGACAGCTGTCCTATCTGACACACATGATAAATTCCTTCGGACATGGCAGCCTTGGGTGTCTCATGTCCACCCTTCTAGATTTGATCCTGTGCTACTCTCACTTTGAGATGCCTCCGTCCTCCAGCCCCGGGGACCCCCCCCTCCCCCCTCTCTCTCCACCCTCTTCTTCTTCTCTCTCCTCTGCTACACTATTTTCTTTCCTCTTTCCTTGGCCTTTCCTCTCTCAAATCTCCCTTCTTATATTCTTTCTTGCGATTTCTCTAATTTACAGACCAACCTCTCTCAGGTTGGACAACTGATGAGCAACCGTTCTAAAGACATGAAAAATTGCTACTCAACGCCATATGGTCTTTTTCATTAAGACACTAAACATCCATAGTCTATCCAATCTGTAATAGGTATTTTTCTAATCTTAAGCACCCCTTGCAATGATTCATCAGGTTGATATATTCATAAAATCTGCAGACCTCATGCAAACTCACCTGAACCTCAAGACCGTGTAAGATTTGTTATGTCTTATATTGTTATGCCTGTTATATACCCGCAATCTTATTGCAGATGTGTTTACATGGTGTGCTCACCATTGTTTTTTGTATTTTTCTTGACGATTTTTATGTTTAATAAAAACCTTTGTACAAGAAAATCAGGGGGGAAAGAGGACACCCCTGTCTTGTCCCATTAGTGATTTGGAATGGGGTGGAGAGTGTTCCTGCTATGAACACTTGTGCTGATGGATATGTATATAGGGCCATTATAGCTGCGTAGATAGAGCCTTCAAATCCAAACTTCCCCAGAACCTGAGAGAGAAATTGCTAATGAATTCTATCAAATGCCTTATCTGCGTCCGAAGCTAGGAGCAGAGAAGGCGTTTTGTATCTGTCAGTGAATCACGTTAATCAGCCGTCTTGTGGCATCGGAGGTTTGCCTTCCTTTCGTGAACGCCGATTGATCTATATCTATAATTTCAGGAAGTATGTCCATCAATCTATTTGCTAGAAGTTTTGCATAAATTTTGACATCATTATTCAATAATGAGATTGGTCTAAAGTTCCGTGGGGAGTCTGGATCTTTCCCTAGTTTAGGCAGTGCGATTATAGTAGCTTTTAGCATTTCTGGGGGAAATGACGAGGAGGCAATAGCAGTACCAAACATCTCCACTAGATGTGGGGTTAGAATATTTTGAAAGGTTTTGTAATATTCCCCTGCGAAGCCATCTGGGCCTGGGGATTTGTTGAGTGGCAATGATTGTATAGTTTGATTGACTTCTGTGTCTGTTATATGGGAATTCAGTATGTGGAGGTTTTCTGTAGTAAGCTTAGGTAGTTGAAGAGTTTGCAAGAATGTGTCTATAGCTTCTGGGGTTGGTTGTGGCATAGTGGAATCATTTTTTAGATTGTATAATGAGCCGTAATAGTGGCTGAAGGCATCAGCTATGTCTTGCGGGTGTTGGTGTTTTGGTTTGTATCTTCGGGTGAATTATATATAGGATGTGAGTTTTGTATCTGTGTCCCCTTAATTGATTGGCAAGTAATTTTCCTTCTCTGTTGTCGCTAGTATAGTATGTCAGTTTTAACTTCCTGGAGGGCTTCTTGATAGTCCTCCAGTAGCATTAGTCTCAACTCTGTGCGGGGCAGAGTGAGCTGATCAGTCAGTTTTTGACATGTTTGGGACATATTTTGTTTTTCTAATATTTCAATTTGGTTTATGATTTTCGTAGTCTGCTGTTGCCTCAACCTCTTAGCTCTCGCCCCTTGTTGTATCAGAACCCCTCTGATAAATGCCTTGTGGGCATTCCAGAAAGTGAATGGGTCCGAGACCGACTCTTGGTTGATTGCAAAGAACTCTTTCAGCTGCTGTTCAATGTACATCTTTGTTGGGCCATGCTGGAATAGCCTAGGGTTGGATCTCCAAATAAATGAGTTTTTGAGGACAGAAGGGTCCCCCACTTGTAGCTCCACTGGGGCATGGTCCGACCAAGTTATGTTATGCATCTTAGCGGCTTTGCATTTGAACAACAGTTGTTTGTCAACCAAGAAGAGGTCTATTCTACTATAAGATTGGTGACTGTGAGAAAAAAAGGAATAATCTCTGTCATTAGCGTTAAGACATCTCCATACATCATACAGTAAGTATTTGCAAAGAAGTGGTTGTAAGGATGGTGGAGGTCTTTTAGGATCAATGTTGAGTCAAGTTTGTAGTCAGGTACTATATTGAAATCCCCACATATCACTAGTGCTCCTTGGCGAATCTGATTTATTTTCTTGATAGTTTTGTGTAGGAATTTGGATTGTCCAGCATTGGGGGCATATATGTTTGCCAGAGTGAAAGTTGCAGAGTTAATGTCACACACCATAATAATATAGCGACCCTGTGAGTCTAATATGGTCTTATGGAATGCAATGGTGTCCTTAATTGCGATCATCACCCTTTTCGATTTTGTTTCTGCACTTGCACAGAAGATATGTGGAAATTGTGGGTGGGAACATTTAGGTGGTGTGTGTAAAAGTTCCTTTATAGAACTTCTTTCCATAAAGACCTACGTTTGGCCGGGTGATTGAGTCCTTTGGAGATAATAGTTAGAAAGTTCACTGCCATGAGTGCAGTTTTTAGGGAGATGTGGATAGCTTATGTTGTAAATGTCACTTACTGTTTTTAGAATCATGTCATGTGGGTTGATTGCATGTATGTCACTTTGTTGTCCTGAAGAGTTTGGCTCCTGTTCTTGGATGTTTTGATTCCTTCCTGGAAATTAAGTAGTACACTTGACTGTTAGGATAAGAAAGAAAAGTTTATAGGAACAAAAAGTCAACATTTGTGGCTGTATGCCAACTAATAAAAGGGTGTTGAAGTGTGACTCTCAGTCACTCAGGTAGTAACTAGGGGGTAGTAAGTTTAATCAAACTTAACAGAACAATTGTAGAATCTCCAAAATGGGTTGTTGGTTTTGCTAGCCGCCCATGGTTGAATCAGTTGTGTGTGTGGGCATTCCTGCGATCAACAGTGCATGCACCATTCTGGGTCCGGGTTTGTGGTAGGGCTCCTTAGGCGTGAGGATGTTTGAGTGTCTGGGATAATCCCCCAGGAGTTAAGCAGCGCCGTTCCTCTTGCCACAGAGTCCATCAAGTACTCCTTACCTTCTCTTGTCACAATCAGTTTGATTGGAAAGCCCCATTTGTACCCAAGTTTATGATTCCTGAGTGCCTTAGTGATGGTCGTCATGTTTCTACGTTTCTGTAGTGTGTATTGTGATAATTCTGCATAAAATTGCAGGTCTGAGTAAGGTGAAGGGATCTTTCTTTTTGCCTTGAGGCTGCCATGAGCCTTTCCTTTGTGTGGTAGAAGTGTAATGTAAGGATTACATCCCGTGGTATATTGTCTGATAGGTAGGTTTAGGGCAGTGGTTCTTAACCTTGTTGGAGGTACTGACTCCCACCAGTTTCATATGCGCATTCATTAAACCCTTCTTAACTGGAAAAATCAAATATGACTTTTTCAAATTCAAAACATAGGTATATATTTAGGTATATATTTATACATAGGTATATTTTTATACATAGGTGCACAAAATGAACAAAACCATTAAAGAACAAAACCATTAAGAACAAAGAACAAAACCATTAAATATTAAAACATGATTTTCACACAAAAACAAAAACATAATAATGAATATTTACTGCAAATCAGTGTGACTTCTGCTGTTGCCTTTCAGAGACCAGTTCAGAAATGCGCGGCTTTACCTTGGCAAGTGCCACTCTCATGTCATTTTCGCAACAAAGTCTGTTCCTTTTCTTCATTTTTATGTCCAGCAACCTCGAAAAGGATTGCTCGCAAAGATATGTTGTAACAAACGGTATGAAAATCTCCAGAGCTTTCTTAGCAATAACAGGGTACGTTACCATTTGTTGACACCAAAACGTTGAGAGCGTTGTTGTTCTGAAGAGTTGCTGTTGAACCTGGCTCTGCTGAATTTCAATGATTTCATCGAGGTATTTATCATTGACATCTGTTGTCTCAACACTAAAACGTGAACGGCTGTCTCACCCATGCTGGATATGACTCTCTTGTAGGGAAGTATGAGTCGAGAGACTTTGCAAGCGAATCTAAGTGCGTGGCAATTGCTTGCTTCAGTTCCACGGGTACAGAAATGTCCCCGATTCCAGATACATCTTCGATCTTACACAGTCGTCTAGAAGGGGAAAGTTTGCAAAGTTATCGCTCTCTATTCGTCGTTTCCATAACGGTAGCTTTTTTTGAAAAGCCTTCTGGTTTTCTTCCGCTTCGATGATGTTGACTCCACTGCCCTGCATCTGTTGATTGAGATGATTGAGAGCTGCGAAGATATCAGCCATGTACGCTAAAATGAGAATGAACTCAGAATTTTTGAAGCAATCTGCATGACAATGTTGGTGCTCTTGCAAAAACAGGGCTAATTCCACACGCATGGCAAAAACACGATTCAGCACCTGTCCCCGGGATAACCACCGAACGTTAGAATGATACAGAAGTACCTCACATTCAGATCCCATTTCTTTACACAGTTCCCTGAAGATGCGGTGCCTCAGAGCACTATTTTGCACATTGTTCACGCATTCCACTACAATTTTTAATACTTCTGCCAGTTTTGGAGGCAAGGTTTTTGTTGCCAACGCATGCCTGTGCAGAATACAATGCGTAACAATGATGTGTGGTGCATCAGCTTTCACTAGCGCACCAAAACCAGACTTTCTTCCCAGCATGGCTGGAGCTCCATCCGAACAAACTGCAGAAACCATATCCCACGAAAGATTGTTGTCTTTGAAGAAGTCATCCACAAGTTTCTTCACATCAACTGCCTTAGTTGTTGTTGTAAGAGGCTTACAAAATAAAAAATCTTCCTTTATCACGTCGTCTTTCACATAGCGCACAAATACTGCAAGCTGGCTTAGATTGGAAACGTCTGTGGTTTCGTCGAGTTGCAGGCTGAATTTTGCCGGGCTTGAAAATAGGTTTTGCAACTACTTGAGCCAAGATGTCTTTGCTCATGTCCTCTATTCTGTCGCTGATGGTGTCATTTGAAAGAGGAATTTGGGATAACTTAACTTCAGCCGCTTTTCCCAGTATGATATTCGCCATCGTCAACACAGCTGGTTTTATGAGTGTTTCAGCAATGGTGTGTGGTTTGCCCTGCTTTGCGATCAAGTAAGCAACTTCATACGATGCTGTGAGGATCGGTTTGTTGATGGGTACAAAGCCGAGAACAGGCAGAGTAGCCTTTTCATTGAATCTAGCTCTCTTCACCTTGAATTCAGCGAGCGTTGTGTTCTTGTATTTTCCATGCAGCTTAAGGAAGTGTTCTCTTAGTTTTGCCGGTGCTAGACTAGAATTGCTCAACTTGGCATTGCAAATCATGCAGTTAGGACGCTGACTCCCATCACGTTCCGTTATACATGTGAATCCATATTGTACATATTCGTCCGACCACTTTCTTTTTTTGCTCGACATAGGATTAAAATATTAAGAAAGAAATCACACGACATACCATCACGACAGCTACAATTCGACTACTAGGCGCACCAAATTCCCTGCAGCACAGATAGGCCAAGCGATGTGGCGTTATCACCTGCAAAGAGAAAAAAACAACAACAACAGGCGCCTCAGTAAAACTGTAATATTTAATGGCAATAAGCACTAAAAACACTGACATGTAATGATGTGTAAATCTGGCACAGGGGGTCACAGTAAAAGCCATAGTTAGTCTCTGCATTCAGGGATGGGGGAGAGCCTGGTTCCTCTGTACTGTCGGCTGGGTATTGTCCTCTGTACTGTCGGCTTGGTTTCCTTCAGCGGACTTCCAAGATTCGATGTATACCAGAATGAGGCTTGCAACTCAGCCGGGTAGTTAGATGGAGGGCTGGAGTGCAGAGTCCCGATATGGGCTGTACTGCCGTAAAGCTCTTCTGGTATACATGGAATCCCGGAAGTCCGCTGAAGGAAACCAAGCCGACAGTACAGAGGACAATACCCAGCCGACAGTACAGAGGAACCAGGCTCTCCCCCATCCCTGAATGCAGAGACTAACTATGGCTTTTACTGTGACCCCCTGTGCCGGATTTACACATCATTACATGTCAGTGTTTTTAGTGCTTATTGCCATTAAATATTACAGTTTTACTGAGGCGCCTGTTGTTGTTTTTTTCTCTTTTCCGTATATTGGAGTGGCTTCACCTACCCTAACAAGGCTGCCCTGCAAATAGACTGTACCTTCTCACAAAGAGCTGGAATTTGCTCAAAAGGACTATCTGGTGTTTTGCATTGTGTTTTACACTTGTTATATTGTGACCTGCGCTGCTATTTCCTGTCGTCATTATCACCTGCAGCAAATGATGGACAAGTGGGGCGTGTCATCACGAATCATATGAGTCGGGTGTGTGTCTTGACCTCCGCCGAACCCGCGAGACTGACTCACCGAACCCCTGGTGTTCGATCGAACCCAGGTTAGAAACCACTGGTTTAGGGAGTCTGTGAATTCTGCCCACAGTGAAATCTAAGGTTGATAGATCAGATAGGATTGCCGTGAAGATCTGGGTTACATAGTCCCTCAGATCTTGCTGTTTAACAGTTTCTGGGACCCCTCTGATCTTCACACTATTTCTCCTGGACATGTCCTCAATATCCGCCATCTTGGCTTTGATCCCTTCTATATCATCC
Source organism: Lithobates septentrionalis (assembly GCA_037952835.1). Classification (NCBI taxonomy): domain Eukaryota; kingdom Metazoa; phylum Chordata; class Amphibia; order Anura; family Ranidae; genus Lithobates; species Lithobates septentrionalis. The sequence continues at coordinate 10,410,175 of JBBDGP010000319.1, forward strand.
TCCTTGGCTTCATTTGCATCTACCAAATCGTTTATAGTAGTGGCATATTCCCCCATCCTGTGTTCTATATGATTCACTTTATCAGATACGGACCTAAGCTCAGAGCTGAATTTATGCATACATGTAATCATGTCTGAGTGGAGCCATCCTCTCAGGGACACTAACATCTCTTTCAACATTATGTCCATAACTGGCTGGCTGTTAGTGGGGAATGAGTGTCATCTCCTGAGTCAGGGGGAGAGTTCCCCTCATTGTTGTCATCTATGGCATCCGCCTTGAATCTTGTCTTTTCAGGACTCCCTGAGGATGGGATGGCCGGTAGCGACCTTCTTTGCTTCACTGTTGGGACTATATTGGACAGGTGATGAGCAGTGCCTGGTTTTCTCCATACATACCTCTTATAATTAAGATCAAAAAGTTCTACCTTGGTTTCATCAGACCAGAGGATCTTATTTCTCACCATCTTGGAGTCCTTCAGGGTTTTTTTAGCAAACTCCATGCGGGCTTTCATGTGTCTTGCACTGAGGAGAGGCTTCCGTCGGGCCACTCTGCCATAAAGCCCCGACTGGTGGAGGGCTGCAGTGATGGTTGACTTTCTACAACTTACTCCCATCTCCCGACTGCATCTCTGGAGCTCAGCCACAGTGATCTTTGGGTTCTTCTTTACCTCTCTCACCAAGGCTCTTCTCTCCCGATAGCTCAGTTTGGCCGGACGGCCAGCTCTAAGAAGGGTTCTGGTCGTCCCAAAAGTCTTCCATTTAAGGATTATGGAGGCCACTGTGCTCTTAGGAACCTTAAGTGCAGCAGACATTTTTTGTAACCTTGGCCAGATCTGTACTTTGCCACAATTCTGTCTCTGAGCTCCTCAGGCAGTTCCTTTGACCTCATGATTCTCATTTGCTCTGACATGCACACTGAGCTGTAAGGTCTTATATAGACAGGTGTGTGGCTTTCCTAATCAAGTCCAATCACTATAATCAAACATAGCTGGACTCAAATGAAGGTGTAGAACCATCTCAAGGATGATCAGAAGAAATGGACAGCGAATCAGTTAAATATATGAGTGTCACAGCAAAGGACCATGTGATATTTCAGTTTTTCTTTTTTTAATAAATCTGCAAAAATGACAATTCTGTGTTTTTCTGTCAATATGGGGTGCTGTGTCTACATTAATGGGGAAAAAAATGAACTTAAATGATTTTAGCAAATGGTTGCAATATAACAAAGAGTGAAAATTTTAAGGGGGTCTGAATACTTTCCGTCCCCACTGTATGTTATGCTAGATGCACCATATATGAGCCTTTTCAATGGTCTTATGTTCTGTCATTTTCCTGTATTTAAATATGCTATTGTTCTTATATAGTCAGTGTTACCTTTGCATTTACTACGTTACATTAGGCTGCGGGAGGGAGCTGTTTTTGACTTTCTATCTAGACAGATTATTCAGCTTTCTAATATCCCGCTTGTTTCTCCCATGTACCCTCCACTGTGCTCTACATATAGTGCCTTATTTGCATTCTCTTTTTCTTTTCTGGTACTCACTGTTGTAGACAACTTCAGGAGCCCCTCTACAATTAGTAGACAATAATGCCGCGTACACACGGTCGTACTTTTCGTCTACAAAAGTCCAACGGACGCTGACGGACTAAAGCTGGCTGGTAATCCGATCGTGTGTGGGCTTCTCCGGACTTTCAACGTACTTTTTTAGCCTCAAATCCGACGTACTTTAGATTTGAAACATGCTTTAAAACTTTACTTCGTAACTACGACGGACCCCGAAATCCGCTCGTCTGTGTGCTAGTCCGACGGACAAAAAGCCACGCTAGGGCACCTATTGGCTACTGGCTATGAACTTCCTTATTTTAGTCCGGTGTACGTCATCACGTACGAATCCGACCGACTTTTGTGTGGTCGTGTGTAGGCAAGTCCGTTCTTTAGAAAGTAGGCCGCAAGTCCGCCGCAAGTCCACCGAAAGTCTGCCGGAAGTCTGTCGGACAGGCTGTCTGACTTTTGTAGACGAAAAGTACGACCGTGTGTACGCGGCATAAGTCAAACTCGCTCCATACCAAAACTGTTTGACAGACAATTTTCCAGAGGTGTACCACGTGCCAAACCCAAACCACAAATCCAAGGGCGTGTCTATATTGCTGCATAAACACGCAAACTTTAAATTATCCCAGAAATACGCAGATCCCCAAGGAAGATTCTTCTTCCTAAAGGGAATGTGGCACAACAGGCCAATAACCCTGACAAATGCCTATTTCCCTAATTCGGGGCAACTTGCATTCTGTCTTGTGGATAAACTAAAGAGCTTTGCCACTGGCTGTATCATTTTGGGAGGCGATTTTAATATCCCTCTACTTCCACTGCAGGACACCTCCAAGGGCAAATCTAGTATCTTATACTCCATCCTACAGAACAATAAAACCCTATTGAATACACTGTCCCTAGTGGATGCATGGTGCCTGGTACACCCAGCAGGTAGAGATTTTACTTATTACTGACCATTGCATAAGAAACACTTGCACATTGACTGTGTTCATCACACAACGTGACCTACCTCTACTGCGCACCGCTCACATACAAACTCTTTCAGACCATTGTCCAGTGTCGATTTCTTTGACACAGACAGATAAACCTCATGGAACGTGCAGTTGGATGTTGAACCCTACCTTACTGACTGACTCCATTACTTCCCAACAGATATCTGTAACACTTAAAATGTACTTTCTGCTTAATGACACAGATGGAATGTCTCCCCTGACGACTTGGGAGGCGCATAAGTGCGTCATACGCGGCAAACGTATCCGCCACAAGAAAAGGGAAGCCAATAAAATCACTGCGACACTAGCGGAAAAAATTGCGACCTTAAAAAACCAACATAAGCAGTCTCGCGTGGAAGCCATCTCTACAGAACGGTTATAAACGTGTGAAAAATTAAAGTCCTTGCTCAATCTTAAAGCAAAGCGCAGTCTTTATTTTAAGAAGGGTTTCTATTATGAGCACAGGGATAAATGGAGCAAATATGGCATTAACCCACACTCGATCTATTCTATCCATTAAGAATTTAGAGGGTCAACCCTTGCACAAAAAACGGATTGCTTCGCAATTTCACGCCTTCTACACCAAGCTTTATAATCTGCCCATGTCCCATAAACCCCCTTCCAAGGAGATAGAGAGCACATTCTGAATTTCTTTTTTAAAATCTTTTTAAAATTCTGGCCATTAGACTGACGACTTTTCTACCCAAACTTATTGGGCTTGAGCAGGCAGGATTTATCCCGGGGAGGGAAGCCCGTGACAATGTCATAAAGGCCCTCAACTTGGTTCATTGTGCACATACAAAGGGAATCGAAGGTCTTCTCCTGACTACCAACATGGAGAAGGCCTTTGATCGTGTGGCCTGGGACTACCTGTTCACCACCTGTAGACACATTGGCCTGGGATCTCATATGATGTTGTGGATAGCGGCTTTATACCATAAACCACAGGCCCGACTGAAAATAAATGGCACCCTCTCTGACGCAGTACATATCAATAATGGCACAAGGCAGGGTTGCCCCCTCTCCCCCCTCTTGTTTATATTATCACTGGAGCCCTTTATCAGCCTGTCCAACGCAAATCCAGACATAATAGGATTTCAGTAAAGTCATAACACTTACAAAATAGCAGCTTACGCAGATGACCTCCTATTCTTTCTCGCTCAGCCACATACCTCAATCCCAAACCTCACTAAAGCCTTCCAGCTTTTTGGATACATCTCCAATATGAAAATAAGTTATACCAAATCCGAAGCCCTAATGCCGCGTACACACGGTCCTACTTTTCGTCTACAAAAGTCCAACAGACGCTGATGGACTAAAGCTGGCTGGTAATCCGATCGTGTGTGGGCTTCTCCGGACTTTCAACTGACTTTTTTAGCCTCAAATCCGACGTACTTTAGATTTGAAACATGTTTTAAAACTTTACTTCGTAACTACGACGGACCCCGAAATCCGCTCGTCTGTGTGCTAGTCCGACGGACAAAAAGCCACGCTAGGGCACCTATTGGCTACTGGCTATGAACTTCCTTATTTTAGTCCGGTGTACGTCATCACGTACGAATCCGTTAGACTTTTGTGTGGTCGTGTGTAGGCAAGTCCGTTCGTTAGAAAGTAGGCCGCAAGTCCGCCGCAAGTCCACCGAAAGTCTGCCGGAAGTCTGTCGGACAGGCTGTCCGACTTTTGTAGACGAAAAGTACGACCGTGTGTACGCGGCATTAATTTACCCTAATCCCTGACCCACTAGCTAGAGCACGCTCCTCATGATCGTTCAAATGGGAAACTTCGGCCATCACCTACCTAGGAGTTAGACTCACGGGCAATCTTGTGGAAACTTATAACGCTAACTTCCCTCCCTTGTTAAACAACATACAAAAAGACCTGGCGGGTTGTAAAACTAGGCCCTTCTCATGGTTTGGCAGAGCTGCCATACTCAGAATGGTAATATTGCCTAGAATTCTATACCACTTCCATACTTTGCCTATACTACTCCCTTGACAGTTCTTTAAACGACTTAAGCCATCATGCGCACCTTTATTTGGATGGGGCGGAAACCATGCATAAAACTTGACACCCTTACCAAACTAAAAGAAGGGGGGTATCGGTCTCCCAGATTTTAAACTTTACCACTTTGGTGTACATTTAGCTAGAATCCCAGATTGGAATTGCCATAGGGAACAGAAAGACTGGGTCACCTTGGAGGAGACCCTATTGACACTGTACCTAAGATTCCTCATTTGGATCCCTTGGAAGAAATTACCACACAGTTTACAACAGCACCCACTATTGGGAGCGACGCCGGTCGCGTTTTATGCGGTGACGGGTCTCTATAAACTATCCTCTTCCCCAGGCCTGCTTACACCCATTACCCAAAATCCGTACTTCCCCCCGGTGTAGATATTCATCTAACCTCACCCACTGACCAACTGGTGCCCCTTTTAGTGACGCACTGTGTCAATGCTAATACGTTAAAACCTTTTGACTCCTTAAAACTGGACTTGGGTCTTTTCCTTCTAGACCTACTGCCAACTGCACAACTACGTGTATACTTCTCCAGCTAAACGACCCCCTTTGAACACACCTGCCTCTCTGGAACTCCTCTAACCAAATCTACTTCACTCATATATTCGTGGTTTCGGGGGGGGGGGGGGGGGGTAGATGTGGGGAAACCCATGGGGCCCAAGCACAGTGGAAAAAAACACTTCAAACGAATCTTACCGATGAACAATGGCGGCAAGCCTCAAACTTTGCTCACAAATGCTCAATTGGTACAAGACTACAGGAAATGTCTTATAAGCTCTCAACACACTGGTACGCCACACCAGATAAAATTAAAAAGTGGTACCCACTGTCCTCAGACTCATGCTGGAGGTGTGAGCAAGCACAGGGCACAATCCTACACATATGGTGGTTTCTGTCCTCAACTGATGCCGTTCTGGAATAAAGTATTCGAGTTAATAAAACTTATCATTGAAACAAAAATCCCGCTCACTCCGGCGTGTTGCATCTTACACATCGCAGACTGCTCCAGAAGACGTAACAAAAGGTCTCTAACCAGACATCTGCTAAATGCAGCAAAAATTCTGATTCCCTGGAAATCGAAGTGTGCCCCTTCCATCTCTGAATGGTTTCACTCCATAGAAGATATCTATCATATGGGGGAAATGGTGGCCATTGCTAGGGAATCCTCTGAAAAATGTAACAAGTTATGGTCACCCTGGCTGGTGTTCCGGTATTCTGACAAATATTCACAATTAGATACAGGATGAAACAACCATCACAGCATAGGGCACCATTTCTTTCTACCTATAGAAGGTCTGATCACTGAATGATTGTCCCCCACTGTCAATTGTCAATGTCATTGTGCCCCATCTGATACTGATGACTCCCACAATGGCACCATTGGACAGCCATATCTTTAGACACACTCACCAAGACTCTTTATTGATTTTTTCCCTTTTTTTTGTGTTATATCTCATTTTACTTTACTCTACTGGTTTATGGCCAATACTATTTGCAAGTGTTTCTACTAATAGATTACATGCAATAATGTACCCTCTTGTCCAAGTTACATTTGAGACCAGTTACTTTTGTTTCTATGTCGACCTATTCACAACTGTGATCAATGTGTTGATCTATTGTACTCCCGTACTTTTTGAACTATGTAAAATGCTTTCTCTTCAATAAAAATGTTTATTGTAAAAAAGAAAAATTACCTGATTCTAATTGAGCTATCAAATGGAATTGTGAAGATTTACTCAGAATTTTCGATTGGATAGGATCCGTCCAGTCGATCACTCCCTATCCTGCAACCTGTTGGAGTTGTGATGCTAAAAAGTACATTTTAGCATTTGGAATGGCTAAACCCCACTTATCTTTAGGGAGTTGTAGTGTAGTTAGCTTAATTCTAGCATTTTGCTCTTTCCATAGCAAGGTTCAAAACAGGGAATCTATTTTTTTAAACTATTTAAGTGGTATCCAGATCGGTGAGTTATGTAGAAAATAAAGTAACTGTGGGGCCCTGTTACGTACCTCGTTGTAGAGCCTGACTTGTAGGAGGAGATCTCTCTTACAGCCCTGGTTCAGAAGCCACTGGAATGGGGACAGTGGTCTCGTGAGTGCAGTGGCGTAGGAGTGCCTGTGGAAGTTGTAGCAGCTAGCACTGTAGCAGGAAGAGGATCCTCCAAGAATGGCTGGAACTGCAGATGACAGCTGAGGCAGGAGCAGGTCAGCGACCTGATGAGCTGGTAGATGCAGGATCAGCAGCAAGCCGGAACTGGGTGAAACAAGCTGTGTGAACACAGAAGGTACTCAGAGCAAGGCAGCAGGCAATAGCGGAGTCAGACAAGCTGGGTCAAATAGGTAATCAGGCAGGTGAATGCAGTAGGCTGAAGCAGAGTCCGATAAACAGGCAGAGGTTGGCAACAGGTAACAAGCAGAGATAAGCAGGGTCAGGCAGGCTGAGGTCGGGGTTGGAGATAACAGGTTGGTCAATCAGAGCCGGGTCGGTAGAGATGATCAGCTGACAGAATACAGGTATACAAGGCACAGAGCTACAGATCAAACAGCACTGCACAAGTGCAGCTGCTGTTCTTTTAAAAGCCTATTGGCGCCAAGTAGAGCTAGCGTGCACACGCGCACCCGAGGCGCGCACAAGCATACAGGCGCTGCTGTCCAGTCTGACCAGAAGCGTTCTGTCCTGGCAGGTCCCTGACATTGCTCCCTCCCAAAGGGCAGCCTCCGGATGCCTAACCGGTATCTCTTTTCAGGATGGGCAAGGAAAAAAGCATGGATTAACCTTTTAGCATGGATGTTGCTGTCAGGTTCCCAGGAGTTGTCCTCCGGCCCCATACCCCCTCCATTTGATCAGAAACTATATTTGCCTTCGCCATTTCCTGCAATCAAGAATGGCCTCCACCTCATTTTTTGTTTGTTTTATTATACTCGCCTATGTGTGTTTTCCTTCAAAAAGGACAGTTTCTTTGTGAGGAGGCAAGTACATTTCAAAAATACAATGTGAAATTAACAAGAGACACCAACACCAAGCAACCTCCTTGTTAAATTCAGTAATCTTTATTAAACTTTTCCTCGTTACATACAGAGGTAAAATATAAGAAAACAGTATATATTTTTTCCAAGCACTTATAGGCATCAGTCCATCATCACAGATTATACAGAAACACTTTACATTCTGGTGCTTGTCTACCCCCCCCCCCTCCACCCCCCCCCCCACTCCTTCCCACCCCTCCCCTTGTAATGAGCTATATTGAAAGGTTGCCTGACCTCTAACTATTACTAGTGTCTCATCAGCTGTTGAGTCTTATGGCATTGAGTCTTCCTTACCGCGAAACCGTCTTAACAAATAGTCCCACATTTTATTTTTTTTGCGAGATTCCAACAATTAATTCAGGTCAAGGGGTTACGCCCAACCAATGTAGCCAGGGGCTCCAGATTTTTAAAAATTTTTGATAACTATGTCTCCTAATATAAACTGTTTTTTCTGCCCAAACTAGCTTGTCCACTGTCCTGATCCAGTCTTCTATAGTTGGGGGTGTATTGGATAGCCAAGACTGTGCTATTAATTTCCTGGCTTGGTAAAGGCACCTACCTATGGCAATTTGCTTATTATTACTCCCCCCGTTTTCTCCCAGCAGCCCGAGGATACACTCCCTGGCCTCCTGCTTCAACTTTGTTTTAAACCTGACTTCCACCGTTCTAATTACCTCTGACCAGTATCTCGTCAACCTTGGGCATCTCCATACCATATGAATTAGGTCGCCAGTATCCAAACATCTAGGACATTTATCGTCCGGTCTTCGACCAAAGCTAAACAGTCTCTTGGGAGTGTAGTAAACCCTATGTATGAGAAATAGGTGCGATACCTGTTGCGATGGAGATATCGATATTAATGGGCTGGCCTTCAAAATTCCCTTCCACTGACTGTCCGTTATCTCTCCAACCTCCCCCGCCCATTTCTCCTTAATATCCAGGGTCGTACTCAGGTTAAGTAGCCTTTCGGAGATTTGACCATTTATTGATGCTATCAGACCCTTGGTGGTATTTGCTCCTATGATTCTATTTAAAAGAGGTATATTGCACCATTCTAATGGGGATTTACTGAATTGACAGTTAAGTGCATGCCTGATCTGCAGGTATGTATAAAAAGTGTTGTTTGGGATCCCATATTCCCCCCTTAGTTCAGAGAAAGATTTCAAATTTTTGCCCTCTTATAACTGTACCAATCTGCTTATTCCGTGGCGAACCCATGTCCAGTTTTTTTCCACTGTAATCAACTCCCTCAGTTCCCTATTATTCCATATAGGCGAGAATTCCGTATCGCCTTCATATCCCATAATCCTCTTAGTAGCCCGCCATACTTTAAAGATCAATTTATGTGTTGGAGACCCCTCCTGAAATGTCCCCGCCTCTAATGCCTCTGCCAAAGACCCATATGGGGAATCATAGAGCATAACTTTCGCGTTGGGGTTCCCCAGGGCCTGACATTCACAGCCTCCCAGTTGTTGTAGCTGTGCCGCCAGGAAATAACTATAGGGATGTGGCACTGCCAATCCCCCTTCCCCAACCGGGCGCTGGAGTGTTTGCAATTTGATTCTTGCCTGCCCTTTCTTCCATATTAGTTCTCTAAATAGGGTTTCTATTTTTTTGAACCAACTCTTCCCAATCCAGACTGGGGAGTTGTGGAGTACATATAATAATTGTGGCAACCAGACCATCTTAATCAGATTGACTCTGCCTGCCAGGGATAAAGGGAGCTGACACCAAACCGCGCTTTTTCTTCTGAATTTTTCCAGCAGCGGGACTAGATTATCCACTATATATTGTGCCGGGTCAGATGAAATAATTATGCCCAGGTAACGCATCCTCTCCGCTACCCTCAACCTCGACATACCTCCCCCTTGGATGTTATACGTTGAGTCTAATGGGAGCAACGTTGATTTCTCCCAGTTGACCACCAGGCCTGAAGATTTCCCAAATCTTTCCACTAGTTGTATTGCCTTTTCGAGGGATGGCCCTGTGTCCCCAAGAAAAATCAGCACGTTGTCAGCATAAAGTGACACTTTTTCCCGCCTAATTCTCTCCCCAAATCCCTGTATACCAGACGAGTGTCTTATCGCCTCTGCCAGCGGCTCCATCGCTAGAGCAAATAGCAGAGGCAAGAGAGGACACCCCTGCCTCGTCCCTCTCTCCAGGGAGAACCACTCCGTATATTCTCTATTAATTTTTAACCTAGCTTTTGGATGACAGTACAGGGTCTTAACCCATTCGATAAATTTAGGACCAAACCCAAACTTCTCCAGTACCCACCAGAGGTATCCCCACTCCAGGCTATCAAACGCCTTGGCAATATCCAAAGCGAGGACCGCTCTGGAGCCTCCCACCTCCGCCGGTGACTGGAGGTTCAGGTAGGCCCTCCTGATATTAATACTAGTGGCTCTATTGGGGATAAACCCTGACTGATCCGGGTGCACCAGTTCTGATATGTATTTTTTTAGCCTGGTAGCCATTACCTTTGCCAATATTTTTATATCAGAACATAGTAGAGATATGGGTCTGTATGATGCTGCCTCAAGATGGTCTTTTCCCTCTTTCCTTATCAGGACTATATTGGTTTCAGTCATTGAAGGGGGCAAGGTACCATCCGTCGTCGCCCAGTTCAATGTCTTCAATAGTTCTGGAAGTAAAGCCTCTCCAAAATACTTAAAGATTTCCACAGGCAGCCCATCCGGGCCTGGAGCTTTCTGGTTCGGCATATCTGATACTGCTTGCTGTACTTCCTCTAGAGTTATAGGGGAGTCCAGACTAATCCTGTCTCTTTCAGAGAGACGTGGCAGATTAATACCCTCCGAAAAATTCTCTATCTCTTCTACTACCAGTTGCTGTTGCGATTTATATAGGTTACTATAATATTCAAAAAAAACCTTTTTAACCGTGGGGGAGTCTGACGAGATTACCCCCCCAGGGGACCGAATCGCTGCGATCATTGAGGAGGGTGAATTAGTATCCGCTATTAATGCCAGTATACGGCCCACTCTTTCACCCTCCCCAAAATACCTCTGCCTCTGGAATAGTCTCTTATTTTCCGCGTTTTTAAGTGTATCCATCTTATATTCCTGCTGCTTATTTACCCATAACTCCTGTTTTTCTGGGCTTGGGTCCGCCACGTATTGTTTTTCTAGATTTAATAACTCTTTTCTAATCTGATTACCCTTATCTCTTGATTGTCGCTTAACCCGTGATATATGCTGTAAAAGGATACCTCTCAAAAACGCTTTTAAAGAGTCCCAGACCAACCCCTGCGACGCCGACCCTGAATTGAATTCCACAAAGTCTTTTATTTTTACAGATATTTCTTCTTTTTTTCCTATGATCTCCAACCATATGGAGTTCAATGCCCATATTCTCTCCTTGGGTCCATTACAGATGTTTATCGTCAGCGTCAGAGGAGAATGGTCTGACACCCCTCTCGGCATATACTCTATTTTTCCTAAAAGGGGAAGTACCCCCCTGTTTCCCACTGCCATATCTATACGGGAGAGAGTGTGGTGCGACTCCGAAAAGCAGGAGTACTGCCTCTCCTCCGGATTGCAAATTCTCCAGAGATCGCACCACCCAATCTCTTCAAACAGCTGGCTAAGCCGCCCCTCAGTTGCCCTATCCCCCCTTGCTCTTGGAGGGAACCTGTCAAGTTTACCGTTAAGGACCATATTGAAGTCGCCCACCACTATGAGTGGGACGTCCCCCTTGTCCTCAACATATTCCAGGAGATGATATAATATCCCCATTTTAAAAGGAGGGGGGATATACACATTAGCTATAACAAAGGATTTTCCCTCAATTGTGCAGAATAAGAAGACATAACAGCCCAACGGGTCTATCCTAGCATCCCTACAGGAGAACACTACACCCTTCTTAACCAGTACACCCACTCCTCTTGAGTAGGAGGTGTGCACTGAGTGGAATTGTGCTTGGAATTTTTTATTCTGAATTAAAGATTTAGACTCGTTGGTGAGGTGTGTCTCTCGTAAGCATACCAGATCCGTACCCAAAAATTCCAGCTCTGAGAATACCGCAGCTCTCTTGGTGGGGTCGCTCATACCCCGAATATTCCATGAAGTTATTCTTACCATCCTAGCCTTCCTTTAACTTATGAACATACATACTAGTAAATACCATCTGCATACAAATATATAAAAATATAAAAACTCTGTTGGTCAAGAGAAAAAAAAAAAAGAAGGAGGATAAAATAAAAAAACAAAACAAAAACAAGAAAAGAGCCGGGAGAAAAAGAGAAACCCCCTCAAGAACATAAGCCCTCTATACTGATAAATATTGAAACTTTCTTTACTTATCCCCACCTGTGTCAAAAAGTTATATATATGTGTCTCGGATAGAACATTTCCCATCCTTTTTAATCTAACTAAATTTATCTTTACTAAGTTTAAATTGCAAATAAATGTGACGGCAATCTATGCAACAACTTTATCTTTACCATGTGTGCCATTAATGCTATTACAAAACAACCCCTCAGTTTTACTTGTGGCTTACGTATTTCCCTACCCTTGTGCCCTCCCTTCCCTCTCCCCCCTGCCTTGTTTTAAATAATCCCTTCTGCTCCCTCCCTTGCCTAACTCGGCGTGCCCTGGGGGCCTTCCTTGTGACCACTCTTCTCCCCTCTTCCCCCCTCATCCACCCCCCCTCTCCCCATACTCCCCCCTCCTCCCCCCTCCCCCCCAATAGCCCCATTAGCCCAAGGGTTACAAAAAACCCCATCAACACTCTAAACAATACTTTCAACCCACACATCATCCACCCGTCCCTCCCCCTCCTAGCCCCTGATGCTGCAAAAACAAAGCAAAACAACAAAAAAAAAAAAAAATTGGATCTGTCCATGTATAATTTCAGCTTCAAAGGTTCTTTTTGTTCTCTTCTAGCCAGTCCGTGACTCCTTTGACAGTTTCAAAAAAACGGGTACTTCCTAGGGCCTCTATACGCAGCCGTGCAGGATATAGTAGTGCATATGGAATATTATGCTTCCGTAATGTGCGCTTGATATCCAAAAAACCTGCTCTCCTCCTTTGTAGATCTGGGGAATAATCTGGGTATATCGCAATTTTAGCTCCATTAAAAAAAATGTCTCCTTTTTCTCTGGACCTTTGCATTAAATTCAGCTTATCTTTATAACAAAAAAATCTCAGTATCATTGATCTCGGGCGATCTCCTGAATATGTAGATCTGGAGGGCACTCTATGGGCTCGCTCAATAGCGAAAAACTGTGAGAACGCCTCAGCCCCAAACACCTCCTTAAGCCACTTTTCCATAAATTCTTCAGGTCGGGAGCCCTCACTTTTCTCGGGGAGTCCCATCACTCTTACGTTCTGTCTTCGGGACCTGTTCTCCCATTCGTCCATCTTAAGGCTGTTGGCGTCCACTTGTGCTTGCATTTTTTTAAGCTCATGCCGCATTGGGGTTACGGTATCTTCTAGTTGGCTAACCCTTTCCTCCACCATTTTAACTCTCTCCACTGTTTTCTGAAGCTCTTGTTTAATACCACTAAACTCCTCACCTAAAGCTTTCAGCTCTTCCCACATCCCACTTATCGAGCTCCTGCATGCATTTACAGCACATAGTATCTCTTTAAGGGAGGGTTCTTGGTCAGGGGTTATGGCTGTGCTAGGACTGCTATCCCCTACTATTCCAGGCTGCTCCCTCTCCGGGCTTTTTTTGTTCGTTACTCTTGTGCTGGATAGCTGGTTATCAGGCCCCTTTCCCAGGCTCCTTCTATCCCCCGGACCCCCAGCTAAGGACTTTCCCGCAGTCAGCTGGTTATTTTTGGCTGGAGACTGCGTAGCGCTATGTGCAAATTTTTCCAGCTTTGCCGCAGCTGTTAGTGCGGATGCATTTTGAGACCCCTTCTCCTTTTCTTTGGCTGCCCGGATAGCTTGAACAGGCATATTTTCTTGGGGCTGCTGTAGTTGATCTTCCCCCTTTCTCTTAGTCATAGCCAGCTATAATACTTTAAGCACTCTTAACCTTAGCCTCCCAGTCCACACAGTGTAATCAGTGTAATCAAGCAGTCCAGCAATCAATCCTTCCACACTTTAGCAAGACACTCTGTATATTAACAAAAGCCGGATCCCAGGCTCCCTGCTTAAGTACACAGTCTCTGTCACATATACTTATGAAAGCAGACTCTTTACCTCTCTCCCTTTGACATCTAGGGAGTCTGCAGGGCTTCAGCAGAGCTTTTTGAAGTAGTGTCCGCCTCCACGACCTTTCATTGTGTTAGCAGAGTGTCACAGAGCAGCCCAGCACAGCCTCAAGCGCAGCAGCGGCGTTCGTTCCCAGGTCTCTGCCCCGCTCAGCTGGTCTTCCCAGTCTCCTCTCCTGCCGCCGAGCGTCATACCGGCCTCCCACTGCTACTGCGTGGCGTCGCTAAGCAACCCAGCGCCGCCACAGACACATTGACAATAACTCCCAGGAGTCCGCTTGTCACAGCCGCAAGGCGGGGAGAGCTAACAGCTGATCCTCCCAGCCTTATCTCAGCCTTCTCTCCTCTCTCCCCGATCAGCCAGGGCACCGTCCCTCAAACTTCAGATAGTGGGAGCCTCAGGGCATCAAAGGCAGGGACCCGGAGCTCATAGGACTATCACACGGCTGGGCAGACCCATACAAGCAGCAGCGCTAGTGCAGCATCAGGGATGGGGCTGGGAGAGAGCTCTCGCTCACTGCTCACACCTGCATCCGGTCACGCCCCTCAAATCTCCCTCCCAAGCAACCTCCTTGAGATTAAATAATACAAGATAATAATAGCGTTGTGGTAACTTGACACACAAAACACACCCAAAACTATTCTGGAGTTAAAAATATATATATATACAAAAAAATAACAGGAGATCAGGATTTCAAAAAATTAGAACAAAAAAAAAAAATCTAAAAACATCCAAAAATGTATTTATTTTCGGAAGATGTGACAAATAAAAATATTATATTCATGAAATCATGATAAATAATAAAGAAAGAAGTTTGTGAGAAGTCTGTGTGAATATGACCTGCAAAACAACTTCATTCTTCTAGTATTATAAAGAAGAAGAGAGTGCGCTGCATTAAACAATCTAAAACATTGCAGCCTGACGAAAGTGCTATATCCATTACGAATGCTAATTTTACCAGACCAGGCAGTTATGTCTCAGAATTTATTCTGAGCATGCGTGGCATTCTGTGCGTCGGAATTGTCCACACACGGTCGGAATTGACGCAAACGGATTTTGTTGTCAGAAAATTTTATAGCCTGCTCTCAAACTTTGTGTGTCGGATATTCCGATGGAAAAAGTCAGATGGACCCCACACACGGTTAGAATTTCCGACAAGCTCTGATCGCACATTTTCCGTCAGAAAATCCAACCGTGTGTACAGGGCATAAGTTCTTGTGATCGGTGTATATCAAGACTGGATGGCAACACCCTCCAACAGGTATCTCCATTCTTCCAAGGCATTTAATCAGAGAAGCAGAAGCCCATGGTAACTCTGGAGGAGCTGCAGAGATCCACAGCTCAGGTGGGAGAATCTGTCCACAGGACAACTATTGGTCGTGCACTCCACAAATTTGGCCTTTATAGAAGAGTGGCAGGAAGAAAGCCATTGTTGAAAGAAAGCCATAAGAAGTCCTGTTTGCAGTTTGTGGGGGACACAGCAAACATGTGGAAGAAGGTGCGCTGGTCAGATGAGATCAAAATTGAACTTTTTGACCTAAAAGCAAGACTCTATGTGTGGCAGAAAACTAACACTGCACATCACCCTGAGCACACTATCCCCACTGTTAAACATGGTGGTGGCAGCATCATGTTGTGGGGCAGTGGCGTAACTAGAACCTTTAGGCACCGATGCAAAAAACCATGAAGGGCCCACCTGACAGGACCCTTTCCTCTGAGCCCGGTGGCAGAACAACAGGGCCTGGTCGCAAGTGGGTGGCTGCATATAAAGGAACAGTTTTCTCCATTTCCCCCTGCTTCTCCTCCTCTTCCTCCCGCAGGCATTCAGCGGCTGCAGGAGGAAAATGGAGAGATCAGTTCCTCTATGCCAGTGTTTCTCAATCTTTTTCAGGGCACCCTTAAAGTATACCCCTAGTTGAATGGGGCTGCACTGCAACCACTCTGCAACTGTGTGCATTGCATGTAGTTGCAGCATAGTGATGATGCATTTAAGGGGTTAAAACAGGCGCTCAGGAGGCAACATATTGCCTCTTTACTGGCTGTCAAATGCCTCTGAAAAGCAATCTGAGCACGGATCGCTTTTCAGAGGAACATCATTTTTTTTTTGCTGGTACTTTGAACAAGCAATTAAACAAAAAAAACTGTTCTGATTGTACACATATAGGGGGTCAGGATTAAACGTGCATGCATAAAATGTGCCTACATACATCTAAACACACACATATATAAACACACATACTGTATATATATATATATATATATACACACACACATATATAAATAAATACACACACACAAATATAAACATACACACACATATAAACATACATACATACATACAGAAAGCCTTTTAAAAATCGGCAGTGCTTTCTCTTACCTCTTTCTGCCGGGTACTGCACTGTAGGGGGAGACAAAGAGGAACATGTTACATATTCCACTTTTTTTTAGAGTGAAATATTGAACATGTCTCCAATGCTGCAGCTGCTGCCTGACCCTCCCCCCTACCTGTGACAGCAGTACGGGGAGAAGTTCCCATACAAGCTGTCCCTTTTTGAAATAAGCGTGGCTGTGCTGGGCTCTGCCCACACGGCTGTGTCATTCATTCGCACAGCTCTGTGTGTGAATGACCTACAAACCCCAATATTCTTTTGCGGCTGTTGGCTTGTAGGAGCGCCATGGTAGTTCATTGATTCTTTCTGTCAGTGTATCTGCTTGCCTGTACGATATGCTGATTGCTGGTGCAATGCTTTAAAGCAAGGATATGCAATTAGCAGACCTCCAGCAGTTGCAAAACTACAAGTCATGCCTCTGCCTCTGGGTGTCATGCTTGTGGCTGTCAGAGTCTTGCTATGCCTCATGGGACGTGTAGTTCTGCAACAGCTGAAGGTCCGCTACTTGCATATCCCTGCTTTAAAGGGTCCAAATAAATAAATGCACATGTTTTTACCTGCAAAAAAAAGCGCATTTATTTATTTGAAATGAACTTATCCTTTAATGAATTTAATTGTGGAGCGGGACAAAATTGAGTCTTGTTAAATTGAATACTGACATTAAACTGCCTAAAGAATCGTTCCCTAAATCTGAACATTTGCCTAAGTTTCCAGATTTGGACAGCAATTTACAAGATATAGTAACCAAAGTCAGAAAATGAAATTAGGGAGATTAAAAGGTTACATTTCTCAGGGATTATAATGAAGATTCGGTCTATAAATGGGGACAGAGAAAATCAAGATTTCAGAAAACTTCACTCCTTTCTAAATAAGTAATAGTAATAGATCCTATGAGAATCAACCATACAAAAAGGGTTCATTTCAGCTCTCCGGAGGTATCAGACTCGCAATCAGAAACATCTGATACCGCGGACTCTAGAATCTCATCTGTTTGCAGGGTATCATTGGGGTCAGTGGTCTCTCATGAAGATTCAGGAGAACTTCCCAAAAAAAAAGACACCTTTGAGCTATTAGAAGTTTCCCAAAAAGAAGAAAGTAGAAAAAACAGAGGAAAGGAAAAAAAAAGGAGGAAGACAGGAGGAGGAGACCAATTGATATCCATCTTGAAAAAAGAACTAAATCAATATTCTGTTAATGTGATTAACTTGACACTCAGTAGTCTCGCCTTCTCCCCCACATACCACTTTGATTGGTTTATAATGTTAATTGATGTTAAATAGGTTTGTTAGAAAACTTAGGAACCATTTTGGAAGTGGGTTGAGGGAGGAGGGGAAGAGCCCATGTGAGCTTGGTGATATGACGTGTATTCAGGTGAGATTTCAATTTTTTTCTCTGATTTATGTGGGAACATTTGTAGCACCCTCTAGTATGTGTGCTAGGTGTAAATAAGTTTGCTGTTAGAGTAAGCAAAACATAGCTAGCTCAGGGCAAAGCCTGAGCTGTGTAATCTGGGTCAGGGTTACTTTAGGTCAGGGCTGGATGAGATTTCCATTTTTTTCTCTGATTTATGTGGGGACATTTGTAGCACCCTCTAGTATGTGTTCTAGGTGTAAATAGGTTTGCTGTTAGAGTAAGCAAAACATAGTTAGCTCAGGGCAAAGCCTGAGCTGTGTAATCTGGGTCAGGGTTGCTTTAGGTCAGGGCTGGAGGACTCATCAGGCAGCTCTCTGGCACTTCCCCCTGGTCTGGAAGTTTGTAGAAACTTCCAGAGCTGGAAGGTGGGAGTAAGGGGAGTGAGGGGTTGTCTGGAATATTTATGAGGGTCTCAACCAATCCCCAGCAAAAAGGGGCTGGAGGGGGCAGGTTCACCTCATAAATAGACATGAGCCATGCCAGCAGTGGCAGTTGGGTGGAAGATGAAGATGGAATGCTGAGGAGGCTGTCGGTGGACCTTGAGGGTGCCCCCCAGGGCTCGGGTGCTGGAAGAATCCTGCCAAAAACACACAGAGGAAGCTCTTCCTGGGAGGCACAGGAGCAAGGAGAGAGGACAGCTAAAGCAGGTCAGCACATCTGGGAGATCTCCTGAGAGTCAGCCGGATGGGCCGGTGAATGTCAGTCTGGAGGACTGCGGGGAGAAGTTAGCCTGGAGGGCTAGTGAAAGGGGCAGCTGCAGCCAGGTGGGTTGGCAGTACTTGAATGTAATCAGTAGCCACAGGAGTGATGCAAGCTGGACACTGGCATTCTGCTACACAACTAAGGGGGGTTGCTGGAACCGCGGGTTATGGCCTGTAATGGGTTATTGCTTTAATCTGACTGAGTGACTGTCAGATATTCACAGTGTTCCAAATGGGTTCTGCAAGTAAGTGAGTGCTGGAAGAAGAAGTGGAGCTGTACATAGAGCTATATATAGAGACTGTATATAAGAAGAGTTGTCTCTGAAGTTTGTTTTGAAGTCAAATGGGCATCCCATAACCTCCCATCCCTATCCAAGTTATGACCCTCAATAAAACAAAAAAAATAATAAAGTCACGGACTTTGCCTGTGAAGATCGGGTTTGCCTTGCTGTGCAGGGTGGGGGATCCCAGTTACTTGCAGATCCTTAGGGGGGGCGCTACACATTAAATTTGGAGCAGTTACAGCTTGATTCTACTGGTGGTTTAAATGGGGTAGATAGTAGTAATCTTACCAGTGGCAGAATTATCAAGGTCGCACCAGTCGCATTTGCGATTGGGCCCTTGAGTTCTGCCACTGTGGGGGGGCCCGCCGCCGCCCAGGAGATAGTCATTCATGTGGAGTCCCAGAGTCCCGGTCCGCTCCGCCCATCCTCTCCTGCTGCTCCGCCCATCCTCCCCGCCCATCCTCTGCTCCCTCACTCACGGCGACAGTCCCCGCCCGCTTCGCCCATCCTCTCCGCCCGCACAGTCCCCGCCCATCGTCTCTATCCCCGCCCGCTCTGCCCATCTTCTCCGGCTCAGCCTTCACTTACAGTCTCTGCCCATCTTCTCTGTCACACCTGCACTCACGGGCACAGTCCCCGCCCGCTCTGCCCATCTTCTCTGGCTCCGCCTTCACTCACAGGCCCTGCCCATCCTCTCTGCTCGTCCAAGCAAGACGAAGCAAGGAGGGGGAACCAAGCGATCGGCAAGTGAGTGGCACCCATCCCTCAATATCAACACTGCCTCTGATCCCCCCCACACCACTGCTGCCACTGATCCCCCCCACACCACTGCTGCCACTGATCCCCCCCCACACCACTGCTGCCACTGATCCCACCCACATCACCACTACTGCCACTGATACCCCCCCACACCACCACTATTGCCACTGATACCCCCACACCACCACTACTGCCACTGATACCCCCCCACACCACCACTACTGCCACTGATACCCCCCCACACCACCACTACTGCCACTGATACCCCCCCACACCACCACTACTGCCACTGATACCCCCCACACCACCACTATTGTCACTGATACCCCCCCACACCACCACTACTGCCACTGATACCCCCCCACACCACCACTACTGCCACTGATACCCCCCACACCACCACTATTGCCCCTGATACCCCCCCACACCACCACTATTGCCACTGATACCCCCCACACCACCATTATTGCCACTGATACCCCCCACATCACCACTACTGCCACTGATACCCCCCACACCACCACTACTGCCACTGATACCCCCCACACAATCACCACTGCCACTAATACCCCCCTCCACACCACCACTACTGCCACTGATACCCCCCCACACCACCGCTATTGCCACTGATACCCCCCCACACCACCACTATTGCCACTGATACCCCCCACACCACCACTACTGCCACTGATACCCCCTCCACACCACCACTACTGCCACTGATACCCCCCCACACCACCACTACTGCCACTGATACCCCCCCTCCACACCACCACTACTGCCACTGATACCCCCCCTCCACACCACCACCACTACTGCCACTTATCCCATTCCCCTCCAACCATCACCCTTGCCACTGATCCGACCCCCCCGACCACCACTGATCTCACCCCCTCAACCACAACCCTTGCCACTGATCCCATCCCCCCTCACCACTGCCACTCATCCCATCCCACCACCACCGCTACTACTGATCCCATCCCCACCCAACCACCACCGCTGCCACTGATCCCATCCCCCCCACCACTGCCACTCATCCCATCCCCCATGGCCGATGTCACTGATCCTATCCCTCCCCAACCACCACTGCTGCCACTCATCCCAGGGGCGTAACTACAGGGGTAACAATTGCAATAGCGCACATGTTGCCCCTGAACACCTGGATGGGGGGGGGGCATTTAGAGGTAAAAATTGCCTCAATTTTTCTCCTGCAGCCACTAAAAGTCTGCTTCTCCTCCTCTCCCCCTGATAGGCATTAGGTGGCTGCAGGAGGAAAATGGAGGGGATTTGTTCCCCCCCCCTATCCAGGTCCTGCTGCCCCCGCGATCAGTGGGAAGGGCCCTGGCTGGAGGTCAGGGGGGCCCTCCATGGTTTCTTGCACCGGGGCCCTGAAGGTTCTAGTTACGCCACTGAATCTTACTGTAAGATATAAGCTTACATACCCCATCCATGCCAGAAGTACAGCAGCAGAAGTATTCCAGTCAATAGTGAAGAATGAATTACCACAGCTTAAAGCCCGCTTTACACTGCTGCAACCTCAAACCCGACATCTACGCACGACTTTGGCACAACATGCATACGACTTCTTAAAAAGAAGTCAATGCAAGTCGTTCTAAAGTGGGACCAAAAGTACTGCAGGAACCTTTTTCTAAGTCTAAGTTTCTTAAGTCCCTCCTATTAGAACGGTTCCATTGCACTTAAAGTCGAAGCACATGTTGTAACAGTGTGAACTGGACCTAAAAGTAACAAAGTAACAAAGTCAATTTCAGCCTGTCCAAAATCTCTATACAGGAAGTACAGGTATTAGAACTTCTTACAAAATTCAGGAACCTGGTTATTCAGAGAGCTAATAAAGGTGGAGCGGTGGTGATATCAACAAAGGAGCAATATTCTACTGAAGCTCTTAAACAGCTCAAAAATCGCTCTACATATCAGCCCCTTTAATCAGATCCTACTAAGTCTTTTAGTACAGATCTACAGGACTTTATTGATAGGGGTAAAAATACGGGACTAATTAGTTCTAAAATTGCAGAGTACCTTATGGTCTAGTTTTCATCTTCTGCCAAAAGTGCATAAAGCAGGTAAGCCAATGCGGGGCCACCCTATTGTAGCTGGCATTGGCCCTCTTCTGGAAAGACTGAGTGAATGGGTGTATATACACCTCCAACCATTGGTTCACTGACTACCCGGACACATAAAGGACACAGGCACAGTGCTCTGGCAGGTTCAAAAAGTTCATCGGACTCCCAGTTTTGTATGGTTTACATTAGATGTGAGAGCACTATATTCATGTATTCCCTACCATCCGGCTTTACAAGCAATTAAATATCATCAAAAACAGTATAGGTCCTACTCTGCGGAGCTGCAGGAGTATTTGCTCCAATGTAGTAAGTATCTTTTAACAGACTTTTTTTTATGTTGGATGGCTACTATTATATACAAACATGCAGGGCAACGATGGGGGCAAAATTTTCGCCTTCCATGGCAAATTTATTTATAAGATGGTGGGAGGAACATTTTCTTTTTACACATCTGAACCCATTTGCCAGATATTTACATTGGTTCAGCTGCTACCAAGACAATGTATCATACATGAAATGAAAGAACGAATATAAAGTCCATAGTGACTCCAGTACAAAAAAATCCACCACTGGTTAGTGATAATCCCCACGCCTCTTACCAGAGCAGATGGGCCAAACATTATAATGGCCAAAAACCGCATGAGATATCACGAAAGGCTAGATGATCACTGGGGGGAGGGGGAGATGGTCGTCATTCCACAATCAATATCAGAGTAGTACCAAGAAAGAAAGACATATGTCCTTCGTGAAGTTCATAGCTTGTATACACAGCAGGATAGATCAGCAGGCTGATCCAAAACACAGAGCACTTCTAGTGCAATTACTAGGACGAACGGACAGTGTGAATGGCCATGTCCCTATGCATTTCATCAGTGGTGACATCTTCTGGGAAGATGGGCACAAGGGGGATGGGCACCATACTCATTCACATGGGGGACAGGAATCTGGGAGCCCACTTTTTAAAGGGGGCTTCCAGATTCTGATAAGACCTCCACCTGCAGACCCTCACAACCATCGGCCAAGGTTGTGTTGAAGAGGCCCTTGTCCCCAACATGGGGACAATGTGCATTGGGGAAGGGAGCCCCCCTGCCCCAAAGCAACCTCCATGTGCATGTGGCCTGGAATGGTTCAGGAGGAGGGTGCGCGCTCATCCCTACCCCCTTTCCTGGCCTACCAGGCTGTCTGCCGAGATATGGATTTTGGGGGGACCCCACACCATTTTTTTTTTAAATATTGGCATGAGGTTTCCCTTAAAATCCATACCAGATCTGAAAGGGTTTTTTTTATGTAATGCTATGCTGAATAAACAATGCTAAAAATACAAATGAATTTCGAAATTCCAAAAATGAATTAGTCTATTGGCACAATATTGGACAAATTCGTTTCCGTATTTTCGGAATTTGTTTCGTATCTTCGGCATTCCTCTTTGTATATTCAGAAATCAGAATAACTGGTTGTTACGGAGTGGGCGGCCGCTGGCATCCTTAACAACTATGACTCATTTGCTGTCAGCGGGATTCCTCCCTGACAATAGAATGTAAACAAAACAAATGCCAGTTTAAAAAAACAAAAAATAAACAAATGCCAGTTAAAAAACAAAACAAAAAAAAAAAAACAGCGTTGGGGCCCCACTCCCCAATCAATGCCAAACCCTTCAGATCTTGGATGGATTTTCAAGAGAAACTCCATGCCAAAAATAAATTGTGTGGGGTCCCTCCCAAAAGCCATACAGATTTTAAGAGGAACCCCACGCCAAAATGTAAAAAAAAAAAAAGTGGGGTTTTCCCGAAAATCCATACCAGACCCTTATCGGGGCATGCAGCCCGGCAGGCCAACAAAGGGGGGGGCGCGAGCGAGCACCCTTCTGAACCATACCAGGCCCTAAACATGGGGGGGTGCTTTGGGGTAGGGGGGATTCCGCCAAAGCACCTTGTCCTTATGTTGATGAAGACAAGGGCCTCTTCCCCACTATCCTGGCTCAGTGGTTGTGGGGGTGCAGGGGTGACTTATTGGAATCTGGAAGAGCCCCCCAGATCCTGACCCCCCCATATGAAAAAGCCCTTTATTAAAAAAACAAGAAAAAAAGAAATGTCCCCCGAAGTAGAATGTCAATAACAATGAATGTGGGCCTTGGATCTAGAAAAAAAAAAGAAAAAGAAAAGTGTTCTGGACTTTTAACGAAGGCTCCCATCGTCTGACATTTCCTGAATAGCTAAGGGCCGGGGCCATCTGATGATGTCATTGACCTTACATGCCCCCCATGTTGAGAGCATATGGCCTGGTATGGTTCAGGAGGGGGGCAGTCGCTCGCCCCCCCCCTTTCCTGGCCTGCCGAGTTGCATGCTCAGATAAGGGTCTGGTATGGATCTGGGGGGGGGGGGGGCGCACACCATTTTTTGTGTAAAAAGTTGGTTACAAGTGACAAGGAGAAGGCAATTGTATTAAATACATTCTTCTCAGTTTTTAGAAAGGAAAATGGATGGTATAATAAACAAGAATATATTGTTACACAACGCAAAATGTACCCTTGTGGCTAACAGAAGCCAGTGTTAAAAAAAGACTTAAAAAACATAATGTGAATAAATCACCAGAACCAGATGGCTTACACCCAAGAGTCCTCAAAGAACATAGTCATATTACCATCAGACAATTATTCCAAAAGGACAGCTTACTGACTGGAATGGTACCAGTGGATCGGCGAAAAGCTAACGTGGTACCAATATTCAAAAAAAGGGCTGAGATATATACCTGAAACCTACAGACTAGTCAGCTAGCATCAATAGTATGTAAACTATTGGAGGGAATGAAAAGGAACCATATCCAAGACTTGGCTGATGAAAATAGTATCATTAGTTGTAACTAGCATGGATTTATGAAAGATTGTTCTTGCCAGACTAACCTGTTAGCATTCTATGTGAAGGTGAGCTGTAATCTGGATAGAGGAAGGCCTGTGGACATGGTGTATCTGGGTTTCACCAAAACATTTGAGACAGTACCCCATAAATGCTTATTTTACGAATTGAGGTTTGTTGGCATTGACCATAGTATATGTATCTGAATGGAAAACTGGTTACAGGCACATGTGGAAAGAGTGACGAAAACTATGTTTATCTTGTGAATGGTCTGGAGTTGTTTAACTTGCTCTTTTATTACAGTAAAAAAAATGTTAAATACGGTGGTAAGACAAAAAAAAACAATGAATAAATGGCAAATAAAATAATGAGTAAAACTCACTTTTGGAAGTGAAGGGGGTGTGGATTGTCTGGGAAGCCGTGGGTCCAGCTCGGGCTCTGAGGAGGGCAGCTGGTATGAGTGAGATGAAGATGCCTGTGATGCCGTGGTATGGAGTCTGCAGATGGGAAGTCTGGCTGTACAGGTCAAAGTCGGCGGCTTGGATGTCCGACTGTTCGGGTGGATGTCAGCGGCTGTAGATGGAATGTTGAGCTGCTCGGGACATCGGGTGCAGACAAGATGAGCGGGCTCAGTGATGGATATTAGCAGCGATAGAATAAATGTGGCAGCGGCTCTGGGTGGAGTATCAGGCTGATTGAGGAGTGGGAGTGGCTGCGGATGGAGCTTTCAGGCTGCTCAGATGCTGGAGGCTAGGGATGATCACTGAGGGCTCTCTGACAGTGTGGCTACCTCAGGATTGGTGATGGTAGTGTTGCATGGCGAGGTGGAAGCAGTGCCGAGCTGTCATCTGACCAAGAAGAAGGGGCACCGGTCAATAGGATTGCCTCTCCTTTCGGTCAATCAGGTGATGGGTCTCAGGACCCGCTTCCTGATTGGCCGGGAGGTGAATCAGGAAGACAATAGCGAATATTAATTCGCTATTGTCACACAAGTGGGTGGGCTCACCGTTTTTTAAAGCCAATTAGAGCTTTAGGCTCTAATCATGTGCTTAAAAAAACAAACAAAAAAAAACAAACAAAAAAAAAACCCATTGGAATCCATGCGTCCAGTTCCTTGCATGTAGATTAGGGGCCGGGCGCATGGATCGGGGGGTGGGGGGGGGGGTGGGGGGTGTGCGCACCCTGTATGGACGGGCTGCCAATGAGGTTTGTATAGATAGTTCAATCTTAGTATTTGCTGACGATACAAAGCTATCCAGGGTAATAACTTCACAACAGGATATAGTAACTTTACAGAAAGACCCCAATAAAATAAAGGGGTGGGAAACCATGTGCCAAATGAGATTTAGGGCCAGTTCACACCAAATGCAGCCCAGTGCATTTTTTTCTGCATCAAAAATGCATGGAAAGTAGGTTATATGGTTTGCAATGGCGTAGGTCACACAAGTGCTTGCAGTTCCAGTGCGTTCCAGAGAAAAAAAAGTAGAGCATGCTGCATTTTTCCTGTACTGGACTATACTGGAACGCTGTAAAAGGCATCAAAAACACACTTGAAAGCACCAAAACGTACCAAAAACGCACTGGAACACACATGTCCTTATTTAAAGTTAAGAAAAAAGAGGGGGGAAATGCACTGGACTGCACCAAAAACGCACTTTAACGCATCAAAAACGTGCATGCAGAAAAGCATCCGGACTGCGTTTCTATGGTTTGAACTAGCCCTTAATGTTGAAAAATGTAGAGTAATACACCTGGGGGCTAAAAATATGTATGCAAGTTACTTGCTTTGCTATGCCAAGGTTACTTAGAATAGAGTTCTGTACTACTAGACTGGAATCAACACATAAATCAGCAAAGTCAGCAATAATAAATGCATACAGTGGGTATAGAAAAGAATCACCCCCCTTTGCAATCACATTTTGTTGCTTTGCAGCCTGAAATAAAGACAGAATCAAGTAATAAAATGTGATAGTGCTGCTGGTAAACCAAATAAATAAACTAAATCAACATATAAATAACAATAAAGTTCATGAAATGCACAAAGTTCAATTAGAGTCCATTTGTGACATACAGTGGGGACGGAAAGTATTCAGACCCCCTTAAATTTTTCACTCTTTGTTATATTGCAGCCATTTGCTAAAATCATTTAAGTTCATTTTTTTCCTCATTAATGTACACACAGCACCCTATATTGACAGAAAAACACAGAATTGTTGACATTTTTGCAGATTTATTAAAAAAGAAAAACTGAAATATCACATGGTCCTAAGTATTCAGACCCTTTGCTGTGACACTCATATATTTAACTCTGTGTGCTGTGGTGCTGTCCATTTCTTCTGATCATCCTTGAGATGGTTCTACACCTTAATTTGAGTCCAGCTATGTTTGATTATACTGATTGGACTTGATTAGGAAAGCCACACACCTGTCTATATAAGACCTTACAGCTCACAGTGCATGCCAAAACACAAGAGAATCATGAGGTCAAAGGAACTGCCCGAAGAGCTCAGAGACAGAATTGTGGCAAGGCACAGATCTGGCCAAGGTTACAAAAAAATTTCTGCTGCACTTAAGGTTCCTAAGAACACAGTGGCCTCCATAATCCTTAAATGGAAGACGTTTGGGACGACCAGAACCCTTCCTAGAGCTGGCCGTCCAGAGCTATCGGGGGAGAAGAGCCTTGGTGGGAGATGTAAAGAAGAACCCAAAGATCATGTGGCTGAGCTCCAGAGATGCAGTCGGGAGATGGGAGAAAGTTGTAGAAAGTCAACCATCACTGCAGCCCTCCACCAGTCTGGGCCTTATGGCAGAGTGGCCCGACGGAAGCCTCTCCTGAGTGCAAGACACATGAAAGCCCGCATGGAGTTGCTAAAAAACCTCTGAAGGACTCCAAGATGGTGAGAAATAAAATTCTCTGGTCTGATGAGACTAAGATAGAACTTTTTGGCCTTAATTCTAAGCGGTATGTGTGGAGAAAACCCAGGCACTGCTCATCAGCTGTCCAATACAGTCCCAACAGTGAAGCATGGTGGTGGCAGAATCATGCTGTGGGGGTGTTTTTCAGCTGCTGGCCAATAACACACCTCCTGTATTAGAGAACCCCCACTCCAGATGAAGGAGCATAGGGTGTACTTTGGACATCAACAATGTTGATCGAAGGGGGTGGGAGTATTAGATGAACTAGCCAATTTCAGTACTCTAAAAAGTTGAAGCTAAACTCCAGCTGCACTGCAGTTACAGCAAACTTTTTTTATTTATTTTTTTAATAAAGGTTTTACATAAATAAAATAAATAGATGCTGATTACTGTAAGCCCCCCTGTCAGTGATAAATGGTTTGTCTCAACACTTTAACGGCTACATTTCCAGGACAGCTTATTCTTTTGAAAAACAGAATTAAGCTGACCATGAATGAAAAATTTTAAAAAAGTCTTTGGAAAATTAGAAATAGAACATTTGTTTCACATGGAGGGCCCATGCTATCGTCAATCGGAAGACAGCTAATAAGAAGACTGCTGTTTTGGTGTGACGTATGCTTCTGCCGAGTCCCTTGTTGCTACATTACTTACCTGAACCCTCATGCCTCCTCTGTCCTCATTGTCAGCCTTCCAGCCCCTGGTTATCCAGTGACCCTGAGTATCCTGTGTCATTTTTTGCCCCCATTGCCCCCCCTGTGCACCTCCATTGCATCCAAGAGCATCCTGTGTTATCCAGTGACCCCTAAACACCCTGTGTCATCCAGTGATCGCTGAACATCTTGGGTCATCTTGTGACGTCAATGTCCCTATGTGCCCCTCAACTCCACTGCACTTAAGGACATCTTGTTGTGCCATCTAATGATCTAGTGCCCCGTTAGCCCTCATGACACTTGCGTCTCAATGCTGCCCCTGAGTTACCGGGCCTGCTATGCTCGGTCATCAGCCTTTACCCTCTGGTATACTACTGAAATCACTGGACTGACCTTCTCCCAGGGCATATGGACCCCTAACTGAGGAAGCTCTCTTTACATAAAGAGTAACTCCACTTTTGTTGAAAAAAAAAATCCCCTCTGGGTGATCTATGTAGAGTGCAAGAAATTTAAAGCATAACTTCACCTTTTTGAAAAAAATAATAAATGCACATTTTTTGCATTTATTATTTATTTTGGAGCCTGTAAAGGATTGCACCAGTGATCATCAGATCACTGATGCCATGCACTTCTCCTTATATCTGTATACATGTTCATCCCGTATGGAAAGGCAGATACACTGACAAGAAGAAATCAATGAACTACCACAACGCTCCAGCTCCTTGGTAGTTCATTGAGAATTAAAAGCCAACAACCGCAAAGGGTGCCGGGGGGTTGTAGTTCATTCACACACAGAGCTGTGTAAATGATAGACGCTGCCGTGTGGGCAGAGCCCAGCATAGCAGAGCTAATTTTAAAAAGTGACAGCTAGCATCAGAGGCGTAACTAGAACCTTCAGGGCCCCGGTGCAAGAAACCATGATGGGCCCCCCTTCCATCCGAGCCCCGGCTTCCAATTTTGGGAGGGTGTCCATGGACATCCTCCCAAAACCGTGCTTCCCACATGACCCCTGGGACATGCATCCAGCGCAATCACATCGGTCCTTTACCATGTGATCAGCTGTTCACATGCAAACAGACTGGTTATCCACAGCCCTTTCCTCACGCGCTGTGTTTGTGTTAGGAATTGACTGCCATTAACTGTCAAGAATGTCAGTAAATTGTTTACACTGATAATCAGTGCCCCAATCATCAGTGCCCATCAGTGCCGCCTATCAGTGCCCATCACTTCCACCTACAAGTGTTACCTATCAGTGCTCATTAATGCTGCCTATTAGTGCCCATCAATTCTGCCTATCAGCACCACCTATCAGTGCTCATTAATGCCACCTAACTGCGGCCATCAGTGCCACCTATCAGTACTCTTCAATTCTGTCCATCAAAGCCCATCAATACTGCCTGAGTTCTGCCTATCAGTGTTCCTCAGTGCCCACCAGTACCACCTATCAGTGCCCATCAATGTCACCTATCAGTGCAGCCTATCAGTGCACATTAGTGCCTCCTATCAGTGCTGCCTATCAGTGCTCATCAGTGCCTCCTATAAGTGCTCATCAGTGCCTCCTATCAGTGCCCATCAGTGCCTCCTATCAGTGCCCATAAATGCCTCCTATCAGTGCCCATCAGTGCCTTTTATCAGTGTCCATCAGTGCCTTCTATCAGTGCCCATCAGTGCTTTCTATCAGTGCTCATCAGTGCCCATCAGTGCCTTCTACCAGTGCTCATCAATACCTTCTATCAGTGCTCATCAGTGCCTTCTATCAGTGCTCATCAGTGCCGTTTATCAGTGCTCATCAGTGCCTTCTATCAGTGCTCATCAGTGCCGTCTATCAGTGCCTTCTATCAGTGCCCATCAGTGCCTTCTATCAGTGCCTTCTATCAGTGCTCATCAGTGCCTTCTATCAGTGCTCATCAGTGCCGTCTATTAGTGCTCATCAGTGCCCATCAGTGCCTTCTATTAGTGCTCATCAGTGCCTTCGATCAGTGCTCATCAGTGCTGTCTATCAGTGCTCATCAGTGCCTTCTATCAGTGCTCATCAGTGCCGTCTATTAGTGCTCATCAGTGCCCATCAGTGCCTTCGATCAGTGCTCATCAGTGCCGTCTAGCAGTGCTCATCAGTGCCTTCTATTAATGCTCATCAGTGCTCATCAGTGCCTTCTATCAGTGCTCATCAGTGCCCATCAGTGCCTTCTATCAGTGCTCATCAGTGCCTTCTATTAGTGCTCATCAGTGCTCATCAGTGCCTTCTATCAGTGCTCATCAGTGCCCATCAGTGCCTTCTATCAGTGCTCATCAGTGCCTTCTATTAGTGCTCATCAGTGCCCATCAGTGCTCATCAGTGCCTTCTATCAGTGCTCATCAGTGCCTTCTATTAGTGCTCATCAGTGCCCATCAGTGCTCATCAGTGCCTTCTATCAGTGCTCATCAGTGCCTTCTATCAGTGCTCATCAGTGCCCATCAGTGCTCAACAGTGCCTTCTATCAGTGCCCATCAGTGCTCAACAGTGCCTTCTAACAGTGCTCATCAGTGCCCATCAGTGCTCAACAGTGCCTTCTATCAGTGCTCATCAGTGCCCATCAGTGCCTTCTATCAGTGCCCATCAGTGCCCATCAGTGCCTTCTATCAGTGCTCATCAGTGCCCATCAGTGCTCATCAGTGCCTTCTATTAGTGCTCATCAGTCCCTGCTATTAATTTCTATCAGTGCTGTCTGCCTTCTCAGGACAGCACAGCTCTGAGCGGAGATCGTGTGTCATAGATTAATAGCACAGAGACTCCGACGGCATTAACGTTCTATTTGTCGGTCCTCTCTGCCACAGATGAGAGAGGACACACAGCTGATCTCACACACAGCTGATCTCACGGCTTCCCCTTCTCCCCCCTCCCCTCTCCTGTGCTCCGCGGGAAATAGGAGCTCTTTACCTTCACACTAGACTGCCCGCAGAGCACACAGGAGAGGGAAGGGGGGAGAAGAGGGAGCCGTGAGATCAGCTGTGTGTCCTCTCTCATCTGTGCCAGAGAGGACCGACAAATAGAACGTTAATGCCGCCGGAGTCTCTCTGTGCTATTAATCTATGACACACGATCTCCGCTCAGAGTCGTGTGTGAAGATCAACCCCGCTGGGCCCCCCCACAGTGGAGGAATGCCGGGCCCAGTCACAACTGCGACTGTTGCGACCCTGGTAATTCCGCCACTGGCTAGCATGGGGAACATGTTACATGTCCCACCCTAAAAAGGGTGGGACATGTAACATGTTCCCAGAGGTGAGCCTATTCTTTAGCCCACTTTCACATCGGGCCTTTTTGACATGCCAAATCGGCGGCTATTTCCGGCAACGGCATCGTCCAAATAGGTGCAACGCCGACTTTGCAGCTCTGCACAGGTTCCCAAAAGTAGTTCCAGTACTACTTTTGGCGACTTTGGGGGCAATTTGAATATACAACTGTGCATGAACCTGCACAGATGTCTGTCAAATTGCCCCCGAAGTCAGACTGCATTGCCGGATTTCAAACCTGCATCAGTGTGAACCTGGGCTCAACAAACTTTGATGCAGATTCCTACCTAATTCTGCTCTGTACTAAATATGTTTGGACGTTGGATACTGATTCTGAATGAGACTGACTTTTTCATTATTAAAGGATAATTCCACTTTTTTGGGAAAAAAATAGAAACTAAAAATAATTAATTTAACATATACAATTGTTACACGAGCCATGTATTGAATGTTATTAAAAATGACTTTGCGTTTTCAATCTGCAGAGCTGTAATTTTCTGTAATATTCTGTGCAATATGGCAACCTGCAGACATTCTATACACAGCTGGTGTACAGAAAGCCCCTCAGAAATGTAATGTCCTGCTTGTGTAATGGGCCAATTGATTTTCCCAGAAGTCTACAATGCAGGTCAGATTTTAGGTACGCTCTGCAAAAAAATAAAAAAGATTTTTGTTGAGTGTCGCGGACACTGGCTGCAAGGACCTTTTTCTGTCCACATTCACCCTGTTATTTGGTATTTCTATATTAATCTTTAAAGACTATTCTTGGTTGTTTATCACAATACATGATTCTTGAAAGAGCTGATCACATTAACCTGCGGAGACGAACTGTCTGGTCACCAGGTCTGCCTTAAGTGTTGTGTTAATTAACATGTTAATTATATTATTGTCTTTTAAGTTTTTGCTAGAGGGGAGGGGGGGAGTGTCCATGAGTCAGCCCTACCTCGTTATCGAACCCCTTGTGTTAAGTGTGTATAGAAAGGCTGTATTCTGTCCAATAAAGCAGTCAAGATTCTACAAGCTATTTTCGGCTAGACTTGTATCCAATGCAGCTATAATAATATATCTCTCTGATGGTCAGACTGGAGGAAGCGGTGTTATTGACGGAAGCACTCAGTGGAGTGTGGAATAGGATCCGTCACATTGAGATTCTCCCAAAAGGGTTAATCACATCTAAAGGGATGTTGACGCCACAACTTTCCTCATTAGAACACTACAAGTAGATTAGCTAATCAAAGGGTAACTCCACTTTCGTGGGAAAAAAACAAACAAAAAAAAAAAACGACCAAAACAATCATATAGCTTATACAATTGCTACATGACTAAATTGTAATCGAATGTGATTAAAAATGACCTTTCCTTTTCAATCTGCGGTGCTGTAATTTTTGGTAAAATTCAGTGTAATATGGAAACCTAGGGGTTAATCACTTCTGAAGGGATGTTGACTCTGCAACTTTCCTCGTTAGAAGATTGCAATTCATCAGCTGATTGATAATGAAAAAGTAAAATACCATTCAGAATCTGTACTCAATGCAGAAGCAGCTCTTTCCTTAAGGCTCGATTCACACAGGGGCAACACGACTTCAACGCGACTTTGCACGGCGACTTCAACGCGACTTCAGCAAATTACAACGCGACTTCAAGTCGCCTCCGGCTGTGGCCAATCACAGGACAATCAGCTCTCTGGGAGGGAGGGGTTTTCCCTGCAAAGTCGCTTGACTTTAGAGAGAGATCCGACTTGGAGGCGACGTCCATTGATTTCTATGGTACAGGTCGCCTACCAAGTCGGATCCAAGTAGTACAGGGAGTACGCTCTGAAGTCGGAGCGACTTCAGTAGTGTCTATTAAGACGCTCCCATTCACTGTCATGTGAATATCTTTCTGGGGCGACTTGGGGCGACTTGAGGGGCGACAAGTCGGATCCCAAGTCGCCCCAGTGTGAACCGACCCTTAGTGCAGAAACAGGTAGGAATCTGCAACAATGTTTGTTCATTCAATGCAACGTACATAGATCACCCAGAGGGGAATATTTTTTTCTTAACAAAAGTGGAGTTACTCATTAAGTATATCTTGGTGATTTCAGGAACCTACCAGAAGGTAGAGAGGCAGGAAATGGGACTGATGGTTCAGTGTAGTAGGCCACATAACTGTGGGACATGCCAGAGACTGCACTGAGAAACAAGTGTCACGAGGGCACACAAAGTGCACTAGGAGTCGCCGGTTGACACAAGGTTCTCTTGGGTGCAGTGGAGTCAAGGGGTGCACAAGATGACACCGGATGCTCAGGGGTCCTTGGATGACACAGGATGTTCAGGGGTCTCTGGATAACCAGAGGCTGGAAGGCTGGCAGAGAGTACAGAGGAGGCTAAAGGGCTCAGGTAAGTACAGTAGCAGGAAGGGATTCAGCAGACGTGCAGCGGCGTGTTGCTCAAACGGCAAACCACTTGTGTTGCTTTTCATTTTAAAAGCCGCACCAATCTGTAATCTCCTTATTGGCATTTGCGCTGATCAGGAAAGCTATCTTCTGATTGGTCATAGTATGGGCCCTCCAGGTGAAACCAGAGAAAAGATCCAGAGCTGGAACAGAAAGGAGGAGAGTGTGACAATACCAAAAAAATCAAACACTTATAGAAAATGTAATCATCAATATTCATGATCTAATTGGCTCTATGATTATGCTGCAAACCTCACCCATATCACACTAACCTTTTCTTGTGTCAAGATTTTACCATGCCCAAAAATTTGCCACAAATACTCTGTGCCTAAATAAGAGCGATGAGATTTTTGATCTTTTAACATTAAAAAAAAAAAAAGTGTGCCTAAGGGTGAAATACAAAAATTAGCTAGTACACTATTAGATACAAAAAAAATGGTAAAAACACATAAACCAAATTAAGGTTGGGTTTAAATGTCTGTGTGGAGCGACTCACAGCAGGGGTCCGGTGCGTCCCTGTTTTTGCCTGAATTCGGACCTGATACAAGAAGACGCAAAGAACTCCTGTGCAATTCGCACCGCAGCTGTCACAGAGCTGTGTGAACCGGCTCCGTTGAGAGCTGGTCACAATTAGGGATAGGCAAACGCTTTGGCCCGAGCACAAGTTCGGGCCGAACTTTCGTTGTTTGGCAAACAGCCGAACAAACGGGTCATTCGACTGTTTGTTCGGCCACCTGAACCGACCACAATGCATTGAGGCGCTGAACAGTTCAGTGCAAGCCTTGATTGGCTGAAGCATTGAAAACTTTAGCCAAACAGGGCACAGAGCACCGTCAGAGTCATGATTGGACACTGTCATCATGATTTTATCCAATCATGGCTCATTCCCGCCCCACAGTATAAAAGTATTCTTTCAATGGCAGCCATTTTCAGTGTGATTTTTGGCATGGAGAGAGATAGAACAGGGCTCTGTTCAGTGCTATTAGTTAGTTAGTGTGCTATTTTGCTTCAATTGTCAGTGTAGAATATTCATTTAGTGCCTGTCTAGGGATAGTGTGAGTGTAGTGAGGAGGACCATCATTCAGCTTTGCATAGTATGCAGCTAGAGTAGGGACAGCTCAGATTGTTTCACTGTAGTGAGACCATGTCATTCATACATTAGTGCAGAGAAGGGACAGTTCAGACAGTTTCAGTGTAGTGTAGTGAGACCGTGTCAGTAATCTTTACAATTTTGCATATAGCTAGAGTAGGAACAGTTTAGATAGCGTCAGTTTAGTGACGGTTGAACACCGTTTATTTTATTGCGCTACTGCTAGTTTAACGCCATTTACTTCTGCGTGCGTTACTGCCAGTTTAACGCCATATAGTTCTGTGTGTCACTGTACGTTTGGCGCATTATATTGTATATTATAGTGTATCCATGAAGTGTGTCTGTGTAGTGTGTGAGTTCTCAAATTAAAGTGCACCAAACACCTCTTTACATTGATTAAAGTGCATCTACGTACAAATTTCAACTTCTTCTTTACATTTGCTTATAAGCACCGCCCCCTCCCTTCCAATGTCTAGGAGGACAACAAGGAAAGGCAGACATTCCCTTGGCACTGTAAGGGGGCCAGCAACGAATGTGTCCACAGGCAAAGATAGACGAGGTGCTCGGTCCTCAGGCAGGGCATCATTTCCTCTGTTTAGTGAGTTTGCCCATGCTATCCAGCCACAGCATGCAGAGGAGGTGGTGGACTGGCTTACTAAACCTTCCTCATCCTCTGTCATGCAAGCAGAGACAAGTGTGCAGTCCCCTGCAGTTGCCAGAGTGGATAAACCTGCCTCCTTGTCCACATCTATTCCCGCCATAGCCCCAACATCATCCTTTGAGGAGTCAGCTGAGTTATTTGACCACAGCGTCAGCCACTTGCTCCTTGATGATGCCCAGCCATTACTGGATTCAGATGTTGGTTCTGAGGTTGAGGATGACAGGAACATGAGCCTAGAGAGAGAGGGAGGAACACTGGTAGACAAATTGGCATTCATGTTCCCCAAGCCGCAGTATATTGCCAAATTGTCTCCAGTGGTAATTATGAAAATGGAGGAGATGGAGATGATGATGATGGAGGTCACTGATGTGACTTGGATGCCGGATAGAGCAGAGGAGGAAACTGAAGGTGAGGCAGCACAACCCCAAGGAGGCCGATATCAAGAAAGAGTAGAGAGCAGCCACCCTATTCCATCACATTTTGCAGCTGTTATCTCCCGGCCCACTCCCCAAAGCTCAGCTGTCTTGGCCTTTTTCAGCACATCTGCAGCAGATCGCACTGTTGCTATCTGCAAACTGTGTCTCAGGCACATCAAACGTGGCAAAAAAACACTAAGCTTTTGGGTACCACATGCCTAACAAGGCATTTAACGTCCAACCACTCAGCCCGTTGGCAAGAGCACCTAAAAGCCACACAAGAAGGGGCACAAATCTGTCCCTCCTCCTCCTCACCCACTTCAGTCTGTCCCTGCAATACAGAGTCATTACCTTTCATCAGCCTCCACTGACGGGGATGATGGTATAGCACAGGGTGTCCTAGGTCCTAGCAGCACATCTGCCAGCAGCACACCACCAGCTGTAGACTAGCTGGCAAATTTCTCTGCCCCATCTGCTGCAGTGGGAAAAATACAGTCCTTGCCACCCACATGCCCAACGTCTGAATGCAAGCTTGTCAAAGCTGTTGGCCCTCCAACTAATGCCCCTTTTTATGAATTTGCACAATGTGCTGTACCACAATGGCAGGTTCCCAGACGCTACTACTTTTCACGTAAAGCTGTTCCATCTCTCTATCACATAGAAGGGAATGTTCTGGCATTGTTGGGCAAGGCAGTCAGCCATAAAATCCACCTTACTGCTGACACGTGGCCCAGCAAGCATGGGCAGGGACGCTATACTTCATTCACAGCACACTGGGTAATGCTGTTTGCAACTCAAAAGGATGCAGGACAGGGCTGGGTGCTGCAGATTGTTGTGCCCCCACGTCTCCATGCAGCTGGTGGTGATGCCAGACCTGTGAGCTCTATCCCCTCCGCCACCTCCATGCCCTCCTCTGCAGAATTGTCCTATGAACATCAGGTACCCCCTAAGTGTTCAAAGGGCTATTCCCAGAGTCAGGGTAAAAGGTGCCATGCAGTACTTCAGCTGGTGTGTTTAGGGGACAGGAACCACACCGGAGCAGAGATTCTTGCTGCTCTGCAGGGACAGGCCCAGAGGGGGTTCACACCATGCCAGCTTAAGCCAGGAATTGTCCGATAATGGCTCAAACCTCCTGTCCACCCCTAGACTGGGCACGTTGCACATGTGCCATGCCTGGCACGTGTTCTCAATTTGGTGGTGCAGGGTTGCAAGATGTACTAAAGCAGGCCAGAAGAGTCTATAGCCATTTTAGGCAGTCATACACAGTCAGTGCTCAGTTAGCTGAAATTCAGCAGGAATTCCACCTGCCCGCAAACTGCCTGATTTGTGACATGCCCACCAGGTGGAACTCAAGTTTGGGAATGCTGCAGAGGGCCATCAACGAGTACCTGTGCCAGTACGGCACAACGACAGGCTCAGACCGCCTCAGCTTTTTTTTTCCCCACGCCAATGGCTGATTAAGGATGCATGCACTGTATTGTCACTATTTGAGGAGGCCACAAGGATGGTGACAGTGCATGCATCAGTGACACAAACCCTGTTGTGTTCCTGCTGGAGCAGAGTCTGCGTGGCATTATGGACAGGGCACTGGAGGCAGAGAAGCAGGAGGAAGAGGAGGACTTCCTTTCCTCTCAAGGCCCACTTTATCCAGACATCATTCCTATGTCGCAGAACACACAGGAGGAGAGAGGGGATGAGGATTCTGGCACTTTCATAGGCTTTGAAGAAGAGGAAGACAAGCGTCAATCTGTAAGCGATGCCTTTCCAAGCCCCGGACCCTTGGGAGTAGTATGTGGCTGGGAGGAGGAAGTTCCAGATGCTGTCAACCTGAGTGACCCAGAGGAGTCTGCTTCTCAAGCCTCTGCAAATTTGAGGAGCATGGGCAACCTCATGCTTCAAAGCCTGCGAAAGGACCCAAGAATACATGGCATAAAGGAGAAGGATGATTACTGGTTGGCAACCCTCCTTGACCACTATTATAAGGGGAAGGTCTCAGAACTCATCCCATCCCCACAGAGAGTGCAGAAGATAGTCTCTTGAGGACACGTTAAAGAGGATTTTATTGAACATTTTTCCTGACTCCAGTAGGTTACAGTGTGGTGGAAAATGTCGTTTTGAGTCTTCTGCTAGTCAAGAGAGGAGCGTTGGAGAAGGCATCTGCCTAAGTGAGGCATTTCGGAGTTTTTTTTAGTCCTCGCGGCCCAGGGCTGTCGGCTTCCACATCCCATCGGCAGCATCTGCATCACATGGTGGACGATTACCTCAGAGCTAAAAACAGATGGAGAGCTTTCCAGCTGACGATCCACTGACTTACTGGGTCATGAGAATAGACCACTGGCCAGAACTTTCCCAGTTTACTTTTGAGTTGTTGGGCTGCCCTGCATCCAGCATGCTTTCAGAACGGGCATTCAGTGCTGCAGGAGATTTCGTTACTGATCATAGAACGCGTCTGTCCACAGACTCCGTGGACCGTTTGAATTTTATAAAAATGACTCAGTCCTGGATTACCAGCTATGAAGCCCTTGATGCCGATGTCACTGATTGTTTTTTTGGAATCTGGAATCTCTGCAGGACTTCGAGGCTGCCTAGCTTTGAGGGTGCTCAATCATTTCATCTGGAAGAATGTTTTTGGTATAGGTTTCATGGGCACCATTAACACCTAAAGACCAATTTTTCAGCACCTGTTTGACAGGTGCATATCATTGCAATTTTTTACAGCAAGGCCAATTCTTGCTTTCATCAAGAGAACCTCTATAGGGTTACGGTGGGAAGACTCCCCCTCCTCTCTGCAGCAACGGCATTGTCACTGTGGGATTTTATTCTCAGGTTTTTCTGGTCAGGAAGGCTTCCGGCGTGTTTCATATGGTCATCAATTTAAGCGCCCTGAACAAATTCATAGTCTACAGATGTTTCCGGATGGAAAACCTTTTATTCTGTAAGGAATCTGTTACCAGGGGTGTTCATGGTAACCCTGGATCATCAGGACGCTTATCTTCCTGTACCAATCTGCCTCAAAAGTTCCTCAGATTTGCAGTTCTTATGGAGAACGATCCAAGTCATTGTTAGTCCAAAGCCCTTCCTTTTGGTCTCTCAGCACCAGAGAGACGGAGACCCTTGTTCAGGATCTACATTTGATTTTTACGGACCTTTTCAGAAATTGGGGTGGAAAATCAACACGCACGTCTTGACTGGTGCCCTCCCAGAACATACCTTTTTTGGGTTATCTAATAGACACTGTTGCCCAAAAGATTTTTCTTTCAAAAGAAAAGGTTTTAACGATTCTTCTCTCCGTGCGGAGCTTCAAGTTGCTCCCGCAGGCCTCCCTTCGGTAGATCGTGCAGTTATTGGGTTTGATGACTGCGGCCATCCCAGGGGTGCCTTGGGCCCAATTGCACTCCAGGTCCCTTCAGGCATTTCTTCTGCACCATTGGGATCGCAAAAAAAGCTCTTTGGATCAGCTCGTTCAGCTTCCAAGAGAGTATTTTCTCAATCTGTCCTGTGGGAACGGCGGGAACATCTGCAGGGTGGGAAGGACTGGGTGCAACATGCCCCAATAAAAATTACCACAGATGCAAGTCTGTGGGGCTGGGGTACTCACTCAGAGGACTGGCAGGCCCAGGGAGCCTGGTTTCCGGAGGAGCGGCATGCCTCCTCAAATTTCTGAGAACTGTTAGCTGTGGGGAAGGCTATAATGGCTCTGGAGGAGAGGGTCTATTCAAAAGACCTGTTGATTTGCTCGGACAATGCCACGACTGTGGCATACCTAAACAAGGAAGGGGAGCACTCGCTCAGATACTCTTCTAGTTTTGTCCAGCAGATTCTGTCCTGGGCGGAGGACAATGTTGCTTCAATCAGGGCGGTGCACATCAGTGGGACAGAGAATGTCCTGGCGTACTATCTGAGCAGGGTGAACATCAGTACCATCAGTTGGGAACTACATCAAGGCACGTTCCAGAAGATCATGCTGAAGTGGGGTCTTCCCACAGTGGATCTTTTTGCTTCCATTCTCAACAAAAAACTGCCGGCTTTCTTTTCACTGGAAAGAGAGATGAAGTCCCTAGGGACTGATGCACTCTCCTTCCTGTGGGATTTCACTCTGGCCTACGCCTTCCCTCCATTTCCCCTCTTAACGCTAGTAGTTCGGAAAATTATTCAGGACCAAGCGGAAGTTATTTTAATTGCTCCTTTGTGGCCGAGGAGGAGTTGGTTCTCCTCGCTGAGAGCCCTCTCAATAGGTCTCCCCTGGCCCCTGCCGGAACGGAGGGATCTTCTCCGCCAGGGGTCAGTGTTTCACCCAAACCCTCAGACCTTACATTTGACGGCCTGGAGACTGAGTGGCGCATCCTGCAGTTAAAAGGGTGTTCAGAGAGGGTTATTCAGACTATCCTGGACAGCCGTAAGTGAATAACGAGAAAGCTCTATGGGAAAGTTTGGAAAATGTTTGTTTTCTAGCAAAAGACAGGAATAGATTCTATTTCTACTCCCTGGAAGAAGAATTGGTGGGGAGCGCTAATAGTGAAAAAAAACATATACTTTTTTTCACTATTAGCGCTCCCCACCAATTCTTCTTCCAATCTGCACTAGTTATTTTATCATTTAGTTTTTGGGGTTAGCAGCTTATTCATATTTTTTTATTATTTTGTGGCGCGGGATTCCTCACTTTTTTTGTACTCCCTGTATATTGGATTTTTTACAGAGGGGAGTGGAAAAGGGACTTTCTGTCAGCACTCTTATAGGGCGTACACACGGTCGGACTTTGTTCGGACATTCCGACAACAAAATCCTAAGATTTTTTCCGACGGATGTTGGCTCAAACTTGTTTTGTCTACACACGGTCGCACAAAGTTGTCGGAAAATCGTTCTAAACGCGGTGACGTAAAACACGTACGTCGGGACTATAAACGGGGCAGTGGCCAATAGCTTTCATCTCTTTATTTATTCTGAGCATGCGTGGCACTTTGTCCGTCAGATTTGTGTACACACAATCGAAATTTCCGACAACGGATTTTGTTGTCGGAAAATTTTATCTCCTGCTCTCCAACTCTGTGTGTCGGAAAAACCGATGGAAAATGTCCGATGGAGCCCATACACGGTCGGAATTTCCGACAACACGCTCCGATCGGACATTTTCCATCGGAAAATCCGACCGTGTGTACGGGGCACTAGGGTTCAGGTTGCTGCCATATCTTTATTTACAGGAAAAAAAGACTAGCTGAGAACCCTTTGATCAGGAGCAAATGTGTTCCTAAAAAAAGGTACAGTGGGGCAAAAAAGTATTTAGTCAGCCACCAATTGTGCAAGTTCTCCCACTTAAGATGAGAGAGGCCTGTAATTGTCATCATAGGTATACCTCAACTATGAGAGACAAAATGTGGAAACAGGAAAAATCCAGAAAATCACATTATCTGATTATTGAAAGAATTTATTTGCAAATTTTGGTGGAAAATAAGTATTTGGTCAATATCAAAAGTTCATCTCAATACTTTGTTATATATCCTTTGTTGGCAATGACAGAGGTCAAACGTTTTCTGTAAGTCTTCACAAGGTTGTCGCACACTGTTGCTGGTATGTTGGCCCATTCCTCCATGCAGATCTCCTCTAGAGCAGTGATGTATTGGGGCTGTCGCTGGGCAACACAGACTTTCAACTCCCTCCAAAGGTTTTCTATGGGGTTGAGATCTGGAGACTGACTAGGCCACTCCAGGACCTCTTACAAAGCCACTCCTTCATTGCCCGGGCGGTGTGTTTGGGATCATTGTCATGCTGAAAGACCCAGCCACGTTTCATCTTCAATGCCCTTGCTGATGGGAGGAGGTTTGCACTAAAAATCTCACGGTACATGGCCCCATTCATTCTTTCATGTACACGGATCAGTCGTCCTGTTCCCTTTGCAGAGAAACAGCCCCAAAGCATGATGTTGCCACCCCCATGCTTCACAGTAGGTATGGTGTTCTTTGGTTGCAACTCAGCATTCTCTCTCCTCCAAATACGACCAGTTGGGTTTCTACCAAACAGTTCTACTTTGGTTTCATCTGACCATATGACAATTTCCCAATCCTCTTCTGGATCATCCAAATGCCCTCTAGCAAACCTCAGACGGGCCCGGACATGTACTGGCTTAAGCAGTGGGACATGTCTGGCACTGCAGGATCTGAGTCCCTGGCGGCGTAGTGTGTTACTGATGGTAGTCTTTGTTACGTTGGTCACAGCTCTCTGCAGGTCATTCACTAGGTCCCCCCATGTGGTTCTGGGATTTTTGCTCACCGTTCTTGTCATCATTTTGACCCCACGGGGTGAGATCTTGCGTGGAGCCCCAGATCGAGGTAGATTATCAGTGGTCTTGTATGTCTTCCATTTTCTAATTATTGCTTCCACAGTTGATTTCTTCACACCAAGCTGCTTGACTATTGCAGATTCAGTCTTTCCAGCCTGGTGCAGGTCTACAATTTTGTTTCTGGTGTCCTTTAACAGCTCTTTGGTCTTCACCATAGTGGAGTTTGGAGCGTGACTGTTTGAGGTTGTGGACAGGTATCTTTTATACTGATAACAAGTTCAAACAGTTGCCATTAATACAGGTAATGAGTGGAGGACAGAGGAGCCTCTTAAAGAAGAAGATACAGGTCTGTGAGAGCCAGAAATATTGCTTGTTTGTAGGCGACCAAATACTTATTTTCCACCAAAATTTGCCTCTAAGAAGTATAAATAGATGAAAAACAATGAGAAAATGCATTATTTTATTCAGTTTAAAAACTGTTAATACGGTTGAAATGGATTCAGGGTGTGAAAATCCCCGATTTTAACAGTGATGGCCTACGCGTTTCGCGGACGAGGCCGCTTCGTCAGGGCCTTTGAGAATGGCACAATGTGGCCCGACGGAAGCCTCTCCTCAGTGCAAGACACATGAAAGCCTGCATGGAGTTTGCTAGAAAAACACCTAAAGGACTCCAAGATGGTGAGAAATAAGATTCTCTGGTCTGATGAGACCAAGATAGAACTTTTTGGCCTTACTTCTAAGCAGTATGTGTGGTGAAAACCAGGCACTGCTCATCACCTGTCCAATACAGTCCCAACAGTGAAGCATGGTGGTGGCAGCATCATGCTGTGGGGGTGTTTTTCAGCTGCAGGGACAGGATGACTGGTTGCAATCGAGGTAAAGATGAATTCAGCCAAGTAAAGGGATATCCTGGACAAAAACCTTCTCCAGAGTGCTCAGGACCTCAGACTGGGCCGAAGATTTACCTTCCAACAAGACAATGACCCCAAGCACACAGCTAAAATAACGAAGGAGTGGCTTCACAACAACTGTGACTGTTCTTGAATGGCCCAACCAGAGCCCTGACTTAAACTCAATTGAGCATCTCTGGAGAGACCTAAAATGGCTGTCCACCAACGTTTACAATCAAACCTGACAGAACTGGAGAGGATCTGCAAGGAGGAATGGCAGAGGATCCCCAAATCCAGGTAATTAATTAATACTATATATATATATATATATATATATATATATATATATATATATATATATATATATATATATATATATATATATATATATTATAATAATTTTCAAAGAGTTTTTTTTCCCACTCACCCGGGAACTGTAATTGGAGGGTACCAGCTCAGTGGGACAATGTGAGGCCTTTGTGCCCCTATATATGCAGATGAAAGAGCATTGTAAACTAACCTCCAAAGACAAGTGGAGGTGTCCAACACAACTAGGGAAAGCAGAACAGAGTAGCTGTGAGGATGTGGGGAGTGACAGGGGAGAAAAAGCAAGAAAGTGAAAACAGAGGCAAGTCAAGAACGGTGGGGTGGGGGGAAGAAAAAGAGGGAAAGGGGGAAGGAGGGGGGATGTGGAAAAGGGGTGTAGGAGGGAGAGAGGGAAAGAAGGTAAAAAAAAGGGGGGGGGAGGGGAAGAGAAAGGAGGAGGAGAGGGACAGAAGGAAGGGTAATGAGAGGGGAGAGAGGGAAAAAAGGAAAGGTAAAAAAGGGAGGGGAGGAAAAGGGGGGGGGGGGAGGAAGAGAATAGAGGGGGGGGGGGGGAAGAAATAGCAAAAGGTG
This sequence comes from Lithobates septentrionalis, assembly GCA_037952835.1. Lineage (NCBI taxonomy): Eukaryota > Metazoa > Chordata > Amphibia > Anura > Ranidae > Lithobates > Lithobates septentrionalis. The sequence continues at coordinate 10,453,924 of JBBDGP010000319.1, forward strand.
ATGTAGATCAACAAACTGAATATTCATTGTACTTGCTTACCAAGTAGTTGTTAGAGATGTACACAAATTTTAAATGAAAAATAAGTAATCCTGGAAAACCAAAAAGATGTTTGTTGCTTGGATAGTTGTTTTCCCTTTAAGGAGAAGGGGGAGTGTATCACTAAGTTTTGAGAGGACAGTCAGAGAAGAGGCATCCCAGAGTGGGAAGAAAAAGACTGATTTCATAGATTGCTGGGGATTACATTTAAACAAGCAGCCATGCGTTCATGGACAAAGGCTCCCTGAGCATATAAAAAGAACTGTTACGGAGCAATGCCGAGTGAAGGAGAGATTTACATACTTTAAATCGTGCAAAAGCCATGTCTTCTCAGCGTTCCACATACAAACAAGCAGGTGAGCTGCTGAAGAGACACTGAAACAAAGTGTCTTATATAGAGAGACACAGCTGCTCTAATTGTCTCGGGAGGGGTGGATCAGTGGGAGGAGATTCCTGGGGTTGTTAGAGTCGCCCGAATAGCACGGAGCTGGAGTAGGCTTCGGGGATCTGGAGGGACAGGGACAAGCCCATCTCAGCACTGGTGCCGTGGGGTTCGCATGCCAAGTAATGCATGCAGGAAACACCCCGGTCCGTGTCCTCTCCTAATCCCTCTAGGATGTAAAAAAGGGAGGGATGCGGGTTCCTCTCTAACACCGATTGGGATGAATCGGTCAAAGGAAGAAAAGAACCCGCAATGTAGGGAGGAGGCGGGACTTGGACGGTATAGCGTTAAGCCAGGATTGGCTTGGAAGAGCCTGGGCTGGCGACGCTGCGCTTCTCATAAAAAAGGGGGGACAAGCCACATAACCGCCCACCCTGTGGCGGCAAGTGGTTGGTGTCCCCGGATGAAAACATTTTATGGGTGCGCCTCTGGGGGACATGGTGAAACACCATGTCCTCAGGCAGTGAAGAGACACGATTGAGGCCAAAAGGGCCCCCCGTGCTGGGAGTCACTCCAAAACAGGTGATCGCGGGTGAAATATGGGAAAACATCTAAACGCACAAAAAATTAAAAATCCATGTGATCAATGAACAGAACAATTAGATAATAAACATTGCTGACACCTCTCTGAGGAGGATGTATAGTATAATATACTGTATAGGTAGCTCACTGCCACCGCACACGTCCACAATATAACCGCATATTAAAACAACAATACAGAGCAAATCGCATGTAAATGTTCGCATCAATGACGGACATATACATTGTTTAGTATATCTCACAAAAACATTGCAACTTATGGCTACTATTAATCAAAGAGTGGGGGTAAAGGAGTGGGAGTAAATGGAGGTTGTAGTTTGAATTTTACAGTTACAAAAAGGGGCATAGCTAATGGCATCCATTCCCCCTCCCCCTTCTTTCCCTTCCCCCCTCCCCCCTTTCTTTACACTTTCTTCTGTCCCTAAACCCCCCACCCCCCCTTTTTTTTTCTCCTTTCCTTCTTTCCCTCTCTCCCGCCCTCCTTCCCCTCCCTCTTTTCAACCCTCTTTCTCTCTCCCCCCCCCCCCCTCCTCCCTTCCCTCTCTGCTCCCCTCTTTCCCTGTCCCCTTTTTTTCTTTTCCCCCTCTTCCCCCACTCTTTTTGACTTGCCTCTGTTTTCACTTTCTTGCTTTTTTTTTTTCCTTCTTCTTTCCCCCCTCTTTTATGCAATATTGATGCTCTATTTGTAGAACCTACATGTGATCACATTGTGCCATTCTCTAAAGCCCCGACAAAGCTGCCTCGTCCACGAAACGCGTAGGCCATAACGCTGTTAAAATCGGATTTGCACACCCTGAATCCATTTCAACCATATTAACTGTAATGTATTATTAACTGTTTTTATACTGAATAAAATGTATTTTCTCATTGTTTTTCATCTATTTATACTTCTTAGAGGCACAATTAAAGTCCCATTTAGTTCACATACCTTTTTAGGAAGACATTTGCATATATTTGTGGGATGGTGCCTCTATAGAAGTGATGGTATTTTCGCACTCGCCCCACCCCGACATATAACCTTTTGATCAGGAGGTTCCTTTCAGCCAGATCTAGACGTACACCCAGCGCTGTTAAACAGATTCCTCCCTGGGATCTGTCATTAGTGTTAAATGCTCTGACTAGGGCTCCTTTTTGAGCCTTTGCATGAGGCTTCTCTGAAATTGATTTCCTTAAAGATTTCCTTCCTTTTGGCTATTACGTCAGGGAGAAGGATTTCTGATCTAGAGTCTTTCCTGTAAAGACTCCTTCCTGAGGATTTTAGAGGACAGGGTAGTGATTAGGCCCTATCCTTTGTATTTACCCAAAGTTTCTTCCAGCTTTCACAGGTCCCAGCAGGTAGTTATTCCTAGTTTTTGTATCTCTCCCAAGAATGTGGAAGAGGAAAGATTTTAGTTTTTTGGACGTGAAAAGATGTCTTCTGCTTTTATCTTGAAAGGTCTAGTGAGTTTAGGAGTTCCTCCCAACTCTTAGTGTTGTTCAGTGGCCCCAAGAAGGGGACCAAAGCGTCTAGGCGTTCCATTGCTGGATGGATTAGGGAAGCTATTTCTGAAGCGTACAAAGCATCAGGTAGCGCCCCTCCTTCCAGAATTAGAGCTCAACAAGATCCATGGCCACATCATGGGCAGAAAAAGCGGGAGCATCATGGGAAGACATTTTCTAAAGCTGCTGTCTGGTCCTCCTCTCATGCGTTTGTCAAACATTATAGAGTCCAGATGCTCTCCAGCCAGGACTTCCCCTTTGGTAGGAAAGTGCTTCAGGCTGTTGTCCCTCCCTAAGGTATAGAATCGTGCTTATCCTCTCAAGTAGCTCTTCTGGAAGATGAGGGGGGAAAACCCCTGTTAGACTTACCGGTAACGGTATTTCCATGAATCTTCCAGGACAGCGTTTATATTCCCATCCTATTCTGTATTCACTGCTCGCCTTTGTTTACCTGGTAGTGTTTTTATGTGAGTTTCTGGTTTTCCTCTGCCGAGTGCACTTTTGGTGGCGAATTACTTGATCTTCTAAGAACTGAGGGTCAGAGGAAAGGGAGGGGCCTTTTAAATTATGTCTGATTTGTGTTTCCTGTAGAGGGCGAAGCTAATCATCTCTCGTAGCTGTCCTGGAAAATTCATGGAAATACCGTTTGCGGAAAGTCTAACGGGGGTTTTCCCCTCTAGTGTGTTCTGATGTCGACCCAACATTTAGTGTATCCTTCTTTCAGTAGTAACAGTAAACAGGACTAATAGAGGGGGTGAATCTCCATAATGGGGACACAGACAGCAACAAAATACAGGTGTTCTGATCAGTCTCCATTCCAAAACTAGAAAAAAAAAGTTTTGCCCTTTTGGTGACACGTCAAAGCTGAACACTGGGATAAGCAAATATTGTCTAAATACTTCTCCAAGACCATTCAGATTGATAGGATTTCGCTAGAAATCATTGAAATACAATGTGGAAGTGAGTATTTGTTTTATAAATTTTGGCCAAAGATGTGTTTTTAATTGTGGGATTCAAGATTGCTTAAATCTTGGCGTGCTTTGTGTATTTCTTCTAGATCTGTGCAGTAGTAATGTTGCAATTTTACCTCTGTGCAGGAGCTTCCTGTAATACAGACCAGTCACTGCTACTCTCTCTCCTTGGATGGGGTGTCTGGTCTCCACCCCTTCCACCGTACAGACCAGTGATGATGTCACTGCTAATTTTACATGGTAATATCAAGGTTTGCAAAGGCATGTGGTGCACACAAAGTGTATGCATATACTTTGTGGCTTTTAACAAAACATTTTTTGTGCCCAGAGTTCAGCTATCCCCAGGTTGCCGACCAGGGCAATTTTTTTAATGAAAAATAATTCAGGTGATGATACATAATGTTTGAACAAATATAATGGGGTTTATTTACTAAAGCTGGAGAGTGCAAAATAAGGCTCACGTCTGCATAGAAACCAATTAGCTTCTGACCTCTGCGCTCTTCACACAAGCAGATTGGGTCCGCCTATTTTTCAAGCAGACCCGATGGGACCATCTATTGTCCGTTTACACCCGTCCCTCCTAAGAGGACATGTTTACACCTGCCGATATCCAATCCCCCCCCGTTTGGTTCGCACCAGAACATGCGGACAGGCAAAAAATTTGTGCGAACACCGTCTGTTAAAGTCTATGGGACACGAACATGAAAAATCAAAAGTGCTAATTTTAAAGGCTTATATGCATGGTATTATCTTAAAAAGCGTTTGGGGACCTGGGTTAGGGGACATGTATCAATGCAAAAAAAAGTTTTAAAAACTGACGTTTTTTCGGGCACAGTGATTTTAATAATGTTTAAAGTAGGGGTGCAACGGATCAAAACTCACCGTTCAGATCGTTCCTCAGGTCAGAGTCACGGATCGGATCATTTTTCAGATCAGCAAAAAAAAAATCTCCCCCACTGTAATATCCACGTCGTCTCCCCCATGGTAATATCCACGTCATCTCCCCCACGGTAATATCCACGTCATCTCCCCCACGGTAATATCCACATCCTCTGCCCCACTGTAATATCCACGTCCTCTGCCCCACTGTAATATCCACGTCCTCTGCCCCACTGTAAAATCCACGCCCTCTGCCCCACTGTAATATCCACGTCCTCTGCCCCACTGTAATAGACCTCTCCCCCACTCACTGTAATATCTACAGACATCTCCCGCACTGTATATCCAGACATCACCCCCACTCTAATATCCACAGACATCTTCCTACTGTATACAGTATAGGAAGACTAGTGTTTAGTCTTGCCTTACCAGAATAGAAGCCGGTGTAGCGACATATTCGGCGACCCATCGCAGTTTGCTACGGAAGTGACGTTCTGTCGCCACCATCTTGCTACACCCCACACTCGTCCACACTAAGGATACACTAGGAAGGGGGAAAGCGGACATGTTACACCCACCGGAGTTTTGCATTTTACGTGTATTTATAACAGTAAAGTCAGTTTATATAGTGAAATACAGTACTTAGAATTCTGACTGCTTAGATGTTCAATTTTAAAAGCAGCGAACTTCTGTCAGATTAGCAAACCTGTGAGATGAGCAGGGCTTAAGCTACTTTTAAAATTCAAGATCTAAGTAGTCAGACAGAGTTGTAAGTCCTGTATTTCACTATATAAACTGACTTTACTGTTATAAATACATGTAAAATGCAAAACTCTGGTGGGTGTAACAACATGTCCGCTTTCCTCCTTCTTAATGTATCCTTGCTGTGGAGGAGTGTGGGGTGTAGCAAGATGGCGTCACTTCCGTAGCAAACTGCGATGGGTCGCCAAATATGTCGTTACACTGGCCAGAGGGGTGATGACGTCAGCGGTACTCACCGCCGCAGCCGGGTGTACCAAGATGTCTACCGCTCCGGAGCTAGGCCGAAGCCGTGGCCTTTTCAAAGGCCGAGGCAGCGGAGCACTCCGCGGATCGCGTGGTGTGCTGATCCGAACAGGTTGACCCGTTCGGATAACGGATCAGTGACGATCCGTTGCACCACTAGCTTAAAATGAAACAATAAAAGTGTAATATTCCTTTTAATTTCGTACCTGGGGAGTGTCTATAGTATGCCTGTAAAGTGGTGCATGTTTCCCGTGTTTAGAACAGTCTGACAGCAAAATGACCTTTCTAAAAGAAAAAAGTCATTTAAAACTACGCTATAATGAATTGTCGGTCCGGCAATACACATAATAGTTAATTTGATAAAAACAGCATGGGATTCCCCCACAGGGGAACCCCGAACCAAAATAAAAAAAAATGTATGGGGGTCCCCCTAAATTCCATACCAGGCCCTTCAGATCTGGTATGGATATTAAGGGGAACCCCGTGCCAAAATTTAAAAAAAAATGGCGTGGGGGTCCCCCTCAAAATCCATACCAGACCCTTTAGGTCTGGTATGGATTTTAAGGGGAACCCTGCGCCAAAATTTTAAAAAAATGGCGTGGGGTCCCCCCAAAAAATCCATACCAGACCCTTATCCGAGCACGCAACCTGGCAGGCCACAGGAAAAGAGGGGGGATTAGAGAGAGCGCCACCCCCTCCTGAACCGTACCAGGCTATGTAAAGTCATAGGGACTATAATTTGTACCTATTTTTATGACGATCCAGTGAGCGACTTTTTTACATTTTCTATTTTCAGATAGTCGCATCTATTTTTATGACGATCCAGTTAGCGACTTTTTTACATTTTCTATTTTCAGATAGTCACATCTATTTTTATGACGATCCAGTTAGCGACTTTTTTACATTTTCTATTTTCAGATAGTCACATCTTGACACATGGGAATAAGTGGGTATTGATCAGAAGGATGAAAATCCCATGAAAAATCCCATGAAGTCCTGATTGGAATTTGTGGACTACGTGTCTATTGCACCTGTATGCGATTTTTTTTTTTTTTCCATTTAGAATATCTTTATCTAGATGATGAATGAAAATATGTTTATATGGAATTATTGATGTTTTGTTTGTGACACTATGAGTTGAAACATTTGGTTTATCTCTTTCTCAATCTATTTGGCTTGTGCAGGCATTTGTTTGCTTAGGTAGGAAACAAATTGGAACTGATATGGGGTAATGTCTTCCTCCCAGGGCCTTTCATTTTTGGAAGCATGGGACACACCTGTGGGGTAACACCCACTTGTACTAGAGTTTTTGAACAAAAGAGGGAATTACTCATAGAATTTTCACACAAAGCCATATAGCCTAAGGAAGAGCAGGGATGCTCGCAACTGTATACAGTAGCTGCAATTGATGTACATGACGATTTTGATGATTTGAAGATTCAGTAAATATATTTGCATTGGAGAACGTGTCCCTTCATTTATGTTAATGGATATTGGTGGAGAACAGGGAGTCCACCTTGACACCATTCCAGTCTAACAGCAAGAACAAAGAAAAGGCAGTAACCCACCCAAAGTTTGAAAAATAAATAAATAAATAAATAAATAAATAAATATATATATATATATATATATATATATATATATATATATATATATACACCGTATTTATCGGCGTATAACACGCACTTTTTTCCCCTTAAAATCAGGGGAAAGTCGCAGGTGCGTGTTATACTCCGATCCCCTGCGATCCCGAGCTGTCAAAACTTCAAAATCGCCGGACGATTGTAGTCCCGAGCGGAGCTATCCGAACCTACTCGAATAGCTCTGCTCGGGACTACGAGTGGAGCCGAAAGTGAACGAGAGCCGCCGGAAAGAGCCGAGGATCGGCTCTGTGTATTTCGGCGCTGGCGGCGCCATTTTCAAATCGCGGTCGGCGATTTTGAAGCCCAGGATGGCAGGAACAGGGGATCGAAGGCTGCACTGGGGAAGGCTGCACTGGGGCAAGGCTGCACTGGGAAAGGCTGCACTGACAAGGCTGCACTGACAAGGCTGCACTGGGGAAGGCTGCACTGGGGAAGGCTGCACTGACAAGGCTGCACTGACAAGGCTGCACTGACATGGCTGCACTGACATGGCTGCACTGACATGGCTGCACTGACAAGGCTGCACTGACATGGCTGCACTGAGATGGCTGCACTGACAAGGCTGCACTGACATGGCTGCACTGACAAGGCTGCACTGACATGGCTGCACTGGGGAAGGCTGCACTGGGGAAGGCTGCACTGACAAGGCTGCACTGACATGGCTGCACTGGGGCAAGGCTGCACTGACAAGGCTGCAATGATGGGCATTTAAATGTAAGTTTTTTTCCCTTCAACTTTCCTCCTAAAAGTTTTTTTTTCCCTAAAATTCCCTCCTAAATTGGGGTGCGTGTTATACGCCGGTGCGTGTTATACGCCGATAAATACGGTATATATATATATATATATATATATATATATATATATATATATATATATATATATATATATATATAGTTGTTGGTGGTAAGGTGTTAACCTAGCTAGCTGTACGCATATGACAGGTTTTAGATTGAGAACAGTTCCTTTTGATCTGCAGGAATGTTAGGTGTGTTATGGGAGATGCTCTATTTACCCTTCCTAAATTCAGATGCAAGAAGAGATACAATCTGAGTTAAATACTGTAGTGGACTCATTAGCTAGATAAATGCCTGTAGTCCCCTGTGTTAATCAACCCTTTATCCACTTCAAAGGGTGTTTGATATGCTGAGAATTTTTCTTTGATCTGTTCAGGATTGGACAATTTCCCCACGGCTATGACCATACATAGTTAAGTGCCACATTCAAGAGAAGGCGGTGATTAATTTCTCTTCTAACTAATCCTCTCCCCAAGAGAGGATGTGCTAGTTAGGGGCTGAGCTATGCTAAATTAAGGGGAAGGGGAAATTGTCCAATCTTGGAGGAGATACGCCCAGAGGGAGGAGAGGGGTAACATTGTTCCACCAATCAGGGGGTTCCTGTTCAAGTCAATGAGAGATGGGCCTATATTAGTGTAAGGTACACACAGGGAAGAGAAGGAGTCAGGAGTTTCACGTGGGCCCACACACATCACTACTGGAAAATATCAGGTCAGCTCCCAGCACTTAAGGTATACCTGCTTGTCATATGTTTGTTTGCTGTTTTGTATTTCGAACTATTGAGGAATATACTCTGTATTTTATTTTAACCTAATATTTTCTTCCTTGGTGTAAACGATAGATGGCTGTGTAATAGACTTTCAACTACTCACCAATAAATGTTGTTAGTGTGTTAAAGCTTTCACTCTTGGTAAAAGTACTCTCATTTAACCCACATCATATCTTTGAGATATTAAATCTTAAATATAAATGGGTAACAAGACTTTCCCCTCAGATCTAAAGTGACTTGCAGTGCACATGTAGTAAGTTGCGGCTGGTGCTCAAAATTTTTTGGGGGGGGCGCAAACTGAGAAATTCTGGAAAAAAAACCCCATCAATTGCTGCCACTGTGCCCATCGAACGCTGCCACTGTGCCCACGAATGCCATCACTGTGACCGCCCGCTCTCCATCTGCTCAGCACCTACCCTGTCTCGGGGCAGCGGGTGACGGCGAGGAGTGATGTCATCCATGCGTCTCCTCCTGTCCTCTCCTCCTGATAGGCATCCAATCACAGTGCCTGTCATTTCAGCCAATCAGGTGAGGGTAACAGACCCGAGCACCTGATTGGCAGAGAGACGGTTCAGTGTTAGAAAAGCGAATATTCATTCGCTGTTCTGACACACCTGGGTGAACTGCGAGCACCAAGCATGGCGCTCGTAGGTCACCTTTTTTCCCTTATTGGAGTCCATGGCTCTATTTAGGTGCTTCAAAAACACCACCCGCCGCTGTAATTCAGGTGCCCGAAAAGGGGGCTGGGCGCCTGAATATAGGGTGGCAAAGGCAGCCATGGATAGATTCATGCTATGCATGAATCTATTCATTGGTCATAGAGGGGTTGACTGGAGAAAGGGGGCGGTGCCCTTATGGACGGGCCGCCACTGCTTGTAGTGCAAAGTGGATTGCCTTTAGTAAATAAACCCCTTAGTCTGTCAGCTTGGAGGAATTGGAATCTCCACTGTAGTAGGATTTTAACCATGATAAAAAGGAGGGCTTCTCCTGCATTAGAAGGAAAAAGAAAAAGCAAAACAAAAGAGAAAAATAATCCATTGGTGGGAAGGTATCATCCAGGACAACAATACAGCTTCTGAGGAACAGGAAGTCTGGTCGTGCAGCCAGGGTAATTGTCCCAACAGAGCAATGAGTGAGAAACAGTACCCTGGAACCTTGTAAACAGAGGATCATGTGGTTATTTGAAAGGCCACTGGAGTCTGTCAGCAGCCATGGTAAAAGGAACAACAGGCTTATCAAGCTGCAGCCATAGGATTTGAAGGTAAAAACTCCTTCCCCTCCTTCCATTGCAGAGGAGACAAAATATTTCTTCCCATAGGAGGTTGCCAGTGGCAACAGTTGTCAATACACCATAGGCAATATAGCAGTAACTTCTACAGTTCAGGGAAAGTGTAGAGATGGATAGGAAAATGCCTGGATTAACCAGGATCACAATTCTTTAGCCTGTTGCATGAAAGGAACAGTGTAGGCACAACAGGTGCATAATAACAAATTGCTGGTGCACATAGGCAAGAGTTCCAGCCGGTAACAACCCTACACTTAATAGCAGCAGTCCAGGGTGGTCATCCGACCTAAAGGGACTCAGGAGCCTGCAGTCACCGGCAGGACAGTGGAATAGGATTCAGAGCTCACCTCTTAGCAGTGGTGGTAGCGATTTCAGCCAGGAGAATGCATCTCTGGGAGATGTAAAGACTTGTTAACTCATTCCTTCTCGTAACGTGTTGCCAAGCTAAGGGTATCTGTACGCAGGTTTGGGTCTAATTGCTACTTGTAACTAGGGATGAGCTTCGTGTTCGAGTCGAACCCATGTTCGACTCGAACATCGGCTGTTCGACCGTCCGTCGAATTGCGAACGATATGGGCCGTTCGCGCCAAATTCGTGTGGCGCGTCACGGCCCATAATTCACTGCGGCATCGCAGTGCATTGCTGGCTGATGATTGGCCAAGCATGCACTATGACCCGCATGCTTGGCCAATCACAGCGCCGTCAGTAGAGAGAGCTGTAATTGGCCAAAGCCAGGGTGGCTTTGGCCAATTATGGCTCAGGGGATTTAGTACACACCCCACACTATATAAGGCCGCCTGCACGGCGGCCCTGTGTAGTGTGTGTTCCGGTGTGCTGAGAGATAGAGAGAGAGAGAGACAGTGTCATTTGATTTGAGTTAGATAGATTAGGCAGAACAGTCAGTCAGTTAGCTGCACTTACAGTGTATTGTGTATATATATGCATCCCAGGTGTTGCATATATATATATATACACTGTATTCAGTTTAGCTAGATCCGTTCCTGTTATCTTCTATCTAGACTATTTAGTGCAGTGTGTCCTGCTCACAGTGTTCAGCTAGATCCGTTCCTGCTATTTACATTCAGTGCAGTGCGTCCTGCTCACAGTGTTCAGCTAGATCCGTTCCTGGTATTTACATTTAGTGCAGTGCGTCCTGCTCACAGTGTTCAGCTAGATCCGTTCCTGCTATTTACATTCAGTGCAGTGCGTCCTGCTCACAGTGTTCAGCTAGATCCGTTCCTGGTATTTACATTTAGTGCAGTGCGTCCTGCTCACAGTGTTCAGCTACATCCGTTCCTGCTATTTACATTCAGTGCAGTGCGTCCTGCTCACAGTGTTCAGCTAGATCCGTTCCTGCTATTTACATTCAGTGCAGTGCGTCCTGCTCACAGTGTTCAGCTAGATCCGTTCCTGCTATTTACATTCAGTGCAGTGCGTCCTGCTCACAGTGTTCAGCTAGATCCGTTCCTGGTATTTACATTTAGTGCAGTGCGTCCTGCTCACAGTGTTCAGCTACATCCGTTCCTGCTATTTACATTCAGTGCAGTGCGTCCTGCTCACAGTGTTCAGCTAGATCCGTTCCTGCTATTTACATTCAGTGCAGTGCGTCCTGCTCACAGTGTTCAGCTAGATCCGTTCCTGCTATTTACATTCAGTGCAGTGCGTCCTGCTCACAGTGTTCAGCTAGATCCGTTCCTGGTATTTACATTTAGTGCAGTGCGTCCTGCTCACAGTGTTCAGCTACATCCGTTCCTGCTATTTACATTCAGTGCAGTGCGTCCTGCTCACAGTGTTCAGCTAGATCCGTTCCTGCTATATACATTTAGTGCAGTACGTCCTGCTCACAGTGTTCAGCTAGATCCGTTCCTGTTATCTTCCTACTGACAGGCAGGCTTGTCTGGTTACAGTATATAAAGCTACCTGAAGAAAATTACAGGTGTTCTTTTTGATCCTATTAGTACCACGGTCAGGCAGCTAGACTATTTACATTTAGTACAGTGTGTCCTGCTCACAGTGTTCAGCTAGATCCGTTCCTGTTATCTTCCTACTGACAGGCAGGCTTGTCTGGTTACAGTATATAAAGCTACCTTAAGAAAATTACAGGTGTTCTTTTTGATCCTATTAGTACCACGGTCAGGCAGCTAGACTATTTACATTTAGTACAGTGCGTCCTGCTCACAGTGTTCAGCTAGATCCGTTCCTGTTATCTTCCTACTGACAGGCAGGCTTGTCTGGTTACAGTATATAAAGCTACCTGAAGAAAATTACAGGTGTTCTTTTTGATCCTATTAGTACCACGGTCAGGCAGCTAGACTATTTACATTTAGTACAGTGTGTCCTGCTCACAGTGTTCAGCTAGATCCGTTCCTGTTATCTTCCTACTGACAGGCAGGCTTGTCTGGTTACAGTATATAAAGCTACCTTAAGAAAATTACAGGTGTTCTTTTTGATCCTATTAGTACCACGGTCAGGCAGCTAGACTATTTACATTTAGTACAGTGCGTCCTGCTCACAGTGTTCAGCTAGATCCGTTCCTGCTATATACATTTAGTGCAGTACGTCCTGCTCACAGTGTTCAGCTAGATCCGTTCCTGTTATCTTCCTACTGACAGGCAGGCTTGTCTGGTTACAGTATATAAAGCTACCTGAAGAAAATTACAGGTGTTCTATCCCAGCTTAGTGCAGCTACAGGCCATTAGTATGTCTGGAAGGCCAAGAAGGAGAGGCAGACAGTCACAAGCCAATAAGAGAGGGCAAGCAGGCTCTGTGTCTAGTGCTGGTCGTGGAGACGGTGCATCCTCATCAGCACGTGGCCATGGAACACGCTTGGCCTTTTTTTCGGCAGCTGGCCGTGTTGAGCCGCAACATGCGGAAGACTTGGTCGAGTGGATGACCAAGCCGTCCTCATCCTCCTCATCCTCTCTCACCCATGCCCAGGGTGCTTTGTCTGGCAAAGCAGCGGCCTCTTCCCTCAGCTCAATGTCATCAGTGACTCCTTCCCTAGCTCCACCATGTCCTCATGAGGATTCCCTCGAACTGTTTGACCACAGTGTTGGGTACATGCTCCAGGAGGATGCCCAGCGTTTGGAAGGCTCTGATGATGATACTGAGCTCAATGAAGGCAGTAACATGAGCACGGACAGAGGGGGTGCCCAAGAAGGACAGCAATCTGGCAGTCATGCTCCCCCTGCTGCAGCATACTGCCAGGTTTGCTCCAGTGATGAGGAGGGAGGGGATGATGAGGTCACTGACTCAACGTGGGTGCCTGATAGGAGAGAGGAGGAGGAGGAGGAGGAGGAGGAGGTGGCACATCACCAACTAGGCAGGATGCCCTCCAGGGGCCAGCCTAAGGGCAGCACATTGACTGCATCACACCCCAAAGCTCCACATGTGCAGGGCGCTGCAGTCTCTGCGCGTTATTCAAAAAGTTCTTTGGTGTGGGCCTTTTTTGAGACGAGTGCATCAGATCGCACCGCTGCTATTTGCAACATATGTCTCAAGCGTATCTCGCGTGGCCAAAACATCTCCCGCTTGGGTACCACATGCTTGACCAGACATATGTTGACCTGCCATGCAGTTCGTTGGCAAGCGTATCTGAAAGACCCACACCAAAGAACAAAGACGATCTCTCCTTGCTCCTCATCAGCTGAGATTTCCAACCCCACTAGACCTTCAGTCCTCTCTGAGACCTGCAGTGAGAGGAATGAAGGTGTAGAATTAGGTGTGTCACAGCCAAGTACTTGTGGGCAATTTGCTTTTGGTACACCGACGTCAGATTGTACCAGGCAAATTTCCCTACCCCAGCTGCTGCACCGCCGAAAGAAGTTTGCTCCCAGCCATCCACATGCCCAGCGGTTGAATGCTAGCTTGGCAAAATTGCTAGCACTTCAACTGCTGCCTTTTCAGTTGGTAGACTCTGCCCCCTTCCGTGAGTTTGTGGAATGTGCGGTTCCTCAGTGGCAGGTACCCAAACGCCACTTTTTCTCACGGAAGGCGATTCCGGCTCTCTACCGGCATGTGGAAGGCAATGTCCATGCCTCGCTGGACAGGGCGGTCAGCGGTAAGGTGCATATTACCGCTGACTCATGGTCCAGCAGGCATGGACAGGGACGTTACTTAAGTTTCACGGCGCATTGGGTGACTCTGCTGGCAGCTGGGAAGGATGCAGGACAAGGTGCAGTAGTGTTGGAGGTTGTTCCGCCACCACGCCTCCAAAATGCTGATTGTGACACACCTCTCTCCTCCACCCCCTCCTCTTCTTCTTCCTCCATGGCCTCTTCCTCGGAACCAGCGGTGCTCCGTAGGCGTTCAAGGGGCTACGCAAGTACGCAGGCCAAAAGATGCCATGCGGTGCTTGAGCTGGTGTGTTTGGGGGACAGGAGCCACACTGGGGCAGAGGTTCTGTCAGCTCTGCAGGGGCAGGTTCAGAGGTGGTTGACGCCACGCCAACTTAAGGCAGGAATGGTGGTTTGCGACAATGGCACCAACCTCCTCTCTGCCCTCCGACAGGGACAACTGACCCATGTGCCCTGTTTGGCTCACGTCCTTAACTTGGTGGTGCAGCGGTTCTTGGGCAGGTACCCGGGCTTACAGGATGTCCTGAGGCAGGCCAGGAAAGTCTCTGTGCATTTCCGCCGGTCATATAATGCCAGTGCTCGGCTGACGGACCTCCAAAAGGAGTTTAACCTGCCCAAGAACCGCCTAATCTGTGACATGCCCACCAGGTGGAACTCGACGTTGGCCATGCTGCAGCGGCTGCACACGCAGCAGAGGGCCATCAATGAGTACCTGTGCGACTATGGCACCAGGACAGGGTCAGGGGACCTTGGTTTTTTTTCCCCACGCCAGTGGGCCATGATCAGGGATGCATGCACTGTCCTGTCACCATTCGAGGAGGCCACGAGGATGGTGAGCACTGACAGTGCATGCATCAGTGACACTGTCCCCCTTGTCCACCTGTTGGAGCACACGCTGCGTGGAATAATGGACAGGGCACTTGAGGCAGAACAGAGGCAGGAAGAGGAGGACTTCCTTAGCTCTCAAGGCCCCCTTTATCCAGACAGTGTTCCTGCGTGCCCGCCGATCACACAGGAAGAGGACGAGGAGGAGGAGGAGGAGGAGGAGGAAGATTGTGTCAGTATGGAGGTGGAGCCTGGCACTCAGCATCAGCAGTCTTTAAGGGATCAGTCCCAAGGAACACATGGACTTGTACGTGGCTGGGAGGAGGTGGCTGCGGACGTTGTTGTCCTTAGTGACCCAGAGGACTCCGGACCGAATGCCTCAGCAAACCTACGCTGCATGGCCTCCCTGATCCTGCAAAGCCTGCGTAAGGATCCTCGTATTCGTGGTATCAAGGAGAAGGACCAATACTGGCTGGCAACCCTCCTTGATCCACGTTACAAGGGTAAGGTTGCGGACCTTATCTTGCCATCGCAGAGGGAGCAGAGGATGAAACATCTTCGGGAGGCCTTGCAGAAAGGTCTGTGCAACGCGTTCCCAGAGACTGGGAGGTTACAAACTCCTGTTTCTGGACAACGTGTTGCTGAGGCTTCGGTCAGTCAAAGAAGGAGCGGTGGAGAAGGTGGCCGTCTGACCGATGCGTTCAGACAATTTTTTGGTCCGCAGCCCCAAGGTATGATCGGTTCCAGCAACCATCGCCAGCGTCTGTTTTACATGGTGCAGGAATACCTAGGGGCAAGATCAGACTTGGACACCTTTCCCACCGAAAATCCTCTGGGTTACTGGGTCTTGAGGATGGATCACTGGCCAGAGCTTGCACAGTATGCAATTGAGCTACTGGCCTGTCCTGCATCCAGCGTTCTTTCGGAACGTACATTCAGTGCTGCTGGAGGCGTGGTAACCGATCACAGGGTGCGTCTGTCCACTGACTCGGTCGATCGGCTGACCTTCATAAAAATGAATCAGTCTTGGATCACCACCAGCTACCAAGCACCTGATGCTGATGTAACTGAATAATTTTTTTCAGATCCCTTCAAAGACTGCCTATGCTGATGCTGAGTGATTATCCCTGAGTAATTATCCTCTTCCTCCTCAATCATCACGCTGATAGCTTGTAAGAACATTTTTGGTTCTGGGCGCCACCACCAGTGCCTAAGGCACAATTTTTCAGCCCCTGTATAACAGGGGCGTGTAATTACAATTTTTGATGTAATACTTTGCAGCACGGCTCGTTCCTGCATTCCAACTAGAGTGTCTGTGAGGGGTTGCAGTGTTGTGGCACCAGCACCAGTGCCTAAGGCCCAATTTTTCTGCCCCTGTCTAACAGGGGCGTGAAATTACAATTTTTGATGCAATACTTTGCAGCAGGGCTCGTTCCTGCGTTCCAACTAGAGTGTCTGTGAGGGGTTGCAGTGTTGTGGCACCAGCACCAGTGCCTAAGGCCCAATTTTTCTGCCCCTGTCTAACAGGGGCGTGAAATTACAATTTTTGATGCAATACTTTGCAGCAGGGCTCGTTCCTGCGTTCCAACTAGAGTGTCTGTGAGGGGTTGCAGTGTTGTGGCACCAGCACCAGTGCCTAAGGCCCAATTTTTCTGCCCCTGTCTAACAGGGGCGTGTAATTACAATTTTTGATGCAATACTTTGCAGCAGTGCTCGTTCCTGCGTTCCAACTAGAGTGTCTGTGAGGGGTTGCAGTGTTGTGGCACCAGCACCAGTGCCTAAGGCCCAATTTTTCTGCCCCTGTCTAACAGGGGCGTGTAATTACAATTTTTGATGCAATACTTTGCAGCAGGGCTCGTTCCTGCGTTCCAACTAGAGTGTCTGTGAGGGGTTGCAGTGTTGTGGCACCAGCACCAGTGCCTAAGGCCTAATTTTTCAGCTCCTGTTCAACAGGGGCATGTAATTACAATTCTTGATCTAATATTTCACAGCAGGGCCCTGTGAGGGCTTACAGTGTTTTGGCCACAGCAACACCTAAGGCCCAAATTTCTGCTGAGTATATAGGGCAGGACCCTACTTTCAAACATCTAACTTACAAACGACTCCTACTTGCAAACGGAAGGAGACAACAGGAAGTGAGATGAAATCTACCCATAGGAAGGGAAATTCTCTCATGTAAGAGTTAATATGGGAAAACAATTTCTCCTTTCCACTGATGCTTTCCAATCCTTGTTCCACAAAAAAACCCAAATTTTCAAAAAACATTTTTCATTGGGACAAAAAAGTGAGGTGAAATCTTCTGAAGAGGAGGAAAGACGCAAAACAAATGTCACAGGGGTGATAACCCTTCCCTATGTTTTCCAAAAAGCTTAGAAAAGATTTTTTGGCTGGAGCTAAACACATTAAAAATGTTCAAAATTACAAACAGATTCTACTTAACAACAAACCTACAGTCCCTGTCTTGTTTGCACCGCCTGTATACTGCTGTTCAGAGTATATAGGGCCTGGTGGCCCCACACCTTTCCTTATTTTAATTTGGGTGTGGGGTTCCCCTTAATATCCATACAAGACCCAAAGGGCCTGGTAATGGACTGGGGGGTACCCATGCCGTTTGTCTCACTGATTTTCATCCATATTGCCATGACCCGACATGACATTAAACCCGCAAGCAGTTTTAAATGAGATTTTTTCCTTTAAAAATGACATTTGGTGCAGGGACTGTTCTAAACATGGGAAACACGCGTCACTTTACAGGCATACTATAGACACCCCCCAGGTACGATATTTAAAGGAATATTTCACTTTTTTTTTTTTACTTTAAGCATCATTAAAATCACTGCTCCCGAAAAAACGGCCGTTTTTAAAAGTTTTTTTTGCATTGATACATGTCCCCTGGGGTAGGACCCGGGTCCCCAAACCCTTTTTAGGACAATACCATGCAAATTAGCCTTTAAAATGAGCACTTTTGATTTCGAACGTTCGAGTCCCATAGACGTCAATGGGGTTCTAACGTTCGTGCGAACTTGCGGTCCGTTCGCGGGTTCTGGTGCGAACCGAACCGGGGGGTGTTCGGCTCATCCCTACTTGTAACTGACCACTGGGGAGGGAGATAGAACATCAATTCCCTCGCTACTGGAGGACCCCTCACTTATTTCAGATACCACCCCTCATGAATTCACGGCTGCTAGTTTTTGATTACCCAACTGCATTACTTTTCCTGTTTGTCTTGCCTTGTTGTACTGCCTTTACTTCATACCCTGTATGTGCTTTACTGACCCAAATTCTTTTGATAGGCCACACCCAGCATGTACCCCTTTGAATAACTTCAGGACCAGGCTTATGCCGCGTACACACGGTCGTACTTTTCGTCTACAAAAGTCCAACGGACGCTGACGGACTAAAGCTGGCTGGTAATCCGATCGTGTGTGGGCTTCTCCGGACTTTCAACGTACTTTTTTAGCCTCAAATCCAACGTACTTTAGATTTGAAACATGCTTTAAAACTTTACTTCGTAACTACGACGGACCCCGAAATCCGCTCGTCTGTGTGCTAGTCCGACGGACAAAAAGCCACGCTAGGGCACCTATTGGCTACTGGCTATCAACTTCCTTATTTTAGTCCGGTGTACGTCATCACGTACGAATCCGACCGACTTTTGTGTGGTCGTGTGTAGGCAAGTCCGTTCGTTAGAAAGTAGGCCGCAAGTCCGCCGCAAGTCCACCGAAAGTCTGCCGGAAGTCTGTCGGACAGGCTGTCTGACTTTTGTAGACGAAAAGTACGACCGTGTGTACGCGGCATAAGAAGCAACTTTTACATAAACAGTTTTGGCATTGCAGGTCAACATGAACATTGTCAATAACCTAACCCTCGCTTTAATTATTTGGCTGCCCAGGCATACCATTACAGGTGATAGTCCATAATTGGTGTGTTTCATGACTTGGCTGTCCTCCGGATCCCCGATGTCTTCAATGGACTACCAGATGCAGCAGTCTTATAGCATGCTTATTCAGAGCTAAAAGTCCGCTGGTTGAAGGAAAAAAAATTGCATAATATATGACCGCCTTCTAGTAACAGTAGAAATAGTATACACGTTTAATGTGGACACTGATATCGGATATATACAGAATTTTGGTTTTGGGTGGAGTAAAATGAATTTTTCAGGATACACGAAAATGGTGGTTTTATGTATATTGTACATCAATTATTAGTCATGTTGTGGAGTGCAAAATGTTAGCACAGGGTTTTATGCCTATATATTGGTAGTTTTATTGTTTCGTTTTTTTGTGGCTCTGCACTGTATTACATAATTGTTTGATACACAGGACTTTAAATGTTATTCAGCTTTCTTTTTCTTTCTTTCTTTTTTTCTCTTTCTTTTTTTCTCTTTCTTTTTTTCTTTTTCTTTCTTTCTTTCCCTGTAAAAGCCTGAGACTACATACAGTTCATTCAGCACTGAGAACCGCTGCAGTTGTTAGTGAGGTAAATAGTGCATTTGGACCACTTTGGTCCAAACAAACTATTCAAAGTTACAATAAACGTAGACATTTAGTTTTAATCCTATTTTGTGCTAGAACAATACATCCTGTTTTTTATGTTTCAGAGTTGCAGTCTCTCCATCTCAAGAGATGGAATTTACCGGTGGGGAAACATATCTGTCCAGCTTTAAACCTAATGCCGCGTACACACGGTCGGACTTTTCGTCTACAAAAGTCAGACAGCCTGTCCGACAGACTTCCGGCAGACTTTCGGCGGACTTGCGGCGGACTTGCGGCATACTTTCTAACGAACGGACTTGTCTACACACGACCACACAAAAGTCAGACGGATTCGTACGTGATGACGTACACCGGACTAAAATAAGGAAGTTCATAGCCAGTAGCCAATAGGTGCCCTAGCGTGGCTTTTTGTCCGTCGGACTAGCACACAGACGAGCGGATTTCGGGGTCCGTCGTAGTTACGAAGTAAAGATTTGAAGCATGTTTCAAATCTAAAGTACGTCGGATTTGAGGCTAAAAAAGTATGTTGAAAGTCCGGAGAAGCCCACACACGATCGGATTACCAGCCAGCTTTAGTCCGTCAGCGTCCGTTGGACTTTTGTAGACGAAAAGTCCGACCGTGTGTACGCTGCATAAGGCGTATTTGACTTCGTTCTGCAATCTTGGGTCCAGAGAAAGCAGCATACTGAAGTTTAGACTACAAAAACTCTATGAAACTTTTGGGCCAGGTATGTAGACACTCTACCATAGAGATCAATCATTTTAATATAGTTCTCGTAGTATTGTGATGTTCCTCAATGAAAATCGTTTATTGTTGCAATGAGATGTTTAGCAACGCTACTATTTCTGTGTCATGCCTTACCTGTATTTTTCTGTCTTTGATCAATTGTTGTTTTTCTTCTGCTGGGCAGGTCATTTCCATATTATGACAAGGGTTTATTGTTCTTTAGATAATTTAGAATTTTTTTTTTATTTTTTATTTTTTTTACATCCATTTTACACATTTTATCATCTCCAATATAATCAGGCAGTGGTGGCCCATCCATAGAGGGCGCACGGGCACCCCCCTTCCATGCATCTGGCTCCCTGGTCTACATATTGGGGCACCAGACTATGGATTCCAATGGGGGGGGGAGTGTTTGAAGCACCTGATTAGAGCCAGAGGCTCTAATAGATTTAAAAAAAGGGTGGGCTCAGGGCGCACAGCATTACGCCCTGATCACACCCAGCTGTGTGACGATGGCAAATTCATTTTTGCTTTTTTCACACTAAAGTTCCTCCCTGCCAATCAGGAGGCAGGTCGTGTGGCCCTGTTTCCCGACTGGCCAAAGCATCAGGCACTCCTATCGGATGCCTAGCGCTTGGGATGTAGGAACAGAGAGGAGCCGCTGCCCGCACCCCGGGGAGAGGACACCACAGCCTGCCAGCCCTAGATTTGGGTAGGTGCCTGACCGCCCGGGGAGGGGGGGGGGGGTGCCAGCGCCACCAGCCTCCCAGAAGGTGGGGGGGTGCTTGTTTGCCACCCCCCTAAAGAAAAAAACGACAAGCCACTGAGGTCTTTCTTGTGGTTTCTTGTGGTTTTACTTAATTTAAAAAATGCATTCAATTTTAAACATTTTATACTTTTTGAATGTGGTTATTCACATTTTGTATACTGCGCTTAAACATCCATTTCTACTATATACTTTCATGTCTGTTTTTTCTTAGCCTTGAAGAGGGAGTTTGACCTCTGAAATACATCAGTATTTTTAACATTGGTTCATGAACAAACATGATATTTAAAATATTCTGGACAAGTGAATATTTTTTTGGCACTCCTAATTATACTTCTTTTTTCTTTTTTCTTTTTTTTTCTTCTTTCTTTCTTCTTCTCTGGGTGATCCTTATACCTAAGGGGGGACCCTCAATTTAATGAGAGCTGCATAACCAGAGCTACTGTGCCCACTTATCATTTAAAAAGTAACTCCACTTTTGCAGAGGGGGAAAAAAAACCCTGTGTGATCAATGTACATTGCAAGGATTTGAATAAACTTTGTTGCAGTATTCCTACCTGTTTTCTGCTCTAAAGGAAAAGCTCTTTGTCTGTCAATGTGCAGAGTGAATCTTAGTGGGCGTGACTTTTTTTCATTGTAGCACTACTCCCGTAGGAGCTGCTAGGTAGCTTGCCTGGACCTTTTTCCCAGTAGTATCCTCGCAGCCAAGCACATAGATTTAGTCACTCTTTAGGCTCATTGGCCAATCTAGGTGTATGCTTTTTCCAATGCTTTTAATAAGAACTTGGATTAGGTAATAATATGATACTCCAATAACCCTTAGGAACGATTTGAGGACACTGAACTTTCTCTTGAAGAACTTGAGGAGATTAATCTTCCTCTCTGGACAGTCCAATCAAAGTCCTTTCACACTGACTCTAGCATAAGAGGGATGGCTACAGCACACAGTCTTGCTATTTCTTGCTAGTCTTCACTCACTAATGTCCTTGCAAAATTGGTTGCCTCCTTTCAATACCCTCCAAACACTTTCACCCCATGGTGCCAGACTAGATCCTCAATCAGCTTCAGCATCTCTTAGCAAAGTAAGCCAATAAGTATCCCACTGAGGCCTCCACAACCCAAAGATGGCGGAATGGCCTAGGGGGCTAGAAGCCCACTAGGCTGTGATTTCCTCATCAGGGAAAAAGACCAGGCTGCTCTCTGTCTCAGAGTATTTTATATAGATTGGCAATCACCATCTGGACACTTCTCTCCAAGGCCAGGGCTGTATGAATATTCAGCTGCTGATTGGACTCCTTCTGTCCACTGACTTCCATAAATTTTCTGGACCAGCCAGGGGAAAGTGGTCAATCCTGCAGCCACTGAAACGCAGAACAGACCAGAACAATCTGATTACAGTGAGCTAAACTAAATCTAGGGGGAAAAAAACAGCAAATATGTCATCCTAGCACCTACCTAGGAGGATGCAACATTATTAATAATCAGCTGATGCACTTGCAGTGCTCTAATGAAGAAACGTGCAGTGTTGGCATCCCTTTGCAAGTGATTAACCCTTTGGGAGTATCTAAATAAAAATAAAATTTTTGTTGCAGGGGATGCCTAATATCTGACTTGCATCTTAGTGTAAACTTCTGGGAAAATCAGTGAGCCAATCACACAAGCAGGAAGCTACATTTCTGGGGGTGTTCCGCAGACCAATTGTGTATGGAACACCTCCAGGTTGCAATATTGCATTGGATTTTACAGAAATGTTGTGTTTTTTTTTTTGTTTTTTTTTTCTGGTTGAGCCCTGGTTCACACTTATGTGACGCAAGAAATGTACAAGAGTTGCTGTTTCCCCCTGCATCGCACTGCTTGGCAATTGCGTGGCACCCATGCGATCTGCTGTGCGTATCAATGTTAGATTAACACCCAAAAAGAGATGAACACCCATGCGATGTTCAAGTGTGGGAAAAGAAAAGGGTCCTGCACCATTTTGATGCGGATGTGATTTGAGCCATACAAAATGTATGGCTCATAATCGCACCGCACAGACATCGCATGTGATGTGCACAGGAATGTGGTGTGATTCCTGTGCGGATCACATGTAATGTTTACCACAGACCAGTGTAAACCTAGGCTGAGAAACTGAAAATAAAACAAAGTATGCAATTGCATTGAACAGATATACAGGATGCAAAGTCTGTTTTAAAGCATCTGTTTTCCTGAGTTTATTACATTCTGTTTTTATATATGAGATAAAAAAAACAGCAAATATGTCATGTCATATTTCATGTGTCAGCAATTATCTCCTAAAAGTTGTGAAACTAAAACCTTGGGAAAGGGGAGGGGGGATAAATTCTGTTCACAGTTCAGTGTTTACACAAATCAGATATTGTAAGATCATTATACAAAATGGATGATCTTGTACTTGTTCAGTGTCTGCCTGCTTCTTCCCCCTCCCTGTGACAGTGGGCCGGGATCACCTCCCTGCACTCGCTGTCACAATTGCCTACACTGCCACGTCATTCATTCACAGATCCATGTGAATCAATGCACTACAAGTACTGTCAGACTTTGAGGCTGACAGCTTGTAGTTTTCAGTGAACTACCAGGGCACTGATGAGCGCTCTAGGTAGTTCATTGAGCTTCCTGTCATTCAGTAACTGCCTCCCTGTATTGGAGGTACAGGCAGACATCTACACAGACAGTTTGTAGAAGCCTGGCATTACACCCATGATCTGCTGATTGTGGGTGCAATGCTTTTCAGGCTCAAAAAAAGAAAAAAAAAAGGGAATTTCTTTATTTTAAAGGTGAACTTATCCTTTAAATGTACACTACAGTGAATTTCTCTGTCACGGCACCAAAGATTGAAAAGGAAAGCTAATTTTAATAACATTCAATTACAATATGGCCTGTGCATAATTAAGTGTTCTTGCATAGCAAGACCACTTACTGTTATCTCACATATATATTATTAGTGGGAATGCTTTAGCAGTCCCACTATTGTTATTCGATTTTATTTATTTTTAATAATTAGTGGGACTGCTTTAGCAGTCCCACTGTTGTTATTCGATTTTATTAGTGGGACTGCTTTAGCAGTCCCACTATTGTTATTCGATTTTATTTATTAGTGGGAATGCTTTAGCAGTCCCACTATTGTTATTAGTGGGACTGCATAGCAAGACCACTTACTGTTATCTCACATATATATTATTAGTGGGAATGCTTTAGCAGTCCCACTATTGTTATTCGATTTTATTTATTTTTAATCTTAATTAGTGGGAATGCTTTAGCAGTCCCACTATTGTTATTCGATTTTATTTATTTTTAAACTTAATTTTAATAATTTTATTCCGTACGTTTTTCGGTAATGCGTAACTTCTGCATACTTTCAGCTATTAAAACCATTCAACTATCAAAATGTTCGTCTCTTTTAGCTGAGGTGTGCTCTTTTTCAACTTTTTTTCTACCATTTATACTTTTTAAAATATTAAGCTTTTTATCACTTTTTTTTAACATTGAAGTCAATGGGAGCATGCTTGAAATCCTGAAATTTTTCTTCCGCTCCCAAAAGTTTCAGCTCCTTCATACTTTCACCTAGAGACACCAAACAAACTTTAAAATGTTCACAAAATATTCAGCTGGCTATAACTTTTCAGTTTGATATCTTTTACAGTTTTTGAGAAAAAGCTTTTTGTTTAGAGGTCATTTTAAGAAATTTTAGCCATTAATCAGAGTGTACTGTGTGTGTTTTGTTGCCATGGTTACCAAAGCTTCTGTTATACACAGGGGGGGAGGTGGCTGGAGCATCTCAGCTCTGATTACAGAGCCCGGGGGGAGGGGACAAAAGCTGAAAAATCAGAACATCAGAACATGATTTCTAAACTGCCGCCACTCCCTCATTTTCAAGCCCACCTACACAAATCTTATATCAAAACGTTCAGCTATCCCTGCTGCCACTAAACATGTCCACGGCTAAGCCATAGTCCTGATAGTTTTCACAATATGACCATTTGTTTGCAACTCACACCGTCCATTGACATTCATTAAAACTACACTCTAGCCCCTTCAAATTTGAAGGGCAATTTCTAAACTGCGACCGTGCCTTCAATTTTAATATTTCAGAGACATACTATACATCAAAATCTAGGTCTGGGTCTTGTGATTCTCACAATATAAAGATCTTCGCTGTAGGATTTATAGTTTTTGGGAAAAAGCTTTTTGTTTAGAGGTCATTTCAGGAAATTTTAGCCATTAATCAGAGTGTACTGTTAGTGTTTGTTTTGTTGCCATGGTTACCAAAGCTTCTGTTATACACAGGGGGGAGGTGGCTGGAGCATCTCAGCTTTGATTACAGAGCCCGGGGGAGGGGACAGACACACCATGTACTGATTTATAATAGAGGAATATGATGGGGCAGTTTTGATGGGGTAATTCTGATGGGGCAGTTTTGGTGGTGGCAATATGATGGGGCAGTTTTGATGGTGGCAATATGATGGGGCTGTTTTGATGGCAATATGATGGGGGCAATTTTGCTGGGGGCCGTTTTAGCAATTCAGCATTCCCACGCATTTTCCCCAGGAAATGCATTTTCTAGTTTTAATTTTAATTTTATTAGTGGGACTGCTTTAGCAGTCCCACTATTGTTATTCGATTTTATTTATTAGTGGGAATGCTTTAGCAGTCCCACTATTGTTATTCGTTTTTTTATTATTTTTCTTATTCCGTACGTTTTTCGGTAATGCGTCACTTCTGCATACTTTCAGCTATTAAAACCATTCAACTATCAAAATGTTCGTCTCTTTTAGCTGAGGTGTGCTCTTTTTCAACTTTTTTTCTACCATTTATACTTTTTAAAATATTAAGCTTTTTATCACTTTTTTTTAACATTGAAGTCAATGGGAGCATGCTTGAAATCCTTAAATTTTTCTTCCGCTCCCAAAAGTTTCAGCTCCTTCATACTTTCACCTAGAGACACCAAACAAACTTTAAAATGTTCACAAAATATTCAGCTATCTGGCTATAGCTTTTCAATTTGATATCTTTTACAGTTTTTGAGAAAAAGCTTTTTGTTTAGAGGTCATTTCAAGAAATTTTAGCCATTAATCAGAGTGTACTGTGTGTGTTTTGTTGCCATGGTTACCAAAGCTTCTGTTATACACAGGGGGGGAGGTGGCTGGAGCATCTCAGCTCTGATTAGAGCCCAGGGGAGGGGACAAAAGCTGAAAAATCAGAACATGATTTCTAAACTGCCTCCACTCCCTCATTTTCAAGCCCACCTACATAAATCTTATATCAAAACGTTCAGCTATCCCTGCTGCCACTAAACATGTCCACGGCTAAGCCATAGTCCTGATAGTTTTCACAATATGACCATTTGTTTGCAACTCACACCGTCCATTGACATTCATTGAAACTACACTCTAGCCCCTTCAAATTTGAAGGGCAATTTCTAAACTGCGACCGTGCCTTCAATTTTAATATTTCAGAGACATACTATGTATCAAAATCTAGGTCTGAGTCTTGTGATTCTCACAATATAAAGATCTTTGCTGTAGGATGTATAGTTTTTAAAATACGGCCATTTGTTTAGAGGTCATTTCAGGAAATTTTAGCCATTAATCAGAGTGTACTGTTAGTGTTTGTTTTGTTGCCATGGTTACCAAAGCTTCTGTTATACACAGGGGGGAGGGGACAGACACACCATGTACTGATTTATAATAGAGGAATATGATGGGGCAGTTTTGATGGGGTAATTCTGATGGGGCAGTTTTGATGGTGGCAATATGATGGGGCAGTGTTGATGGTGGCAATTCTGATGGGGCAGTTTTGATGGTGGCAATATGATGGGACAGTTTTGATGGCAATATGATGGGGGCAATTTTGCTGGGGGCCGTTTTAGCAATTCAGCATTCCCACGCATTTTCCCCAGGAAATGCATTTTCTAGTTATTTTTAATTTTATTCCGTACGTTTTTCGGTAATGCGTAACTTCTGCATACTTTCAGCTATTAAAACCATTCAACTATCAAAATGTTCGTCTCTTTTAGCTGAGGTGTGCTCTTTTTCAACTTTTTTTCTACCATTTATACTTTTTAAAATACTAAGCTTTTTATCACTTTTTTTAACATTGAAGTCAATGGGAGCATGCTTGAAATCCTTAAATTTTTCTTCTGCTCCCAAAAGTTTCAGCTCCTTCATACTTTCACCTAGAGACACCAAACAAACTTTAAAATGTTCACAAAATATTCAGCTATCTGGCTATATCTTTTCAGTTTGATATCTTTTACAGTTTTTGAGAAAAAGCTTTTTGTTTAGAGGTCATTTCAGGAAATTTTAGCCATTAATCAGAGTGTACTGTGTGTGTTTTGTTGCCATGGTTACCAAAGCTTCTGTTATACACAGAGGGGGGGGAGGTGGCTGGAGCATCTCAGCTTTAATTACAGAGCCCGGGGGGAGGGGACAGACACACCATGTACTGATTATAATAGAGGAATATGATGGGGCAGTTTTGATGGTGGCAATTCTGATGGGGCAGTTTTGATGGCGGTCATTTTAGCAATTTAGCTATTCAGCAATTATTTTTGAAAAAAAAAAAATATTTTTGAAAAAAAAAAATATTTTTGAAAAAAAAAAAAAAATCATTTTTGAAAAAAAAAAAAATTTTGAAAAAAAAATTATTTTTGAAAAAAAAAAAAAATTATTTTTGAAAAAAAAAAAAAATTATTTTTGAAAAAAAAAAAAAATTATTTTTGAAAAAAAAAAAAAATTATTTTTGAAAAAAAAAAAATATTTTTGAAAAAAAAAATATTTTTGAAAAAAAAAATATATTTTTTTAAAAAAAAAATCATTTTTGAAAAAAAAAATTTTTGAAAAAAAAAAATATTTTTGAAAAAAAAAATATTTTTGAAAAAAAAAATAATTTTGAAAAAAAAAAAATATTTTTGAAAAAAAAAAATATTTTTTGATGGGGCAGTTTTGATGGTGGCAATATGATGGTGCAGTTTTGATGGGGCAATTCTGATGGGGCAGTTTTGATGGTGGCAATATGATGGGACAGTTTTGATGGCAATATGATGGGGGCAATTTTGCTGGGGGCCGTTTTAGCAATTCAGCATTCCCACGCATTTTCCCCAGGAAATGCATTTTCTAGTTCCATACGTTATTTGGTTCTGCGTAACTTCTGCATACTTTCAGCTATTAAAACCATTCAACTATCAAAATGTTCGTCTCTTTTAGCTGATGTGTGCTCTTTTTCAACTTTTTATCTACCATTTATACTTTTTAAAATATTAAGCTTTTTATCACTTTTTTTTAACATTGAAGTCAATGGGAGCATGCTTCAGAAACTTAAAATCTTCTTCCGCTCCCAAAAGTTTCAGCTCCTTCATACTTTCACCTACAGACGCCAAACAAACTTTAAAATGTTCACAAAATTTTTTTAGCTATCTGGCTATATCTTTTCAGTTTGATATCTTTTACAGTTTTTGAGAAAAAGCTTTCTGTTTAGAGGTCATTTCAGGAAATTTTAGCCATTAATCAGAGTGTACTGTGTTTGTTTTGTTGCCATGGTTACCAAAGCTTCTGTTATACACAGGGGGGGAGGTGGCTGGAGCATCTCAGCTCTGAATACAGAGCCCAGGGGAGGGGACAGACACACCATGTACTGATTTATAATAGAGGAATATGATGGGGCAGTTTTGATGGGGCAATTGTGATGGGGCAGTTTTATTGGTGGCAATTATGATGGGTCAGTTTTGATGGTGGCAATATGATGGGGCAGTTTTGATGGGGCAGTTTTGATGGTGGCAATATGATGGGGCAGTTTTGATGGGACAATTCTGATGGGGCAGTTTTGATGGTGGCAATATGATGGGCAGTTTTGATGGGTCAATTCTGATGGGGCAGTTTTGATGGTGGCAATATGATCGGGCAGTTTTGATGGGGACAATTTTAATGGAGCAGTTTTAAAGGTGGCAATATGATGGGGCAGTTTTGATGGGGGCAGTTTTGATGGTGGCAATATGATGGGGCAGTTTTCATGGGGCAATTCTGATGGGGCAGTTTTGATGGTGGCAATATGATGGGGCAGTTTTGATGGGGACAATTTTGATGGGGCAATTCTGATGGGGCAGTTTTGATGGCAGTATGATGGGGCAGTTTTGATGGCGGCCATTTTAGCAATTTAGCTATTCAGCATTCCCACGCATTTTCCCCAAGAAATGCATTTTCTAGTTCGATTTTATTTATTTTTAATTTTATTCCGTACGATTTTTGGCTCTGCGTAACTTCTGCATACTTTCAGCTATTAAAACCATTCAACTATCAAAATGTTCGTCTCTTTTAGCTGAGGTGTGCTCTTTTTCAACTTTTTTTCTACCATTTATACTTTTTAAAATATTAAGCTTTTTAACACTTTTTTTTTAACATTGAAGTCAATGGGAGCATGCTTCAGATCCTTAAATTCTTCTTCCGCTCCCAAAAGTTTCAGCTCCTTCATACTTTCACCTACAGACGTCAAACAAACTTTAAAATGTTCACAAAATATTCACCTATCTGGCTATATCTTTTCAGTATGATATCTTTTACAGTTTTTGAGAAAAAGCTTTTTGTTTAGAGGTCATTTCAGGAAATTTTAGCCATTAATCAGAGTGTACTGTGTTTGTTTTGTTGCCATGGTTACCAAAGCTTCTGTTATACACAGGGGGGGGGGAGGTGGCTGGAGCATCTCAGCTCTGATTACAGAGCCCAGGGGAGGGGACAGACACACCATGTACTGATTTATAATAGAGGAATATGATGGGGCAGTTTTGATAGGGCAATTCTGATGGGGCAGTTTTGATGGGACAATTCAGATGGGGCAGTTTTGATGGTGACAATATGATGGGACAGTTTTGATGGGGCAGTTTTGATGGTGGCAATATGATGGGGCAGTTTTCATGGGACAATTCTGATGGGGCAGTTTTGATGGTGGCAATATGATAGGGCAGTTTTGATGGGGCAATTCTGATGGGGCAGTTTTGATGGTGGCAATATGATGGGGCAGTTTTGATGGGACAATTCTGATGGGGCAGTTTTGATGGTGGCAATATGATGGGGCAGTTTTGATGGGGACAATTTTTATGGAGCAGTTTTAAAGGTGGCAATATGATGGGGCAGTTTTGATGGGGACAATTTTTTGGAGCAGTTTTAAAGGTGGCAATATGATGGGGCAGTTTTGATGGTGGCAATATGATGGGGGCAGTTGTGATGGGGCAATTCTGATGGGGCAGTTTTGATGGTGGCAATTCTGATGGGGCAGTTTTGATGGGGCAATTCTGATGGGGCAGTTTTGATGGGGCAATTCTGATGGGGCAGTTTTGATGGTGGCAATTCTGATGGGGCAGTTTTGATAGGGCAATTCTGATGGGGCAGTTTTGATGGGGGCAGTTTTGATGGTGGCAATTTGATGGTGGCAATTTGATGGTGGCAATTTGATGGGGCAGTTTTGATGGGGCAATTCTGATGGGGCAATTCTGATGGGGCAGTTTTGATGGGAACAATTTTGATGGGGCAATTCTAATGGGGCAGTTTTGATGGCAATATGATGGGGGCAGTTTTGATGGTGGCAATATGATGGGGCAGTTTTGATGGTGGTAATATGATGGGGCAATTCTGATGGGGCAGTTTTGATGGTGGCAATATGATGGGGCAGTTTTGATGGGGCAGTTCTGATGGTGGCAATATGATGGGACAATTTTGATGGAGCAATTCTGATGGGGCAGTTTTGATGGTGGCAATATGATGGGGCAGTTTTGATGGCAGTATGATGGGGCAGTTTTGATGGCGGCCGTTTTAGCAATTTAGCTATTCAACATTCCCACGCATTTCCCCAGGAAATGCATTTTCTAGTTTTTAATAA
Organism: Lithobates septentrionalis; assembly: GCA_037952835.1. Taxonomy (NCBI): domain Eukaryota; kingdom Metazoa; phylum Chordata; class Amphibia; order Anura; family Ranidae; genus Lithobates; species Lithobates septentrionalis. The sequence goes on from JBBDGP010000319.1 coordinate 10,484,540, forward strand.
TTAGTGGGAATGCTTTAGCAGTCCCACTATTGTTATTCGTTTTTTTATTAGTGGGAATGCTTTAGCAGTCCCACTATTGTTATTCGGTTTTATTTATTTTTAAACTTAATTTTAATAATTTTATTCCGTACGTTTTTCGGTAATGCGTAACTTCTGCATACTTTCAGCTATTAAAACCATTCAACTATCAAAATGTTCGTCTCTTTTAGCTGAGGTGTGCTCTTTTTCAACTTTTTTTCTACCATTTATACTTTTTAAAATATTAAGCTTTTTATCACTTTTTTTAACATTGAAGTCAATGGGAGCATGCTTGAAATCCTTAAATTTTTCTTCCGCTCCCAAAAGTTTCAGCTCCTTCATACTTTCACCTAGAGACACCAAACAAACTTTAAAATGTTCACAAAATATTCAGCTATCTGGCTATATCTTTTCAGTTTGATATCTTTTACAGTTTTTGAGAAAAAGCTTTTTGTTTAGAGGTCATTTCAAGAAATTTTAGCCATTAATCAGAGTGTACTGTGTGTGTTTTGTTGCCATGGTTACCAAAGCTTCTGTTATACACAGGGGGGGAGGTGGCTGGAGCATCTCAGCTCTGATTACAGAGCCCGGGGGAGGGGACAGACACACCATGTACTGATTTATAATAGAGGAATATGATGGGGCAGTTTTGATGGGGTAATTCTAATGGGGCAGTTTTATTGGTGGCAATTATGATGGGGCAGTTCTGATGGGACAATTCTGATGGGGCAGTTTTGATGGTGGCAATATGATGGGGCAGTTTTGATGGGGACAATTTTAATGGAGCAGTTTTAAAGGTGGCAATATGATGGGACAGTTATGATGGGGGCAGTTTTGATGGTGGCAATATGATGGGGCAGTTTTGATGGGGCAATTCTGATGGGGCAGTTTTGATGGTGGCAATATGATGGGGCAGTTTTGATGGGGCAGTTTTGATGGGGCAATTCTGATGGGGCAGTTTTGATGGTGGCAATATGATGGGGCAGTTTTAATGGGGACAATTTTGATGGGGCAATTCTGATGGGGCAGTTTTGATGGCAGTATGATGGGGCAGTTTTGATGCCGGCCATTTTAGCAATTTAGCTATTCAGCAATTATTTTTGAAAAAAAAAAATATTTTTGAAAAAAAAAAAATCATTTTTGAAAAAAAAAATATTTTTGAAAAAAAAAATATTTTTGAAAAAAAAAAATATTTTTGAAAAAAAAAAATATTTTTGAAAAAAAAAAATCATTTTTGAAAAAAAAATATTTTTGAAAAAAAAAATATTTTTGAAAAAAAAAATTATTTTTGAAAAAAACAAAATATATATTTTTGAAAAAAAATTTCATTTTTGAAAAAAATAATTACTTTTGAAAAAAAAAATTACTTTTAGTTTTGATGGGGACAATTTTGATGGGGCAATTCTAATGGGGCAGTTTTGATGGCAATATGATGGGGGCAGTTTTGATGGTGGCAATATGATGGGGCAGTTTTGATGGTGGTAATATGATGGGGCAATTCTGATGGTGGCAATATGATGGGACAGTTTTGATGGCAATATGATGGGGGCAATTTTGCTGGGGGCCGTTTTAGCAATTCAGCATTCCCACGCATTTTCCCCAGGAAATGCATTTTCTAGTTAGTGGGAATGCTTTAGCAGTCCCACTATTGTTGTTCGATTTTATTTATTTTTAATTTTAATTTTATTCCGTACGTTTTTCGGTAATGCGTGACTTCTGCATACTTTCAGCTATTAAAACCATTCAACTATCAAAATGTTCGTCTCTTTTAGCTGAGGTGTGCTCTTTTTCAACTTTTTTTCTACCATTTATACTTTTTAAAATATTAAGCTTTTTATCACTTTTTTTTAACATTGAAGTCAATAGGAGCATGCTTGAAATCCTTAAATTCTTCTTCCGCTCCCAAAAGTTTCAGCTCCTTCATACTTTCACCTAGAGACACCAAACAAACTTTAAAATGTTCACAAAATATTCAGCTATCTGGCTATATCTTGTCAGTTTGATATCTTTTACAGTTTTTGAGAAAAAGCTTTTTGTTTAGAGGTCATTTCAGGAAATTTTAGCCATTAATCAGAGTGTACTGTGTTTGTTTTGTTGCCATGGTTACCAAAGCTTCTGTTATACACAGGGGGGGAGGTGGCTGGAGCATCTCAGCTCTGATTACAGAGCCCGGGGGAGGGGACAGACACACCATGTACTGATTTATAATAGAGGAATATGATGGGGCAGTTTTGATGGGGTAATTCTAATGGGGCAGTTTTATTGGTGGCAATTATGATGGGGCAGTTCTGATGGGACAATTCTGATGGGGCAGTTTTGATGGTGACAATATGATGGGGCAGTTTTGATGGGGACAATTTTAATGGAGCAGTTTTAAAGGTGGCAATATGATGGGGCAGTTATGATGGGGGCAGTTTTGATGGTGGCAATATGATGGGGCAGTTTTGATGGGGCAATTCTGATGGGGCAGTTTTGATGGTGGCAATATGATGGGGCAGTTTTGATGGGGCAATTCTGATGGGGCAGTTTTGATGGTGGCAATATGATGGGGCAGTTTTAATGGGGACAATTTTGATGGGGCAATTCTGATGGGGCAGTTTTGATGGCAGTATGATGGGGCAGTTTTGATGGCGGCCATTTTAGCAATTTAGCTATTCAGCAATTATTTTTGAAAAAAAAAAATATTTTTGAAAAAAAAAAAAAATTTTGAAAAAAAAAAATATTTTTGAAAAAAAAATATTTTTGAAAAAATATATATTTTTGAAAAAAAAATATTTTTGAAAAAAAAAATCATTTTTGAAAAAAAAATATTTTTGAAAAAATAAAATTATTTTTGAAAAAAAAAATATTTTTTTTGAAAAAAAAAATTATTTTTGAAAAAAAAATCATTTTTGAAAAAAATAATTACTTTTGAAAAAAAAATTACTTTTAGTTTTGATGAGGACAATTTTGATGGGGCAATTCTAATGGGGCAGTTTTGATGGCAATATGATGGGGGCAGTTTTGATGGTGGCAATATGATGGGGCAGTTTTGATGGTGGTAATATGATGGGGCAATTCTGATGGGGCAGTTTTGATGGTGGCAATATGATGGGGCAGTTTTGATGGGGCAATTCTGATGGTGGCAATATGATGGGACAATTTAGATGGAGCAATTCTGATGGGGCAGTTTTGATGGTGGCAATATGATGGGGCAGTTTTAATAGGGACAATTTTGATGGGGCAATTCTGATGGGGCAATTTTGATGGCGACCATTTTAGCAATTTAGCTATTCAGCATTCCACGCATATTCCCCAGGAAATGCATTTTCTAGTTATTTTTCTTATTAGTGGGAATGCTTTAGCAGTCCCACTATTGTTATTCGATTTTATTTATTAGTGGGAATGCTTTAGCAGTCCCACTATTGTTATTCGTTTTTTAATTATTTTTCTTATTCCGTACGTTTTTCGGTAATGCGTAACTTCTGCATACTTTCAGCTATTAAAACCATTCAACTATCAAAATGTTCGTCTCTTTTAGCTGAGGTGTGCTCTTTTTCAACTTTTTTTCTACCATTTATACTTTTTAAAATATTAAGCTTTTTATCACTTTTTTTTAACATTGAAGTCAATGGGAGCATGCTTGAAATCCTTAAATTTTTCTTCCGCTCCCAAAAGTTTCAGCTCCTTCATACTTTCACCTAGAGACACCAAACAAACTTTAAAATGTTCACAAAATATTCAGCTATCTGGCTATAGCTTTTCAATTTGATATCTTTTACAGTTTTTGAGAAAAAGCTTTTTGTTTAGAGGTCATTTCAAGAAATTTTAGCCATTAATCAGAGTGTACTGTGTGTGTTTTGTTGCCATGGTTACCAAAGCTTCTGTTATACACAGGGGGGGAGGTGGCTGGAGCATCTCAGCTCTGATTAGAGCCCAGGGGAGGGGACAAAAGCTGAAAAATCAGAACATGATTTCTAAACTGCCTCCACTCCCTCATTTTCAAGCCCACCTACATAAATCTTATACCAAAACGTTCAGCTATCCCTGCTGCCACTAAACATGTCCACGGCTAAGCCATAGTCCTGATAGTTTTCACAATATGACCATTTGTTTGCAACTCACACCGTCCATTGACATTCATTGAAACTACACTCTAGCCCCTTCAAATTTGAAGGGCAATTTCTAAACTGCGACCGTGCCTTCAATTTTAATATTTCAGAGACATACTATATATCAAAATCTAGGTCTGAGTCTTGTGATTCTCACAATATAATGATCTTTGCTGTAGGATGTATAGTTTTTAAAATACGGCCATTTGTTTAGAGGTCATTTCAGGAAATTTTAGCCATTAATCAGAGTGTACTGTTAGTGTTTGTTTTGTTGCCATGGTTACCAAAGCTTCTGTTATACACAGGGGGGAGGGGACAGACACACCATGTACTGATTTATAATAGAGGAATATGATGGGGCAGTTTTGATGGGGTAATTCTGATGGGGCAGTTTTGATGGTGGCAATATGATGGGGCAGTGTTGATGGTGGCAATTCTGATGGGGCAGTTTTGATGGTGGCAATATGATGGGACAGTTTTGATGGCAATATGATGGGGGCAATTTTGCTGGGGGCCGTTTTAGCAATTCAGCATTCCCACGCATTTTCCCCAGGAAATGCATTTTCTAGTTAAGTGTTCTTGCATAGCAAGACCACTTATTGTTATCTCACATATATATTATTCTTATTATTATAGCCAAATTTACCACCCTAACTCCTCCCACAGTTTTTACACTACATAGACAAGTAATATACCGAAACGTGCGGATTGTTCCCGAATGGTGTGCTATTACTTTGTGGAACGTTTCGCCGAATGGTTCACGAAATATCGTCGTTTTTGCGGCGAAATTGGTCCCATAGGAATGAATGGGGAAACTAGAGTGGGAGATGACAAAAGCTGGAAAATCAGAACATGATTTCTAAACTGCCGCCTCTCCCTCATTTTCAAGCCCACCTACACAAATCTTATATCAAAACGTTCAGCTATCCCTGCTGCCACTAAAAATGTCCACAGCTAAGCCATAGTCCTGATAGTTTTCACAATATGACCATTTGTTTGCAACTCACGCCGTCCATTGACATTCATTGAAACTACACTCTAGCCCCCTCCAAATTTGAAGGGCAATTTCTAAACTGCGACCGTGCCTTCATTTTTAATATTTCAGAGACATACTATACATCAAAATCTAGGTCTGGGTCTTGTGATTCTCACAATATAAAGATCTTCGCTGTAGGATGTATAGTTTTTAAAATACGGCCATTTGTTTAGAGGTCATTTCAGGAAATTTTAGCCATTAATCAGAGTGTACTGTTAGTGTTTGTTTTGTTGCCATGGTTACCAAAGCTTCTGTTATACACAGGGGGGAAGGTGGCTGGAGCATCTCAGCTGATTACAGAGCCCGGGGGAGGGGACAGACACACCATGTACTGATTTATAATAGAGGAATATGATGGGGCAGTTTTGATGGGGTAATTCTGATGGGGCAGTTTTGATGAAGCAGTATTTGGGAAGCATAAACAGGGCATGAGCGTTGCTAGGAAACAGTGGTTGTAAACACAAAATGCTGAGACACTCCAAATGCATGTGACTTCATCTGCTAGACTTGATAATGCTTGTAGACTCCTCCCACAGTTTTCACACTACAGAGACAAATAATATACCGAAACGAGCGGATTGTTCCCGATTGGTGTGTTATTACTTTGTGGAATGTTTTGCCGAATGGTCCACGAAATGACGTTTTTGCGGCGAAATTGGTCCCATAGGAATGAATGGCGAAATGTTCAAAACTAGAGTGGGAAGTGACAAAAGCTGACAACCCCATGATCAGCCAAAACATTATGACCACCCCATGATCAGCCAAAACATTATGACTGCCCCATGTAAAAAAAAAAATATTTTTGAAAAAAAAAATAATTTTTGAAAAAAGTAAAAAAATAATTTTTGAAAAAAAAAATCATTTTTGAAAAAAAAAAAAATATTTTTGAAAAAAAAAAAATATTTTTGAAAAAAAAAATATTTTTGAAAAAAAAATTACTTTTAAAAAAAAAATATTTTTGAAAAAAAAAAATTATTTTTGAAAAAAAAATTACTTTAAAAAAAATAATTTCGAAAAAAAAATTATTTTTGAAATAAAAAAATTCATTTTTGAAAAAAAAAATTACCTTTGAAAAAAAAAATTACTTTTGAAAAAAAAAATCATTTTTGATTAAAAAAAATTCATTTTTGAAAAAAAAAATTACTTTTGAAAAAAATGTTCAGCTCTTTCAGCGAATGATGGAACTTTTTTACTACTATTTATACTTTTTAAAATATTAAGCTTTTTAACACTTTTCACAGTTACTCAAGCCACTCCACCCCACCCAGTTACTCCGCCCACTCCAGTTGTAGAGGCAAGAACACTTTCACAATTTCCCCAGAAATTGTACCTTTTCTAGTTATTTTTAATAATCTTAATTTTATTCCATACGTTTTTCGGTAATGCGTAACTTCTGCATACTTTCAGCTATTAAAACCATTCAACTATCAAAATGTTCGTCTCTTTTAGCTGAGGTGTGCTCTTTTTCAACTTTTTTTCTACCATTTATACTTTTTAAAATATTAAGCTTTTTATCACTTTTTTTTAACATTGAAGTCAATGGGAGCATGCTTGAAATCCTTAAATTTTTCTTCCGCTCCCAAAAGTTTCAGCTCCTTCATACTTTCACCTAGAGACGCCAAACAAACTTCAAAATGTTCACAAAATATTCAGCTATCTGGCTATATCTTTTCAGTTTGATATCTTTTACAGTTTTTGAGAAAAAGCTTTTTGTTTAGAGGTCATTTCAGGAAATTTTAGCCATTAATCAGAGTGTACTGTGTATGTTTTGTTGCCATGGTTACCAAAGCTTCTGTTATACACAGGGGGGGGGAGGTGGCTGGAGCATCTCAGCTTTAATTACAGAGCCCGGGGGAGGGGACAGACACACCATGTACTGATTATAATAGAGGAATATGATGGGGCAGTTTTGATGGTGGCAATTCTGATGGGGCAGTTTTGATGGCGGTCATTTTAGCAATTTAGCTATTCAGCAATTATTTTTGAAAAAAAAATATATATTTTTGAAAAAAAAATATATATATTTCTGAAAAAAAAAAATTATTTTTGAAAAAAAATATTATTTTTGAAAAAAAAAAATATTTTTGAAAAAAAAAATCATTTTTGAAAAAAAAAAATATTTTTGAAAAAAAAATTATTTTTGAAAAAAAAAAAAATTTTTGAAAAAAAAAATATTTTTGAAGAAAAAAATCATTTTTGAAAAAAAAAAAATATTTTTGAAAAAAAAAAATATTTTTTGATGGGGCAGTTTTGATGGTGGCAATATGATGGGACAGTTTTGATGGCAATATGATGGGGGCAATTTTGCTGGGGGCCGTTTTAGCAATTCAGCATTCCCACGCATTTTCCCCAGGAAATGCATTTTCTAGTTAGTGGGAATGCTTTAGCAGTCCCACTATTGTTATTCGATTTTATTTATTAGTGGGAATGCTTTAGCAGTCCCACTATTGTTATTCGTTTTTTTATTAGTGGGAATGCTTTAGCAGTCCCACTATTGTTATTCGATTTTATTTATTTATTATTTTTAATTTTAATTTTATTCCGTACGTTTTTCGGTAATGCGTAACTTCTGCATACTTTCAGCTATTAAAACCATTCAACTATCAAAATGTTCGTCTCTTTTAGCTGAGGTGTGCTCTTTTTCAACTTTTTTTCTACCATTTATACTTTTTAAAATATTAAGCTTTTTATCACTTTTTTTAACATTGAAGTCAATGGGAGCATGCTTGAAATCCTTAAATTTTTCTTCCGCTCCCAAAAGTTTCAGCTCCTTCATACTTTCACCTAGAGACACCAAACAAACTTTAAAATGTTCACAAAATATTCAGCTATCTGGCTATAGCTTTTCAGTTTGATATCTTTTACAGTTTTTGAGAAAAAGCTTTTTGTTTAGAGGTCATTTCAGGAAATTTTAGCCATTAATCAGAGTGTACTGTGTGTGTTTTGTTGCCATGGTTACCAAAGCTTCTGTTATACACAGGGGGGGGGAGGTGGCTGGAGCATCTCAGCTTTAATTACAGAGCCCGGGGGGAGGGGACAGACACACCATGTACTGATTATAATAGAGGAATATGATGGGGCAGTTTTGATGGTGGCAATTCTGATGGGGCAGTTTTGATGGCGGTCATTTTAGCAATTTAGCTATTCAGCAATTATTTTTGAAAAAAAAAATATATTTTTGAAAAAAAAAAATATATTTTTGAAAAAAAAAAAATATTTTTGAAAAAAAAAAAAATTATTTTTGAAAAAAAAAAATATTTTTGAAAAAAAATTATTTTTTGAAAAAAAAAATTATTTTTGAAAAAAAAAAAATATTTTTGAAAAAAAAATTATTTTTGAAAAAAAAAATTATTTTTGAAAAAAAATAATATTTTTGAAAAAAAAAAATATTTTTTGATGGGGCAGTTTTGATGGTGGCAATATGATGGGACAGTTTTGATGGCAATATGATGGGGGCAATTTTGCTGGGGGCCGTTTTAGCAATTCAGCATTCCCACGCATTTTCCCCAGGAAATGCATTTTCTAGTTAGTGGGAATGCTTTAGCAGTCCCACTATTGTTATTCGATTTTATTTATTAGTGGGACTGCTTTAGCAGTCCCACTATTGTTATTCGTTTTTTTATTAGTGGGAATGCTTTAGCAGTCCCACTATTGTTATTCGATTTTATTTATTTATTATTTTTAATTTTAATTTTATTCCGTACGTTTTTCGGTAATGCGTAACTTCTGCATACTTTCAGCTATTAAAACCATTCAACTATCAAAATGTTCGTCTCTTTTAGCTGAGGTGTGCTCTTTTTCAACTTTTTTTCTACCATTTATACTTTTTAAAATATTAAGCTTTTTATCACTTTTTTTTAACATTGAAGTCAATGGGAGCATGCTTGAAATCCTTAAATTTTTCTTCCGCTCCCAAAAGTTTCAGCTCCTTCATACTTTCACCTAGAGACACCAAACAAACTTTAAAATGTTCAAAAAATATTCAGCTATCTGGCTATAGCTTTTCAGTTTGATATCTTTTACAGTTTTTGAGAAAAAGCTTTTTGTTTAGAGGTCATTTCAGGAAATTTTAGCCATTAATCAGAGTGTACTGTGTGTGTTTTGTTGCCATGGTTACCAAAGCTTCTGTTATACACAGGGGGGGGAGGTGGCTGGAGCATCTCAGCTTTAATTACAGAGCCCGGGGGGAGGGGACAGACACACCATGTACTGATTATAATAGAGGAATATGATGGGGCAGTTTTGATGGTGGCAATTCTGATGGGGCAGTTTTGATGGCGGTCATTTTAGCAATTTAGCTATTCAGCAATTATTTTTGAAAAAAAAAAATATTTTTGAAAAAAAAAAAAATATTTTTGAAAAAAAAAAAAATATTTTTGAAAAAAAAAAAAAAATTATTTTTGAAAAAAAAAAATATTTTTGAAAAAAAATTATTTTTAAAAAAAAAAATATTTTTGAAAAAAAAAATTATTTTTGAAAAAAAAAATATTTTTGAAAAAAAAAATTATTTTTGAAAAAAAAAATCATTTTTGAAAAAAAAAATTTTTGAAAAAAAAAAAATTTTTTGAAAAAAAAAAATTTTTTTGAAAAAAAAAAAATTTTTTGAAAAAAAAAAAAAATTTTTTGAAAAAAAAAATATTTTTGAAAAAAAAAAATATTTTTGAAAAAAAAAAATATTTTTGAAAAAAAAAATATTTTTGAAAAAAAAAAATATTTTTTGATGGGGCAGTTTTGATGGTGGCAATATGATGGTGCAGTTTTGATGGGGCAATTCTGATGGGGCAGTTTTGATGGTGGCAATATGATGGGACAGTTTTGATGGCAATATGATGGGGGCAATTTTGCTGGGGGCCGTTTTAGCAATTCAGCATTCCCACGCATTTTCCCCAGGAAATGCATTTTCTAGTTATTTTTCTTCTTATTCCGTACGTTTTTCGGTAATGCGTAACTTCTGCATACTTTCAGCTATTAAAACCATTCAACTGTCAAAATGTTCGTCTCTTTTAGCTGAGGTGTGCTCTTTTTCAACTTTTTTTCTACCATTTATACTTTTTAAAATATTAAGCTTTTTATCACTTTTTTTAACATTGAAGTCAATGGGAGCATGCTTGAAATCCTTAAATTTTTCTTCCGCTCCCAAAAGTTTCAGCTCCTTCATACTTTCACCTAGAGACACCAAACAAACTTTAAAATGTTCACAAAATATTCAGCTATCTGGCTATAGCTTTTCAGTTTTATATCTTTTACAGTTTTTGAGAAAAAGCTTTTTGTTTAGAGGTCATTTCAAGAAATTTTAGCCATTAATCAGAGTGTACTGTGTGTGTTTTGTTGCCATGGTTACCAAAGCTTCTGTTATACACAGGGGGGAGGTGGCTGGAGCATCTCAGCTCTGATTAGAGCCCAGGGGAGGGGACAAAAGCTGAAAAATCAGAACATGATTTCTAAACTGCCGCCACTCCCTCATTTTCAAGCCCACCTACATAAATCTTATATCAAAACGTTCAGCTATCCCTGCTGCCACTAAACATGTCCACGGCTAAGCCATAGTCCTGATAGTTTTCACAATATGACCATTTGTTTGCAACTCACACCGTCCATTGACATTCATTGAAACTACACTCTAGCCCCTTCAAATTTGAAGGGCAATTTCTAAACTGCGACCGTGCCTTCAATTTTAATATTTCAGAGACATACTATGTATCAAAATCTAGGTCTGGGTCTTGTGATTCTCACAATATAAAGATCTTCGCTGTAGGATGTATAGTTTTTAAAATACGGCCATTTGTTTAGAGGTCATTTCAGGAAATTTTAGCCATTAATCAGAGTGTACTGTTTGTTTTGTTGCCATGGTTACCAACGCTTCTGTTATACACAGGGGGGGGAGGTGGCTGGAGCATCTCAGCTTTGATTACAGAGCCCGGGGGAGGGGGACAGACACACCATGTACTGGTTTATAATAGAGGAATATGATGGGGCAGTTTTGATGGTGGCAATATGATGGGGCAGTTTTGATGGTGGCAATATGATGGGACAGTTTTGATGGTGGCAATATGATGGGGCTGTTTTGATAGGGCAATTCTGATGGGGCAGTTTTGATGGTGGCAATATGATGGTGCAGTTTTGATGGGGCAATTCTGATGGGGCAGTTTTGATGGTGGCAATATGATGGGACAGTTTTGATGGCAATATGATGGAGGCAATTTTGCTGGGGGCCGTTTTAGCAATTCAGCATTCCCACGCATTTTCCCCAGGAAATGCATTTTCTAGTTAGTGGGAATGCTTTAGCAGTCCCACTATTGTTATTCGTTTTTTTATTTATTATTTTTAATAATTTTAATTTTATTCCGTACGTTTTTCGGTAATGCGTAACTTCTGCATACTTTCAGCTATTAAAACCATTCAACTATCAAAATGTTCGTCTCTTTTAGCTGAGGTGTGCTCTTTTTCAACTATTTTTCTACCATTTATACTTTTTAAAAATATTAAGCTTTTTATCACTTTTTTTTAACATTGAAGTCAATGGGAGCATGCTTGAGAAACTTAAAATCTTCTTCCGCTCCCAAAAGTTTCAGCTCCTTCATACTTTCACCTAGAGACGCCAAACAAACTTTAAAATGTTCACAAAATATTCAGCTATCTGGCTATATCTTTTCAGTTTGATATCTTTTACAGTTTTTGAGAAAAAGCTTTTTGTTTAGAGGTCATTTCAGGAAATTTTAGCCATTAATCAGAGTGTACTGTGTATGTTTTGTTGCCATGGTTACCAAAGCTTCTGTTATACACAGGGGGGGAGGTGGCTGGAGCATCTCAGCTTTAATTACAGAGCCCGGGGGAGGGGACAGACACACCATGTACTGATTATAATAGAGGAATATGATGGGGCAGTTTTGATGGTGGAAATTCTGATGGGGCAGTTTTGATGGCGGTCATTTTAGCAATTTAGCTATTCAGCAATTATTTTTGAAAAAAATATATATATATTTCTGAAAAAAAAATTATTTTTGAAAAAAAAAAAAATTTTTGAAAAAAAAAAAAATAATTTTTGAAAAAAAAAATATTTTTGAAAAAAAAAATAATTTTTGAAAAAAAAAATAATTTTTGAAAAAAAAAATAATTTTTGAAAAAAAAAATATTTTTGAAAAAAAAAATAATTTTTGAAAAAAAAAAATTTTTTGAAAAAAAAATTATTTTTGAAAAAAAAAAATATTTTTGAAAAAAAATATATATTTTTGAAAAAAAAATATATATTTTTGAAAAAAAAAAATCATTTTTGAAAAAAAAAAAATTTTGAAAAAAAAAATATTTTTGAAAAAAAAAATTTTTTGAAAAAAAAAATTTTTGAAAAAAAAAATATTTTTGAAAAAAAATTTTTTGAAAAAAAAAAATATTTTTGAAAAAAAAAATATATTTTAATAATGCAGTTTTGATGGTGGCAATATGATGGTGCAGTTTTGATGAGGCAATTCTGATGGGGCAGTTTTGATGGTGGCAATATGATGGGACAGTTTTGATGGTGGCAATTCTGATGGGGCAGTTTTGATGGTGGCAATATGATGGGACAGTTTTGATGGCAATATGATGGGGGCAATTTTGCTGGGGGCCGTTTTAGCAATTCAGCATTCCCACGCATTTTCCCCAGGAAATGCATTTTCTAGTTATTTTTAATAATTTTAATTTTATTCCGTACGTTTTTCGGTAATGCGTAACTTCTGCATACTTTCAGCTATTAAAACCATTCAGCTATCAAAATGTTCGTCTCTTTTAGCTGAGGTGTGCTCTTTTTCAACTTTTTTTCTACCATTTATACTTTTTAAAATATTAAGCTTTTTATCACTTTTTTTTAAACATTGAAGTCAATGGGAGCATGCTTGAAATCCTTAAATTTTTCTTCCGCTCCCAAAAGTTTCAGCCCCTTCATACTTTCACTTAGAGACACCAAACAAACTTTAAAATGTTCACAAAATATTCAGCTATCTGGCTATATCTTTTCAGTTTGATATCTTTTACAGTTTTTGAGAAAAAGCTTTTTGTTTAGAGGTCATTTCAAGAAATTTTAGCCATTAATCAGAGTGTACTGTGTGTGTTTTGTTGCCATGGTTACCAAAGCTTCTGTTATACACAGGGGGGAGGTGGCTGGAGCATCTCAGCTCTGATTACAGAGCCCGGGGGGAGAGGACAAAAGCTGAAAAATCAGAACATGATTTCTAAACTGCCACCACTCCCTCATTTTCAAGCCCACCTACACAAATCTTATATCAAAACGTTCAGCTATCCCTGCTGCCACTAAACATGTCCACGGCTAAGCCATAGTCCTGATAGTTTTCACAATATGACCATTTGTTTGCAACTCACACCGTCCATTGACATTCATTGAAACTACACTCTAGCCCCTTCAAATTTGAAGGGCAATTTCTAAACTGCGACCGTGCCTTCAATTTTAATATTTCAGAGACATACTATGTATCAAAATCTAGGTCTGGGTCTTGTGATTCTCACAATATAAAGATCTTTGCTGTAGGATGTATAGTTTTTAAAATACGGCCATTTGTTTAGAGGTCATTTCAGGAAATTTTAGCCATTAATCAGAGTGTACTGTTAGTGTTTGTTTTGTTGCCATGGTTACCAAAGCTTCTGTTATACACAGAGGGGGGGGGGAGGTGGCTGGAGCATCTCAGCTTTAATTACAGAGCCCGGGGGGAGGGGACAGACACACCATGTACTGATTATAATAGAGGAATATGATGGGGCAGTTTTGATGGTGGCAATTCTGATGGGGCAGTTTTGATGGCGGTCATTTTAGCAATTTAGCTATTCAGCAATTATTTTTGAAAAAAAAAATATATTTTTGAAAAAAAAAAATATTTCTGAAAAAAAAAAAATATTTTTGAAAAAAAAATTATTTTTGAAAAAAAAAATTATTTTTGAAAAAAAAAATTATTTAAAAAAAAAAAATTATTTTTGAAAAAAAAAATATTTTTGAAAAAAAAAATATTTAAAAAAAAAAAAAATCATTTTTGAAAAAAAAAAATTTTGAAAAAAAAAATCCTTAAATTTTTCTTCCGCTCCCAAAAGTTTCAGCTCCTTCATACTTTCACCTAGAGACACCAAACAAACTTTAAAATGTTCACAAAATATTCAGCTATCTGGCTATATCTTTTCAGTTTGATATCTTTTACAGTTTTTGAGAAAAAGCTTTTTGTTTAGAGGTCATTTCAAGAAATTTTAGCCATTAATCAGAGTGTACTGTGTGTGTTTTGTTGCCATGGTTACCAAAGCTTCTGTTATACACAGGGGGGGAGGTGGCTGGAGCATCTCAGCTCTGATTACAGAGCCTGGGGGAGGGGACAGACACACCATGTACTGATTTATAATAGAGGAATATGATGGGGCAGTTTTGATGGGGTAATTCTAATGGGGCAGTTTTATTGGTGGCAATTATGATGGGGCAGTTCTGATGGGACAATTCTGATGGGGCAGTTTTGATGGTGACAATATGATGGGGTAGTTTTGATGGGGACAATTTTAATGGAGCAGTTTTAAAGGTGGCAATATGATGGGGCAGTTATGATGGGGGCAGTTTTGATGGTGGCAATATGATGGGGCAGTTTTGATGGGGCAATTCTGATGGGGCAGTTTTGATGGTGGCAATATGATGGGGCAGTTTTGATGGGGCAATTCTGATGGGGCAGTTTTGATGGTGGCAATATGATGGGGCAGTTTTAATGGGGACAATTTTGATGGGGCAATTCTGATGGGGCAGTTTTGATGGCAGTATGATGGGGCAGTTTTGATGGCGGCCATTTTAGCAATTTAGCTATTCAGCAATTATTTTTGAAAAAAAAAAAATATTTTTGAAAAAAAAAAATCATTTTTGAAAAAAAAAATTATTTTTGAAAAAAAAAAAAATTTTGAAGAAAAAAATTATTTTTGAAAAAAAAAAATATTTTTGAAAAAAAAAATCATTTTTGAAAAAAAAAAAATTATTTTTGAAAAAAAAAAAAATATTTTTGAAAAAAAAAAATATTTTTTGATGGGGCAGTTTTGATGGTGGCAATATGATGGGACAGTTTTGATGGCAATATGATGGGGGCAATTTTGCTGGGGGCCGTTTTAGCAATTCAGCATTCCCACGCATTTTCCCCAGGAAATGCATTTTCTAGTTTTAATTTTAATTTTATTCCGTACGTTTTTTGGCTCTGCGTAACTTCTGCATACTTTCAGCTATTAAAACCATTCAACTATTAAAATGTTCGTCTCTTTTAGCTGATGTGTGCTCTTTTTCAACTTTTTTTCTATCATTTATACTTTTTAAAATATTAAGCTTTTTATCACTTTTTTTTAACATTGAAGTCAATGGGAGCATGCTTCAGATCCTTAAAATCTTCTTCCGCTCCCAAAAGTTTCAGCTCCTTCATACTTTCACCTAGAGACGCCAAACAAACTTTAAAATGTTCACAAAATATTCAGCTATCTGGCTATATCTTTTCAGTTTGATATCTTTTACAGTTTTTGTGAAAAAGCTGTTTGTTTAGTGGTCATTTCAGGAAATTTTAGCCATTAAACACAGTGTACTGTGTTGGTTTTGTTGCCATGGTTACCAAAACTTCTGTTATACACAAGGGGGGAGGTGGCTGGAGCATCTCAGCTGTGATTACAGAGCCCGGGGGAGGGGACAGACACACCATGTACTGATTTATAATAGAGGAATATGATGGGGCAGTTTTGATGGGGCAACTCTGATGGGGCAGTTTTGATGGTGGCAATATAATGGGGCAGTTTTGATGGGACAGTTCTGATGGGGCAGTTTTGATGGTGGCAATATGATGGGGCAGTTTTGATGGGGACAATTTTAATGGAGCAGTTTTAAAGGTGGCAATATGATGGGGCAGGTTTGATGGGGGCAGTTTTGATGGTGGCAATATGATGGGGCAGTTTTGATGGTGGCAATATGATGGGGCAGTTTTGATGGGGCAATTCTGTGGGGCAGTTTTGATGGTGGCAATATGATGGGGCAGTTTTGATGGGGACAATTTTGATGGGGCAATTCTGATGGGGCAGTTTTGATGGCAATATGATGGGGGCAGTTTTGCTGGTTCCCGTTTTGGCAATTCAGCTATTCAGCATTCCCACGCATTTTCCCCAGGAAATGCATTTTCTAGTTAGTGGGAATGCTTTAGCAGTCCCACTATTGTTATTCTATTTTATGTATTTTTAATTTTAATTTTAATTTTATTCCGTACGTTGTTTGGCTCTGCGTAACTTCTGCATACTTTCGGCTATTAAAACCATTCAACTATTAAAATGTTCGTCTCTTTCAGCTGATGATGGGACTTTTTCAACTTTTTTTCTACTATTTATACTTTTTAAAATATTAAGCTTTTTAACACTTTTTTTAACATTGAAGTCAATGGGAGCATGCTTGAAATCCTTAAAATCTTCTTCCGCTCCCAAAAGTTTCAGCTCCTTCATACTTTCACCTAGGGACACCAAACAAACTTTAAAATGTTCACAAAATATTCAGCTATCTGGCTATATCTTTTCAGTTTGATATCTTTTACAGTTTTTGTGAAAAAGCTGTTTGTTTAGTGGTCATTTCAGGAAATTTTAGCCATTAAACACAGTGTACTGTGTTGGTTTTGTTGCCATGGTTACCAAAGCTTCTGTTATACACAAGGGGGGAGGTGGCTGGAGCATCTCAGCTCTGATTACAGAGCCCAGGGGAGGGGACAGACACACCATGTACTGATTTATAATAGAGGAATATGATGGGGCAGTTTTGATAGGGCAATTCTGATGGGGCAGTTTTGATGGGACAATTCTGATGGGGCAGTTTTGATGGTGACAATATGATGGGACAGTTTTGATGGGGCAGTTTTGATGGTGGCAATATGATGGGGCAGTTTTCATGGGACAATTCTGATGGGGCAGTTTTGATGGTGGCTTATAGATGGGGCAGTTTTGATGGGACAATTCTGATGGGGCAGTTTTGATGGTGGCAATATGATGGGGCAGTTTTGATGGGGACAATTTTTATGGAGCAGTTTTAAAGGTGGCAATATGATGGGGCAGTTTTGATGGGGACAATTTTTATGGAGCAGTTTTAAAGGTGGCAATATGATGGGGCAGTTTTGATGGTGGCAATATGATGGGGGCAGTTGTGATGGGGCAATTCTGATGGGGCAGTTTTGATGGTGGCAATATGACGGGGCAGTTTTGATGGGGCAATTCTGATGGGGCAGTTTTGATGGGGCAATTCTGATGGGGCAGTTTTGATGGGGCAATTCTGATGGGGCAGTTTTGATGGTGGCAATATGATGGGGCAGTTTTGATAGGGCAATTCTGATGGGGCAGTTTTGATGGGGGCAGTTTTGATGGTGGCAATTTGATGGGGCAGTTTTGATGGGGCAATTCTGATGGGGCAATTCTGATGGGGCAGTTTTGATGGGAACAATTTTGATGGGGCAATTCTAATGGGGCAGTTTTGATGGCAATATGATGGGGGCAGTTTTGATGGTGGCAATATGATGGGGCAGTTTTGATGGTGGTAATATGATGGGGCAATTCTGATGGGGCAGTTTTGATGGTGGCAATATGATGGGGCAGTTTTGATGGGGCAGTTCTGATGGTGGCAATATGATGGGACAATTTTGATGGAGCAATTCTGATGGGGCAGTTTTGATGGTGGCAATATGATGGGGCAGTTTTGATGGCAGTATGATGGGGCAGTTTTGATGGCGGCCGTTTTAGCAATTTAGCTATTCAGCATTCCCACGCATTTTCCCCAGGAAATGCATTTTCTAGTTTTTAATAATTAGTGGGACTGCTTTAGCAGTCCCACTATTGTTATTCGTTTTTTTATTAGTGGGAATGCTTTAGCAGTCCCACTATTGTTATTCGATTTTATTTATTTTTAAACTTAATTTTAATAATTTTATTCCGTACGTTTTTCGGTAATGCGTAACTTCTGCATACTTTCAGCTATTAAAACCATTCAACTATCAAAATGTTCGTCTCTTTTAGCTGAGGTGTGCTCTTTTTCAACTTTTTTTCTACCATTTATACTTTTTAAAATATTAAGCTTTTTAACACTTTTTTTTAACATTGAAGTCAATGGGAGCATGCTTGAAATTCTTAAATTTTTCTTCCGCTCCCAAAAGTTTCAGCTCCTTCATACTTTCACCTAGAGACACCAAACAAACTTTAAAATGTTCACAAAATATTCAGCTATCTGGCTATATCTTTTCAGTTTGATATCTTTTACAGTTTTTGAGAAAAAGCTTTTTGTTTAGAGGTCATTTCAAGAAATTTTAGCCATTAATCAGAGTGTACTGTGTTTGTTTTGTTGCCATGGTTACCAAAGCTTCTGTTATACACAGGGGGGGAGGTGGCTGGAGCATCTCAGCTCTGATTACAGAGCCCGGGGGGAGGGGACAAAAGCTGAAAAATCAGAACATGATTTCTAAACTGCCGCCACTCCCTCATTTTCAAGCCCACCTACACAAATCTTATATCAAAACGTTCAGCTATCCCTGCTGCCACTAAACATGTCCACGGCTAAGCCATAGTCCTGATAGTTTTCACAATATGACCATTTGTTTGCAACTCACACTGTCCATTGGCATTCATTAAAACTACACTCTAGCCCCTTCAAATTTGAAGGGCAATTTCTAAACTGCGACTGTGCCTTCAATTTTAATATTTCAGAGACATACTATACATCAAAATCTAGGTCTGGGTCTTGTGATTCTCACAATATAAAGATCTTCGCTGTAGGATTTATAGTTTTTGGGAAAAAGCTTTTTGTTTAGAGGTCATTTCAGGAAATTTTAGCCATTAATCAGAGTGTACTGTTAGTGTTTGTTTTGTTGCCATGGTTACCAAAGCTTCTGTTATACACAGGGGGGGAGGTGGCTGGAGCATCTCAGCTTTGATTACAGAGCCCGGGGGAGGGGACAGACACACCATGTACTGATTTATAATAGAGGAATATGATGGGGCAGTTTTGATGGGGTAATTCTGATGGGGCAGTTTTGATGGTGGCAATATGATGGGGCAGTTTTGATGGTGGCAATATGATGGGGCTGTTTTGATAGGGCAATTCTGATGGGGCAGTTTTGATGGTGGCAATATGATGGGACAGTTTTGATGGCAATATGATGGGGGCAATTTTGCTGGGGGCCGTTTTAGCAATTCAGCATTCCCACGCATTTTCCCCAGGAAATGCATTTTCTAGTTTTAATTTTAATTTTATTCCATACGTTTTTTGGTTCTGCGTAACTTCTGCATACTTTCAGCTATTAAAACCATTCAACTATCAAAATGTTCGTCTCTTTTAGCTGATGTGTGCTCTTTTTCAACTTTTTATCTACCATTTATACTTTTTAAAATATTAAGCTTTTTATCACTTTTTTTAACATTGAAGTCGATGGGAGCATGCTTGAAATCCTTAAATTCTTCTTCCGCTCCCAAAAGTTTCAGCTCCTTCATACTTTCACCTAGAGACACCAAACAAACTTTAAAATGTTCACAAAATATTCAGCTATCAGGCTATATCTTTTCAGTTTGATATCTTTTACAGTTTTTGAGAAAAAGCTTTTTGTTTAGAGGTCATTTCAGGAAATTTTAGCCATTAATCAGAGTGTACTGTGTTTGTTTTGTTGCCATGGTTACCAAAGCTTCTGTTATACACAGGGGGGGAGGTGGCTGGAGCATCTCAGCTCTGAATACAGAGCCCAGGGGAGGGGACAGACACACCATGTACTGATTTATAATAGAGGAATATGATGGGGCAGTTTTGATGGGGCAATTGTGATGGGGCAGTTTTATTGGTGGCAATTATGATGGGTCAGTTTTGATGGTGGCAATATGATGGGGCAGTTTTGATGGGACAATTCTGATGGGACAGTTTTGATGGTGGCAATATGATGGGGCAGTTTTGATGGGACAATTCTAATGGGGCAGTTTTGATGGTGGCAATATGATGGGCAGTTTTGATAGGTCAATTCTGATGGGGCAGTTTTGATGGTGGCAATATGATCGGGCAGTTTTGATGGGGACAATTTTAATGGAGCAGTTTTAAAGGTGGCAATATGATGGGGCAGTTTTGATGGGGGCAGTTTTGATGGTGGCAATATGATGGGGCAGTTTTCATGGGGCAATTCTGATGGGGCAGTTTTGATGGTGGCAATATGATGGGGCAGTTTTGATGATGACAATTTTGATGGGGCAATTCTGATGGGGCAGTTTTGATGGCAGTATGATGGGGCAGTTTTGATGGCGGCCATTTTAGCAATTTAGCTATTCAGCATTCCCACGCATTTTCCCCAGGAAATGCATTTTCTAGTTCGATTTTATTTATTTTTAATTTTATTCCGTACGATTTTTGGTTCTGCGTAACTTCTGCATACTTTCAGCTATTAAAACCATTCAACTATTAAAATGTTCGTCTCTTTTAGCTGAGGTGTGCTCTTTTTCAACTTTTTTTCTACCATTTATACTTTTTAAAATATTAAGCTTTTTATCACTTTTTTTTTAACATTGAAGTCAATGGGAGCATGCTTCAGATCCTTAAATTCTTCTTCCGCTCCCAAAAGTTTCAGCTCCTTCATACTTTCACCTACAGACGTCAAACAAACTTTAAAATGTTCACAAAATATTCAGCTATCTGGCTATATCTTTTCAGTATGATATCTTTTACAGTTTTTGAGAAAAAGCTTTTTGTTCAGAGGTCATTTCAGGAAATTTTAGCCATTAATCAGAGTGTACTGTGTTTGTTTTGTTGCCATGGTTAAATCTGATGGGGCAGTTTTGATGGGACAATTCTGATGGGGCAGTTTTGATGGGACAATTCTGATGGGGCAGTTTTGATGGTGACAATATGATGGGACAGTTTTGATGGGGCAGTTTTGATGGTGGCAATATGATGGGGCAGTTTTCATGGGACAATTCTGATGGGGCAGTTTTGATGGTGGCAATATGATAGGGCAGTTTTGATGGGGCAATTCTGATGGGGCAGTTTTGATGGTGGCAATATGATGGGGCAGTTTTGATGGGACAATTCTGATGGGGCAGTTTTGATGGTGGCAATATGATGGGGCAGTTTTGATGGGACAATTCTGATGGGGCAGTTTTGATGGTGGCAATATGATGGGGCAGTTTTGATGGGGACAATTTTTATGGAGCAGTTTTAAAGGTGGCAATATGATGGGGCAGTTTTGATGGTGGCAATATGATGGGGGCAGTTGTGATGGGGCAATTCTGATGGGGCAGTTTTGATGGTGGCAATATGACGGGGCAGTTTTGATGGGGCAGTTTTGATGGGGCAATTCTGATGGGGCAGTTTTGATGGGGCAATTCTGATGGGGCAGTTTTGATGGTGGCAATATGATGGAGCAGTTTTGATAGGGCAATTCTGATGGGGCAGTTTTGATGGGGGCAGATTTGATGGTGGCAATTTGATGGTGGCAATTTGATGGGGCAGTTTTGATGGGGCAATTCTGATGGGGCAATTCTGATGGGGCAGTTTTGATGGGAACAATTTTGATGGGGCAATTCTAATGGGGCAGTTTTGATGGCAATATGATGGGGGCAGTTTTGATGGTGGCAATATGATGGGGCAGTTTTGATGGTGGTAATATGATGGGGCAATTCTGATGGGGCAGTTTTGATGGTGGCAATATGATGGGGCAGTTCTGATGGTGGCAATATGATGGGACAATTTTGATGGAGCAATTCTGATGGGGCAGTTTTGATGGTGGCAATATGATGGGGCAGTTTTGATGGCGGCCGTTTTAGCAATTTAGCTATTCAGCATTCCCACGCATTTTCCCCAGGAAATGCATTTTCTAGTTTTTAATAATTAGTGGGAATGCTTTAGCAGTCCCACTATTGTTATTCGTTTTTTTATTAGTGGGAATGCTTTAGCAGTCCCACTATTGTTATTCGATTTTATTTATTTTTAAACTTAATTTTAATAATTTTATTCCGTACGTTTTTCGGTAATGCGTAACTTCTGCATACTTTCAGCTATTAAAACCATTCAACTATCAAAATGTTCGTCTCTTTTAGCTGAGGTGTGCTCTTTTTCAACTTTTTTTCTACCATTTATACTTTTTAAAATATTAAGCTTTTTATCACTTTTTTTTAACATTGAAGTCAATGGGAGCATGCTTGAAATCCTTAAATTTTTCTTCCGCTCCCAAAAGTTTCAGCTCCTTCATACTTTCACCTAGAGACACCAAACAAACTTTAAAATGTTCACAAAATATTCAGCTATCTGGCTATATCTTTTCAGTTTGATATCTTTTACAGTTTTTGAGAAAAAGCTTTTTGTTTAGAGGTCATTTCAAGAAATTTTAGCCATTAATCAGAGTGTACTGTGTGTGTTTTGTTGCCATGGTTACCAAAGCTTCTGTTATACACAGGGGGGGAGGTGGCTGCAGCATCTCAGCTCTGATTACAGAGCCCGGGGGGAGGGGACAAAAGCTGAAAAATCAGAACATGATTTCTAAACTGCCGCCACTCCCTCATTTTCAAGCCCACCTACACAAATCTTATATCAAAACGTTCAGCTATCCCTGCTGCCACTAAACATGTCCACGGCTAAGCCATAGTCCTGATAGTTTTCACAATATGACCATTTGTTTGCAACTCACACCGTCCATTGGCATTCATTAAAACTACACTCTAGCCCCTTCCAATTTGAAGGGCAATTTCTAAACTGCGACCGTGCCTTCAATTTTAATATTTCAGAGACATACTATACATCAAAATCTAGGTCTTGGTCTTGTGATTCTCACAATATAAAGATCTTCGCTGTAGGATTTATAGTTTTTGGGAAAAAGCTTTTTGTTTAGAGGTCATTTCAGGAAATTTTAGCCATTAATCAGAGTGTACTGTTAGTGTTTGTTTTGTTGCCATGGTTACCAAAGCTTCTGTTATACACAGGGGGGGAGGTGGCTGGAGCATCTCAGCTTTGATTACAGAGCCCGGGGGAGGGGACAGACACACCATGTACTGATTTATAATAGAGGAATATGATGGGGCAGTTTTGATGGGGTAATTCTGATGGGGCAGTTTTGATGGTGGCAATATGATGGGGCAGTTTTGATGGTGGCAATATGATGGGGCTGTTTTGATAGGGCAATTCTGATGGGGCAGTTTTGATGGTGGCAATATGATGGGACAGTTTTGATGGCAATATGATGGGGGCAATTTTGCTGGGGGCCGTTTTAGCAATTCAGCATTCCCACGCATTTTCCCCAGGAAATGCATTTTCTAGTTTTAATTTTAATTTTATTCCATACGTTTTTTGGTTCTGCGTAACTTCTGCATACTTTCAGCTATTAAAACCATTCAACTATCAAAATGTTTGTCTCTTTTAGCTGAGGTGTGCTCTTTTTCAACTTTTTTTCTACCATTTATACTTTTTAAAATATTAAGCTTCTTATCACTTTTTTTTAACATTGAAGTCAATGGGAGCATGCTTGAAATCCTTAAATTTTTCTTCCGCTCCCAAAAGTTTCAGCTCCTTCATACTTTCACCTAGAGACATCAAACAAACTTTAAAATGTTCACAAAATATTCAGCTATCTGGCTATATCTTTTCAGTTTGATATCTTTTACAGTTTTTGAGAAAAAGCTTTTTGTTTAGAGGTCATTTCAAGAAATTTTAGCCATTAATCAGAGTGTACTGTGTGTGTTTTGTTGCCATGGTTACCAAAGCTTCTGTTATACACAGGGGGGGAGGTGGCTGGAGCATCTCAGCTCTGAATACAGAGCCCAGGGGAGGGGACAGACACACCAAGTACTGATTTATAATAGAGGAATATGATGGGGCAGTTTTGATGGGGCAATTGTGATGGGGCAGTTTTATTGGTGGCAATTATGATGGGTCAGTTTTGATGGTGGCAATATGATGGGGCAGTTTTGATGGAACAATTCTGATGGGGCAGTTTTGATGGTGGCAATATGATGGGGCAGTTTTGATGGGACAATTCTGATGGGGCAGTTTTGATGGTGGCAATATGATGGGCAGTTTTGATAGGTCAATTCTGATGGGGCAGTTTTGATGGTGGCAATATGATCGGGCAGTTTTGATGGGGACAATTTTAATGGAGCAGTTTTAAAGGTGGCAATATGATGGGGCAGTTTTGATGGGGGCAGTTTTGATGGTGGCAATATGATGGGGCAGTTTTCATGGGGCAATTCTGATGGGGCAGTTTTGATGGTGGCAATATGATGGGGCAGTTTTGATGGGGACAATTTTGATGGGGCAATTCTGATGGGGCAGTTTTGATGGCAGTATGATGGGGCAGTTTTGATGGCAGCCATTTTAGCAATTTAGCTATTCAGCATTCCCACGCATTTTCCCCAGGAAATGCATTTTCTAGTTCGATTTTATTTATTTTTAATTTTATTCCGTACGATTTTTGGTTCTGCGTAACTTCTGCATACTTTCAGCTATTAAAACCATTCAACTATTAAAATGTTCGTCTCTTTTAGCTGAGGTGTGCTCTTTTTCAACTTTTTTTCTACCATTTATACTTTTTAAAATATTAAGCTTTTTAACACTTTTTTTTAACATTGAAGTCAATGGGAGCATGCTTCAGATCCTTAAATTCTTCTTCCGCTCCCAAAAGTTTCAGCTCCTTCATACTTTCACCTACAGACGTCAAACAAACTTTAAAATGTTCACAAAATATTCAGCTATCTGGCTATATCTTTTCAGTATGATATCTTTTACAGTTTTTGAGAAAAAGCTTTTTGTTTAGAGGTCATTTCAGGAAATTTTAGCCATTAATCAGAGTGTACTGTGTTTGTTTTGTTGCCATGGTTACCAAAGCTTCTGTTATACACAGGGGGGAAGGTGGCTGGAGCATCTCAGCTCTGATTACAGAGCCCAGGGGAGGGGACAGACACACCATGTACTGATTTATAATAGAGGAATATGATGGGGCAGTTTTGATAGGGCAATTCTGATGGGGCAGTTTTGATGGGACAATTCTGATGGGGCAGTTTTGATGGTGACAATATGGTGGGACAGTTTTGATGGGGCAGTTTTGATGGTGGCAATATGATGGGGCAGTTTTCATGGGACAATTCTGATGGGGCAGTTTTGATGGTGGCAATATGATAGGGCAGTTTTGATGGGGCAATTCTGATGGGGCAGTTTTGATGGTGGCAATATGATGGGGCAGTTTTGATGGGACAATTCTGATGGGGCAGTTTTGATGGTGGCAATATGATGGGGCAGTTTTGATGGGGACAATTTTTATGGAGCAGTTTTAAAGGTGGCAATATGATGGGGCAGTTTTGATGGGGACAATTTTTTGGAGCAGTTTTAAAGGTGGCAATATGATGGGGCAGTTCTGATGGTGGCAATATGATGGGGGCAGTTGTGATGGGGCAATTCTGATGGGGCAGTTTTGATGGTGGCAATATGACGGGGCAGTTTTGATGGGACAATTCTGATGGGGCAGTTTTGATGGGGCAATTCTGATGGGGCAGTTTTGATGGGGCAATTCTGATGGGGCAGTTTTGATGGTGGCAATATGATGGGGCAGTTTTGATAGGGCAATTCTGATGGGGCAGTTTTGATGGGGGCAGTTTTGATGGTGGCAATTTGATGGTGGCAATTTGATGGGGCAGTTTTGATGGGGCAATTCTGATGGGGCAGTTTTGATGGGAACAATTTTGATGGGGCAATTCCAATGGGGCAGTTTTGATGGCAATATGATGGGGGCAGTTTTGATGGTGGCAATATGATGGGGCAGTTTTGATGGTGGTAATATGATGGGGCAATTCTGATGGGGCAGTTTTGATGGTGGCAATATGATGGGGATGTTTTGATGGGGCAGTTCTGATGGTGGCAATATGATGGGACAATTTTGATGGAGCAATTCTGATGGGGCAGTTTTGATGGTGGCAATATGATGGGGCAGTTTTGATGGCAGTATGATGGGGCAGTTTTGATGGCGGCCGTTTTAGCAATTTAGCTATTCAGCATTCCCACGCATTTTCCCCAGGAAATGCATTTTCTAGTTTTTAATAATTAGTGGGAATGCTTTAGCAGTCCCAATATTGTTATTCATTTTTTTATTAGTGGGAATGCTTTAGCAGTCCCACTATTGTTATTCGATTTTATTTATTTTTAAACTTAATTTTAATAATTTTATTCCGTACGTTTTTCGGTAATGCGTAACTTCTGCATACTTTCAGCTATTAAAACCATTCAACTTTTAAAATGTTTGTCTCTTTTAGCTGAGGTGTGCTCTTTTTCAACTTTTTTTCTACCATTTATACTTTTTAAAATATTAAGCTTCTTATCACTTTTTTTAACATTGAAGTCAATGGGAGCATGCTTGAAATCCTTCAATTTTTCTTCCGCTCCCAAAAGTTTCAGCTCCTTCATACTTTCACCTAGAGACACCAAACAAACTTTAAAATGTTCACAAAATATTCAGCTATCTGGCTATATCTTTTCAGTTTGATATCTTTTACAGTTTTTGAGAAAAAGCTTTTTGTTTAGAGGTCATTTCAAGAAATTTTAGCCATTAATCAGAGTGTACTGTGTGTGTTTTGTTGCCATGGTTACCAAAGCTTCTGTTATACACAGGGGGGGAGGTGGCTGGAGCATCTCAGCTCTGATTACAGAGCCCGGGGGAGGGGACAGACACACCATGTACTGATTTATAATAGAGGAATATGATGGGGCCGTTTTGATGGGGTAATTCTAATGGGGCAGTTTTATTGGTGGCAATTATGATGGGGCAGTTCTGATGGGACAATTCTGATGGGGCAGTTTTGATGGTGGCAATATGATGGGGCAGTTTTGATGGGGACAATTTTAATGGAGCAGTTTTAAAGGTGGCAATATGATGGGGCAGTTATGATGGGGGCAGTTTTGATGGTGGCAATATGATGGGGCAGTTTTGATGGGGCAATTCTGATGGGGCAGTTTTGATGGTGGCAATATGATGGGGCAGTTTTGATGGGGCAATTCTGATGGGGCAGTTTTGATGGTGGCAATATGATGGGGAAGTTTTAATGGGGACAATTTTGATGGGGCAATTCTGATGGGGCAGTTTTGATGGCAGTAAGATGGGGCAGTTTTGATGGCGGCCATTTTAGCAATTTAGCTATTCAGCAATTATTTTTGAAAAAAAAAAAATATTTTTGAAAAAAAAAAATAAATTTTGAAAAAAAAAAATATTTTTGAAAAAAAAAAATATTTTTGAAGAAAAATATTTATTTTTGAAAAAAAAAATATTTTTGAAAAAAAAAATATTTTTGAAAAAAAAAAATCATTTTTGAAAAAAAAAAATATTTTTGAAAAAAAAAAATTTTTTGAAAAAAAAAAATATTTTTGAAAAAAACAATATTTTTGAAAAAAATATATATATTTTTGAAAAAAAAATTATTTTTGAAAAAAAAAAAATCATTTTTGAAAAAAAAAAATATTTTTGAAAAAAAAAATTACTTTTAGTTTTGATGGGACAATTCTGATGGGGCAGTTTTGATGGGGACAATTTTGATGGGGCAATTCTAATGGGGCAGTTTTGATGGCAATATGATGGGGGCAGTTTTGATAGTGGCAATATGATGGGGCAGTTTTGATGGTGGTAATATGATGGGACAATTCTGATGGGGCAGTTTTGATGGTGGCAATATGATGGGGCAGTTTTGATGGGGCAATTCTGATGGTGGCAATATGATGGGACAATTTTGATGGAGCAATTCTGATGGGGCAGTTTTGATGGTGGCAATATGATGGGGCAGTTTTAATGGGGACAATTTTGATGGGGCAATTCTAATGGGGCAGTTTTGATGGCAATATGATGGGGGCAGTTTTGATGGTGGCAATATGATGGGGCAGTTTTCTATGGTGGTAATATGATGGGGCAATTCTGATGGGGCAGTTTTGATGGTGGCAATATGATGGGGCAGTTTTGATGGGGCAATTCTGATGGTGGCAATATGATAGGACAATTTAGATGGAGCAATTCTGATGGGGCAGTTTTGATGGTGGCAATATGATGGGGCAGTTTTAATGGGGACAATTTTGATGGGGCAATTCTGATGGGGCAGTTTTGATGGCGGCCATTTTAGCAATTTAGCTATTCAGCATTCCCACGCATTTTCCCCAGGAAATGCATTTTCTAGTTATTTTTCTTCTTATTCCGTACGTTTTTTGGTTCTGCGTAACTTCTGCATACTTTCAGCTATTAAAACCATTCAACTATTAAAATGTTCGTCTCTTTTAGCTGAGGTGTGCTCTTTTTCAACTTTTTTTCTACCATTTATACTTTTTAAAATATTAAGCTTTTTAACACTTTTTTTTAACATTGAAGTCAATGGGAGCATGTTTGAAATCCTTAAATTCTTCTTCCGCTCCCAAAAGTTTCAGCTCCTTCATACTTTCACCTAGAGACACCAAACAAACTTTAAAATGTTCACAAAATATTCAGCTATCTGGCTATATCTTTTCAGTTTGATATCTTTTACAGTTTTTGAGAAAAAGCTTTTTGTTTAGAGGTCATTTCAGGAAATTTTAGCCATTAATCAGAGTGTACTGTGTATGGTTTGTTGCCATGGTTACCAAAGCTTCTGTTATACACAGGAGGGGGAGGTGGCTGGAGCATCTCAGCTCTGATTACAGAGCCCGGGGGAGGGGACAGACACACCATGTACTGATTTATAATAGAGGAATATGATGGGGCAGTTTTGATGGTGGCAATATGATGGGGCAGTTTTGATGGGGCAATTCTGATGGGGCAGTTTTGATGGTGGCAATATGATGGGGCAGTTTTGATGGGGACAATTTTTATGGAGCAGTTTTAAAGGTGGCAATATGATGGGGCAGTTTTGATGGGGGCAGTTTTGATGGTGGCAATATGATGGGGCAGTTTTAATGGGGACAATTTTAAAGGGGCAGTTTTGATGGCAGTATGATGGGGCAGTTTTGATGGTGGTCGTTTTAGCAATTTAGCTATTCAGCAATTATATTTGGAAAAAAAAAAAATATTTTTGAAAAAAAAAAAATTTTTGAAAAAAAAAAATATTTTTGAAAAAAAAAAATATTTTTGAAAAAAACAATATTTTGAAAAATATATATATATTTTTGAAAAAAAAAATGATTTTTGAAAAAGAAAAAATCATTTTTGAAAAAAAAAAATATTTTTGAAAAAAAAAATTACTTTTGAAAAAAAAAATTACTTTTAGTTTTGATGGGGCAATTCTGATGGGGCAGTTTTGATGGGGACAATTTTGATGGGGCAATTCTAATGGGGCAGTTTTGATGGCAATATGATGGGGGCAGTTTTGATAGTGGCAATATGATGGGGCAGTTTTGATGGTGGTAATATGATGGGACAATTCTGATGGGGCAGTTTTGATGGTGGCAATATGATGGGGCAGTTTTGATGGGGCAATTCTGATGGTGGCAATATGATGGGACAATTTTGATGGAGCAATTCTGATGGGGCAGTTTTGATGGTGGCAATATGATGGGGCAGTTTTAATGGGGACAATTTTGATGGGGCAATTCTGATGGGCAGTTTTGATGGCGGCCATTTTAGCAATTTAGCTATTCAGCATTCCCACGCATTTTCCCCAGGAAATGCATTTTCTAGTTTTAATTAGTGGGAATGCTTTAGTTATTCGATTTTATTAGTGGGAATGCTTTAGCAGTCCCACTATTGTTATTCGATTTTATTTATTAGTGGGAATGCTTTAGCAGTCCCACTATTGCTATTCGATTTTATTTATTTTTAATTTTATTCCGTACGTTTTTTGGTTCTGCGTAACTTCTGCATACTTTCAGCTATTAAAACCATTCAACTATCAAAATGTTCGTCTCTTTTAGCTGATGTGTGCTCTTTTTCAACTTTTTTTCTACCATTTATACTTTTTAAAATATTAAGCTTTTTATCACTTTTTTTTAACATTGAAGTCAATGGGAGCATGCTTGAAATGCTTAAATTTTTCTTCCACTCCCAAAAGTTTCAGCTCCTTCATACTTTCACCTAGAGACACCAAACAAACTTTAAAATGTTCACAAAATATTCGGCTATCTGGCTATATCTTTTCAGTTTGATATCTTTTACAGTTTTTGAGAAAAAGCTTTTTGTTTAGAGGTCATTTCAGGAAATTTTAGCCATTTATCAGAGTGTACTGTGTTTGTTTTGTTGCCATGGTTACCAAAGCTTCTGTTATACACAGGGGGAGAGGTGGCTGGAGCATCTCAGCTCTGATTACAGAGCCCGGGGGGAGGGGACAGACACACCATGTACTGATTTATAATAGAGGAATAAGATGGGGCAGTTTTGATGGGGTAATTCTGATGGGGCAGTTTTGATGGGGCAATTCTGATGGGGCAGTTTTGATGGGGACAATTTTTATGGAGCAGTTTTAAAGGTGGCAATATGATGGGGCAGTTTTGATGGGGGCAGTTTTGATGGTGGCAATTCTGATGGGGGCAGTTGTGATGGGGCAATTCTGATGGGGCAGTTTTGATGGTGGCAATATGATGAGGCAGTTTTGATGGGGCAATTCTGATGGGGCAGTTTTGATGGGGCAATTCTGATGGGGTAGTTTTGATGGTGGCAATATGATGGGGCAGTTTTGATGGTGGCAATATGATGGGGCAGTTTTGATGGGGCAATTCTGATGGGGCAGTTTTGATGGGGGCAGTTTTGATGGTGGCAATATGATGGGGCAGTTTTGATGGGGCAATTCTGATGGGGCAGTTTTTATGGTGGCAATATGATGGGGCAGTTTTGATGGGGACAATTTTGATGGGTCAATTCTAATAGGGCAGTTTTGATGGCAATATGATGGGGGCAGTTTTGATGGTGGCAATATGATGGGGCAGTTTTGATGGTGGTAATATGATGGGGCAATTCTGATGGGGCAGTTTTGATGGTGGCAATATGATGGGGCAGTTTTGATGGGGCAATATGATGGGGCAGTTTTAATGGGGACAATTTTGATGGGGCAATTCTGATGGGGCAGTTTTGATGGCAGTATGATGGGGCAGTTTTGATGGCGGCCATTTAGCTATTCAGCATTCCCACGCATTTTCCCCAGGAAATGCATTTTCTAGTTAGTGGGAATGCTTTAGCAGTCCCACTATTGTTATTCGATTTTATTTATTAGTGGGAATGCTTTAGCAGTCCCACTATTGTTATTAGTTTTTTTATTATTTTTCTTATTCCGTACGTTTTTCGGTAATGCGTAACTTCTGCATACTTTCAGCTATTAAAACCATTCAACTATCAAAATGTTTGTCTCTTTTAGCTGAGGTGTGCTCTTTTTCAACTTTTTTTCTACCATTTATACTTTTTAAAATATTAAGCTTTTTATCACTTTTTTTTAACATTGAAGTCAATGGGAGCATGCTTGAAATCCTTAAATTTTTCTTCCGCTCCCAAAAGTTTCAGCTCCTTCATACTTTCACCTAGAGACACCAAACAAACTTTAAAATGTTCACAAAATATTCAGCTATCTGGCTATAGCTTTTCAATTTGATATCTTTTACAGTTTTTGAGAAAAAGCTTTTTGTTTAGAGGTCATTTCAAGAAATTTTAGCCATTAATCAGAGTGTACTGTGTGTGTTTTGTTGCCATGGTTACCAAAGCTTCTGTTATACACAGGGGGGAGGTGGCTGGAGCATCTCAGCTCTGATTAGAGCCCAGGGGAGGGGACAAAAGCTGAAAAATCAGAACATGATTTCTAAACTGCCTCCACTCCCTCATTTTCAAGCCCACCTACATAAATCTTATATCAAAACGTTCAGCTATCCCTGCTGCCACTAAACATGTCCACGGCTAAGCCATAGTCCTGATAGTTTTCACAATATGACCATTTGTTTGCAACTCACACCGTCCATTGACATTCATTGAAACTACACTCTAGCCCCTTCAAATTTGAAGGGCAATTTCTAAACTGCGACCGTGCCTTCAATTTTAATATTTCAGAGACATACTATGTATCAAAATCTAGGTCTGAGTCTTGTGATTCTCACAATATAAAGATCTTTGCTGTAGGATGTATAGTTTTTTTAAATACGGCCATTTGTTTAGAGGTCATTTCAGGAAATTTTAGCCATTAATCAGAGTGTACTGTTAGTGTTTGTTTTGTTGCCATGGTTACCAAAGCTTCTGTTATACACAGGGGGGAGGGGACAGACACACCATGTACTGATTTATAATAGAGGAATATGATGGGGCAGTTTTGATGGGGTAATTCTGATGGGGCAGTTTTGATGGTGGCAATATGATGGGGCAGTTTTGATGGTGGCAATTCTGATGGGGCAGTTTTGATGGTGGCAATATGATGGGACAGTTTTGATGGCAATATGATGGGGGCAATTTTGCTGGGGGCCGTTTTAGCAATTCAGCATTCCCACGCATTTTCCCCAGGAAATGCATTTTCTAGTTAGTGGGATTGCTTTAGCAGTCCCACTATTGTTATTCGTTTTTAGTGGGAATGCTTTAGCAGTCCCACTATTGTTATTCGATTTTATTTATTTTTAATTTTATTCCGTACGTTTTTCGGTAATGCGTAACTTCTGCATACTTTCAGCTATTAAAACCATTCAACTATCAAAATGTTCGTCTCTTTTAGCTGAGGTGTGCTCTTTTTCAACTTTTTTTCTACCATTTATACTTTTTAAAATATTAAGCTTTTTATCACTTTTTTTTAACATTGAAGTCAATGGGAGCATGCTTGAAATCCTTAAATTTTTCTTCCGCTCCCAAAAGTTTCAGCTCCTTCATACTTTCACCTAGAGACACCAAACAAACTTTAAAATGTTCACAAAATATTCAGCTATCTGGCTATAGCTTTTCAGTTTGATATCTTTTACAGTTTTTGAGAAAAAGCTTTTTGTTTAGAGGTCATTTCAGGAAATTTTAGCCATTAATCAGAGTGCACTGTGTGTGTTTTGTTGCCATGGTTACCAAAGCTTCTGTTATACACAGAGGGGGGGGAGGTGGCTGGAGCATCTCAGCTTTAATTACAGAGCCCGGGGGGAGGGGACAGACACACCATGTACTGATTTATAATAGAGGAATATGATGGGGCAGTTTTGATGGTGGCAATTCTGATGGGGCCGTTTTGATGGCGGTCATTTTAGCAATTTAGCTATTCAGCAATTATTTTTGAAAAAAAATATATATTTTTGAAAAAAAAAATATTTTTGAAAAAAAAAAATTATTTTTTAAAAAAAAAAAATTTTTGAAAAAAAAAATTATTTTTGAAAAAAAAAAATTATTTTTGAAAAAAAAAAAATTTTTGAAAAAAAAAATTTTTGAAAAAAAAAAATTTTTGAAAAAAAAAATAATTTTTGAAAAAAAAATTATTTTTGAAAAAAAAAAATATTTTTGAAAAAAAAAAATATTTTTTGATGGGGCAGTTTTGATGGTGGCAATATGATGGTGCAGTTTTGATGGGGCAATTCTGATGGGGCAGTTTTGATGGTGGCAATATGATGGGACAGTTTTGATGGCAATATGATGGGGGCAATTTTGCTGGGGGCCGTTTTAGCAATTCAGCATTCCCACGCATTTTCCCCAGGAAATGCATTTTCTAGTTTTATTAGTGGGAATGCTTTAGCAGTCCCACTATTGTTATTCGATTTTATTTATTTTTAATTTTATTCCGTACGTTTTTCGGTAATGCGTAACTTCTGCATACTTTCAGCTATTAAAACCATTCAACTATCAAAATGTTCGTCTCTTTTAGCTGAGGTGTGCTCTTTTTCAACTTTTTTTCTACCATTTATACTTTTTAAAATATTAAGCTTTTTATCACTTTTTTTTAACATTGAAGTCAATGGGAGCATGCTTGAAATCCTTAAATTTTTCTTCCGCTCCCAAAAGTTTCAGCTCCTTCATACTTTCACCTAGAGACACCAAACAAACTTTAAAATGTTCACAAAATATTCAGCTATCTGGCTATAGCTTTTCAGTTTGATATCTTTTACAGTTTTTGAGAAAAAGCTTTTTGTTTAGAGGTCATTTCAGGAAATTTTAGCCATTAATCAGAGTGTACTGTGTGTGTTTTGTTGCCATGGTTACCAAAGCTTCTGTTATACACAGGGGGGGAGGTGGCTGGAGCATCTCAGCTCTGATTAGAGCCCAGGGGAGGGGACAAAAGCTGAAAAATCAGAACATGATTTCTAAACTGCCTCCACTCCCTCATTTTCAAGCCCACCTACATAAATCTTATATCAAAACGTTCAGCTATCCCTGCTGCCACTAAACATGTCCACGGCTAAGCCATAGTCCTGATAGTTTTCACAATATGACCATTTGTTTGCAACTCACACCGTCCATTGACATTCATTGAAACTACACTCTAGCCCAGGGGTCCTCAAACTTTTTAGACAGGGGGCCGGTTCACGGTCCCTCAGACGGTTGGGGGGCCGCACTATAGTTTAAAAAAAATATGAACTAATTCCTATGCACACATCTTATTTGTAGTGCAAAAAAAAAAAAATAAAGAACAATTGTAATCAATATAAACGTATCAGTATTTCACAGACTCCCCTCATTACAGAACCACTCCCAATCACATACTTCCCCCATCACAGATTCCCCCCCATATCAGTCCCCCACCATAGCACAGAGTCCCCCACATCACAGATCCCCACCATAGCACAGAGTCCCCCACACCAGTCCCCCACCATAGCACAGAGTCCCCCACATCAGTCCCCCACCATAGCACAGAGTCCCCCACATCAGTCCCCCACCATAGCACAGAGTCCCCCACATCACAGATCCCCACCATAGCACAGAGTCCCCCACCATAGCACAGAGTCCCCCACATCAGTCCCCCACCATAGCACAGAGTCCCCCACATCAGTCCCCCACCATAGCACAGAGTCCCCCACATCAGTCCCCCACCATAGCACAGAGTCCCCCACATCAGTCCCCCACCATAGCACAGAGTCCCCCACATCCCCACCATAGCACAGAGTCCCCCACATCACAGATCCCCACCATAGCACAGAGTCCCCCACCATAGCACAGAGTCCCCCACATCACAGATCCCCACCATAGCACAGAGTCCCCCACCATAGCACAGAGTCCCCCACATCACAGATCCCCACCATAGCACAGAGTCCCCCACCATAGCACAGAGTCCCCCACATCACAGATCCCCACCATAGCACAGAGTCCCCCACATCACAGATCCCCACCATAGCACAGAGTCCCCCACATCACAGATCCCCACCATAGCACAGAGTCCCCCACATCACAGATCCCCACCATAGCACAGAGTCCCCCACCATAGCACAGAGTCCCCCACATCACAGAGTCCCCCACCATAGCACAGAGTCCCCCACATCACAGATCCCCACCATAGCACAGAGTCCCCCACCATAGCACAGAGTCCCCCACATCAGTCCCCCACCATAGCACAGAGTCCCCCACATCAGTCCCCCACCATAGCACAGAGTCCCCCACATCAGTCCCCCACCATAGCACAGAGTCCCCCACATCAGTCCCCCACCATATAGCACAGAGTCCCCCACATCACAGATCCCCACCATAGCACAGAGTCCCCCACCATAGCACAGAGTCCCCCACATCACAAATCCCCACCATAGCACAGAGTCCCCCACATCACAGATCCCCACCATAGCACAGAATCCCCCACCATAGCACAGAGTCCCCCACCATAGCACAGAGTCCCCCACATAAGTCCCCCACCATAGCACAGAGTCCCCCACATCACAGATCCCCACCATAGCACAGAATCCCCCACCATAGCACAGAGTCCCCCACCATAGCACAGAGTCCCCCACATAAGTCCCCCACCATAGCACAGAGTCCCCCACAT
This sequence comes from Lithobates septentrionalis, assembly GCA_037952835.1. Lineage (NCBI taxonomy): Eukaryota > Metazoa > Chordata > Amphibia > Anura > Ranidae > Lithobates > Lithobates septentrionalis. Next base: position 10,520,534 of record JBBDGP010000319.1, read on the forward strand.
CACAGATCCCCACCATAGCACAGAATCCCCCACCATAGCACAGAGTCCCCCACATCAGTCCCCCACCATAGCACAGAGTCCCCCACATCAGTCCCCCACCATAGCACAGAGTCCCCCACATCAGTCCCCCACCATAGCACAGAGTCCCCCACAGTAGCACAGAGTCCCCCACCATAGCACAGAGTCCCCCACATCACAGATCCCCACCATAGCACAGAGTCCCCCACATCACAGATCCCCACCATAGCACAGAGTCCCCCACATCACAGATCCCCACCATAGCACAGAGTCCCCCACCATAGCACAGAGTCCCCCACATCACAGAGTCCCCCACCATAGCACAGAGTCCCCCACATCACAGAGTCCCCCACCATAGCACAGAGTCCCCCACATCACAGAGTCCCCCACCATAGCACAGAGTCCCCCACATCACAGATCCCCACCATAGCACAGAGTCCCCCACATCACAGATCCCCACCATAGCACAGAGTCCCCCACATCACAGATCCCCACCATAGCACAGAGTCCCCCACATCACAGATCCCCACCATAGCACAGAGTCCCCCACATCACAGATCCCCACCATAGCACAGAGTCCCCCACCATAGCACAGAGTCCCCCACATCACAGAGTCCCCCACCATAGCACAGAGTCCCCCACATCACAGAGTCCCCCACCATAGCACAGAGTCCCCCACATCACAGATCCCCACCATAGCACAGAGTCCCCCACATCACAGATCCCCACCATAGCACAGAGTCCCCCACATCACAGATCCCCACCATAGCACAGAGTCCCCCACATCACAGATCCCCACCATAGCACAGAGTCCCCCACATCACAGATCCCCACCATAGCACAGAGTCCCCCACCATAGCACAGAGTCCCCCACCATAGCACAGAGTCCCCCACATCACAGAGTCCCCCACATCACAGAGTCCCCCACCATAGCACAGAGTCCCCCACCATAGCACAGAGTCCCCCACATCAGTCCCCCACCATAGCACAGAGTCCCCCACATCAGTCCCCCACCATAGCACAGAGTCCCCCACATCAGTCCCCCACCATAGCACAGAGTCCCCCACATCAGTCCCCCACCATATAGCACAGAGTCCCCCACATCACAGATCCCCACCATAGCACAGAGTCCCCCACATCACAGAGTCCCCCACATCACAAATCCCCACCATAGCACAGAGTCCCCCACATCACAGATCCCCACCATAGCACAGAGTCCCCCACATCACAGATCCCCACCATAGCACAGAATCCCCCACCATAGCACAGAGTCCCCCACCATAGCACAGAGTCCCCCACATCAGTCCCCCACCATAGCACAGAGTCCCCCACATCAGTCCCCCACCATAGCACAGAGTCCCCCACAGTAGCACAGAGTCCCCCACCATAGCACAGAGTCCCCCACATCACAGATCCCCACCATAGCACAGAGTCCCCCACATCACAGATCCCCACCATAGCACAGAGTCCCCCACATCACAGATCCCCACCATAGCACAGAGTCCCCCACATCACAGATCCCCACCATAGCACAGAGTCCCCCACATCACAGATCCCCACCATAGCACAGAGTCCCCCACATCACAGATCCCCACCATAGCACAGAGTCCCCCACCATAGCACAGAGTCCCCCACCATAGCACAGAGTCCCCCACATCACAGAGTCCCCCACCATAGCACAGAGTCCCCCACATCACAGATCCCCACCATAGCACAGAGTCCCCCACCATAGCACAGAGTCCCCCACATCAGTCCCCCACCATAGCACAGAGTCCCCCACATCAGTCCCCCACCATAGCACAGAGTCCCCCACATCAGTCCCCCACCATAGCACAGAGTCCCCCACATCAGTCCCCCACCATAGCACAGAGTCCCCCACATCAGTCCCCCACCATATAGCACAGAGTCCCCCACATCACAGATCCCCACCATAGCACAGAGTCCCCCACATCACAGATCCCCACCATAGCACAGAGTCCCCCACATCACAAATCCCCACCATAGCACAGAGTCCCCCACATCACAGATCCCCACCATAGCACAGAGTCCCCCACATCACAGATCCCCACCATAGCACAGAGTCCCCCACATCACAGATCCCCACCATAGCACAGAGTCCCCCACATCACAGATCCCCACCATAGCACAGAGTCCCCCACATCACAGATCCCCCCGTGTGTCACAGATCCCCACCATATAGCACAGACTCCCCCCGCCGCCCTTACACTTACCTGTATCACGCAGGACATGAGGCATGGTAGGTCCGGACGGAGGGCGGGACTTTGGAAGTGAGGGGCAGGTGATTGGTTCCTGGGACAGCTCTGATGCCTAGCAACCAATCACCTGCTTCTTAGCACAGAAGGTCCTTTGCCCGGCCTGTCTTGTTTCCCGTCCTGTGTGATGGAGGGAGCAGAGGGCAGGGGCAGTGCTGAAATTTTAAAGGGGCAGTCCGCGGGCCGGATCAAAAATGCTGGAGGGCCGGATTCGGCCCGCGGGCCGTAGTTTGAGGACCCCTGCTCTAGCCCCTTCAAATTTGAAGGGCAATTTCTAAACTGCGACCGTGCCTTCAATTTTAATATTTCAGAGACATACTATGTATCAAAATCTAGGTCTGAGTCTTGTGATTCTCACAATATAAAGATCTTTGCTGTAGGATGTATAGTTTTTAAAATACGGCCATTTGTTTAGAGGTCATTTCAGGAAATTTTAGCCATTAATCAGAGTGTACTGTTAGTGTTTGTTTTGTTGCCATGGTTACCAAAGCTTCTGTTATACACAGGGGGGAGGGGACAGACACACCATGTACTGATTTATAATAGAGGAATATGATGGGGCAGTTTTGATGGGGTAATTCTGATGGGGCAGTTTTGATGGTGGCAATATGATGGGACAGTTTTGATGGCAATATGATGGGGGCAATTTTGCTGGGGGCCGTTTTAGCAATTCAGCATTCCCACGCATTTTCCCCAGGAAATGCATTTTCTAGTTAGTGGGAATGCTTTAGCAGTCCCACTATTGTTGTTCGTTTTTAGTGGGAATGCTTTAGCAGTCCCACTATTGTTATTCGATTTTATTTATTTTTAATTTTATTCCGTACGTTTTTCGGTAATGCGTAACTTCTGCATACTTTCAGCTATTAAAACCATTCAACTATCAAAATGTTCGTCTCTTTTAGCTGAGGTGTGCTCTTTTTCAACTTTTTTTCTACCATTTATACTTTTTAAAATATTAAGCTTTTTATCACTTTTTTTTAACATTGAAGTCAATGGGAGCATGCTTGAAATCCTTAAATTTTTCTTCCGCTCCCAAAAGTTTCAGCTCCTTCATACTTTCACCTAGAGACACCAAACAAACTTTAAAATGTTCACAAAATATTCAGCTATCTGGCTATAGCTTTTCAGTTTGATATCTTTTACAGTTTTTGAGAAAAAGCTTTTTGTTTAGAGGTCATTTCAGGAAATTTTAGCCATTAATCAGAGTGCACTGTGTGTGTTTTGTTGCCATGGTTACCAAAGCTTCTGTTATACACAGAGGGGGGGGAGGTGGCTGGAGCATCTCAGCTTTAATTACAGAGCCCGGGGGGAGGGGACAGACACACCATGTACTGATTATAATAGAGGAATATGATGGGGCAGTTTTGATGGTGGCAATTCTGATGGGGCAGTTTTGATGGCGGTCATTTTAGCAATTTAGCTATTCAGCAATTATTTTTGAAAAAAAAAATATATTTCTGAAAAAAAAAAATATTTTTGAAAAAAAAAAAAAAACATTTTTGAAAAAAAAAAATTATTTTTGAAAAAAAAAAAAATTATTTTTGAAAAAAAAAATTTTTTTTGAAAAAAAAAAAATATTTTTGAAAAAAAAAATTATTTTTGAAAAAAAAAATATTTTTGAAAAAAAAAAATATTTAAAAAAAAAAAATTTTTGAAAAAAAAATTTTTGAAAAAAAAAATAATTTTTGAAAAAAAAAATATTTTTGAAAAAAAAAATATTTTTGAAAAAAAAAAATATTTTTGAAAAAAAAAAATATTTTTGAAAAAAAAAAATATTTTTGAAAAAAAAAAATATTTTTTGATGGGGCAGTTTTGATGGGGCAATATGATGGTGCAGTTTTGATGGGGCAATTCTGATGGGGCAGTTTTGATGGTGGCAATATGATGGGACAGTTTTGATGGCAATATGATGGGGGCAATTTTGCTGGGGGCCGTTTTAGCAATTCAGCATTCCCACGCATTTTCCCCAGGAAATGCATTTTCTAGTTATTAGTGGGAATGCTTTAGCAGTCCCACTATTGTTATTCGATTTTATTTATTTTTAATTTTATTCCGTACGTTTTTCGGTAATGCGTAACTTCTGCATACTTTCAGCTATTAAAACCATTCAACTATCAAAATGTTCGTCTCTTTTAGCTGAGGTGTGCTCTTTTTCAACTTTTTTTCTACCATTTATACTTTTTAAAATATTAAGCTTTTTATCACTTTTTTTTAACATTGAAGTCAATGGGAGCATGCTTGAAATCCTTAAATTTTTCTTCCGCTCCCAAAAGTTTCAGCTCCTTCATACTTTCACCTAGAGACACCAAACAAACTTTAAAATGTTCACAAAATATTCAGCTATCTGGCTATAGCTTTTCAGTTTTATATCTTTTACAGTTTTTGAGAAAAAGCTTTTTGTTTAGAGGTCATTTCAAGAAATTTTAGCCATTAATCAGAGTGTACTGTATGTGTTTTGTTGCCATGGTTACCAAAGCTTCTGTTATACACAGGGGGGGAGGTGGCTGGAGCATCTCAGCTCTGATTAGAGCCCAGGGGAGGGGACAAAAGCTGAAAAATCAGAACATGATTTCTAAACTGCCGCCACTCCCTCATTTTCAAGCCCACCTACATAAATCTTATATCAAAACGTTCAGCTATCCCTGCTGCCACTAAACATGTCCACGGCTAAGCCATAGTCCTGATAGTTTTCACAATATGACCATTTGTTTGCAACTCACGCCGTCCATTGACATTCATTGAAACTACACTCTAGCCCCTTCAAATTTGAAGGGCAATTTCTAAACTGCGACCGTGCCTTCAATTTTAATATTTCAGAGACATACTATGTATCAAAATCTAGGTCTGGGTCTTGTGATTCTCACAATAAAAAGATCTTCGCTGTAGGATGTATAGTTTTTAAAATACGGCCATTTGTTTAGAGGTCATTTCAGGAAATTTTAGCCATTAATCAGAGAGTACTGTTTGTTTTGTTGCCATGGTTACCAAAGCTTCTGTTATACACAGGGGGGGAGGTGGCTGGAGCATCTCAGCTCTGATTACAGAGCCCGGGGGAGGGGACAGACACACCATGTACTGATTTATAATAGAGGAATATGATGGGGCAGTTTTGATGGGGTAATTCTGATGGGGCAGTTTTGATGGTGGCAATATGATGGGGCAGTTTTGATGGTGGCAATATGATGGGGCTGTTTTGATGGTGGCAATATGATGGGACAGTTTTGATGGCAATATGATGGGGGCAATATTGCTGGGGGCCGTTTTAGCAATTCAGCATTCCCACGCATTTTCCCCAGGAAATGCATTTTCTAGTTATTTTTCTTCTTATTCCGTACGTTTTTCGGTAATGCGTAACTTCTGCATACTTTCAGCTATTAAAACCATTCAACTATCAAAATGTTCGTCTCTTTTAGCTGAGGTGTGCTCTTTTTCAACTTTTTTTCTACCATTTATACTTTTTAAAATATTAAGCTTTTTATCACTTTTTTTTAACATTGAAATCAATGGGAGCATGCTTGAAATGCTTAAATTTTTCTTCCGCTCCCAAAAGTTTCAGCTCCTTCATACTTTCACCTAGAGACACCAAACACACTTTAAAATGTTCACAAAATATTCAGCTATCTGGCTATAGCTTTTCAGTTTTATATCTTTTACAGTTTTTGAGAAAAAGCTTTTTGTTTAGAGGTCATTTCAAGAAATTTTAGCCATTAATCAGAGTGTACTGTGTGTGTTTTGTTGCCATGGTTACCAAAGCTTCTGTTATACACAGGGGGGGAGGAGGCTGGAGCATCTCAGCTCTGATTAGAGCCCAGGGGAGGGGACAAAAGCTGAAAAATCAGAACATGATTTCTAAACTGCCGCCACTCCCTCATTTTCAAGCCCACCTACATAAATCTTATATCAAAACGTTCAGCTATCCCTGCTGCCACTAAACATGTCCACGGCTAAGCCATAGTCCTGATAGTTTTCACAATATGACCATTTGTTTGCAACTCACACCGTCCATTGACATTCATTGAAACTACACTCTAGCCCCTTCAAATTTGAAGGGCAATTTCTAAACTGCGACCGTGCCTTCAATTTTAATATTTCAGAGACATACTATGTATCAAAATCTAGGTCTGGGTCTTGTGATTCTCACAATATAAAGATCTTCGCTGTAGGATGTATAGTTTTTAAAATATGGCCATTTGTTTAGAGGTCATTTCAGGAAATTTTAGCCATTAATCAGAGTGTACTGTTTGTTTTGTTGCCATGGTTACCAAAGCTTCTGTTATACACAGGGGGGGAGGTGGCTGGAGCATCTCAGCTTTGATTACAGAGCCCGGGGGAGGGGGACAGACACACCATGTACTGATTTATAATAGAGGAATATGATGGGGCAGTTTTGATGGGGTAATTCTGATGGGGCAGTTTTGATGGTGGCAATATGATGGGGCAGTTTTGATGGTGGCAATATGATGGGGCTGTTTTGATAGGGCTATTCTGATGGGGCAGTTTTGATGGTGGCAATATGATGGTGCAGTTTTGATGGGGCAATTCTGATGGGGCAGTTTTGATGGTGGCAATATGATGGGACAGTTTTGATGGCAATATGATGGGGGCAATTTTGCTGGGGGCCGTTTTAGCAATTCAGCATTCCCACGCATTTTCCCCAGGAAATGCATTTTCTAGTTATTTTTAATAATTTTAATTTTATTCCGTACGTTTTTCGGTAATGCGTAACTTCTGCATACTTTCAGCTATTAAAACCATTCAACTATCAAAATGTTTGTCTCTTTTAGCTGAGGTGTGCTCTTTTTCAACTTTTTTTCTACCATTTATACTTTTTAAAATATTAAGCTTTTTATCACTTTTTTTTAACATTGAAGTCAATGGGAGCATGCTTGAAATCCTTACATTTTTCTTCCGCTCCCAAAAGTTTCAGCTCCTTCATACTTTCACCTAGAGACACCAAACAAACTTTAAAATGTTCACAAAATATTCAGCTATCTGGCTATATCTTTTCAGTTTGATATCTTTTACAGTTTTTGAGAAAAAGCTTTTTGTTTAGAGGTCATTTCAGGAAATTTTAGCCATTAATCAGAGTGTACTGTGTGTGTTTTGTTGCCATGGTTACCAAAGCTTCTGTTATACACAGGGGGGGGAGGTGGCTGGAGCATCTCAGCTTTAATTACAGAGCCCGGGGGGAGGGGACAGACACACCATGTACTGATTATAATAGAGGAATATGATGGGGCAGTTTTGATGGTGGCAATTCTGATGGGGCAGTTTTGATGGCGGTCATTTTAGCAATTTAGCTATTCAGCAATTATTTTTGAAAAAAAAAATATATTTTTGAAAAAAAAAAAAAATATTTTTGAAAAAAAAAAATATTTTTGAAAAAAAAATATTTTTAAAAAAAAAAATATTTTTTTAAAAAAAAAATATTTTTGAAAAAAAAAAATATTTTTGAAAAAAAAATTATTTTTGAAAAAAAAAAAATTATTTTTGAAAAAAAAAATATTTTTGAAAAAAAAAATTATTTTTGAAAAAAAAAAATCATTTTTGAAAAAAAAAATTTTTGAAAAAAAAAATTTTTTTGAAAAAAAAATATTTTTGAAAAAAAAAATAATTTTTGAAAAAAAAATTATTTTTGAAAAAAAAAAATATTTTTGAAAAAAAAAAAATATTTTTGATGGGGCAGTTTTGATGGTGGCAATATGATGGTGCAGTTTTGATGGGGCAATTCTGATGGGGCAGTTTTGATGGTGGCAATATGATGGGACAGTTTTGATGGCAATATGATGGGAGCAATTTTGCTGGGGGCCGTTTTAGCAATTCAGCATTCCCACGCATTTTCCCCAGGAAATGCATTTTCTAGTTATTAGTGGGAATGCTTTAGCAGTCCCACTATTGTTATTCGATTTTATTTATTAGTGGGAATGTTTTAGCAGTCCCACTATTGTTATTCGTTTTTTTATTAGTGGGAATGCTTTAGCAGTCCCACTATTGTTATTCGATTTTATTTATTATTAATTTTATTCCGTACGTTTTTCGGTAATGCGTAACTTCTGCATACTTTCAGCTATTAAAACCATTCAACTATCAAAATGTTCGTCTCTTTTAGCTGAGGTGTGCTCTTTTTCAACTTTTTTTCTACCATTTATACTTTTTAAAATATTAAGCTTTTTATCACTTTTTTTTAACATTGAAGTCAATGGGAGCATGCTTGAAATCCTTAAATTTTTCTTCCGCTCCCAAAAGTTTCAGCTCCTTCATACTTTCACCTAGAGACACCAAACAAACTTTAAAATGTTCACAAAATATTCAGCTATCTGGCTATAGCTTTTCAGTTTGATATCTTTTACAGTTTTTGAGAAAAAGCTTTTTGTTTAGAGGTCATTTCAGGAAATTTTAGCCATTAATCAGAGTGTACTGTGTGTGTTTTGTTGCCATGGTTACCAAAGCTTCTGTTATACACAGAGGGGGGGAGGTGGCTGGAGCATCTCAGCTTTGATTACAGAGCCTGGGGGAGGGGACAGACACACCATGTACTGATTTATAATAGAGGAATATGATGGGGCAGTTTTGATGGTGGCAATTCTGATGGGGCCGTTTTGATGGCGGTCATTTTAGCAATTTAGCTATTCAGCAATTATTTTTGAAAAAAAAAAAATATTTTTGAAAAAAAAAAATATTTTTGAAAAAAAAAAATATTTTTGAAAAAAAAAAATTATTTTTTTAAAAAAAAAAATTTTGAAAAAAAAAATTATTTTTGAAAAAAAAAAATTATTTTTTAAAAAAAAAATTTTTTGAAAAAAAATATTATTTTTGAAAAAAAAAAATTATTTTTGAAAAAAAAAAATATTTTTGAAAAAAAAAAATTATTTTTGAAAAAAAAATATATATTTTTGAAAAAAAAAAATATATTTTTGAAAAAAAAAATATTTTTGAAAAAAAAAATCATTTTTGAAAAAAAAAAAATTTTTGAAAAAAAAATTTTTTGAAAAAAAAATATTTTTGAAAAAAAAAAATATTTTTGAAAAAAAAAAATATTTTTTGATGGGGCAGTTTTGATGGTGGCAATATGATGGTGCAGTTTTGATGAGGCAATTCTGATGGGGCAGTTTTGATGGTGGCAATATGATGGGACAGTTTTGAAGGCAATATGATGGGGGCAATTTTGCTGGGGGCCGTTTTAGCAATTCAGCATTCCCACGCATTTTCCCCAGGAAATGCATTTTCTAGTTAGTGGGAATGCTTTAGCAGTCCCACTATTGTTATTCGTTTTTTAGTGGGAATGCTTTAGCAGTCCCACTATTGTTATTCGATTTTATTTATTAGTGGGAATGCTTTAGCAGTCCCACTATTGTTATTCGATTTTATTTATTTTTAATTTTATTCCGTACGTTTTTCGGTAATGCGTAACTTCTGCATACTTTCAGCTATTAAAACCATTCAACTATCAAAATGTTCGTCTCTTTTAGCTGAGGTGTGCTCTTTTTCAACTTTTTTTCTACCATTTATACTTTTTAAAATATTAAGCTTTTTATCACTTTTTTTTAACATTGAAGTCAATGGGAGCATGCTTGAAATGCTTAAATTTTTCTTCCGCTCCCAAAAGTTTCAGCTCCTTCATACTTTCACCTAGAGACACCAAACAAACTTTAAAATGTTCACAAAATATTCAGCTATCTGGCTATAGCTTTTCAATTTGATATCTTTTACAGTTTTTGAGAAAAAGCTTTTTGTTTAGAGGTCATTTCAGGAAATTTTAGCCATTAATCAGAGTGTACTGTGTGTGTTTTGTTGCCATGGTTACCAAAGCTTCTGTTATACACAGGGGGGGGAGGTGGCTGGAGCATCTCAGCTTTAATTACAGAGCCCGGGGGGAGGGGACAGACACACCATGTACTGATTATAATAGAGGAATATGATGGGGCAGTTTTGATGGTGGCAATTCTGATGGGGCAGTTTTGATGGCGGTCATTTTAGCAATTTAGCTATTCAGCAATTATTTTTGAAAAAAAAAATATATTTTTGAAAAAAAAAAAAAATATTTTTGAAAAAAAAAAATATTTTTGAAAAAAAAATATTTTTAAAAAAAAAAATATTTTTTTAAAAAAAAAATATTTTTGAAAAAAAAAAATATTTTTGAAAAAAAAATTATTTTTGAAAAAAAAAAATTATTTTTGAAAAAAAAAATATTTTTGAAAAAAAAAATTATTTTTGAAAAAAAAAAATCATTTTTGAAAAAAAAAATTTTTGAAAAAAAAAATTTTTTTGAAAAAAAAAAATTTTTGAAAAAAAAAATAATTTTTGAAAAAAAAATTATTTTTGAAAAAAAAAAATATTTTTGAAAAAAAAAAAATATTTTTGATGGGGCAGTTTTGATGGTGGCAATATGATGGTGCAGTTTTGATGGGGCAATTCTGATGGGGCAGTTTTGATGGTGGCAATATGATGGGACAGTTTTGATGGCAATATGATGGGAGCAATTTTGCTGGGGGCCGTTTTAGCAATTCAGCATTCCCACGCATTTTCCCCAGGAAATGCATTTTCTAGTTATTAGTGGGAATGCTTTAGCAGTCCCACTATTGTTATTCGATTTTATTTATTAGTGGGAATGTTTTAGCAGTCCCACTATTGTTATTCGTTTTTTTATTAGTGGGAATGCTTTAGCAGTCCCACTATTGTTATTCGATTTTATTTATTATTAATTTTATTCCGTACGTTTTTCGGTAATGCGTAACTTCTGCATACTTTCAGCTATTAAAACCATTCAACTATCAAAATGTTCGTCTCTTTTAGCTGAGGTGTGCTCTTTTTCAACTTTTTTTCTACCATTTATACTTTTTAAAATATTAAGCTTTTTATCACTTTTTTTTAACATTGAAGTCAATGGGAGCATGCTTGAAATCCTTAAATTTTTCTTCCGCTCCCAAAAGTTTCAGCTCCTTCATACTTTCACCTAGAGACACCAAACAAACTTTAAAATGTTCACAAAATATTCAGCTATCTGGCTATAGCTTTTCAGTTTGATATCTTTTACAGTTTTTGAGAAAAAGCTTTTTGTTTAGAGGTCATTTCAGGAAACTTTAGCCATTAATCAGAGTGTACTGTGTGTGTTTTGTTGCCATGGTTACCAAAGCTTCTGTTATACACAGAGGGGGGGAGGTGGCTGGAGCATCTCAGCTTTGATTACAGAGCCTGGGGGAGGGGACAGACACACCATGTACTGATTTATAATAGAGGAATATGATGGGGCAGTTTTGATGGTGGCAATTCTGATGGGGCCGTTTTGATGGCGGTCATTTTAGCAATTTAGCTATTCAGCAATTATTTTTGAAAAAAAAAATATATTTTTGAAAAAAAAAAATATTTTTGAAAAAAAAAAATATTTTTGAAAAAAAAAAATTATTTTTTTAAAAAAAAAAATTTTGAAAAAAAAAATTATTTTTGAAAAAAAAAAATTATTTTTTAAAAAAAAAATTTTTTGAAAAAAAATATTATTTTTGAAAAAAAAAAATTATTTTTGAAAAAAAAAAATATTTTTGAAAAAAAAAAATTATTTTTGAAAAAAAAATATATATTTTTGAAAAAAAAAAATATATTTTTGAAAAAAAAAATATTTTTGAAAAAAAAAATCATTTTTGAAAAAAAAAAAATTTTTGAAAAAAAAATTTTTTGAAAAAAAAATATTTTTGAAAAAAAAAATAATTTTTGAAAAAAAAATTATTTTTGAAAAAAAAAAATATTTTTGAAAAAAAAAAATATTTTTTGATGGGGCAGTTTTGATGGTGGCAATATGATGGTGCAGTTTTGATGAGGCAATTCTGATGGGGCAGTTTTGATGGTGGCAATATGATGGGACAGTTTTGAAGGCAATATGATGGGGGCAATTTTGCTGGGGGCCGTTTTAGCAATTCAGCATTCCCACGCATTTTCCCCAGGAAATGCATTTTCTAGTTAGTGGGAATGCTTTAGCAGTCCCACTATTGTTATTCGTTTTTTAGTGGGAATGCTTTAGCAGTCCCACTATTGTTATTCGATTTTATTTATTAGTGGGAATGCTTTAGCAGTCCCACTATTGTTATTCGATTTTATTTATTTTTAATTTTATTCCGTACGTTTTTCGGTAATGCGTAACTTCTGCATACTTTCAGCTATTAAAACCATTCAACTATCAAAATGTTCGTCTCTTTTAGCTGAGGTGTGCTCTTTTTCAACTTTTTTTCTACCATTTATACTTTTTAAAATATTAAGCTTTTTATCACTTTTTTTTAACATTGAAGTCAATGGGAGCATGCTTGAAATCCTTAAATTTTTCTTCCGCTCCCAAAAGTTTCAGCTCCTTCATACTTTCACCTAGAGACACCAAACAAACTTTAAAATGTTCACAAAATATTCAGCTATCTGGCTATAGCTTTTCAGTTTGATATCTTTTACAGTTTTTGAGAAAAAGCTTTTTGTTTAGAGGTCATTTCAGGAAATTTTAGCCATTAATCAGAGTGCACTGTGTGTGTTTTGTTGCCATGGTTACCAAAGCTTCTGTTATACACAGAGGGGGGGGAGGTGGCTGGAGCATCTCAGCTTTAATTACAGAGCCCGGGGGGAGGGGACAGACACACCATGTACTGATTATAATAGAGGAATATGATGGGGCAGTTTTGATGGTGGCAATTCTGATGGGGCAGTTTTGATGGCGGTCATTTTAGCAATTTAGCTATTCAGCAATTATTTTTGAAAAAAAAAATATATTTTTGAAAAAAAAAATATATTTCTGAAAAAAAAAAAATTATTTTTGAAAAAAAAAAAATCATTTTTGAAAAAAAAAATTATTTTTGAAAAAAAAAAAAATTATTTTTGAAAAAAAAAAATTTTTTTTTGAAAAAAAAAAAATATTTTTGAAAAAAAAAATTATTTTTGAAAAAAAAAATATTTTTGAAAAAAAAAATATTTAAAAAAAAAAAATTTTTGAAAAAAAAATTATTTTTGAAAAAAAAAATATTTTTGAAAAAAAAAAATATTTTTGAAAAAAAAAATATTTTTTGATGGGGCAGTTTTGATGGTGGCAATATGATGGTGCAGTTTTGATGGGGCAATTCTGATGGGGCAGTTTTGATGGTGGCAATATGATGGGACAGTTTTGATGGCAATATGATGGGGGCAATTTTGCTGGGGGCCGTTTTAGCAATTCAGCATTCCCACGCATTTTCCCCAGGAAATGCATTTTCTAGTTATTAGTGGGATTGCTTTAGCAGTCCCACTATTGTTATTCGATTTTATTTATTTTTAATTTTAATTTTATTCCGTACGTTTTTCGGTAATGCGTAACTTCTGCATACTTTCAGCTATTAAAACCATTCAACTATCAAAATGTTCGTCTCTTTTAGCTGAGGTGTGCTCTTTTTCAACTTTTTTTCTACCATTTATACTTTTTAAAATATTAAGCTTTTTATCACTTTTTTTTAACATTGAAGTCAATGGGAGCATGCTTGAAATCCTTAAATTTTTCTTCCGCTCCCAAAAGTTTCAGCTCCTTCATACTTTCACCTAGAGACACCAAACAAACTTTAAAATGTTCACAAAATATTCAGCTATCTGGCTATAGCTTTTCAGTTTTATATCTTTTACAGTTTTTGAGAAAAAGTTTTTTGTTTAGAGGTCATTTCAAGAAATTTTAGCCATTAATCAGAGTGTACTGTATGTGTTTTGTTGCCATGGTTACCAAAGCTTCTGTTATACACAGGGGGGGAGGTGGCTGGAGCATCTCAGCTCTGATTAGAGCCCAGGGGAGGGGACAAAAGCTGAAAAATCAGAACATGATTTCTAAACTGCCGCCACTCCCTCATTTTCAAGCCCACCTACATAAATCTTATATCAAAACGTTCAGCTATCCCTGCTGCCACTAAACATGTCCACGGCTAAGCCATAGTCCTGATAGTTTTCACAATATGACCATTTGTTTGCAACTCATGCCGTCCATTGACATTCATTGAAACTACACTCTAGCCCCTTCAAATTTGAAGGGCAATTTCTAAACTGCGACCGTGCCTTCAATTTTAATATTTCAGAGACATACTATGTATCAAAATCTAGGTCTGGGTCTTGTGATTCTCACAATAAAAAGATCTTCGCTGTAGGATGTATAGTTTTTAAAATACGGCCATTTGTTTAGAGGTCATTTCAGGAAATTTTAGCCATTAATCAGAGAGTACTTATCAGGCTCCAACTTACCAGACCGGCGAGTCCTGTCGGGTAGAGGGTAGGCTCCCTTACCCTCCGACTATTGGCCCCCTGGTAGAGTAAACAGGGGGTACAACAGTACGGAGTGGTATGAAGGCCTGTATGGCTGTTCCTGGAGTTGCTGTCCGGGAGACTCCGGGTTAACTGTAGCAAAGGCTGAGTAGACTGGAGCACCTTCACTGAGCAGAGCAGGCTGGTGTGGACACAGGCAGGAAGACTGCAGACAGGCTGACTGGATCCCAGGGAGCAGGCAGATGGATGGTCAGGAGACAGGCCGGGTTTGGCAGCAGGCGGACGGCAAAGGTACAGTGGAACAGGCAGGCGGATGGTCAGACAAGCAAAGGTCGGTGCAGGCAGAGTTCAGAGAGTGGTCAGGGGACAAGGCCGGATCAATAGGAATAACAGGAACAACAAGGTACACGGACAGGCTCTGGAACTACGAGCTGTTGATTAGGCAGCACTGGTCACCAGAACTTACCGGCTTAAATAGGGCTTTTGGCGCCAACCGACGTGCACGCGCGCGCCCCGGCACACCCAGGCACGCGCGCCCGCCAACGCCCGTGCGCGCGCCCCCGCACACCGGCGTGCACAGTGGAACGATCCCGGACACACACACCGGCGCCGCGAGGAGCCCGCACAGCGAGGTCCGCAGAAACGCGCGCGCCAACGCACCCTGACGCACACCACCGCGGGCGCCCTGCCTGCCAAGGTAAGAACCCTGACAGTGCCCCCTCCTCAAGGGCAGCCTCCGGATGCCCAGCTGGGCCAGCCTGTGAGCATGGGAGTTCTTGAAGGTTTGTAGCAATTTGTTGGCATGCAGGTTATCTTCGGGTTCCCAGGAATTATCCTCGGGTCCATACCCCTTCCATTTGATGAGGTACTGGAGCCGGTTCTGCCTTTTCCTACAGTCCAAGATTGCCTCGACTTCGAACTCCTCCTCATTGTTGACCAAAACAGCCTCCGGTGGCTTGGCCTTACGGTCAGGAAAAGGATCGTGGGTAACTGGTTTTAGTAATGAAACGTGGAAGACCGGATGGATTCTAAGGGACTCTGGCAGACTAAGTTCAAAAGCAACATCATTCACCTTTCTCTTCACCCGAAACGGGCCCAGAAATTTAGGTCCCAACTTTTTGGAGGGACAAGCCAACTTTAGATTAGTTGAAGAGAGCCATACTTGGTTTCCAGGTTCAAGGACGAGTTCTCCTCGTCTTTTCTTATCGAACATCCTCTTAAAGGAAGCCTGGGATTGGGCCATGGCTTCCTGCAAGATCTTCCAGTTACTAGAAAAGAACTCCATTGTTTCCGTTACTGCGGGTAGAGAACATTCCGGGATAGAACTGGGAAGGAAGGAAGGATTGAATCCGTAATTCGCAAAGAACGGCGTCTGGTTGATAGCAGAGTGTAGGGAGTTGTTATATGAGAATTCGGCGACTGGTAACAAAGACACCCAGTCGTCTTGAGTAAATACAGAAAAACAACGGAGGTATTGCTCCAGCGTCTGGTTAGTTCTCTCTGTCTGGCCGTTCGTCTGAGGGTGGTAGGCCGAGGAGAATACCAATTCGATTTCCAAAGCGGCACACAGTGCTCTCCAGAACCGGGAGGTAAATTGAACACCTCGGTCAGATACAATATTCGCAGGCACCCCATGTAACCTTACTACTTCTTTGATGAATATCTTCGCCGTTTCTACGGCTGTGGGAGTACCCTTCATAGGGATGAAGTGTGCCATCTTGGATAGCCTGTCAATCACCACAAAGATGGTTGAGAAACCTTCAGAGGGGGGCAACTCCACAATAAAATCCATCGAAAGCATCTTCCAAGGCCTGTCAGGAATCGGTAAGGGTCTCAATAAACCCCAGGCCTTTGAGCGGTTGCATTTATTCCGGGCACAAGTGCAGCAAGAACCCACATACCTCTTACAGTCCTCCAGAAGACGTGGCCACCAAAAGGTGCGTAGCACCAATTCTGAGGTTTTCCGAGCTCCGAAGTGACCCGCCAGCTTGTGGTCATGACATAGTTCCAGTACCAGTACCCTACATCTTTCAGGTACGAAAATCTTGCCTCCATGCCAGAGCAACCCATCATTTAGACTGGTTCCCGTAGGAAGAGGAATTTCAGAGGAGGCTTGTTTAATCCTGGAAATTAAATCTTCCTGGAGAAGTAAGAAACTACCTGCAGGCAGAATAGTATCAGGAGGAGTACTTTCCTTGGAGTCGTGGAACATCCGTGATAGAGCATCAGGTTTTCCATTCTTGGATCCGGGCCTGTACGTTATGTGAAAGGAGAAGCGGGAAAAAAAAAGTGCCCATCTAGCCTGTCGTGGTCTAAGTCGCTTGGCTGCTCTTAAATATTCCAAGTTCTTGTGGTCGGTAAAGATAAGAACCGGATGTACCGCACCCTCTAATAGATAGCGCCATTCTTCTAAGGCCGCTTTGATGGCCAACAGTTCCCGGTCTCCGACATCATAATTTCTCTCAGATGATGAAAGTTTACGGGAAAAGAATGCTACGGGGAACAAGAGGGCCTTGGGGCCCTGACGTTGGGACAGTACTGCCCCCACTGCGATCTCCGAAGCATCCACCTCCAGCACAAACGGTAATGCAGGATCCGGGTGTTTGAGAATAGAGGCAGAAGTAAACAGTCCCTTTAATTTCTCGAACGCTGCCTGTGCTTGGGATGACCAACAGAATCGTGTCCCCTGTTTGGTAAGTTCCGTTATTGGTGCGATGATTTTAGAAAAGTCTTTAATGAACTTCCTATAAAAGTTGGAGAATCCTACGAAACGTTGGACTCCTTTCTTGTCTGTAGGAGCCGGCCAGTCCAGGATGGCCGATACTTTTTGTGGGTCCATCTTGATTCCTTCAACAGAAATAATGAGCCCCAAGAACTGAATACTCTGGCGTTCGAACTCACATTTATCTAGTTTAGCGTATAAGCCATGTTGCCTGAGCCGGACAAGAACATTCCTGACATGCCTGCGATGATCCGCCAAAGAAGAGGAGAAGATGAGTATATCGTCCAGATAAACGATGACATAGAGATCCAGGACATCTCTAAAGATGTCGTTCACAAAGTGCTGGAACGTAGCCGGGGCATTACAAAGACCAAAGGGCATGACCTGGTACTCGAAGTGCCCGAAACGAGTGCGAAACGCAGTCTTCCACTCGTCACCCTCTCGGATGCGGATTAAGTTATAAGCACCCCGGAGATCCAGTTTAGTAAAGAGTCTGGCGGTGCCCAGCCTTTGGAATAACTCAGGGACCAGAGGGAGCGGGTAGCGATTCTTAATCGTGATTTTGTTCAGTTCGCGGTAATCAATACATGGCCGCAGGGAATGATCCTTCTTTTCCACAAAAAATAAACCCGCGCCGGCCGGAGAGGTGGACGGGCGGATAAATTTCTTTTTCAGATTTTCATCTAAGTACTGCTTCAGGGTGCCCAGTTCCTGCTCCGTCAAGGGGAAGATCCGGCCAAAAGGTACCTCGGTTCCAGGAAGCAATTCAATTGGGCAATCGTAGGGCCTGTGTGGTGGAAGTAATTCTGCCCCCTTCTTGCTAAACACATCCGCAAAGTCTTGGTATGGCTCAGGGATAGCTTGCAGCGGATCAACATCTGGATGTAGACAGAGGAGTTGAGCCATATCACGGCCTGTCCCTTGCAAGCAGTGTTGAAGACAGTATCCAGAGAGGAACTCGACATTTCCTGAAGCCCAGTTGATTTGGGGGTTGTGCGTTTGAAGCCAGGGTATTCCAAGAATAACTGGAAAGAGCGGGGACGAGATGGCGTCCAGACAGAGATATTCATGGTGTTGCGGCCCCATGATGGCTTCTAAAGGGACAGTCTCCTGAGTGACTGGGCCGGAGCGGAGAGCAGAGCCGTCAGCGAGATGAACAGCAAGGCCTTGAGTCTTGGTTTGGAGAGGAATGGCATGTTGAAAGGCAAAGGTCCGGTCAATAAAACAGCTGCAGGCTCCCGAATCAATGATAGCTGGGACTTGGATGGCCTTTCCGGGAAGCTGTAAAGTGACAGAAATGGTTAGGTGCGTGCCCAAGGAAGGTACAAAAGTAGCACAGGTACGAACATCAGAACGACACTTACGCATCTTGTTGGGACAACCGCTGGCGTAGTGCCCCGACTCCCCGCAGTAGAGGCAGAGGTTGTGTGCCCGCCTACGTGCCTTCTCTTCTGGGGTCAAAGAGGGACGGAACAGACCAAGCTGCATTGGTTCAGGTGCATCATAGGTTGAGGCAGGCGGTGGAGCAGGAGATCTACTAGGAGGACAGGGTACTTGTGGAATCATCCAGGTGGGACGAAAGGTACTGGTGGTCCTTTCGGTGCGTCGTTCTCGCAGTCTACGGTCTATTTGGATAGACAGATTGATAAGGTCTTCCAGGGTCTGTGGTACCCCTACTCGTGCCAATTCATCTTTGAGAGGTTCTGACAACCCCATCCTGAACTGATGGCGTAATGCAGCGTCGTTCCAAGCCGTGTCAGAACTCCAGCGTCTGAACTCGACGGCATAATCTTCAGCTGCTCGGCGGCCTTGACGTAGGGCCTGTAAGGAAGTTTCTGCGGTGGCGGTGAGCTGGGGGTCTTCGTATAGTTGGGACATGGCTCCAAAGAAGGCCTCCAGACTATCCAATACGACAGATTTTTGCTCCAGGAGCCGGTGGGCCCATGTTTGTGGTTCACCAGACAGCAAGGAGATAACAAAGCCCACCTTAGTGGCTTCCAGGGAGAACGTGCATGGCTGAAGAGCGAAGTACAGGTTGCAAGCATTCCGGAAGGCACGGTACTTACTCCGATCTCCGAAAAATCTTTCGGGTACTGGTACTTTGGGCTCGGGAGGTAACATGACCACAGCAGGTGTTGAGGTGGCTGCAGCGGACCCTGGTGGACCGGCAGGTGCGGACAGAGCCTGCACCCGTTCTTCCAAGCTGGAATACCCTTCTTGTAGGCTTTTCACTGCCTGGGTTAGACCCGCCAAGTGTCGGCAAAGTTCATCCATGGGGGAGGCCCCCTGCCCGGACTCGGTCATGGCTGCCTAATACTATCAGGCTCCAACTTACCAGACCGGCGAGTCCTGTCGGGCAGAGGGTAGGCTCCCTTACCCTCCGACTATTGGCCCCCTGGTAGAGTAAACAGGGGGTACAACAGTACGGAGTGGTATGAAGGCCTGTATGGCTGTTCCTGGAGTTGCTGTCCGGGAGACTCAGGGTTAACTGTAGCAAAGGCTGAGTAGACTGGAGCACCTTCACTGAGCAGAGCAGGCTGGTGTGGACACAGGCAGGAAGACTGCAGACAGGCTGACTGGATCCCAGGGAGCAGGCAGATGGATGGTCAGGAGACAGGCCGGGTTTGGCAGCAGGCGGACGGCAAAGGTACAGTGGAACAGGCAGGCGGATGGTCAGACAAGCAAAGGTCGGTGCAGGCAGAGTTCAGAGAGTGGTCAGGGGACAAGGCCGGATCAATAGGAATAACAGGAACAACAAGGTACACGGACAGGCTCTGGAACTACGAGCTGTTGATTAGGCAGCACTGGTCACCAGAACTTACCGGCTTAAATAGGGCTTTTGGCGCCAACCGACGTGCACGCGCGCGCCCCGGCACACCCAGGCACGCGCGCCCGCCAACGCCCGTGCGCGCGCCCCCGCACACCGGCGTGCACAGTGGAACGATCCCGGACACACACACCGGCGCCGCGAGGAGCCCGCACAGCGAGGTCCGCAGAAACGCGCGCGCCGACGCACCCTGACGCACACCACCGCGGGCGCCCTGCCTGCCAAGGTAAGAACCCTGACAGTACTGTGTGTGTTTTGTTGCCATGGTTACCAAAGCTTCTGTTATACACAGGGGGGGAGGTGGCTGGAGCATCTCAGCTCTGATTACAGAACCCGGGGGAGGGGACAGACACACCATGTACTGATTTATAATAGAGGAATATGATGGGGCAGTTTTGATGGGGTAATTCTGATGGGGCAGTTTTGATGGTGGCAATATGATGGGGCAGTTTTGATGGTGGCAATATGATGGGGCTGTTTTGATGGTGGCAATATGATGGGACAGTTTTGATGGCAATATGATGGGGGCAATATTGCTGGGGGCCGTTTTAGCAATTCAGCATTCCCACGCATTTTCCCCAGGAAATGCATTTTCTAGTTATTTTTCTTCTTATTCCGTACGTTTTTCGGTAATGCGTAACTTCTGCATACTTTCAGCTATTAAAACCATTCAACTATCAAAATGTTCGTCTCTTTTAGCTGAGGTGTGCTCTTTTTCAACTTTTTTTCTACCATTTATACTTTTTAAAATATTAAGCTTTTTATCACTTTTTTTTAACATTGAAGTCAATGGGAGCATGCTTGAAATCCTTAAATTTTTCTTCCGCTCCCAAAAGTTTCAGCTCCTTCATACTTTCACCTAGAGACACCAAACAAACTTTAAAATGTTCACAAAATATTCAGCTATCTGACTATAGCTTTTCAGTTTTATATCTTTTACAGTTTTTGAGAAAAAGCTTTTTGTTTAGAGGTCATTTCAAGAAATTTTAGCCATTAATCAGAGTGTACTGTGTGTGTTTTGTTGCCATGGTTACCAAAGCTTCTGTTATACACAGAGGGGGGGAGGTGGCTGGAGCATCTCAGCTTTAATTACAGAGCCCGGGGGGAGGGGACAGACACACCATGTACTGATTATAATAGAGGAATATGATGGGGCAGTTTTGATGGTGGCAATTCTGATGGGGCAGTTTTGATGGCGGTCATTTTAGCAATTTAGCTATTCAGCAATTATTTTTGAAAAAAAATATATATTTTTGAAAAAAAAAAAAATATTTCTGAAAAAAAAAATTATTTTTGAAAAAAAAAATTTTTTTGAAAAAAAAAATTATTTTTGAAAAAAAAAAATTATTTTTGAAAAAAAAAAAAATCATTTTTGAAAAAAAAGAAAATATTTTTGAAAAAAAAAAAATTATTTTTGAAAAAAAAAAAATTATTTTTGAAAAAAAAAAAAATTATTTTTGCAAAAAAAAAATATTTTTGAAAAAAAAAAATATTTAAAAAAAAAAATCATTTTTGAAAAAAAAAAAATTTGAAAAAAACATTTTTGAAAAAAAAATTTTTTTTTGAAAAAAAAAAATTTTTTGAAAAAAAAAATATTTTTGAAAAAAAAATTATTTTTGAAAAAAAAATATTTTTGAAAAAAAAAAAATATTTTTGAAAAAAAAAAAAATATTTTTGAAAAAAAAAAATATTTTTTGATGGGGCAGTTTTGATGGTGGCAATATGATGGTGCAGTTTTGATGAGGCAATTCTGATGGGGCAGTTTTGATGGTGGCAATATGATGGGACAGTTTTGATGGCAATATGATGGGGGCAATTTTGCTGGGGGCCGTTTTAGCAATTCAGCATTCCCACGCATTTTCCCCAGGAAATGCATTTTCTAGTTTTTAATTTTAATTTTATTCCGTACGTTTTTCGGTAATGCGTAACTTCTGCATACTTTCAGCTATTAAAACCATTCAACTATCAAAATGTTCGTCTCTTTTAGCTGAGGTGTGCTCTTTTTCAACTTTTTTTCTACCATTTATACTTTTTAAAATATTAAGCTTTTTATCACTTTTTTTTAACATTGAAGTCAATGGGAGCATGCTTGAAATCCTTAAATTTTTCTTCCGCTCCCAAAAGTTTCAGCTCCTTCATACTTTCACCTAGAGACACCAAACAAACTTTAAAATGTTCACAAAATATTCAGCTATCTGGCTATAGCTTTTCAGTTTGATATCTTTTACAGTTTTTGAGAAAAAGCTTTTTGTTTAGAGGTCATTTCAGGAAATTTTAGCCATTAATCAGAGTGTACTGTGTGTGTTTTGTTGCCATGGTTACCAAAGCTTCTGTTATACACAGGGGGGGGGAGGTGGCTGGAGCATCTCAGCTTTAATTACAGAGCCCGGGGGGAGGGGACAGACACACCATGTACTGATTATAATAGAGGAATATGATGGGGCAGTTTTGATGGTGGCAATTCTGATGGGGCAGTTTTGATGGCGGTCATTTTAGCAATTTAGCTATTCAGCAATTATTTTTGAAAAAAAATATATATTTTTGAAAAAAAAATTATATATTTCTGGAAAAAAAAATTATTTTTGAAAAAAAAAATTATTTTTGAAAAAAAAAAATTATTTTTGAAAAAAAAAATTATTTTTGAAAAAAAAAATCATTTTTGAAAAAAAAAATCATTTTTGAAAAAAAAAAATATTTTTGAAAAAAAAAAATATTTTTGAAAAAAAAAAATATTTTTGAAAAAAAAAAATATTTTTGAAAAAAAAAAAATTTTTGAAAAAAAAAAAATATTTTTGAAGAAAAAAATTATTTTTGAAAAAAAAAAAAATATTTTTGAAAAAAAAAAATATTTTTGAAAAAAAAAAATATTTTTGAAAAAGAAAAATATTTTTTGATGGGGCAGTTTTGATGGTGGCAATATGATGGGACAGTTTTGATGGCAATATGATGGGGGCAATTTTGCTGGGGGCCGTTTTAGCAATTCAGCATTCCCACGCATTTTCCCCAGGAAATGCATTTTCTAGTTATTTTTAATAATTTTAATTTTATTCCGTACGTTTTTCGGTAATGCGTAACTTCTGCATACTTTCAGCTATTAAAACCATTCAACTATCAAAATGTTCGTCTCTTTTAGCTGAGGTGTGCTCTTTTTCAACTTTTTTTCTACCATTTATACTTTTTAAAATATTAAGCTTTTTATCACTTTTTTTTAACATTGAAGTCAATGGGAGCATGCTTGAGAAACTTAAAATCTTCTTCCGCTCCCAAAAGTTTCAGCTCCTTCATACTTTCACCTAGAGACGCCAAACAAACTTTAAAATGTTCACAAAATATTCAGCTATCTGGCTATATCTTTTCAGTTTGATATCTTTTACAGTTTTTGAGAAAAAGCTTTTTGTTTAGAGGTCATTTCAGGAAATTTTAGCCATTAATCAGAGTGTACTGTGTATGTTTTGTTGCCATGGTTACCAAAGCTTCTGTTATACACAGGGGGGGAGGTGGCTGGAGCATCTCAGCTCTGATTACAGAGCCCGGGGGAGGGGACAGACACACCATGTACTGATTATAATAGAGGAATATGATGGGGCAGTTTTGATGGTGGCAATTCTGATGGGGCAGTTTTGATGGCGGTCATTTTAGCAATTTAGCTATTCAGCAATTATTTTTGAAAAAAAATATATATATATTTCTGAAAAAAAAAATTATTTTTGAAAAAAAAAATTATTTTTGAAAAAAAAAAAAATTATTTTTGAAAAAAAAAATCATTTTTGAAAAAAAAAAATATTTTTGAAAAAAAGAAAATATTTTTGATAAAAAAATTATTTTTGAAAAAAAAAAATATTTTTGAAAATATAAAAAAAATATATTTTTGAAAAAAAAAAATTTTTGAAAAAAAAATTATTTTTGAAAAAAAAAAATTTTTGAAAAAAAAAATATTTTTGAACAAAAAAATATTTTTGAAAAAAAAATTATTTTTGAAAAAAAAAATATTTTTGAAAAAAAAAAATTTTTGAAAAAAAAATTTTTTTGAAAAAAAAAATTATTTTTGAAAAAAAAAAAATATTTTTGAAAAAAAAAAAAAAAAATTTTTTAAAAAAAAAATATTTTTTAATGGGGCAGTTTTGATGGTGGCAATATGATGGTGCAGTTTTGATGAGGCAATTCTGATGGGGCAGTTTTGATAGGGCAATTCTGATGGGGCAGTTTTGATGGTGGCAATATGATGGGACAGTTTTGATGGCAATATGATGGGGGCAATTTTGCTGGGGGCCGTTTTAGCAATTCAGCATTCCCACGCATTTTCCCCAGGAAATGCATTTTCTAGTTAGTGGGAATGCTTTAGCAGTCCCACTATTGTTATTCGATTTTATTTATTTTTAATTTTAATTTTATTCCGTACGTTTTTCGGTAATGCGTAACTTCTGCATACTTTCAGCTATTAAAACCATTCAACTATCAAAATGTTCGTCTCTTTTAGCTGAGGTGTGCTCTTTTTCAACTTTTTTTCTACCATTTATACTTTTTAAAATATTAAGCTTTTTATCACTTTTTTTTAACATTGAAGTCAATGGGAGCATGCTTGAAATCCTTAAATTTTTCTTCCGCTCCCAAAAGTTTCAGCTCCTTCATACTTTCACCTAGAGACACCAAACAAACTTTAAAATGTTCACAAAATATTCAGCTATCTGGCTATAGCTTTTCAGTTTGATATCTTTTACAGTTTTTGAGAAAAAGCTTTTTGTTTAGAGGTCATTTCAGGAAATTTTAGCCATTAATCAGAGTGCACTGTGTGTGTTTTGTTGCCATGGTTACCAAAGCTTCTGTTATACACAGAGGGGGGGGAGGTGGCTGGAGCATCTCAGCTTTAATTACAGAGCCCGGGGGGAGGGGACAGACACACCATGTACTGATTATAATAGAGGAATATGATGGGGCAGTTTTGATGGTGGCAATTCTGATGGGGCAGTTTTGATGGCGGTCATTTTAGCAATTTAGCTATTCAGCAATTATTTTTGAAAAAAAAAATATATTTTTGAAAAAAAAAATATATTTCTGAAAAAAAAAAAATTATTTTTGAAAAAAAAAAAAATCATTTTTGAAAAAAAAAATTATTTTTGAAAAAAAAAAAAATTATTTTTGAAAAAAAAAAATTTTTTTTTGAAAAAAAAAAATTATTTTTGAAAAAAAAAAATATTTTTGAAAAAAAAAATATTTAAAAAAAAAAATTTTTGAAAAAAAAATTATTTTTGAAAAAAAAAATATTTTTGAAAAAAAAAAATATTTTTGAAAAAAAAAAATATTTTTTGATGGGGCAGTTTTGATGGTGGCAATATGATGGTGCAGTTTTGATGGGGCAATTCTGATGGGGCAGTTTTGATGGTGGCAATATGATGGGACAGTTTTGATGGCAATATGATGGGGGCAATTTTGCTGGGGGCCGTTTTAGCAATTCAGCATTCCCACGCATTTTCCCCAGGAAATGCATTTTCTAGTTATTAGTGGGATTGCTTTAGCAGTCCCACTATTGTTATTCGATTTTATTTATTTTTAATTTTAATTTTATTCCGTACGTTTTTCGGTAATGCGTAACTTCTGCATACTTTCAGCTATTAAAACCATTCAACTATCAAAATGTTCGTCTCTTTTAGCTGAGGTGTGCTCTTTTTCAACTTTTTTTCTACCATTTATACTTTTTAAAATATTAAGCTTTTTATCACTTTTTTTTAACATTGAAGTCAATGGGAGCATGCTTGAAATCCTTAAATTTTTCTTCCGCTCCCAAAAGTTTCAGCTCCTTCATACTTTCACCTAGAGACACCAAACAAACTTTAAAATGTTCACAAAATATTCAGCTATCTGGCTATAGCTTTTCAGTTTTATATCTTTTACAGTTTTTGAGAAAAAGTTTTTTGTTTAGAGGTCATTTCAAGAAATTTTAGCCATTAATCAGAGTGTACTGTATGTGTTTTGTTGCCATGGTTACCAAAGCTTCTGTTATACACAGGGGGGGAGGTGGCTGGAGCATCTCAGCTCTGATTAGAGCCCAGGGGAGGGGACAAAAGCTGAAAAATCAGAACATGATTTCTAAACTGCCGCCACTCCCTCATTTTCAAGCCCACCTACATAAATCTTATATCAAAACGTTCAGCTATCCCTGCTGCCACTAAACATGTCCACGGCTAAGCCATAGTCCTGATAGTTTTCACAATATGACCATTTGTTTGCAACTCACGCCGTCCATTGACATTCATTGAAACTACACTCTAGCCCCTTCAAATTTGAAGGGCAAGTTCTAAACTGCGACCGTGCCTTCAATTTTAATATTTCAGAGACATACTATGTATCAAAATCTAGGTCTGGGTCTTGTGATTCTCACAATAAAAAGATCTTCGCTGTAGGATGTATAGTTTTTAAAATACGGCCATTTGTTTAGAGGTCATTTCAGGAAATTTTAGCCATTAATCAGAGAGTACTGTTTGTTTTGTTGCCATGGTTACCAAAGCTTCTGTTATACACAGGGGGGGAGGTGGCTGGAGCATCTCAGCTCTGATTACAGAGCCCGGGGGAGGGGACAGACACACCATGTACTGATTTATAATAGAGGAATATGATGGGGCAGTTTTGATGGGGTAATTCTGATGGGGCAGTTTTGATGGTGGCAATATGATGGGGCAGTTTTGATGGTGGCAATATGATGGGGCTGTTTTGATGGTGGCAATATGATGGGACAGTTTTGATGACAATATGATGGGGGCAATATTGCTGGGGGCCGTTTTAGCAATTCAGCATTCCCACGCATTTTCCCCAGGAAATGCATTTTCTAGTTATTTTTCTTCTTATTCCGTACGTTTTTCGGTAATGCGTAACTTCTGCATACTTTCAGCTATTAAAACCATTCAACTATCAAAATGTTCGTCTCTTTTAGCTGAGGTGTGCTCTTTTTCAACTTTTTTTCTACCATTTATACTTTTTAAAATATTAAGCTTTTTATCACTTTTTTTTAACATTGAAGTCAATGGGAGCATGCTTGAAATCCTTAAATTTTTCTTCCGCTCCCAAAAGTTTCAGCTCCTTCATACTTTCACCTAGAGACACCAAACAAACTTTAAAATGTTCACAAAATATTCAGCTATCTGGCTATATCTTTTCAGTTTGATATCTTTTACAGGTTTGAGAAAAAGCTTTTTGTTTAGAGGTCATTTCAAGAAATTTTAGCCATTAATCAGAGTGTACTGTGTGTGTTTTGTTGCCATGGTTACCAAAGCTTCTGTTATACACAGGGGGGGAGGTGGCTGGAGCATCTCAGCTCTGATTAAAGAGCCCAGGGGGAGGGGACAAAAGCTGAAAAATCAGAACATGATTTCTAAACTGCCGCCACTCCCTCATTTTCAAGCCCACCTACACAAATCTTATATCAAAACGTTCAGCTATCCCTGCTGACACTAAACATGTCCACGGCTAAGCCATAGTCCTGATAGTTTTCACAATATGACCATTTGTTTGCAACTCACACTGTCCATTGACATTCATTGAAACTACACTCTAGCCCCTTCAAATTTGAAGGGCAATTTCTAAACTACGACCGTGCCTTCAATTTTAATATTTCAGAGACATACTATGTATCAAAATCTAGGTCTGGGTGTTGTGATTCTCACAATATAAAGATCTTCGCTGTAGGATGTATAGTTTTTAAAATACGGCCATTTGTTTAGAGGTCATTTCAGGAAATTTTAGCCATTAATCAGAGTGTACTGTTAGTGTTTGTTTTGTTGCCATGGTTACCAAAGCTTCTGTTATACACAGGGGGGGAGGTGGCTGGAGCATCTCAGCTTTGATTACAGAGCCCGGGGGAGGGGACAGACACACCATGTACTGATTTATAATAGAGGAATATGATGGGGCAGTTTTGATGGGGTAATTCTGATGGGGCAGTTTTGATGGTGGCAATATGATGGGGCAGTTTTGATGGTGGCAATATGATGGGGCTGTTTTGATAGGGCAATTCTGATGGGGCAGTTTTGATGGTGGCAATATGATGGGACAGTTTTGATGGCAATATGATGGGGGCAATTTTGCTGGGGGCCGTTTTAGCAATTCAGCATTCCCACGCATTTTCCCCAGGAAATGCATTTTCTAGTTTATTTTTAAACTTAATTTTAATAATTTTATTCCGTACGTTTTTCGGTAATGCGTAACTTCTGCATACTTTCAGCTATTAAAACCATTCAACTATCAAAATGTTCGTCTCTTTTAGCTGAGGTGTGCTCTTTTTCAACTTTTTTTCTACCATTTATACTTTTTAAAATATTAAGCTTTTTATCACTTTTTTTTAACATTGAAGTCAATGGGAGCATGCTTGAAATCCTTAAATTTTTCTTCCGCTCCCAAAAGTTTCAGCTCCTTCATACTTTCACCTAGAGACACCAAACAAACTTTAAAATGTTCACAAAATATTCAGCTATCTGGCTATATCTTTTCAGTATGATATCTTTTACAGTTTTTTTGAGAAAAAGCTTTTTGTTTAGAGGTCATTTAAGGAAATTTTAGCCATTAATCAGAGTGTACTGTGTTTGTTTTGTTGCCATGGTTACCAAAGCTTCTGTTATACACAGGGGGGGAGGTGGCTGGAGCATCTCAGCTCTGATTACAGAGCCCAGGGGAGGGGACAGACACACCATGTACTGATTTATAATAGAGGAATATGATGGGGCAGTTTTGATAGGGCAATTCTGATGGGGCAGTTTTGATGGGACAATTCTGATAGTGGAGTGTAGCAATCTTTTCGAAATGGCTATATTTGGTAACCTTCATGGTTGAATTACTTCCCCAGAGTGCCTATTGGTTCTGGATATAGGACGGCATTGAACAAATGATTCACTAAACCATTGTCTATATATGATCTGTTTATGATTAAAAATGATAATCGATGATTGGTTATCAAGAAATCTTGTTCAATGCCTTTTATCTCTTATAAACATCGCATGTGTAGTTTCTCTATTCGTATATTAGAGCGGCACGTTTTGATCTAATTTTCCAAAAACTATTTATCTAAATTAACGATTAACTTTTAGGTGCATATATGCATAGGAAACTTCTCTGGGCTATTTTTATCCATTCATCCCGGTATCCACTAGGCAATGTAGAAGTTCTTAATAGTTGATTTATTTATATGAAAATTCCCCTAAATGACTTGGGATGATACATATTTGTTCCTTTTAAAAACTGATGGTGTCTACTTCTATTTATTCTGGTCAATCTAAACAGGAAGGACAGAGCCTATATAAAAAAAAAAAAAAAAAAAAAAAAAAAAAAAACCTAATACCCAAAAATGTTTTTAGATACACAGGGGGTTAAACACTGAATGTTCCGCTGCACTATGTGTGATTATGCACGGGTGAATGATATCATGAATGATTTATGCGCTGTGGACTGCTGACCATTAGTAATCAATTGAAACCTGATTGAAATGACTATATATATTCTGGCTGACACACTAATGCGCATGCTCTGAGGAAGCTATTATTTAGCGAAACATGTAAGCATCATTAAGGTGATATCCACAAGAAGGATCTATGGATGGCCACACACACTTACCATTCAACTTTTTTCCTCTAAACCTCTCTCCATACTGACCGTGGAATAGCAGCAGAGCTTGACACTGGCGGCCCTCGTAGCGGATATAGCACCTGTTACAGCATTAAGGAGATGAAGTCCGTGTAACAGCTGATGGAGACTGACATCGCAAGCAGCGGATGAGTATGTTATGACCAACACACAGGATCTCTATGTCCAGTATCAGTGACAGCGATCCACAGTCCGTTAAGATCTCCTCGTATAAAGCCGGCATTTGTACGCTGATCCCGCGGACACCCGATCTGAGGTGATGTTCCCTGGTCTGCAACAGCTAACGGTAATGTCATTTTTTTCTCCAAATAACACATAGCTGCTATTCCTTATGTGCTGCGATATCCTTCTGCTGGCTAATATTGAAGTGACTAGATTACTGACATTTGGCTGTACTCAAAGCCGCAATTGTCTTAAGCCAATTTCACGGAATCTTTTTGGAATTGTCTCACCACACCTGCACTTCAAATCCTTCATGGGACTGCTTTAATTGTGAATACACCATCAGTGATCGGGACTGCCTATGATGATTTAGTTTATGCATCACTTCTACTGATCAATCCCACAATCATCTGATGAGATCACAAAGCATCCAGACAGATTTGACGAGTGAAACGGATTGAATGGTGTATGTGGATGTGAGGATGAGAGATCGATGAGATCTATTTGTTAATTGGTGGCCACCAAAAATCCTTCAGACATTAGGTCTTTTTAAATGTGTTTAGGGAATAAGGGTTGTTGTTTGATATTTGATTTAATTTTATACAATGGATAGTTTATTGAATAAAGCATTATACCTTTAGTACCGGTTTGTCCTCACAGAAGAGTTTCTTTGTGCTTGCCACATGATATATGTATGATTGATTATAACTCAGAGGACAACTAAATCCCTGCTTCTCTGATCTATAACCACTAGCCGAGAAGCAGGATCTAGACGGTAAAACCGGTTCTTAATCCCCGTAAGAGGTTGGGACCAATGTAAGGCTGCCCAACCCTTTAGAGGGAGGTCCGGTTCGGTATATAGGAGTATTTGAGTCATTTTTTTCTCCCCCCTTTTTATTAAAGATTATTCTAAATTTAGTGGGATTATACTTCCCTTCTAAAGTGACTCTCCTCCCTATCCACCCACCCATTTATTCTTCTGACATTTTTTAATAAACACACTGAGGGACATTCAAAGTGTACTTTAAATATATATACACATCAAAGGCGGGTACTAATTAGGGAAATAGTGGGAAATTATAGACCCGTTTCACTACCAGTTGGAGGATGGCATATCTATTGGATGAAGAAATTGACCTTGAAATACAATCTGCATTTTCAGGTGAAGCGACTGCGACACATAGTGGTGGAGATGAAACCCTAAAAGGACTTTTGAAAAACCACAAAAAACTTACGATTAAATTTCTCAACAGAAAGTGGGACATCTCCTCACTAAAATCGCATATCGCCCACAAGATAATTCCCAGAGGTTTGAGAGAAAGAGTGACTCCAGCAGGGCACTTACATACCCCAAGATTTCTTCAGCTTTGGAAACAAAGCTGTTTGGAACGTGGTCTAGCTATCCTTAACATGATAGTTGAGGAAGAACAGCTACAGCTAGAAGAGATTAAAAGGGACATAGACACAAGCGTCCAACTACTTGAACCATACAAAGAGGATCCTCTATTCACTAAATCTAATGAACTCCTAAAGAAAGAGGTAGAAAAAACACAAAGAACCCTGAAGTCTACAAAACAAGAAAAATTTAAACAAAACCTACAGGACTGGGAAAGTGGTGAGGTGTTCGACCCCAGTATACCCAGAGGTAGAAGTAGATCCCGCAGACGAAACCGTAGAAATAGGTCTAAAGTAACCCAATCAAGATACTCATCCACAGATAGTGAAACAGGAAATCTTGAAAGGACAGTTGCTTTTTTAGACACAGAGGGGGGGGCACCCAACAGCCCAAATTCCAGAAGGGGCCAGGGCAAGATAGGGAAAATTCCTCCCCAAGGCAAAAACGGAAGTCAAGGAAGAGAAAAAGACATAAAAGGAAGTCAGAGGGAACTAAGATCGTCCTCGCGGAGGACCTAATTAAGGAGGAAAGTTTCAAGGAAACACATAACATACATGTTCCAGGTACACAAGATAAAAAAGTGGTTAACTTATCAAATTTTCCTTTAAATCAGCACCACATATCACTTTTACAAAAAGGACTCTCTTTTTCACCTACAAGTTCAATGAGTGAATTTGAGGTGTTTAAAGATATAAACCTATTCCTACGTAAGGTCATCTTTAGATTCTGGCACTCTGATAAAGGGGAAATGGATCTTAATGATAAGAAGACCAGGGAAGAGAGGGAGGCTTTAGAGATACTTGTATCTCTGTTGGAGGAAAATGACAACACTAGCCTCAATGAGGAAATCAATAGCCCTCCATCCATAACTCTGCGTCCCTCTAATCTAACTATCAGATCTCTCAAAATGCCTTCTCTCTCGAAACATAAACAGATCCAGTCATTTTTGGAGCAGGTCCAAAGGGATCTGTCCACACTTAACTGGGACTATTCTGGAATAGACAATTTAAGTCCGGAGGAGAGAAAAGCCCTTAGAGAACTTAAAGACTCTAAGGACATTATCATTAAAAGCAGTGACAAAGGTGGAAACACAGTATTGCTATCACCAGATATGTATGAGAAGGAAATTATGCGCCTCTTAAATGATCAAACTACATACAAGAAACTACCTTACAATCCTTTTTTTGAAATCACTGATACTCTAAATTTCAAATTAAGGATGGCGTGTGATAGCAACCTCCTTTCAGATAAGGAAACGAAATATCTTTGTGTCAGCGAATTCAATACGCCAACCTTTTATATAATACCCAAATTGCATAAGTCAATAACAAACCCTCCAGGAAGGCCCATAGTGTCAGCGATAAAAGGACCACTGGAGAGGGTTGGCAAATTCGTTGACGCAATGATAAAGGAACTTGTGACTGATCTCCCTTCCTATGTGCAGGACACCCGTGACGTTTTGGGGAAAATTGACGGACTCAGGGTACCAACAGACACCATATTGGTAGGGATTGACGTGGAATCCTTATATACGTCGATCCCACATGAGTGTGGACTTAGAGCGGTACAGTATTTCCTTGACTCTAAGTTCCCACAACTAGCCGCTCAGAATGAATTTATTGTAGACTTGCTACAGTTTATGCTGGATAACAACTGCTTTCAATTCCTGAACCAGTATTATAGACAGATAAGGGGTACCTCCATGGGGGCACCATGGGCACCAGCATACGCTTGTCTGCACTTAGGCCTATGGGAACGGGAGCACGTGTATCCCTCGTCTATGTACCTCGGCCACTGTCACATGTGGCTGAGGTACATAGATGACGTGATTATGCTATGGGGGGGGACCCCCCAGGAATTGCAGTCCTTTATTGACGAACTGAATCTGAATGATTCAAATATCAAACTGACATTCTCTTTTGATTCCTGTACCTTGCCCTTTCTTGACCTTCAGATTCAGATCAACAATGGACAAATCTCCACAAAAACGTTCAGGAAGGATACAGCAGCCAATACTCTGCTTTTGGCTACAAGCCATCATCCGAGGTCCCTCGTTCACGGAATCCCAGTGGGGCAGTTCTTGCGTATCAGACGTAATTGCTCAGAGGACAATGCATTCCTCCTGGAATCCCGCGAACTATACGGGCGATTCCGTGAACGAGGATACTCACATGGATGTATCAGAAAAGCGAAAAAACGTGCTTACCTTACTGAACGATCATCCCTACTTTCTAAAAAATCTGCTCAACAACCAAACAAAACCACCCCCCCCCCAATAAGGATCATCACTAAATATGGGACACAATGGGGGCAAGTTCGTAAAATACTCAATCGCCATTGGCACATTCTGGCCGAATGCCCTATAGTGGGGAGAATAGTAGGTAATAGACCCTTAATGACGGCAAGAAGGGCCACAAACCTGAGAGACAACTTGGTCCATTCGGAATACATGAGACCTACCACACGCAATTGGCTTACCAGCCTCCCTCCCCTTAGGGGTATGTTCCGATGTGGCAGATGCCACATCTGTAAATATGTAGACAAGACGGATACGTTCACCAACTCGGACGACACAAAACAATTTAAAATCCACCATTTCATTAACTGTCGGTCAATGAGGGTCATTTATATGCTCACATGCCCGTGTGGTCTTATCTATGTGGGCAAGACCAAAAGACAGCTTAAAGTCCGCGTTGGTGAACATATCCAAAGCATATTAAATAAGGATGATGAGGCACCTCTATCATTGCATTTTCTGGAGAAACACAATGGCGACCCAAGTGGCCTTAAATGCAAAGGCATTTATAAACTGAATTTGCCCACAAGGAGAGGTGATTTTGATAAAGTGTTATATCAAAAAGAAAAAATGTGGATATTTATGCTAAAAAGTATGCAGCCACGAGGCCTAAACAATGAATGCAACTTATCTGTTTTCTTAGAACCATAAAGGGTTACTACCATCGCCAAGCCCCCCCCCCCCCCTCTTCCTCCCCCCTCCCCATTTGACGGAACTGAGTTGGGAGCCCCTACAACTGCTGCTGTTTGTTTATATATGACCACTCTGTTCTGACTAAAGGGCACTACTGTGGACTTGTCATCAAAGACCTTTACTTTACATTTCACAGGATTGCTACATATATTCTTTACCACTAAATAGTGGAGTGTAGCAATCTTTTCGAAATGGCTATATTTGGTAACCTTCATGGTTGAATTACTTCCCCAGAGTGCCTATTGGTTCTGGATATAGGACGGCATTGAACAAATGATTCACTAAACCATTGTCTATATATGATCTGTTTATGATTAAAAATGATAATCGATGATTGGTTATCAAGAAATCTTGTTCAATGCCTTTTATCTCTTATAAACATCGCATGTGTAGTTTCTCTATTCGTATATTAGAGCGGCACGTTTTGATCTAATTTTCCAAAAACTATTTATCTAAATTAACGATTAACTTTTAGGTGCATATATGCATAGGAAACTTCTCTGGGCTATTTTTATCCATTCATCCCGGTATCCACTAGGCAATGTAGAAGTTCTTAATAGTTGATTTATTTATATGAAAATTCCCCTAAATGACTTGGGATGATACATATTTGTTCCTTTTAAAAACTGATGGTGTCTACTTCTATTTATTCTGGTCAATCTAAACAGGAAGGACAGAGCCTATATAAAAAAAAAAAAAAAAAAAAAAAAAAAAAAAAAAAAACCTAATACCCAAAAATGTTTTTAGATACACAGGGGGTTAAACACTGAATGTTCCGCTGCACTATGTGTGATTATGCACGGGTGAATGATATCATGAATGATTTATGCGCTGTGGACTGCTGACCATTAGTAATCAATTGAAACCTGATTGAAATGACTATATATATTCTGGCTGACACACTAATGCGCATGCTCTGAGGAAGCTATTATTTAGCGAAACATGTAAGCATCATTAAGGTGATATCCACAAGAAGGATCTATGGATGGCCACACACACTTACCATTCAACTTTTTTCCTCTAAACCTCTCTCCATACTGACCGTGGAATAGCAGCAGAGCTTGACACTGGCGGCCCTCGTAGCGGATATAGCACCTGTTACAGCATTAAGGAGATGAAGTCCGTGTAACAGCTGATGGAGACTGACATCGCAAGCAGCGGATGAGTATGTTATGACCAACACACAGGATCTCTATGTCCAGTATCAGTGACAGCGATCCACAGTCCGTTAAGATCTCCTCGTATAAAGCCGGCATTTGTACGCTGATCCCGCGGACACCCGATCTGAGGTGATGTTCCCTGGTCTGCAACAGCTAACGGTAATGTCATTTTTTTCTCCAAATAACACATAGCTGCTATTCCTTATGTGCTGCGATATCCTTCTGCTGGCTAATATTGAAGTGACTAGATTACTGACATTTGGCTGTACTCAAAGCCGCAATTGTCTTAAGCCAATTTCACGGAATCTTTTTGGAATTGTCTCACCACACCTGCACTTCAAATCCTTCATGGGACTGCTTTAATTGTGAATACACCATCAGTGATCGGGACTGCCTATGATGATTTAGTTTATGCATCACTTCTACTGATCAATCCCACAATCATCTGATGAGATCACAAAGCATCCAGACAGATTTGACGAGTGAAACGGATTGAATGGTGTATGTGGATGTGAGGATGAGAGATCGATGAGATCTATTTGTTAATTGGTGGCCACCAAAAATCCTTCAGACATTAGGTCTTTTTAAATGTGTTTAGGGAATAAGGGTTGTTGTTTGATATTTGATTTAATTTTATACAATGGATAGTTTATTGAATAAAGCATTATACCTTTAGTACCGGTTTGTCCTCACAGAAGAGTTTCTTTGTGCTTGCCACATGATATATGGACAATTCTGATGGGGCAGTTTTGATGGTGACAATATGATGGGACTGTTTTGATGGGGCAGTTTTGATGGTGGCAATATGATGGGGCAGTTTTCATGGGACAATTCTGATGGGGCAGTTTTGATGGTGGCAATATGATAGGGCAGTTTTGATGGGGCAATTCTGATGGGGCAGTTTTGATGGTGGCAATATGATGGGGCAGTTTTGATGGGACAATTCTGATGGGGCAGTTTTGATGGTGGCAATATGATGGGGCAGTTTTGATGGGGACAATTTTTATGGAGCAGTTTTAAAGGTGGCAATATGATGGGGCAGTTTTAATGGGGACAATTTTTATGGAGCAGTTTTAAAGGTGGCAATATGATGGGGCAGTTTTGATGGTGGCAATATGATGGGGGCAGTTGTGATGGGGCAATTCTGATGGGGCAGTTTTGATGGTGGCAATATGACGGGACAGTTTTGATGGGGCAATTCTGATGGGGCAGTTTTGATGGGGCAATTCTGATGGGGCAGTTTTGATGGGGCAGTTTTGATGGGGCAGTTTTGATGGGGCAATTCTGATGGGGCAGTTTTGATAGGGCAATTCTAATGGGGCAGTTTTGATGGGGGCAGTTTTGATGGTGGCAATTTGATGGTGGCAATTTGATGGGGCAGTTTTGATGGGGCAATTCTGATGGGGCAGTTTTGATGGGAACAATTTTGATGGGGCAATTCTAATGGGGCAGTTTTGATGGCAATATGATGGGGGCAGTTTTGATGGTGGCAATATGATGGGGCAGTTTTGATGGTGGTAATATGATGGGGCAATTCTGATGGGGCAGTTTTGATGGTGGCAATATGATGGGGCAGTTTTGATGGGGCAGTTCTGATGGTGGCAATATGATGGGACAATTTTGATGGAGCAATTCTGATGGGGCAGTTTTGATGGTGGCAATATGATGGGGCAGTTTTGATGGCAGTATGATGGGTCAGTTTTGATGGCGGCCGTTTTAGCAATTTAGCTATTCAGCATTCCCACGCATTTTCCCCAGGAAATGCATTTTCTAGTTTTTAATAATTAGTGGGAATGCTTTAGCAGTCCCACTATTGTTATTCGTTTTTTTATTAGTGGGACTGCATTAGCAGTCCCACTATTGTTATTCGATTTTATTTATTTTTAAACTTAATTTTAATAATTTTATTCCGTACGTTTTTCGGTAATGCGTAACTTCTGCATACTTTCAGCTATTAAAACCATTCAACTATCAAAATGTTCGTCTCTTTTAGCTGAGGTGTGCTCTTTTTCAACTTTTTTTCTACCATTTATACTTTTTAAAATATTAAGCTTTTTAACACTTTTTTTAACATTGAAGTCAATGGGAGCATGCTTGAAATCCTTAAATTTTTCTTCCGCTCCCAAAAGTTTCAGCTCCTTCATACTTTCACCTAGAGACACCAAACAAACTTTAAAATGTTCACAAAATATTCAGCTATCTGGCTATATCTTTTCAGTTTGATATCGTTTACAGTTTTTGAGAAAAAGCTTTTTGTTTAGAGGTCATTTCAAGAAATTTTAGCCATTAATCAGAGTGTACTGTGTTTGTTTTGTTGCCATGGTTACCAAAGCTTCTGTTATACACAGGGGGGAGGTGGCTGGAGCATCTCAGCTCTGATTACAGAGCCCGGGGGAGGGGACAGACACACCATGTACTGATTTATAATAGAGGAATATGATGGGGCAGTTTTGATGGGGTAATTCTAATGGGGCAGTTTTATTGGTGGCAATTATGATGGGGCAGTTCTGATGGGACAATTCTGATGGGGCAGTTTTGATGGTGGCAATATGATGGGGCAGTTTTGATGGGGACAATTTTAATGGAGCAGTTTTAAAGGTGGCAATATGATGGGGCAGTTATGATGGGGGCAGTTTTGATGGTGGCAATATGATGGGGCAGTTTTGATGGGGCAATTCTGATGGGGCAGTTTTGATGGTGGCAATATGATGGGGCAGTTTTGATGGGGCAATTCTGATGGGGCAGTTTTGATGGTGGCAATATGATGGGGCAGTTTTAATGGGGACAATTTTGATGGGGCAGTTTTGATGGCAGTATGATGGGGCAGTTTTGATGGCGGCCATTTTAGCAATTTAGCTATTCAGCAATTATTTTTGAAAAAAAAAAAAATATTTTTGAAAAAAAAATCATTTTTGAAAAAAAAAATATTTTAGAAAAAAACAAAATATATATTTTTGAAAAAAAAATTCATTTTTGAAAAAAATAATTACTTTTGAAAAAAAAATTACTTTTAGTTTTGATGGGGACAATTTTGATGGGGCAATTCTAATGGGGCAGTTTTGATGGCAATATGATGGGGGCAGTTTTGAAGGTGGCAATATGATGGGGCAGTTTTGATGGTGGTAATATGATGGGGCAATTCTGATGGGGCAGTTTTGATGGTGGCAATATGATGGGGCAGTTTTGATGGGGCAATTCTGATGGTGGCAATATGATGGGACAATTTAGATGGAACAATTCTGATGGGGCAGTTTTGATGGTGGCAATATGATGGGGCAGTTTTAATGGGGACAATTTTGATGGGGCAATTCTGATGGGGCAGTTTTGATGGCGGCCATTTTAGCAATTTAGCTATTCAGCATTCCCACGCATTTTCCCCAGGAAATGCATTTTCTAGTTATTCTTCTTCTTATTCCGTACGTTTTTTGGTTCTGCGTAACTTCTGCATTCTTTCAGCTATTAAAACCATTCAACTATCAAAATGTTTGTCTCTTTTAGCTGAGGTGTGCTCTTTTTCAACTTTTTTTCTACCATTTATACTTTTTAAAATATTAAGCTTTTTATCACTTTTTTTTAACATTGAAGTCAATGGGAGCATGCTTGAAATCCTTAAATTTTTCTTCCGCTCCCAAAAGTTTCAGCTCCTTCATACTTTCACCTAGAGACACCAAACAAACTTTAAAATGTTCACAAAATATTCAGCTATCTGGCTATATCTTTTCAGTATGATATCTTTTACAGTTTTTTTGAGAAAAAGCTTTTTGTTTAGAGGTCATTTAAGGAAGTTTTAGCCATTAATCAGAGTGTACTGTGTTTGTTTTGTTGCCATGGTTACCAAAGCTTCTGTTATACACAGGGGGAGAGGTGGCTGGAGCATCTCAGCTCTGATTACAGAGCCCAGGGGAGGGGACAGACACACCATGTACTGATTTATAATAGAGGAATATGATGGGGCAGTTTTGATAGGGCAATTCTGATGGGGCAGTTTTGATGGGACAATTCTGATGGGGCAGTTTTGATGGTGACAATATGATGGGACAGTTTTGATGGGGCAGTTTTGATGGTGGCAATATGATGGGGCAGTTTTCATGGGACAATTCTGATGGGGCAGTTTTGATGGTGGCAATATGATAGGGCAGTTTTGATGGGGCAATTCTGATGGGGCAGTTTTGATGGTGGCAATATGATGGGGCAGTTTTGATGGGACAATTCTGATGGGGCAGTTTTGATGGTGGCAATATGATGGGGCAGTTTTGATGGGGACAATTTTTATGGAGCAGTTTTAAAGGTGGCAATATGATGGGGCAGTTTTGATGGTGGCAAT
Source organism: Lithobates septentrionalis (assembly GCA_037952835.1). NCBI lineage: Eukaryota > Metazoa > Chordata > Amphibia > Anura > Ranidae > Lithobates > Lithobates septentrionalis. The sequence goes on from JBBDGP010000319.1 coordinate 10,560,272, forward strand.
ATGATGGGGGCAGTTGTGATGGGGCAATTCTGATGGGGCAGTTTTGATGGTGGCAATATGACGGGGCAGTTTTGATGGGGCAATTCTGATGGGGCAGTTTTGATGGGGCAATTCTGATGGGGCAGTTTTGATGGGGCAATTCTGATGGGGCAGCTTTGATGGTGGCAATATGATGGGGCAGTTTTGATAGGGCAATTCTGATGGGGCAGTTTTGATGGGGGCAGTTTTGATGGTGGCAATTTGATGGTGGCAATTTGATGGGGCAGTTTTGATGGGGCAATTCTGATGGGGCAATTCTGATGGGGCAGTTTTGATGGGAACAATTTTGATGGGGCAATTCTAATGGGGCAGTTTTGATGGCAATATGATGGGGGCAGTTTTGATGGTGGCAATATGATGGGGCAGTTTTGATGGTGGTAATATGATGGGGCAATTCTGATGGGGCAGTTTTGATGGTGGCAATATGATGGGGCAGTTTTGATGGGGCAGTTCTGATGGTGGCAATATGATGGGACAATTTTGATGGAGCAATTCTGATGGGGCAGTTTTGATGGTGGCAATATGATGGGGCAATTTTGATGGCAGTATGATGGGGCAGTTTTGATGGCGGCCATTTTAGCAATTTAGCTATTCAGCATTCCCACGCATTTTCCCCAGGAAATGCATTTTCTAGTTTTTAATAATTAGTGGGAATGCTTTAGCAGTCCCACTATTGTTATTCGTTTATTTATTAGTGGGACTGCTTTAGCAGTCCCACTATTGTTATTCGATTTTATTTATTTTTAAACTTAATTTTAATAATTTTATTCCGTACGTTTTTCGGTAATGCGTAACTTCTGCATACTTTCAGCTATTAAAACCATTCAACTATCAAAATGTTTGTCTCTTTTAGCTGAGGTGTGCTCTTTTTCAACTTTTTTTCTACCATTTATACTTTTTAAAATATTAAGCTTTTTATCACTTTTTTTTAACATTGAGTCAATGGGAGCATGCTTGAAATCCTTAAATTTTTCTTCCGCTCCCAAAAGTTTCAGCTCCTTCATACTTTCACCTAGAGACACCAAACAAACTTTAAAATGTTCACAAAATATTCAGCTATCTGGCTATATCTTTTCAGTTTGATATCTTTTACAGTTTTTGAGAAAAAGCTTTTTGTTTAGAGGTCATTTCAAGAAATTTTAGCCATCAATCAGAGTGTACTGTGTGTGTTTTGTTGCCATGGTTACCAAAGCTTCTGTTATACACAGGGGGGGAGGTGGCTGGAGCATCTCAGCTCTGATTACAGAGCCCGGGGGGAGGGGACAAAAGCTGAAAAATCAGAACATGATTTCTAAACTGCCGCCACTCCCTCATTTTCAAGCCCACCTACACAAATCTTATATCAAAACGTTCAGCTATCCCTGCTGCCACTAAACATGTCCACGGCTAAGCCAAAGTCCTGATAGTTTTCACAATATGACCATTTGTTTGCAACTCACACCGTCCATTGACATTCATTGAAACTACACTCTAGCCCCTTCAAATTTGAAGGGCAATTTCTAAACTGCGACCGTGCCTTCAATTTTAATATTTCAGAGACATACTATGTATCAAAATCTAGGTCTGGGTCTTGTGATTCTCACAATATAAAGATCTTCGCTGTAGGATGTATAGTTTTTAAAATACGGCCATTTGTTTAGAGGTCATTTCAGGAAATTTTAGCCATTAATCAGAGTGTACTGTGTTTGTTTTGTTGCCATGGTTACCAAAGCTTCTGTTATACACAGGGGGGAGGTGGCTGGAGCATCTCAGCTTTGATTACAGAGCCCGGGGGAGGGGACAGACACACCTGTACTGATTTATAATAGAGGAATATGATGGGGCAGTTTTGATGGGGTAATTCTGATGGGGCAGTTTTGATGGTGGCAATATGATGGGGCAGTTTTGATGGTGGCAATATGATGGGGCTGTTTTGATAGGGCAATTCTGATGGGGCAGTTTTGATGGTGGCAATATGATGGGACAGTTTTGATGGCAATATGATGGGGGCAATTTTGCTGGGGGCCGTTTTAGCAATTCAGCATTTCCACGCATTTTCCCCAGGAAATGCATTTTCTAGTTTATTTTTAATTTTATTCCGTACGTTTTTTGGTTCTGCGTAACTTCTGCATTCTTTCAGCTATTAAAACCATTCAACTATTAAAATGTTCATCTCTTTTAGCTGAGGTGTGCTCTTTTTCAACTTTTTTTCTACCATTTATACTTTTTAAAATATTAAGCTTTTTAACACTTTTTTTAACATTGAAGTCAATGGGAGCATGCTTGAAATCCTTAAATTCTTCTTCCGCTCCCAAAAGTTTCAGCTCCTTCATACTTTCACCTAGAGACACCAAACAAACTTTAAAATGTTCACAAAATATTCAGCTATCTGGCTATATCTTTTCAGTTTGATATCTTTTACAGTTTTTGAGAAAAAGCTTTTTGTTTAGAGGTCATTTCAGGAAATTTTAGCCATTAATCAGAGTGTACTGTGTTTGTTTTGTTGCCATGGTTACCAAAGCTTCTGTTATACACAGGGGGGGAGGTGGCTGGAGCATCTCAGCTCTGATTACAGAGCCCGGGGGAGGGGACAGACACACCATGTACTGATTTATAATAGAGGAATATGATGGGGCAGTTTTGATAGGGTAATTCTGATGGGGCAGTTTTGATGGGGCAATTCTGATGGGGCAGTTTTGATGGTGACAATATGATGGGGCAGTTTTGATGGGGACAATTTTTATGGAGCAGTTTTAAAGGTGGCAATATGATGGGGCAGTTTTGATGGGGGCAGTTTTGATGGTGGCAATATGATGGGGCAGTTTTGATGGGGCAATTCTGATGGGGCAGTTTTGATGGGGCAATTCTGATGGGGCAGTTTTGATGGTGGCAATATGATGGGGCAGTTTTGATAGGGCAATTCTGATGGGGCAGTTTTGATGGGGCAATTCTGATAGGGCAGTTTTGATGGGGGCAGTTTTGATGGTGGCAATATGATGGGGCAGTTTTGATGGGGACAATTTTGATGGGGCAATTCTAATGGGGCAGTTTTGATGGCAATATGATGGGGGCAGTTTTGATGGTGGCAATATGATGGGGCAGTTTTGATGGTGGTAATATGATGGGGCAATTCTGATGGGGCAGTTTTGATGGTGGCAATATGATGGGGCAGTTTTGATGGGGCAATTCTGATGGTGGCAATATGATGGGACAATTTCGATGGGGTAGTTTTAATGGGGACAATTTTGATGGGGCAATTCTGATGGGGCAGTTTTGATGGCAGTATGATGGGGCAGTTTTGATGGCGGCCGTTTTAGCAATTTAGCTATTCAGCATTCCCACGCATTTTCCCCAGGAAATGCATTTTCTTTTTCTTCTTATTATTAGTGGGAATGCTTTAGCAGTCCCACTATTGTTATTCGATTTTATTTATTTTTAATCTTAATTAGTGGGAATGCTTTAGCAGTCCCACAATTGTTATTCGTTTTTTTATTTATTTTTCTTCTTATTCCGTACGTTTTTTGGTTCTGCGTAACTTCTGCATACTTTCAGCTATTAAAACCATTCAACTATTAAAATGTTCGTCTCTTTTAGCTGAGGTGTGCTCTTTTTCAACTTTTTTTCTACCATTTATACTTTTTAAAATATTAAGCTTTTTATCACTTTTTTTTAACATTGAAGTCAATGGGAGCATGCTTGAAATCCTTAAATTTTTCTTCCGCTCCCAAAAGTTTCAGCTCCTTCATACTTTCACCTAGAGACACCAAACAAACTTTAAAATGTTCACAAAATATTCAGCTATCTGGCTATAGCTTTTCAATTTGATATCTTTTACAGTTTTTGAGAAAAAGCTTTTTGTTTAGAGGTCATTTCAAGAAATTTTAGCCATTAATCAGAGTGTACTGTGTGTGTTTTGTTGCCATGGTTACCAAAGCTTCTGTTATACACAGGGGGGGAGGTGGCTGGAGCATCTCAGCTCTGATTAGAGCCCAGGGGAGGGGACAAAAGCTGAAAAATCAGAACATGATTTCTAAACTGCCTCCACTCCCTCATTTTCAAGCCCACCTACATAAATCTTATATCAAAACGTTCAGCTATCCCTGCTGCCACTAAACATGTCCACGGCTAAGCCATAGTCCTGATAGTTTTCACAATATGACCATTTGTTTGCAACTCACACCGTCCATTGACATTCATTGAAACTACACTCTAGCCCAGGGGTCTCAAACTGGCGGCCCTCCAGCTGTTGCAGAACTACAATTCCCATGAGGCATTGCAAGGCTGACAGTTACAATCATGATTCCCATGGGCAGAAGCATGATGGGACTTGTAGTTCCGCAACAGCTGGAGGGCCGCCAGTTTGAGACCCCTGCTCTAGCCCCTTCAAATTTGAAGGGCAATTTCTAAACTGCGACCGTGCCTTCAATTTTAATATTTCAGAGACATACTATGTATCAAAATCTAGGTCTGGGTCTTGTGATTTTCACAATATAAAGATCTTCGCTGTAGGATGTATAGTTTTTAAAATACGGCCATTTGTTTAGAGGTCATTTCAGGAAATTTTAGCCATTAATCAGAGTGTACTGTGTTTGTTTTGTTGCCATGGTTACCAAAGCTTCTGTTATACACAGGGGGGGAGGTGGCTGGAGCATCTCAGCTTTGATTACAGAGCCCGGGGAGGGGACAGACACACCATGTACTGATTTATAATAGAGGAATATGATGGGGCAGTTTTGATGGGGTAATTCTGATGGGGCAGTTTTGATGGTGGCAATATGATGGGGTAGTTTTGATGGTGGCAATATGATGGGGCTGTTTTGATAGGGCAATTCTGATGGGGCAGTTTTGATGGTGGCAATATGATGGGACAGTTTTGATGGCAATATGATGGGGGCAATTTTGCTGGGGGCCGTTTTAGCAATTCAGCATTCCCACGCATTTTCCCCAGGAAATGCATTTTCTAGTTATTTTTCTTATTCCGTACGTTTTTCGGTAATGCGTAACTTCTGCATACTTTCAGCTATTAAAACCATTCAACTATCAAAATGTTCGTCTCTTTTAGCTGAGGTGTGCTCTTTTTCAACTTTTTTTCTACCATTTATACTTTTTAAAATATTAAGCTTTTTATCACTTTTTTTTAACATTGAAGTCAATGGGAGCATGCTTGAAATCCTTAAATTTTTCTTCCGCTCCCAAAAGTTTCAGCTCCTTCATACTTTCACCTAGAGACACCAAACAAACTTTAAAATGTTCACAAAATATTCAGCTATCTGGCTATAGCTTTTCAATTTGATATCTTTTACAGTTTTTGAGAAAAAGCTTTTTGTTTAGAGGTCATTTCAAGAAATTTTAGCCATTAATCAGAGTGTACTGTGTGTGTTTTGTTGCCATGGTTACCAAAGCTTCTGTTATACACAGGGGGGGAGGTGGCTGGAGCATCTCAGCTCTGATTACAGAGCCCGGGGGCAGGGGACAAAAGCTGAAAAATCAGAACATGATTTCTAAACTGCCTCCACTCCCTCATTTTCAAGCCCACCTACACAAATCTTATATCAAAACGTTCAGCTATCCCTGCTGCCACTAAACATGTCCATGGCTAAGCCATAGTCCTGATAGTTTTCACAATATGACCATTTGTTTGCAACTCACACCGTCCATTGACATTCATTGAAACTACACTCTAGCCCCTTCAAATTTGAAGGGCAATTTCTAAACTGCGACCGTGCCTTCAATTTTAATATTTCAGAGACATACTATGTATCAAAATCTAGGTCTGAGTCTTGTGATTCTCACAATATAAAGATCTTTGCTGTAGGATGTATAGTTTTTAAAATACGGCCATTTGTTTAGAGGTCATTTCAGGAAATTTTAGCCATTAATCAGAGTGTACTGTTAGTGTTTGTTTTGTTGCCATGGTTACCAAAGCTTCTGTTATACACAGGGGGGAGGGGACAGACACACCATGTACTGATTTATAATAGAGGAATATGATGGGGCAGTTTTGATGGGGTAATTCTGATGGGGCAGTTTTGATGGTGGCAATATGATGGGGCAGTTTTGATGGTGGCAATTCTGATGGGGCAGTTTTGATGGTGGCAATATGATGGGACAGTTTTGATGGCAATATGATGGGGGCAATTTTGCTGGGGGCCGTTTTAGCAATTCAGCATTCCCACGCATTTTCCCCAGGAAATGCATTTTCTAGTTATTTTTAATAATTTTAATTTTATTCCGTACGTTTTTCGGTAATGCGTAACTTCTGCATACTTTCAGCTATTAAAACCATTGAACTATCAAAATGTTCGTCTCTTTTAGCTGAGGTGTGCTCTTTTTCAACTTTTTTTCTACCATTTATACTTTTTAAAATATTAAGCTTTTTATCACTTTTATTTAACATTGAAGTCAATGGGAGCATGCTTGAGAAACTTAAAATCTTCTTCCGCTCCCCAAAGTTTCAGCTCCTTCATACTTTCACCTAGAGACGCCAAACAAACTTTAAAATGTTCACAAAATATTCAGCTATCTGGCTATATCTTTTCAGTTTGATATCTTTTACAGTTTTTGAGAAAAAGCTTTTTGTTTAGAGGTCATTTCAGGAAATTTTAGCCATTAATCAGAGTGTACTGTGTATGTTTTGTTGCCATGGTTACCAAAGCTTCTGTTATACACAGGGGGGGAGGTGGCTGGAGCATCTCAGCTCTGATTACAGAGCCCTAGGGAGGGGACAAAAGCTGAAAAATCAGAACATGATTTCTAAACTGCCGCCACTCCCTCATTTTCAAGCCCACCTACACAAATCTTATATCAAAACATTCAGCTATCCCTGCTGCCACTAAACATGTCCACGGCTAAGCCATAGTCCTGATAGTTTTCACAATATGACCATTTGTTTGCAACTCACGCCGTCCATTGACATTCATTGAAACTACACTCTAGCCCCTTCAAATTTGAAGGGCAATTTCTAAACTGCGACCGTGCCTTCAATTTTAATATTTCAGAGACATACTATACATCAAAATCTAGGTCTGGGTCTTGTGATTCTCACAATATAAATATCTCCGCTGTAGGATGTATAGTTTTTAAAATACGGCCATTTGTTTAGAGGTCATTTCAGGACATTTTAGCCATTAATCAGAGTGTACTGTTAGTGTTTGTTTTGTTGCCATGGTTACCAAAGCTTCTGTTATACACAGGGGGGGGAGGTGGCTGGAGCATCTCAGCTTTGATTACAGAGCCCGGGGGAGGGGGACAGACACACCATGTACTGATTTGTAATAGAGGAATATGATGGGGCAGTTTTGAGAGGGCAATTCTGATGGGGCAGTTTTGATGGTGGCAATATGATGGGGCAGTTTTGATGGTGGCAATATGATGGTGCAGTTTTGATGGTGGCAATATGATGGGGCAGTTTTGATGGGGCAATTCTGATCGGGCAGTTTTGATGGTGGCAATTTTGATGGGGCAGTTTTGATGGTGGCAATATGATGGTGCAGTTTTGATGGGGCAATTCTGATGGGACAGTTTTGATGGCAATATGATGGGGGCAATTTTGCTGGGGGCCGTTTTAGCAATTCAGCATTCCCACGCATTTTCCCCAGGAAATGCATTTTCTAGTTTTTCTTCTTCTTATTCCGTACGTTTTTGGTTCTGCGTAACTTCTGCATACTTTCAGCTATTAAAACCATTCAACTATCAAAATGTTTGTCTCTTTTAGCTGAGGTGTGCTCTTTTTCAACTTTTTTTCTACCATTTATACTTTTTAAAATATTAAGCTTTTTATCACTTTTTTTTAACATTGAAGTCTATGGGAGCATGCTTGAAATCCTTAAATTCTTCTTCCGCTCCCAAAAGTTTCAGCTCCTTCATTCTTTCACCTACAGACACCAAACAAACTTTAAAATGTTCACAAAATATTCAGCTATCTGGCTATATCTTTTCAGTTTGATATCTTTTACAGTTTTTGAGAAAAAGCTTTTTGTTTAGAGGTCATTTCAGGAAATTTTAGCCATTAATCAGAGTGTACTGTGTTTGTTTTGTTGTCATGGTTACCAAAGCTTCTGTTATACACAGGGGGGAGGTGGCTGGAGCATCTCAGCTCTGATTACAGAGCCCGGGGGAGGGGACAGACACACCATGTACTGATTTATAATAGAGGAATATGATGGGGCAGTTTTGATGGGGTAATTCTGATGGGGCAGTTTTGATGGTGGCAATATGATGGGGCAGTTTTGATGGGGCAATTCTGATGGGGCAGTTTTGATGGTGGCAATATGATGGGGCAGTTTTGATGGGGACAATTTTTATGGAGCAGTTTTAAAGGTGGCAATATGATGGGGCAGTTTTGATGGGGTCAGTTTTGATGGTGGCAATATGATGGGGGCAGTTGTGATGGGGCAATTCTGATGGGGCAGTTTTGATGGTGGCAATATGACGGGGCAGTTTTGATGGGGCAATTCTGATGGGGCAGTTTTGATGGTGGCAATATGATGGGGCAGTTTTGATAGGGCAATTCTGATGGGGCAGTTTTGATAGGGCAGTTTTGATGGGGGCAGTTTTCATGGTGGCAATATGATGGGACAATTTTGATGGAGCAATTCTGATGGGGCAGTTTTAATGGGGACAATTTTGATGGGGCAATTCTGATGGGGCAGTTTTGATGGCGGCCGTTTTAGCAATTTAGCTATTCAGCAATTATTTTTGAAAAAAAAAAATTATTTTTGAAAAAAAAAATTATTTTTGAAAAAAAAAATTATTTTTGAAAAAAAAAAATTATTTTTGAAAAAAAAAATATATATTTTTGAAAAAAAAATTTATATTTTTGAAAAAAAAAATTATTTTTGAAGAAAAAAAATTATTTTTTAAAAAAAAATCTTTTTTGAAAAAAAAAAAATCATTTTTGAAAAAAAAAATCATTATTGAAAAAAAATATATTTTTGAAAAAAAAAATATATATTTTTGAAAAAAAAATATATATATTTTTGAAAAAAAAAATATATTTTTGAAAAAAATATATATTTTTGAAAAAAAAAAATATTTTTGAAAAAAAAAATTCTTTTTTGAAAAAAAAAATTACTTTTAGTTTTGATGGGGCAATATGATGGGGCAGTTTTAATGGGGACAATTTTGATGGGGCAATTCTGATGGGGCAGTTTTGATGGCAGTATGATGGGGCAGTTTTGATGGCGGCCATTTTAGCAATTTAGCTATTCAGCATTCCCACGCATTTTCCCCAGGAAATGCATTTTCTAGTTTTTAATTTTAATCTTAATAATTTTATTCCGTACGTTTTTTGGTTCTGCGTAACTTCTGCATACTTTCAGCTATTAAAACCATTCAACTATTAAAATGTTCATCTCTTTTAGCTGAGGTGTGCTCTTTTTCAACTTTTTTTCTACCATTTATACTTTTTAAAATATTAAGCTTTTTATCACTTTTTTTTAACATTGAAGTCAATGGGAGCATGCTTGAAATCCTTAAATTCTTCTTCCGCTCCCAAAAGTTTCAGCTCCTTCATACTTTCACCTAGAGACACCAAACAAACTTTAAAATGTTCACAAAATTTTCAGCTATCTGGCTATATCTTTTCAGTTTGATATATTTTATAGTTTTTGAGAAAAAGCTTTTCGTTTAGAGGTCATTTCATGGTGGCAATATGATGGGGCAGTTTTGATGGGACAATTCTGATGGGGCAGTTTTGATGGTGGCAATATGATGGGCAGTTTTGATGGGGCAGTTTTGATGGTGGCAATATGATGGGGCAGTTTTGATGGGGCAAATCTGATGGGGCAGTTTTGATGGTGGCAATATGATGGGGCAGTTTTGATGGTGGCAATATGATGGGGCAGTTTTGATGGGGACAATTTTAATGGAGCAGTTTTAAAGGTGGCAATATGATGGGGCAGTTTTGATGGGGGCAGTTTTGATGGTGGCAATATGATGGGGCAGTTTTGATGGGGCAATTCTAATGGGGCAGTTTTGATGGTGGCAATATGATGGGGCAGTTTTAATGGGGACAATTTTGATGGGGCAATTCTGATGGGGCAGTTTTGATGGCAGTATGATGGGGCAGTTTTGATGGCGGCCATTTTAGCAATTAAGCCATTCAGCATTCCCACGCATTTTCCCCAGGAAATGCATTTTCTAGTTTTTCTTCTTATTATTCCGTACGTTTTTTGGTTCTGCGTAACTTCTGCATACTTTCAGCTATTAAAACCATTCAACTATTAAAATGTCCGTCTCTTTTAGCTGATGTGTGCTCTTTTCCAACTTTTTTTCTACCATTTATACTTTTTAAAATATTAAGCTTTTTAACACTTTTTTTAACATTGAAGTCAATGGGAGCATGCTTGAAATCCTTAAATTCTTCTTCGCTCCCAAAAGTTTCAGCTCCTTCATACTTTCATCTAGAGACACCAAACAAACTTTAAAATGTTCACAAAATATTCAGCTATCTGGCTATATCTTTTCAGTTTGATATCTTTTACAGTTTTTGAGAAAAAGCTTTTTGTTTAGAGGTCATTTCAAGAAATTTTAGCCATTAATCAGAGTGTACTGTTTGTTTTGTTGCCAAGGTTACCAAAGCTTCTGTTATACACAGGGGGGGTGGCTGGAGCATCTCAGCTTTGATTACAGAGCCCGGGGGAGGGGACAGACACACCATGTACTGATTTATAATAGAGGAATATGATGGGGCAGTTTTGATAGGGCAATTCTGATGGGGCAGTTTTGATGGGGCAATTATGATGGGGCAGTTTTGATGGTGGCAATATGTTGGGGCAGTTTTGATGGGGCAATTCTGATGGGGCAGTTTTTATGGTGGCAATGTGACGGGGCAGTTTTGATGGGGCAATTTTGATGGGGCAGTTTTGATGGGGCAATTATGATGGGGCAGTTTTGATGGTGGCAATATGTTGGGGCAGTTTTGATGGGGCAATTCTGATGGGGCAGTTTTTATGGTGGCAATGTGACGGGGCAGTTTTGATGGGGCAATTTTGATGGGGCAGTTTTGATGGTGGCAATATGATGGGGCAGTTTTGATAGGGCAATTCTGATGGGGCAGTTTTGATGGGGCAATTCTGATGGGGCAGTTTTGATGGGGGCAATTCTGATGGTGGCAATATGATGGGACAATTTTGATGTAGCAATTCTGATGGGGCAGTTTTAATGGGGACAATTTTGATGGGGCAATTCTGATGGGGCAGTTTTGATGGCAGTATGATGTGGCAGTTTTGATGGCGGCCGTTTTAGCAATTTAGCTATTCAGCAATTATTTTTGAAAAAAAAATAATATTTTTAAAAAAAAAAAATTATTTTTGAAAAAAAAAATTATTTTTGAAAAAAAAATTACTTTTAGTTTTGATGGGGCAATTCTGATGGGGTAGTTTTGATGGGGACAATTTTGATGGGGCAATTCTAATGGGGCAGTTTTGATGGCAGTATGATGGGGCAGTTTTGATGGCGGCCGTTTTAGCAATTTAGCTATTCAGCATTCCCACGCATTTTCCCCAGGAAATGCATTTTCTAGTTAGTGGGAATGCTTTAGCAGTCCCACTATTGTTATTCGTTTTTTTATTTATTAGTGGGAATGCTTTAGCAGTCCCACTATTGTTATTCGTTTTTTTATTTATTATTTTTAATAATTTTAATTTTATTCCGTACGTTTTTCGGTAATGCGTAACTTCTGCATACTTTCAGCTATTAAAACCATTCAACTATCAAAATGTTCGTCTCTTTTAGCTGAGGTGTGCTCTTTTTCAACTTTTTTTCTACCATTTATACTTTTTAAAATATTAAGCTTTTTATCACTTTTTTTTAACATTGAAGTCAATGGGAGCATGCTTGAAATCCTTACATTTTTCTTCCGCTCCCAAAAGTTTCAGCTCCTTCATACTTTCACCTAGAGACACCAAACAAACTTTAAAATGTTCACAAAATATTCAGCTATCTGGCTATATCTTTTCAGTTTGATATCTTTTACAGTTTTTGAGAAAAAGCTTTTTGTTTAGAGGTCATTTCAGGAAATTTTAGCCATTAATCAGAGTGTACTGTGTGTGTTTTGTTGCCATGGTTACCAAAGCTTCTGTTATACACAGGGGGGGGAGGTGGCTGGAGCATCTCAGCTTTAATTACAGAGCCCGGGGGGAGGGGACAGACACACCATGTACTGATTATAATAGAGGAATATGATGGGGCAGTTTTGATGGTGGCAATTCTGATGGGGCAGTTTTGATGGCGGTCATTTTAGCAATTTAGCTATTCAGCAATTATTTTTGAAAAAAAAAATATATTTTTGAAAAAAAAATATATATTTTTGAAAAAAAAAATTATATTTTTGAAAAAAAAAAATTATTTTTGAAGAAAAAAAATTATTTTTTAAAAAAAAATCTTTTTTGAAAAAAAAAAAATCATTTTTGAAAAAAAAAATCATTATTGAAAAAAAATATATTTTTGAAAAAAAAAATATATATTTTTGAAAAAAAAATATATATATTTTTGAAAAAAAAAATATATTTTTGAAAAAAATATATATTTTTGAAAAAAAAAAATATTTTTGAAAAAAAAAATTCTTTTTTGAAAAAAAAAATTACTTTTAGTTTTGATGGGGCAATTTTGATGGGGCAGTTTTGATGGGGACAATTTTGATGGGGCAATTCTAATGGGGCAGTTTTGATGGCAATATGATGGGGGCAGTTTTGATGGTGGCAATATTATGGGGCAGTTTTGATGGTGGTAATATGATGGGGCAGTTTTGATGGTGGCAATATGATGGGGCAGTTTTGATGGGTCAATTCTGATGGTGGCAATATGATGGGACAATTTTGATGGAGCAATTCTGATTGGGCAGTTTTGATGGTGGCAATATGATGGGGCAGTTTTGATGGCAGTATGATGGGGCAGTTTTGATGGCGGCCGTTTTAGCAATTTAGCTATTCAGCATTCCCACGCATTTTAAAATTTATATGGGCACGTAAGCACCCTAGGGTAGCATATGACACTCTGTCGAAGGATAAAAAATTGGGAGGGGTAGGTGCACCGGATATTAGAAGGTACTATCAGTCGGTTGTTATTTCTAGAATAACTGACTGGCTACACAGTAAACAGGAGAAAAGTTGGGTGAATATTGAAGCAACACTGAGTGGGGTGGATATAGAAAAATTAATATGGACCCCACCACAATATAGGGATTTGGGAAATAGAGTTAATTTTTTGACCAAGAACACTTTTAGAATCTGGGATAGGGTAGGCAAGAGTTGCCACTGGGAATTCAACTCACCACTATTATCACTATTAAACACGGATTATTTTTTACCTGGGAAGGAGGAACACCTATATTTCACGAGATGGGCAAAAAAAGACGTAATACAACTACAAGATGTGTTGAAAGGAAATAGATTGTACACTTACACTGAAATCACACAGGCTTGGGGGAACAAAACACTAGATAAGTGGAGGTACGCACAGATACTGCACTTTACACGTTCACTGCCACAACCACTAAGAGGAAAGGATCAGTTAAGAGATATTGAAAAACTATTAAATACCCCCACGTGTGTGAAAGGAAGTATCTCAAAATTATATAGTGTTCTTAGGGGGGAAGCTAGTAAAGGACCTCCCACTTTCTTGGATAAGTGGGAAAAAGAAATAGGAGGCTTAGAAGGAGAAGCACACAGAAGTAAGATTCTAAAGATGGTTCACTTAACAGCAAGAGACTCCCGGACATATGAAACGGCCTATAAAGCGATAGCAAGATGGCATAGGACGCCTCGGAAGGTACACGAATACGATGCTGAGACCCCCCCCAACTTGCTGGAGAGGATGTGGAGAAATGGGCACTCTTGCCCACCTTTGGTGGGAGTGTGCCAAAATCCAGAATTATTGGGGAGAAGTCCTGGGTGAAATACAGCATATAACGGGGGAGCAGGTTAACAAAAATCCTTGGACGTGCCTGTTTCATGACACGGAAAGAGAGATCCCCCAATACATCAAGTCAGTAACCCCATTCCTCTTAAACGCAGCTAAAGCACTGATCCCTTGTCGCTGGAAAGGGGTAGAAGCCCCAAGGATGAAGGATTGGATAATAAGGGTAGAATGGGCTAGAGGAATGGAAGAAGCAAAACACACGATGGAAGGCCGGCGAGATAAATACACTAAGACGTGGACAAGATGGCACGAGTATAGGAACACAGAAAAGTATTTGACAATTATGGAGGCTTGAGGATCACGGAGGGGAGAGGGAGGAGGGGTTTTTTTTTTTTTTTTTGGGGGGTGGGAGGAGGCTATGGGGAAATAAAAAAGCAGACAAAAGCAGATAAGTAAATATTGGCACTTTAAATGGATAAAAAGAAAAGGGAAATATTGGTAAAAAGTCTTGGTATTAAAGAGACCACAATTTTCCTTAAGCCACAATGATGCGAAAAAGAGAGGGGGCGCAGCGTAAATGACGCAGCTGACTTAAAATCTCTCTAAAAGCTTGCTGATGTGGAAAAAAATAAAAAAAATAAAAAATCTGATGGTGGCAATATGATGGGACAATTTTGATGGAGCAATTCTGAATGGGCAGTTTTGATGGTGGCAATATGATGGGGCAGTTTTAATGGGGACAATTTTGATGGGGCAATTCTGATGGGGCAGTTTTGATGGCAGTATGATGGGGCAGTTTTGATGGCGGCTGTTTTAGCAATTTAGCTATTCAGCATTCCCACGCATTTTCCTCAGGAAATGCATTTTCTAGTTTATTTTTCTTCTTCTTATTCTTCTTATTCCGTACGTTTTTTGGTTCTGCGTAACTTCTGCATACTTTCAGCTATTAAAACCATTCAACTATCAAAATGTTCGTCTCTTTTAGCTGAAGTGTGCTCTTTTTCAACTTTTTTTCTACCATTTATACTTTTTAAAATATTAAGCTTTTTAACACTTTTTTTTAACATTGAAGTCAATGGGAGCATGCTTGAAATCTTTAAATTCTTCTTCCGCTCCCAAAAGTTTCAGCTCCTTCATACTTTCACCTAGAGACACCAAACAAACTTTAAGCTATCTGGCTATATCTTTTCAGTTTGATATCTTTTACAGTTTTTGAGAAAAAGCTTTTTGTTTAGAGGTCATTTCAGGAAATTTTAGCCATTAATCAGAGTGTACTGTGTTTGTTATGTTGCCATGGTTACCAAAGCTTCTGTTATACACAGGGGGGGAGGTGGCTGGAGCATCTCAGCTCTGAATACAGAGCCCGGGGGAGGGGACAGACACACGATGTACTGATTTATAATAGAGGAATATGATGGGGCAGTTTTGATAGGGCAATTCTGATGGGGCAGTTTTGATAGGGCAATTAAGATGGGGCAGTTTTATTGGTGGCAATATGATGGGGCAGTTTTGATGGGACAATTCTGATGGGGCAGTTTTGATGGTGGCAATATGATGGGGCAGTTTTGATGAGGACAATTTTAATGGAGCAGTTTTAAAGGTGGCAATATGATGGGGCAGTTTTGATGGGGGCAGTTTTGATGGTGGCAATATGATGGGGCAGTTTTGATGGGGCAGTTTTGATGGGGCAGTTTTGATGGGGCAATTCTGATGGGGCAGTTTTGATGGTGGCAATATGATGGGGCAGTTTTAATGGGGACAATTTTGATGGGGCAATTCTGATGGGGCAGTTTTGATGGCAGTATGATGGGGCAGTTTTGATGGCGGCCATTTTAGCAATTTAGCTATTCAGCATTCCCACGCATTTTCCCCAGGAAATGCATTTTCTAGTTATTATTATTATAGCAAAATTTACCACCCTAACTCCTCCCACAGTTTTTACACTACATAGACAAGTAATATACCGAAACGTGCGGATTGTTCCTGAATGGTGTGCTATTACTTTGTGGAACGTTTCGCCGAATGCTTCACAAAATATCGTTGTTTTTGCAGCAAAATTAGTCCCATAGGAATGAATGGCGAAATGTTCAATGTCATTTAATTGGTGTGCTATTGCCTTGTGGAACTTTGTGAAAAGCTGAAAAATACCAGTGTGAATCCGGAATCAGTCATTTGATTGGTGTGCTATTACTTTGTGAAACGTTTCACCGAATGGTTCACGAAATATCGTTGTTTTTGCGGCGAAATTGGTCCCATAGGAATGAATGGCGAAATGTTCAAAACTAGAGTGGGAGGTGACAAAAGCTGACAACCCCATGATCATACCACCCTAACTCCTCCCACAGCTTTTAAACTACATAGACAGTAATATACCGAAGGTGCAGTTTGTTCCCGATTGGTGTGCTATTACTTTGTGGAACGTTTCGCGGAATTTTTCACGAAATATCGTAGTTTTTGCGGAAAATTGGTCCCATAGGAATGAATGGCGAAATGTTCAATGCCATTTAATTGGTGTGCTATTACCTTGTGGAACTTTGTGAAAAGCTGAAAAATACCAGTGTGATTCCGGAATCAATGTCATTTAATTGGTGTGCTATTACTTTGTGAAAGGTTTCGCCGAATGGTTCACGAAATATCGTCGTTTTTGCAGAGAAATTGGTCCTATAGGAATGAATGGCGAAATGTTCAAAACTACAGTGGGAGGTGACAAAAGCTGACAACCCCGTGATCAGCCAAAACATTATGACCACTCCATGATCAGCCAAAACATTATGACCGCCCCATGAAAAAAAAAATATTTTTGAAAAAAAAAAAATCCTTTTTGAAAAAAAAAATCCTTTTTGAAAAAAAAAATCCTTTTTGAAAAAAAAATCATTTAAAAAAAAATGTTTAAATATTTGAGAAAAATTTTTTTTGAAAAAAAAATTCATAATTTTTGAGAAAATTTTTTTTTTGAAAAAAATGTTCAGCTCTTTCAGCTAATGATGGGACTTTGTCAACTTTTTTACTACTATTTTATACTTTTTAAAATATTAAGCTTTTTAACACTTTTCACAGTTACTCCAGCCACTCCAACCACACAACATTTACTCAAGCCACTCCACCCAGTTACTCCGCCCACTCCAGTTCTTCTTCTTCTTCTTCTTCTTCTTCTTCTTCCATAAAATTAATTCAATTACAGTTTATATCTGCTTAATGGGGGGGGGAATCAGGACCCATCCAGTGCATATGTGAGCTTTGTGATATCTGACTGCAAAGGATTGGATAAATCTCCAGGCAAAGGTAATGTGTGGGGCATGTTAGAAATTTCATTTGATCAGAGTAGCTGTAAACTGTAGTGGTACAAAGAACTCTCTCAAGAAGGTTCATATAGTTTTACCACTGAAACCCATATACACTGTAATACAAAAAGTAATAGCACTGGTCTGCTTTCAAAGTTCAAACACTTGCTAACAAACAGTATACTGTAGGATCTATATCCGTATCCAAATTGAAAGAAAAACCTCCAGTCCAGCACCCAGGATCTTCCTGCCAGCTGCTGACCTCTACAGCTGGTCTTCCGGGTTTTGATTGGTCAAGCTAAGCTTATGCCCAGTCTTCTTTGGACATTTTGGCAGAAGCCAAAATTGTGCAGTGAGTTGTGGGGGCACACAGGCAAGTAAGCCTACTTTACCCACTTGACCCCTGGAAGATTTAGGCCCCCCCCCTTATGACCAGGCCAGTTTTTGTGATGCGGCAATGTTACTTTATTGGACAATTGCGCGGTCGTGCAACGCTGTACCCAAATAAAATGTATAACTTTTTTTTTAATCTTTTGCACTATAAACAAAGACTGACAATTTTGAAAAAAAACAATGTTTTTTACTTTCTGCTATAAAACCTATCCAATAAAAAAAGTATTAAAAAATTGAATTTCTTCATAAATTTTGGCCAATTTGTATTCTGCTACATATTTTTTGTAAAAATCCCAAAAAATGTATATTGATTGGTTTGCGCAATGTGTGTGTCTGTGTCTATCAATCGAAATAAATGTATGTATGTATGTATAACACGCACCCCAATTTAAGAGGGAAGTTTCAAGGAAAATTTTTTTTTTTTTTTAAATAATGGTCAGTGAGCATCAATGCAGCCTGATCTGTGCCCATCTGCAGCTTCAGTGCAGCCTGATCTGTGCCAATCTGCAGCCTGATCTCTCCCCTATCAATGCAGCTCACCATCTCTCATAGAAAATCGGAGCCGTCATCTGTTTACTCGGCTCTCAGTCGGCAGTCACATACACAGTCCCGCCTCCGCCATCGGCATTGGACCAGCTCCTGTGATAGACAGAACACTGGTCCAATGCCGGTGGCAGAGGCTGGACAGTGTGTATGACGTGCGAGCCGAGTTAGAGCCGACCGGAGATGACAGCTCTGTGAATTCCGGCGGTACTCATCCCCCCTCCTTCCCCTCCGAGGTACGCTGTCAGCGTATAACAGGCACCCGTGATTTTCCCCCTATTTTCAGGGGAAAAAAAAGTGTGTGTTATACGCCGATAAATACTGTGTGTGTGTGTATATATATATATATATATATAGATATATCTATATATCTATATATATATATCTATATATATATATCTATATCTCATTTACACAGTGGGGATCTGTTATATTGCAGCCATTTGCTAAAATCATTTAAGTTCATTTTTTTTCCTCATTAATGTACACACAGCACCCCATATTGACAGAAAAACACAGAATTGTTGGCATTTTTGCAGATTTATTAAAAAAGAAAAACTGAAATATCACATGGTTCTAAGTATTCAGACCCTTTGCTCAGTATTTAGTAGAAGCACCCTTTTGATCTAATACAGCCATGAGTCTTTTTGGGAAAGATGCAACAAGTTTTTCACACCTGGATTTGGGGATCCTCTGCCATTCCTCCTTGCAGATCCTCTCCAGTTCTGTCAGGTTGGATGGTAAACGTTGGTGGACAGTCATTTTTAGGTCTCTCCAGAGATGCTCAATTAGGTTTAAGTCAGGGCTCTGGCTGGGCCATTCAAGAACAGTCACGAAGTTAATGTGAAGCCACTCCTTCTTTATTTTAGCTGTGTGCTTAGGGTCATTGTCTTGCTGGAAGGTAAACCTTCAGCCCAGTCTGAGGTCCTGAGCACTCTGGAGAAGGTTTTCATCCAGGATATCCCTGTACTTGGCCGCATTCATCTTTCCCTCGATTGCAAACAGTCGTCCTGTCCCTGCAGCTGAAAAACACCCCCACAGCATGATGCTGCCACCACCATGCTTCACTGTTGGGACTGTATTGGACAGGTGATGAGCAGTGCCTGGTTTTCTCCACACATACAGCTTAGAATTAAAGCCAAAAAGTTTATCTTGGTCTCATCAGACCAGAGAATCTTATTTCTCACCATCTTGGAGTCCTTCAGGTGTTTTTTAGCAAACCCCATGCGGGCTTTCATGTGTCTTGCACTGAGGAGAGGCTTCCGTCGGCCCATTCTGCCATAAGGCCCCGACTGGTGGAGGGCTGCAGTGGTAGTTGACTTTCTACAACCTTCTCCCATCTCCCAAATGCATCTCTGGAGCTCAGCCACAGTGATTTTGGGTTCTTCTTTACCTCTCTCACCAAGGCTCTCCTCCCCCGATAGCTCAGTTTGGCCGGACGGCCAGCTCTAGGAAGGGTTTTGGTCGTCCAAAACGTCTTCCATTTAAGGATTATGGAGGCCACTGTGCTCTTAGAAACCTTAAGTGAAGCAGAAATTTTTTTTAAGCTTGGCCAGATCTGTGCCTTGCCACAAGTCTGTCTCTGAGCTCTTCAGGCAGTTCCTTTGACCTCATGATTCTCATTTGCTCTGACATGCACTGTGAGCTGTATGGTCTTGTATAGACAGGTGTGTGGCTTTCCTAATCAAGTCCAATCAGTATAATCAAACACAGCTGGAATCAAATGAAGGTGTAGAACAATCTCAAGGATGATCAGAAGAAATGGACAGCACCTGAGTTAAATATGAGTGTCACAGCAAAGGGTCTGAATACTTGGGACCATGTGATATTTCAGTTTTTCTTTAATAAATCTGCAAAAATGTCAACAATTCTGTGTTTTTCTGTCAATATGGGGTGCTGTGTGTACATTAATGAGGGAACAAAAGAACTTAAATGATTTTAGCAAATGGCTGCAATATAACAAAGAGTGACACATTTAAGGGGGGTCTGAATATATTATACACACAAGTGAGTACACCCCTCACATTTTTGTAAATATTTTTTATTATATCTTTTCATGTGACAACACTAAAGAAATTACACTGTCATTGTAAATTTGCTGTCCCCTCAAAATAACTCAACACACAGCCATTAATGTCCAAACTGCTGGCAATAAAAGTGCGTACACCCCTAAGTGAAAATGTCCAAATTGGGCCCAATTAGCCATTTTCCCTCCCTGGTGTCATGTGACTCATTAGTGTTACAAGGTCTCAGATGTGAATGGGGAGCAGGTGTGTTAAATTTGGTGTTAATGCTCTCACTCTCTCATACTGGTCACTGGAAGTTCAACATGGCACCTCCATGGCAAAGAATTCTCTGAGGATCTGAAAAAAAATTATTTATTGCTCTACATAAAAATGGCCTAGGCTATAAGAAGATTGCCAAGACCCTAAAACTGAGCTGCAGCATGGTGGCCAAGACCATACAGCGGTTTATCAGGACAAGTTCCACTCAGAACAGGCCTCGCATGGTCAACCAAAGAAGTTCGGTGCACGCGCTCAGCATCATATCCAGAGGTTGTCTTTGGGAAATAGACTTATGAGTGCTGCCAGCATTGCTGCAGAGGTTGAAGGGGTGGGGGTCAGCCTGTCAGTGCTTAGACCATATGCCGCACACTGCATCAAATTGGTCTGCATGGCTGTCATACCAGAAGGAAGCCTCTTCTAAAGATGATGCACAAGAAAGTTCGCAAACAGTTTGCTGAAGACAAGCAGACTAAGTTACTGGAACCATGTCCTGTTATCTGATGAGACCAAGATTAACTTATTTGGTTCAGATGGTGTCAAGTGTGTGTGTGTGTGGCAGCAACCAGGTGAGGAGTACAAAGAGAACTATGTCTTGCCTACAAGCATGTCGATGGGAGTGTCATGGTCTGGGGCTGCATGAGTGCTGCCGGCGCTGGGGAGCTACAGTTCATTGAGGGAACCTTGAATGCCAACATGTGCCAACACTGTGACATACTGAAGCAGAGCATAATCCCCTCCCTTTGGAGACTGGGCCGCAGGGCAGTATTCCAACATAACGTCCCTAAACACCTAAACCCTATTGAGCATCTGTGGGGCATCTATGAGGACTCCATGCCCAAGAAGGTTAAGGCAGTGCTGGAAAGTAATGGTGGCCACACAAAATATTGACACTTTGGGCCCAATTTGCACATTTTCACTTAGGGGTGTACTCACTTTTGTTGCCAGCGGTTTAGACATTAATGACTGTTTTGAGTTATTTTGAGGGGACAACAAATTTACACTGTTATACAAGCTGTACACTCATTACTTTACATTGTAGCAAAGTGTCATTTATTCAGTGTTGTCACATGAAAAGTTATAATTAAATATTTACAAAAATATGAGGTGTGTGTATACACACACACACACACACACACACAGTGGGGACGGAAAGTATTCAGACCCCCTTACATTTTTCACTCTTTGTTACATTGCAGCCAATGTATATTTTACACACTTGTGCTCGTAAGTTTACCCTGGCAGAATTTGATTTCTTGCCCATTTTTCAGAGAATATGAATGATTACAAAACTTTTTCTTTCACTCGTAGTTAGTGTTTGATAGTAACTGGCTTCAGCCAATCAACTGTGTTTACTCCTTTTTAAATCATAATGACAACAGAAACTACCCAAATGACCCTGATAAAAAGTTTACATACCCTGGTGATTTTGGCCCGATAACATACACACAAGTTGACTCAAGGGGGTGAAGCCCTAGTGGGGAGAGATTTTCTACACTTTTGGAGTTTATTGTAAAACAAAAGGAATCAGGAGGACAGGGCTCCCCCTGCTGAGGAAACAACGGAACTCATTCCAGACCCTTTTGATTGCAAAATTGCAAGGTAAGCTGTTGGTGTGTCCAGCGGAGGGGTAGATCCTTTTTCCCTTTTCTGTAATGACTGGGGAGCAGGAGGAGCTGGAATTCAGCCTCCAAACTAAGGATTATTAACAATAAATTATCTCTGACTCTAACAATGAGTGACAGAATGTGGGGCCTGACTTAGAAGTCAGGAAAGATGACTTTTGTACAGAACAACTAAAACTCTACGCTCATTAGAGCCAGAGAAAACATTAAAATGATTAATGGCGAACCCGTTGAACCCAATGTAGGGGTGTCTTTTCCCTACATGGCCCTTTAAAAATAACTTGCTATATCAAGTGGTAAAGCAAGGGGAGGAGGAGGTAGAGCAGATAGTGGTTCCCAAACCCTATCGCTGGTTGGTTTTATTATTATTATTATTAGCCCATGGCCATATAATGGGTGGACATCTGGGTATAGAGAAGAACAAGGAGAGAATAACCCAGAGATTCTTTTGGCCTGAGTTACATGCAGATGTCAAAGAATATTGTGAGTCATGCCCAGAGTGTCAGTATTCTGCGCCATTGCCCCATTTTCGCAGTCTGGTGGTAACGGTAAAGATTAATTACAGTGCCTTTTGAAAGAATTGACATGGATCTGGTGGGACCAGTAGTAAAGTCTGCCAGGGGCCATCAGCACATACTTGTAATACTGGACTATGCCACAGGGTATCCTGAAGCCATTCCCTTGCGCAAAACCTCAGCTAAGACTATTGCCAAAGAGAAAGAGGTATTAAATCAAGGCCCAGCATTTATGTTCAGCAATTGGGGGAGGAATGTGACTGTATGTGAAAATGCTTGGTCTCTGACCCAAATATAGCAAACATAGAAAAAACACCTGGTACTAAAGGTACGGTGGGAATCCCCTTAGGGTCGTTAATAGACAGATCAAGCCAATGGTATAAAAGTATAAATTTTATTACACAGTATCAATAGTATACATGTACAAACAATACATACAGAGCATAAAAGCCATATCTAATACCCTGATTGATACAGTTGTATAACACCTTTCATGTTACAGACTGAAAGTCCTTCTTCAGAGGTTTTATGTTAATGACTTAAATGGGTATAAGGTTTCTACAAAGAGGGAGTATATAAATTCATCTTAATACAAAGTAATAATCTTTATAACTGTTCAACTAGATAGCAAACCATGCAGCATATAAACATGACATGTGATATGATGCATGAGTAAGTTTACTTACATGGCAAACCTTTCACGTAAGACCTATATCTGAAGGGGTTGACTAGGTCAGGAAACTCATTGGTCAGTGGAACACAGACCACCCAAATCCACCCGACAACTGAATCGCATACAGGAACTGAGGCTTGCTTCACTACGAGGACTCAAACATGGTGGGACACAGAGTAGTCACACCCCCCCCCCCCCCAAAAAAAAAAAAGACTGGAGCCAATGCTGTTTCAAAATGATACAAAAAGAGATACAGATATATATGTAAAATTGCTGGAAAAATGTGTCTAATGGTCAAGTGAGGCTGCAGCAATCATATGCCCTGACAACTCAGAGTGTATATGTACAGGACAAAAGAGTGCCAAAGCCTGTCAAAAAGTAGTAAATAAACTGACCTTGCAAATGACTTGTATTTGCTCACACCTGTGCGCTCCCTCAGTATCATCAAAAGAGATATGATGGCCAGTATATGAGCACCTGTGAAAGAAAAAGAAACCAATCGTGATCGAGCACAGCTGGTGCAGAAAAAATGGGAGGATACCACGCGATATCATCGTGCCATACGCCTCCCTATAGTCGACTGGCAACATGGCGTATGACGCGACCACATCCCCCAGTCACGAGGGGCGGGGCCGCGTCATGACGCCGCCGACGCCCAATGGCCACGCCCGCGTTCCATTATTTGAATGCAAGCGCTCAGTGGCCCAAGAAGGACCAACTTAGCCAAAAATAGGGATGTCCAGAGCCGCGTTGCCACCCTGAAGTGGCGGAAGTGGGTCAGGACCCCGGCGTGCCGGGAGTAAAGAAGTCTTGTTTTATATAATTTATATTTATATACTCCCTTTCTCTTTGTAGAAACCTTATACCCTTTTGAGTCAATAACATAAAACCTCTGAAGAAGGACTTTCAGTCATGTAACATGTAACATGTAAGGTGTTATTTATACTGTATTGATCGCCACCAGTCCTTTGCACCAGGATGGTGATTCCTCTATACAACTGTATCAATCAGGGTATTAGATATGGCTTTTATGCTCTGTATGTATTGCTTGTACATGTATACTATTGATACTGTGTAATAAAATTCTTATACCATTGGCTTGATCTGTCCATTAAGGACCCTAAGGGGTTCCCCACCGTACCTTTTTGATACCAGGTGTTTTATCTATGTTTATCATTTACGTCCAGAGTCGCTAAAGAATTGGGTAAGTTGTTCAAAATCTCCCATCTCTGTACCTCTGTCTACACCCCAAAACTGATAATCTTGTGTAGAGATTTAACAAAACGCTCAAAAACATGTTAAAAAAGGTGGTGGACAAAGATGGGAGAAACTGGGATTTTTTGCTGCCATACCTCATGTTTGCCATACGAGAGGTACCTCGGGCATCTACAGGTTATTCCCCCTTTGAACTACTGTATGGTAGACATCCCAGTGGATTGCTAGATGTTGCAAAAGAAATGTGGGAGGGAGAGACCACTCCTTATAGAAGAGTCATTGAGCATATCTAACTGATGCATGATGGGATTGCCGCTTGTACGGGAACATATGGAGCAAGCCCAGGAGGCCCAGAGAAGGGTTTATAATCGGGTCGCCAAGACCTGGACCTACAACCCTGGGGATGGTGTGCTGGTACTAGTCCCCACAGTTGAGAGTAAATTCCTAGCAAAGTGGCATGGTCGCTTTTGAAATTATGGAAAAAGTAGGGGACAGCTTGTACAAAGTAGAAAGTTTGCCAGCCAGGAAAAAAGAAACCAGAGCAAGTATATCACATTAGTCTCTTCAAACCTTGGAATGACAGAGACTTTACTGGCAGTGCCAACTGCCCAAAAGACATGGCCCCCGTGACACTTGAGGTAGTAACTGAAACCATGTCAGTGGCCAAAAAAAAAGACGTTAAAGAGTTTGTGAGTAAGAATAGATTTTTTTTGCTCTCGCCTACCCGGACTGACCAGTTATACAGCATGACATAATTACTGAACCAGTTGTCCGCATAAATATAAAGCCCTGTAGAATACCCGAGGCTAGGTGGGAAGCAGTTGCAGATGAAATAAAAAAACATGTTATACCCTGTACACACGGTCGGATTTTCCGATGGAAAATGTCCGATCGGAGCGTGTTGTTGGAAATTTCGACCGTGTGTGGGCTCCATCGGACATTTTCCATCGGATTTCCAGACACACAAAGTTGGAGATAAAATTTTCCGACAACAAAATCCGATCGCGTCAATTCCGACCGCGTGCGGCCTGTTCTGACGCACAAAGTGCCACGCATGCTCAGAAGAAATTCCGGCACGGAACAGCTCGTTCTGGTAAACTTAGCGTTCGCAATGGATACAGCACTTTCGTCACGCTGCAATGTCAAAAATGGTTTAATACAGGGCACTCTCTTCTTCTTTATAATGTGAGAAGAATGAAGTAGTTTTGCTGCTCATATTCACACACACTTCTCACAAACTTTTTTTTTTTTGTTTTTTTATTGGGATTTCCTGAATATATTGTTAGTTGTCACATCTGACAGAATGTTTTTTTTGGGGGGGATTTTAAGCCGTTTTTTGTTTTAGATTTAATGTTTGATCTTTGTTCAATGTTATTTTTATTTTTACTCCAGAATATTTTTGTGTGTGTTTTTATGTGTCAAGTTACCCCAACACCATTGATATCTTTTATTATTTAATCTCAAGGAGATCGTTTGTTGTTGGTGTCCCTTGTTCATTTCACATTGTATATTTGAAATGTAGCTGAATCCTCACAAACAAACTGTCCTTTTTGAAGTAAAATACATAGGAGAGTATAATTCAAAACAAAAATCCTTTATTAAGGGCTCAGAACCAAACAAAGAGGAAGGCAACACTGGATCAACAGGAGAAATTAGCGAAGCCTGGGACCCCCACGGCAGACATCAATTCTTGAACATCAAAATTGGTGGCCTGAGGAGTCCATATGTAAGGGAGGGCAGTCTGGTTCAGAATTCGCAGAGATCCGGATAGCAGCAGATGACATCTGTGTCCCCAGGCTGTGGTACCACAAGAGGCTGCATCTTTTGGCCGACCAGACTGGATCCAGGGTCCTCACTTTCTGGTCTTCCTTACACGCTTCCTTCCCGGCTGTGGCTGTGCTGTTGGAGATGTGGCAGGAGGAGGAGTAGGACCTGGAGGAGGAGGAGGACTGGGAGGACCTGGAGGAGAAGGAGGAGGAGGAGGAGGACCTGCAGGAGGAGGAGGAGGACCATTGCAAAGGTGTGTCTGAGCTGTAATTTGGCCCCTCATACCTTTCTTAAGAGCCTCCAATATGAGCAACTCACACATGACTTGTTGTCCCTCCTCCATCCTCTGCATCTTATAGGCAATGGTGGCAGCAATGTCCTCCTCCACGGTGTGTCGTGCTCCCAGGACCTTTGTAGCCCTCCAAAAGAGTCCTCTGCCAGCCTCCTCTAGGGCACTCCTCCTCCTGCCACTTTCTCTTTCCAGGGGGAGTGGAGGGACCTTCAGATCAGCCAGCTGGCTCGGCCTGGCCACCTCCTGGCTGAGACTTCCCTGTGTATGAAAAAGGGACATGGTTTTAGTGTTTGCTTCATCAATCACAATCCTAAATTAGTACTCCCAACTAACATCTAGTTAACATCATTGATTGGACAAGCAGAAATATTTACAGGAATGCTATACCTGGCTCAATCTGGGCTCCTCCATGTGTTGCCTGGAAGACCCAGGTTGGGCGTCAGAAGCCTCAGCCAGGGGGAAGGAAGCGTGGAAGGAAGACTGGAGAGGGATGGCCTGGGTTCAGTCTGGCCTGCCAGAAAATGCAGCCTGTCGTAGTACCACATCCTGGGGACATAGATGTCATCTGCTGCTCCGGATCTCTGTGAATCCAGGACTTTCTTGCGCTCCCTTACATATGTGCTCCTCAGGCCACCAATTAAGATCTTCAAATAGGTGATGTCTGCCGTGGGGATCACCTGCTTCACAATTTCACACAATTGCTCCAGTGCTGCCTTCCTCTTTGCTTGGTTCTTGTAATGTGGGTGTTTAATCTCCCACAGACATGGCAGCTCCCTTAACATATCAATGAATAGTGACATGAAGTCATTGTCTTTCACTAGCATATCCATGTTCACTGCAAGACACAACACAAGACAAAGCCTAATGTCAGACAAAACTCTCCTAATCTTGTTACAATATAGGCCTCAATGTAGAAGCAGTATAGGCACGAGTTTGTCTCTTACCTTCGTTCTTACGATCGGCGCGTCCAATGCTCCTTCCTCTGCTCACAGATCGTACGTAATACGTACGTGTGTTACGCTTTATATACACTGCGCATGCGTGTAACTCCGCCCGCCCCTGACGTTCTTTCTATTCTATTCCCCGCCCCTTTTCGTTCGGCGCAGTGGGGGAAGAGCACATGGCGGAGTCACAGCAGGTGCGTGATAATTACAGGAATGAGGAGGAGGAAAGCCCGGATCCGGACACGTCCCGATCCAGAAGGAGACGATTTAAGGCCACAAATATGTCCTTTGGGGAGATGTTGGAGATGGTCGACATCCTGAAGAAGGCCGACTATGACGGAAAGTATGGGCCTTACCCCAACCCCAATATCAGAAAGGCCAAGATCATGGCGAAAGTGGTCAAAAGTCTTCACAGGAATTTCGGGGTACGACGATCGAAAGATCAGCTCAGGAAGCGGTGGTCGGACCTGAAATTAAGAGAGCCAGAGCAGTACCGAAAGATCCGGAGAGTGCTGCAAAAAAGTAAGTAGTTGTGCTGTGTTCCTATTCTTTTTGTCTTTATTACGTTCGTGCTGCTCCATATGCTTTTCTTAATTGTACAGTTTAAAAGGGCAACTTTAATTTTTCGGCCTCTAAAACACCATTGTTTAGGCCATATGCATTTTCCCACATTTTTTAGGGCCTACTTGGATGCCAAATATTTGTTTGTGTAGATGGGTTTGTTACTAGAATGAAATGCAAACTAGATTCTGTGTAAGGAGAGGACACTGAGCAGCTGTTTTCACATCTGGACACTGGAGCACTAGTGTGGGACACCAGAACACCATTTTTATTAGGGGGGCCACACAGGTGCTCCAGTGTATACTATAGGGGGGTCTCCATCTGTGAAGCTTGTACTAAACAGGTAAAGTATTGCAGCTTGACAAAGGGCAATAAAAAAAAGACATCTTGGAACTCGGCTAAAATAGACAATTGTACCCCCACTTCCAAGCAATGTTTCCTATTTATAGTTCTGCCATCAAATATCTGTGTGCTAATTATACCATTTTTGTTTTACATAGGGGATAAAAGACTCGGAGGACACCCCTCATCCGAGGAGACCACAGACCCCCCACCTATGGAAGAAGGTGAAATACCCCCAACCCAAGAAGAGCAGGAGGAAGAAGAAGATGTGGTGGAAATTGGCACCACAACAGGTGAGTGTCTGCGACCACAGACTCAGGTAAGAGATGCATGGTGGCAGATTTTTGATACCTGTTTTTGTTTGGTTTCTCTCTTTTTAGGTGATCGTGATGTTAGGGATCGAGATCCTTTCACATCTGAAAGTGCCCAGATCATGATCGGGGAGATCATGGGGTGTAATGTAGAATTGCAAAACATCCAGAAAAAAATAAATGATGTGATTCAAAAAAATAATAACATCATTTATGTTTTGGGGCGAATTTAAAACCACACAAAATCACTTTTTTTATTGTGGTCCAATGTTTTAAATATTTTTGCAATGTTTTGAAAAGCCGATTTTTGGAGGATGCACACAGTGTGTCAACATGTGCTATCTGCCATCACGGGAGATCAATGGACGCGTTTTGGGGGTGCAACCCCTCCCTCAATAATAAAGTAGCTGAGAGGAAGGGCTTGCTCCCCCAAAACACGTCCCTTGATCCCCCGTGATGGCAGATAGCACATGTTTACATTCGTAAATTGGTGTGCATCTTCCAAATTTGGCTTTTCCAGGGGTGATTTCCCCCCATCTGAACGCAATATCAAACACAGTTCCTAAATACTGATGTCTGATATTGCCTTCAGGTTTTACCTAATGTGAACTTTGTAAGTTCAAGTTTTTTGTCTTTCTTGTTGGTTTTACACAGGCCTGTTTTATCGTAAATGGACATTTCTATTTTTGATCATGCTACCCCAAAAATTGTTATACAACAAACATGTTGGTTTGTTTTAAAAACCTTCGGTAAATGCACATGTGATTGTGCAGGTATAAAAAAGTTTGTTAATCAAGAATGTGTGGATTATTGTCTCAACACTACAACACTTTTGGGGTGATGTAATTGCTGTTTTCTGCGAAAATGGGGGTTATTTCCTAAGGGCAAATCCTCTTTGCACTACAAGTGCAGGTTCAGTGCAGTTGCAAGTGCACTTGTAGTGAAATGTGTTTTTGCATTTAGTAAATAACAGCCAACAGTGCTTTGTATAAGGTTACACAATCACGCCATTTTCTGCACTCAACACATTTCTGTCAGTGTCAGCTAAAACAAACACAAGCAGTAAATGTCCACAAAGAATTTCTTTTTTTTTTTTTATTATAAAAAGGCTTCACATATTTGCTGGCATATTGATGGCCCCCCTACCCGCAAAGAACTCCAGGTAGCGTAACCGGACATCGCGGGCACTCAGGGAGGGCAAGCCAGGACGGCCGCTTTCAAACGCCGTCCGTATGGTTTCATGTATCATTCCGGTCACAGGCCCAACTGAGCCAGCATAGTTGGCCGAATGTTTCCTTAAAAATTTATGGAGAATACAGCATGCCAGTATAATATGGTTCAGTTTATACTCCGCCATATGGATGGGTGTCAGAAATAGGCGGAACCGGCTGGCCAGGATTCCAAATGTGTTCTCCACCACTCTTCGGGCTCGGGCCAGCCGGTAATTAAAAACCCTCTGTTCCAGGGTGAGGGTCCTCATTGGGAATGGCCGCATCAGGTGGTCCCCCAGCGCAAACGCTTCATCAGCAACGAACATGAATGGGAGTCCTTCCACATTGTCCTCTGGAGCTGGCAAGTCCAAGCTGCCATTCTGGAGACGCCTGTAAAACTCCGTCTGGGCGATGACTCCACCATCGGACATCCTGGCCATTCTTCCCCACGTCCACATACAGGAAGTCGTAATTAGCGGACACCACCGCCAACATCACTATACTATTGAACCCCTTATAGTTGAAATAGTACGATCCCGAGTTGGGTGGTGGGACGATGTGGACGTGTTTCCCATCAATTGCCCCTCCGCAGTTAGAAAAGTCCCACCGCTGGGCAAAGTGGGAGGCCACAGTCTGCCATTCCTGTGGCGTGGAAGGAAACTGTTGAGGAAAAAACAATAAACATCACTATTTTTTCACAGAAACCTGGCAAGCAGATTAGACACAAACATTATGGGTCAACCTTCAGATAGCATTTATTAAGGGGAATTTAACAACAGCAAAGTATAAGGTACACCTATCATATTCCCCCTCCCCCCCTCTCATGGGCCATTTCTAACATTATAGGGGGGGTGAACTCTTGGACAGGTAACCCTCTTCACTTCATTGAGAGATGAATGCCTAAATACAGGGTATTACTTGGAACAGCCCCTCCTTAGTTACACTATTGGCAGCCCACTGGACAGGTAAGAAGTGTCATAATACAAAGATATAAATACACATTGTACACATTTGAGGACATTTGGACATTCTGCTATTACCTGTCAAGATAATAATAGGATACAAAAACGTGAAACAGTACCATTTGAAAGTATACAGGCAGGCCCTTGCACTACATGCTTTGGGGAATTCATCCATAAATCTGAGCACAAAAGAGATGGGTATAGTGTGTATGGGTTTGGCAAAGTCAGCAGATAGATGATTGAGGATAGATAGAGAATTGGGATCAGCTGACTTAGCAGTTGGGGGAGGGAGGGTTACTAAAAATTATTTGGGGACACCACAAAAAAAAGCCTCTGCCACTGCCAGAATTTAAAGCAAAAATAACATTTCAAAACATTTTAGGGGGTGTTTGGGGTAAAGCACTACTATGGAGCTGAAAAAATACATTGTTAAGTGACTATATGAGGTGAATATAGGGCCAGGAGAGACCATGCTGGGGAGGTTATTGAAGGGCAAATATGTATGAAGGACCTAAAATAATAATTACATAAAAATCCTGCATGCATGAGGACAAAGGGAACATTCACAGCATATTACAATCATGGTAATTAGGGAATGAGGAAAGAAATACAATATATTATCAAACATTAAATACAATAAAATGTGATATTAAAGGATAAAAATCTTACCTTCATATACTCCTTCTGCAGGACCTGTATGATGGCAGAACAGGTCTCTGGGATAATGATCCCCAGAGCCTGGGGGGAGATGCCTGTCGAGAACTTGAGGTCCTGCAGGCTTCTCCCTGTCGCCAAATACCGCAGGGTAGCGACCAGCCTCTGCTCCGGAGTGATGGCTTGCCTCATGCAGGTATCCTGCCTGCTAATATAAGGGGTCAGCGAAGCCAACAAACGGTGAAACACGGGGTCCGTCATCCGGAGAAAGTTCCTGAAATCATCAGGATTATTCTCACGGATCTCACGGAGAAAAGGCATATGAGAGAACTGGTCACGCTGAAGCAACCAATTCTTGGTCCATGAACTCCTCCCCACTCTGTTCATGGACTGGACTTTTGTCAAGGTCAGGACCCCAACACCAAGCCCCCGCACAGCACGAACTCTACGAGGAGTACGCATACGCAACATGGCTAGAAAACGGTCGGCTGTTTAGAACGAAGTAACAGAATGCACTGAAGAACAGCAAGGCCTGTGAAGAGCGACCTGAAAAACAGTAACGAACGAACAAGAATACAATGACTAATTAAAGTCACGCGGATCTTAATGCATGCACTGAAGAGCAGATACAATCCCACAAGCACAAACTGAATGGCAGAAAACGATTTGAAAGCCACGAGTCTGAAAAAGCGCAAATCATCTTTTACCAAACTTTTACTAACACGAGATTAGCAAAAGGAGCCCAAAGGGTGCCGCGCTTGGTTCTGAACTGGCCTTTTCTAGTCTCGTCGTACGTGGTGTACGTGACCGCGTGGTTGGCGATTGGAAATTCCGACGACTTTGTGCGACCGTGTGTACGCAAAACAAGTTTGAGCCAACATCCGTTGGAAAAAATCCTAGGATTTTGTTGTCGGAATGTCCAAACAAAGTCCGACCGTGTGTACGGGGCATTAGAGTTGGACGTAATAGGAGTCCCACAGCCAGTAAACCCGATCCTATTGTACAGTGCCCAGCATCCTCGGCTCAGCAGGGGGGCCTGGGCAATCTGAACAGAGTGCAGAATAAAAAAAAAAGCCTTTTAGAATTGCTATCACGATAACCCTCCATTACTTTATTCAAATTGGGGGGGGGGGGGAATGTTTATTTAGTTACACTAAAAACATATGGAACATGTAACCTGTTCTCAGTGCTTTAACCGCTGCCCACTTTCTGTCAGGTTGCATCGCTTACCTGTACGAGAAGTACGACAACACAGATACACAGACAGTTTGCAGGAGACTCGCATGGCATCAGCGATCCGATAGCTGGTGCAATGCTTTACAGGCTCCAAAAAAATAATAAATGGACATTTTTCTTTTTTTTTTTTACCTGCAAAAAAAGTACATGTATTTATTTCATTTTTTTTTAAAGTGAACTTTTTTCTCTTTTAAAGTCATTTTTGCTGTGATATATTTGGAAAATTCATTGCTATATCTTTGGACAAGTCCTCCTTTTTTTTTTTTTTTTTTTCTTGTTAGATAATAGCTATTATAATTCCCTGATGTTCTTCAAAGTGTCTATCTTTTGTATTCATTTGTCAAACCTTCAAATTAATAACCCTCCTCTCCTAACGCTTCAAGTTCCACACCTTCTTGTAAGAATACTTGTCTATTCCTAATACGTTTCTGCCTTACAGTATGTTTGGCAAACATTTTTGCATCTTCAAAGATATTTGTGACAAATTCAAGTATTCCTACTTCATATAATATCACATATGTTCTAACAAGGGATTAGACCATTGTGATATGCATGGATATTGTATTATGTTTGCAGTGGTTGGGAGGTTTGCAGCAAATGATGTATATACACAAAAAGCCTCTGAAAGTCTAGCAAAATGACAGGAGAAAATTAATATATTTCACTAAATGTAACATTTCAATGTTTTTATCCATATTTTGGTTTCTATGCATTACTGTTGAGAGACATAATAAAAATAAATATGTGACACTGACTCAAAAATGTATATGTACTAAAATAATACTAATAAGAACGTGCTAAAGCTATACAGTGACTCCTCAAGTGTAAACAATTATCAGCATAATATGCAAAAATGATCATACATTTAAACATCTAATAAAGTGCAAACAGATCCTCCAAAAGTGCAATAAAAGTCCAAAAAGCAAGTAAAAACTCCAAAGTGACAGTTCATATAGGAGAAAAATGTGCATGTGCAAAGCAACCGAACAAAATCCACTTCATCCAATCGTTATCACCATCCGCCACTCATTTGCCCCAGCCTCTCACCTCATACAAAGACCCCCACGGGTCAAATCAAGCCTTTGTATGGGTAAACAATGGATCCTCAGCAATCGACTGACTCCCACAGATATCCTCAGCACTATCGGTACCAGGGTATATTCCAGGCTAATCAGATGTAATTAGTCATGCAACAAAGAGAAGGGGCTCCATAGTGTAATAGTTCAATTCCATTTATAAAAAAAATGTAGTAACTTACAGTTTAAAAATCGTATGAACTACTTCTGTAGAGTACTTCTGGTCTCGGCTGCGTCCGGAAGTGATGACACCTGGCTCCTCTCTGACGCGTTGCATCACTGAACATGTGACTTCATCAAAGGCTGATCTCTATATACCGTGATGAGTTTACTGAATCCCTACTAACAGAGCTACAACACCTTCAGAAAATCTATGAAGAAACATTTGCCAATTAGCTTGGTCCCAATTGGCTTACATTTCAATTTATGAGCTGCAGCTTGAAGGGATTTTTGGTGAGATCTGTATGGCCCTTGGAATTTAGAAAGGAGAGAGAGCGTTCAGCAAGTTGGCCTTAATAAAAACTATCTCCGTTCAACCATGAGTGAGCTGCATCTGAACAGTCTGGCTCTTTTGTCCATCAAGCATGAACTTGCAAGACAGCTGAACTTTCGAGATCTTTTATAAATGAGTTTACTGAAGCAAAGGTACAAAGAATGTCTGCTACAAATCTGTAACGCCTTTCGCAAAGTGGGACATGACTAGTGAAACTGTGCGGAATTACCTTTTCAGGAGACCTGATTGGGCCAGAACTGGAGACTGTCGTCGACAGGACGGCAGATAAAAGGAAAGCTTTTCCACAGAAGAAGAAAACGGTACAGCAGAGGAAAAATTTTCGTCCTTTTTGACAAGCCGATAAAGAAAAGGACCACACACAGAAGAGACCCTGGTCTTCTCAAAGAGGAAGAGGTAGAGGTTGGGTACTCTTTAGAACCCCAGAACAAACGCCTAAAAAACAATGACCATCTAGTAGGGGGGAGACTACAGGACTTCTTACCAATTTGAGAAAAAACAACAAAGAGTCCTTTTGTTCTGGGGATAATCAAAAAGGGTTATCAATTGGAATTCTCACAAAGCCCCCCAAATTGGTTTTTCATCACAAACCTGCCAAAGGATCAGGAAAAGGCTCTGGCCATGAAGTCTCTTTTACAGGAACTGATGCAACAGAAAGTCTTTTCCCAGGTTCCGGAAGATCAAGAGGGGAAGGGGTTTTACTCCCACATTTTTCTGGTCAAAAAGCCATCAGGAAAGTTTCGCCTGATTCTCAATTTGAAGGTTCTAAATTGATCTATAAAATACAAAAAATTCAGAATGGATACGATTTTCTCAGTGAGGAACTTGCTAACCCCCAAATGTCATATGGCTTCCATCGATTTGAGAGATGCCTATCTCCATATACCAATAGCACCCCATCACAAAGGTTCCTGCGTCTCGCAGTCAATCTGGGGGGTGGGGGGGGATTTGGCACCTGTAGTTTCGGGCTCTGCCTCTCGGTCTTTCCTCCTCTCCCAGGGTATTCACAAAAGTGATGGCGGAATCTTTGGAGCCCCTGAGGCTGAAGGGGATTTCAATAGTACCCTATTTGGACGACCTGCTACTGTTTGCAGACTCAAAGGGTCAAGTAGAGGTCAACCTACAGACAGTTCAAACACATCTAAGAAGTTTGGGATGGCTTCAGAAGTCAAACTTAATTCCATCTCAAAGGGTAAGGTTTCTGGGGTACGAAATAGACTCGATAGAACAGAGAATTTTTCTACCCCAGGAGAAAATAGAGAAGATGCAGTTGACCCTGAAAACACTTCAATCCAACGCAGAGATCTCTGTAAGACAAGCCATGTCCGCTCTGTGACTGTTGACAGCGGCAATTCCTTCAGTACAGTGGGCCAGGTTGCATGCCCGTCTTCTGCAATCAGATATTCTGATGAATTGGTCATACCAGGAACCTCTGGAGAAGAAATTTAACATGGGGGCAAGAGCAAAAAGATCGCTCTGGTGGTGGAGGAACCAAGGAAACATTTCAAAAGGGCTTCCTTGGGTCTTTCCGTTAACCAGAAGGCTGACTACAGATGCCAGCGGATGGGGAGCTCATCTGGAAGAAAAAACAATTCAGGGAGTTTGGACCAAACCAGAAGCGAGAAGATCTTCAAATTGGAGAGAGTTAAAGGCTGTTCACCTAAGCCTCCTCTCCCTCCGGGAATTTCTAGTAAATCAACATGTCCAAATATTGTCAGACAATATGACGGCAGTATTATATTTAGCAAAGCAAGGGGGCACAAAAAGCAAAACCCTAATGGGTCTAGCTCATCAGATCCTAAGATGGGCAGAGAACAATGTGGCCTCTCTATCAGCAGTCCATCTGAAGGGGACGGAAAACACCTTAGCAGATCTCCTCAGCAGGAAAGAAATAAGGGAAGCAGAGTGGTCTCTCAATCAGGAGTTATTCGAAACAATTTCCAGGAGTTGGGGTTATCCCCAAGTGGACCTCTTTGCAAAACAGGAAAATGCAAAAATACCAGTCTTCTTCTCTCTTCAGAGACAGGATCAAGCTCTCGGAGTAGATGCGTTAGCTCGCAAGTGGGACTTCCATCTGTCCTACGCTTTTCCGCCGTTTCAACTGATACCAAAGGTGTTAGCCAAATTCAGATTGGAGTCCACGGAGCTAATATTAATAGCTCCTTATTGGCCGAAAAGACCCTAGTTTTCAACCTTGATGAATCTCTCAGTGAAACCTGCTTGGAGATTACCAATCAGGGCAGGTCTGTTGAGTCAGGGCAAAATTCTCCATCCAGATCCAGCTTATCTCAAACTAACAGCTTGGTTTCTGAAGAACAAATCTTAAGACAGAAGGGTTTATCAGAGAAGCTTATTTCTACTCTTCTTGCAAGTAGAAAAAAAGTGACGAGAGACATTTACTTTAAAGTCTGGAAGATCTATAATTCTTGGTGTTCCAGTAAAAACTTTGATTTTCGTACCACATTTTCAGTTTTGGAATTTCTTCAAGAGGGATTGGAGAAGGGGTTAGCAGCAAGTACGCTCAAGACGCAGGTAGCTGCTTTATCTGTTTTTTTTTAAAGAACCCTGTCAGGGGAACCTTTAATAATCAGATTTTTTAGGGCAATGGCAAAAGTAAAGCCTAGACCTGTTAGTTTTCCCAAATGGGATTTATCTTTAGTTCTTCAGGGACGAACTAAGGCACCGTTCGAACCCATAGAAGAAGCATCATTAAGTTTCTTGACGTTAAAGACTATTTTACTGGTAGCAGTAACTTCCGCACGTAGAATTAGTGAGTTACAAGCCCTTTCAATTAAAGAGCCCTTTATGAGATGTCTACAGGATAGGGTAGTCTTAAGGACGGATCCAGCATTTCTACCAAAGGTGGCTTCAGTTTTTCACCGTACACAGGAAATCATTCTCCCTACTTTTTGTCCTTTACCTTCGGGGGCAGGAGAAGAAGCTTTCCATACTCTTGATGTCAGGAGGTGTCTGCTTAAATATCTGGAAAGAACAAAGGAAATCAAAGTCGTCTTCACTCTTTGTTTTAATGGAAGGTACTCACAAAGGAGGTAAAGCTTCCAAGAGCACCCTCGGAAGATGGTTAAAGCAAGCCATTAAAGAGGCATACAAATCTTTGGGTCTGGAACCTCCTGAAGGGTATTGCCTCATTCTACTCAAGCAGTGGCGGCATCATGGGCAGAAAGGGCCGGGGCATCACCTGAGAAAATCTGCACGGCTGCCAGTTTTTCGACCTTCATAAGGCACTACCGCTTGGATCTACTATCAGCCTCGGACCAATCATTTGGTAGGAAGGTTTTGCAGGCAGTAGTCCCACCCCGAAGTAAGTTTCTCGGTTATCCTCTCCAAGGTGCTGTCCTGAAAGGCGAAGGGAGAAAACCTTAGACTTACCGGTGACGGTATTTCTACGAGCCTTTCAGGACAGCAGCCTACTTCCCTCCCTTGGTTATCATATGTAAAGTATAATTATAGGACCTGGTAATTGTCTGATTATATTTTCCAGCATGTCGGAGGAGTTCTCGGTAACAACTGACGGCATGGTGGAAGCAGCTGCTTTTAAAGAGGCGTTGTCACGCAGTGTTTCCAGTCTAAGAGGTGAAGCTGCGCTCTCTCCAAGGTGCTGTTCTGAAAGGCTCGCAGAAATACCGTCACCGGTAAGTCTAACTATCTTTTTTTTTTCCCCATGCCAGTGGGCCATGATCAGGGATGCATGCACTGTCCTGTCACTATTTGAGGAGGCCACGAGGATGGTGAACAGTGACAGTGCATGCATCAGTGACACTGTCCCCCTTGTGCACCTGTTGGAGCACACGCTGCGTGGAATAATGGACA
The DNA here is from genome assembly GCA_037952835.1 of Lithobates septentrionalis. NCBI lineage: Eukaryota > Metazoa > Chordata > Amphibia > Anura > Ranidae > Lithobates > Lithobates septentrionalis. Next base: position 10,598,375 of record JBBDGP010000319.1, read on the forward strand.
GGGCACTTGAGGAAGAACAGAGGCAGGAAGAGGAGGACTTCCTTAGCTCTTAAGGACCCCTTTATCCAGACAATGTTCCTGCCTGCCCGCCGATCACACAGGAAGAGGACAAGGAGGAGGAAGAGGAGGATTGTGTCAGCATGGGGGTGGAGCCTGGCACTCAGCATCAGCAGCAGTCTTTAAGGGATCATTTACAGTCCCAAGAAACCCATGGACTTGTACGTGGCTGGGAGGTGGTGGCTGCGGATCATGTCGACCTTAGTGACCCAGAGGACTCCGGACCGAATGCCTCAGCAAACCTACGCTGCATGGCCTCCCTGATCCTGCAAAGCATGCGGAAGGATCCTCGTATTCATGGTATCAAGGAGAGAGATCAATACTGGTTGGGCAACGCTCCTCGATCCATGTTACAAGGGTAAGGTTGCGGACCTTATCTTGCCGTCGCAGAGGGAGCAGAGGATGAAACCTCTTCGGGAGGCCTTGCAGAAAGGTCTGTGCAACATGTTCCCAGAGACTGGGAGGTGACAAACTCCTGTTCCTGGACAACGTGCTGCTGAGGCTTCGGTCAGTGAAAGAAGGAGCGATGGAGCCGTCTGACCGATGCGTGCAGACTATTTTATAGTCCGCAAGTATGATCGGTTCCAGCAACCATCGCCAGTGTCTGTTTTACATGGTGCAGGAATACCTAGGGGCAAGATCTGACTTGGACACCTTTCCCACCGAAAATCCTCTGTGTTACTGGGTCTTGAGGATGGATCACTGGCCAGAGCTTGCACAGTATGCAATTGAGCTACTGGCCTGTCCTGCATCCAGCGTTTTTTCGGAACGCACATTCAGTGCTGCTGGAGGTTTTGTAACCGATCACAGGGTGTGCCTGGCCGCCGAATCGGTCAATCGACTGACCTTCATAAAAATGAATCAGTCTTGGATCACCACCAGCTACCAAGCACCTGATGCTGATTTAACCGAATAATTTTTTTTGAAATGTCAGATCCCTTCAAGACTGCCTGTGATGATGCTGAGTGACTATCCTGTTATGTTGAGTGACTATCCTCTTCCTCCTCAATGATCATGCTGATAGCTTGTAAGAATATTTTTGGTTCTGGGCGCCGCCACCAGTGGCTAAGGCCCAATTTTTCAGCCCCTGTTTAACAGGGGCGTGTAATTACAATTTTTGATGCAATAGTTTGCAAGGAGGGTTCGTTGCTGCACTCAACTAGAGTATTTGTGAGGGGTTGCAGTGTTGTGGCACCAGCACCAGTGCCTAAGGCCCAATTTTTCAGCTCCTGTTTAACAGGGGCGTGTAATTACAATTTTTGATGCAATATTTTGCAGGAGGGCTCATTCCTGCCCCCCAACTAGACTATCTGTGAGGGGTTGCAGTGTTGTGGCACCAGTGCCTAAGGCCCAATTTTTCTGCCCCTGTTCAACAGGGACATGTAATTACAATTCTTGATCTAATATTTCACAGCAGGGCCCATTCCAGCTCCCACCAAGAGTAACTGTGAGGACTTACAGTGTTGTGGCAACACCACCACCACCACCAACGGCCCAATTTTTCTGACCCTGTTCAACAGGGACATGTAATTACAATTCTTGATCTAATATTTCACAGCAGGGCCCATTCCAGCTCCCACCAAGAGTAACTGTGAGGACTTATGCCCCGTACACACGGTCGGATTTTCCGATGGACAATGTCCGATCGGAGCGTGTTGTCGGAAATTCCGACCGTGTGTGGGCTCCATCGGACATTTTCCATCGGATTTTCTGACACACAAAGTTGGACAGCAGGAGATAAAATTTTCCGACAACAAAATCCGATCGCGTCAATTCCGACCGTGTGTGGCCTGTTCCGACACACAAAGTGCCACGTATGCTCAGAAGAAATTCCGACACGGGACAGCTCGTTCTGGTAAACTTAGCGTTCGGAATGGATACAGCACTTTCGTCACGCTGCAATGTAAAAAATGGTTTAATACAGCGCACTCTCTTCTTCTTTATAATGTGACAAGAATTAAGTAGTTTTGCTGCTCATATTCACACACACTTCTCACAAAGATTTATTTGTGTTTTTTTAGTGGTATTCCCTCAATATATTGTTTTTAGTTGTCACATCTGACAGTTTTATATTTTTTATGTTTTTTTTTTTTTGTTTTTAAGCCTTTTTTTTTCTTTAATGTTTGTATTTTTTCCAAGGCTGATCTTTGTTCAATGTTATTTTTATTTTTACTCCAGAATATTTTGGTGTGTGTTTTGTGTGGCAAGTTACCCCAACACCATTGATATCTTTTATTATTTAATCTCCATGAGATTGTTTGTTGTTGGTGTCCCTTGTTCATTTCACATTGTATATTAGAAATGTACCTGAATCCTTACAAACAAACCATCATTTTTGAAGTAAAACACATAGGAGAGTATAATTCAAAACAAAAATCCTTTATTAAGGTATCAGAACCAAACAAAGAGGAAGGCAACACTGGATCAACATGAGAAATTAGTGAAGCCTGGGACCCCCAGGGCAGACAACAATTCTTAAAGCTCAAAATTGGTGGCCTGAGGAGTCCATATATAAGGGAGGGCAGTCTGGTCCGGGATTCACAGAGACTCGGATAGCAGCAGATGACATCAGTGTCCCCAGGCTGTGGTACCACAAGAGGCTGCATTTTTTGGCCGACCAGACTGGATCCAGGGTCCTCACTCTCTGGTCTTCCTTTCACACTTCCTTCCGGGCTGTCGCTGTGCAGTTGTAGATGTGGCAGGAGGAGGAGTAGGACCTGGAGGAGGAGGAGGACTGGGGGGACCTGGAGGAGGACTGGGGGGACCTGGAGGAGAGGGAGGAGGAGGACCTGCAGGAGGAGGAGGAGGACCATCACAAAGGTATGTGTCAGGTGTAATTTGGGCCCTCATACCTTTCGCCAGAGCCTCTGATATGAGGGCCTCACACATGGCTTGTTGGCCCTTCTCCATCCTCTGCATTTTATATGCAATGAATGCACCAATGTTCTCCTGCCTGGTCTGTGGTGCTCCCAGGACCTCTGTAGCCCTACAAAAAAATCTGATAGCCGCCTCCTCCAGGGTACTCCTCCTACTGCCACTTTCTGTTTTCACCGTGGGTGGAGGGACCTGCACATCAGCCAGCCGGCTCGGCCCGGCCACCTCCTGGCTGAGACTTCCCTGTGTATGAAAAAGGGACATGGTTTTAGTTTTTGCATCATCAATCACAATCCTAAATTAGTACTCCCAACTAACATCTAGTTAACATCATTGATTGGACAAGCAGAAATATTTAGAGGAATGCTATACCTGGCTCAATCTGGGCTCCTCCACATGTGGCCTGGAAGGCCCAGGTTGGGCATCAGAAGCCTCAGCCGGACGGGAAGGAAGTGTGGAAGGAAAACTTGAGAGGGATGGCCTGCCAGAAAATGCAGCCTGTCGTAGTACAACATCCTGGGGACATAGATGTCATCTGCTGCTCCGGATCTCTGTGAATCCAGGACTTTCCTGCGCTCCCTCAGATATGTGCTCCTCAGGCCACCAATGAAAATCTTTAAATAGGTGATGTCTGCCGTGGGGATCACCTGCTTCACAATTTCACACAATTGCTCCAGTGCTGCCTTCCTCTTTGCTTGGTTCTTGTAATGGGGGTGGGTAATCTCCCACAGACAGGGCAGCTCCCTTAGCATATCAATGAATACTGACATGAAGTCAGTATCTTCTTTCAGTACCATATCCATGTTCACTGCAAGACACAACACAAGACAAAGCCTAATGTCAGACCAAACTCTCCTAATCTTGTTACAATATAGGCCTCAATCTATAGAAGCAGTATAGGCCCAAGTTTGTCTCTTACCTTCGTTCTTACGATCGCCGCGTTCAATGCTCCTTCCTCCGCTCACAGATCAAACGTAATACGCACGTGTGTTACGCTTTATATACACTGCGCATGCGTGTAACTCCGCCCGCCCCTGACGTTCTTTCTAGTGTATTCCCCGCCCCTTTTCGTTCGGCGCAGTGGGTGAAGAGCATGATGGCGGACATACAGCAGGTGCGGGCTAATTGTAGCAACGAGGAGGAGGAGGAGGAGGAAAGGGCGGATCCAGGCACGTCCCGATCCAGAAGGAGACGTTTTAAGGCCACAAATATGTCGTTTGGGGAGATGTTGGAGATGGTCGACATCATGAGGAAGTCCGACTATGACGGGAAGTATGGGCCTTACCCCCACCCCAACATCCGAAAGGCCAAAATCATGGCGAAAGTGGTCAGGAGTCTGGAGCGGAATTTCGGGGTACGAAGGTCTAAAGATCAGCTCAGGAAGCGGTGGTCGGACCTGAAGTTGAGAGAGCCAGAGCAGTACCGAAAGATCCGGAGAGTGCTGCAAAAAAGTAAGTAGTTGTGCTGTGTTCCTATTCTTTCTGTCTTTATTACGTTCGTTCTGCTCCATATGCTTTGATTAGTTGTAACGTTTCCAAAGGTCAACTTTAATGTTCATGGGCACATTATTCGTTCGTATCAAACATTTTTCTTTCGGCCTCTAGAACACCATTGTTTAGGCCATATGCATTTTCACACATTTTTGGGGGCCTACTTGGATGCCAAATATTTGTTTGTGTAGATGGGTTTGTTACTAGAATGAAATGCAAACTAGATTGTGTGTAAGGAGAGGACACTGAGCAGCTGTTTTCACATCTGGACACTGGAGCACTAGTGTGGGACACAAGAACACCATTTTTATTAGGGGGGGGCCACACAGGTGCTCCAGTGTATACTATAGGGGGGGCTACATCTGTGAAGCTTTTACCAAACAGGTAAAGTATTGCAGCTTGACAAAGGCCAATAAAAATATACATCTTGGAACTCGGCTAAAATAGATAATTGTACCCCACTTCCAAGCAATGTTTCCTATTTCTAGTTCTGCCATCAAATATCTGTGTGCTAATTATACAATTTTGGTTTTACATAGGGGAGAAAAGACTCGGAGGACACCCCTCATCCGAGGAGACCAGAGACCCCCCCACCTCTGGAAGAAGGTGAAATACCCCAAACCCAAGAAGAGCAGGAGGAAGAAGAAGATGTGGTGGAGATTGGCACCACAACAGGTGAGTGTCTGCGACCACAGGCTCAGGTAAAAGAGATGGATGGTGGCAGATTTTTGAGACCTTTTTTTTTGTTCTTTATCTCTTTTTAGGTGATCATGATGTGAGGGAGAGAGAACGCTTTACATCTGAAAGTGCCCAGATACTGATCGGGGAGATCATGGGATGTAATCTCGAATTGCACAACATACAGCAACAAATCAGTGATGTTATTAAAAAAAAAATAACATCATTGATGTTTTGGGGCGAATTTAAACCCCACCAAATCACTTGTTTTATTGTGGTCCAATCTTTTAAAATTTTTTGCAATGTTTTGAAAAGCCAAATTTGGAGGATGCACACAGTGTGCCAACATGTGCTATCTGCCATCACGGGAGATCAATGGACGCGTTTTGGGGGGGCAACCCCTTCCTCAATTATAAAGTAGCGGTGAGGAAGGGCTTGCTCCCCCCAAACACGTCCCTTGATCCCCCATGATGGCAGATAGCACATGTTGACATTGTGAAATTTGTGTGCATCTTCCAAATTTGGCTTTTCCAGGGGTGATTTCCCCCCATCTGAACGCTATATCAAACCCAGTTCCTAAATACTGATGTCTGATATAGCCTTCAGGTTTTACCTAATGTGAACTTTGTAAGTTCAAGTTTTTTGGCTTTCTTGTTGGTTTTACACAGGCCTGTTTTATCTGAAATGGATATTTTGATTTTTCCTAATGCTACTGCAAACATTGTTATACAACAAACATGTTGGTTTGTTTTAAAAACCTTTCGTAAATGCACATGTGATTGTGCAGCTATAAAAAAGTGGCTTAATCAAGAATGTGTGGATTATTATCTCAACACTACAACACTTTTGGGGTGATGTAATTGCTCTTTTATGCAAAAATGGGGGTTATTTCCTAAGGGAAAATACACTTTGCACTACAAGTGCAGGTTCAGTGCAGTTGCAAGTGCACTTGTAGTGAAATGTGTTTTTGCATTTAGGAATTACCAGCCAACACAGTTTTTTAGAAGGTTACCCAATCACGACATTTTCTGCACTCAACACATTTCTGTCAGGGTCAGCTAAAAGAAACACAAGCAGTAAATGTCCACAAAGAATTTTTTGGGGTTGTTTTTTATTTTAAAAAGTTTTCACAGATTGTCTGGCATATTGATAGCCCCCCTACCCGCAAAGAACTCCAGGTAGCGTAACCGGACATCACGGGCACTCAGGGAGGGCAAGCCAGGACGGCCACTTTCAAGCGCCGTCAGTGTTGATGGATTTGGATTTCCGGCCTCAGGCCCAACTGAGCCAGCATAGTTTGCTGAATGTTTTCTTAAAAAATTATGGAGAACACAGCAGGCAAGTATTATATGGTTCAGTTTATACTCCGCCATATGGATGGGTGTCATAAATAATCGGAACCGGCTGGCCAGGATTCCAAATGTGTTCTCCACCACTCTTCGGGCTCTGGCCAGCCGGTAATTAAAAACCCTCTGTTCCGGGGTGAGGGTCCTCATCGGGAATGGCCGCATCAGGTGGTCCCCCAGCGCAAATGCTTCATCAGCAACGAACACAAATGGGAGACCTTCAACATTGTCCTCTGGAGGTGGCAAGTCCAAGCTGCCATTCTAGAGACGCCTGTAGAACTCCGTCTGGGCGATCACTCCACCATCGGACATCCGGCCATTCTTCCCCACGTCCACATACAAGAAGTCGTAATTAGCCGACACCACCGCCAACATCACTATACTATTAAACCCCTTGTAATTATAATAGTACGACCCCGAGTTGGGTGGTGGGACGATGTGGACGTGTTTCCCATCAATTGCCCCTCCGCAGTTAGGAAAGTCCCACCGCTGGGCAAAGTGGGAGGCCACAGTCTGCCATTCCTGTGGCGTGGAAGGAAACTGTTGAGGAAAAAACAATAAACATTACTATTTTTTCACAGAAACCTGGCAAGCAGATTAGACACAAACATTATGGGTCAACCTCCAGATAGCATTTATTAAGGGGAATTTAACAACAACAAAGTATAAGGTACACCTATCATATTCCCCCTCCCCCCCTCTCATGGGCCATTTCTAACATTATAGGGGGGGGGGAACTCTTGGACAGGTAACCCTCTTCACTTCATTGAGAGATGAATGCCTAAATACAGGGTATTACTTGGAACAGCCCCTCCTTAGTTACACTATTGGCAGCCCACTGGACAGGTAAGAAGTGTCATAATACAAAGATATAAATACACACTGTACACATTTGAGCACATTTGTACATTCTGCTATTACCTATCAAGATCATAATAGGATACAAGAACTTTAAACAGTACCATTGGAAAGTATACAGGCAGGCCCTTGCACTACATGCTTTGGGCAATTCATCCATAAATCTGACCAGTAAAGAGGTGGGTATAGTGTGTATGGGTTTGGCAAAGTCAGCAGATAGATGATTGAGGATAGAGAATTGGGATCAGCTGACTTAGCAGTTGGGGGGAGGGAGGGTTACCAAAAATTTGGGGACACCACAAAAAAAAGCCTCTGGCCCTCTGCCTGAATTTAAATCAAAAATAACATTTCAAAACATTTTAGGGGGTGTTTGGGGTAAAGCACTACTATGGAGCTGATAAAATACATTGTTAAGTAACTACATGAGGTGAATATAGGGCAGGAGACACCATGCTGGAGAGGTTATTGAAGGTCAAATATGTATGAAGGACCTAAAATAATAATTACATAAAAATCCAGCATGCATGAGGACAAAGGGGACATTCACAGCATATTACAATCATGGTAATTAGGGAATGAGGAAAGAAATACATTATATTATCAAACATTCAATACAATAAAATGTGATATTAAAGGATAAAAATCTTACCTTCATATACTCCTTCTGCAGGACCTGGATGATGGCAGAACAGGTCTCTGGGATAATGATCCCCAGAGCCTGGGGGGAGATGCCTGTCGAGAACTTGAGGTCCTGCAGGCTTCTCCCTGTGGCCAAATACCGCAAGGTAGCGACCAACCTCTGACCGGAGTGATGGCTTGCCTCATGCAGGTATCCTGCCTGCTAATATAGGGGGTCAGCGAAGCCAACAAACGGTGAAACACGGGGTCCGTCATCCGGAGAAAGTTCCTGAAATCATCAGGATTATTCTCACGGATCTCACGGAGCAAAGGCATATGAGAGAACTGGTCACGCTGAAGCAACCAATTCTTGGTCCATGAACTCCTCCCCACCCTGTTCATGGACTGGACTTGTGTCAAGGTCAGGACCCCAACACCAAGCCCCCGCACAGCACGAACTCTACGAGGAGTACGCATACGAAACATGGCTAGAAAACGGTCGGCTGCTCAGAACGAAGTAACAGAACGCACTGAAGAACAGCAAGGCCTGTGAAGAGTGACCTGAAAAACAGTAACGAACGAACAAGAATACAATGACTAAGTCACGCGGAACTTGCTTGCACGCACTGAAGAGCAGATACAAACCCACAAGCACAAACTGAACGGCAGAAAACGATCTGAAAGCCACGAGTCTGAAAAAGCGCGAATCGTCTCTCACCAAACTTTTACTAACACGAGATTAGCAAAAGGAGCCCAAAGGGTGCTGCGCTTGGTTCTGAACTGGCCTTTTCTAGTCTCGTCGTACGTGCTTGACGTCACCGCGTTCTTGGCGATCAGAAATTCCGACAACTTTGTGCGACCGTGTGTAGGCAAAACAAGTTTGAGCCAACATCCGTAGGAAAAAATCCTAGGATTTTGTTGTCGGAATGTCCGAACAAAGTCCGACCGTGTGTACGGGGCATTACAGTGTTGTGGCAACACCACCACCACCACCAACGGCCCAATTTTTCTGACCCTGTTCAACAGGGGCATGTAATTACATTTCTTGATCTAATATTTCACAGCAGAGCCCGTTCCTGCACCCACCAAGAGTAACTGTGAGGGCTTACAGTGTTGTGGCAACACCAACACCTAAGGCCCCAATTTCTGCAGAGTATATAGGGCAGGCCCCTACTTTCAAACATCCAACTTACAAACGACGCCTACTTGCAAACAGAAAGAGACAACAGGAAGTGAGATGAAATCTACCCCTAGGAAGGGAAATTCTCTCCTGCAAGAGTTAATATGGGAAAAACGTGTCTCCTCTCCACTGATGCTTTATCACCAATCCTTGTTTCACTAAAAACCCCAAATTGTCAAAAAACATTTGTCATTGGGACAGAAAGTGAGGTGAAATCTTCTGAAGAGGTACACAGACAGCAAAACAAATGACACGGGGGTGATAACCCTTCCCTATGTTTTCCAAAAAGCTTAAAAATAGATTTTTTGGCTGGAGCTACACTTTAAAAATGTACCAGTTCAAAATTACAAACAGATTCTACTCAACAACAAACCTACAGTCCCGGTCTTGTTTGCACCGCCTGTATACTGCTGTTCAGAGTATATAGGGCCTGGTGGCCCCACGCCTTTCCTTTTTTTAATTTGGGTGCGGGGTTCCCCTTAACAAACATACAAGAACCAAAGGGCCTGGTAATGGACTGGGGGGGGGGTACCCATGCCGTTTGTCTCACTGATTTTCATCCATATTGCCAGGACCCAACATTACATTAAAGCCGCAAGCAGTTTTAAATGACTTTTATTCCTTTAAAAATGTCATTTTGTGCAGGGACTGTTCTAAGCACAGGAAACACACGCCACTTTACAGGCATACTATAGACACCCCCAGGTACAATATTTAAAGGAATATTTCACTTTTTTTTTTTTCCACTTTAAGCATCATTAAAATCACTGCTCCCGAAAAAACTGCCGAAAAAACAATGATATACGTCGGCAGAATGGCACGGGCAGGCAGAATCACTTATATATACGTGATCTGCCTCCCGCGGGCGGGGGGTCCAATCGAACCCCCCCCCGGTGCCCGAGTCGGTCGGCTTGTGACTGGGAGCGATGAGAGGTGAGGGGGAGACCATCCGTTCGTGGCCCCTCCCCTCGCGATCGCTCCCAGCCAATGAGAATTTTCCTTTGCTGCTATATGCTAAACAGCAGCAAAGGAAATGATGTCATCTCTCCTCGGCTCGGTATGTTCCGTTCCGGCGCCGAGGAGAGAAGACATCACTGTGAGTGTAAAACACACACTCAGTAGAACATGCCAGGCACACATTACACCCCGATCCCCCCCGATTGCCCCCCGATCACCCCCCAATAACCCCCCCCCCCGTCACACTGACACCAAGCAGTTTGTTTTTTTTCCTGATTACTGCATGGTGTCAGTTTGTGACAGTTAATGTGGTAGAGCAGTTAACGTGGAGGGTGTGGGTGGCTGCAAGACGCAGATTCCTCTCACCGGGTCAATTATCGCCAGCGAACCCGTTATGGGGAAATCCAGCGCTTAACCACTTCCGGAATGTGCCTGACCCACAGCTTTGGGCTAGGTTTGGCATTACAACTATTGAACAAATTATGCCCAGAGGGGAGTTACTTTCTATTAAGGAAATAATGACTAAATTCCAGCTGCCCAGAGGGATGAGGTTTAGATGTTTTCAACTTAGGCATGCGGCACGGGCTCAGTTTCCTCAGGCACCTTTGCTCCAGGCAGATCCCATTGAAGAGCTCTTGGCGTCTGGTGATGTCTCTAAGCCCCTTTCCACCTTGTATGTTGTACTCCTAGGTAAGGACTCTCCTAAAATAGCAAAATTATGGGACAGCTGGCATACTGACATTCTATCATTAGACAGAGAGGATTGGGAGGAATGTCTAGATAATGGTCCTAAACTGGTGATTGCATCTAAAGATAAATTAATCCAGGTCAAGTTCATACATAGGATCTACTACACCCCACAGAGACTCCATCGCATTTTCCCTGACAGAGACCCTATGTGCAACAAATGTAAGTGTCAAATCGGAACCTTTTTCCACATGTTCTGGGAATGCCCGTTGATAGCAACATATTGGTGTGCGATATTCGCAGAGATAAATTCCAGGCTGCAAGTATCCATACCAATCACTCCAGAGTTAGGCTCTTTGTTCATTGTCATGAATCCCAAGAAGGGCTATCTAAAATTGCTTATTTCCTTTTTGCTTTATTATGCCAAAAAGGAGATATTGATGAAGTGGATAGACTCTTCTCCCCCGACCGTGTCGGCCTGGGAGGCACAGATTGAGGCAGCTATACCCATGTATAGAATCACATATATCAATCGAGGTTGTCCATGGAAATTTGAGAAAGTGTGGACTCCTTGGCTCTCATCTTAGGGAACCACAGTGGATTTATTTAAGTACTATCTGGGGGGAGGTAGGGGAAGTTCCAGGACACGTGAGATACCTTTTTGTAATCATATTGCCTATAATTTCAATATATACTGATGTATCACATCTTGCACATGTATGACCCTGCTATGCGATTGCTCATGCTTATCTGTCATGTAATGTTCCGTATTATGTCAAGAGGTATTCTGTAATTTTCTTCCTTATGATACAATAAAGCACATCTGTTTGTTAAAAAAAAAATGTGGTAGAGCAGTTAGAGTTAGCCCCCTTTAGGTCTAGGATACCCCCCTAACCCCCCTAATAAAGTTTTAACCCCTTGATCACCCCCCGTCGCCAGTGTCACTAAGCGATCATTTTTCTGATCGCTGTATTAGTGTCACTGGTTACACTAGTTAGGGAGCTAAATATTTAGGTTCGCCGTCAGCGTTTCATAGCGACAGGGACCCCCATATACTATCTAATAAATGTTTTAACCCCTTGATTGCCCCCTAGTTAACCCTTTCACCACTGATCACCGTATAACTGTTACGGGTGACGCTGGTTAGTTCGTATATTTTTTATAGTGTCAGGGCACCCGTCTATTACCGAATAAAGGTTTAGCCCCCTGATCACCCGACGGTGATATGCGTCGCCCCAGGCAGCGTCAGATTAGTGCTAACACCCACGCACGCAGCATACGCCTCCCTTAGTGGTATAGTATCTGAACGGATCAATATCTGATCAGATCTATACTAGCGTCCCCAGCAGTTTAGGGTTCCCAAAAACGCAGTGTTAGCAGGATCAGCCCAGATACCTGCTAGCACCTGCATTTTGCCCCTCCGCCCGGCCCAGCCCAGTCCACCCAAGTGCAGTATCGATCGATCACTGTCACTTACAAAACACTAAACGCATAACTGCAGCGTTCGAAGAGTCAGGCCTGATCCCTGCGATCGCTAACAGTTTTTTTGGTAGCATTTTGGTGAACTGGCAAGCACCAGCAGCCTAGTACACCCCGGTCGTAGTCAAACCAGCACTGCAGTAACACTTGTTGACGTGGCGAGTTCCATAAGTGCAGTTCAAGCTGGTGAGGTGGCAAGCACAAGTAGTGTCCCGCTGCCACCAAGAAGACAAACAGGTCCGTCGTGCCCATAATGCCCTTCCTGCTGCATTCGCCAATCCTAATTGGGAACCCACCACTTCTGCAGCACCCATACTTCCCCCATTCACACCCCCAACCAAATGCAGTCGGCTGCATGAGAGGCATTTTTATGTCCTCCCGAGTACCCCTACCCAACGAACCCCCCAAAAAAGATGTCGTGTCTGCAGCAAGCGCGGATATAGGCGTGACACCTGTTATTATTGTCCCTCCTGTCCTGACAATCCTGGTCTTTGCATTGGTGAATGTTTTGAACGCTACCATACACTAGTTGAGTATTAGCGTAGGGTACAGCATTGCACAGACTAGGCACGCTTTCACAGGGTCTCCCAAGATGTCATCGGCTCCCAAAAAGTCCCACACATGTGGTATCCCCGTACTCAGGAGAAGCAGCTGAATATATTTTGGGGTGCAATTCCACATATGCCCATGGCCTGTGTGAGCAATATATCATTTATATAGGCGTGACACCCGTTATTATTGTCCCTCCTGTCCTGACAATCCTGGTCTTTGCATTGGTGAATGTTTTGAGCGCTACCATACACTAGTTGAGTATTAGCGTAGGGTACAGCATTGCACAGACTAGGCACGCTTTCACAGGGTCTCCCAAGATGTCATCGCATTTTGAGAGACCCAAACCTGGAACCGGTTACAGTTATAAAAGTAAGTTACAAAAAAAAGTGTAAAAAAAAAAAAAAAAAAAAAAAACCACAAACAAAAATATTAAAAAAAAAAAAAAATTGTTGTCGTTTTATTGTTCTCTCTCTCTATTTTCTCTCTATTGTTCTGCTCTTTTTTACTGTATTCTATTCTGCAATGTTTTATTGTTATTATGTTTTATCATGTTTGCTTTTCAGGTATGCAATTTTTTATACTTTACCGTTTACTGTGCTATATTGTTAACCATTTTTTTTGTCTTCAGGTACGCCATTCACGACTTTGAGTGGTTATATCAGAATGATGCCTGCAGGTTTAGGTATCATCTTGGTATCATTCATTTCAGCCAGCGGTCGGCTTTCATGTAAAAGCAATCCTAGTGGCTAATTAGCCTCTAGACTGCTTTTACAAGCAGTGGGAGGGAATGCCCCCCTTCCCCCACCGTCTTCCGTGTTTTTCTCTGGCTCTCCTGTCTCAACAGGGAACCTGAGAATGCAGCCGGTGATTCAGCCAGCTGACCATAGAGCTGACCAGAGTGGCTCCAAACATCTCTATGGCCTAAGAAACAGGAAGCTACGAGCATTTTATGACTTAGATTTCGCCGGATGTAAACAGCGCCATTGGGAAATTGGGGAAGCATTTTATCACACCGATCTTGGTGTGGTCAGATGCTTTGAGGGCAGAGGAGAAATCTAGGGTCTAATAGACCCCAATTTTTTCAAAAAAGAGTACCTGTCACTACCTATTGCTATCATAGGGGATATTTACATTCCCTGAGATAACAATAAAAATGATTTAAAAAAAAAAAATGAAAGGAACAGTTTAAAAATAAGATAAAAAAGCAAAAAAAAAAAAAAAGAAAAAAAAAAAGCCCCCCTGTCCCCCCCTGCTCTCGCGCTAAGGCGAACGCAAGCGTCGGTCTGGCGTCAAATGTAAACAGCAATTGCACCATGCATGTGAGGTATCACCACGAAGGTCAGATCGAGTGCAGTAATTTTAGCAGTAGACCCCCCTCTGTAAATCTAAAGTGGTAACCTTTAAAGGCTTTTTAAAATGTATTTATTTTGTTGCCACTGCACGTTTGTGCGCAATTTTAAAGCATGTCATGTTTGGTATCCATGTACTCGGCCTAAGACCATCTTTTTTATGTTATCAAACATTTGGGCAATATAGTGTGTTTTAGTACATTAAAATTTACAAAAGTGTGTTTTTTTCCCAAAAAAATGCGTTTGAAAATCGCTGCGCAAATACTGTGTGAAAAAAAAAAAATTAAACACCCACCATTTTAATCTGTAGGGCATTTGCTTTAAAAAAATATATAATGTTTGGGGGTTCAAAGTAATTTTCTTGCAAAAAAAAATAATTTTTTCATGTAAACAAAAAGTGTCAGAAAGGGCTTTGTCTTCAAGTGGTTAGAAGAGTGGGTGCTGTGTGACATAAGCTTCTAAATCTTGTGCATAAAATGCCAGGACAGTTCAAACCCCCCCCCCAAATGACCCCATTTTGGAAAGTAGACACCCCAAGCTATTTGCTGAGAGGCATGTCGAGTCCATGGAATATTTTATATTGTGACACAAGTTGCGGTAAAGAGACAAATTTTTTTTTATTTTTTTTTGCACAAAGTTGTCACTAAATGATATATTGCTCAAACATGCCATGGTAATATGTGAAATTACACCCCAAAATACATTTTGTTGCTTCTCCTGAGTATGGGGATACCACATGTGTGAGACTTTTTTGGAGCCTAGCCTCGTACGGGACCCCGAAAACCAAGCACCGCCTTCAGGCTTTCTAAGGGGGTAAATTTTTGATTTTACTCTTCACTGCCTATCACAGTTTTAGAGGCCATGGAATGCCCAGGTGGCACAAAACCCCCCCAAATGACCCCATTTTGGAAAGTAGACACTCCAAACTATTTGCTGAGAGGTATAGTGAGTATTTTGCAGACCTCACTTTTTGTCAAAGTTTTGAAAATTGAAAAAAGAAAAAAAAAATTTATTTTCTTGTCTTTCTTCATTTTCAAAAACAAATGAGAGCTGCAAAATACTCACCATGCCTCTCAGCAAATAGCTTGGGGTGTCTACTTTCCAAAATGGGGTCATTTGGGGGCGGTTTGTGCCACCTGGGCATTCCATGGCCTCCGAAACTGTGATAGGCAGTGAAGAGTGAAATCAAAAATTTACACCCTTAGAAATCCTGAAGGCGGTGATTGGTTTTCGGGGCCCCGTACGCGACTAGGCTCCTAAAAAGTCCCACACATGTGGTATCCCCATACTCAGGAGAAGCAGCTAAATGTATTTTGGGGTGAAATTCCACATATGCCCATGGCCTGTGTGAGCAATATATCATCCATGGACTCAACATGCCTCAAAAGCAAATAGCTTGGGGTGTCTACTTTCCAAAATGGGGTCATTTGGGGGGGGGGGGTTATGCCATCTGGGCATTTTATGGCCTTCAAAACTGTGATAGGTAGTGAGGAGTAAAATCAAAAATTTATGCCCTTAGAAATCCTGAAGGCAGTAATTGGTTTTCGGGGCCCCATACGCGGCTAGGCTCCCAAAAAGTCCCACACATGTGGTATCCCCATACTCAGGAGAAGCAGCTGAATATATTTTGGGGTGCAATTCCACATATGCCCATGGCCTGTGTGAGCAGTATATCATTTAGTGACAACTTTTTGTAATTTTTTTTTTTTGTCATTATTCAATCACTTGGGACAAAAAAAATTAATATTCAATGGGCTCAACATGCCTCTCAGCAATTTCCTTGGGGTGTCTACTTTCCAAAATGGGGTAATTTGTGGGGGTTTTGTACTGCCCTGCCATTTTAGCACCTCAAGAAATGACATAGGCAGTCATAAATTAAAGGCTGTGTAAATTCCAGAAAATGTACCCTAGTTTGTAGGCGCTATAACTTTTGCGCAAACCAATAAATATACACTTATTGACATTTTTTTTTACCAAAGACATGTGGCCGAATACATTTTGGCCTAAATGTATGACTAAAATTGAGTTTATTGGATTTTTTTTATAACAAAAAGTAGAAAATATCATTTTTTTCAAAATTTTCGGTCTTTTTCCGTTTATAGCGCAAACAATAAAAATGGCAGAGTTGATCAAATACCATCAAAAGAAAGCTCTATTTGCGGGAAGAAAAGGACGCAAATTTCGTTTGGGTACAGCGTTGCATGACTGGTCATTAAGGGGGGGAATACTTCCGGGGCTGAAGTGGTTAAAACTTTTTTTTTGCATTGATACATCTCCCCTGGGGCAGGACCCGGGTCCCCAAACCCTTTTTAGGACAATACCATGCAAATTAGACTTTAAATTTAGCACTTTTGATTTCGAACGTTCGAGTCCCATAGACTTCAATGGGGTTCTAAAGTTTGCGCAAAGTTTCGGTCCATTAGCAGGTTCTGGTGCGAACCGAACCAGGGGGTGTTCGGCTCATCCCTACTATTGGCCTGCAGTGAGCTGCACAAAACTGGGATGTGTGTGTGTGTATATACATATGTATGTGTGTGTGTATATATGTGTGTGTGTATATATATGTATGTGTGTGTGTGTGTGTATGTGTATATATATATATATATATATATATATATATATATATATATATATATATATATATATATATATATATATATGATTTATACTGCAGCTAGCAGAATCAACTGCCTGCCTGTAGTATTATTAGTATGATAACACCTGCACTTGTCTTCAGGTAGCTATACTGTAGGTGCTACTGTGCAGGGTACACAGTACAGTAACTGGAAATACGTCAAGAGCCTACACAAGCACCTGGCTGCAGGTAACTATACTGTAGGTGAGACTGTGCGGGGTACACAGTACAGTAACTGGAAATACTGTAAAAACGCCTGCCTGTCAGTATATTAGGAAGAGAACAGGATCTATCTAAACTGAATACAGTGTGTGTGTGTGTGTGTGTGTGTGTGTGTGTGTGTGTGTGTGTATGTATATATATATATATATATATATATATATATATATATATAAACACCTGGGATGCATATATATATTCACAATACACTGTAACTGCAGCTAACTGACTCGGCCTGCCTACTAACTTAAATCAAATGACACTGTCTCTCTCTCTATCTCTGTCTCAACGCCGGAACACACTACACAGGGCCAACGTGCAGGCGGCCTTATATAGTGTGGGGCGTGTACTAAACACCCTGAGCCATAATTGGCCAAAGCCTCCTTGGCTTTGGCCAATTACGGCTCTCTGTACACACAGCGCTGTGATTGGCCAAGCATGCGGGTCATAGTGCATGCTTGGCCAATCATCTGCCAGCAATGCACTGCGATGCCGCAGTGAATTATGGGCCGTGACGCGCCACTCGAATTTGGCGCGAACAGCCCATATCGTTCGGAATTCGGCGAACGACCGAACACATGATGTTCGAGTCGAACATGGGTTCGACTCGAACACGAAGCTCATCCCTAGTGAGGGAGAGTTAGGAAAAAGGGCGAGTGTTCCAGCCTGTGAGGGATAGCTCAAGGTTCCTACGGAGTTCTGTATCAGCAATCCTGGTCGGATGAAAGACTCCCTGTGGCAGATAATAAAACTGGTGCCCTCACTGTGAGGGCGGGACAAGCGTATCAGATGCCTATATCCAGCTGCTGAAGAAATACCGTTGTTTCTGGGTAACGTGTGTGAATATCAGACTCTACAGATACGCATTGTGTGCTTGGGTTTATACTGTGTTAGTCAGTGGAAAGTGCCTATAGTGCTGACGAATACAATTACCGCTTACATCAGAAGTGACTGTGCTGTGTCTCTGTGCCTCCATGCTTGGAGTGAAACTAAGTGCATTACTGCTGTAAATACTCTTCCTACTACCGTCTCTCCGGTAATAAATGTTGCCTGGTTTATAAAGTCAGTGCGTTTGATTCCCTCTGTGAAGCCGCCACACCCTACCCCCGCTTACATTTTGGCGTAGTCGGCAGGATGTTAGAACCATCGTCCTCAAGCGGGGGAGTGGCTCGAGGGTTAATCATGGCACCATTTGGAGCGGCTTTGGCCCTGATTCCAAAATTTAATGACGCAAACATTCCCCTGACAGACTGGGTGGAGAGATTTGACAGTTTGGTCCGCTTGTTCAAAATACCCACAGCACACTTTGCCGATTTGGCAATTAATGCACTTGAAGGAGAAGCCAGCTGAGCTGTGATGGTTTTGCCTGAGAAGGAAAGGGATAGCAGAACAGCTATTGTGGACCACCTAGAAAGCTTGTATGGGGAGAGTACATCCATAGCTAAACTCCGGAAGAGTTTCTATTGTCGGGAGCAGCAAGACCGAGAGACTATCCCTTAATTTGCAGTGGCCTTACAGGAAATCTGGTGCCGGTTAGAGGAGAAAATGGCAGTTCCTCGCTGGTGTATGGTCCTCTTCATTAAAGAGAGTCTTAAGGGATCGAGTGAGGGCTGATGGTATGGTGAAATTTGCTGCTATCATACAAGAGGCCATTGAGAGGGAACAGGAAGAGCCGGACCATGAACGGGTTGGTGCCAGAAGCCAGGTAACCCTCACTCATGGAGCCAGGTGGCCAGTGGAGCGAGAGGAAGTGACTGCCTCGTGCCCTGTCACCGCCTCAAATGCGGGGATGCCCTCGATGGAAAAGGTCGTATATGAGATCTAGTTGATATGGTCACCTCTCTCAGGAAACAGGTGGCAGCTCTGTGAAGCGGGTACGAATAACCGGGGCGGTGGTCAGCCCCCTCCGGAGGGACCCCGGTATTGACCGAAAGTGCTGGCAGTGTGGACAGTTAGGCCATGTCGCAAGGAATTGTATGAGACGGGGAGCCCGGAACATACAAAACCATCCTTTAAACTAGAGACTCCTGTGGCGGAGGGGCGACCCAAATGTTTGTTCACTGCCTCAACGTGATCCTGCAATGATTTCTGGGTGCCCAGTGTCGACAGTGATAGTCAACGGACAGTCTGCTAGATGTCTGGTGGACACTGGATAAGAAGCCACCACTATGGCCTATTCGTTCTACCAGCAACAGTTTGGGCCAACCCCAACTCTAGACCCCTCCTGGTTGAACCCTCCTGGTTGAGGCTGAAAGCTGCTAACAACCAACCAATTCCAGTAGTAAGGGTCACTTGGATGTCCATGAAAGTTTGAGCAAACCCTCCCTAGGGTCGGGGTCGTGGTGACCCGAAAGTCCTCCTTCCCAGAAATTTCAGTGGTATTGGGCATGAGCACCCTAAAAGAACTGGACTTAACTCGCCTTCTACAGGAGGCTTCAACGCAAGCATCCGGGCAGTCAGAACCACAGCTGCAGAATCTGATCAACGCTTGTCAGACTGTTCAGACGCAGGGTCATAAACACGCAGAGAAAGTGGGGGTCATCCGTCTCCCTGCCCGTCGTCGGGTTATTATACCCCCACCTCAAGAGTTGGTGTGCCCCCTTCAGGTGGTAGCTAGAGGACACGTAAGAGGAGCCACTGTGATGTTCGAACCACAACGCAGCCTGGAAACCAAAGGTGAATGGTTGGTAGCCGGAACTATGTCTTTTGTCTGGCAGGGACAAGTGTTGGTGCAACTGGTTAACTTGGGGTCTACACCGATACAAGTGCCCACGGACGTGGCTATTGCAGATTTGTATACAGTACCCAAAAGCTGCATAACTGATCCTTGCCCTGGGGTGAATGCCACCTGTGGTGCTTTGCAGACAGCTCTACTTGATTCGGGTGTACACCGATGCCAGTCTCCAAGAATTGGGTGCTGTGCTGGCTCAAGAACAAGATGGAACGGAGCGTGTGATCGCCTATGCAAGTCGGAGTTTACGCCCTACCGAACTTAACCCAACCAACAACAGTTCCTTTAAACTCCAGTTGTTAGCGGTATTCTGGGCCATCACCAAAAAGTTTGCTGAGTACTTAGTAAGTGGTCACGTGGACATATATACTGACAACAATCCTCTTGCCTATCTAGAGACTGCTAAACTGGGGGCCTTGGAGCAACATTGGGTGGCACGACTGGTCCGGTTCAACTATACCATTCACTACAAGCCAGGATGCTCCAATAGTAATGCTGATGCTCTCTCCCGATTTCCTCTCGACAGGCTTCAGGATGATCTAGATCCACAACTCGAAGAGGATGAGGTTGTTCCCTCTGGGATCCACCGGCAAGAACAACTGGCTTCAACGGCTCTGCAGAGCAACCAGTTACCAGAGATTCATACTCAAGAGTGGCTGCAACTCCAGTGGCAAAAACCTGACATTGGTCAGCTCATGAGATATTGGCACAGGAATCGGAAACCAGATTCACGGGAGGGAAGGAGGCTTTTGCCGACATTGTGCCAGCTTCTAAAACAGTGGGATAGGCTGGAAAGATACAATGGACTCTTATACCGAAAGGCTCAGGTTACAGGGGAGCCGCGAGTTATTCATCAACTGATTATCCCTCAATCAGAGGCCTTAGAGGTTTGCCAAGTCTTTCACTATATTGGAGGACACTTCTGCACAGAACGGATGGAAGCCTTTATTCGTAAGTACATATTTTGTCCGGCGTTATCCAAGTGGGTGCAGAAGGCATGTCAGGGGTGTAAGAGTTGTGCCATCCAAAAAGGGAGAACAGAGAAAGCTACCCCTTTGGTGGTGAGCACAGGAGAACCTTTTGAATTACTGACCATGGTTTTTCTGACAGTGGCTGACACCTCTTCAGGGTATTGCTATGCCTTGGTGTTTGTGGACCACTTCTCTAAGTTCGCTATCGTGGTGCCAACTAAAGATCAGACTGCTGCCACCGCGGCTAGACTGTTCTGGACCCAGGTAGTCCAGCCCTAAGGGTGCCCCAAATGGATTCTGTCCGACCAAGGGCTGAACTTTGAATCTAAGGTGTTTTCTGAACTGTGCCGTCTTCGTGGTATTCGGAAGTCTCATACTACTCCTTACCCCCAGGGAAATGGGGCATGTGAACGCTTTAATCGCACATTGTTGGGATTGATTAGAGCAAGAGCATTGAGAACGTTGGCCGCAGTATGTAGGAGATGTTGTTTGGGCTTGCAATCAGACTGTGCATCGGGCCACTGGTTATACCCCTCATTTTCTGATGTTTGGGCGTTGTGGCCGTCTACCGAAGGAATTACTCTTGGAAACTCCTGAGCCTACTATGTCTCGGACCCCCGATGAATGGGTCCAAGATCACTGGCAGCGCCTGGATCAAGCCAAACAGATAGTACTGGGAAAGTGCCAGGATTTAGCCGAGGAAAGTAATGTTCGATTGTTGCCAATTACACTGGGAGACAGAGTCTTGGTGAGGAATCCTAAACACCTGAGGGGCATCAAGCTGGAGCCCAAGTGGGAGCCCTGTTTAAATTGAGTCAAGCAACAACCTTTCCCTAGGCGGCCTGTGTATGATCTGGTTTCAGAGAAGCTGAATGGACCTCACAAGAGACTGCATCGTAATCTGCTTCGTCCCTGTGTGTTCAGTGCTGATTCACGAATGGAGAATCCTATTCCGGTCTTTACCCCATCTGCTAGATGGGACAACAGCCAGGATGTCCTTAACAGTGACTTTGAAACCTGGTACCTGCCCCCTCTGCCGGTGGTAGAGACCTTATCCCTTGCTGGAGCAGATACAGAGAACCAGGCTGCTGCTACTGAATGGGACTTATTTGTGAGGGAGCCAGATGTGCACTCCATAGGTGGATGAGCCTCTTGTGGATGAAATGGCACCTACTGATCCTGTTGCTTTGGAGGGAGATGGACATTTGGAAGACCCGGAGTCTCGCTTGCCCAAGCGTATTACCAGAGGACTGAAACCTGTCAAGTATTCTGACTATGTGACTTGAACTTTTATGTATTGCTTGTTTTATTGCTTGCTATATTACTACACTGTGTTAATTATCTCTCCCTAGGTGCATGCAAGGGATTGCAATTCTTAAAGTGGAGGGGAATGTAGGCAGCTGTAGTGCAGGGCAGCTTAGTTGGTTGTAATAGGTAGTGGGTAGGGATGAGGTTCGAGTCCAACTCATGTTCGACTCAAACATCGGCTGTTCGCCAGTTCGCCGAACAGCGAACAATTTGGGGTGTTCGCGGCAAATTCGAAGGCTGCGGACCACCCTTTAAAAGTCTATGGGAGAAATCAAAAGTGCTAATTTTAAAGGCTTTATATGCATGGTATTGTCATAAAAAGTGTTTGGGGACTTGGGTCCTGCCCCAGGGGACATGGATCAATGCAAAAAAAGTTTTAAAAACGGCCGTTTTTTCAGGAGCAGTGATTTTAATAATGCTTAAAGTGAAACAATAAAAGTGTAATATCCCTTTAAATTTCGTACCTGGGGGGTGTCTATAGTATGCCTTGCGCATGTTTCCCATGTTTAGAACAGTCTAAAAGCAAAATGACATTTTAAAGGAAAAAGTCATTTAAAACTGCTCGCGGCTATTAATGAATTGTCGGTCCGACAATACACATAAAAGTTGATTGATAAAAACGGCATGGGATTTCCCCACAGGGGAACCCCGTTAGGTAACGGGTGACCCCACCTCCCTCTGACATCACGGGGAATGCCACAGGGAAGTCCCCGTCAAGTCCCCATGTCAGAGGGGGCGGGGTCACCGGGTGGCCCCGCCCTCCGTTATTTAAGAAGTGTTAGAAGACAAGAAGCGTCCGGTGCAACACCGGAGCAAGAAGCAGAGGATCGGAGGAAGAACCAGAGGAAGAAGAAGAAGATGGAGGAAGAAACCGAAGTAAGATAGAAGATGGAAAGAAGAAGACTTTAAATAAAGGAATTGTCAAAAACTGTCTCTTGTCATTTTTAACACTTTTTTTGTGAAATGGTAGTGTCAGGAGACTAGTAGACCAGACTGTGTAGACTGCACAGAGAACGCAAAACACATGTAAGTGAATAGTAATATTTATTAAAATAGGTGATAATTCAGGAAATACAAACAGTGCAACACCAACACAACAAACCCACTACAAACAACAATATTTACAGCAAGGGGCAATACCGGAATTGCAGATGTCAGCCAGGCCAGGATCATACACAGCAGGTCAGCAAGAACAAGGGATATACCAGAAACATAAACGTTTAGCCAAGCCAAGGTCATACACAGGAGATAAGCAACTGAACGAGGGCAGGTTAGGAGAGGGAGATAATGGATGGGATAGGATACAGGCTCAGGAGCAGGTTCAGATACAGGTTTACAGGATACAGGTTCCGGGTAACAGGCCAGGGCACAAGGAAGAAAGATACCAAGGCAAGCATATGAGGGCTTGCCGGGTATTTATAGGACTGACTATAATTGACTTCAAGTCACACCTGAGCGCAGGGAGTGTTGTCTGCTCCATACTGCCAGGATCCATCCGCTGGTGGACGTCAGCACTGCGGCCAAAAGATGAAATGACACCAGCAGGGAAATATTCTCCTGACAGTTCAACACTGCCAGGAGACACCTGCTGGTGGACCCCAGTACTGCATGCCAAACGATATATCTTACCAGCGGATGGATCCTTTCCTGACAGTACCCCCCCCCTAAAGGAGCGGCCTCCGGACGCTCCAACTAGTCTTAATTGTCCATAGTCTATGGCATCAGGCAGAATGGTGGAAGAAGGCTGGTCATCAGGCCCATCCAGGCAGACAGCTGGCACATCAGAGTCATTGAGCTGGGCAGCGGACAGGAGCAAACCAAGCTGGGCAGCAGACAGGAACAAACCGAGCTGGGCAGCAGACAGGAACAAACCGAGCTGGGAAGCAGACAGGAACAAACCGAGCTGGGCAGCAGACAGGAACAAACCGAGCTGGGCAGCAGACAGGAACAAACCGAGCTGGGCAGCAGACAGGAACAAACCGAGCCGGGCAGCAGACAGGAACAAACCGAGCTGGGCAGCCGGCTCCGGATCATCGAGCTGGGCAGCAGGCTCCGGGTCATCGAGCTGGGCAGCAGGCTCCGGATCATCGAGCTGGGCAGCAGGCTCCGGATCATCGAGCTGGGCAGCAGGCTCTGGGTCATCGAGCTGGGCAGCAGGCTCCGGGTCATCGAGCTGGGCAGCAGGCTCTGGGTCATCGAGATGGACAGCAGGCTCTGGAGCATTAGGCCGAACAGCGAGCACCGTAAGGGCAGGCCGGATTACAGGCACCGGCTCAGCAAGCTGGGTAACGGACCCCGGCCCAGTGGGCTGGGTAACAGGCCCCGACTCAGCGAGCTGGACACCGGGCACTGGTTCGGCAAGCCGGATAACAGATACTGGCTTGACAGGCAAAGTGACGGACTTCGGTTTAGCAGACTGGGTAACGGGCACCAGTTCAGCAGACCGGGTAACGGGCACCGATTCAGCAGGCTGAGACACGGCACCGAAACTCCAGGCTGAAACAGGGGCACCGAAACTTCAGGCTGAGACACGGGCACCGAAACCTCAGGCTGAGATACCAACATCACGACATCAGGCTGGAAGACAGGTACCAGGATATCAGGCTGGAGGATGGGCACATCAGACCGGAAAGCAGGCTCATCAGGCTGAACAGCGTGCACTTCAGGCTGGAAAGTGGGTACCGAGACATCAGACCGGGCAGCAGGTGCTGGAAATTCAGGCTGGACAGCAAAGACAGGCGCTGGCACATCAGGCAGAACAGCAGGTACTGGCACAACAGGCTGAACAGGTACATCGGACTGGTCATTAGTCGCTGGAGCGTCAGACTGGAACATGGACACTGGGATTTCGGGCTGAGCAGCAGGCACTAGGACCTCAAACTGGGCAGCGGACACAGGCATTGGCACAACTGGCTGAGTAGCAGACACTGGCACATCAGGCTGGAAAGCAGACTGGAAAGCCGGCACCGAGATATCAGACCAGGCAGCGGGTACTGGAACTTTAGACTGGGCAGCAGACACAGGCGCTGGCACAACGGGCAGAACAGCAGGTGCTGGCATACCAGGCTGAACAATAGGTACATCGGACTGGACAGTAGTCACTGAAGCGTCAGACTGGAACATGGGCACTGAGATGTCAGGCTGAGCAGCAGGCACTGGGACCTCAAACTGGACAGCGAGCACAGGCATTGGCACAACAAGCTGAGTAGAAGACACTGGCGCATCAGGCTGGACAGCAAACAGAAGGTCATCAAACTGGGAAGCGGGCACATCAGACTGGAACACTGGTAGCAAAACTTTAGGCTGGAACATGGACACAAGGTCATCAGGCCGGTCAGCAGGCACTGGATCGTCAGGCCGGGTAGCAGGCACTGGACCGTCAGGCCGGGTAGCAGGCACTGGACCGTCAGGCCGGGTAGCAGGCACTGGACCGTCAGGCCGGGTAGCAGGCACTGGACCGTCAGGCCGGGTAGCAGGCACTGGACCGTCAGGCCGGGTAGCAGGCACTGGACCGTCAGGCAGGGTAGCAGGCACTGGACCGTCAGGCCGGGTAGCAGGCACTGGACCGTCAGGCCGGGTAGCAGGAACTGGACCGTCAGGCCGGGTAGCAGGCACTGGAACGTCAGACTGGGTAGCAGGCAGAGGTTTGGCAGAATCAGGTGGGTTAGTTGGTGTGGAAGCAAGTTGGGTTACTGGCAGGATCGTGTGGGTAGGAAAGAATTTTTGTTTCTTTTTTGGTTTAGCCCGTGCAGTTTTGTATGTAGGTGCAGGGCTGTAAGAAAAGAAAGTAGCTGGACAGAAGGAAGACCAAGGAACTGTGGCTGGAGGAGAGTTTTGTGGGATTGTTACAGGTGGAGGAGAAGAGACAGGTGGATTGAAGGCGGGATAGGTGCTACACTTGGAGACTGGGTAGTAGTATTTGGTAGGGGGTTGAGTAAACTGGGCTATAGCTGAGGTTACCATAGGCGACGGGGAGATAGATTTTTGGGAAGGCAGGTGATTAATGGTAGGGCTGGAATATTGTGGCTTAGCTAAAGACAGGAGATCTGACCATGCCTGCAGCACAGGTTGAACAAACGCTGATTCACACACAGCCTGACTAATCAAGGATTGCACCGACTGGATGCAACTAAACAACACTTGCTGTGAACAGGAGGAATAGTGTTCCATGAAATAGGCTGGATCATCCTCTAACAACCAAACCAGGGATTCAACTTGGCCATAATTGAAGGGGGGAGAAAAATCATCGCTTCCTTCGGGAATGCATGAAAGGGCTAGTTTAGCACATAACTGGATCAGGGGCTGAACATCTTCAAATGACATATACCCCTGATTCACTAGGGAATGAGCTGATCGGATAGTTTCCATCAGCTGGCCACTAGTCCACCCTTTTAAAATCTGGCCACAATATTCACCATCCTCTTCTGCTAGCAGAGAATAATAAATTATTTCATTGCAATCCATATTAGCAGACCTAACAAACCAGGATGGTTTCTCAATGCAGCCACGTCTGGTCAGGGATGGCCTTGGTATACTGTCAGGAGACTAGTAGACCAGACTGTGTGGACTGTACAGAGATAACGCAAAACACATGTAAGTGAATTGTAATATTTATTAAAATAGGTGATAATTCAGGAAATACAAACAGTGCAACACCAACACAACAAACCCACTACAAACAACAATATTTACAGCAAGGGGCAATACCGGAATCGCAGATGTCAGCCAGGCCAGGGTCATACACAGCAGGTCAGCAAGAACAAGGGATATACTAGAAACATAAACGTTTAGCCAAGCCAAGGTCATACACAGGAGATAAGCAACTGAACGAGGGCAGGTTAGGAGAGGGAGATAATGGATGGGATAGGATACAGGCTCAGGAGAAGGTTCAGATACAGATACAGGTTTACAGGATACAGGTTCTGGGTAACAGGCCAGGGCACAAGGAAGAAAGATACCAAGGCAAGCATATGAGGGCTTGCCGGGTATTTATAGGACTGACTATAATTGACTTCAAGTCACACCTGAGCGCAGGGAGTGTTGTCTGCTCCATACTGCCAGAATCCATCCACTGGTGGACGTCAGTACTGCGGCCAAAAGATGAAATGACATCAGCAGGGAAATATTCTCCTGACAGTTCAACACTGCCAGGAGACACCTGCTGGTGGACCCCAGTACTGCATGCCAAACGATATATCTTACCAGCGGATGGATCCTTTCCTGACAGGTAGGGGTACTTTTGTGCCCCCTTACCATTTCACACAGGGGGGGCTGGGATCTGGGGGTCCCCTTGCTAAAGGGGGCTTCCAGATTCCAATAAGCCCCCCGCCCGCAGACCCCCACAACCACCAGGCAAGGGTTGTGGGGATGAGACCCTTGTCCCCATCAACATGGGGACAAGGTGCTTTGGGGGGGACCCCAAAGCACCCTCCCAATGTTGAGGGCATGTGGCCTGGTACGGTTCAGGAGGGGGGGTGCGCTCTCGTCCCCCCTCTTTTCCTGTGGCCTGCCAGGTTGCGTGCTCGGATAAGGGTCTGGTATGGATTTTTGGGGGGACCCCACGCCATTTAAAACAAAAAAAATTTGGCACGGGGTTCCCCCAAGGGTCTGATATGGATTTTGAGGGGGACCCCCACGCCAATTTTTTTTTTTGTTGCGGGGTTCCCCTTAATAACCATACCAGACCTGAAAGGCCTGGTATGGAATTTAGGGGGACCCCCACTCCCTTTTCTTTTTTTTTTTTAATTTCTTTTTTAAATTTTGGTTCAGGACAGACAATTCATTAATAGCCGCAAGTAGTTTTAAATGACTTTTTTTCCTTTTGAAATGTCATTTTACTGTCAGACTGTTCTAAACACTGGAAACATGCGCCCCTTTACAGGCATACTATAGACACCCCCCAGGTACGAAATTTAAAGCAATATTATACTTTTTTTAACAGAAAATATTTTTATTAAACAAATCAGCATTACAGTACAAGAACTTAGTACAGTCATTATGGTGAGAATAATTACAGTGGGATTTACCCTAAAATAATAACTACTGTTTATCAGTTGTTCCAAATGTGCACTCAACAGAATTTTCACCTAACCATAGTTCTCATGGCTTGTGTCATCTTAAAAAATTCTTGGATAATATGAAGTAAAAAACCCAGTATTCAATCAATCCTGACAGGGGCATCTGGGGGGGGGGGAGCGGGGAGAGAAGGTGGGAGGGGGGGGGGGAAGGGGAGGGAAGAGGAAGGAAGACAGGGGGGAGAGGGAAAAGGGAGAAAAAGGAAGGGGGTGAAGAGAGGCAGGTATAAGAATAGACTTGAGATGCAGGATGTCCTCTCCTATGTTTTGTGTCCTACTTATGGGGTAGGGGGTTCGGGGTCCCCAGAAGCATCCATCCAGGATGACCAAATTTTGTCAAACTTCCCTGGGCATTGCCTGCTTTCGTACGTCAGTCTATAGAGGGGAAGTACCTTGTTCACCGACCTTATCCACGAGGCCAGAGTAGGAGGCTCCTCCAGTTTCCATCGCAGTAGAATTTCCCGCCTAGCGTAGTACAATGCGAAGGTTAGACACAGTTTATCATACCTATCACCCTCAACATCCTCCAGATGACTGAGCAGTAGTATTTTGGGGTCAACCGGCAAGTCTGAACCTATGACATTGCCCAGTGTAGAGGCCACCGCTGACCAAAAGGGTCTTAGTTTGGAGCAAGACCAGACCATATGCCAGAAAGTACCCTCCTCCTGTCTGCATCTCTGACAGTTGGGATCTCTTTGGTGGTATATGCGCGCCAGTCTCTGTGGGGTAAAATACGCTCTGTGTAGGAACTTAAACTGTATGAACCTATCCCTAGCAGCGATCATAGAAGGAATGTAGGAGATTAAACACTCCTTCCACTCCTCTTCCTCTAAAGAGGGAATATCAATCTTCCACTTTTCCCAGGTTTTGGTTAGTTTTGCATCATATTCCACCGTAAGGTATAAATATATTGTTGAGAGAGGCTTCCCCATCACGCTGGAGGTCAGGAGCCTTTCAATGGAGTCCGGTTCCAGAGTGAGGGGGGCAGGGAACTGAGCCTCAAAGGCGTGCTTCAGCTGCCAATATCTAAATTGGAAGGAGGATGGGATAGCAAAGGTTTGCCTCAGGGCTTGGAAAGTCATAAGCCTGCCATCTTTAACTATATGTTTTAATGTGAGGATTCCCTTTTTTGCCCAAAGAGAGGGGTCCGGTATAGTGTAAAAGTGGGAGAGTAGAGGGTTACCCCACAGGGGCATGTGGGGTGAAATGTGGTTGGGTTTCCTATAGATTTTCCTAGCTTCCTGCCATACCCTCACAGTGGTCCGCATCGAAGTCGTCATAGACAAACTGGCCCCAAGACCGCGAAACGGGAGATTGCTAAGGGTAGCAAAGGAACCCATGATGGCTGCCTCCAAAGTGACCGCCGGATTTTGCGTGGGCTGGGAGAACCACCACCTAACCGTGACCAAAACAGCTGCCCAGTAATAGATTTGAAAATTCGGCAGCCCCAGACCCCCCCTAGCCGTACACCTAGCCGTAAGTTGTGCCATGAGTGGACGCAAATTGTTATCTATGTAATCTTGGACTTTACCGCAAATTTTTATCCCCAGATATTTGAAGTCATCTACCCATTTAAGCTGGGGGTGAGGTGTTCTAGGGGTCGAGGGATGGAGTGGGAAAAGAACCGACTTATCCCAATTAATACAAATCCCCGAGTACCCACCAAATCGGTTAATCAGTTTGAGTGCAGTCTGCAACGAGGACGACGCATCTGCCAAATAAAGCAGAGCGTTGTCCGCGTACAGCGACAACTTCTCCTCAATGGGACCCACCTGGAGTCCCCTCACCCCAGGGTCAGCCCTCAATAATATAGCCAGGGGCTCCATCGCCAGAGTAAATAGACCCGGGGAGAGGGGACACCCCTGTCGCGTACCCCGAAACAATTGGAACCTTCCGGAGAGGCTTCCGTTAGTACGTATTCTTGCTGAGGGGCAATGATATAACATACGGAGCCATTTCGCGAAACCCGGGCCAAACCCGAATCGCGAGAGCACCTCCCATAAGTAGCCCCACTCGACGGAGTCGAAAGCCTTCTCCGCGTCGAGTGAGGCCACCATTCCATTAGTCGCCTCGTCCGCCCTATCTATGTGGGTATGGAGACGCCTAATATTAATGTCCGTACCTCTCCCGGGCATGAAGCCCGTTTGATCCCTGTGGATGAGGGCAGTAATTACCAGGTTAAGCCTATTGGCCAGTACTTTAGCCAATACTTTTGCATCCACATTCAGAAGGGATATAGGGCGGTACGAGGAGCACAACGTGGGGTCCTTCCCTGGCTTGGGGATCACCACTATGATCGCTTCGCTCATAGTGTCCGGGAGTTTTCCGAGGCGCGTCGATGCAGAGAAGAGGGCCTGAAGTTTATCGACTAGCTCCGCAGCATATTGTTTATAAAACTCCACAGGGACGCCATCGGGTCCCGGAGTTTTCCCTGTCTGCATTGATTTAAGGGCCTGTAATATCTCTAAGGACGTGATTGGGGCATCAAGCTTGTCACGATATGTTACAGTGAGGGTCAGGATATCAATGTCATCTAGGTATTCTACCAGATCCTCCCCTCTATAGTCCACCCTGGACCCATATAGGGATTCGTAGTACTCCGCAAAACAGCGGTTGATTCCTTCCGGGGTATGAATCAACTGTCCCGAGGGGTCCCTAATATGTGAGATGCTCATTCCACCTGCCTGTTCCCTGGAAAGCCAGGCCAACAGGCGACCCGATCGCTCTCCCTGCTCAAAAATCCGTTGGGATTGAGCCAGCATTTTCTTCTGGGTAAGAGAGGTATGGAGACGAACCACCTCTTTTGTCATAAGTTGTAGATGCGAATAGTGCGCAGGGTCTCGGGTACGAACAAAAAGAGCCTCCGCACTACTCGCCTCCCTTTCAGCCTTAATCAAGTCTGCCCTGCGCTCCCGTCGGACTCTGGCAATGATGGTCTGGTAATGTCCCCTCGTCGTGGCTTTAAAGGCATCCCACACAACTACGGGGTCAGCCGAGCCTTTGTTTACTGCCCAAAAATCTAGCATTTCCGTTCTAAATTGGGAGTCTACTACAGTGTCTGAAATCCAAAATCTGGAGAGCCTCCATATCCTTTCTACTGAGCCAAGGGAAAGGTCCAATGACAACAACAAGGGTGCGTGGTCGGAAATTCCCCTAGGCAATATTTGTATATCTGTGACCCGTGGAAGGACCTGAGCCCCTGCGAAGACCAAGTCTATTCGGGAGAATGTTCTATGAGAGGCTGAGTGGCATGTGTATGCCCTGGTCTGGGGGTGACGCCACCTCCAGACATCAGTCAGACCAAACGTATCCGCCCACTCAGCCAACCCAGGACAGTGATGTCCCGCAGGAGTTAGTCTATCCAAGTCCGGGTTAGGGACCAGGTTAAAATCACCCAATATAACATTATTGTCCGATGCGAAGTCGGCTATCTTGCTAGCGATCTGATTGAGCACCAGCAAGGAGGCCGGAGGAGGCAGATATAAGCCCACAATGGTCCACGTTAGAGTGTATATTTTAGCGTGAATAATTACATACCGACCATCAGGGTCCAGGGCCAAGTCCAAAAGCCGGAATGGAAGTGTCTTCAATACCAGTATAGTAACACCTCTAGAAAATGAGGAGTGCGTGGAGTGGAAATGGTGTCCCACCCATGGTTTTTTAAGGGCCAGAACCCTGCGTCCTGTTAGGTGTGTCTCCTGGAGTACACATATATGTGGGTTATAGGTTTTAATGAATTGGAACACCAGGGAACGCTTGACCGGAGAGTTCAGTCCCCTGGTGTTCCAGGAGATGATGTTAAGGGAGGACATGACCACTGGAAATATGGAGAGTATTAGGGTCAATAGAATTCATGGCTCTCGGACCGGACCCCGCCCCCCGAAGAGGACACATCTGTAAACAGTGCAATGCTGATGAGTCAATTTTTTTTGTACGAATATCAAACAAAAACAAAACCAAATTAACAACAGGTAACGGATACCAAAATTTAAAGTAGATGAAATTAGCCCCATTAGGGGAACTTACCCCACCCCCCACGCCACCCAACCTCCCAGAACTGAGGCAGGTTTCGATCCCTAACTTATACAGCTCGCCGGCTGCAACAGGGGGTCCATGGAAGAGGCAACTCACCCCCCCGAGACTTCACACGGGGGGGAAAGTAGTAGTTTAAGCGTCTTGTGTATGTGAAAGCTCCGCTTGTGATACAGCAAGCTGTGGGGGCGTAAAAAAAAAAAAAAAAAACCCAAACAAAGGGAAGTAGCCATAATGCGACCCCACAGTA
This sequence comes from Lithobates septentrionalis, assembly GCA_037952835.1. Taxonomy (NCBI): domain Eukaryota; kingdom Metazoa; phylum Chordata; class Amphibia; order Anura; family Ranidae; genus Lithobates; species Lithobates septentrionalis. The sequence goes on from JBBDGP010000319.1 coordinate 10,630,720, forward strand.
AATTCGATCCATCTTTTGGGTGGAGATACCGAACCGGAAGTCCAGCATTCCTCAAGGAAACAAGCATATGTAGAAGAAGATTTATACTTCAACGATCTCCTGACCAAGTTCTTAGGCAGGGGCACTATCTTAGAATTTCCCTGGTAGGGATCATCCCCCCACCAGTCCGTACACACCATGGAACGAACTGGGCATAGCTTATGCAACATAATAAGTCATCCATGTGGAAGTTCGTGTGGTAACGCAGACCTGAGCCCAGGTTATGGTGAGTAAACAAAAAAAGGGGGCCACACAGCATATTCCAGGTGGATCGTCAGCGAATCCGTGGTAGCGAGTCCAGCCAGGCAGAAGACTCTCTCGGGTTGGTAAAGAAGCGGGTTATCTCTCTGTCCTGGACTCTCAGATGGGCAGGGAAGAGCACACTGTAGCGAATGCTGCGTGATCGTAGAGCCGCTTTGACTTGGTCAAAAGATTTCCTGAGCTTCTGCGTCTCCACAGAATAGTCGGGGAAGATCATCAACTTCGTGTTCTGGAATCTGAGTTCCCCTACGTTTCTAGATGCACGGAGGACTTCGTCTCTGAAATTAAGGAGACGGAGGATGAAGGTGCGAGGGGGGGATCCAGGAGGCCCCGGCTTAGGCGGGATGCGGTGAGCCCTCTCCACCGTGAAGTAAGGTGACCAGCGGGCCTCGGGTAAGAGATCACGAAGCAGACCCTCTATAAAGGAGGTAGGGTCGCCTCCCTCTACCCCCTCTGGTAATCCGACAATGCGAAGATTATTACGCCGGTTTCTGTTCTCCGCATCCTCGGCTCTGTATTCAAGGGCCTTCACTTTGGTTTGGAGCGTACGGAGTGATGCTCCATGTTCCGCAATGGTATCTTCAGTGGTACTCAGTCTCTGCTCCGCCTCAGTGACTCACGATCGGATTTTATCAATATCTTGGCGAATTAGACCCATATCCAGCTGGACTGCTTCAATCTTAGTTGTTAGCGTGGATTGGCAAGTAGCAATGGCCGCCATAACATCCGCCAGCCAGGGGGGCCGAGAGTCATCCGACTCCATAGTAATTGTCTGTGGAGCCCTTTGGGTGCTACGTGTATGGAGGACCTCTGGGGGGGGGGACAGCTGAGCACCGGAGGGGAGTCCGGTTGTGGTGGGAAGGTTAACTTTTTACCCCCTTTGTTATATTTTGCGCTGGAGTTCCTGCGCCTCATTCAGATAACAGTGGCCCAGATCTGGGCGATTATCAGCAGCTGTGTGTGGGAACCTGTCCGCAGAGTGAGTGGTGTTCAGGCAGCAAATAGGGCAAAGTGAGTGTCCCCTTTAATAGTATTCCCCCTCACCTGCAAATGTATGATGCAGGAGAAGACTAGTTCAGGCCCACACTGAGCCACAAGGATTTTCAGCCCATCCACCTCTCTACACAGCCTGGGTGGGAAGGATGTGGGTGCTCTGTGCTCTCCTGCTGCTATCAGGCAGTCCTCCCCAGCTGTCCCAGGGTCTCCTCAAAATAGGTCACACTGACAGGCCGGAGCTCCAGGAGAGGCCGCGGCCGCGGCCTAGCAAAACGTGGGGAAAGGGAGAGGCAGCAGGGCCTGATCACTGGGTTTCTACCTTGTAGAAACAGCTCACCCCCTTCCATCCAGGGTCTGCGGCGTCCGATGAAGCCCGGGAGCGGGTCCGACCGCGCTAGAGGCCTCCGGTCCGCCGCTCGGGCCGGCAGGAAAGGCCGCGGCTTCGGCCTAGTCACCCGTGGTAGGCCGGGAGCCGATTTCGGGCCAGGAAACAAAAAAATTCCCTCACTCTCCAGTAGAGAGGGATTCCCTGGATCTCCCCAAGCTATTTGCTGAGAGGCATGGTGAGTATTTTGCAAGTCTCATTTGTTTTTGAAAATGAAGAAAGACAAGGAAAATGTATTTTTTTTTCTTTTTTCAATTTTTAAAAGTTTGTGACAAAAAGTGAGGTCTGCAAAATACTCACTATACCTCTCAGGAAATAGCTTGGGGTGTCTATTTTCCAAAATGGGGTCATTTGGGGGGGGGGGGGGTTGTGCCATCTGGGCATTCCATGGCCTCCGAAACTGTGATAGGCAGTGAAGAGTGAAATCAAAAATTTATGCCCTTAGAAAGCCTGAAGGCGGTGCTTGGTTTTCGGGGTCCCGTACGCGGCTAGGCTCCCAAAAAGTCTCACACATGTGGTATCCCCGTACTCAGGAGAAGCAACAGAATGTATTTTGGGGTGTAATTTCACATATTTCCATGGCATGTTTGAGCAATATATCATTTAGTGACAACTCTGTGCAAAAAAAAAAAAAATTGTTTTTCCCACAATTCGTGTCACAATATAAAATATTCCATGGACTCGACATGCCTCTCAGCAAATAGCTTGGGGTGTCTACTTTCCAAAATGGGGTCATTTGGGGGGGGTTTGAATTGTCCTGGCATTTTATGCACAACATTTAGAAGCTTATGTCACACATCACCCACTCTTCTAACCACTTTAAAGTGGTGTTTCACCAAAAAAAAAAAAAAATTAGATGTCAGCAGCTGCAAATACTGCAGCTGCTGACTTTTAAAATAAGGACACTTACCTGTCCCGGGGTCCAGCGATGTCGGCACCCGAGACCGAGCCGTCCCTCGATCCTCGGGTGCTGCCGCCGCCATTCACACTGAGGGAATCAGGAAGCGAAGCGTTGCCGCTTCACTGCCCGGTTCCCTACTGCGCATGCGCGAGTCGCGCTGCGCGTCTTCACTGGTCCCCGTTGTGTTGTGGGAACTGTGTATTTCCCACAACACAACGGGGCTGGGCGGGGAGTCTGCGGCTAGCTGCGGCTAGCTGTACCCGGAAGTGGGTGCAGATACCTGTATTATACAGGTATCTGCACCCCCCTCCCCCCTGAAAGGTGCCAATTGTGACACCAGAGGGGGGGAGGAATCCGATGAGCGGAAGTTCCACTTTAGGGTGGAACTCCGCTTTAAGACAAAGCCCTTTCTGACACTTTTTGTTTACATGAAAAATTTTTTTTTTTTTGCAAGAAAATTACTTTGAACCCCCAAACATTATATATATTTTTTAAAGCAAATGCCCTACAGATTAAAATGGTGGGTGTTTCATTTTTTTTTTTCACACAGTATTTGCGCAGCGATTTTTCAAACGCATTTTTTTTTGAAAAAACACACTTTTTAAAATTTTAATGCACTAAAACACACTATATTGCCCAAATGTTTGATGAAATAAAAAAGGTGATCTTAGGCCGAGTACATGGATACCAAACATGACATGCTTTAAAAGATGGCATCTTGGGAGACCCTGTGAAAGTGTGTCCTAGTCTGTGCAATGCTGTACCCTACGCTGAAACTCAACTAGTTTATGGTAGCGCTCAAAACATTCACTATTGCAAAGACCAGGATTGCCAGGACAGGAGGGACAATAATACCGGGTGTCACGCCTATATCCGCGCTTTCTGCAGACACGACATTTTCTTTGGGGGGCTCGTTGGGTAGGGGTGCTCGGGACGACATAAGGAAAATGCCTCCCACTGCATCTGGTTGGGGAAGGTGAGGTAGAGCACCGTCTGGATACAGAAGGGCTCTGACGATCTCTTCCTGGAATTTAAGGAAGGATCCAGTCTGTCCTGAAGCTCTGTATAGCACATGAGCGTTCAGCAAAGCCAATTGAAATAAGTATACAGACACTTTTTTGTACCAGCGGCTGGCCTTACAGGCAACTAGGTACGGCGCCAACAACTGGTCGTTGAGGTCCACCGCTCCCATATTTTGGTTATATTTGTGGACACAGAGGGGTTTCTCCACAACACCAGTCGCCGTAGTAATTTGGACCATCGTGTCTGCATGAAGGGAGGTAAGAACGAAAACATTCTTATTGTCCCTCCACTTCATAGTGAGCAAATTATTACACTGCAAGCAGGCTCTCTCCCCCAGCCTAAGACGGGAATCTACAAGCCGCTGGGGAAAGCCCTGGCGATTGGGTCACACGGTGCCACATGCTCCAATTTGATGATCAAAAAGTTGACTAAAAAGTGGCACGCTCGTGTAATAATTGCCCACATATAAATGGTACCCCTTTCCGAATAAGGGGGACACCGAGTCCCACACTATCTTGCCAGCGCTTCCTATGTAGTCAGGGCAGTTTGTCGGCTCTACGTGACTATCTTTGCCCTCGTAAACCATAACTACATGTATAGCCTGTGGCCCTGTCACAGAGCTTATACATCTTGACCCCGTATCTGGCACGCTTGCTGGGAAGGTACTGTTTGAATGACAAGCGGCCAGAAAATTTAATCAGGGACTCATCAACGCAGACAACTTCATGGGGAGTAAACAAGTCTGCAAAACGCTGGTTGAAGTGGTTTACGAGGGGCCGAATTTTGTAGAGCCGATCGTATTCAGGGTCTCCATGAGGACGACAGAGTTCATTGTCATTGAAGTGCATGAACTGCAAAATCTGCATGTATCGTACCCTGGCCATGGAAGCAGAGAACACGGGCATATGGTAAATTGGGTCAGTGGACCAATATGACCGCAACTCACTCTTTTTATTTATGCCCATGTTGAGGGAAAGGAAACAAAATAAGTGTAGTACTAAAAAATGAAAATGTCCAATGTCAAGACAAAAGGTGACCCCCCAGACGACGTCTAAGAGGATGAAACGCGTCGGTTAGGACCCCACTGCCGCCATATTTTCACAGCGCTGTTTTTAGAAGGATTTACATGTGAGTGTATTTCTTAACTTCTAATAAATTTTACATTTGTTTATGGATTTACACTATGTGGCCCTTTCTCCTTCCTTCCTATTTGTCACCACCACCACTTGGTTCCTAATACCATTCTGAGGGACATATCCACCTATGGTTCAGCTCAAGAACACCATCCCTCTGGATCATCTACAGCAGTGGTTCTCAACCTTTCTAGTGCCATGACCCCTTGATAAAATTTACCAAGTTGTGGGGACCCTTAACGGTAAAATGATTTTCGTAGCGTGGGTTGTCAGCACCCAAGGCAAGACAAGTAATTTGTGCCCCTAACCCATGGACATTTAGCGCTCCCTGAGTCCCCTCTACTCGTATAGTATTAAAACCCCTTATGGTACATTTTAGGATGTGCCACTCTCTTTATTCTCCTTTCTTTTCCTTTTATCTCTCTCTAACCTAATTTTCTTTTTTATTCCCCCCCCCATCCCTCTCTCTAGCAGTCTTTCTTGTTCTTTCTCTTATTATTTCTCTCCCTTTTTCTTTGTTCCTCCCTCTCTTTTCCTCTCCGTTCCATGTATTCTTTATTTTTATTCCCTCTCTTACTGCTTGGTGGGGGTGGGGTGATGGGATGAGTGGCAATGCTGGGGGGGAATTCTGATCAGCCAACTTAGGTGCTCTTGATCAAGGTCATCTGCTGATCTGAGAACTGTATTAGGGACTTTTAATGGCAACTATAATCACAAGTAGTGTTACTCACTGTGTCTCAGACTTTGTGATGTCTCGTAGCAGTGAGACCTATGCCGAAATTAGGAGAAAGGGACTCCTCCAGCCCCTCCCACTTCACATTCCTCACCAGTCAGCTGACCTCTAGTCTCTGCATGGGTGGCTGCGAAGAGGCTGAGTGGGCAGCTGCGGGCTCCAGGGACAGCCCTGCTGGGCAGCCGCAAAAAGACTGGGAGAGCGATGCGGGCTTCAGAAACAGCCCAGAATTTGGTGACCCCTGGCAAATCATCATTCGACCCCCGAGGGGGTCCCGACCCCCAGGTTGAGAACCACTGATCTACAGCCACTCACCACCTAAGCTTTGTCTGATCCAACTCGGCGTATGCCCCTTTGGGTCCATTGGATCCGGTAAGCCTCTTCATTGTTGGTGGCGGTGTGTCTGTCTTTACTCCAGATGTCATACACCTATTGATGTGCTCCTTGTCTGAAGTCATACAACTTCCGAGGACTCCCTATTATTAGGATCAATATATATACGGAGGATCTCCTCCCATACTCTACATCTAGAACTGTTGGTTCACCTTTTGTCTTGACATTGGACATTTTAATTTTTTAGCGCTACACTTATTTTGTTTCCTTTTGAATTGGCATATATCCTGTTGGCCGTGTTAGCTGCTAGTCTATGTTTTTAGGTCAGCGCAGAATTATTTTGTACATTCATGTTGAGGGAAAGGCCCAGAAAGGTCTTAAATTCGGAGACCGTAATTGGTCTCCAATCTCTGGCAAGGGAGGACTGGGGATTAGCGGTGATGTGTTGACCAGCGTATAAATTGCTTTGGTCCACAATAGATCTATAGAGATCTTCGGTGAAAAACAGTGAATAAAAATCCAGTGGCGTAAAATCAATTGTTTCCACCTGAATTCCGGGTTGGCCAGTGAATGGGGGAAGTACGGGTGCTGCAGGGTTCCCAATTCGGATTGGTGAATGCAGCAGGAAGGGTACTATGGGCACGACGGCCTGTGTTCGTCTTCTTGGTGGCAGCGGGACACTACTAGTGCTTGCCACCTCACCAGCTTGAACTGCACTTATGGGACTCGCCACGTCACCACGTGATACTGCAGTGCTGGATGTACGACCAGGGTGTACTAGGCCGCTGGTGCTTGCCAGTTTACCAGAAGGAATAGCGGCGCTACTACTTCTCTGCTCCATACGAGGGACCTGCGGTTCTTGCACTTCAAGGACAGAAGAAGTTGTTCGGGGTCTGGTACGCCTGACCTTGGCAGGGACCACAACTCTGTCTTCAGAGCTATCTGTCATGGAGCCGCTGTCGTCTACAGGATCGTATTCTGAGCCTGAATCTGACAGATGAGTGACTTCCTCTTCACTATCTGTCATGCTCAGAAACGTGTAGGCCTCTTCACTAGTGTACCTTCGATTTGCCATTTTGGGCTCTAAATTTAGGGGTACACTAGTGAGACTCACAGGCAAAAAAGCTCCGGACTGTCAGCGACTGTATTAAAACGCTACCAAAAAACTGTTAGCGATCGCAGGGATCAGGCCTGACTCTGCGAACGCTGCAGTTATGTGTGCTTAGTGTTTTGTAAGTGTCAGTGATCGATCGATACTGCACTTGGGTGGGCTGGGCTGGGCCGGGGGCAAAACACAGGTGCTAGCAGATATCTGGGCTGATCCCGCTACCACTGCGTTTTTGAGGACCCTAAACTGCTGGGGATGCTAGTATAGATCTGATCGGATCAGATATTGATCCGTTCAGATACTATAGCACTAAGGGAGGTGTAGGCTGCGTGCGTGGGTTTTAGCGGTACTGGCGCTAACCTGACGCTGCCTGGGGCGACGCAGACCTTATCTGACCCTAAAAACTTAACTTACATCACCGCCGGGCGATCAGGGGGTTAAACCTTTATAAGGTAATAAACGGCGGGTGCCCTAAAACTATAATAAATTCACTAACCAGCATCACCCGTAACAATTATATGGTGATCACTGGTGAAAGGGTTAACTAGGGGGCAATCAGGGGCTTAAAACCTTTATTAGGTAGTATATAGGGGTCCCTGTCGCTATAAAACACTGACGACGAACCTATATACTTACCTCCCTAACTAGCGTCACCTGTGTCACTAATACAGCGATCAGAAAAACGATCGCTTAGTGACACTGGTGATGGGGGGTGATCACAGGGTTAAAACTTTATTAGGGGGTTAGGGGGGTACCCTAGACCTAAAGGGGGGTACCCCAGACCTAAAGGGGGCTAATCCTAACTGCCCTAACACTTATAACTGTCACAAACTGACACCAATGCAATAATCAGAAAAAAAAACTGCTTTTGGTGTCAGTGTGACATGGGGTACAGGGGTGTGATCAGGGGGTGATCAGGGGGTGATGGGGGGGGGTGACAAGTGTGCCTGCATGTTCTACTGTTAGTGTAGTGTTGGCGCAAACTTACTTTGTCTTCTCTCCTCGGTGCCGGAAAGAAAAGACCAGCTTGAGGAGAGGTGACATCACTTCCTCCGCTTCTGTTTACGTTGCAGAAGCCGAGGAAGCATCTCATTCGCCAGGAGCGATCGCGAGGGGGGAGCCACGAACGAGTGGCCTCCCCCTCACCTTTGATTGCCCCTGACCTGAATCCGACCGCCGCAGGCACCGGGGGGGGGTCCGATCGGACCCCCCACCCGCGGGCAGGCAAGGACGTACCTGTAAGTCCTTTTGCCTGCCCGTGCCATTCTGCCGACGTACATCGTCGTGCGGCGGTCGGCAACTGGTTAAAGGCACTACCAAAACAACAATGTAAAATATGTATAAAGTTTATTAATCATAAGAAATATATGTAGTACAAAAAAGAAATATACAAAACAAAGGATGCATATAAATTGTACAAACATGCGACATAGGAAACACAATCCTACAATCCTTGTGTATCCTATGTCGCATGTTTGTTCAATTTATTTGCATCCTTTGTTTTGTATATTTCTTTTCTGTACTACATATATTTCTTATGAATAATAAACGTTATACATATTTTATATTGTTGTTTTGGTAGTGCCTTTAAAATCCCACCCCTAGGGGGTTTCTCCTGTTCCATGGCAGATAATAAAAATGGTGCCCTCACTGTGAGGGCGGGACAAGCGTATCAGATGCCTATATCCACCTGCTGAAGAAATACCATTGTTTCCGGGTAACGTGTGTGAATATCGGCCTCTACAGATACGCATTGTGTGCTTGGGTTTATACTGTGTCAGTCAGTGGAAAGTGCTGACCAATACAATTACCACTTACATCAGAAATGACTGTGCTGTGTATCTGTGCCTCCATGCTTGGAGAGAAACTAAGTGCATTACTGCTGTAAATACTCTTCCTACTACCATCTCTCTGGTAATAAACGTTGCCTGGTTTAAAAAATCAGTACGTGTGATTCCCTCTGTGAAGCCGCCACAAGCTATCCCTGCTTACACGAGCACTGAACTTATTCTCTCTGGAGAAGAGACACTTGAGAAGGGATATGATTTCAATTTACAAATACCATACTGGTGACCCCAAAATGGGGATAAAACTTTTTTTGCGGAAGGGAGCTTAACAAGACACGTGGCCACTCATTAAAATTAGAAGAAAAGAGGTTTAACCTTAAACTACGTAGAGGGTTCTTTACTGTAAGAGCGGCAAGGATGTGGAATTCCCTTCCCCAGGTGGTGGTCTCAGCATGGGGGATCAATCGTTTCAAAAAACTATTAGATAAGCACCTGAATGACCGCAACATACATGGATATACGATGTAATGCTGACATATAATCACGCACAACCCCGCACCCAAATTAAAAAAGGAAAGGCGTGGGGCCCCAGGCCCTCTGAACAGCAGTATACAGGCGGTGCAAACAAGACAGGGACTGTAGGTTTGTTGTTAAGTAGAATCTGTTTGTAATTTTGAACTGGTACATTTTTAAAGTGTAGGTCCAGCCAAAAAATCTATTTTTAAGCTTCTTGGAAAACATAGGGAAGGGTTATCACCCCTGTGACATTTTGTTTTGCCGTCTGTGCACCTCTTCAGAAGGTTTTACCTCACTTTCTGTCCCAATGACAAATGTTTGACAATTTTGGGGTTTTTAGTGAAACAAGGATTGGTGATAAAGCATCAGTGGAAAGGAGACACGTTTTTCCCATATTAACTCTTACAGGAGAGAATTTCCCTTCCTAGGGGTAGATTTCATCTCGCTTCCAGTTGTCTCCTTCCGTTTGCAAGTAGGAGTCGTTTGTAAGTTGGATGTTTGAAAGTAGGGGCCTGCCCTATATACTCTGCAGAAATTGGGGTCTTAGGTGTTGGTGTTGCCACAACACTGTAAGCCCACAAGGGGGGAGGGGGACTATACTATAGTGCATACACAGTAGATGCTAAATAACCTAAATACATGAGTCAAAAAAAATCAAAGAAAGAACTCACGGATGCAAATATATAAATGTGAGGGTATATATAAAAGCACAGAAAAACACTCAAACATAATAGTCCATACAAAGGGTGCAAACATAAAACACTATACATACGAGCAGTGCACATGAGTGTGTGAATCAGAATAGAGGGTACATAGGACAAAGATCATCAGCTAAAAATCCCTTATAACGTGTATCAATATGCTGACACTGTGGACAGCTGATGGCATGAAACAACGAATATGAGGTCCTCAGAAATATATAATAATATAAATCAGTAAAAAAGTGTATAAAAAATATATATAAAACATGAATAGTCCCAATAGTATGTGCTAGTAACACGCCAGCTTGTGGCTACTTGCAGACCTTGTAAATGGTGAATCCAAAAGGTGAAAAGTATATATATACAACAGTCCCACCACCAAATGTGACACTTCTAGATGCAGACCAAATGCCAGTGGTGGAGAAAAGGGGGGAGGGGGGGTTCCTTCAGTGAGGGCACCTCCGTGTTCACAGGCTGCTTACCTTACTGCTGTAAGGTATACAGCATATATAGTAGAAGGCCAGCGAATGGGATAATCCAGTAGTATAATGGATAACGATGGTTAAGGATGCAGTGTGGCATATGGAGAGACAAAAGAAACGAACAGCATATAGTATAATTCCATGACATATGGAGTGGGGGGGGGGTAACAGGACACAGAGGGGGAGGGGGGGTTGCACTCACTTGTAAACAATGAGTGCAGGCCTCAACCCACGAGCGCCGAGCTCGTATGCCTCCAAAAACTGGCTGTAATCCTCGATCTGTCCCCGCTTCCTGCTCCTCACCGCTCGTCAGACAGAGTTACAATGTGCAGTAAAAAACGGAAAGCGCACATAGCGTGATCCCATATAACATGCAATTTATTGAGTAGACAAAAAGTTCCATAAAACTTACATTTAAAAAAGGGCTGGGGGTAATACATCCACGAGCGCCGAGCTCGTCACACTCAGCTGATTCGTGGCAGCGTCCCGTGCTCCTAACGCGTGTCGTCACGTCACGTGACTTCTTCAGAGGATAGCACGGGATAGAAAGCCAATGCTTATAAATGGTCCCCGTGTGATGGACGCACGGCGGCCATTTTCCCGAAGGGCGCCATTGTAAAAATAGGTGCTCGGCGGCCATTTTCCCAGAGCTTGCCTAAATATAAGATAACATATGAAGCCATATATCAGAGTATCAAGACGAAGCCAATTAAAAAACAAGTCAACATGAAACTAAAGAGGGAATAAGCTGAGGACCAGGCTATAATTGCAGACAGAGAATAATTAAAATGCTCCCATATGGGAGCAACTCTCACAAAAATGGAGAGTAATGACATAGCCAGTAAAAAAAAACTAAAGAAAAATAAATTAAAAAAATGAAATATGAAAAAAAAATAAAAAATAATAATTAATAAAAAAATATAAAGAATATTAATAAAAAACAAAAATTATAATTGGAGAAAAAATATAAGAATAAAAAAACATATATGCTAAGAAAGTATGTGTATATACATATATATAAAAAAATGAATGGATAAAAACAAATATTTAAAAACAAATCTTTTAAAAATCGAAAAAAACGAAAAACACGAAAAAAAACGGGAAACAGGAACTCGAGAGGTGTCACATACCAGCTGTACAAATAATCTCATCACAAAATTGTACAGGAGAAAAAAAAACCATGGTACAATACAAATATAAACAATAACCTGGTGAACTATAAATAAAGGCGAGAATAGGATCAGGTCATGAATAGAAAGAAGAAGAGCATGAGGGGAAGGTTGTTATACTAAAAATCACTTATAAAGCAGTTTAAGTCAAACTCAATATTGAGTCCCTTTGGCACAAAGGTGTCCATGGAATATATCCATTTGGACTCTAGTTGGCTTAAAATCCTCACTTGTTACGGCAAGACTGGGCGAGTATATCGATAAGTACCTTCAGCCTGCAGTACAAAGCACGAAAGCTTATCTGCGAGACACGAAACAAATGCTTCAGCTACTTGAAAAGAGAGATGACACTGGTACCATTTGGATGGCCACAGCCGACGTGTCATCACTCTATACAATCATACCCCACTTCGCGGCCTGTGAGGCCGCGAAGTGGGGTCTGAGAAAATATACCAAGCTTCCCCATTACCAAAGGAAATTTCTCGTTAAGTGCTTAGATTTTTGCTTGAAACATAGTCATTTCTGGTATTGTAAACAATTCTATTATCAGAAGACAGGAGTAGCCATGGGGGCGAAATTTGCCCCCAGCGTTGCAGGACATTTCATGTCCCAATGGGAAGAGGAAGTGGTGTTTTCAGATCCCCCCCAAAGAACTGCGTATGTTCAAAAGGTATATCGATGATATTTTTATTTTATGGGAGGGTGAACAGGATCTCCTAACCTCATTTTTTCTTAAATTAAATAATAATGCCAATAATATTGTATTGACTTGGCAAATTGAAGAACAGACTATCCCATTTCTTGACTTAGAGATCTCACGTATTAACAACCAATTTATCACCAAGACTTTTTTCAAAAATGTCCACCATAACAGCTATTTACCTTTAAGTAGTTGCCATCACCGAAATTGGCTATTTATTATCGCTAAAGGCCAAATAATGCGACTAAGACGCAACTGTACTCTAGAAGAAGACTTTTATGCGCAAGCTAATTTGATTGGCAAAAGGTTTATGAATAAAGGGTATGACCAAGAGTTTATAAACGATCAAATAACAGAAGTAGGATGGATGCAAAGGCGGGAACTACTTGAAGATAAGATATCCACCTGCCAGCAGGATCAGGTTCCTCTGGTCCTTGACTACAACTTCCAATACAAGAAGATTGAAAGTATTATATCCCGTCACTGGCATATCCTCAAATCGGACAAAGGCCTGAGAGAAGTACTACCAGAAAAACCTAAATTTATTTACAAAAGGGCATCCACCCTGAGAGATCGACTGGTCAAAAGCGTGAATGATCCCCCCAAAAAACTATTCTCTTTCTTTACCGGCAAAGGATTTTATCCTTGTAAACGCTGCTACACCTGTATTCGAACGAAACACCCAAACCAAAAAGTATCCTCGTTTCAATCAAACAGCAATGGTACCAAATTCGATATTAACGAGTTTATTGGATGCAATACTGAAGGGGCCGTCTATGTATTGGAGTGCAGTTGTGGCCTCCAGTGCGTAGGCCGCACTAAAAGACTACTAAGAATTCGTATTAAGGAGCATGTCCAAAATATTCAAAACGGTTTCAACAAACATAATGTCTCCAGGCATTTCGATAAACATCATAATAGAGACCCTAGGCATTTGAAATTTTGGGGTATTGAACCCTATACTAGACCATGGCGAGGGGGGCACAAAGTGAGGATTTTAAGCCAACTAGAGTCCATATGGATATATTCCATGCCAAAGGGACTCAATACTGAGTTCGACTTAAACTGCTTTATAAGTGATTTTTAGTATAACAACCTACCCCTCATGCTCTTCTTCTTTCTATTCATGACCTGATCCTATTCTCGCCTTTATGGTCCTTTACTTATAGTTCACCAGGTTATTGTTTATATTTGTATTGTACTATGGGTTTTTTTTTCTCCTGTACAATTTTGTGATGAGATTATTTGTACAGCTGGTATGTGACACCTCTCGAGCTCCTGTTTCCCGTTTTTTTCGTGTTTTTTGTTTTTTCGATTTTTAAAATATTTGTTTTTAAATATTTGTTTTTATCCATTAATTTTTTTTTATATATATATATGTATATACACATACTTTCTTAGCATATATATTTTTTTTATTCTTATATTTTTTCTCCAATTATAATTTTTGTTTTTTATTAATATTCTTTATATTTTTTTATTATTTATTTTATTTTCATATTTCATTTTTTTAATTTATTTTCCTTTAGTTTTTTTACTGGCTAATGTCATTACTCTCCATTTTTGTGAGAGTTGCTCCTTGTATATATACATATCGGAGCATTTTAATTATTCTCTCTGTCTGTAATTATGGCCTGGTCCTCAGCTTATTCCCTCTTTAGTCTCATGTTGACTGTGTCCCCAATCGGCATGTTTCTTGTTTTTTAATTGGCTTTGTCTTGATACTCTGATATATGGCTTCATATGTTATCTTATATGTAGGCAAACTCTGGGAAAATGGCCGCTGAGCACCTATTTTAACAATGGCGCCCTTCGGGAAAATGGCCGCTGTGCGTCCATCACACGGGGACCATTTATAAGCATTGGCTTTCTATCCCGTGCTATCCTCTGAAGAAGTCGCGTGACGTGACGACACGCGTTAGGAGCACGGGACGCTGCCACGAATCAGCTGAGTGTGCCGAGCTCGACGCTCGTGGATGTGTTACCCCCCAGCCCTTTTTTAAATGTAAGTTTTATGGAACTTTTTGTCTACTCAATAAATTGCATGTTATATGGGATCACTCTATGTGCGCTTTCCGTTTTTTACTGCACATTGTAACTCTGTCTGACGAGCGGTGAGGAGCAGGAAGCGGGGACAGATCGAGGATTACAGCCAGGTTTTGGAGGCATACAAGCTCATGTGTTGAGGCCTGCGCTCATTGTTTACAAGTGAATGCAACCCCCCCTCCCCCTCTGTGTCCTGCTACCCCCTCACTCCATACGTCACGGAATTATACTATATGCTGTTCGTTTCTTTTGTCTCTCCATATGCCACACTGCATCCTTAACCATCATTATCCATTATACTCCTGGATTATCCCATTCGCTGGCCTTCTACTATATATGCTGTATACCTTACAGCAGTAAGGTAAGCGGCCTGTGAACACGGAGGTGCCCTCACTGAAGGTGCCCTCACTGAAGGAACCCCCCCTCCCCCCTTTTCTCCACCACTGGCATTTGGTCTGCATCTAGAAGTGTCACATTTGGTGGTGGGACTGTTGTGTATATATATATACTTTTCACCTTTTGGATTCACCATTTACAAGGTCTGCAAGTAGCCACAAGCTGGCGTGTTACTAGCACATACTATTGGGACTATTCATTTTTTATATACATTTTTTATATATATTTTTTTATACACTTTTTTTACTGATTTATATTATTATATATTTCTGATGACCTCATATTCGTTGTTTCATGCCATCAGCTGTCCACAGTGTCAGCATATTGATACACGTTATAAGGGATTTTTATCTGATGATCTTTGGGCCTATGTACCCTCTATTCTGATTCACACACTCATGTGCACTGCTCGTATGTATAGTGTTTGATGTTTGCACCCTTTGTATGCACTATTATGTTTGAGTGTTTTTCTGTGCTTTTATATATACCCTCACATTTATATATTTGCATCCGTGAGTTTTTTGATTTTTTTGACTCATGTATTTAGGTTATTTGGCATCTACTGTGTATGCACTATAGTATAGTCCCCCTTCCCCCCTCTCCCCATTTCCCCTCTATCACAGCGTAACCACCACCCCCTACTTACGTATATTTTTTTGCCTGTTTGGAGCAGTCTTCAGGTGTTGCAGCAGTGTCCCTTTAGAATAGGCTTCCGCTGACAGCGCAGGAGTTACCACATTCACTGTAAGCCCACAGTTACTCTTGGTGGGCGCAGGAACAGGCTCTGCTGTGAAATATTAGATCAAGAATTATAATTACATGCCCCTGTTGAATAGGGTCAGAAAAATTGGGCCTTTGGTGGTGGTGCTGGTGCCACAACACTGTAAGTCCTCACAGTTACTCTTGGTGGGTGCAGAAACGGGCCCTGCTGTGAAATATTAGATCAAGAATTGTAATTACATGTCCCTGTTGAACAGGGGCAGAAAAAGTGGGTCTTAGGCACTGGTGCCACAACACTGCAACCCCTCACAGATACTCTAGTTGGAGCGCAGGAATGAGCCCTCCTGTAAAATATTGCATCAAAAATTGTATTATACACCCCTGCTAAACAGGGGCTGAAAAATTGGCCCTTAGGCACTGGTGCTGGTGCCACAACACTGCAGCCCCTCACAGATACTCTAGTTGGAGCACAGCAATGAACCCTCCTTGCAAAATATTACATCAAAAATTGTAATTACAAGCCCCTGTTAAACAGGGGCTGAAAAATTGGGCCCTAGACACTGATGGCGGTGCCCAGAACCAAAAATATTCTTACAAGCTATCAGCATGATCATTGAGGAGGAAGAGGATAGTCACTCAGCATCAGCATAGGCAGTCTTGAAGAGATCTGACATTTAAAAAAAAAAATATTCGGTTACATCAGCATCAGATGCTTGGTAGCTGGTGGTGATCCAAGACTGATTCATTTTTATGAAGGTCAGTCGATCGACCGAGTCGGTGGACAGGCGCACCCTGTGATTGGTTACAAAACCTCCAGCAGCACTGAATGTGCGTTCTGAAAGAACGCTGGATGCAGGACAGGCCAGTAGCTCAATTGCATACTGTGTAAGCTCTGGCCAGTGATCCATCCTCCAGACCCAGTAACCCAGAGGATTTTTGGTGGGAAAGGTGTCCAAGTCAGATCTTGCCCCTAGGTATTCCTCCACCATGTAAAATAGACGCTGGCGATGGTTGCTGGAACCGATCATACCTTGGGGCTGCGGACTAAAAAATTGTCTGACGGCCACCTTCTCCACCGCTCCTTCTTTGACTGACCGAAGCCTCAGCAACACGTTGTCCAGGAACAGGAGTTTGTAACCTCCCAGTCTCTGGGAACACATTGCACAGACCTTTCTGCAAGGCCTCCCAAAGATGTTTCATCCTCTGCTCTCTCTGCGATGGCAAGATAAGGTCCGCAACCTTACCCTTGTAACGTGGATCAAGGAGGGTTGCCAGCCAGTATTGATCTCTCTCCTTGATACCACGAACATGAGGATCCTTCCGCAAGCTTTGCTGGATCAGAGAGGCAATGCAGCGTAGGTTTGCTGAGGCATTCGGTCCGGAGTCCTCTGGGTCACTAAGGATGACATGATCCGCAGCCACCTCCTCCCAGCCACGTACAAGTCCATGGGTTTTTTGGGACTGTAAATGATCCCTTAAAGGCTGATGCTGAGTGCCAGGCTCCTCCTCCTCCCTGTCTGGATAAAGGGGGCCTTGAGAGCTAAGAAAGTCCTCCTCTTCCTGCCTCTGTTCTGCCTCAAGTGCCCTGTCCATTATTCCACGCAGCATGTGCTCCAACAGGTGGACAAGGGGGCAGTGTCACTGATGCATGCACTGTCACTGCTCACCATCCTCGTGGCCTCCTCAAATGGTGACAGGACAGTGCATGCATCCCTGATCATGGCCCACTGGCGTGGGGAAAAAAACCAAGCTCTCCTGACCCTGTCCTGGTGCCATAGTCGCACAGGTACTCATTGATGGCCCTCTGCTGCGTGTGCAGCTGCTGCAGTATGGCCAACGTTGAGTTCCACCTGGTGGGCATGTCACAGATTAGGCGGTTCTTGGGCAGGTTAAATTCCTTTTGGAGGTCAGGCAGCTGAGCACTGGCATTATATGACCGGCGGAAATGCACACAGACTTTCCTGGCCTGCCTCAGGACATCCTGTAAGCCTGGGTACCTGCCCAAGAACCGCTGCACCACCAAGTTAAGGACGTGAGCCAAACAGGGCACATGGGTCATTTGTCCCTGTCGGAGGGCGGAGAGGAGGTTGGTGCTATTGTCGCAAACCACCATTCCTGCCTTAAGTTGGTGTGGCGTCAAACACCTCTGAACCTGCCCCTGCAGAGCTGACAGAACCTCTGCCCCAGTGTGGCTCCTGTCCCCCAAGCACACCAGCTCAAGCACCGTATGGCATCTTTTGGCCTGCGTAGTTGCGTAGCCCCTTGAACCTACGGAGCACCGCTGGTTCTGAGGACAAAGCACAGGAAGAGGCCATGGAGGAAGAAGAAGAAGAAGAGGAGGGGGTGGAGGAGAGAGGTGTGTCAGAATCACCAGTAGTAGCATTTTGGAGGTGTGATGGTGGAACAACCTCCAACACTACTGCACCTTGTCCTGCATCCTTCCCAGCTGCCAGCAGAGTCACCTAATGCACTGTGAAACTTTGGTAACGTCCCTGTCCGTACCTGCTGGACCATGAGTCAGTGGTAATATGCACCTTACCACTGACCGCCCTGTCCAGCGAGGCATGGACATTGCCTTCCACATGCCGGTAGAGAGCCGGAATCGCCTTCCATGAGAAAAAGTGGCGTTTGGGTACCTGCCACCGAGGAACCGCACATTCCACAAACTCACGGAAGGGGGCAGAGTCTACCAACTGAAAAGGTAGCAGTTGAAGTGCTAGCAATTTTTCCAAGCTAGCATTCAACCGCTGGGCATGTGGATGGCTGGGAGCGAACTTATTTCGGCGGTGCAGCAGCTGGGGCAGGGAAATTTGCCTGGTACAATCTGACGTCGGTGTACCGATAGCAGATTGCCCCCAAGTACTTGGCTGTAACATACCTAATTCTACACCTTCATTCCTCTCAGTGCAGGTCTCAGAGAGGATTGAAGGTATAGTGGGGTTGGAGATCTCAGCTGATGAGGAGCAAGGAGAGGTCCTCTTTGTTCTTTGGTGTGGGTCTTTTAGGTACACTTGCCAATGAACTGCATGGCAGGTCAACATATGTCTGGTCAAGCATGTGGTGCCCAAGCGGGAGATGTTTTAGCCACGTGAGATACGCTTGAGACATATGTTGCAAATAGCAGCGGTGCGATCTGATGCACTCGTCTCAAAAGGCCCACACCAAAGAACTTTTGGAATAACGTGCAGAGACAGCAGCGCCCTGCACATGCGGAGCTTTGCGGTGTGATGCAGTCAGTGTGCTGCCTTTAAGCTGTCCCCTGGAGGGATGCTGACTCGTTGGTGATGTGCCTCCTCCTCCTCCTCTCTCCTATCAGGCACCCACGTGGAGTCACTGACCTCATCATCCCCTCCCTCCTCATCACTGGAGCAAACCTGGCAGTATGCTGCAACATGACTGCCAGATTGCTGTCCTTCTTGGGCACCCCCTCTGTCTGGGCTCACGTTACTGCCTTCCTCTAGCTGAGTACCATCATCGGAGCCTTCAAAATGCTGGACATCCTCCTGGAGCATGTACCCAACACTGTGGTCAAACAATTCGGGGGACTCCTCAAGAGGACATGGTGGGGCTAGGGAAGGAGTGACTGATTCCATTGAGCCAAGGGAAGAGGCCAGGTTGGCAGCTGCTTTGCCAGACAAAGTACCCTGAGCATGGGTGAGACAGGATGAGGAGGATGAGGACGGCTTGGTCATCCACTCGACCAAGTCTTCCGCATGTTGCGGCTCAACGCGGCCAGCTGCCGAAAAAAAAAGGCGAAGTGTGTACCACGGCCACGTGCTGATGAGGATGCACAGTGTCCACGACCAGCACTGTTGCCTCTAGACACAGAGCCTGCTGGCCTTCTTTTATTGGCTTGTGACTGTCTGCCTCTGCTTGTTGGCCTTCCAGACATACTAATGGCCTGCAGTGAGATGTAACTGCACTAAGCTGGCATATATATATATATATATATATATATACACTACCGTTCAAAAGTTTGGGGTCACATTGAAATGTCCTTATTTTTGAAGGAAAAGCACTGTACTTTTAAATAAAGCTAACTTTAAACTAGTCCTAACTTTAAACAAATATACTCTATACATTGCTAATGTGGTAAATGACTATTCTAACTGCAAATGTCTAGTTTTTGGTGCAATATCTACATAGGTGTATAGAGGCCCATTTCCAGCAACTATCACTCCAGTGTTCTAATGGTACAATGTGTTTGCTCATTGGCTCAGAAGGCTAATTGATGATTAGCAAACCCTTGTGCAATCATGTTCACACATCTAAAAACAGTCTAGCTCCTTCCAGAAGCTACAAAACTGACCTTCCTGTGAGCAGATTGAGTTTCTGGAGCATCACATTTGTGGGGTCAATTAAACGCTCAAAATGGCCAGAAAAAGAGAACTTTCATCTGAAACTCGACAGTCTATTCTTGTTCTTAGAAATGAAGGCTATTCCATGCGAGAAATTGCAAAGAAATTGAAGATTTCCTACACGGTGTGTACTACTCCCTTCAGAGGACAGCACTAACAGGCTCTAACCAGAGTAGAAAAAGAAGTGGGAGGCCGCGTTGCACAACTAAGCCAAGAAGATAAGCACATTAGAGTCTCTAGTTTAAGAAACAGACGCCTCACAGGTCCCCAACTGGCATCTTCATTAAATAGTACCCGCAAAACACCAGTGTCAACGTCAACAGTGAAGAGGCGGCTGCGGGATTTTGGGCTTCAGGACAGAGTGGCAAAGAAAAAGCCATATCTGAGACTGGCCAATAAAAGAAAAAGATTAAGATGGGCAAAAGAACACAGACATTGGACAGAGGAAGACTGGAAAAAAGTGTTGTGGACAGATGAATCCAAGTTTGAGGTGTTTGGATCACAAAGAACGTTTGTGAGACGCAGAACAAATGAAAAGATGCTGGAAGAATGCCTGACGCCATCTGTTAAGCATGGTGGAGGTAATGTGATGGTCTGGGGTTGCTTTGGTGCTGGTAAGGTTGGAGCTTTGTACAGGGTAAAAGGGATTCTGAATAAGGAAGGCTATCACTCCATTTTGCAACGCCATGCCATACCCAGTGGACAGCGCTTGATTGGAGCCAATTTCATCCTACAACAGAACAATGACCCTAAACACACCTCCAAATTGTGCAAGAACTATTTACAGCAGAAGCAGGCAGCTGGTATTCTATCGGTAATGGAGTGGCCAGCACAGTCACCAGATCTGAACCCCATTGAGCTGTTGTGGGAGCAGCTTGACCGTATGGTACGCCAGAAGTGCCCATCCAACCAATCCAACTTGTGGGAGCTGCTTCTAGAAGCGTGGGGTGCAATTTCTCCAGCTTACCTCAATAAATTAACAGCTAGAATGCCAAAGGTGTGCAATGCTGTAATTGCTGCAAAAGGAGGATTCTTTGATGAAAGCAAAGTTTGATGTAAAAACAATGTTATTTCAAATACAAATCATTATTTCTAACCTTGTCAATGTCTTGACTCTATTTTCTATTCATTTCACAACGTATGGTGGTGAATAAGTGTGACTTTTCATGGAAAACACAAAATTGTTTGGGTGACCCCAAACTTTTGAACGGTAGTGTATATATATATATATATATATATATATATATATATATATATATATATATATATATATATATATATATATATATATATATATATATACATACACACACACACTCTGGTACCGCAGCTAGCAAAATCAACTGCCTGCCTGTAGTATTATTAGTATGAGAACTCCACCAATCTTCTACAGGTAGCTTTAGCTGAACACTGTGCAGAGGTCCCACTACACTAACTTGTAGCTTTAGCTGAACACTGTGCAGAGGTCGCACTACACTAACTTGTAGCTTTAGCTGAACACTGTGCAGAGGACCTACTACACTAACGTTTAAATAATGTAGCTGCCTGCAGTAGTGATAGGATCAGGAAAACACCATCAACCTTCTACAGGTAGCTTTAGCTGAACACTGTGCAGAGGACGCACTACACTAACGTTTAAATAATGTAGCTGCCTGCGGTAGTGAAAGGATCAGGAAAACGCCACCAACCTTCTACAGGTAGCTTTAGCTTGAACACTGTGCAGAGGTCGCACTACACTAACTTATAGCTTTAGCTGAACACTGTGCAGAGGTTGCACTACACTAACTTGTAGCTTTAGCTGAACACTGTGCAGAGGTCGCACTACACTAACTTGTAGCTTTAGCTGAACACTGTGCAGAGGTCGCACTACACTAACTTGTAGCTTTAGCTGAACACTGTGCAGAGGTCGCACTACACTAACTTGTAGCTTTAGCTGAACACTGTGCAGAGGTCGCACTACACTAACTTGTAAATAATGTAGCTGCCTGCGGTAGTGATAGGATCAGAAAAACACCACCAATCTTCTACAGGTAGCTTTAGCTGAACACTTTGCAGAGGACGCACTACACTAACTGTAAATACTGTAGCTGCCTGACTGTGGTACTAAAAGGATCAGACGAACACCAGCAATTTTCTTCAGGTAGCTGTAAATACTGTAACAACACCTGCCTGCCTGTCAGTAGGAAGAGAATAACAAGAGCAGATCTAGCTAAACTGAGTACAGTGTATGTGTATATCTATCTATCTATCTATCTATCTATCTATCTATCTATCTATCTATCTATCTATCTATCTATCTATCTATCTATCTATCTATCTATCTATATATATTGTGTGTGTATATATGTATGTGTGTGTATATATGTATGTGTGTGTATATGTATATATATATATATATATATATATATATATATACACTACCGTTCAAAAGTTTGGGGTCACATTGAAATGTCCTTATTTTTGAAGGAAAAGCACTGTACTTTTAAATGAAGCTAACTTTAAACTAGTCCTAACTTTAAACAAATATACTCTATACATTGCTAATGTGGTAAATGACTATTCTAACTGCAAATGTCTAGTTTTTGGTGCAATATCTACATAGGTGTATAGAGGCCCATTTCCAGCAACTATCACTCCAGTGTTCTAATGGTACAATGTGTTTGCTCATTGGCTCAGAAGGCTAATTGATGATTAGCAAACCCTTGTGCAATCATGTTCACACATCTAAAAACAGTCTAGCTCCTTCCAGAAGCTACAAAACTGACCTTCCTGTGAGAAGATTGAGTTTCTGGAGCATCACATTTGTGGGGTCAATTAAACGCTCAAAATGGCCAGAAAAAGAGAACTTTCATCTGAAACTCGACAGTCTATTCTTGTTCTTAGAAATGAAGGCTATTCCATGCGAGAAATTGCAAAGAAATTGAAGATTTCCTACAACGGTGTGTACTACTCCCTTCAGAGGACAGCACAAACAGGCTCTAACCAGAGTAGAAAAAGAAGTGGGAGGCCGCGTTGCACAACTAAGCAAGAAGATAAGCACATTAGAGTCTCTAGTTTGAGAAACAGACGCCTCACAGGACCCCAACTGGCATCTTCATTAAATAGTACCCGCAAAACACCAGTGTCAACATCTACAGTGAAGAGGCGGCTGCGGGATTTTGGGCTTCAGGGCAGAGTGGCAAAGAAAAAGCCATATCTGAGACTGGCCAATAAAAGAAAAAGATTAAGATGGGCAAAAGAACACAGACATTGGACAGAGGAAGACTGGAAAAAAGTGTTGTGGACGGATGAATCCAAGTTTGAGGTGTTTGGATCACAAAGAAGTACGTTTGTGAGACGCAGAACAAATGAAAAGATGCTGGAAGAATGCCTGACGCCATCTGTTAAGCATGGTGGAGGTAATGTGATGGTCTGGGGTTGCTTTGGTGCTGGTAAGGTGGGAGCTTTGTACAGGGTAAAAGGGATTCTGAATAAGGAAGGCTATCACTCCATTTTGCAACGCCATGCCATACCCAGTGGACAGCGCTTGATTGGAGCCAATTTCATCCTACAACAGGACAATGACCCTAAACACACCTCCAAATTGTGCAAGAACTATTTACAGCAGAAGCAGGCAGCTGGTATTCTATCGGTAATGGAGTGGCCAGCACAGTCACCAGATCTGAACCCCATTGAGCTGTTGTGGGAGCAGCTTGACCGTATGGTACGCCAGAAGTGCCCATCCAACCAATCCAACTTGTGGGAGCTGCTTCTAGAAGCGTGGGGTGCAATTTCTCCAGCTTACCTCAATAAATTAACAGCTAGAATGCCAAAGGTGTGCAATGCTGTAATTGCTGCAATAGGAGGATTCTTTGATGAAAGCAAAGTTTGATGTAAAAACAATGTTATTTCAAATACAAATCATTATTTCTAACCTTGTCAATGTCTTGACTCTATTTTCTATTCATTTCACAACGTATGGTGGTGAATAAGTGTGACTTTTCATGGAAAACACAAAATTGTTTGGGTGACCCCAAACTTTTGAACGGTAGTGTATATATATATATATATAACCAATCAATAATTGCGCTATTACAAGAATATTTAAGTGATAGCTGCCGGCATGTAACAATGTGGTAGACAGTGTACAAATGAATATATATGAAACACATGCAGCGCTAAAATGTGCAATTATGTTTTCAACATGTAACTGTGAAGTAGTGCTGGAAACATAACCTATACCTATTAGGTTATATGTGTCAATGGTGAACATATAACACATAAACAAATGAAAGAGAAGTCCATAAATGTGTAATGAATGGTATATTAGTTCACAAGTGCAAGGGGGTTCATAGGCATGAATGGTGCCACAACTCCACGTGAGATGAGGGCTGGAACAGACTCCATATGAGGAGACACCTTGCGTATGGATCTTCTAGGCTTCAAATGGAGACAGCAAATGGTAGAAATAAATATCCTTAGCAGAAGGGGTGGACACAGTCACCATACGGTGAAGTGTCTTACAGGCTTGAGGGATCCAACGATCCCAAGGATATCTGGCTGAAGAGATCCTGATGTGGAGTCACGTCTAGGACGACCGTCACCGTTCGGTGGTATGGGGGGTTCCCAGTCAATCAGAATGTCTTTCTTAGATGGAAGGAGTATGCCAAGAGAACTGGCTAAAGCTCAGCAGGGTCCCATTCATGAAAGGAGACCAGAGCAAAAATTCTCCACATAGGGCATGAATCAGTTAAAAAAGCTTTTATTGAAAAGCTAGAAAAGTGCTAGACAGTGCACTTCAGTATATAAAACGTGATCACAGAGAAAAAAAAATAGAATAAAATCGCGTGATAGCAGGGCATCTGTAGGCATTAGCAACCCGACATGTTTCGGACCATCGTCCTTCTACTGGGGCATGAGCCTGAATGCCTGTATCACGCTTGCATATATACACAAATAATAACACCACATACTAGTCAGCTGTGTAGACCTGGGTAATTGCATGAATAATTGTATGAGAATGCTTGGCAGCTGTATCAAGCTGCCACCCTGTATTTAACTCAGTGTAAAATCACCGGGCGTCGCGCTCCAAGCCTCCTTTTCACTCCTGGAAGTGAGAGGCCAAACAGAGGAGTGATTACATCCACAACGGCCCCAGGGACTGTCATAGCGCGTCAGTACGGCGCGCTCCAGTACGCTCGACTTCCGGTATCCCCAATAGGGGGAATTGAGCGTTCTGGATTACAGGAGGAAAACAATGAGCATGTATATATATGTAGTCGGACAAACAGTGGCCAAATTCAAATAATACCTATGTATCCCTGTGCATGGTGTTAAAACCATAAGGTAAAAAACATATGGGAAAAACATATCTATAAAACCAAGATGCCTGTTGTATACTATACAGCCCTGCTCAGTTACTATATAGCAGGGTCTCACAAAAGCTGACATGATAATGTATATACATATCACAAAAGCTGGAATGATAACATGTGTATATATCAGGGACTTAGAGCATTTATTAGGACTTATTTAAAAAAGCGTTTACATCCCATTTCACGTTCAACCCATGGGGGGAGTAGCTTTTTAGTTGATAGATCCAGAAAACTTCAAGCTGTGATACCCCCCTGGTACGTGGACCCCCTCTCCATGATGGAATAAATTTATCTATAACCTGGAATTTATATCCCCTCGGATTTTTATTATGGAACTCCAGAAAATGGCGAGGAACGCTATGGTTAGTGCGGCCTTTTTTGATGGCAGTAATGTGTTCATTGACTCGAATGTTAAATGATCTGATGGTACGACCCACATACTGCATATTGCAGGGGCATGTAATGAGGTACACAATGTAACGCGTGGTACATGTGACAAAATGTTTAATCTGGTATATGGTGGAAGTGACGGCAGACTCGAAACACACCGATCTGCGGTTACCACAAAGATTATGCCTGCACACATTACATTTCTTACAGGGATAGTATCCTTTAGTCTCTGGGAAAAAGGACAGTCTAATGGGTGCTTCTATAACATTGTGGGAAATGCGATTCCGCAACGATGGAGCCCCCCTAAAAGTGACACCTGCCCTAGTGGGGAGCACCGGACCCAGGACCGGGTCACTTCTGAGGATGCTCCATTGGCGGTTTAAGATTTGTTTAATTTGTCTGTGCTGGACAGAGAATTGGGTGAAAAGAGACCACTTGAATTTGTCACTAGGGGTTGGCTTCGGTCGTACGGATGTCAACGTCTTACGGTCAATAAAGGAGACTTTTGTGATCTCATGGTCTATCTGGGCAGATTGATAGCCTTTTTCTAAAAAACGTTCTTTCAAAAACTGTGCTTGATGTAAAAAATCAGTAATGTTGGTGCAATTCCTACGAATGCGTAGTAATTGACTACGGGGGACAGACTCCAACCAAGGGCCGTAGTGGCAACTGTCCTTGGAGAAATAGCCATTCCTGTCCGTCAGCTTGAAGAAGGTGGTGGTTACAATCCGACGGTCAGAAATGGCAATCTCCAAATCAAGGAAATGTATTGAAACTGTGCTCAGTTCGTACGTAAGGGTAATACCCCTATCGTTGTGGTTCAAAGTGGCCATAAACTCATGAAGAGTCTCCTCGTCACCTTTCCATAGGAGGAGGATGTCGTCTATATATCTAGCCCATAAACACAGCTCGGGTCGCTGTGCGGGATAGACGACATCCTCCTCCCAAAGAGCCATGAAAAGGTTGGCGAGGCTGGGGGCAAATTTAGCCCCCATAGCCACGCCTTTCTTTTGCAAGAAAAATTGGTTATTATACCACAAATAGTTTGTTTGTGTTGCAAACCGTAGGAGTTCCATAATACAATGTTGTTGTGGTGGGATGTCATCACTAGCACTTACATAGTGTTCGACGGCCGCCAGGCCCAACCTATGTGGGATGGAAGTATATAAAGCTGTGACGTCCGCCGTGACCAAAATGAGGTTGTCTTGGTATTCTATATCTTCCAACCGACGGATGGTGTCCCCCGTGTCCTTAAGGTAAGATGGAACCCTAGACACAAGGGGTTGCAGAAAGAAGTCTATGTAGCGGCCGACTCTGGAGGTTACAGAGTCGATACCGCTTATGATGGGTCTACAGAGGGGTTTTGTACTATTTTTGTGTACCTTTGGGAAATAGTACATCACTGTGATGCGTGGTCCTACTGGGACTAAATAGTCCTTCTCTTTTTTGGTGAGGATTCCTTGTTGAAAACCCCGTGTAACTATATTCACAAAATGTTTCTTAAATTCCCTAGTTGGATCTCGGGGGAGAGGTGTATATGTCTTTTCATCACTAAGAATATGGCACATCTCTCCGTGGTAGTCCTCTTTGTCTAGAATAACCACCCCGCCCCCCTTATCAGCGGGCGGATGACTATATCTTTGCGTTCACAGAGAGATTTTAAGCCTATCTTGATGTTGGGATGATCAAAGTTACGTTTGTTGGGTAATCCATCCAAGTCTTTGAGAACCAAGTCCCAAAAGACTTTGATGGCAGGTGCCGTGGCACCAGGGGGGTTAAATAGAGACGGGTTAGCCAGTCCCGTATGGAGCGCTACTGGGCTTGAGGCTACAGTGTTTGTATTAGTTGTACCTTCAACACCCCCAGGGTTAACCAGGAAGTGTCGTTGCACATTAAGTTTCCTTTTAAACTTCTGGACATCGATAAAGAACTCAAATTTGTTCAGCTTTTTAGAGGGAGCAAACTTGAGACCCTTGTCCAGTACATGTAGTTCGGCATTGGAAAAGGGTTTTTGACTGAGATTGAAAATGCCACTCATTTTCAATGTCGATTTCTTTTTCCTGGCCCTCCAGCCTCCTCTGGAGCCTCGTTTCCGTCTATTCTTCTTTTGGGCCCAGATGGTCCCCGAGGAAAATCCTCTTTGTATGGGGGATCTGGATATGAGTGATTGTATGTATATGGTGATCTATCGAGTTGGTAATGGTCTCTAGTGTGAAATTCGTCTCTTAAAGGTGAAAATCTGTTATAGGTACGAATAGGAGTTCGGTGGGTGTAGTATGATTCTGAATAGTCCCTTAGATGTTGGTTACGTTGGGGGGATCTATTATGAACGTGAGGGGATCTATGATGAGTACATGTTTCGATATGTCCAGTCCCCCTGCTACGCCCGTGAGGGTTACCTCTACCCCTCCGGGAGCTCCCTCTTCCTCTGTTGGGATGTTGGTAACCGTCACCAGAGGAATTATAGGTAGGGTGATTCCTATTGGAGGGTTTATTGCGATTGTCCTCTTTTTCTAAATGGTTTTTAAGATTAGTTGAAAGAGATAAATACGGAAATAGGGGGTTTGTTTATGCGCCTCAAAAATCTGATGGTCTCTGAGATCCACCTCCTTTGGGACATTGCATTCCTGGAGCAATACTCCAAGGAGCGCATGGTTCCCAGAGGTCTGAAGTGGGATATCCATCCACAGCAGGATGAGGTGGAGGTTGAGTCCTGGTATCACTACTTTAATGAGACAGGTGTTAATCTTCTATGCTTTTTGATGGATAGGAAGAGAAACAGATTCTTTGATCGATAGAGAGATCAAGGAACTCAAAGATAAACTCCTCCCTTTTAAAACTACGCCTGAGTATTTATCTCTTTCAACTAATCTTAAAAACGATTTAGAAAAAGAGGACAAAGATCAGCGGACCAAAAAACAGAAGAAATACACTCAAGATACCAATGATTACAGGAGCCACCACCATCTGGCCTGGCTGAGATGAACACTTCTTCTGTAAACATAAATAGTGGAACAGTCACTATATCCTCAGGTACACATTCTAGTCAAGCTACTATGCGTAAGAATGCCCATCCACCCACTACCCCGGACAATCGCAATAAACCCTCCAACAGGAATCACCCTACCTATAATTCCTCTGGCGACGGTTACCAACATCCCAACAGAGGAAGAGGGAGCTCCCGGAGGGGTAGAGGTAACCCTCACGGGCGTAGCAGGGGGACTGGACATATCGAAACATATACTCATCATAGATCCCCTCACGTTCATAATAGATCCCCCAACGTAACCAACATCTAAGGGACTATTCAGAATCATACTACACCCACCGCACTCCTATTCGTACCTATAACAGATTTTCACCTTTAAGAGACGAATTTCACACTAGAGACCATTACCAACTCGATAGATCACCATATACATACAATCACTCATATCCAGATCCCCCATACAAAGAGGATTTTCCTCGGGGACCATCTGGGCCCAAAAGAAGAATAGACGGAAACGAGGCTCCAGAGGAGGCTGGAGGGCCAGGAAAAAGAAAACGACATTGAAAATGAGTGGCATTTTCAATCTCAGTCAAAAACCCTTTTCCAATGCCGAACTACATGTACTGGACAAGGGTCTCAAGTTTGCTCCCTCTAAAAAGCTGAACAAATTTGAGACCTTTATCGATGTCCAGAAGTTTAAAAGAAAACTTAATGTGCAACGACACTTCCTGGTTAACCCTGGGGGTGTTGAAGGTACAACTAATACAAACACTGTAGCCTCAAACCCAGTAGCCCTCCATACGGGACTGGATAACCCGTCTCTATTTAACCCTCCTGGTGCCATGGCACCTGCCATCAAAGTCTTTTGCGACTTGGTTCTCAAAGACTTGGTTGGATTACCCAACAAACGTAACTTTGATCATCCCAACATCAAGATAGGCTTAAAATCTCTCTGTGAACGCAAAGATATAGTCATCCGCCCGCTGATAAGGGGGGCGGGGTGGTTATTCTAGCCAAAGAGGACTACCACGGAGAGATGTGCCATATTCTTAGTGATGAAAAGACATATACACCTCTCCCCCGAGATCCAACTAGGGAATTTAAGAAACATTTTGTGAATATAGTTACACGGGGTTTTCAACAAGGAATCCTCACCAAAAAAGAGAAGGACTATTTAGTCCCAGTAGGACCACGCATCACAGTGATGTACTATTTCCCAAAGGTACACAAAAATAGTACAAAACCCCTCGGTAGACCCATCATAAGCGGTATCGACTCTGTAACCTCCAGAGTCGGCCGCTACATAGACTTCTTTCTGCAACCCCTTGTGTCTAGGGTTCCATCTTACCTTAAGGACACGGGGGACACCATCCGTCGGTTGGAAGATATAGAATACCAAGACAACCTCATTTTGGTCACGGCGGACGTCACAGCTTTATATACTTCCATCCCACATAGGTTGGGCCTGGCGGCCGTCGAACACTATGTAAGTGCTAGTGATGACATCCCACCACAACAACATTGTATTATGGAACTCCTACGGTTTGCAACACAAACAAACTATTTGTGGTATAATAACCAATTTTTCTTGCAAAAGAAAGGCGTGGCTATGGGGGCTAAATTTGCCCCCAGCCTCGCCAACCTTTTCATGGCTCTTTGGGAGGAGGATGTCGTCTATCCCGCACAGCGACCTGAGCTGTGTTTATGGGCTAGATATATAGACGACATCCTCCTCCTATGGAAAGGTGACGAGGAGACTCTTCATGAGTTTATGGCCACTTTGAACCACAACGATAGGGGTATTACCCTTACGTACGAACTGAGCACAGTTTCAATACATTTCCTTGATTTGGAGATTGCCATTTCTGACCGTCGGATTGTAACCACCACCTTCTTCAAGCTGACGGACAGGAATGGCTATTTCTCCAAGGACAGTTGCCACTACGGCCCTTGGTTGGAGTCTGTCCCCCGTAGTCAATTACTACGCATTCGTAGGAATTGCACCAACATTACTGATTTTTTACATCAAGCACAGTTTTTGAAAGAACGTTTTTTAGAAAAAGGCTATCAATCTGCCCAGATAGACCATGAGATCACAAAAGTCTCCCTTATTGACCGTAAGACGTTTACATCCGTGCGACCGAAGCCATACCCTAGTGACAAATTCAAGTGGTCTCTTTTCACCCAATTCTCTGTCCAGCACAGACAGATTAAACAAATCTTAAACCGCCACTGGAGCATCCTCAGAAGTGACCCGGTCCTGGGTCCGGTGCTCCCCACTAGGGCAGGTGTCACTTTTAGGGGGGCTCCATCGTTGCGGAATCGCATTTCCCGCAATGTTATAGAGGCACCCATTAGACCGTCCTTTTTCCCAGAGACTAAAGGATACTATCCCTGTAAGAAATGTAATGTGTGCAGGCATAATCTTTGTGGTAACCGCAGATCGGTGTGTTTCGAGTCTGCCGTCACTTCCACCATATACCAGATTAAACATTTTGTCACATGTACCACGCGTTACATTGTGTACCTCATTACATGCCCCTGCAATATGCAGTATGTGGGTCGTACCATCAGATCATTTAACATTCGAGTCAATGAACACATTACTGCCATCAAAAAAGGCCGCACTAACCATAGCATTCCTTGCCATTTTCTGGAGTTCCATAATAAAAATCAGAGGGGATCTAAATTCCAGGTTATAGATAAAGTTATTCCATCATGGAGAGGGGGTCCACGTACCAGGGGGATATCACAGCTTGAAGTTTTCTGGATCTATCAACTAAAAAGCTACTCCCCCCATGGGTTGAACGTGGAATGGGATGTAAACGCTTTTTTAAATAAGTCCTAATAAGTGCTCTAAGTCCCTGATATATATACATGTTATCATGCCAGCTTTTGTGATATGTATATACATTATCATGTCAGCTTTTGTGAGACCCTGCTATATAGCTACTGAGCAGGGCTGTATGGTATACAACAGGCATCTTGGTTTTATAGATATGTTTTTCCCATATGTTTTTTACCTTATGGTTTTAACACCATGCACAGGAATACATAGGTATTATTTGAATTTGGCCACTGTTTGTCCGACTACATATATATACATGCTCATTGTTTTCCTCCTGTAATCCAGAACGCTCAATTCCCCCTATTGGGGACACCGGAAGTCGAGCGTACTGGAGCGCGCCGGACTGACGCGCTATGACAGTCCCTGGGGCCATTGTGGATGTAATCACTCCTGTTTGGCCTCTCACTTCCAGGAGTGAAAAGGAGGCTTGGAGCGCGACGTCCGGTGCGCGATGACGTCACACGTAGTGACGCCGTCACGTGACTCCGCACAGAGCGGTATGATTGGTGGATCACTTTGGAGCATAATCTATAGTGTCAGCAATGTAGGATTTTACACTGAGTTAAATACAGGGTGGCAGCTTGATACAGCTGCCAAGCATTCTCATACAATTATTCATGCAATTACCCAGGTCTACACAGCTGACTGGTATGTGGTGTAATTATTTGTGCATATATGCAAGCGTGATACAGGCATTCAGGCTCATGCCCCAGTAGAAGGACGATGGTCCGAAACATGTCGGGTTGCTAATGCCTACAGATGCCCTGCTATCACGCGATTTTATTCTATTTTATTTTCTCTGTGATCACATTTTATATACTGAATTGCACTGTCTAGCACTTTTCTAGCTTTCAATAAAAGCTTTTTTTAACTGATTCATGCCCTATGTGGAGAATTTTTGCTCTTGTCTCCTTTCATGAATGGGACCCTGCTGAGCTTTGGCCAGTTCTCTTGGCATACTTCTTCCATCTAAGAAAGACATTCTGATTGACTGGGAACCCCCCATACCACCGAACGGTGACGGTCGTCCTAGACGTGACTCCACATCAGGATCTCTTCAGCCAGATATCCTTGGGATCGTTGGATCCCTCAAGCCTGTAAGACACTTCACCGTATGGTGACTGTGTCCACCCCTTCTGGTAAGGATATTTATTTCTACCATTTGCTGTCTTCTTTTGAAGCCTAGAAGATCCATACGCAAGGTGTCTCCTCATATAGAGTCTGTTCCAGCCCTCACCTCACGTGGAGTTGTGGCACCATTCATGCCCATGAACCCCCTTGCACTTGTGAACTAATATACCATTCATTACACATTTATGGACTTTTCTTTCATTTGTTTATGTTTTAGATGTTCACCATTGACACATATAACCTAATAGGTATAGGTTATGTTTCCAGCACTTCTTCACAGTTACATGTTGAAAACATAATTGCACATTTTAGCGCTGCATGTGTTTTATATATATATTTACACAATACACTGTAAGTGCAGCTAACTGACTGACTGTCCTGCCTAATCTATCTAACCTAAATCAAATGACACTGTCTCTCTGTCTCTGTCTCTCAATGCCGGAAGACACTACACGGGGCCAACGTGCGGGCGGCCTTATATAGTGTGGGGCATGTACTAAACCCCCTGAGCCATAATTGGCCAAAGCCACCCTGGCTTTCACCAATTACAGCTCTGTACAGACGGCGCTGTGATTTGGCCAAGCATGCGGGTCATAGTGCATGCTTGCCAATCATAAGCCAGCAATGCACTGCAATGCTGCAGTTAATTATGGGCCGTGACGCGCCACTCGAATTTGGCGCGAACGACCCATATCGTTCGCAATTCGGCGAACGACCGAACTGACGATGTTCGAGTCGACCATGGGTTCAACTTGAACACGAAGCTCATCCCTACTGCCACATGTAGCGTTTTGCTTTCCGGACAAAGTTCCATTTTGGTCTCATCTGACCATAGCACCTTCTTCCACGTTTGCTGTTTCCCCCACGTGGCTTCTTGCAAGCTGCAAACGGGACTTTCTTTTCTTCAACAATGGCTTTCTTCTTGCCACTCATCTATAAAGGCCAGATTTGTGGAGTGCACGACTAGAAGTTGTCCTGTGGGCGGATTCTCCCACCTGAGCTGTGGATCTCTGCAGCTCCTCCAGAGTTACCATGGGCCTCTTGGCTGCTTCTCTGATTAATGCTCTCCTTGCCCGGACTGTCAGTTTTGGTGGATGGCCATGTCTCGGTAGGTTTGCAGTTGTGCCACACTCTTTCCATTTTCGGATGATGGATTGAGCAGTGCTCCGTGAGATGTTCAAAGCTTGAGATTTTTTTATAACCTAACCCTGCTTTAAAACTCTCTACAACTTTTATCCCTGACCTGTGTGGTGTGTTCCTCTGCCTTCATGATGTTGTTTGTTCATGAAGGTTCTCTAACAAACCCAAGGGCCGCACAGAACAGCTGTATTTAAATTGAGATTAAATTACACGCAGGTGGACTCCATTTAATAATTGGGTGACTTGGTTCCATTAGATTTTAGTTAGGGGTATCAGGGTAAAGGGGTCTAAATACAAATGCATGCCACATTTTTTAGATATTTATTTGTAAAAAATTTGGAAAACCATTTGACTTTTTCCTTCCACTTCACAATTATGTGCCACTTTGTGATGGTCTATCAAATCATATAAAATCCCAATAAAATACATTTACGTTTTTGGTGGTAACATGAAAAAAGGGGAAAATTTCAAGGGGTATGAATACCTTTTTCAAAGCACTGTGTATGTGTGTATAGATGGATCTCTCAACAAAATTAAAGGGATACTTTAAAAACACATCAATAGGGAAAAATATGCTGGATATCTATACTGATATGCACTGGGTAATGTGTTAGGATGAAAAATGCCACATCGTTTAATGGAAATGAATAGTAACCTACAGAGGGCTGCATTCAGAGACACCCCAAAAATCTAAGTGAAAAAAAAATGATGCAGCAGGCTAGTCCATTTTCAGAAATTTCATTGCAGCAACTCAAAATTGTCCTCAGTAGTTTGTATGGCCCCCACCTGCTTGTATGCATACCTCACAAAGTTGGGGCATGCTCCTAATGAGATGACAGTTTTTGTCCTGGGGCATTTCCTCCCAGATCTGGACCAGGGCATCACTGAGCTGCTGCACAGCCTGAGGTGCAACCTGGCGGCGGCGGATGGATTGAAACATAATGTTCCAGAGGTGATCAATTGGATTTAGGTCAGGCGGGCGTGGGGGGCCATTCAGTGGTATCAATTCCTTCATCCTCCAGGAATTGGCTGCATATTCTCGCCATATGAAGCCAGGCATTGTCGTGCACCAGGAGGAACCCAGGACCCACTGCACCAGCATAGGGTCTGACAATGGGTCCAAGTATTTCATCCCGATACCTAATGGCAGTCAGGGTGCCATTGTCTAGACTGTAGAGGTCTGTGCATCCCTCCATGGATCTGCCTCTCCAGACCCACCACCAAACCGGTCATCTTGAACGATGTTGTAGATAGCATAATGTTCTCTACGGCTTCTCCAGACCCTTTAACGTCTGTCACAGGTGCTCAGGGTGAACCTGCTCTCATCTGTGAAAAGCACATGGTGCCAGTGGCAGACCTACCAATTCTGGTGTTCAATGAAAAATGCCAATCAAGCTCCATGGTGCCGGGCAGTGAGCACAAGGCCCACTAGATGACGTTGGGCCCTCGGGCCACCCTCATGAAGTCTTTCTGATTGTTTGGTCAGAAACATTCACAGCAGGTCATTTTGTAGGGCTCTGGCAGTGCTTATCCTGTTCCTCCTTGCATAAAGGAGCAGATACCAGCCCTGCTGATGGGTTAAGGACCTTCTACAGCCCTGTCCAGCTCTCCTAGCATAACTGCCTGTCCTCTGGAATCTCCTCCATGCTCTTGGGACTGTGCTTGGAGAAACAGCAAACTTTCTGGCAAAGGCATGTTGTCAGGTCACCTAGAGGTTGGGTGACAGATGCACACCGTTGGGATCAGGAGTGCACCACAAGGCAGTGGACCCTACGGCTGACTGCTGCAGATGGGAGTCCGGGTGGTAAGGAAGGCAGGGCCGCTGGGACACCAACACTGATCTCACCGGGGTTAGAGCGTAGGATTCCCTGGGGCTCGGAGTCTAAGAGCCAGCAGGTGTTCACCAGAGCCTCTAGAGGTGAGGATGGACTGGGCTGCAACTGGCTCCAGGTCGCGACCCCCAGCTCACACCCACAGTAGGCAACAGGAGGATAGGGATAGTAAAGGAATAAGCCAAGGTCAGGGCCACAAGCAGACAAGGACAACAGAGTACACGCCAAAGGTTCAGGGTCACAGGCAAACAGGGATAGTCGGAGACACGCCAGAGGTCAGGGTCACGAGCAGACAGGAATAGTCGGGGACACGCCAGAGGTCAGGGTCACGAGAAGACAGGAATAGTAGAGAACACGCCAAGGTCGGTAACAAAAACAAACGTAGCACACACATTTTCCAGATGCCCAACCGGGCCCATCTTTCGGGGTAACGAACTCGGAATCTCTGCAAAAGTCTAGGAGCATGTATATTGGCTGCAGGTTCCCAAGAACTTTCTTCTGCTGGGTAACCCTTCCACTTTAAAAGAAATTGAATGATCCTACCTCTCCGGCGGCAGTCCAGGATGGCCTCGACTTCATACTCTGTTTCATCTCCGACCGAAACTGGAGGCGGAGGATCTTCTTTCCTTCCTGAAAAATGACTAGAGATAACAGCTTTAAGTAAGGAAACATGAAACACAGGGTGCACTTTATAGGAAATCGGAAGTGACCGTTCAAAAGCTACTGGATTAATCTCCCATCTAATCTTGAATGGGCCGATAAATCTTGGTCCCAATTTCCAGGAGGGACAAGGAAGTTTAAGATTTGCCAAGGAGAGCCAAACCTCATCTCCAACCTTAAAGCTAGGGCTCTCTCCCCTCTTCTTGTCATACTGTTCCTTGTAGTCCTCTTGGGCCTTTTGCATGGTTAACCGGAGAGTTTGATAGTAAGCCTGAATGGATTTTATCCTGTCTTGAACTGCTGGGAGTGAGGTCTCTGGAATAACATTAGGTAAAAATGAAGGATGGAACCCATAGTTGGCCCAAAATGGTGACTGATCGGTGGTTGAGTGTACTGAATTATTGTATGCGAACTCCACACAGGGGAGTAACAAGGACCAGTTATCCAGGGAAATGGAGCAGAAACAGCGTAAATCTTGTTCTAAGGTCTGATTAGTCCTTTCAGTCTGACCATTGCTCTGGGGATGATAGGCAGAGGATAGGCAAACTTCAATAGACAAAACCTTGCAGAGCTCTCTCCAAAATCGGGAAGTAAATTGGACCCCTCTATCAGACACAATGCTGTCAGGAAGGCCGTGAAGCCTGACTATCTCTCTTATGAAGACTTTTGCTGTGTCTGCAGCGGAAGGAGTACCAATCATAGGCACGAAGTGTGACATCTTGGACAGATGGTCTACAACAACTAGGATCATTGTGAATCTTTCAGAGGGGGGCAGCTCTACTATAAAGTCCATAGATATATTCCTCCATGGTTGTTCTGGTACTGGCAAAGGACTTAGCAGACCCCAAGACTTAATGTTGGACCCCTTGTTTCGCTGGCAGGTAGTGCAGGAGCTTATATAATTTTTGCAATCAGTTTTCAAGGTAGGCCACCAAAAGAATCGCTGAATGAGAACCATCGTTTTCCGTACGCCGAAGTGGCCAGCAAGTTGATGATCATGTAAAGTTTGTAAGACCTGGATTCTGGCTTGTTGTGGGACAAAGATCTTGTCCCGATACCAAAGAAACCCCCCCCGGCTTCTTAGAGAGGAAGTCTCTGTTCCTGGAGACAATATCGTACTGGATGTTGTTTCTTCTGGGGTATCAGGAAACATTCGGGATAAAGCATCGGCCTTGCCGTTCTTTGGAGCCAGGGCGGTAGGTGATATGAAAGTTGAATCGTGAAAAGAACAGAGCCCAGCGGGCTTGACGGGGTCTCAGGCGTTTGGCAGTGCGGAGGTACTAGAGGTTTCTGTGATCGGTGAATATCATTATAGGGTGCGTGGCTCCCTCAAGAAGGTATCTCCACTCTTCTAATGCCGCGTACACACGAGCGGACTTTACGGCAGACTTTGCCCGGCGGACTGGATTTCGTCAGACAATTCGATCGTGTGTGGGCTCCAGCGGACTTTGTTTTCTCAAAAGTTGGACGGACTTAGATTTGAAACATGTTTTAAATCAATCCGTCGAAATCGAGTGCGGTCGAAAAGTCCGCTCGTCTGTATGCTAGTTCGACGGACAAAAAGCCACGTTAGGGCAGCTATTGGCTACTGGCTATAAACTTCCTTGTTTTAGTCCGGTCGTACGTCATCACGTACGAATTCAACGGACTTTGGTGGATTGTGTGTAGGCAAGTCCGTTCATTCAGAAAGTCCGTCGTAAAGTCCGTCAAAGTCCGCCGGGCAAAGTCTGCCGTAAAGTCCGCTCGTGTGTACGCGGCATAAGGCTGTCTTAATGGCCAGAAGCTCACGATCACCTACGTCGTAATTCCTCTCAGGCTGGCTCATTTTCCGGGAGGAGAAGGCCACGGGGTGAAGCAAAGACTTGGGTCCCAGGCGCTGTGAAAGTACTGCTCCTGTAGCTACCTCTGAGGCATCGACCTCTAAAATATAGGGCAGGGCAGGATCAGGATCTTGAAGAACTGGTGCAGAAGTAAACAGTTCTTCAACTGTTGGGCAGATTGGGCTTCGGAGGACCACAGGAAGCGAACATATAAGCGGGTTACTTGGGTTATGGGCGAGATCATGGAAGAAAAGTTCCTTATAAACCTTCTATAGAAGTTTGCAAACCCTACAAACCTTTGTACACCCTTCTTGTCTGACGGAGTTGGCCAGTCTAGGATTGCCTGCACTTTCTGTGGATCCATAGCTACACCACCAGTAGAAACGATGAGCCCTAGGAATTGTATGGATTTCTTTTCAAAGTCACACTTTTCTGCTTTTGCGTAAAGTCCGTGTTTTCGTAGTGTGAGTAATACTGTCTTTACATGAGTCCGATGGAGCTCCAAGGTGGTTGAGAAGATAAGGATGTCATCCAGATAGATGATAACCAAGTAGTCAAGATATTCCCGGAAGATGCTTTTTACCAAGTGCTGGAAAGTAGACGGGGCGTTACAGAGCCCAAACGGCATCACCAAATACTCGAAATGCCCGAACCTCGTTCTGAATGCCGTCTTCCACTCATCGCCCTCACGGATGCGAATGAGGTTGTAGGTTGGTGAACACTTGGGCTGAACGAAGTCTCTGGAAGAGTTTGGGGACCAGTGGGAGTGGATATCAGTTCTTTATGGTGATTTTATTTAACTCCCTATAGTCCACACATGGTCTTAGAGTCTTCTCTTTCTTTTCGACAAAGAAAATGCTGGCACCGGCTGGAGAGGAAGGACGGATGAAGCCCTTTGCCAAATTTTCATCTATGTACTGTCGTAGTGTCCCCAATTCCACTTCAGAGAGGGGGAATATACGTCCAAATGGAACTTCGGCCCCTGGAAGCAGCTCGATAGGACAATCGTATGGCCTATGTGGTGGTAGAACATCGGCCTTTCTCTTATCAAAAACGTCCAGGAATTCATGGTATGCCCGGGGTACATCCTGGTTAGTGGAAGATACCGACTGGACTATCAGACAACTGGTAGTATCTCTGGATTCAGGGATGAGGCAATGTTGTTGGCAATAGGGGGGAAGTGAACAGGACTTCCTTCCTGATCCAATCGATATGGGGGTTATGGGCTTGGAGCCACGGAATACCCAAGATAATTGGAGACATAGGTGAACTCAAAACGTCAAAACATATGAATTCCCAATGGCCATCGGGAGAGGTAATAAGGAGAGGAGAAGTCTCTTGAGTAACAGGGCCGGAGTTAAGTAGGATGCCATCTGCTAAACGGACTTCCAGACCCCGTTTTTTGTGGAGGAAGGCCAACCTAAGGTCTCTTGCCAGGTTTAAGTCCACAAAGCAACTGCATGCTCCAGAATCGATTATAGCCTGGAGCCAGATCTCTTCTTCTCCCAACTGCAGTGAAATGGGGAGAACGAGTTGTAAGGGAGAAGTCCCGGAAACCTGGAAATATGCTGGAGTAGGTGAGTGGCTTCTTGAACTTCCTGGGACAGTCGCATAGGTAATGTCCGTTTCCTCCACAATAGAGGCAGAGATTGACTAGGATACGATGACGTCTTTCATCAGGAGTTAGTGCGGAACGTAACAGGCCAATCTGCTTGGGAACTGATCCAAAGGTGGGTGTGCAGGTTCGTGATTGTTTGGACTGTCTCTCCCGCAAACGTCGATCCAGTTGAATGGATAATTGGATGAGACCCTCGAGTGTAATGGGAATCCCGATCCTGGCCAACTCGTCCTTGAGGGATTCGGAGAGTCCTAGGCGGAACTGGTGTAGTAAAGCTGCCTCATTCCAGGCTGTGTCTGTGGACCACCGCCGGAAGTCCAGGGTATAGTCCTCTACTGGTCGCCTACCCTGCTGCAGAGAATGCAGAGCGGCTTCAGCGGTGGCAGTACGCTGGGGATCCTCATAAAGTTGTTCCATAGCTGCCAGGAATGCATCCACCGTGCAAATGACTGGACTCTTTTGTTCCCATAAGTTATGGGCCCAGGCCTGAGGTTCATCGGACAGCAAAGAGATGAGGAACCCGACTTTAACAGTCTCTAAAGCAAAAGTCCGGGGTTGCAGGGCTAGGTACAATAGGCAGGCAGTCTTGAAGGATCTGAACTTTTTCCGGTCTCTGGAGAATCGCTCCGGAACGGGAACTCGGGGTTCTGGAGGCGGGAACATCATTAAGGGAGCCGCAGCGGATTGTTCGTGAGCAGATGACTGACAGGTGTTGCAACTTATCCGTTAGTTGCAGATAGCCTTCCTGTAACTTCTGAACTGCTTGGGTCAGAGTGGTGGCTTGTTGGCACAAAGTCTCTAATGGGGACGCACCTCTGCCGGCCTCAGTCATGGCTGGATTATACTGTCAAGTCTGTAGTGTGAGGCCAGGTTGCAGAGAGGGTGTCCCTTGCGGCTGAGTGCAGCGCTTCCCTGGATTTGGGTACAGGGAATGCGATGCACAGAGGTGCACGGGTTGCCAGGAATACTGCAAGCTGGCTGGTTGGCTGTAAGTAGCTAGAGTGCGTTGTGGCAGTCGTGTGGAGAGAAGTCTTGAGTGGTAACAGCAGGGTAAACCAGGAACAGGGTCCGCTGCCAGGCCAGGGGTCAGATACCAAAAGACAGTCCGAGAGAGGTACAGGAACAAGCTGGGTCATACACGGAGGGCAGAAGATCGGAGAGTAGTCAGCCAAGCCGGGGTCAGAGCAAGAAGATGAACAGGAACACAGGTCAAGCCAAGCAGAGGTCAAGCAGGGGTCTTCAGAGTATACAAGGCACAGGAACACAGGAGCTGTTTGATAATCCAGCAAACTGCAAGTGTCAGTGGCAGGTTTAAATACGCTGGGGAGGTGTGCCCACAAGATTAGGGCGTGCGCGCATTGGCGCGCACAGACTGCTGTGGTCAGGCTATCGCGCATCTGGCCTGGCGCCACCATGACGGTTACTGGCGGAATTGCCCACAACACTGCCATTTCCCTGACAGTGACTAGGAGAGGAGCCATTGTGTTTTTCCTACTTAGAGGAGAGGAGCCATATTGTTTGTTCCTACTAAGTAGGAAAAACAATATGGCTCCTCTCCTCTGACAGCACAGAGATTTGTGTGTTTACACACACAAATCCCTGTGCTGGCGCTCGTGTATGGCCCACGGCGATCGTGACCGCCGGCCACGTGCATCAGGTCCCCCGGCCAGGAGAGCTATTGTGCCGCAGTATATCTGCGTGACATGGTCAGGAACTGGTTAATACACTGTTTTAATCTATTGTTTATAGCTAAAGCCAAGGTTATTTTTATTTCTGGCACTGTTGGATTCTGAATGTAAAGTAAGTGCTGCTTTTGACACAATTACAGCCATATTACAGACACTTGCCATTCCAGGAAATTTTACACTCCATGTTTGCTTGGCAATTTCCATAAGCCCCAGTACAGAGATTAAGCATAGGTTTAAAGTGGAAGTCCAGTCAAAAATGTTTTTTTTCCTATATCTTTGATTTTTATTCATTTTCTGGCTAGCTGATTGTTTAGCATAGAATGCTTATCAAAGCCAGAAAATCGGCTATCTCCCTTTTTATCTGAATTTGCTAAGCTGTCTTTAGGCCCGTACACACAATCGGACGTTTTGACAACAAACATGCAAATTAGCTGTTTTGGAGCAACGTCCAACTGTGTGTATGCTCCATCGGACAAACTTTTTCTGTTTCCATCAGATTTTTGTTGGCTGTGCGAACGCACAAACTTTCCGGCAACAAAAGTCCGATGGAGCAAAGTCCGATCGTGTGTACACAAAAGCATCAGACTTTTGTACAAACGACAGTACACAGCCGCGAGAATGTTTTCAGCGCAAACCCATCGTGCTGGTTCTCGGCGACAGGGTACTGTACATCTCGCGCTGGCTGCAGTAGGAAAAACACATTTTCCTATTGTGGTGAGCACGAGAGGGAATTCCTCTCTGGGGGGCATACCAGGCCCTTAGGTCTGGTATGGATTTTAAGGGGCATGGGGGTCCCCCCAAAATCCATACAAGACCCTTATCCGAGCACGCAGCTCGGCCGGTCAGGAAAGGGGGTGGGGACAAGCGAGCGCCCCCCCCCTCCCTCCTGAGCCATACCAGGCCGCATGCCCTCAACATGGGGAGTGGGTGCTTTGGGGTAAGGGGGCGCCCTGTGGGCCCCCCACCCCAAAGCACCTTGTACCCATGTTGATGAGGACAAGGGCCTCTTCCCGACAACACTGGCCGTTGGTTGTCGGGGTCTGTGGGCGGGGGGCTTATCGGAATCTGGGAGCCCCCTTTAATAAGGGGGTCCCCAGATCCCGGCCCCCCACCCTATGTGAATGAATATGGGGTACATCGTACCCCTACCCATTCACCTAGGGAAAAATTGTCAATAAAAAAAACCACACTACACAGGTTTTTAAAGTAATTTATTAGATTTATTAGGCAGCTCCGGGGTCTTCTTCCGACTTTGGGGGTCTTCTTCGACTTCGGGGGTTTCTACGGCCTCTTCTCCCCCTCTCCGGTTCTTCTGCCGGGCTCCTCTGCTATCTTCTGCCGCTCTTTTGCTAGCGGTGGCCCGGTCTTCTTCGTCATATTCTTCCCTCTTCTCTTTTTCGATGCTCTCTCCCGCTGTAATGCTGTGTGGAGCGCTCCGCAATGACTTACATAGGTGGTGACCCCGCCCCCCTATGACATCACAGGCCCGGAGCATGCTGGGACTGTGAGGTCATAAGGGGGCGTGGTCATCGGATGTCATCGTTGTGGTCATAGGAAGTCATAGGTGTGTTTAGGGTCGTTATCGTGTTGGAATACTGCCCTGTGGCCCAGTCTCTGAAGGGAGGGGGATCATGCTTGGCTTTAGTATGTCACAGTACATGTTGGCATTCATGGATCCCTCAATGAACTGTAGCTCCCCAGTGCCAGCAGCACTCATTCAGCCCCAGACCATGACACTCACACCACCATGCTTGACTGTAGGCAAGACACACTTGTCTTTGTACTCCTCACCTGGTTGCCGGCACACACACTTGACACCATCTGAACCAAATAAGTTTATCTTGCTCTCATCAGACCACAGGACATTGTTCCAGTAATCCATGTCCTTAGTCTGCTTGTCTTCAGCAAACTGTTTGTGGGCTTTCTTGTGCATCATCTTTAGAAGAGGCTTCCTTCTGGGACGACAGCCATGCAGAGCAATTTGATGCTGTGTGCTGTGTATAGTCTGAGCACTGACAGGCTGAGCCCCC
The DNA here is from genome assembly GCA_037952835.1 of Lithobates septentrionalis. Lineage (NCBI taxonomy): Eukaryota > Metazoa > Chordata > Amphibia > Anura > Ranidae > Lithobates > Lithobates septentrionalis. The sequence continues at coordinate 10,674,007 of JBBDGP010000319.1, forward strand.
ACCCCTTCAACCTCTGCAGCAATGCTGGCAGCACTCATACATCCATTTCCCAAAGACAACCTCTGGATATGACTTTGAACATGTGCACTCAACTTCTTTGGTCGACCATGGTGAGGCCTGTTCTGAGTGGAACCTGTCCTGTTAAACCGCTGTATGGGCTTGGCCACAGTGCTGCAGCTCAGTTTCAGGGTCTTGGCAATCTTATTATAGCCTAGGCCATCTTTATGTAGAGCAACATTTTTTTTTTTCAGATCCTCAGAGTTCTTTGCATTGAGGTGCCATGTTGAACTTCTAGTGACCAGTATGAGAGAGTAAGAGCAATGACACAAAATTTAACACACTTGAGACCTTGTTACACTAACGAGTCACATGACACTGGGGAGGGAAAATGGCTAATTGGGCCCAATTTGGAAATTTTCACTTAGGGGTGTACTAACTTTTGTTGCCAGTGGTTTAGACATTAATGGCTGTGTGTTGAGTTATTTTGAGGGGGACAGCAAATTTACACTGTTATACAAGCTGTACACTCACTACTTTACATTATAGCAAAGTGTCATTTCTTCAGTGTTGTCACATGAAAAGATATCATAAAATAATTACAAAGACGTGAGGGGTGTACTTACTTTTGTGAGATACTGTATATACAGTGTATATATGCACTTGCATACACGCACGTGCGCACACACACACACACACACACACACACGTGGTGCAAACCATAGGCTGCGCAAACCTATGCCTCAGTTTATGAATAGAACGGAAGCCTCTGTACAGAGCTTTTCCTGTCCATTCATTCTGTGTAGCTGAGGCTGCAGAGAAGGAGATTGAAGGCTGTGTCCTCAATCTCCTTTCTGTCTCAAAGGTAGAACATCAGAGGTCTGTTTAGATTGTTTAGAAAATAATATTGTAAAAAAAAGTAAAAAAAATAAAATATCAAAAATTAAAAACTACTGACACCAGTGGCGGAACTATCAGGGTCACAAAAGCTGTACTTCATCTGGGCCCTAGCATTCCACCCTGGGCTCGGAGAGAAGGGCCTCGGCCGGGGGTCAGGGGGGGTCCGTCATGGTTTCTTGCACTGGGGCCCTGAAGGTTCTAGTTACGCCACTGATTGATAGCATTGTTATTCCAATATAGTGTTGTGATAAACACATTTATTATTTATTTGTCCAACAGTTTGCCTAATTTGCAATTTAAAGTTGGCTTCCATTGCAGGCGGGATCAGAGGAGATGTTCTCTAATTGACATTGGCAGCGGACCTACCATCTACCAACTCCTGTCTGCCTGTGAATCTTTTCCCTATATCATTGCCTCGGATTTCACAGACCAAGACCAACAGGAGCTTAAGAAGTGGCTGGAAAATGACCCAGAGGCTTTTGATTGGTCAGAAATTGTGAAGACGGTCTGTGAGATTGAGGGAAATGGGTATGTAATGTAATCCTAACAAGAGCGTATGTACAATAACGTAAAAAAAAGTATACCCGATGGAATTTGCTGAAGTTTTCAACATATTTGAACAGGCAAACATTAGATTTTTTTTTCAAACCGTGCCTATTCTTTCTGATTCTAGATGCATACACTTTGACCCCAATTGTTGTAAGAGATACCTGAACACTGTTGTTTACATTTTTGAGGTCCTTTGAGACTTCTTTTAGGATCAGATGGTCAGCTCTTGGTTTGAATTTGCTGTGCCAGCCAATCCTAGAGAAAGTAGCAATTATCTGAAATTGACATCACTTGTGGATTATTTGCCTTATGTTGGAATGATTTTAAACCATTTGATCTTTTAAATCCATTGCCATACACGACTTTCTGAGGGCATTAGAGAGCACTATTGATCTTGGCTTGATGGCCCCAAATGTGAATAGATAATATTGCAAGTGCCCCCATCAGAGCCCTCCATTACTATTGGGGTGGGGATAGTGGAGAAGTACAAACCTTGTAATAGGCCCAGTTTGGAGACCCCTAATTTAGATCATGAAAATAAATACTCCTTGTCAGTTTTACGTGTCTGTTGGCACTATTTGAATCAAGGTCTTATGTTTGCCTGTTCAGTAAAGTCAACAATTTCACCCCCCACCCCCCCCCCCCCCCAACATAAGAACAGACAGAAACAAACATCTAAATTTGTTGATCTCCGTTTCACCCTTTGAAAGTCCTAAAGCTGGTCTCTTGGTAACTGCATGAAAAAAGTTACAATACACAGTAACTATCTTTTATTACTAAAAAATTGTCTTTGCGCTCCAGTCACTGACTTTCCCTAGGCTGAGAGGTCATCAGTTTGTTTCAGCCAGGTAATAGCAAATATCGCCCCCCCCCCCCCCCCCCCTCACCACCACTTCCCAGTGATCAGATTGCAACATTCTGACTTTGTAGCAAATCTCCTCCTTTTTGTTCCATGACTCGGGTCCTTCACATCACAGCCCCCCCCCCCCCTTTTACATCACAGCCCCTTTTACTTCAGTGTCTTTAGTGCCCTTTTTCACATCACAGCCCCCCGCCCCCTTTAAATCATAGTCTCCACTGCAGTTACAGCTCTTCCCTCTTCACAGTCCTAACTTAGCATCTCGAAGAGCACTTAACAGCCAGAACTCTTCCCCTGCCACTGCTGTCAAAGCTCACGGCGGAGGGCAGGAGACACAGCAGGGTGGATTCCTCATTGTATATGCATTTGCCTGCCTACCACCGTGCCGCTGCTGTTAAAGTCACAGCAGTGAAGAGGGCAGGAGATACAGAAGGGCTGCACTGAGAGTGGGAGCTGACAACACTTGCTAACAAGCGAAAGGTTGTGCAGCTCCCACTCCCCATTTAGAACTGCCATATCTCCTGCCTACTACCCTGCTGTGAGTTTAACAGCAGCGGTGACAGCAGGCAGGCAAATGCATAAACAGAAGAGGAATCCACCCTGCTGTGTCTCCCACCCTTCGTTGTGAATTTTAGCAGCAGCAGTGGCTGGCAGGAGAAGAGATCAGGCTAAGTGGTGCGGCTGCGGTCTGGACAGGACTGCCACTTGGTCTGTGTTCGGACCGCTATCTGCCATTTAGTGATGCCTGGTTTAGATAATTATGTCATCTCTGAGCCAAAATTTCAGTTCAGGGAGTAGATGGTAATCCTGGATTATAGAAAAGATGATTCCATCCTTCTGGAGACCAAAGCAAATGAAGGCATTGTCAGGGGAGTCAAAAAAAAAAATTAACAAAAATACAAAGATAAACACACCCTTATGAGTTACCTCTATAAAAAATTTATTGGCATATAAAATGAAGAAAAAATCAGCAGTATCAAATTCCACACACACACACACACACACAAAACTTCCATATTAACCCCACCACACATATCAACCCTAACCAGCTAATTCCCTCCTTATATTCACCCCTCCTGATAACATTAAACAAAAATCCTACAGTGGGAGCTGGTATAACCCTCCCTCAGAGCATCCTACTCACTGCCTCTCTACCTGCACATAAACAATATATTAAAAATAAAATATAAGGAATAGGACCTGCCTGTACCATGAAGAGCCAGCACCCCACCTTTAAAACCACAATGGACTGCTCCTGCTATTTACATCACAGCTTTATCCCGGCCCCTACAGCTTTGACTATAACAGCTAGTGACACTAACAGCGGATGTCGATATTTTATGTGGATATAGCTACACTCTCTCACATGGCTATGTAGCAGCCCATGGGAACATCACACTATCCCAGGATATGAAAATCAATATTTTTCCTTTTACTCGAGTCCATTGACTTTGTATGGCCACATATGATGCTAAAGACATTATATTGTTACTGTTTTTTACACTATGGTTTATGGAACTGGATTTGATATCTACGGAGTGATATCCATCAGCATTTTCCTAGGTTATGGGTGGTCTTGGCTCAATAGGCAGGCCCAGGATTCCAGTTTATACCTTTTTTGTAGAGCTCTAGCACCTCCTTCACACATTGTAGTTTTAAGGTGAGGTGCTAGCTCTTCAGGGTACAGGCAGGTCCTATTCCTTATATTTTCAATATATTTTTGTTTTTGTGCAGGTAGATGGGCAGGGAGTAGGGGACTCTGGGGGAGTGTTACACCAGCTCCCACTGTAGGATTTTTTTTTTTTTAATATTCTCAGGAAGTGTGAAAATAGGGAGGGAATTAGCTGGTTGGGGTTGATTTGTGTAGTGGGGTAATATGGGAGGTTTTTGGGGGGGTCTCTGGGATTTGATGCTAAATTTATTTATTTCTGCATTTTATATGCTAATAAACTTTTTGTAGAGGTAATATAATGATGCAACCTAACACAACCTGATTGTAAAAGTGGCAAGCCTCTATCCCTGATATGTATTAAACAGAAAGAAGAAATGGGACTTTGTGTGAGGCAGGTCACTGAATGGATACCTTATTCAAATAATTTATAAAATTATTTATGAAGAAAGAGAAACCGCTCTCGCAGAGGGTTATGGGATTTTGGAGGGAGGTGGTATGTCTGTTATTAAGGTGAGCACCAACAACAACAATTAGTATAAAAGTATACATTTATTGAGATATATCAAATAAAAACAACACAGCCATAATACACATTATACGCTTTATCAGGGCACTGCATGCATTAATGATTTCATCTGGGTTACATAAGACCTGAAAAATGCCATTATTATAATAACAATCATATGATTATCGATTCAAAAAACAGGAGATTATCTGGTTGCATTACATTTGTATAGTGACAATACCAGCACCATATGCTCACCTGGTCTATAAAAATGAACCACTTAGCTGCAACATTGCACAGGCATTCACTCATCAAAACTCCACTAGGGGCTGATTCCCAATGGAAGCCAGATCCAAACGGGTTTGCAGGTGGGGAGATTGGACCGTGTGTGATTGCCGAGATTTAGATAGTATAACAATCTAAAAATAAATTATAATAATAATAATGAGATAATAAGGATAAAGATACCATAGTTCTTGGTCAGCATATTCCTAACAACCATTTAAATAAAACGGGAGGATGCCATAGTAAATTATACAGTAGGTGTACTAGTAGAAAATTGTAGGTAATTGTACATAGTGTTTAATATATTAAGTTTATTTATATATATCATTAGTATTAATTTAGATGGTTTGACTTCGTAAGCCTCGCCACATTAGGGTTGGGGAGAAAAAGATGAAATAAAATAAAATAAGCTAGATTACATAATATATCCATAGATGAAGCAATAGATATAGAGTCTAATGTATAATAAAAAGACTCCCCAACCAGCACACGAGTGACAAGTGAAATGAAGCCGAGGGATTTATAAAGTAAGTGCTTACCTATTATGATGGATGATAGAGATCAGAATACCTCCATGGTTGGTGGTTCGGCAGCGGTGTGCAAACCCCCACACCGTTCTGATAGCAAGATGCATGTGTCGGCACTTGGCCAACACCGCCATCTTAAGTCTCCACGGTCCCACTGGAAGTGAAGGGTCAGCAGTGACCCCTGACATCACTTCCGGTCCGGGCGTCCCTGCAAATGCGCACCAGCCCTTTACTGGAATTGGTGTGCCGACGCCATCAGTCACACAGAGGGCATGGGCAAGATGTGAGAGCGGAAGAGGAGGCTCCGCCCTCATTTGCAGGGACACACAAATCTCCCCACCAATGGAAGCCTGCGCAAGGGTGTATAACGGACGAGCGCTGGAATGAAGCAGGAATATCGTTCAGGAGTACAGACCACGAATAATTATGTAGCGGTCACATTTTTGATATATAAATGAATGTATGTTATAGCTTAGCATCTGGCGCCATCTAGCGGCCAAAATATGAAAGGACTGCATCTTTATTTTTCATCGTTCAAGAAGTTAACATGGAAATGTTTGTTTGCATTGGACATTAACTTGACCTAACCATTATGCCCATTAACTCCCATGAACATCAGAACAGAACTGCATTGTGGGAAGAATTTAAAAGGGCTCGGCACGGCCATCTTAGCTCTCTTGGATATGCATGGCCAGCCTGGGAGGATCTGTGTGAGGTCTCCAGCGCAGCGTGGCCTACCTCCACGGAAGAGCGATCCGAGCAGCAATACTGTGCCACACCAGTGAGCTGGACTGACGGCGGGGCAAGACTGGGAAGGAACCAGAGGAGCCTGTTGGAGCCATCTGAGAGTTCGGGAGCATCTCGTGTGGAGCGGAGCAGCACAGAGGTGCCGGCCGGAGACAGGACCCTGTACATCAGAGCGGAACTTTCTGACAACATTGTCCTGGTTGGGTGAAAGGGCTGTTGCCCAAAAGTTTCCTTGATGCACTTTTACACATTCATCTATACAATACAGAGTTTCTGGGATCCATAGTCCCACAAGCAAAGTCAAGAGGATTAGACTGAGCTAAAACTAGGCCCCGGGCCTGTGCCTCATTGAGGACTTGGTACTGTGTCATTGGCATCAGAGATAGCTGCAGTACTGCTTTATCATAACTTTGATTAAATATCCAGCTTGCTTTTATCGGGAGTCATTAACCATTGGATTACAAATTCACTTTATTCATAGCTAGCAGAAGAAAGAAGAAAAGGACTGTCTAATAAAACACAAGGCTTTGTGTTTCATTGCCATATTAAAGTTACTGTGATATCAAATAATGGGAGCTCCCTAAATATTGTACTACACTTTATTAAATGAGAAGGTATTAATACCTTCTCCTATATTCTTATTTATACGTGCCTTTAAAGTCCACCACTAGGGGAACTTCTCTTTTGTTCTGATTATTTAAATATTGGATGTGGCACATTTTTGCAGCTAATTGGCCGACTAACAATCCCTGTTTCACACTTTATTAAATCAGCCTTTGATTACTTTATAGTTACAAAGTGTGCAAAGGATAGGACAGTGCTCATAGTGAAATCAGTTCACTCTGCCATTTATCCTACTTTCCTTAGCACATTATTAGCAAGTTATTTTAAACACTTTACATCTGTATAACATCTTTGTAAGCTGAAATCTATTGACTGTCAGGCTACGTTGGTCTGACGGTACAACTATTGTGGTGTTCTACTTTAAAGCAAATACAGTAAACAAAGTTCTCGTTTAAGAAATTTTGCGTGAGTGTTGTTTTCCTTTGCATGTGGAGGCCAAAGGTAAAGATAAAAAGGTATATTACATTGTATATTGTGAAATTGTCTTTAGAGCTTTATTGCACACTATATTACACCACAGCTGTGTCAGGGGGACTGAGAGAAATCAAAGTGGTAACGAAGCAGAGTACAGGCCCAATTAAAATACAGCAGCTCCTGCGGGGGTCAGTGCTACAATTACACTGGACAGGGGCGATCTCAAATGTAAACAACATGTTCATAGCCTATGAAATATGGGAAACAAAAGTGTATACTAGATTGTAAGCTCTAACGAGCAGGGCCGTCTGATTCCTCCTGTATTGAATTGAATTGTATTGTACTTGTACTGTCTGCCCTAATGTTGTAAAGCGCTACGTAAACTGTCTGCGCTATATAAATCCTGTATAATAATAATAATAATAATACCAAATAAATAACATTGAAGTGCACATCACTATATAGTGGTCATGTCGACATAGTGTGTAACACCCCAGACATGAATATCAACGAAGTGCACATACTGGCAATACTAGATATAGAGCACACACATAATCAGCAAAAAAAAACAAACATTGAATTATATAGACAGATATATTGCATATTTTAGAGGAAGGGTTTGTATGCTAGTGCTGAAATTAACCCTGGTGGGTAGGTGGCTCTCTGATTGAAAATCCACCTAGCCTCTTTTTGAAAAATGTTCTTGTCAGTCTCCTCCCCTTTCAGGCTCTGGGATAACTTCCAAGGCACAGAATGAAATATATGATGGATTGTAACTGTGGTTGAGCTCCACGTGTTTGCATATAGGAGTATAGAGTAGTCCTGCATCTAGGTAATACAGGTGATCTTGTATGCGCTTGGCTAATGGACGTTTTGTTTAGCCGATATAAATATATAATATATATCGGCAAAACAAAATGTCCATTTGCCAAGCGCATACAAGATCACCTGTATTACCTAGACGCAGAACTACTGAGAGCCACCTACCCACCAGGATTAAATATGGCACTATCATACAAACCCTTCCTCTAAAATATGCAATATATCTGTCTATATAATTCAATGGGTTTTTTTTTTTTGCCGATTATGTTTGTGCTCTATATCTAGTATTGCCAGTATGTGCACTTCGTTGATATTCATGTCTGCAATCTGGGGTGTTGCACACTATGTCGACACGACCACTATATAGTGATGTGCACTTCAATGTTATTTTTTTGGTATACACTTTTGTTTCCTATATTTCATAGGCTATGAACATGTTGTTTACATTTGAGATTGCCCCTGTGCAGTGTAATTATTCGTGGTTTGTACTCGTGAACGATATTCCTGCTTCATTCCAGCGCTCGCCCGTCAAACACCCTGGGGCAGGCTGCCATTGGTGGGGAGATTTGTGTGTCCCTGCAAATGAGGGCGGAGTCGCCCTTACATCTTGTCCATGCCCTCTGTCTGACTGATGGCGCCGGCACACCAATTCCCATCCAGAGCTGGTGCGCATGCGCATTTGCAGGGATTCCCGGACCAGAAGTGATGTCAGGGGTCACTGACCCTTCACTTCCGGTGGGACCGTGGAGACTTAAGATGGCGGTATCGGCCGAGTGCCGACACATGCATCTTGCTGTCAGAATGGTGTGGTGGTTTGCACACTGCTGCCAAACCACCATCCATGGAGGTATTCTAATCTCTATCATCCATCATAATAGGTAAGCACTTACTTTCTAAATCCCTCAGCTTCATTTCACTTGTTCACTTGTCACTCGTGTGCTGGTTGGGGAATCTTTTTATTATACATTAGACTCTATATATCTATTGCTTCATCTATGGATATATTATGTAATCTAGCTTATTTTATTTCATTTCATTTTCTCCCCAACCCTATGTGGCGAGGCTTACGAAGTCAAACCATCTAAATTAATACTAATGATATATATAAACTGATAGCTCAGTTTGGCCGGACCGGCCAGCTCTAAGAAGGGTTCTGGTCGTCCCAAACGTCTTCCATTTAATGATTATGGAGGCCAATGTGCTCTTAGGAACCTTAAGTGCAACAGAATTTTTTTGTAACCTTGGCCAGATCTGTGCGTTGCCACAATTCTCTCTCTGAGCTCTTCAGGCAGCTGCTTTGACCTCATGATTCTCATTTGCTCTGACATGCACTGTGAGCTGTAAGGTCTTATATAGACAGGTGTGTGGCTTTCCTAATGAAGTCCAATCAGTATAAATCAAACTAATCTTTTTTTAATAAATCTGCAAAATGTCAACAATTCTGTGTTTTTCTGTCAATATGGGGTTCTGTGTGTACATTTAATGAGGAAAAAAAAGGAACTTAAATGATTTTAGCAAATGGCTGCAATATAACAGAGTGAAAAATTTAAGGGGGTCTGAATACTTTCTGTCCCCACTGTATCTCAACAAAGTTATACTTTTACTAATTGTTCTTGGTGCTCACCTTAATAACAGACATACCACCTCCCTCAAATCCCATAACCCTCTGCGAGAGCTGTGTCTCTTTCTTCACAATTTTATTCATACCAGGCATTGGGAGGAATTGTCTGTTTCTGGAAACTGTCCAACTCTATTATAAAATTATTTATTCATAACAAATCACGTTATAGTGTATCAATCTGTAAATACAGGACACAATGTACTATGATACACTTATGTGAATATATAGTTGTTATACAGAGTAAGGTAAATCATAATAAGCATTACAGTTACATAAGAAAAAATCATAATACATTGTGTCCTTTATTTACAGATTGACACTCTCTATAAAGAGATTTGTTATTAATTTTTTTTATAAAATTATTTGAATAAGGTATCCATTCAGTGACCTGCCTCACACAAAGTCTGATTTCTTTCTGTTTCTGTAGAGGAAACTCATAAGGGTGTGTTTTTTTTGTTTTGTTTTTTTTTTCTTTTTTTTCATCTGATTCCCCCTGACTTTTTAATTACACCCTCCTCACATTACTATAGGGGAGTACCTCACTTTTTTGTTTGCTTGTGCAGAGCTCCCAGGACCATCCCCTTCCTTTTTTTTTTTTTTTTTTTTGTTATAATTGTCAAGGGTGGTACTGTGATCTCTTGGAGAGGCAATACATACTTGGAAGTTACACTGACATAGTATGCTGTATGCAATGTACAAAAAAATTAGACATGGATTAATCCACTTAACTATTTTTTGTTTAAAGCAGAGATAAATGGGAAGAGAAGCAGAACAAGCTGAGGTCCAGAATACTGAAGGTGCTGAAGTGTGATGTGACCAGGAATAATCCACTGGATCCCATAGAGGTGCCTCCTGCAGACTGCCTGATCACCTCCCTTTGTCTGGAGACAGCCTGTAAAGACCTGGAGGCTTATCGCTGCTCTATTCAGAATATCACAAGACTGCTCAGACCAGGAGGACACCTAGTGCTCATTGGGGCCCTGGGAAATACCTACTACATGGTACAGCAGAAGGCCTTCTTCTGTCTTTCTCTAGACGAAGATGTTGTGAGGGGTGCGATCACCCAGGCTGGATACACAATACAAAGCATGGACATATTCCCAATCCCGGAGAGAATGACTCGCTTACATGTTGCTGACACCTTAGCTCACGTTTTCCTTGTAGCGAAAAAAGAGGCAACTAATTCATTATAATTGACTTATAAGAAAAGTAAAAAACTTTTTTTTATTTCTGTGTATCTGTGATAAAACAAAGATATAATATGTGAAAGTTTTATTCTCCATTATCAAATAAAATTGACCATTTATAAAATATCCACTGTTACCTGGTATCTAAACTTTGATCTCTATCTTTCATTTTATAACATCAGCAGTGTTCTAATACAAAATCATTGCTTTGGACAATTTAATATGAGTTACTTGAAAAATCTTGCTATAAAATTATGATGTCATTGAGGACCATGACATTTGTCATAGCTGACATAATTGCTGACATCACCAATGACACAATCCTCATTAATGACAACATCATCCTAGATGACGTTTTCATCAATAACCTATGACATCCTCATCAATGGCATAATCAATGACTTCATCATTGACGCATCATCATAAAAAATCAGCATCATTATTAATTACATCATAATCCTCATCGATGACCTAAACAAAATCATCCATTAATGACCTAATCAGCTGTTTAATCATCATTGACATAATCATTGATGAAATCATCAATAACAACATCGTGCTAGATGTCGTAGTCATCATCGATGATGACATCAATGACACCATTATCCATCAAATCATCGATGATACAATTACCATCAATGATATGATCATGCATGAAATCTTCACTGATGACCTCATCGACTATCCTCACATAATCAGAAATAGCATCAATGGCGTTATTGATGATGTCATGATGATGTCATATGTTATGTCATCACCATTAACACCATCATCCATGACAATCAGCAATGACTTCAACATTAATGGCATCATCAGCATTGATGATATCATCAAAACATTGTTGATTACATCATAATAGATGACATCATAAACATTTAGGACATCATCATCGATGACCACATCCATGACATTGATTACATCATTGTCCTAGTGTCAGAAACCATGAATCAGACTGAGACAGAAGTAAACGTAGTCAAAACACAGCCAGAGTTCAGGAACCGGAACGGATAGTCAGACAAGCGAAAACATCAGGGAGCCAGAGAACAACATAGTAGAACAGCAAGCAGGATCTGGAGCCAGAAAGAATGTCAGCCAAGCAAGTCTTTAACAGGAACACAGGAGAGCATCTCTAGAGATGTGACCAAGGTGAAGGCAGAGATCATCTGGACTGGACGGCTTAAGTAGGCAGGACCGACGAGCAGGATCATCAACAGGTGAGTTACTGTGGAGAGATGGGAGCTGGCAATTAGCCGACAGCAGAGAGGCCAGCTCAGAGAAGCAAGGGCTGGGTCCAGCCCTGACACCTAGATAGATGTCATCAATTATTATTTCAATGTCAGTGTTATCTCATCAATGATGTCAACTAGAATGATTATGTTATTTGATAATGTCGTAGATAAAAATGTCATCGATGATGATTTCTTTAATGATGTCACTGATCAACTCACACAATCAACATCTTTGTGCTATTGTATTACTGTTGCCTGTGATGTAATTTTATTGTACACTGCCCTCTGTTATTGGCATTTTTATTTTCCACCTTTGGATTTAAGTTCATGTCCCAAACCTTTGTTGTCAGTATTTGCTGTATTAACAAAATTAAAATAGCCATCACAACACCTTTTTTGCATTTTGCTTTTTATATACTACTGGCTGCAATAAAGCCTCATTAGGGGGATTCTTTGTTTTTTAATTCTATATTCGGGGTGTGCAGCCTCCCTGTCTGTACTCTTAAGAGTGTCCCCTTGTCCTGTTGTTAAAATTTGGGTGGTTAAACACCCCTCCCCCCGCCGCTTTGACACTTGAGTCCAGACAAAAACTGTGAACTGCCGTTTGTGCCTAACGGCCACGTGAGGGTCTTCTCTGGCGGGCATTACTTCCTCTTGTGAGGACCTGCCTTGGCAGTAATATCTTGAGACCCATCCCTATGAATAGATGTATGCCACTTCAATTTTGGAACCTTTTTCCCATGGGATTGTACATGCTGATTGAAATGCTTCCCCAACCTACAGACATATTATCCAAGAATCTATTGTTATCCTATGTACTCAGTTGGATACTTGAACTACAGTAAATACAATTTTGCATTTCCCAGCAACCCATGTTACAACCCATGGGATTCTACATCACTTATGAACCATTTTGTTTCTGCAGGGATGTTGTTTGACACACCTATCAGTTCACCGTTTTTCTTTTTCTTTTGGAAATTGTTTTGTTTTTGTTTTTGTGTTGTTTTGGTGGCTACATTTTACTTATTGTATCCAACTTTTTCCATGATTATGAGGGGCAGTGTTAACCATAGGTTTGTCATTGCCAACACACGATAGAACAATCCATTGATGGCCCCATAACCATTTTTATGACCTTCCCTTCTTCCCCCTTCTCCGTGTCATAGCCACCATGCAGTGGCCCGGGTGGGCCGGGTCGCTCGGGGGGTGGAGATGTTACACACATGCCTTCCTGGCAGGGTGGGGAGGCGCAAAGGGTCCTGTGTCTCTCCAAGCGCCCACTAGGTGGACGCTATCTCCATCCCTGCCAGCGGCGTTCCGGATCCCCTCCAGACGTCTTGGCCTCCCGCGCACGTGCGATACCACGGGCGTGCGCGTGACGTCACTGTGCCTACGCAGTTGCGGCGGGGGTGACGGTGGATCCGGGAGGATTCCTCTTCCGGAATGCCGAGGGAGTCACACCACGGGCGCCGCCATCGCGTCGCTCTCCCCTCATGGGGGAATGAATGGAGGGGGAGGGACACCTGCACCTGCGCTATATTTAGGCAATTTAGTTTCTCTACAAATTAGGTTGGCAATAGGGAAGGTCCAGTTGGATTAATTGTTTCCACTGGACGCTTCTGTGCCGCCTTGTCATCCCACTTGGGGGTAAGTACATATTCTCTATTTATCTATACACCTTTCTACTGCGTCCACTGCTTGGTTCACACCACTATAGTGACATTTTCTTTTCATCTTGTCAGAAATTTTAATCCACCCGCTCTACATCCTGTGATATTATGGATTATTTTTGATTTTTTGATCTGTGACCTCATCGATTTGACACCTATTTTTATGCCTCCCTCACCCACTCTTCCCACCTCATATGCTCTTCTGACATGTCATTCACCTACCTACACTTGCTTGGGGGTTTTTCTTTGTTTGGTTTGGTTCACGTTCATCATGGTTTTTCACTTTTTCACTTAATTTGGGCCCCTTGATGGGCCTCCCCCACACTCACTGGTCTCTACACCTTTACACTGCAGTCTCAGTCTTCTTACATATACAGACGTGTTTTGGGAGTCGACCCATGCATTATATATGTTTTCCCTTACCCCTCCATACCTTCCCCGCCGTTCCTTCCCTTTCCTTCCCTTACCCTCCATCCCATCCCCATTCATCACTCATCTTTTCCCTTCTTGTTTTCCCTCACTCTTCTTCCTCCACCTTTTCCCTCACACTTGCTATCCTTGTTGTCTTCCCTCTTGCATGGCTTCGTCATCCCATCACGCCCGTCATTTAGCTAGAACCCTTTATACTGTAATAGCCCATAGATACATTTCCCCTTTGTCTCTTTTTGCCGTACAAATCCTATTTTGGAACCTGCCACTCAATATATATATTGTAATTTTATCGCAGGTGCAGTGCATACCCCCTCCTCTCCCTCCACCCCCTTGGGGGATATACAGTGTGTGATTCCTTGTAAGGCGTGTGGGTGGCACTCGCTCCCCTTGTGACTGGCCCACCCGCTAGGATATCGGGGATATTTTAAGAGGGATACTCCTTCACATTATGTCCAACTGCAACCATCGAGTACATCGTGACTGGTAAAGATACACCATATGGAACTGTTTATATATTCTTTTTCTTCCTTTTTTTCTTGGCTTGAAATTGCTTGACATATGTTTATACTTTTACAGTTTTTATACATATCTATCCTCTGAAGAAGACCCATTGGGGTCAAAACGCGTCAGGATCTCACACAATCAACATCTTTGTGCTATTGTATTACTGTTGCCTGTGATGTAATTTTATTGTACACTGCCCTCTGTTATTGGCATTTTTATTTTCCACCTTTGGATTTAAGTTCATGTCCCAAACCTTTGTTGTCAGTATTTGCTGTATTAACAAAATTAAAATAGCCATCACAACACCTTTTTTGCATTTTGCTTTTTATATACTACTGGCTGCAATAAAGCCCCATTAGGGGGATTCTTTGTTTTTTAATTCTGATGTCACTGATGAATTCATCAATGTTGATGACTAGGTCATTGATTCTGCTATCGCTGATGATGTCTTTTATTATTAAATGAATGTCATCAATGTTGATGACATAAATGATTGTGTTATTGATGTCATTATTGTCATCAATGATGTTCTAGGAGATAATGGTGGTATTCATAATGTCATCGATGTGATCAATGACTAGCTCATTAAGCATGTCATAGATTATGATGATGTAATTTTAGTGGGTGGAGATGTAATCAATGGTGAGGTCATAACGGACTATGATGTGATCATTGATGTTGATGTCAAAGAGGTGATTCAAATATGATGTTGAAGTGGATGATGTCCTCAATTATGATGTCTACAATCACAATGTCATCATCAATGTTAAAGCTGATGTCATCAGTGAGGATGATGCCTTTGATGTCATCATTGATAATGTGACCAATAATCAATGTCATAGATGATGATTATAATTGAGGATTGTCATCAGTGACGATGTCAATGATGATATTATGATGGTGACATAGATGATTGTCATCTATATCAATGTATTTGATAATGTCATCTATAATGGTGTCGTTTAGGGCCAGGCTTGAGAGGAAATTTCTAATGAAAAGATTTCACCAAATGGGAGGCAGAAACCTCTGTAGCAGGATTCCAACATCTCTCCTCAGGACCATATCCCCTCCAGTAAATTAGATCTAAAAGCCTCCCCCTGGATATTTTTCAATCCAAGATTTGATTGAATTTATGCTGATCTGTGGTGATGACGAGGGGACAGGAAAACCTATTGATGTATACACTCAGGAGAGAAACATGGCAGATAGGAAACCTAAAATGTGAAGGGAGATTAAGCTTGAAAGTGACAGGACTGACCTGGCAGAGGATTGTAAAGGGACCAATGAAATGAGGAGCAAATTTAATTGAGGATACTCTGAGACAAATATTCCTAGGAGAGCCAAACCTTGTCACAAGGTAGAAATTTGGGACTTGCACAGCAATCACGATCTGCAGCTACTTTGTATTTGGAAGTTGGCAAAAGTAATTTCTGGAAATCTCTGCTCAGATAGAACTGAACGATCATTGAGTCTCTGCAGCCGCTGACAACACAAAAGAGATGGGAACATCAAATGGCAAAGAAGGATGATGATGTGAAAAAGGGAGACTCACAAGCAGTAGTGTATTTAGGTTTTGTGCCACCCTAGGCCTGACTAAACTTGTGCACCCCCTAATTTAAATATGACCCACCCCTTCCTGTCAAGGCCACACCCCTTGCTGTTTAAGACCCGCCCTGAATTTCCGAGTGGGGACACTAGTTCTAAGGGCCTGGGGGGGGGGAACAATGGATTCCCTTAATTTGCATAGATTTCCTCTCACTCCCTGTTTGGCTATGGGGCAGGAAGTGAAGGGAAATCTCTGCAATGGGACAGGGATGGTAAAAAATAAACTGACAGGAGCTATAAACCTCCATTATTCTATCCAAAATGAAAAAAAAAGTGTTGCCTATAGTTCTACTTTAAGCACAAATTTCTGTAATTTTATGGAGCGGACTAAGAAAATATAACCATGCCAATGGTGGAGCAGAAAACATATAGCACAGTGAGGAAGGTTTGTGGTCCAGGATGATAGGACAGTCAAAATTAGAAGTGGCGCCCCCCCCTACAGTTGCGGAATGCCGGCCACCCGCATACCGGAAGCAGTGTGGCTGCTTTATGGGGGCGCTAGACTAATTTGCCTCTCAGCCCAGTCCGCCCCATAAGACTGGTGCTACACTAACAGTTGGTGGGGACTCTGTCCGTGCTGCCCCCTGCAAAGTGCTGCCCTAGGCCTGGGCCTTGTCGGCCTAGGCCAGTATACAGCATTGCTCACAAGTGCTGGCATTAGCGTGGTTATTGAGGGCAAACTCTACCCAGGATAGAAGGTCTACCCAATCACCCTGATGGGCACGAATGAAGGCATGAAAATACCATTTAAAATTTCGATTGACCATTTCATCCGTTATGAAGATGGAAGCCAAAGTGACAGCTAGGGTAGTCCCCGAAGTGGAGTTAAGTGGCACATTTTAGAAAATCTATCCACAACCACCCAGATAATGGTGCAGCCAGCTGAGGGGTGTATTTCAGCGTAAGTCTATGGGGATACAATGCCAAGGTTCATCTGGAATAGGTAAAGGTAAAAGTAGACCTGCAGGAGTAGACGTGGAAGATTTAGACTGCACACAAATGGAGCAGACCGGAACATAATCTTCATCCTCCCGAGGGGAGGGCCACCAGTAGTGATGCTACAGGAAAGCAAAGGTACGTTCTACACCAGGATGTCCAGATAATTTGGAGTCAGTCATGTACCTATTCAAGAAGCTTGGGGCGAAGGGCGGGCACCACAGAAGTCTTTCCAGGTGTGATACAGGAAGACTGAAGACTGGTTGTGGCCAGGATATGATTGGCAGGAATAATAGGTTCTGGTTGAACATGAAACTCGGTCAGCAATGTCAAATGATCTGGACAAGGAATTTCTCCAGCGTTGTGTACAGGCAGTGGTCCCAAAGACGCTGAAGAACCATACATAGGTTCCGACGATGAGTGTTCAGATTTGGAGTAAAAAAAAGGTATGTCCAGATAGAAATTACAAAAGCCAAAAGGCATCAACGGGACGATGAAGAGGCAGATGGTGGTAAGTGGCTTTTTTTTTTTTACAAAAAACATCTTGAAAGGCCTGATAATGTTGAGGGAGCATTGGAGAGGTGATCTCTGCCATGGGTACAGAATAAGATGGGAGCACCTTGAAGAGACAAGTCAGATGACATTGTAAGCTCCATGACAACACCTGACCGGTGTTCCAATCTATATAGGGCAAATGCTTTTGCAACCCTGGAAGACCAAGAATGATTGGACTGGAAGAATTAGGAAGTAGCCTGGCAATGTGAAACGCTGACATGCATAACTATGGAGATGATTTGGAACCACAGGGGTCCTAAAGCCAAGGCAGAGCCATCAACTGCAGAAATCGAGAGGGGCATCACCAAGGGAAAAAGAGTAATGCCCAATTCAGTGGCCAGGGACTGCTCAATGAAATTCTCAGCTGCCCAAGAGCATCAACGCCAAGCAGTGATATGACACATGCCACCTTGGAGCGGTCAGTAGGGAAAATGTGGACCACTAGTTTGAAATTAATTGACTACTGATTGATGAAGCCCAAGCAAGCATTTAGATCACCAAAAGTGAGATGGCGGGGGAAGCTGGAGTTCAGAGAGACTGTCCAATGGGAAGGAACAATGGAAGCCAGAGCAGCAGGAAATGAGCAGGAGTAGGAACAGAAGGAGAAGGAGTGGTCGCAACTTGCAGCTGGTCCACATGGTAGGAAAATTCCTGTAAGCATTATAATATTTGCTCTTGATAGACCTGTTAGATGTCTACTCCTTGTGCCAAACACTGAGTTTGTTCATGTAGTCTGTGGTGTCTCAGAGGAGCTCATGGCCTGAGCAAACTGTCAGGTTTGAGTGGTAGTGAGCCCTTGTAGAACGCCAACTTGGAGTCCCCAAGGGCATGGAGGCTGTCAGGAAAGGTTTCACCTGCTGGTTGCACTGCCAGATCTATGGACCGCAGTACTGGTGTCCACCAGCGGGTGTCTCCTGGCAGTCTGAAGCCAACATCATCTCCTGCAATCAGGCGTCACCTGAGACTGATTTCAGGAGGTGTGTGTGTGTATATGTGTGTGTGTATATATATATATAGATATATATATATATATATATAGTATATATATATATATATATATATATATATATATCTATATATATATATATAATATCTCTCCTACAGATGCTGCACACATTTGCCTTGGTATTGTTCCTTGAGCCCTGACCTGTGTTCGCTAGCCTGTGATCCTGTTTTCCTGTGACCCTGTATCCATTCCTGGACCCCTGCCCTGCAGCCTGATTCCTTCCACCTGTCTCCTGTTCCCCTCTCCCTGTTCTGTCTTGTTTCCAGCCCAGTCTGCTTGATCCTCCATGTATGACCCTGGCTTGTTTACGATTACATCTTACTGCTGTATATACTTTTGGTTTAGGCAGTTATTTGTTGTGTGTCACTGGGGTTGGTTGCTGGTTGATCACTGTTTGTCATACTGGAGGTGCGTTTACTTTTGTTTATTTACTTTCCCTATAATAAATTATAATAATTTCAATTTGCACGCGTTTGGTTCAATCTTTTGCAGTCCACACAGTTCTGTCACACCAGACCATGACATAATATCAAGGCCCTCCCTGACCAGAAGTGGCTGAACAGAGGAACCATCTTGGTTCTGTTGTTTTTGCTAAGATGCATCCAGAGGAATTTGTTTATAATTCTTTGCTGCTGACAGAGGATGGTGAATACTGCCGCCAGATATTGAAAGAGTGGACCAGTGACCAGCTACTAGAATGTATCCGACTGGCTCATTCCCTAGTTGATCAGGGCAGTATGCTGTTTGGGGATGTTCAGCATCTGATTCAGGTGTGTGCAGAGCTAGCCATGTCCAGTACTCCAAAAGGCAGTGATGATTTTTCTCCTCCCTTCAGTTTTGATCAGGTTGAGTCTCTGGTGTGGTTGTTGGAGGATGACCCAGTTTCTTTCTTTGAGCATTATTCCTCATGTTCTCAGCAGGTGTTGTTAGAGTGTATTACCGCAGTGCAGTCCTTGGTTAGACAGGCAGTATGTAAGCCGAATTTTGTTCAACTGTTACTACAGGCATGGTCAGATCTATTACAATCAGCTTGCTACAGCCCATTCCTGCTGCCAGAGACCTGCCTGCTCAGTGGTCTTTCTCCATCACCCACGGCAACCACAGTCACAGCCCAATATACCCTACTACCAACTAGCCTGTTTCCACTTGCTGCACCTATCCTGCCTTTAACCCATCTGCCTCCTCTGCTGCCTGCAAAAATTCCACAAAGATCCCCCTTAGTAACATCTCCTTCTTCTTTACCGTATGCCAGCCCTTCTCTTCAACCAGCTGCACCCCCTACTTACAGCCCTGCATTTACTTACAGAACTTCAGTGGCTAAACCAAAGAAGAAACTGAAGTTACAATCTTGCCATTATCCCAGCCTGCTTCCACCCCAGCCGATCCGCTCCAGCCTGCTTCCACGCCAGCCGATCCGCTCCAGCCTGCTTCCACGCCAGCCGATCCGTTCCAGCCTGCTTCCGTGCCAGCCGATCCGCTCCAGCCTGCTTCCGTGCCAGCCGATCCACTCCAGCCTGCCTCTGCGCCAGCCGGTCCACTCCAGGCTGCCTCCATGATTGCCAATGGGGTTAGGCTAGCCTCTGATGGTCCTGAACCTGATGCCCCACCCAATCCTGCCAACCTTCTGCTTGCTGTCCAGCCTGATGCTCCAGTATTTGCTGTTCAGCCTGACGTTCCGGTGCCCACGGTCCAGCCTGCTGGGCCGGTGCCCATTTCCCACCCTGCTGGGCCGGTGCCCATTTCCCAGCCTGCTGATACGGTGCTTACTAAATCGGTTCCTGATGCCCAGCACGCTGCTGCCGCTGCCCAGCCTTTTGTTAGTGTCCACTGTTCAGGCTGTCACTCCAGTGCCCGCTGCCCAGCCTGATGTTCCCGTGCCTGTTGTCCAGTCTGATGATCCAAAGCCCGATATCCAGCTTGATTCAGTTCCTGATGCCTGGCCTGATGTTCCAGTGCCTGCTGTCTGGCCTGATGTTCCGGTGCCTGCTGTCTGGCCTGATGTTCCGGTGCCTGCTGTCTGGCCTGATGTTCCAGTGCCTGCTGTCTGGCCTGATGTTCCGGTGCCTGCTGTCTGGCCTGATTTTCCGGTGCCTGCTGTCCAGTCTGATCCGATGCCCGATGTCCAGCTTGCTGTGCCTCTACCCTCTGCCCAGCATGATGTGCCTCTACCTGCTGCCCAGCTCAATGTGCCTCTGCCTGCATTCCAGCCCGCCTCTGATGACCCTTTAACCAAAGATCGACTTGATGTCATGGACTTTTTGCTGCTATGACTAGTTGGAGCGTCCAGAGGTCGCTCCTTTGAGGGGGGATACTGCCAGGAAAGGTTTCATCTGCTGGTGGCACTGTCAGATTTATGGGCCGCAGTACTGGTGTCCACCAGAGGGTGTCTCCCAGTAGCCTGGAGCCAACATTATCTCCTGCAATCAGGCGTCACCTGAGACTAATTGCAGGAGGTGTATATATACCCGGCAGATGCTACACACATTTGCCTTGGTATTGTACCTTGAGCCCTGACTTGTGTTCGCTAGCCTGTGATCCTGTATTCTGATCCTGTTTCCTGTTATCCGGTTTTCAGGGGAGCAAAGATGGAGATATGTACATTAGACTAGATGTACAAAAAGCTGCATAACTGCAGCTGCAGAGTAAAGCGTTAAAAGCAGTTCAGTGCCATTACACTGGTCCAATGAGAGGGACCCAAGCAGACCCCACACTTCTATCACTGGGGCAGCAAAAGGGGACTTCCAAGGCAGAGATTAGGTATAATAATAGGTGATTCACCAAAACCTGCCCTTACCTCAAGTGAAATCAAATAGCAGCGCTAATTACAAAAAATATATATATATATGTACATGTGTAAATTTAACACAATAAACTAAGAAGTGACAACCTATTAAGTGTCACACAAAAATAATCAAAAATATTTTTTGTGTAAAAAAAATATATATATACAGTGTATATTAAATTGGTAACATAAAAGTTCAACAAGTAGTGACGTAGTGATAAGTGTGATGATTCATAAATAATATAGATCTTCAGTGAACAAAAATCTTCCACCACACCGCTGTGAACTGTGCTCTCCACTCCCCTTCAGCGAGCAAACTCACCAGCTACTTTTGCCTTACACTCTCGTGTTCGGCTCACAGGCTATTCCCACACAGTAAGGGGTACAGTGATCATATCCACTCAATTCCCGTTAGATCTCCAGAGCCTATACAGGCGTACTCTCCACATGAAACAAAGAAAAGCGAGCCAATAGTGCAGTAACGCAATGAACTTTAATAAAAGCAACACTCTCCTCCACCAATAAACTCACATTTCGAAAACTTGAATCAAGCAGAAAAGCACAGCAAACATGGACATCACCAAAAAAAACTCTCCAAATAATAACCGGACGTATGGTGGTCACGGCGGACCCAGGCAGCTAGGTGTTCGGAGACACTCTCACCCGTTCACCGAGTCTCCTGGAGCCGCTTCCCCGCTTTCCCGTATGGCGCCTCCTGTCACAGCGTCCTACGTCTAGCGCGTCAGATTGCCTCGTAGCCACGCTCCGACATGTTTCGTCACAAGGGACTTATTCATGGGATTGGCTGCGCTATCTGGCAATCTTTCTTAAATACCCTCCTTTCTCGTATGACACGCGGTAATGATGACACCGCGCCTGCGCACTCCCTGTGTCTCCGCTCGCACCATACGTGTACATTGCTATGTGTGCACAGGTCAACATACATTCAAAAACTTCTGTTACTGCAAATGTTGAGTATGACATTACATATCTGCAAAAGATCTGCTCAGTAATCCCGCAAGCCCATCTCATAGGCAGTGCCGATAACCAATCGTCTTTACATGTGTTCTGTATTGCCGGCATGGAATGTCATCTCATAAAACATTTTAAAAAAAAATCTTTTTTTAAAATTAAAAACTTTTTTTATTATTACTATAAAAAGCTATAATTGACATTAAAACTGAATGGTTGGAAAAGTAAATAAAATAAAAATAAAACCTTAATCCATTACGGACCACCCCAGATATTCCTGGGTGTCCTAAAAGAACCCTACCGACACACATTTTTTATCTCTGGTCCCCCTACTAAAGTCACTAAAGTGCACCATGTTATCAACTAGTCTATCCTCCCTCCCTGTCACTCCCCCTAGTGGGTAAATTCTATAATTGCGTTGGTGTTATAGACTCTCATCTCTATATCTAGGATCAGGGTGACATATACAGAAGGACCTCAACCGTTTCCTCATTACTCCCCAATCATTATCAATAATCGTTAATGAAACAGTTGAGGTCCAATTCTATATTTAAACCCCCCGGGAAAAGACATTTAAAGAGGTATATCCACCGGGTTTCTCGTTGAGACAGATCCCTTATTCTGTTCGAGCCCCTCCACGATGGATATACAATGTCTATCCCGCAGAACTGTAGTAAAGTGGGGTCCTGGTTATGATGTTCCTTAAAATGGAGGGACACGCTGTGGTACTTGAAACCATTTTTTATATTGGTTAAATGCTCAGAAATACGAACCCTTAGTAGTCTTTTTGTGCGTCCTATATAGAACAGGCCACATGGGCACCACATCAAGTAAACAACAAATGATGAATTACATGTGATGAACTCTTTCATTTCAAAAGTTTAATTTGCTCGATTGGTGATACTCTTCGTGCTCCTACTCCTGTTCCTCACTGTTCTACAGCATATGCACTTATTGCATGGAAAAAAGCCTTTAAGGTTGATTTTAATTGATGGTTGAACTGGAGGGTCAAGAATTTTTTTTACTACTTTGTCTCCAAAGTTAGGAGCCCTCCTATAGATGAACTTAGGGGTTTCTGGTAACATCTCTCCTAGATGTCGATCCCTACGGAGTATATACCAATATTTTTTAAAAATGGTCTCTATCTCTCTATATTTACTGTGATAGTTGGATATGAAACTCCATTGGTGTTTTTCCTCAGATTTAATCCTTTCTTTCTTTTTCAAACAGTCCTCCCTTGGTAAATTAGCTACCCGTTCTATGACGTCATCCATGGACTTTTCTGAGTATCCTTTCTGGAGGAATCTCTCTTTTAAAACCTTTGCCTGCGTGTAATACTTCCCTTGTTCAGTACAGTTTCGGCGGACCCTCAAGAATTGTCCCTTCGGGATATTCTTTATCCATACAGGGTGATGACCACTCCTGATGGATAAAAAACTGTTCCGGTCCGTCGGTTTAAAGTATACACTGGTCATCAGAGACTGTTCCTTCCTTTCAATGGATACATCCAAAAAATTGACGCATGTTTCACTAATTTGGGCCTCCAATTTAATATTGTTATTATTAGTGTTGAGATATTTCAAAAATTCATCGACAGAGTTTCTAGATCCCTCCCAGATGAACAGGAGGTCATCTATAAACCTTCGATAGAATTTCAACTGGGGAAAAGACTTACTGAAAATTAATCTGTCCTCCCACTCAGCCATGAACAGGTTGGCGAGGCTGGGGGCAAACTTAGCCCCCATAGCCACGCCAACCCGTTGGGAGAAGAAGTGTCCATTCCACCAAAAATAATTGTGTGACATGCAGAAGTTTAGGGCCTGGCCCACAAACCTCTTCTGCATGTCAGGAATGTCCTCTCTCCTAATTAGCTGTAGAACAGTGAGGAACAGGAGTAGGAGCACGAAGAGTATCACCAATCGAGCAAATGAAACTTTTGAAATTAAAGAGTTCATCACATGTAATTCATCATTTGTTGTTTACTTGATGTGGTGCCCATGTGGCCTGTTCTATATAGGACGCACAAAAAGACTACTAAGGGTTCGTATTTCTGAGCATTTAACCAATATAAAAAATGGTTTCAAGTACCACAGCGTGTCCCTCCATTTTAAGGAACATCATAACCAGGACCCCACTTTACTACAGTTCTGCGGGATAGACATTGTATATCCATCGTGGAGGGGCTCGAACAGAATAAGGGATCTGTCTCAACGAGAAACCCGGTGGATATACCTCTTTAAATGTCTTTTCCCGGGGGGTTTAAATATAGAATTGGACCTCAACTGTTTCATTAACGATTATTGATAATGATTGGGGAGTAATGAGGAAACGGTTGAGGTCCTTTTGTATATGTCACCCTGATCCTAGATATAGAGAGGTGAGAGTCTATAACACCAAGCAATTATAGAATTTACCCACTAGGGGGAGTGACAGGGAGGGAGGATAGACTAGTTGATAACATGGCGCACTTTAGTGACTTTAGTAGGGGGACCAGAGATAAAAAATGTGTGCCGGTAGGGTTCTTTTAGGACACCCAGGAATATCTGGGGTGGTCCGTAATGGATTAAGGTTTTATTTTTATTTTATTTACTTTTCCAACCATTCAGTTTTAATGTCAATTATAGCTTTTTATAGTAATAATAAAAAAAGTTTTTAATTTTAAAAAAAGAAATTTTTTTAAAATGTTTTATGAGATGACATTCCATGCCGGCAATACAGAACACATGTAAAGACGATTGGTTATCGGCACTGCCTATGAGATGGGCTTGCGGGATTACTGAGCAGATCTTTTGCAGATATGTAATGTCATACTCAACATTTGCAGTAACAGAAGTTTTTGAATGTATGTTGACCTGTGCACACATAGCAATGTACACGTATGGTGCGAGCGGAGACACAGGGAGTGCGCAGGCGCGGTGTCATCATTACCACGCGTCATACGAGAAAGGAGGGTATTTAAGAAAGATTGCCAGATAGCGCAGCCAATCCCATGAATAAGTCCCTTGTGACGAAACATGTCGGGGCATGGCTACGAGGCAATCTGACGCGCTAGACGTAGGACGCTGTGACAGGAGGCGCCATACGGGAAAGCGGGGAAGCGGCTCCAGGAGACTCGGTGAACGGGTGAGAGTGTCTCCGAACACCTAGCTGCCTGGGTCCGCCGTGACCACCATACGTCCGGTTATTATTTGGAGAGTTTTTTTTGGTGATGTCCATGTTTGCTGTGCTTTTCTGCTTGATTCAAGTTTTCGAAATGTGAGTTTAATGGTGGAGGAGAGTGTTGCTTTTATTAAAGTTCATTGCGTTACTGCACTATTGGCTCGCTTTTCTTTGTTTCATGTGGAGAGTACGCCTGTATAGGCTATGGAGATCTAACGGGAATTGAGTGGATATGATCACTGTACCCCTTACTGTGTGGGAATAGCCTGTGAGCCGAACACGAGAGTGTAAGGCAAAAGTAGCTGCTGAGTTTGCTCGCTGAAGGGGAGTGGAGACCACAGTTCACAGGGGTGTGGTGGAAGATTTTTGTTCACTGAAGATCTATATTATTTATGAATCATCACACTTATCACTACGTCACTACTTGTTGAACTTTTATGTTACCAATTTAATATACACTGTATATATATATTTTTTTTACACAAAAAATATTTTTGATTATTTTTGTGTGACACTTAATAGGTTGTCACTTCTTAGTTTATTGTGTTAAATTTACACATGTACATATATATATTTTTTTTTTGTAATTAGCGCTGCTAGTTGATTTCACTTGAGGTAAGGGCAGGTTTTGGTGAATCACCTATTATTATTTTTGCACTATCTGTATTTAAGCAGCAGCTGTCAGTGAGGGGTAGATCTGTGAGCGCAGCGTTTGGCACATAGGAGGGGGCGGTGTTCCTGTGGACCATATTAAGTGACAGAGTTATTGAGTATATTAACGCGTGCAGCCATGGAAGTCTTTAATTTTCTTGCCAACAGACAAATGAATCCAGATAATATTTTTTCAGCTAATCAAGAGATGGCTGAAAGTGATGAGGATGTGTCCGGCATGCTTAAAAGTCTAGAAAGTCTGTTGGAGAAACAGATTAAGACTTGGTGGGATGTCTTCACATTCTCACATTACCAAAAGGAAAAATAAATTTTTAGGAGTTTGAGGTGGGATGTACCCCCCCAAGATGGTCTTGAGGACCAGTGTTTTATGAATGAATGGCTGGAATTTTTTAATAGAGTGGGGAGGGAGTTACAAGATCTGGTACTCACTAGGAAACAAGTGAAATTGGGGAAGCTCAATGAACAAATTAACCATATTCGCAGTAAATTAGAACTAGTGAATGAATCAAACCAGATGAAGGAATTTAATATTAATATGAAAAAGAAACTTGAAAAAGTTGATCGAGACACACAAAGGAAAAAAGTTAAAAAATATAATAGGGATGTGGCGGATTTTAAGAACAATAAAATCTATGCATGGCAGACCCCCACCCCAGGTACTAATGAGGCCCCCGCAACAGTTAAAGGAAATGGGAAAGTAACCAGTGCCCCTAAAGTAGACCAAAGTAAGAAAGCTGACAATAAGAAGGGTGGGGTGAGGTATGAACAGAGTACACCTGGACATACTTATAACAATTATCCCCCTACACAATATAGAGGGAACCAACTGAATGATTATTATGGCTCACCGAAACCCCCCCAAGCAATGAGAGGGGGGCAACACGTTTATTACAATAAGGATGATTGGAAGGGCCCCCAAATGGAGAGATCCAATTATGGAGGTGATCAATATAGACAACAAAATTATGGTAGTCATTATCAATATCAGTCATCTAATTATGGGGAGGGGAGAAGTCCCATACCAATCCACAATAGATATCTACCTCTGGAGGGGATTATGATGGACCTCAACATCAGGAACAAGGTCCCCCACCTTTTTTAGGCCAGCGAGGGAGGAGGGGGAGAGGAGGAGGGACACCGAGAGGAAAGAACCACCCAACACACAACAGGGAAGGAATGAAGGGACCACAACCATATACCAACAGGGCAATGGGACCATTCCCAGGAGGCGGAGGGGATGCCGGGCAGGACGACGGCAACAACCCAAAAAAGAGATTGAGGGACATGTAAATACGGGCGTCTACAATTTAAGTGAAGTGACATTAAATGCCAAAGAGAAGAATATTTTAAATTTGGGCCTTAAATGTGCTCCGAGGAGAGTGCTAAATAAATTTGGAGTGTACATTGACACTCATAAGTTTATTAGATCCCTCAACATCAAAAAATATTTTCTCAGTCATCCAGTAGTATCTGCCCATAATGCCATGCCCTCTTCTGGTAAAGTTGATAGCGGCCTGAGAAACAAGTCGCTATTTAATCCCCAAAACTCCAATAATCATTATGTTGAGGTATTCAAAAATCTAGTTTTGAAAGATCTAGAAACCATTAAAGTAAAAGAGGAAGTGAATCCAAAATATATTAATGAAGGAATCAGGGCACTAGAGAAACGGAACAATATTATTATACGTCCGGCTGACAAGGGAGGGTGGGTTGTCATTTTGGATAAATTTTTTTATCACGGACAACTTTCAAACATGCTTAATGACCGCTCCACATATGAAAGATTAACCACTGACCCTACTGAGAAATATAGGGAACAATTAAACTCACTGGTTGAATGGGGATATGCCATTAATGCCCTGAATCTCAGAGAAAAAAGATAACTTGTCCCCAGTGCATGTAGGATCCCAGTTATATATACACTTCCCAAAATTCACAAGGATGCCATACTACCTCCAGCGCGCCCGATTGTAAACGGGATAGAATCTGTCACGGCGAGGTTGGGAGAGTACCTAGATAGGTTTCTCCAGCCAAGTGTGAAAATCACTAAGGCGTATCTACGGGATACAACCGACCTACTCCAAAGATTGGGGGAGATCCGTCTGAACCCTGCCGATGACATTTTTCTAGTGACAGCAGACGTGTCCTCATTATACACGATCATTCAACATGAGGACGCCTCCCTGTCACTGAATTGGGCCCTAAGTAGGAGAGAGGACATTCCTGACATGCAGAAGAGGTTTGTGGGCCAGGCCCTAAACTTCTGCATGTCACACAATTATTTTTGGTGGAATGGACACTTCTTCTCCCAACGGGTTGGCGTGGCTATGGGGGCTAAGTTTGCCCCCAGCCTCGCCAACCTGTTCATGGCTGAGTGGGAGGACAGATTCATTTTCAGTAAGTCTTTTCCCCAGTTGAAATTCTATCGAAGGTTTATAGATGACCTCCTGTTCATCTGGGAGGGATCTAGAAACTCTGTCGATGAATTTTTGAAATATCTCAACACTAATAATAACAATATTAAATTGGAGGCCCAAATTAGTGAAACATGCGTCAATTTTTTGGATGTATCCATTGAAAGGAAGGAACAGTCTCTGATGACCAGTGTATACTTTAAACCGACGGACCGGAACAGTTTTTTATCCATCAGGAGTGGTCATCACCCTGTATGGATAAAGAATATCCCGAAGGGACAATTCTTGAGGGTCCGCCGAAACTGTACTGAACAAGGGAAGTATTACACGCAGGCAAAGGTTTTAAAAGAGAGATTCCTCCAGAAAGGATACTCAGAAAAGTCCATGGATGACGTCATAGAACGGGTAGCTAATTTACCGAGGGAGGACTGTTTGAAAAAGAAAGAAAGGATTAAATCTGAGGAAAAACACCAATGGAGTTTCATATCCAACTATCACAGTCAATATAGAGAGATAGAGACCATTTTTAAAAAATATTGGTATATACTCCGTAGGGATCGACATCTAGGAGAGATGTTACCAGAAACCCCTAAGTTCAACTATAGGAGGGCTCCTAACTTTGGAGACAAAGTAGTAAAAAAAATTCTTGACCCTCCAGTTCAACCATCAATTAAAATCAACCTTAAAGGCTTTTTTCCATGCAATAAGTGCATATGCTGTAGAACAGTGAGGAACAGGAGTAGGAGCACGAAGAGTATCACCAATCGAGCAAATGAAACTTTTGAAATGAAAGAGTTCATCACATGTAATTCATCATTTGTTGTTTACTTGATGTGGTGCCCATGTGGCCTGTTCTATATAGGACGCACAAAAAGACTACTAAGGGTTCGTATTTCTGAGCATTTAACCAATATAAAAAATGGTTTCAAGTACCACAGCGTGTCCCTCCATTTTAAGGAACATCATAACCAGGACCCCACTTTACTACAGTTCTGCGGGATAGACATTGTATATCCATCGTGGAGGGGCTCGAACAGAATAAGGGATCTGTCTCAACGAGAAACCCGGTGGATATACCTCTTTAAATGTCTTTTCCCGGGGGGTTTAAATATAGAATTGGACCTCAACTGTTTCATTAACGATTATTGATAATGATTGGGGAGTAATGAGGAAACGGTTGAGGTCCTTCTGTATATGTCACCCTGATCCTAGATATAGAGAGGTGAGAGTCTATAACACCAACGCAATTATAGAATTTACCCACTAGGGGGAGTGACAGGGAGGGAGGATAGACTAGTTGATAACATGGTGCACTTTAGTGACTTTAGTAGGGGGACCAGAGATAAAAAATGTGTGTCGGTAGGGTTCTTTTAGGACACCCAGGAATATCTGGGGTGGTCCGTAATGGATTAAGGTTTTATTTTTATTTTATTTACTTTTCCAACCATTCAGTTTTAATGTCAATTATAGCTTTTTATAGTAATAATAAAAAAAGTTTTTAATTTTAAAAAAAGAAATTTTTTTAAAATGTTTTATGAGATGACATTCCATGCCGGCAATACAGAACACATGTAAAGACGATTGGTTATCGGCACTGCCTATGAGATGGGCTTGCGGGATTACTGAGCAGATCTTTTGCAGATATGTAATGTCATACTCAACATTTGCAGTAACAGAAGTTTTTGAATGTATGTTGACCTGTGCACACATAGCAATGTACACGTATGGTGCGAGCGGAGACACAGGGAGTGCGCAGGCGCGGTGTCATCATTACCGCGCGTCATACGAGAAAGGAGGGTATTTAAGAAAGATTGCCAGATAGCGCAGCCAATCCCATGAATAAGTCCCTTGTGACGAAACATGTCGGAGCGTGGCTACGAGGCAATCTGACGCGCTAGACGTAGGACGCTGTGACAGGAGGCGCCATACGGGAAAGCGGGGAAGCGGCTCCAGGAGACTCGGTGAACGGGTGAGAGTGTCTCCGAACACCTAGCTGCCTGGGTCCGCCGTGACCACCATACGTCCGGTTATTATTTGGAGAGTTTTTTTTGGTGATGTCCATGTTTGCTGTGCTTTTCTGCTTGATTCAAGTTTTCGAAATGTGAGTTTAATGGTGGAGGAGAGTGTTGCTTTTATTAAAGTTCATTGCGTTACTGCACTATTGGCTCGCTTTTCTTTGTTTCATGTGGAGAGTACGCCTGTATAGGCTCTGGAGATCTAACGGGAATTGAGTGGATATGATCACTGTACCCCTTACTGTGTGGGAATAGCCTGTGAGCCGAACACGAGAGTGTAAGGCAAAAGTAGCTGGTGAGTTTGCTCGCTGAAGGGGAGTGGAGACCACAGTTC